>OX392528.1:42881371-45350621 GCA_947623455.1 Mimachlamys varia
AAAGTGCATCAAGGTCATCATTTGAATTAACTTGGTATACCTTCATCTCAGAATGTTACAACTTAATATTAGTTCCCTGGGACTTTTGGGTATTGAGAAGTTGGAAGTGAAATACGGACGCCGCACCATCGCATAAGCTTACTTGCTGTTCGGCATGGTGAGATAAAACAAGGCGAAAACAATGGAAATCGTCACTCTAGGTGAAAATATTGTTGACAATAGTGTTGCATTTGTCTGAAAAGAGACATCTGAACATAATTTTGTACACATGCATACGTACCGCAATGAATATTATAAAATGATTACAAAACTTTATCTGTACGTACTCCTAAGTATCATAGCTGTATAAAAACACTCCAGATATACAAAATTGAGACATATTTATCTATTGAATAAACCATAAGTACAAAGCCAACTGGACAGACTGAAGGTAAAAAGGTACACATGTCATCATTCTGTACATTTGAAGCATGTCCTGGTAGTTGAAGCAAATGGAGCCCAGTGTTGCCTTACATCATATTGAAATTTATCAGTGAAAAAAAGATAAATATATAACTTTCTAAAAATGTGATCAACTTTTGACATTTTTGGAATCAAACTAAGAGGAGCAGGTAAGTCAGTTCTGAACTCGGACTTAAATATCAGTATTGAGAAGACAGAAAACAGAAAGAGGAACAAAATGAAAAATAAACGATGTTTCGAACTTTGTGGGATCGTCGTGAAAACTTCGAAACATTGGGACTTCGACTCATGAATATTGAACAGCGAACATCGACATGTATATGTACTGTACATAAAAAGAACCCATGCGGTGTTAGTGTAACGTAACACATGCTAAGAAATTATAAATTCTCATTTATAAAGAATAGTAAACTAAAATACACACTGTAATTTTGTAACCTGATAATCTTGTAAGATTTTTTTGTTTGTCAACTTAATTTTTAGAGTAGGTAAATTTTTCACTTCGATTTATTAGTTGTACTTTTCATTGTGTTCAGAAAGAATGGGTCAGATTAAAATTTCGATACACAGAAAAGTTCGATTCATGAAAAGTAGATTAATAGTGTTAAATAATGGACAAAATTGGACTTTGTTAAAAGTTCGACATTTCGAGAAATTCAAATCATCGAAGTTCGATTAATCGAGGTTTGACTGTACAAAAAAAACCTTTAATACGGTAACTCATCTACAAATCTACATGTTTTCTTATGGAGCTGATACAGCTGGACCTTAAGTTTGTAGCTTAGAATCGGTCATGTTCATTATACTGGATCAATGTATGACATCACGTCCTATGGTGTTTACTACACCATGAACGGCCTCACTAGATCATCAAAACTGTCCGGACGTCTGACCAACTTCCAAGTCTGTCCATCAACAATCACCTCAGCTGGCCTGAGCTGGAACCACATACAAAGAGCATTTTACAATAAAGGAAACGCTAGCGCATTATATATATATATGGAAAAGGTATTTTTAGCGTCAGTGGTAGTGGTTGCCAGCTGAACCAATTTAATATTAAACTTTAAATGTTGAATCGAAGGCAAAAATTAATATGGATATACACTATGTAAATGGACACTTTAGTTTGACTTATTTTAAGTCCCTACAGCATCATCGTGATATATTGAGATATATGAATCTGTGTAATTAACAAGAGGAAACCGAGTGTTTGGGGAAAGTAATGTTCCTTTATAACTCTGCCTTGTTAGGTCAATTTTGGAGTATGGATGTGTTGTATGGGACCCATACCACCAATACAACATAACCAACCTGGAGAGGGTCCAGCGTAAGGCTGCATGCTTCATCACTGGCGACTACAAGAGCAGAGAAGAGGGTTGTGTACAAATATGCTAAAGGACCTAGGTCTGACTCCATTAGCAGAATGCAGGTATAAATATGTATGTTACGTCTTACCCTATATTTCAAAGTGGCTGAGGGCACATTATCATCGATCTCTGCCCAAACTTTCTAACACCAGAAAGGGAACGACGGAAAATACACCCAAAATATCTCAGTGGCTTCTCCTATAGTAGCACCACCGTCAACAGTACCACAACTGAGACCTTCAACTCTTCAAACTGTTCAAGGCCTCAAGAGTCAGTGCAGCCCCCCCCCCCCCCCCCCCTAATGCATTATGCATGTGTCCACAAAAGACCATGCATTGTAAACGTACAGATACAGAACTTACACGCATGTTATAGTTGGAGGTTAGTGATGAGCAATACGCGCCAACATCGAACACTGCCAGTCCGCATCCAGAGTGAGGCGTGTTCAATAAGCGATCCTAGAACGGAAAGTAGGTAAAAGTTGTCATACATGTCATAGAAAATCACTTCAAAAATCTAGCACGTAAATGAGAGTGTTATCGATATCTCATCTGCATACTGTGAGTGTTCACACAGGGACGTGATAATTTGTTACAGCTAGTTTTGGACCTAAACTAGGGTGTTTAGATATCGAATGATTTTACATTTGGGAAGGGGATGATCAATTTTCGATAAAAATGCCCCTCAATGGTCATACAGTATTTATTTTTATCGTGTTCACATCTCACATTCTACGTCCCTGCCATAACTATTACAGCTGTACATTATGTATGTTAATCAGACAAATGACCAGTACACAAAGGTGTCTTCGTAGCGGAATCATTTCGGTACAATAACCGTGCAATTGTACATACGCCAAATATACAGCATAGACGAAATCGACCGATTTCCGGGGACAACTTCAACTCAATTTACACCTTTGTCATGTATACGTCTTGCTGAACATTTGTCTGGTGAAGGTGACAGAATACGTAACGTACTATAGTCATCTAAACGTCACACAAAAACCGATGTATTCCTTATAAGAAAAATAGTCTATAGATAAATCATACTTTCCAACCTGAAGAAAATGACCAAAACCCTTAATAAAAAGTAGCAACATGGTTAGGGCTTTCTTTCTTCAGCAAATACTTAAATCTATATTACAGGACTTCAATTTATTTCTATTGGTTACATAACAGTTGAAAGTGTATCGTCATGAACCTTACTGTTGATGCGTTCATTATAGAATTGTTGTACTAAATATATATAAATACGTAACGAGTATATGCCGAAGCAAGAAGGCGAGACAAACATATTTGTGATGTCTTGAAGAGTTAGAAAGAAATCACTGTGTATATTCGAGTATGGGCTGACATATTATTTTAACTTCATGAAATAAGAATAGAAAAGTAATGCAAATTCGTAGTATTTATTCCTACAACAATGTAAGGATACATATACTTTCATTATAATTATTAGAGCACTGCTTGCACGTAATCTAGAATTTTGAAGTCTCGACGAAGTACGTGCCATTTAAGCACGCCCTAAATCTAGCTATCATACAAAATAAGTAGGAAATACTATGGGCAGTCTATATACTATAGAACTATGTGGAAGAGCCTGTGGCGTATACGGAACAGAGATTTGCCGAAGGTATATTCTAGCTAAAGTTGAGATTTAAAAGAGTGCCAGGAAGCAGCCGGGCTTTGGAACGACCCCTACGAATATGTGATGAGCTCCCTCTGCGAGTTACAACGAAGTGCTTAAGTCCTTCAAGTACATGTACTCATGCTAACATACTTACCAATATATTATAGCATCCCGAAGAAGTCACTATTCACAAATGATTCATGTCTTACCTTTCCGAGGAAGTCTGCACATTCACACATCGAACGTAAATCTCACCTTTCCGAGGAAGTTCCTACAAGTCCGCACATTCACACATTGGTCCATGTCTTACCTTTCCGGGGAAGTCCGCACATTCACACATTGGTCCATGTCTTACCTTTCCGTGGAAGTCCCAAAAGTCCGCACATTCACACATTGGTCCATGTCTTACCTTTCCGTGGAAGTCCGCACATTCACACATTGGTCCATGTCTTACCTTTCCGGGGAAGTCCGCACATTCACACATTGGTCCATGTCTTACCTTTCCGTGGAAGTCCCTACAAGTCCGCACATTCACACATTGGTCCATGTCTTACCTTTCCGGGGAAGTCCGCACATTCACACATTGGTCCATGTCTTACCTTTCCGTGGAAGTCCCTACAAGTCCGCACATTCACACATTGGTCCATGTCTTACCTTTCCGTGGAAGTCCGCACATTCACACATTGGTCCATGTCTTACCTTTCCGTGGAAGTCCGCACATTTACACAATGGTCCATGTCTTACCTTTCCGAGGAAGTCCGCACATTCACACACTGGTCCATGTCTTACCTTTCCGAGGAAGTCCGCACATTCACACACTGGTCCGACTACGTCATACACCTTTTTTCCAGCCGAGGGTCGAGAAGGCTCCGTCAGATCGATGTGGTGGTACGCTCCGTACAGACTAGGCCGTATTACCTCCGTCATACTACCGTCCGTTACCAAAAAACTACAACCAGGTTAGTTATATATACATATACCACCGTCAGTTACCAAACAACTACAACCAGGTTAGTTACATATACATATACCACCGTCAGTTACCAAAAACTACAACCAGGTTAGTTACATATACATATACCACCGTCAGTTACCAAAACACAACAACCAGGTTAGTTACATATACATATACCACTGCCAGTTACCATAAAACTACAACCAGGTTAGTTACATATACAAATACCACCGTCAGTTACCAAAAAACTACAACCAGGTTAGTTACATATACATATACCACCGTCCGTTACCAAAACACTACAACCAGGTTAGTTATATATACATGTACTACCGTCAGTTACCAAACAACTACAACAAGGTTAGTTGCATATACATATAGTACCGTCAGTTACCAAACAACTACAACCAGGTTAGTTACATATACCACCGTCCGTTACCAATCTACAACCAGGTTAGTTACATATACATATACCACCGTCAGTTACCAAACAACTACAACAAGGTTAGTTGCATATACATATAGTACCGTCAGTTACCAAACAACTACAACCAGGTTAGTTACATATACCACCGTCCGTTACCAATCTACAACCAGGTTAGTTACATATACATATACCACCGTCAGTTACCAAAACACAACAACCAGGTTAGTTACATATACATATACCACTGCCAGTTACCATAAAACTACAACCAGGTTAGTTACATATACAAATACCACCGTCAGTTACCAAAAAACTACAACCAGGTTAGTTACATATACATATACCACCGTCCGTTACCAAAACACTACAACCAGGTTAGTTATATATACATGTACTACCGTCAGTTACCAAACAACTACAACAAGGTTAGTTGCATATACATATAGTACCGTCAGTTACCAAACAACTACAACCAGGTTAGTTACATATACCACCGTCCGTTACCAATCTACAACCAGGTTAGTTACATATACATATACCACCGTCAGTTACCAAACAACTACAACAAGGTTAGTTGCATATACATATAGTACCGTCAGTTACCAAACAACTACAACCAGGTTAGTTACATATACCACCGTCCGTTACCAATCTACAACCAGGTTAGTTACATATACATATACCACCGTCAGTTACCAAAACACAACAACCAGGTTAGTTACATATACATATACCACTGCCAGTTACCATAAAACTACAACCAGGTTAGTTACATATACAAATACCACCGTCAGTTACCAAAAAACTACAACCAGGTTAGTTACATATACATATACCACCGTCCGTTACCAAAACACTACAACCAGGTTAGTTATATATACATGTACTACCGTCAGTTACCAAACAACTACAACAAGGTTAGTTGCATATACATATAGTACCGTCAGTTACCAAACAACTACAACCAGGTTAGTTACATATACCACCGTCCGTTACCAAAAATCTACAACCAGGTTAGTTACATATACATAGACCACCGTCAATTACCATAAAACTACAACCAGGTTAGTTACATATACATATACCACCGTCAGTTACCATAAAACTACAACCAGGTTCGTTATATATACATATACCACCGTCAGTTACCAAAAAACTACAACCAGGTTAGTTATATATACATATACCACCATCAGTTACCAAACAACTACAACCAGGTTAGTTACATATACATATACCACCGTCAGTTACCAAACAACTACAACCAGGTTAGTTACATATACATATACCACCGTCAGTTACCAAAAAACTACAACCAGGTTAGTTACATATACATATAGCACCGCAAGTTACCAAAAACCTACAACCAGGTTAGTTACATATACATATACTACCGTCAGTTACCATAAAACTACAACCAGGTTAGTTACATATACATATCCCACCGTCAGTTACCATACAACTACAACCAGGTTAGTTACATATACATATACCACCGTCAGTTACCAAAAACTACAACCAGGTTAGTTACATATACATATACCACCGTCAGTTACCAAAACACAACAACCAGGTTACTTACATATACATATACCACCGTCCGTTACCATAAAACTACAACCAGGTTAGTCACATATACATATACTACCGTCAGTTACCATAAAACTACAACCAGGTTCGTTATATATACATATACCACCGTCAGTTACCAAAAAACTACAACCAGGTTAGTTACATATACATATACTACCGTCAGTTACCATAAAACTACAACCAGGTTAGTTACATATACATATACCACCGTCAGTTACCATAAACCTACAACCAGGTTAGTTACATATACATATACCACCGTCAATTATCATAAAACTACAACCAGGTGAGTTACATATACATATACCACCGTCAGTTACCATAAAACTACAACCAGGTTAGTTACATATACATATACCACCGTCAGTTACCATAAAACTACAACCAGGTTAGTTACATATACATATACCACCGTCAGTTACCATAAACCTACAACCAGGATAGTTACATATACATATAATACCGTCTGTTACCAAAAAACTACAATCGATTACAGGGACCTGATAATTTGTTACAGTTAGTATTGGACCTAAACAATGGTGTTTAGAGTAATTTTACACTTTTGGGGGATTTGGATCAATTTTCGATAAAAATGCCCCCTCAATGGTCATGGAGGCTTTATTACCACTAGTTTAGGTTTAAAACTAACTGTAACAAATTCTCAGGTCCCTGTGCAATCAATCGGGTAAGTTATATATTACGTGAATTATGCGCTGTAAGTTACCAAAACTACAATCAGGCAAGATGCATTTCCTGAAGGGTACAATATTCTGATATTGATTTCTCTATCGACATATATGGAAATAGTAAAATAAGTAGCACTTGTGTCCTCGAAGATTACAAATGTTATTTATTATTTTAAACACAGTGATAGACCTATGTGTTAGGTTTTAGGAACACGTGTGATTTTTCTTTCCTCACTTTTTATCTCCACTTTCCTTACAGCCTAGGACGGACGTGACGAGGATGGCAGCGTTGCCGACTAGTGACCTACCAGGCTCAAGGATGACCACCATGTCGTCATCAATCAGGTCCGAAAAAGACGCCACAAGGTCAGCCGGGGTCGGACTGGGGGACTAAATTATACATATCATGAGGAAAGAGAGTTACAATTAAGTTCATGTTTATACCAAACTGACACTTTCAAAACGTTATTACAGGGCCGGCCTCATTTTCCGTCTGATAGATACAATACATGTTTAATGGTTGTACTACAGTAACTGTCAGTTATCTTATCTCAGCGATTTCCGCGGTGAAATCGTTCTCCTAAATTATGATAATACACACCTCTATTGTGGGCTGAGGGTACCAATATAACGGAACAGAGATAAAATCTAGAGCACTTTGCCTTCTGTAGGTGTAGAAATATCCTAACTAATTCTGATCTTTAGCCATCGTTGAGCAAAGAGAGTCAATTTTGTGCAAATCGGTGTAACAAAAAACATCAGTAGAATATGTTCCCTACTGACACACAAAGCAAATGGTTTCCCATGGTAACTTAAGTATCTAGGTGAGCGATATTGGACTTGTTTTTGGAAAGTATTTCAGAGTATACTTTTCCAAAAAGCACTTCTTGACAAGCATTTTTCATATTTCTGAATAATCTGTTCCGTACCCTTTTACTTCTTCCGAAGATGATATCAAGCCTTTCTGAAGACTAGAATGGTTTGTTACAATAAAAACAAATCATAATGTACCAAAATATTTACAAGCCTGTAAATTCCTGCAAATGTGTAGTCCGGATTATCAACGTAATTCTATATTTATCATAATTTGGTAGGAAATATACAACTAATTGACAGCCTCCACATATACGTCATATTGTGCATTTCAATACAAGCTCTAAGTGAATTGTCTTGTGGCAACCAGAAGTTTGCAGGAAATTGAACAATTTGAATCGATATTTCACCTCTGACCCCCGTTTAGGATAACTACCATACACATAGATTTAGATGACTTACCGAATGACCTTGACTAGAGGTGAACGATGAGCGGTTCTCTGCGGAGGGCGCATCTTCTTCTACCAATCGTCTCATTTCCATATCGAAATCATATTGTGAAACGATATCTCTGTAGTAGATAATGCTATTGGTAAGGTTTAATTACAACACAGTGATCTGATCTTTGAATCCAAGTTTTAGTTCCCAAAAGGTCTATAAAAAAATACAATGCAAAGGCAGCACTTGATAATTATAGCAATATTAAAATAATAAAAAAAAAATTACCGATGGAAAGGAGAGGCTCAAAAATGTTAAATAGGCTAAAGTTTCAACAATTTTCTTCTTCATACCAGATATGCTGAAATCAAATCTTTTTCGTAGATGAAAGGGTTTTTGGGGGTTGCTTTAATTTTGAATTTCATGCCCATGGGCTATTTAAGAAAAAACATACCATTTGGGTATACATTAATTATTTTCGGTTAGAAATAATCTAAACATAGTTGGAATATAATGGTATAATAATACGATTTTTTTTTTATATTCTGGTCCATCCACGTGGCTTTAGGGACTGGGGTGAAATCGTGAAGATTGGCTAAAACAGTCTTCTTCTTCAGACCCTGATTGTGAGTTTCATGGACGCAACCGATCAAAAGTCAAGGTGACCGGGTCAAAGATCAAGGTCAAGTTTTGTTTTTATCTTTTCATATAAATATTTGGTCACGACATTAAAGGAAGCAAAATTCGTCGAATTAACAAAGAGTTATCTGACCTAAAATAAAGTCATCGGGTCAAAAGAGGTCAATGTCAAATAAAAAGTTTTTTTCAAGGTCAAGGCAAATTTGGAAGCTTTTAAGTATTTACGGATGAAAAGTTTGTTATGATATTATGGAGCAAAGTTATTTGGTATTAAACGAGGAATCAGCTCGCCAGAAGTCAAAGTCACAGGGTCAAAGAGGTCAAGTTCACGAAAATAATTGTGTAGCTTTTCACTGACAAAAAAATAAATTGACCAAAGATCAAATTCACTGGGCTTGGCCAATGGGTCAAAAGCGCAAGAATTGGTGATTATGGAAGGAAGGGCCCTTAATGACCAGTCAATGTCTGTAACCAAATTGGTTGGATTTATGACAAGGAGATAACAGTTTGGTTATATTATTTGTTTCACCCTTTGCCACCCCAGAGATTTAGGGGCGGTGCCAAAAAATGTTGAATTGGCTAGAACAATTTCCTTCCATCTCAGATTTGCTGTAATCAAATACTCTTCATAGATGAAAAGGTCTTATAACCATTTTCTTTTTCCTGATTTGAAAAGGTCTGGAGGCTTCATAATTGTTTACATACCTGTCCGAGGAGAAAGATCGTTGATTCGTTTCAGTATCGCTAAGTTTGGATCCATATCGGATAGAAGATTGCAAACATAGGGTTGTTCTAGCGGCCTGAAATAAAGCAATTTCCGAGAAAGAAAATTATTTGAAAATGAGTTTAGCTTCGATGTGATATCATTTCGCGGAATAAAATACACGTATCGATGATTTTTGGCCATTGTTGATGATTTTATAATAAATATTAGCCAAGTATTTAGAAAATTTAGTAAACATTTTCACTGAAGATAAGATAGATACTCACGTGTTGTTTGTAAGGTATCCCAAGCCCTCCGCCAATATTTAGATACTTCAGTGATGAAAAGTCCTTCTTTAACTCTTTGAATTTTGCAGTCATCAGTATTACACTTTCCCTGAAAGGAAATCGACAATATATTGATGTGTGACTGTGTAGTGCACACCAATTCTACATTCAAACTCTACACTCTGTTAAAACCTTACATTCTACACCAAACCTAGCGCTCGACATTAACTCTACACTCAGACTCTACACAAACCTTCGCTCTGTCAACTCTATCCTCGATATCCAAGGGTTACGATCACCTACGCTCTCTACACCCCTGGACTATGCCATGGCAAAACTAAAGGCTGTGTGTATGCAACCTTGTTGATGAGGCAAGAAGACTTGTTCGACCCTTTGATGTACATCAAAATAATCACGTGGTCACATAACGGTGAAAAATGACAGGATTTGAAGTCGGTTGCAGCTCCCTTTGTAATCTTCAAAGGACCGGCATACAGCCTAGCGATTGGCCATATTGTTTTTACTAGAGCGTGCCCACAGTTTTGCCAGGGTTGTAGAGAGCGTAGGTGATAGTAACCCCTGGATATCGAGGATGCACCTGCTCTAAACAGTTTTACGCCAGCTCTACTTTTACTTATGGGAGACAACCTTGATATGTCTATAGGAGACTAATCACTTTACCTATATATATCTACATTCTCTATGGTTGACCCCAGGTGACAGTGCAGTCCTACCAAAGTGACCTCGGAGGTATGTCGAAGAAACTCCAGGATGTCCTCCATTTCCTGCATAGGAATACCGAACTTTGACCCCAGCTCACCCGTCCTTAAGTAATGATGTGCATCCTAGAAAATAAGTATTGGTATTTTGTTAAATTTGTTAACAGTTTATATATTTTTGTTCCACATCCAACCGATTTGTTTCTTTTTCTTGAAGGCTGCTATTCAATCCTTTCTATTATTATAACGTAAAGGACATAACTCGTCTTGCCTTACTGCACGTAATGTGAATTGGTCACCTGTTCGATGGTAAAATTACCCTTAAAATCTCAATATGAATATGAATGGAAGCTTAAGGCGTGTTGTAACGTATTTCATCACATAGTTGAATCGTTCAGTCATGTCATACCGCCACGCCATATAAATGGTATTACACATGTGTAATAACACTATTGTGACGGCTAAATGACGTCATTATAACGTCATGTGATTGTCTCGGTAGTGGTTTTTTTAAACATTATTTTCAGCATAAAATTGTATATAGTTGGCCCTCATAGGCAATATTAATGCCAACTTGACAAAGGCAAATTAAACGAAGCTCGCTAGCGCTTCAATTAGAATTTACTTTTGTTCAGTTGGCGCTCATAGTGCTTATGTTTATACATGTATTTACCATTTTTAGAATCTGTTCATCTCATAAATGATTCAATTACATTTTTCATTTTTCGGCATTTAACCCAAATAATGAATCTATCGGGTATGCTTCTTCCATGAATAGAACAGCCATCGACCGGGGACGGTCAGTGGTATTTAATGTAACAGTTGGTCAATGGCATTAATGACCTTATGAATACCAACTGAACTGGATTTGGTACGGTTAAACAGAAAGTGCATATAGTGCTATGACAGTTCAGCGGTTACATCCTGGCTTCATGCAAAATATGGATGGAACCGCTGAGCTTTCATAGCACTGTGAATAAATTCCATATTACATCGACACGAGTGTAATAACGTACTATATGTATCTAACGAGGCGTAAATCTGACCTTGTCAATACACTTGTAACAACGGAGACACAGCCAACTGCAGGTATTTATTTATAGATGTGAAACATATTGAAGTCTATTGTAAATTTAAACTGTACTTTGTGACGACTGTATGCACTTACCACATGTATGTTAGGGTTGAGCCTCAGGAGCACTGTTGCCGTACTATTCAGTTTTCTACAAATGCGTATCGTCTGCTCGAGGTCGAACAGCCCGTCGATGTTCAGCATTACTCCCTCCCGAACAGCCAGTTCAACCTCCCACTCCACTTTACCATTGCCATTAAACATTAAAAGACTCGGGTCAAAGTTCAAACTGAGTACCAGCTTAAGTTCCATGCCACTAACAAGGGTTATGGAACAGTTAAGCGCCTTCAGCTCCTTTAAAATCGCCATGTTTGGGTTGGCTTTGACTGAGAAATTCAGCTGTGATTTGAAGCCATGTTGGTTAAGAGCCTGCTGATAAGCTCTCACATTCTGCCGTATTTGATTTCGGCTATATAGAAAGAAAGGACTAGGTGGAAAGCAGGACGATTTCACATCCTCACGAATGTCGTCAACCTTCATCTCCTCACAGTACAAATATCCCGACTCGTAGCGGAAGAACTCTGAATAATACGTTGACACATCTTCGGTCGTCATTGTAATACTATACAAACTGCTTGTGAGAACTCCGTGATGTTACATAACCAGTCTACATGTGCCCGTGCGTTGTTTGTTTATCACTCCTAGGACACTCGACAGGTACAAAAAATTAACATTTCTCGCACTTTTGTCCCTTCTTAACCGGTGATACGTATACATGTATATTGTACTTGACTATGGTAGTATTTAAGCGTCATTTACTCAACCTGGATAATAAAGTGCCGATAGATAAATATCAGTAAAACCGCCGGTTATCAGAAACCTCGATTCAATCTGACAGGATCAATCTAACAAGTACATTGTATACCATATTGCCAAACGACACAAATATGTCGTACACTTTAATTAAATCCTCTTAGAGCTACTATAAGTATTATATTGGAAATGAAAGTGTATGTATTGAACATTTTTATCATCGAGATGAGCGTACAAAGTACCTAGACTGGTAAGAAGAAAATGTCATATTTCCGGGGTCGGCGGCTTTGGATACGATTCGATGTTGACTCAGTTTGAGTTCACGACTAACAAATGGTAAGTTGATTAAATTAACACTGCCAACCAAAATGTTGTGTCACTCGACGTCGATCCGGATTAGGAGCCACCTTGCCATACAACATGCCACCAAAACGCTTTGAAGATTATTCTGACAGAAGATTCCTTTTTTGAAGTTGATCAAGTCTCTTAATATGTAATATCTACCAATTTCTTATCACTTGTTTTCAGTCTCTGTGGGGGCTAAACAAACGGGTGACAAATATATAAAGACGAAAGGTCATGCAGAAGTCTGACCTTAGACAAACACCGCTACTGTGACCTTTGGCCCCATGGCCTCGGAATTTCATCATAATGTATCTTCAACGAGATTTCAGATTTTATTAATCACCCAGATACGCTAGTTGTAGTTGCGTGTAACAAGAGGCTATTGTACAAAGTAGTCATTGGACATGGCTGACAAAGACTTTACAAAATGTACATACTATATCATAATACATATGGATATAAGCTATAGCATGTAATACAGTATACTTTCAGAAACGTTAAATGGAGTAATTCAGGTATTTGAAGTACAATAAATCAATACTGATAATGATACCGATGGTATGTTTTTTAAGAACTGTACATCCACTTGATTTAACTACCAGTGCTTATTTCTTCCTTATTGATTCAGATCAACTTTATATCAACTGAAGACCAAGCGACAAGAAAATGGAATATGTTAATTTATGTTGAAACAACAACAGCTACTGCCAGCTCAAGCAGTGCTCTATCCGCTAATACGATTCACGTGAACTTTTAGCTGACCTGAACTTTGACCTTCATGTGTCATGTCAACGTAAACAAAACTAAGTGACGTATTTATATTATTTGTCAGATAGGATGGCATCTGTTTGAATTTAAATGTAAGAACGCGATGACATTCACTATGTTTAAAGCTCGTCTTTGACTTTCTACAACTGTCAACTTTTCCAACATCAAACTATCGTCTGCTACGGCAATCTGGAAAGCTTAATCATACAAAACTGACAAAAACGTAACCAGGATGGTTGACTGGAACTTTGAAACGCAACAAGAGATTTATTTAACAAGTTTGTAATTCATCCTGAAACAGAAAATCATGTAAACTTAAATTCATTATCCAATGAAAAAAAAAACCTTTTATTTCACGCGTGCTCCACCCGAACAGTACAGCTGCACTATTACACAAGCTAATTCCAATTGAAATTCCGTATTTTACGTTGCAATAATCAATATCTTCCATGTAAAAGTCATTAGTTGATTTTGTGACAGCTGTTCATTGCCCGTGTATCAGATTACAGATAACTCATGTGTATTGACAAACACATTCTGTACGAATATGATTAAATGTATTTCTGGATTGACGGATGAATGATGTACTGTATACAACGGCTGGTTATCGGAAATGAATTGTGTAATATTTTCATACACTTGAAAATACTCTCTGTGGCCGTACCAACGAGTAGAATATTGTATTGCACCTTTGCATTTCTGAAACGTTTTACCAAAGAGTTTAACACATTACATTACAAAAGCAAGGTCCACATGTAGACATGATACATACTAAGTTTTGTTTTTAGTTATTTTGTTAAATTGTGCCCGAGTAGCAAAATATAGGCTTTTGCATTTTCTTACCATTCCTCTTTTTAGGCGACCCTTAAACGTGGAGTGTACAGTTGACCAGTGAATTTGGGCGCAACTAGCACCTACGCGTGCCGTGTAAGATCGAACATGAAGCTGTGTCCGTTATCACAACCAAAACAGCCCAAACTACCCCGAAAGGAAAGAAAAACTCGAGACAAAAAGAGACAAATACAATACAAGGGGAAGCTCTGATGAGTCACGAAGACAGACATGAGAGAGAGTGTAGTGCTGTTATAAATATGGAAAATAAAGTCGTGTTTAACCCTACCTTCCGAACATTAAGAACAGGAAGGCAAGTGGGCTGACTGACAAGCTAGTCCTGCAGATAAATCAGCCTAGAAGAAAAGATAATCAAAATGGTAATTAAACCATAACATCAAAGGGAGAGCACTGCTTGGCGCAATCAGATCATAGCAGAGGAAGGTTTGACAGGATTCCATGGCTACTTATGCTGCTAGACTTGACATTAGTACAAAATGTAGGCTGAACTCCACGGCTGCCGAAAAAGTGGTACTTGATATTATACATTAATATTTGAGTGGCAAGACGATATATTCTTCTGAAAGATAAACGAAACCGAAACAGGAAAGTTGAAGCAGTCGAAGCTTTAGAATTCAACACCATAACCTGGTCAAACACAAAAATATAACTTTGTATTTGGAAGAGAGATAGTGGTTATTCAATGATTTCCAGTGGCAGTATACTTCAGTGTGGCAGCAGTTTAAGGACTAGGTACAGGACAATTCAATATGGCGGGGGTGTTTTTACCAAAACTTGTTATTTTATTAAATACTGCAAAATACATGACCAAAATAGACTACAAAGTACATTTTGTGATGGAGAATCGATAATTTCAACCATATTTTGGTACGTTTGGTGGTTTTTCTGATATTTTGTGTTATATGTCAAAAAACGCGTGCACGTTTGCAGAATACTGCGAAAGATAATAAAAACAATGAATATCATTTTTTGTTACTTTAATATACACAGAATGATAGACGAGCCTTCGATTTTTGAATAAACCTCTCCTTCAATTGAAAACCGCAGAATAAGAGAATGTACTCGTCACATGAATGACAATTTATGTACATTCTGAACACCGCTCACATCTGGATCAAATTTTTAAAATTTCCATCGCCGATCGACAAATTTATGTGGCACGCCGCATAGCCAAAACAAAAATCTTACCGTCTGCGGTATGACGAGTTATGACATTATGTCAGATCTCTTAAATCAAACATCTTCCCGTTGCATGTAGCGAAATTTACTCCCCTGTCCTCCATTTTGCACTATTTACTTTTTTAGATATTCATACGCCTGATTTAGAGGCATGGTGAAACATCGACAAAATTAACAATTAAATTGGATTCAAGCATGCAGTAAAGGTAAATGTTACTTGGTATATCGTCACAAAGCAAAAACTGCCCATTCCTATCACGATAAATTGTTTTTAGCGATTGCCAGTTTTACATTTTTGGGCGAATGTATAGCACGTGAAAAGATGTCCTTCGGCACTTCCGGCAGTGTTTTTTTAGGTAATTTAATGATTTTGAAAGAATTGTCAACAAAGTTTAATTTGTGTTGTACAAATTCTAATGGAATTCGTATATATAATACACTTCCGCGTGGATCGGACAGTATTAACTCACTGATTATACCGATTCGTTCTCGGCTTCGCACCTGTCAAACATCGTTAGCGTAAATTGTTGCCATCGTAAACATGTGTGGCAGTAGAGGCACATTGGTATCAAAATACATTTTTCAAACTTAATTAGTAACTAGGTAACCGTTTCGTAAATGTAAATTACGTTATGTTGGTGTTATTATTTTTATTTTATACATTTATTTGACACGAAACTTACATTTACATGCCAAATGACCTATTTAATATAAAATAATGCCCCTATATTGCCCCCACGAGATACAGGTACAAAGAGTGTAACTACTTTTACCTGAACTGAAAACAGCATGCAATGGACGACATTTTTTAGAGGGGGTACCTGTGTATTTCTCCCTGATACTCTGATTTACAGACTAATATCAAAATTTTAACCCTGGGTTATCATTCTATGAACATTGCAGTAGCTTTGTATTATTTTTTTGAGAAGTTTCAAATAACTAGATGAACAATATTTGCGCACTCCCATCTGGATATTATTTACTGAATATTTTTTTCCTAAGTACAGATTTTTTTAATTTTGGGGGCTGAACTGCATTTTATATCAATATTTAACATAATGGGATAAAGCTTATGCCATGTATTGGAAGGAAACATTAAAATTTCAATATTACCATTTTCATCCAGGTAACGACCAATATGGCTGTACCTAGTCCTTAAATCGGCAAAAGATCCGGACTATCGCAAGGTGGTTTACATGGACATAGCGTAGCCTCCCAAATACACACGTACTCAACATGCCAAACAAGCATACACCCGCGGGAGGCCGTATTTAAATGACTCTGGCTGTTAATTAGACGTGAAAGAGAAATCGAACCAAACCAAACTTATATGATAACATCAAGATTTAGTCGGTTATTGTTATTTGTAATGAGAAACAGTGAGGGACCAATGACATCACCTTGGCGTACACCTTTGTTGACCAGAAACTAATTTCTTTAAGTTATATTGCATTTCACTCCTTGACCTTTGATCATTTTACCTGAAAATTAATAGTAGTCATCAACAATGACCAACCCAGGTATAAATATTATAATAATAAAGTAAAGGGGTTTTAAGATATTGTACAAACAAAGCCCTCGGACGGAGCCCAATTTAATATCCAACGCAAGCGCATTTTGCGGGGATAATGATTTTGCAACCGATTCTGCATTACTCTTACTTTCTCGAGGCCGGGATGGATCTCGGTATCAACTACTGAAATCAAATGTTACGCCCTTCTGCGGATCACTCGATTTATATTATAGCTTATTTAATAAAAGCATATGGCTCAGATTTAAACAGGCCAAAGTAAAATGTAGCATTCGAAGGGAGCTGTTTAGTTAGAACCTTGTACTGTGATGCCAAAAAAATGTCCGTTTTTTTCTCAAATTTTCATTAATTATATTTTTTTTTAAAACAAAGTTCTTGTAAGTATGTTAAGAGTTGTATAATTTTTTCTGTCGTATTTTTGGAGAACGTATGATTCATTGGGAGTTGCCTCCCATTTTTGTAGGTATGTGCGTCAATACCATTATGACATCATTAGCTTGCCAATAAAACGGCGTTCTTGGCCTACAGTTTTTAATATATTTACGTTAGTTTCCTAGCAATATAATGACGCCACAATGAAAATGGCGTAGAATCCTACCAGAGATTTTGTTGGCCCATTTTTACAGCCGATATAAGGCTGTTTCCCCCCCAGTCGAAATCTGTGCTATTTTTCCAAAATGAAGCAAAATTTAAGAATATTTCCCCAATTTATCTGAAAATCCTACTTTATTTTCCTTATTAAATATGGCACAGGCTGCTGTAATATCTAGGTAGCAAAAACATTGCCTACCAAACAGGGAGTCGACTCTTTATCATGAAAAGACCCAACAGTGGTTGGGTTTATGCTTGAAACAGTACAGTATATATATCAATGATTCTAAATTCAGTATGCGTGTACATGTATATTACAACTGCGAACGCGAAACAGTGCCCTCCGCCAGAATACTGCAAAGAAATAGGGCAAAGAGTTGTGGTCGTATAGTTTACGCATTTGTCTTTAGTGTCAAACAAATGAAAACGCATTGATATAATAATAAGATAACAAATGAAAGATGTATCACAATATGTTTATTTCATTATAATATATATATAATATATATTGTGTAAATTGTATAAAATACTGATTATTTTCCTTAAACTTTTGATATGTAAACACATGTAACGTTAAATATAACATACCGAATATATAACAATATATATAAGATACATAACAATCAATTTATAACTTCCAATTACACTGAATTCGACCACATATGAAATCGAATGCACAATAACATCTGTCATGAAAAAGTGAAAACAAATAATGAAAATAAACATTGTTCGTTAATAATGATCATTTTCATACGACAATAACACTATTAATAATAATTCGAGGTTCTTATATACCGCTTTATCACAACCTATATGTCGTCTCAAAGTGTTTCACAAATTATTATCCGTGGTTATATTTATAGGCCTTAGCAACCAGCCAATATCGTTCTCAACTCCCTTGGGAGCATACGACCGGTGCTGCCATTTCGACGCTCACGGCTACCATCCTACACATTTTAGCACTGTCCAACCACATACTCATTTACAGCTGGGTAGCCTGGAACCTGAGGAGTAAAGTATCTTATTCAAGGATACAACATAAGTGCCAGGGCCGGAAGCCGAACTCGCAACTCTTCAGTCACGAGCCTGTCGTCCTACCACTAAACCACCGTGCCTCCAGCAACAAACACGGACACAATATACTCATACGTGATCACTGGAAGGTAAATATACCATAACGTCAACAGAGATTGGTTAATTAACTATTAACTTTCCATTGTGTTCAGGATTGTTTAACTTCTATTGCAGTTATCCCTGATAACCTGAATAAAACAGAAAATTAATCCTTGGGTTGGTTTCTATTTTGTTCTACACACTAGTAGTCTCATCTTCGGACACATAATACATTTTAAACCTGTCAACGTGGGAACGGTCAATTAATATAACCGCTCTTTACTTCGCCCATGTCTGTTGTTGATGTCACACTTTTATTCCTTAAATTGGAGAATTTGCTTAACTCCGTCAACATGTATAAATGTCGACTTAATAGAAAGGCACGTGTCCGAGTATAGTTATGAGATGACGAAAGTTTTCGGAGCAATGATTATTGGGTCAGTGCAGACTGTAAATTTCATACAATAACGTCATCAAAGATGGGTTGTTATACCACAACGTCTACAAAGATGGGTTAATTAAGGATTGAATCCTGTTCTGTTGAGGTTTATGGGGTATAAACCTCATGAGACAAATTTGATTAATTGCGAAGCAGTTCATATCTAATTTGTCTCAAGACCCATTGAGGTTTATACCCCATAAACCTCAACAAAACAGGATTCAATCCTTATATTTACATTCAGGTTGATTTTGTTATTTTAGGGCGATTTCTAAAATATTGGACTTGTGCAAGTTTATGCAGCAGAGGGTGTCGAGACGTGTGACGTCAAGCTGTTTTCGTATTGATAACAACTATAAACTGGTTCAACATAAAAACGGATAGTCAGTCTGAAAACTGAAAAAAATCACAGGTTGTAAACAGTTTGGAAAAAGGAACTTATTCATGTACTACTTTGCAGATGTATTTATACGCCAACTGGAAAGTGTATCGAAAAATAACCTTTAAACACTTTGGTATGTATATTGAGTCCAAGGTAATTAGAAATGTAAATATCATACCATAACGTCAACACAGATGGGTTAATATACAATAACATAAACAGAGTTGTTGCGTTTATGACGTAATGACCATTGTGATGTCACAGTACCCCACTGTAGTTTCATGATTTATCAAGAAAGATATAATGCAATTTCAGTCTTTTGCAAATTAGTAGCTAATATAAAAAATTAAGGACCTTTGATTCGATTAATATGGTAATATACCCCGGGCAATATTTGATTTTACCAGGTTGATATAACGCCATATTGACCTCACCAAAGGTCCATAATTGATACGTTTATAAAGTCGACACGGATGGGTTAATATACCATAACGACGACACATAATAGTTGATATAGCACGGCGCCGATATCGAAGGGCTAACATAGAACAATTTGTTTACCTATAGGTAAATTTACCTGAACGTTCTCAAACAACGGTAAATATACCGTAACGTAGACAAAGGGAAATACAGCACGTCAACACAGAATGGCAACTTTACCTAGATTTTGACCCACAAATGCAACATATGAACTCGTCGTCAAAACAAAAAGGCACAAAAATACTGATAAAAAAAAAAATACGATCATCATGAACTTCAGAAACTCAAATTTGCAGAATGAAATCATTTCAAACACAAGAACAATGATATTATTTACATGGCAATGTATTCGTAATTTCAAAATTTAAGAATAATCACAATTTTCTAGTTGTTTTGACCGTTAACCAGAGGATACCTTTTATGGTATTCACCTGGAGGCCTGCCACACAATTGGATATCTGTATGTCTGACAAAATGTTTACTAGCAGGCCTGTCACACAATAGGATATCTGTATGTCTGACAAAATGTTAACTACCAGGCCTGTCACACAATAGGATATCTGTATGTCTGACAACATGTTTACTACCAGTCCTGTCACACAATAGGATATCTGTATGTCTGATAACATGTTTACTACCAGGCCTGTCAAACAATAGGATATCTGTATGTCTGACAACATGTTTACTACATGGCCTGTCAAACAATAGGATATCTGTATGTCTGACAACATGTTTACTACATGGCCTGTCACACAATAGGATATCTGTATGTCTGACACCGTGTTTACTACATGGCCTGTCACACAATAGGATATCTGTATGCCTGACAACATGTTTACTACCAGACCTGTCACACAATAGGATTTCTGTATGTCTGACAACATGTTTACTACAAGGCCTGTCACACAATAGGATATCGGTATGTCTGACAACATGTTTACTACCAGGCCTGCTACACAATAGGATATATGTATGTCTGACACCGTGTTTACTACATGGCCTGTCACACAATAGGATATCTGTATGTCTGACAACATGTTTACTACCAGACCTGTCACACAATAGGATATCTGTATGTCTGACAACATGTTTACTACCAGACCTGTCACACAATAGGATTTCTGTATGTTTTACAACATGTTTACTACATGGCATGTCACCCAATAGGATATCTGTATGTCTGACAACAGGTATACTAGCAGGCCTGTCACACAATAGGATATCTGTATGTCTGACAACATGTTTACTACCAGACCTGTCACACAATAGGATATCTGTATGTCTGACAACATGTTTACTACCAGACCTGTCACACAATAGGATATATGTATGTCTGACAACATGTATACTACCAGACCAGTCACACAATAAGATATCTGTATGTCTGACAACATGTTTACTACCAGACCTGTCACACAATAGGATATCTGTATGTCTTACAACATGTTTACTACAAGGCCTGTCACACAATAGGATATCTGTATGTCTGACACCGTGTTTACTACCAGACCTGTCACACAATAGGATATCTGTATGTCTGACAACATGTTTACTACCAGGCCTGTCACACAATAGGATATCTGTATGTCTGACAACATGTTTACTACCAGGCCTGTCACACAATAGGATATCGGTATGTCTGACAAAATGTTAACTACCAGGCCTGTCACACAATAGGATATCTGTATGTCTGACAACATGTTTACTACCAGTCCTGTCACACAATAGGATATCTGTATGTCTGATAACATGTTTACTACCAGGCCTGTCAAACAATAGGATATCTGTATGTCTGACAACATGTTTACTACATGGCCTGTCAAACAATAGGATATCTGTATGTCTGACAACATGTTTACTACATGGCCTGTCACACAATAGGATATCTGTATGTCTGACACCGTGTTTACTACATGGCCTGTCACACAATAGGATATCTGTATGCCTGACAACATGTTTACTACCAGACCTGTCACACAATAGGATTTCTGTATGTCTGACAACATGTTTACTACAAGGCCTGTCACACAATAGGATATCGGTATGTCTGACAACATGTTTACTACCAGGCCTGCTACACAATAGGATATATGTATGTCTGACACCGTGTTTACTACATGGCCTGTCACACAATAGGATATCTGTATGTCTGACAACATGTTTACTACCAGACCTGTCACACAATAGGATATCTGTATGTCTGACAACATGTTTACTACCAGACCTGTCACACAATAGGATTTCTGTATGTTTTACAACATGTTTACTACATGGCATGTCACCCAATAGGATATCTGTATGTCTGACAACAGGTATACTAGCAGGCCTGTCACACAATAGGATATCTGTATGTCTGACAACATGTTTACTACCAGACCTGTCACACAATAGGATATCTGTATGTCTGACAACATGTTTACTACCAGACCTGTCACACAATAGGATATATGTATGTCTGACAACATGTATACTACCAGACCTGTCACACAATAAGATATCTGTATGTCTGACAACATGTTTACTACCAGACCTGTCACACAATAGGATATCTGTATGTCTTACAACATGTTTACTACAAGGCCTGTCACACAATAGGATATCTGTATGTCTGACACCGTGTTTACTACCAGACCTGTCACACAATAGGATATCTGTATGTCTGACAACATGTTTACTACCAGGCCTGTCACACAATAGGATATCTGTATGTCTGACAACATGTTTACTACCAGGCCTGTCACACAATAGGATATCGGTATGTCTGACAACATGTTTACTACCAGACCTGTCACACAATAAGATATCTGTATGTCTGACAACATGTTTACTACCAGACCTGTCACACAATAGGATATCTGTATGTCTTACAACATGTTTACTAGCAGGCCTGTCACACAATAGGATATCTGTATGTCTGACAACATGTTTACTACCAGACCTGTCACACAATAGGATATCTGTATGTCTTACAACATGTTTACTAGCAGGCCTGTCACACAATAGGATATCTGTATGTCTGACAACATGTTTACTACATGGCCTGTCACACAATAGGATATCTGTATGTCTGACAACATGTTTACTAGCAGGCCTGTCACACAATAGGATATCTGTATGTCTGACAACATGTTTACTACCAGACCTGTCACACAATAGGATATCTGTATGTCTGACAACATGTTTACTACCAGACCTGTCACACAATAGGATATCTGTATGTCTAGCAACATGTTTACTACCAGACCTGTCACACAATAAGATATCTGTATGTCTGACAACATGTTTACTCCAAGGCCTGTCACACAATAGGATATCTGTATGTCTGACAACATGTTTACTACCAGGCCTGTCACACAGTAGGATATCTGTATGTCTGACAACATGTTTACTACCAGGCCTGTCACACAATAGGATATCTGTATGTCTGACAACATGTTTACTACCAGGCCTGTCACACAATAGGATATCTGTATGTCTGACAACATGTTTACAACCAGGCCTGTCACACAATAGGATATCGGTATGTCTGACAACATGTTTACTACCAGACCTGTCACACAATAAGATATCTGTATGTCTGACAACATGTTTACTACTAGACCTGTCACACAATAGGATATCTGTATGTCTTACAACATGTTTACTAGCAGGCCTGTCACACAATAGGATATCTGTATGTCTGACAACATGTTTACTACCAGACCTGTCACACAATAGGATATCTGTATGTCTTACAACATGTTTACTAGCAGGCCTGTCACACAATAGGATATCTGTATGTCTGACAACATGTTTACTACATGGCCTGTCACACAATAGGATATCTGTATGTCTGACAACATGTTTACTAGCAGGCCTGTCACACAATAGGATATCTGTATGTCTGACAACATGTTTACTACCAGACCTGTCACACAATAGGATATCTGTATGCCTGACAACATGTTTACTAGCAAGCCTGTCACACAATAGGATATCAGTATGTCTGACAACATGTTTACTACATGGCCTGTCACACAATAGGATATCTGTATGTCTGACAACATGTTTACTACATGGCCTGTCACACAATAGGATATCTGTATGTCTGACAACATGTTTACTACCAGACCTGTCACACAATAGGATATCTGTATGTCTGACAACATGTTTACTACCAGACCTGTCACACAATAGGATATCTGTATGTCTAGCAACATGTTTACTACCAGACCTGTCACACAATAAGATATCTGTATGTCTGACAACATGTTTACTCCAAGGCCTGTCACACAATAGGATATCTGTATGTCTGACAACATGTTTACTACCAGGCCTGTCACACAGTAGGATATCTGTATGTCTGACAACATGTTTACTACCAGGCCTGTCACACAATAGGATATCTGTATGTCTGACAACATGTTTACTACCAGGCCTGTCACACAATAGGATATCTGTATGTCTGACAACATGTTTACTACCAGGCCTGTCACACAATAGGATATCGGTATGTCTGACAACATGTTTACTACCAGACCTGTCACACAATAAGATATCTGTATGTCTGACAACATGTTTACTACCAGACCTGTCACACAATAGGATATCTGTATGTCTTACAACATGTTTACTAGCAGGCCTGTCACACAATAGGATATCTGTATGTCTGACAACATGTTTACTACCAGACCTGTCACACAATAGGATATCTGTATGTCTTACAACATGTTTACTAGCAGGCCTGTCACACAATAGGATATCTGTATGTCTGACAACATGTTTACTACATGGCCTGTCACACAATAGGATATCTGTATGTCTGACAACATGTTTACTAGCAGGCCTGTCACACAATAGGATATCTGTATGTCTGACAACATGTTTACTACCAGACCTGTCACACAATAGGATATCTGTATGTCTGACAACATGTTTACTACATGGCCTGTCACACAATAGGATATCTGTATGTCTGACAACATGTTTACTAGCAGGCCTGTCACACAATAGGATATCTGTATGTCTGACAACATGTTTACTACATGGCCTGTCACACAATAGGATATCTGTATGTCTGACAACATGTTTACTACCAGACCTGTCACACAATAGGATATCTGTATGTCTTACAACATGTTTACTAGCAGGCCTGTCACACAATAAGATATATGTATGTCTGACAACATGTTTACTAGCAAGCCTGTCACACAATAGGATATCAGTATGTCTGACACCGTGTTTACTACCAGGCCTGCTACACAATAGGATATCTGTTTGTCTGACAACATGTTTACTACCAGGCCTGTCACACAATAAGATATCTGTATGTCTGACAACATGTTTACTACCAGGCCTGCTACACAATAGGATATCTGTATGTCTGACAACATGTTTACTACCAGTCCTGTCACACAATAGGATATATGTATGTCTGACAACATGTTTACTACCAGTCCTGTCACACAATAGGATATCTGTATGTCTGACAACATGTTTACTACCAGGCCTGTCACACAATAGGATATCTGTATGTCTGATAACATGTTTACTACCAGGCCTGTCACACAATATGATATCTGTATGTCTGACAACATGTTTACTACATGGCCTGTCACACAATAGGATTTCTGTATGTCTGACAACATGTTTACTACATGGCCTGTCACACAATATGATATCAGTATGCTTGACAACATGTGTTTAATGTATTTACTATCACAACATTGATACAGAATGATCAATATACCGAAAGAATTTTTACATGAAAGTGCTTTACATTGTAAATTCGTTGTTGACAAAATTTGTCTAGAAGGCAATTACGTCTTTATGATAATTGCTCTTTTCGATAAAACATGTATATATAATATGCCGTATACAACAGTCGTTATTGTAGCTAATAAACTTTTTACCTGAAGTGCGTATGCCCTTATAAAATTTAAAATAGACTATGTGAGCTTATAATTTGATCTACTGACTTAAAAGCAATCCCACGCCTCTCCTTCTTCTTACAACAAACACAATATATCTAATATTGCTAGTAAATGAACGATCGTTTGGAAATTAAATTGAGAAAAAAAGAACACACATATCTGAAATCTTCCAATTACTTATGTGGATGTAAGACAAATATGAATTACCATATCAGAACATTAAATGTTATCGAATATTCTAGATAAAGCTAAGAAATACGAAATCAATTTTAACAAATGTGATACTACATATCAATGCCTTAAGAGAGTTAGTTAATCACACTTGTTTTAGTAAAATGTATGCATCATGCATATGTTATGTATAAAGTCTTTTCATCTGTATAAATAAAATTTAAAATATAATAATAACTATAGATTAATTATACTTTGGTTCTCACTATGTGTTAGCAAGATCCATTTGGAATATCAATTCATATAATAGATAAATATAGATAATCAATATGTATATGATATATGTATAAGCCATACAAATAACAATTTTCACATTCGTTGACAATGGTAATGCAGGCGGCAGACTGTCTCGAAATTAGCACAAGTGGAATTTTGAAGTTGGCCCCAAACTTGGTTAACAGACAAAGCAAGTACGTTGCCTACAGAAGGTCACGAAATGGCATCTGAACCACACGCGCATGTTACAGAAGGATGTGAATTAAAAATAATTTACACGAAGGCCACACGATGACTACAAAACGTCCTATTGAGTGCATCAAGCGTTTGAACAAAGTCACAAAGGGTCACGTGACCTCCCGATAAAACCTTCGGTCGACCGTTGGAAATTGATTGCTGGTCAGAGATCATTGGGAGCAGAACACGGAGTACATTTCCATTTAATTTCTAATCTAACGCAACTTTAATTTGGTTTTGTAATGTCACCCAAGGCAGTGAGAAACGGAGATATTTGTCCGTCTTTGCAAAATTTCGGGACATGCTGACGCATGCATCATTGGGTAAGATTATAATACAAATAGTACTAAATGCTTCTTTTTGATTGTCTTTTTGGAAATATCATTCACGCTTCATACAGCAATCTTCAAAATAAACATGGTTTTAGTCTGATCCAGTGTGTCCTACATCATTTTCCAAACATGGTTCTAATCTGCTCTTATGATTCCATTTGCACTCTGAGGAAAAGGATTTACTCATATTTAGTGGGTCCTAAATAACTCTAAATCTTGGTATACTTTGATTTATTGAGTCCTCTATGCAACTCTAAAAGCACGGATTTATTCTGAACTGGTAAATCTTGTTCACAACATTAACAAATGGTTTTAGTCTGATCTAGTGAGTTCTATATGGTTGAGCACACTCGGTTTTTGTCTCATCGGATGGGCCCTTTACAGCCCCTAAAGCAAAGCTTTTGTCTGGTCTGGCGGGTCCTGAAGCTCAGAATAAGTCCTACAGCTCCACAAACCAAGGCTTGTACGTCCCTTCTTTTGCATGTGGAAACTGTGGAATAAAATGTTCACATGAAAAAATGTTTTGATTTATTTGTTTCCGATTCTTTCTATATCTTGATGTCACTTCACGTATATTAAAATTTACATTTCCTAATCACAAAAAAAATTTTAATACATTAAAATGAATGGTTCCTACATAACAAAATCATCTCCAGTTAAGTACAAACTCTGACCCTTTCCCGATTTATTTATTCCCCTTTTCTACTTGTATCCTTTCTGGTCATGAATTTCCAGTTTTCATGTGTAACCTTTCGTCACGGAAACATGGTTTTAACATAAAGGAATGTTTACATGCAAATCTAATTGTCTCAAATATAATACTTCCTTATTTGGCTGTATGATGCAGTTTAATTCATATTTTTTCGTCATACTGTATCTATTACATGTACTAAATTAAAAAGGTGCAGCATATATTTGTGTTACGTCATCTGACAGACTTACCTGTTTAGTGAACTGGTCTTCACTCGCCATCCTGATCCGTAAAGACTGTCTCAAATAATATATATCCTTATTTGGTGGAGCCAACTTACCTGTTTAGTGAACTGGTCTTCACACGCCATCCTGATCCGTTCCGGAGTGGCAGGACTGTCCAGCTGGAAATTTCTGCTCTTCCCAGCATCCCCTCGGGCAGACATAATCGCCTCTTTAGTTGCAAAGAAAACTGACGCTGCCAGAAAGAGAGGTGGTTCTCCGATAGCCTAATGGTAAAAAACCAAATCCTTGCATAAGCTGTTATTTTTTTCAATTTGCATATATTGTATAGCGAATTGGTCGAGTTTTAACAATCTCGTCACCAAGCAGACGGCCGGGGTTTGATCCCCAAAGTTGTTGTTCGCATGGAATGTTCTGAGAAAGTTTTTCGCTTGTCCACACTATGACGACCGGAGTTGTAATGATCTGGTGTGGGTGTTGCGGTATCTGTGCCGTAGCCTCCAAGTGAATTGGCACTATACAAAATGCCACTGAAAGGACGGTCTCACTACCAACAAAACACATAACATCTCCAGCACATACACATTGCCTAGGTCTAGTAGCTAGGACATGGTAGGATAAATCCTCATAAATGCATAGAAGTATAAAATCGGAATAAGAAAGGAGTAAATACTAAATGAAATTAATTTAAGATGTTTTTGGAAAGACTACTTTGATAATTCTAAATCAGCATTACCGGATACATTAGAGCGTTTAAGTATCTATGTTTTTGTTTTAATTTTTCCTTGTCCATACTATTTTCAAGATTTCAACAAACTGATCATGATTGTTGATGATAAACACAGGTTACAACTTTAGAGGTATTCATGATATTGTGATAAAAGTGTCAATATAACACGATGCAATAGTTTTTGAATTCCCTGAACTAACCTTAGATGAGTATACTGCCCGATGGTTGATGCTGCTCTTGAGGAGGGAGACATTAAACTCCAGAGGTACGTCACCAAACCCAGGGATCTTGTAGGCTCCAGGTCCACGTGTAAACAAGAAGCCGCTTGGAGACATCTTCTGTTGCTCCATCATCATCAGACCATAACCCTAGTATCAAAAAGGTAGAAAATCAACACTCTGAGACTATAACCCTAGTATCAAAAGGTAGAAAATCAACTCTTAGCCTATTACCCTAGTATCAAAAAGATAGAAAATCAACCAAGAGACTATAACCCTAGTATCAAAGAGTGAGACTATAACCGTAGTATCAAAAGATAGAAAATCATCCCAGAGACTATAACCCTAGTATCAAAAAGATAGAAAATCAACCCAGAGACTATAACCCTAGTATCAAAAGATAGAAAATCAACCCAGAGACTATAACCCTAGTATCAAAAAGGTACAAAATCAACCCAGAGACTATAACCCTAGTATTAAAAAGATAGAAAATCAACTCAGAGAATATAACCCTAGTAGCAAAAAGGTAGAAATTCAACTCAAGAGACTATAGTTCTAGTAACGTAAAAGCAGAAATGCAGAGACCATTGCCAAATTAACGTTAAAGCAGAAATCCAATGCAGAGACCATTGCCCTAGTAACGGAAAAGCAAAAATCTATACATATACCATTGCCCTAGTAACAAGAAAAGCAGAAATTAAAACAGAGACCATTGCCTCCCTAGTAACAGAAAGGCAGAAATTTATACAGATACCATTGCCCTAGTAACGGGAAAAGGCAGAAATCCAATACAGAGACCATTGCCCTAGTACAGTGTAACAGAAAGGCAGAAATCAAAACAGAGACCATCGCCTCCCTAGTAACGGAAAGGCAGAAATTTATACAGATACCATTGCCCTAGTAACGGAAAAGGCAGAAATCCAATACAGAGACCATTGCCCTAGTAACTGGAAAAGCAGAAATCAAAACAGAGAGCATTGCCTCCCTAGCAACGGAAAGGCAAAAAATCCAATTCAGAGACCATTGCCCTAGTAACAGAATGGTGCAAATCCAATAAAAAGACCATTGCCCTAGTAACGGAAAGGCAGAAATCGAATACAGAGACTGTGGCCCTAGTAACAGAAAGGTAGAATTCCAACACACCTAACAATCTATACAAGATTCATAATTTGATCTCGGCACCTGTGACTGTCAACAACTAACGACTCTTATCTGAGTAAAAATCCCTTCCATCTGCCCTATGTCAATATTTACGTGTGTAAAAACATACACCTTCTATCCGTCCAACGTCGATATCTTACCTGAGTAAAAACACCTATCTGTCCTATGCCAATATCTTACCTGGATAAAATCCCTTTCTAGCCCACCTTTGTAAATATCTTACCTGGGTAAAATCCCTTCTTTTGTCCTTTGTCAATATCTTACCTGGGTATAAGCCTCTTCTATCTTTTCTATGTGAATATCTTACCTGCGTAAAACCCCTTCTTTTGTCCTTTGTCAATATCTTACCTGGGTATAAGCCTCTTCTATCTATTCTATGTGAATATCTTACCTGGGTAAAAACCATTCTATTTGTCCTATATCGATATGTTACCTGGGTAAAAAGCCCCTTCTTTCTTTTCTATGTGAATATCTTACCTGGGTAAAAGCCTCTTCTATCTTTTCTATGTGGATATCTTACCTGGGTAAAAGCCCCTTCTATCTGCCCAATGTCAATGGCTGGGTTCAGACTAACCCCAACATCCATCACAATATCCGTATGAAGCACCTGTAAAATGTAAGTATTGTTTATCACATGTTATTCGTTTGTAACAATATAAGAAGGGTTAACATTACTCGTATAACTGTTTACACTGGACTCTGCAAATTAATTGGAAAATAAGTGTTTCGTCATTTTAATAATGGGAGGTTCGGGGGTTTGGGGATGGTTAGGGATAACATTGATTATTTTTTGTGTTAAATGAATCGGTTAAATAAATTTCATTCAAGCAAATTAGGAAAATATTCTATTTGGTATTTCTGTAAACTTGGAAGATGATGCATGAATTTCATCGGAAACTGGTTAAAATAGCTATATCCACTTATAATCAAATATGATGTCTAATTGGTATCTGTGATTGATCATATCACAAAAAGATCACCGGGTAATTCTTTTTTCCCCTTTTTTTCCATTTCGATTCAGCTTTTTGTTAATATTTTAGAGGTTAACATCCATCAATTATATATATCTAAATAAGAGAAGGTTTATCATAATATGCCAAATGATATTAAATTGATATTTTTATTTTATTAATGTACTCCATTTACTTTTAAAAATAGCTTTTTGGTGCACATATCCCATGTCATAACTAGGCTACACACCAACCATCAAATAATTACCCCTGACATTTTGCGATGGACTATATCCCAACCATTGAATTGCAAGAGTTCAAAAGTGTCTTCAGGGATTCACATGATCGCAATAAGTTCCGATTATCTTGTTAAACATTACCAGAATATGAAGTTAAACATCCTACAAGTACCTTGTGGTCACCTGTCAAACAGTCAATCTCCACCTCCGAGCAGGCTGCTCCAAACGTAAAATAGTTAAATGGGCGTCCACTGTTTGAGTCAAAGTCATATCCCAAATCCGGTGTTCTACAGCAACATAGAAACAATGTTATTAAAATGCACATCTTTATTTTCACTCCATTACTTAAGAATCTGACAACATCTCATATGAGGTCAAGCTCTGGTGACCTTTGTAGCCTCTTTACTTCACACTGTAGTAGAATCTGTTTAATTGATGACAATCGACGCTGTCATCTGCAGCTTGTCATTTCGTCACAACATGCACTAGCTTGTTGTGACGAAATGACTTAACAAAGATATAGGATTATGGAAGCATTTCGCCAACAAACATTCAAATTCAAGATTCTAGAAGCGGTAATCTGACAGACTGATAAAAAAGTTTACCAGGACATGACACCTGTTTGAATGTTGTCAGATTATATTTATGCGGAGAGTAACGGAGTGACAATGAATCTGCTTTTCAATCAGATAGACAAAAAAGGAAGAGATACGAGAGAATATCGAATCTGTTGTCAGATATAATTGTCAGATTTTATGTATGCGGAGAGTAACGGAGTGATAATCAATATGCTTTTCAATCAGATAGACAAAAAGGAAGAAATAAAATAATCTATTAAATGTTATTTATTACTTACACGTGTGTATTAAACTGTGGCGGTGCAAAAAATGTTCACTGTTTTGCATTTGTGTTAATTCGGGGTATTATTTTTTTAGACATTTATAACTTGTTGTAGGCTAAAAAAAATATAAGGATCATGCGAAACACTGCAACCGATTACAGTAGTGGTCAACGTTGTTAGTGTAGATCTAAAGATGTTGATTTTAAGACAACAGAAAGAAAAGTCTAAATGTAAATCTGCATAGCTTCATTCATGTAAGAGGTAACTAAGAGGTACAAGGGGTCTTAGTATCTCATCTAGAATAAGTTATTTTAAGTGATAGACTGTCTTATACCGATCATTTTCATCGAGCTTATAATTCGTCAAGAGTTGTATGATTCTTTTATCTGTTTAAATCTTATGATCTCAAATACAGCTCAAGGTCATTTTTGTTTGCAATATTTGTTAAGCTCCAGATGATAGAGCTACCAGATAAATAGCATGGCTACCACATTAGGTACCACCAAGAAGTAATTTAAATTCAAGGCATATATGACTCCTTTAAATATTAAATGTCATTAATAAATAAATAAGAGAATACCGAAGCGTTAACAAAATCATAATCCAATCTCAAAACTGATTAAACAAGGGGCAAGATATGAACAAAGGGAAGATTTACATGGAGACTCGTGTAAAAGTACAAGAGAATAAGACCAGGTGTTCCGGAAGAGTAAGCGTCTTCTGCTTCGACGGCATGGAAATCTTTTTTAAACTTTAAGTAAACATCAAGTTCTCAAAATGAGAACCAAGTATCATTGTCAATCACAAAAAGTAAACACACTCATGAGCATACTCCAAAAACGTCCATCTTCATATCACTTGAAGATACAGAATATTTCTCAACGAGACAAAGATGGCGACCATAAAACTTGCCAATAGTTACATGGAGACTCTTGTAAACGTACAAGAAAATAAGACCAGGTGTTCCGGAAGAGTAAGCGTCTTCTGCTTCATCGACGACAACCGCCATGTCTTATACCGTGAATATATATTTTCGGTATTTAGAAAAAAAGTTTTAACTTGATTTTAATCATTGAAAGCTTCAACCAAACAAAGCAACTTACCCAATATCAAGTACTGATGTTTTAGAGAAAGTCGTTGAAATGAAAAATTGCCAACGCACTCAAGGCATATATACGGAAACATCGTTTAAATTATGTCCCTTCACGCCATGTGATCTAAAAATGAACACTAAGTAATTAAGCTCTAACAACTATATTAGGTACTTACTTGTAAAACGTAGAGACTGACAAACTCACTCGATCAAAAAAGGCAGCTGACACCTACCAATACAAACATATATTGTATACGGAAACAAAGGCTAAATTATCGTATTACAACACCTACCAATACAAACATATATTGTATACGGAAACAAAGGCTAAATTATTGTATTACACCACCTACCAATACAAACATATATTGTATACGGAAACATAGGCTAAATTATTGTTTTACAACACCTACCAATACAAACACATCTTGTATACGAAAACATGGGCTAAATTATCGTTTAACAACACCTACCAATACAAACATATCTTGTATACGGAAACATGGCTTAATCATCGTATCATCAAAGTTTTTTCCCCAGTGACGTCACTGTTCAGGAGCTTACTTTTGTGTACGAATTGAATAACTAGTACTTAATTCCTTTGTTATGTTTTACTACAAGACAAGCTCATCATCATCATTGAAACATCGACCACTATTTCCACAGTATGTGTTCGAAAGAATAAAAACTGATTGCTGCAACATCATTATTAACTACAGTATATTGTGATAATAAGAAGGTTTATGATTCGAACAGAGTCTTTGGTTACATGATATATCACTACCATGCATTAGAACGTACCATTTTCTTTATTTGTTTTTTATTTTACAAATCATATTAATATTGGGGTTTCTGGAAATTCACGTAACTCATAGACAGTACATAGATAAACAGCTTGTTACTGTTGGGACAAGTCCACATCCAATATATATTTTCCAAGATATCTAGTTCTAAATATGAATTTGCGATATGCTGTGACGCAACTAAGCAAATTATAACCCATGAATTATTATGGCATTTTGAATGGACACTTTAGAAACTTAAAGTTAACCGTAGCAAACATTAAAATTAAAACTTTGTAATATCGGATACATCATGCAGTGAATTAATGTAACTTCTATATATCGAAAAGATAGTGACCTTTACTTTTTCTTCTCTGATCCCAGAGTAATGAAAATCAAAAAGATAAGAAAACACATAAGACTATTTCCAAATTGAACATTATGGAGCCCCAGTTCCGACATTAGAAGAGGGTTCAGAATTAAATAAGCAAGTCAAATGATAGCAATTTTTAAACCAGCTATGTCTCATTTTGTTCTTAAAATTGCAAAAGGTAACCAAAACTCTACTCCCTGTGTTAAACCACATCAAATTAAAAAAAATATATATATTGGGTAACAATTAAGCTGAAAGATATATAAGATGGTTTGTAGTAGCATTCTCACCCAGTCTTCCCAGGTTCCTTTAGGGTTCCGAGTCTTGTACGGTTCAACTCTCCCGACAAGAATCTCGCATGCTTCCTGTTGACATTAAATGACATCATTTACCGGTTTTACTTGAATTTCCAACTAACAGATCCCCATCACTTGTCAACAAACTTGTGATTCGTAATACTTGTAAGACGCGCATGCATAAGAAATATCGAAATACACTTGACTATTGATAATATGCTGTCTTAAATCTAAACATCGTAACAAGTAACAAAGAAGGCCCTTATCATATATCTCCTTTTCGAATCTGATAAGAACAATTTACATGATAGACAGAACAACATTGACCTCTTTGCTTTATATGTTTCTTCACGGTAGTTTTCAAGGAGGCTTTTCCATCAAAGATATTAGATACGATTCGTTTGCCAGATAGTATACAGAAAGTCTAAATGCAGCAGGAAAACCAGAATTCTCCAAGAAAAGCCAATATATTAGAACGAAAAGGTAAAGCTTCAAACAAATACGTCTTTTAATAAATTATCTCCAACTAAACAACCCTCACTTATATTTGTATGATATATTGTTTCCATCAAGATAAACAATATTTATTTCGTATGGTCTGAAAACAGTACGGAGACACATTTACCTTAATTGCCATCCCGTTGAGGTCGGAACTTGCACTAGCTGCCGTCGGCAAGGTGTTTGGAACAGTGTTAGTACTTGTCTCACTGATATGAATCTTCGACATCGGAATCTTCAAAGCTCTGCTGGCCAACTTAAACAAAATTAATGAAGTGCTCATAAATTCTGCACAATAATTTGAAATTAACGCTTTTTTCATTCCTATGAGCTTCTTGCAAAATGTAAAAGACTCCTAGATGAAAACATGATACAGAATTGTGAGTAGCAACGGGTCATTTGTTTTCGTCATTATTTGGGGCCTTAAGTGTTGTTTTTCTAACATGATTTCAGTAAGATAACACAACACACTTGGATCACGTTTCAGAGTCTGGAGGTTTGAATTTAAACCATCATCACATAATTTGCTTACGTCCTAACATAAATGTAAGTGTGTGTTGCAGACTGTTGCATCACTGTGTCTTTCAACTGATATTACATTTCAATAGTCCATGTATGGGTATCAAATTCTGAATAACTAAATGTATTCTAAGTAAGTTTCGATTAAGAAGATAAACAGTATGGTACCTGTAACATCTTGGTATGGAGTCCCTGTCCCATCTCCGTTCCTCCGTGAGCAATCAGCACTGAACCGTCTCGGTAGATCATCACCAGAGCTCCAGCCTTAACATTAAATCAACGTTGCACGTCAGTCAATTGATTTTATAACAAATTTAATTTAAAAGCAAAGAAGCCATCAACAATCCAGCTGGAACTGAAATTGTTTCATGGTTAAAGTTTCACTGTTTTTCTCTCTGCTACATCATTACTTATAACAAAGAAGCATTCAGCATTCAAATTCAAATTAAAGCTTTTTTCAGTTGTAAAGATTTTTTTGTTTTTCTCGCTTTCACATTGTAACTTTCAGATAGCCTTTCAAAGTTTTGAGTTTTAATGCATACTTTGAAATTGCATACATAACAATATTTTCGCTTTGGTAAACTTTTCAACTTTTTTAAATGCCTCCCTATCCAATAAATATAGGAGTCTTTTTAACACCCGTTTATGCTTCAAAAGAATATTTCTTAACAACACTTACCTGATTCATGAAAGTCGCGGTGAAGGATATGCCGAATTTGACAGGGATTACTGAAATACCTCTTTTCTTCCAACGGTTTTCACTGCAACCCCAAACGAATATGCAATTATTTATATTTCGTTTTCAAAGCTGGGGGATGTGTGTTGGTACAGATATGACTATACCTGATCCCTGGAAGAGGTGTGTTGTGTAGATATACATAGCCATTGTTTTCTTCATGTAATTTTCACGTGAAAACATTCACTTGTAATTCATGGGAAAAATCATGTGAATTTCTCTTGAAAATCTTGATATAATTTCAAGTGGAATGCATGTAGCTTGAAAAAATAGTTAAAAAATTTGAAAATCACATGGAAAGAAATCATTTAAAAATCAACTAAATGATTTCATGTGAATTTCTCAAAAAATAAGCATTTAAACAGCATTTAGATATAAATTACTTTTAATTTCACATAAAATTTTACGGGAAATGCACTTGTAATTCACCCGAAGTTCATGAGAAAAAAAAAAACAACATATTTTTGTGAAATATAATGTACCTTATTTTACCATATTTCTCGTGGATTAAACGTGTTCTACTCTTTTACAACATCTCATGTGAAATTCACGCAAAAAAATGGCTGTGTGTATTTTGCACTTCGCTGGAGAGTGTGCTGTATTTGTACTCGTGTGTCGAAGAGGTGTACCGACCTGTTGAAGATTTCGACCTCGCGACTTCTACGATGGACCTCGCTGCGTTGTAGACATTCGTCCCAGCATCGCCGTATGTTACAGTTGTCTAGACTCTGGTTAAAATGGGTAAGGTCTCCTTCATTGTACATGTTTATTTCTCTCACCTTGACAAAAAGATATGTCAAGACAGAATATAATTACTATAAAAGATACAGCATGTGCGTGTTACGTCATCTTCTGTTATAGATGTACTTATTTGTAAACAAACTCTCAACAAAAAGTTGTCAAAGTAATATGTTTTTTCCTGAATAAAAATATTTTCTGTCCTTAAAACTTTTTCTTACATCATGATACTTATATCATTACATCGTACACAAGAATTCGGTAAATAGCGACATTGTCTCCATGTCAATTTTTCCTTTGTTCATATTTTGCCCCTGGTTTAATCGGTTTTGAATTTGGATTATGATTTTGTTAATGCTTCAGTATTCTCCCTTTTTATTGATATTGCAAATGGAACCAAACATATCACTAGATTTGCGTACAAAACGCCAAGAAGGCATTTCAAACAGCGAGAAATTTGAACATGCTAGAAGCATGCTGCAAAATTGAATTATTTTTTAGATAATTGATTATTTAATGACAGCAAATGTTATATCCATAATGCGTCACACATCAGAAAATCACCTGATATAATACCATCAAAGGCACTTTTAAGACTACATGAAACTGCAGATCTCAAACTAGGGATATAATTGCTCACTTAAGTTGGGTTTAACCAAATGAAAAACTTCACCACTGACAGACTGGCAAGAGACCCGTTATATGTCTGGCTGTTTATCCTTGATTTCAGAACCTAGCAAAGGATGCAATTACTTGAATTTGGAAACACAGGTAATGGCAATATTTACATAGAAGATATGCATGTAGTCGTATTTGTTACTGCTAGCTGAAGTTTTACAGCTTTAGAACTTTGATATTAGTATTGTATTTAAACCCTTATCACTTATCTGTATCACAAGGAATTAAGCTTTTGGTTCCCTAGACAATTCCAAAACGCTTATAGACAAGCAAGCAGACAGACGAACGATCAGAGGGCCGTCACACTTGATTTGTAATCTCAGCCATAAACCCCTAATCAAATTTGACTAGCTTTGTTTCATAATGTATGCACACGCCATATTTATTTTGTCTGCAATTCTGTCAAATTTTGCCCCAATGACCTAGTCAGTTCATTTTGTGTTTAATCATTGTATACGATGTGTATTTTTATCATAATTAATCGTTAACAGTGAAGACTTACAACGTGTGTTTTGACCTTTGAACCGATGATCGTAACATATTGCCACATAGTGCCAAAACAAACTGTTTGCCAAAACCGTCCGTTTTGATGATGTACAAGATGTGTATAACGATATACCACCGCTGCTGTATTCTAAGCAACTTCGACATTGACTTTGACCTGAACATATCGTGAAACCCCCTTTGCACTTCAACAGATTCCAGTGTTTCGCTTTTTGAAGTTATAGACATTTCAGCCTTTGGGAGTCCGAAACGAAAATGATTGACAGACAGACAGAGGCACACAGTGATTAATATAGGACACGTGTATTTTCAATGAGGGGGCCCTCAAACACCAATATTTGTATCTGACCTTGTTAGGGGACATCTCCAGAGCAGTTGCAACGTCAGTCATGTAGGTTTCGGACAGAAAATTTCCTTGCGGTCCACCAAAGCCACGGAAAGCAGTGTTGGAAGCTATGTTGGTCCGACATAGCCGTCCAGTGACCCGGAAGTTCGGGATGTTGTAGCATCCATCTGAGTGGAACATTGCTCTCTCGATCACCTGTGAGGAGAGACAACGATACACAGATATAAGGAGACCTCATAGGGGGTTGCTGGTCATGTTTGGCCCTTAAAGGATCACACGGAACAGTTTTTAAACGTGTGTATAATTTTTGATTCCTGTTAAGGTCCCATAGAAATCTTTGTGTAGATTGTGTAGTATAATGATGTTGACTTTGTCACTAAATGCGTGTCATTATTCATATTGAAGCCTTCTGAAACATGAGAGTAACATAGATATCACTAAAGGGGGAACTGATATGTAAGACCTTTTGGGCCTTATCACAACGAACTAAGAACCCTGGGTGGTCAGAAATGGTCCAAGTATCGCTTATAACCTGTATGTTGCGGTGATCGTTGTTGGCAATTTGTTTTTTGATGGATCGATCTTAAATAAAAAATACTTACAGGTCTTGATAAGTCCAGAGAACAGCCCACATTGGAGTATACATTCAGGTCTAAAGCGAGAATTTTTCCATCCTTTGTAAATCCAACCTTAGAGGACAGATATAACTTGATGATTACGACGTTACAACTATCAATGTAAAGAATATCTACTTACGTAATGTATTTATAAAACTCATATAATATTATCTTTCCAGATAAATTAAGCATTGATTTCAAAAATATTGTGTGTGAAAGACAAGCTGGATAAATTTGTAAGGTTGGAAGAGATGTAGTATTGGTTTTAGCGATTTTGTCGGTTTAATTATTAACCAAAGTTACCCACTTATGAAACACTTCAGATAATATTCTCCTAAAACTGTCTTCAAATGACTGAATTAATCGAATAGACATTACATTAATTTTGTCGTCTAACATTTTTATGCATTGACTACGGTGCATAGCCATTGAGAACATTCTGTGCACATGCCACAGTTTAACTGACATTTTATCGATAGCTGTACTAAATATTTTGTCACCTTTATAAAAAGACAATAGTTTTTTTCATGCACAAATGCACCTTGTGATATTGTTTATAAAATTATGCTAAACGAATGGTGCCTTTTTTTTGCTCCAAGTGTTTGATCAAACATGATAGGTAATATAATTGTTACTAGTAGGTTACCCGTATGCAGGGTTATTACCCATATGCGCCGTTGTGACAGCAGGAAAATCTAAGTGATTGTAACGATATCGTTTCAGCTTACCTTGTACTTGCCGTAGAATGGATGTCTACCACCAGAAGAAATCATGTCCTCATCTCTATCCAACATACACTTCACGGGGCGTCCGAGTCTATCGCAATTTAAAAAACAGGCCATCAATATGGTATAGCACTCGAGATATCTTTTTATTTTATTACGTTTGCGATTTAAGGACACTTTTCAATGGTTGATAACCATGAATTATTCGACATTAGATGATGCGCACGTTTGTATCTTTATTCCAACTAACCGATGATGTTCCAATAAAACTCGTGAGCCGTGGAAATAGTTTCATTTGTCTGACAAAATATTTTGCATGTAATTCAAGATTACTTTTAGATTTCAAAAAACCTGCCAAGCTCCTGATGATCAGAATGCTCTGCTGAATAAACCGCGAAGATTAAAAGAAAAACTGTTTGTATAATCTGATTAAATTTGTGGATATAAAGCATGATGTCAGTGTTTGTTGTATATCGTCTGTCAAACGAACGGTCAATCAGATCCCTGAAGGCCCGTTTAAAATCCATGATAATGTGTATAACTACACTTAGCTGAAGAATTGGTAAAGCAATGTTTTACTTACTTCGCCGCTGCTATGGCAACTGGTACACTGTAAATTACGCTACGTGTTTCCTTTCCACCAAACCCGCCACCTGTATAACAGAAGGACATTTTATCTAGATATCGCCTTTCTAGTGTATATTTCAAATTTAAAAATGTACAGAATTAATTTCAAAAGCGATTCAGGTAAAACAAGTATTTCATGGTAAATGCATTTGATCATTTTACCATTTCACTTTGGTGTTAAACTGCACAGTTTACATCCCAATATCCAAAATCACATCGGAACGAATATTTCTTGAATGACAGTTTTCCATCTCCTCTAACTTATACCAATTATGTACGCTGCATGATTAAATCACAAATGTTGTACTGTAAATATGGAGATTTTCGTGACAAATGTCAGCTGGTGACAAACACAATTACAGCACAAACATTCGACAGATGGAGGTTAATGACGACTATGAGCACGTTTTATGGTCACCATCTTGACCCCATTGCAAAATTCCCTGTATCATTGTATGGTTATGTTTTTTAATATGCTCATTCGTATGTCTACTTGTTGGTGTTAAATTTTACACTTAATTGAACAGTTTTTGTTTAGTTCGGAATATGGTTTCGTGGATGCTTTGGTATTTTCGGATTGTTTTTTCTTACCCATTCTTTTGACTCGGATGACAATCTTGTTTTCTGCAATGCCAAGTGCTTGAGCTACCATCATCTGACAAACATTAATTGATGTAAATCATAAAAGTGATCTTTAAAACAAACATACCAAAACATGTAAACTTCTCCGGCACTGATGTTTCTCTTTTGATGATAATTATACAATATCATGGTAGTCGTTACAGTTGATCCCCCCAGTCAAGTAACATGTGTATGGTATGATTATTAGAAGCCGTCTACAATGACAATGAAGACGCAACTACGAATTATATTGCAATATGGATTTAAAGAAGAAATTGTACCTTTAAGTCAAAGTGCACTGGGCATAAGATTTTAACTTTTAGTCCATACACAACTTCAGGTATTATAATTGATAACGTTTAAATCAAGAAAAAAACCAGGAGGTACACGTAACACTTGCATATGAAATACGTCTTACGTACACATTGAAATGTAATTGACATACAAATGTATTTAATTATTTTTCTGTGATCAATATTACTTTAAATCGATAGCCAATTGCAGTATATGAATCGAATACAGCTCAAACTCTTAAGACACGGACGCACAATACTGTAATATGAGAATGCTTTACGGTTTAATAGGTCCTTGGAGAATGGATATATAACCTGTCGTTTATTCTTAATTTACTAAAACATTCTGGTCTTAACACATTAAACTGTTTGATATACACGTGATCTATTTAGTTATATTCTTACATTTACCTATGCGCTATTTAAATATGCTTTTTTTCCTATACGATAGAATTATAAATTATAATCATAAAATTACCTATATATCAATACATTCTTACATGAGCAAATTCATCGAGCTATGTTAAAATTTCCCCTAAAACGTTTTAAACGCAGTTTATTTAAACTGTTTGTCTTTGAACTTCTGGATAATGACACATCGTTTTTTGCTATGGAACACATTATTATTTATCTTGACGACCATTTTCACAATGACCCGTATTTGAAAAAGAATGTATCAGCAATTTTTCAAAGCCAACCCAACGCTTTACATGTAAATACCTATTAATCTCCGAAGGTCTAAACGGGAACTATCATTGATAACTGGTTTATTATGAACATTTCTAAGGTTTCTGCACAAGTAGAACGACCATAGGACAGTATGAATGTGGTGTGTGTGAATGAATGTTTCTTAGAGTGTAAGCAAATCAACATCATAATAAAGTATTGTAATTCTATCGCTGCTATTTTGAATCTTTCTAATACATATGAGATGATAGAGTGTTATTATCAAATGGAAAGGCTTTTATTAGTTTTATAGATTGTGCCAAATCTTGTTGCTTTTAAATGCAATAAAAGTATGTTGAAATCAAAAACAGTTACTATACGATACTATTTTTGGGTCATTGAATCCACGTGCAATTAGCTATCATTTTTTTCAATTTTAATGAGTTAAGTAAGCATGGATGTATATTTTAAAAATAGAGTCGCGAAAAATCTGGATCTTTTGATATATCGTTAAAATGTACGTCTCGATAAAGGTCTCAAAAAAGCCCCGAACTTTACAACAGATTCCTCAATGTGGTGTTCCACGTCACAAATGTCTTTGAACAACGGATTTCGGGAAGGAAAAAACCACGACGAAATGAATTTTTTAGGCGATTCAATTGGATTATCGTCTACCTGGGCATCATGACTTAGACCAATGTACTCCATCATCTTTAGACAAAGCATGTCCATTTGTAACCCTGGCCGAATTATTGTAATTTTATAGGTAAAACTATGGTAAAAAAGTACATTTCTACCCAAGGATGTAGAATTTGGACTCAAACCCAATACCTTTCACAAGTTCGGAATCGGAATTCTACATCATATTGTCGATTTTGCTTATCCCCAATACCTATCATTTCCCTCATTTTCGTTCTAGAAATCTGGTATAATTTGAGGAGTACGTTGTAAACATTTAATATATAAGATTTTTATAAAACAAAGCTGTATCAATAATATCAAAAAGAGAGAAAACAAAGCTCAATGAAGTAGTCTAACAAATTCATTGAAAACAGCTTATTTTTGAGACATAAGATGCCAATTATTTGTATTCTTTTCGCTGCATAAAATGTGCATTAAAAGATGTCACATGTTATGTTCAAATACCGTTATACTTCCGACTGTCATCCGATATAGCACTGAATATTTCTCAAACTCAATTTCGTTTTGCATGTATTTCTTTGTCAGTATTTAAATATGTATAGTAGTTTTCGAAGGCAGGTCAGCTGGTGCATTTAACAGGGATATACTTATTCCAAATATTATTCCACATGGGACAAGTGTCTCTTGCAAATCAGAGGTGAGTAAAAATAACGTTACGTTCATTTTCAGATAGTTAGCTTCTGGAAATGTTTGACTTTTCAGTAGAAAGAAACTAGTTATTTAATACAAAAACAAAAATTATGTAGATATCGTTGTTTACCTGAGTCTCAGAAGGGTTCTGTGTCGACACAAACATCTCCATCTCTCCATCTTCATGTTTAGGCACTGCCAAGGACGCATGCGTCTCCAGATAAAAATGTTCCTGTCCCCCCATATGAACCTCGCCCTCGATCACGTGATCGCTGACTTCAAATCCGTGTCCCAGGTCACCTTTCTCGATGACCCGTGGTTGGTCTCCATAAAAAGAGTTGGCGTCAATGGCTTCCTTCGGGTAATAATAAATGTGTCAGTGTAGTTATCCGTCACTATAGGCCACATGGTATTACATAGATTACGAAATAATTCGTATTTGTACTGTCAGAAGCAACACAGATAGTTTGGAGTATAAGTGTGTAATTTCTCTGGTATTCACATAAAAGTCTTAAAGAGCAGTAAAGCTATAACAGTGATCATTACAAACAAATTGAAACGTCTGTTGTTTTTTTTTTCCATGTAACAACTGAATATTGATTTATTAACAACCAAATACAGTAGATCAGGCACAAATCTGACAGTTGTTAATTGAAAGAAAGAGACAAATTGTTGTTAATTGTAGACAACGAGAAGAAAAGAAAAATCTGTACGCCCCGTTCCACCTTGATATTCCGTTACACACCTTTATTGTAATTATTGGCTGAAGTTCTTCGTATGTGACTTTGACAGCCTTGGCAGCCCTTTGCGCGTGAGTCTGTGTATCTGCAATCACGGCACCAATTATCTGTCCCATACACACAACCTGCAATAAGACGAAGAATACTAGTGCGCTTCTGTTATTTTTTTTTTTTTAAACCTTTTTTTTCTGAACAATCTGCTTTCAAACAAAGAAAAGTACGCTTCTGTGCAATTTTCACACATTCTTGGATTACCTATTTTCCGACGAAATAATTAGCGTTCCTATCTAAGCCCATCATACCTCTTGATACCCGTTTAACTAAGCATGTTGATTTTGTCATGCCAAATATTTTTATCTACATTGTATATTTCTTGGTTAAGTAGTAAGACGGAGGCTTCAAAAGATTTGTCACGTATGTTTTTGAATACAAGTCCTTGCATTTATTTAAAAATACCAACAAACTACAGTCCAAACTGTCATTACATTGGACCTGGTGTCTTTTAAGAAGTCGTCTAAAAACGTAACGAACGAAGAATGCAAGAATGACTTAACACCTGTTTAAGCGTTTTCGAAAATATGTTAGCAGTTGCCATTAAAAACCAAAATCCTGAGATCAGTATGATTGAAGGGAATATTAAAAAAATCACTTAGTACTAAGAAGAACATTGAATAAGGAAAGTGAAACAGAATTAATGCGATATGCTTTTGGAACAAGAAAAAAAATAAAAAAGGAATACCTTTTCAGAAGCCACGAATTCCTCGTCGTGTTCTATGGGACCCCACATATTGTGTCCAGGAATGTCTTTATGTGAGATGAAGTCCACCACCCCCGGCATCGTCAGGGCATCACTGGGGTCAACATCAAGCAGCTTGGCATGGGATTTCGTACTGAACACAAAAGCTAGGATCAGCTCATCTGTAGGGATCAAAGAGCCAGAGGTATACATTGATGGGTTATCGCAATGTGACTTTATGTTGATAACATAATACAAATATTGGTTAATAGGTTATGTTTCTTCTAGTGAAGTAGTCACGTTTACCTAAGAACTATCGGCCTTAAGAATAAGATTCATCAGTTTGGTATGAATGATATGTACTGAGTTTGTTTTGTACATCAAAAGGATTTGAAAACTTAATTATCAGAAAAACAATATAACAAATAAGCTATCACAGACCATGCAAACATACACAACCATATCAAAGACTGGAACAACTCCAAAGTGTTGGAAAGGGAGGAAACTTGAGAATGAGGAAAATTGAAGAATCCATATGGATTAGGAAGGAAGGGGAATCAATGAACAGAGACGAGGGGGCACCAGTCGAGTCATCTTCATGACCCTATTTTAACATACAAAGGGGCGGAATGGGTAAACATCTTACCAGTCCCTCTGTCTACTTGAGTACATTTGGACGAAATGTCGCGGTACGTTTTTTGAACGCTGATCTCTCGGCTATTGTATGCTTTGCTTGACAAAGGAAACAGACGTTTCCGAAAGCTCGCAAATAAAGTTTTCATTCCTGTTTGTGTACAAAACAAACTCAGTATAAACCATCGGCCTTCATTCATTAGGATCTAGTTTGAAGGCCGTCGCACATGTATCATTTTTCCATTTCAGATTATTTATTGTTTAGATCTTAGATGCAAGGGATAAGGCTACAGGCAAAGCATGTGAACACCCTCTCCTTATAGTAAATCGACACTTTATACACATTAAAACTAATTCAAGGAAAGATAAAAAAGCACATGCTATTTTTGTCACTCAATAATCCTTGAACTTTTCGTAGGAGCAAATCAGGAACGTAAATGACAGTGTGATTATGTAACATAGATTTTTGAAAGGTTTTGCAAAACAACATCTGTGTTCGTTACGTCATCGTTGATAAGGACGTCAGAAAGAATAGTTGAACTTATACAAAATTTGATATAATTTTCACGGTAGTTCTTGAGAAGAAGCAACTCGTACATATTTTCGATAGTTGTGTCCCAATGCCCCACTGATCATCTGTCTGATGACACAAGGCATATAATCACGTATTGTCTGTAACAAATCTTTACTTAATCCATAGTTTCCAATCCCAAAGAAAATATTTAGAAGTACATATTCAAGTTTCAATTTTTTCTATAAGGGGAAAAAATCAGAAAATACTAAAGCGTCAACAAAACCATAATCCGAACTCTAAATCGATTAAAGTAGGAGCAAAATAGGAACAAAGGAAAGATTTATATGGAGACTGGCGTAAAAGCACAAGGAGATTGTTTTCCTCGATTTGTCTATAATTTGTAAATATGCGTCCTTCAAAGTATTGGATGATTAACACAATTGTTCGTCAACTGCTGACGAACAAATTTACGGCACAGGAATTCGAGAGATGCAGGTTGATGAAGAATATGGGCAAGTTTTATGGTCGCAATCTTGATCTCCATCGAGAAATATTCTCATCTTTGTTTGATATGAAGATGGACGTTTTTGAGTTTGCTTATGAGTGTGCTTACTTGTTGTGATGATAATGATGACTCGGTTCTCCTTTTGAGTATGATGCTTACTTGGATGTGACGAAGATTTACATGGCGGTTGTCGTCGATGAAGCAGAAGACGTTTACTCTTTCGGAACACCCGGTTTTATTCTCTTGTGCTTTTACGAGAGTCTTCATGTAAATCTTTTCTTTGTTCCTATTTTGCCTCTAGTTTAATCGATTGTGAGTTCGGATTATGGTTTTGTTGACGCTTTAATATTCTCTTGGTTTTTTTGAGTTAAGCTCCACTTGTATACATCTATTAGGTTTTACACAAAAAGAATCGCATTCTCCTGTTCTATTAACTCATTCAACAATGAAGACATTTGAAATGTTCCGATTCAAAAGTTTAGAAAGAATTTCTTAATTTAATTTTATGTGATAATGAGTAATAAATATTATATTTTTACACACTTTACGTTACCTTTGTACGGTGGGATATCGTCGACATAGATTGCCTCCCCTGTTGCCTGCTTACATGCAGATAGGTGATTGAGAGGACGCCCCAGTGCATCGTCAACAGGCTGTTCCTGGGCTACCTCTTCATATACCTGTGTACTTTTGATGACTTCCTTGTGGAACTGGGAAGTGGCACTACGATATGATGACGGAACCTTGTTCCGATTGGTCAGCAGCTAGAATATATATTCTAAAGCTGAATCTCTGCATGATATCACAGGCACTTGTGGCCAGGAGAATAACAATCTATATCTATATAATATAAAGAAATAGCCAAATTTGAAAAAAATGATATAAAAAAATTTAACTAAATTTTTCAATTTTCTTTTTATGTTATTAATTATCTAAAACCATAATGAAAATAACTGCCAAATTTCAGCTTGATTCGTCAAGCGGTTAAATTTCACAAAAAAAATCGACTATCAGATACTGAAAAAGAGAGATGGTATGCAACTCAGTGGCAAAAAATACCAGGACCTCGTTACAAAACGGTCCAAAAACTTACTTTCCGTTCATATTAGAGAAAAACGAGCAGCTTCAATTCATTCCCTATATATTCCCCTTTCTAAAAAGGTATAATGATCCACACTTTTATTTATCGATTGCGAGCGAGGAGCCGTAACATCTCAGAAAACCCCCGAAATCTTTCATATTGGAATTACCTGTGATGATTTTTAAACTTCAATAATATGGAAAAAATATCTTTAAATTGTTCAGACTCCGAATAATTGTAGGACACATGATTACTATATATAAATATTCATCACTTTTTTATCAGGTAGAGAAAATATCTCGGAAGGCTTCCAGTATTTGAAAACAATGGACTACATGAAAGTATGGAATTTACTTGGTTTTATTGGAATATCCTAGACTTGTCATTTTTGACCAATATTGGCCAAACAAGTAACGGATAACTTTAACTTTTCACATACTCTGTGACCATTTTCCTAACTTCCTAAGAAATGAATTGTAAAAGTAACGAACAAATATATAATTTGCCATCATTGAGGTAGCTCATATCACGGCGCTATAAACTAACTAAGTAATGATACTTTCTTCACTGTCTTATTTCCATACCTGTTTGTTAAGGCTGAGTTGGACGGTAAGATAAAACTTGAAGAAGAAGCTTATAGTGAGAGTACTGCGGTACTCGGTCATGCCCCCTGGTGATCCAGCCGGCAAAGGGAGGTCACCGCCCAACAGTGTAGCCATGTCATTGACGAGGGAATCTTCCCATTGTCTACAATAAAGACATTAAATCAAAATCAATCTCCAAGAGACCTATCAAAGTCACTTTCTAAGTGACGATCAAAGACACTCTCTAAGGAACGATAACATAGGAAATTACATCTGAAAAAGAGCTAGGTATTGGAAAGAAGTAAAAAAAAGAATACGAAAATGAGAAAAACAGATATTTTAGAAGATTTGAACATGACTTAAATCGAGCTACAAAAGTTTCTCTCACAAAGCAGGAAACAAGACCATTGATGCAACTTTAAACAGGTAAAACTAATTAGTGTCAAAAATGGAAAACTAGAAAATTTATGTGTGTTAATACGAGGAACACAAATGATCATATGCACAGGGACATGATGAAAGACGAGGTCACTGAAACTCAACCGTTGTACAAATGTGCACCATTAGCTCCTGCTATTCCCACCTTAGAAAACGTTTGGTTTTCCTACCTGCCAATGGCCTGTTTCATAGCGTTGACTGGCATCACAGTGGTGGGTGCCATTCCTCCAAACGCCATGCTCATCTCTGTAACAGTGCTGCCCTCTAGTAGGACGCGTATGCCAGCATTAACAATGGCGATGTCATCTTCTCTCCTGTAAGCCTGCTTGTAGCCATAGAAATGCTCATTCTGTCAAAACAAAAAAAACTCGCTATTATCCATCTGAATTCTTAAAGACCAAAATATGGTAACTGTCTATTTCAAAGTCCTTAAAGAAAATATACTTAGAGAACGAAATTAACACTGACAAATTTCAACATATATGGCAATGCATTAATTCCAAAGATGCCAAATTTTCAATTGTTTCAATTTTTGATTGTCTAGCCTTCTGTGATAAACAGCGATAAAATCTCTTTATTACCAATTATGATCCCTTTGACAAGCAAGGGACAGCCAGGGGACAGCCATTTGTTATTACCAATGATGAACTCTCTATGATAACCAAGAGACAGGCCTATATTATTAACAATGATAGGATATTAATGATAACCAAGACAGATACATATTTTGTATATGTAGTTTGTCTGTGAAGGTGTGAAGGTCTCGTAAAAAAAGTGATTTTACGGTCAAATGGGAAACACCTTAATTGAAAACTATGCATTTACACCCTAACAGATATTGGTATTGTGAAATATGAATCTTGCTCATCTCTCATCTATATGCAAGCAGTCTAAAGCTATACGATAAACGTGATTATTTCAATTTTCCGATCCTGAACTTTCCATTTCTTGAAAGTAAAATCCCTGCTATCCAACCTATGGTGTTTACATGTCGCAGTTAACAACACAAACTAACAACACAAGGATTCGAGAGATGCAGGTTGATCAGAACTATTGGCAAGTTTTATGGTCGCCATCTTTGTCTCGTTGAGAAATATTCTGTATCTTCAAGTGATATGAAGATGGACGTTTTTGGAGTATGCTCATGAGTGTGTTTACTTGTTGTGATTGACAATGATACTTGGTTCTCATTTTGAGAACTTAATGTTTACTTAAAGTTTAAAAAAGATTTCCATGCCGTCGAAGCAAAAGACGCTTACTCTTCCGGAACACCTGGTCTTATTCTCTTGTACTCTCTTATCTATTTAAATAAATTTAAGGTTAAAAAAATAGTATCATATTCAAATGACGTAGGAAAAAAGGATGCCACGGAATATATAAGACCTGAACACTTTTTACGATTGGACGTTTTTGGATTTCTTGCTTCAGAACATTCTTGGTATATGATACAGAAGAGAGTTACCCCAAACGTCCATTTCGTGGTTGACTCAGTAAACTGCAGCGTTGCTCGTGCATAGCTTCCTAAATACACTGTACAATCCAAAATGTGATATAAACTGTACCAAGACAACAAAAAGTTACGTCTTTGATCAACTTAGTATGCTTGTTTCAGTCCAATAATTTTGCTTTTAGTTTTTGTAAATAGTTTTGCGTACGCGTAATTCGGAAATGAAGCGGACGTTAAACCACTCAAACAAATATACATGGACTGAAACAAGCATAATAAGCTTTTCGTATATATTTGGTTATTGTCAGGATTGTGGTACAAAGATTCCAATCATATCAAATTTTGTCATGATTTTTTTTTATATAAACAGTGTGGGATTTCACAGTTTGATCCACTGTAGTCTTTTGATTCTGTGTGGTGCTTTTGATACGGTTTAGTGCTTTGTTACCGTTTGTGGTTTTTGATACGTTGTGAGGTTTTTTGATACGTTGTGAGGTTTTTGATACGGTGTGAGGTTTTTGATATGGTGTAATGTTTTTGATACTATGTGGTGTTTTTGATACGGTTTGAGGTTTTTGATACGGTGTGGTGTTTTTGATACGGTGTCAGGTTTTTTATTACGGTAAATGTTTTTGATACGATGTGAGGTTTTTGATACGGTGTGAGGTTTTTTGATATGGAGACTTTTTGATACGGTGTGGTGTTTTTGATACAGTGTGGTGTTTTGATACCGTTTGTGATTTTTGATACGGTGTGAGGTTTTTTGATACGGTGTGAGGTTTTTGATATGGTGTGAGGATTTTGATAGTATAACAGTGTTGCGGTTTTGATATGGTGTGACATTTTTTTATATGATATAAAGTTTTTGATACGGTGTGGTGTTTTTATACGGTGTGGAGTTTTGGATACGGTGTAATGTTTTTGATATGGTGACTTTTTGATACGGTGTGACTTTTGATACGGTGTGGTGTTTTGATACGGTGTGACTTTTGATACGGTGTGACTTTTGATACGATGTGAGGTTTTTGATACGGTGTGAGGTTTTTTGATATGGAGACTTTTTGATACGGTGTGGTGTTTTTGATACAGTGTGGTGTTTTGATACCGTTTGTGATTTTTGATACGGTGTGAGGTTTTTTGATACGGTGTGAGGTTTTTGATATGGTGTGAGGATTTTGATAGTATAACAGTGTTGCGGTTTTGATATGGTGTGACATTTTTTTATATGATGTAAAGTTTTTGATACGGTGTGGTGTTTTTATACGGTGTGGAGTTTTGGATACGGTGTAATGTTTTTGATATGGTGACTTTTGATACGGTGTGACTTTTGATACGGTGTGGTGTTTTGATACGGTGTGGAGTTTTGGATACGGTGTAATGTTTTTGATATGGTGACTTTTTGATACGGTGTGACTTTTGATACGGTGTGGTATTGTCTATGTTGGTAGTTTTTAAAGCTTTTATTAAGATAATTGGTTATGTATTTATGAGCCTGATCTTGAAATTGGAGCTTAAAACAATTGCCATATGCCTCATCGACAAAAAAAGCAACATCACATATTTTGATCTTCTGTTCCAATCTAAATATCTCGTGTAACGGAAATAAATCTACATTTTCTGTGTTAATGAATGAAGTTTGAATCAACCAACCAAACCTTTATTATTGACTGTTTATTTAACATTACTCAGAGTAATGTATTTTAACAGATCCAGTGGTATTCTTTCGTGAATTTAGTATAATCCATTCTATGGCGAAGAAAGTGTCAGTATTTATCATCACTTTAAGTGCAAGGTTTTAAAAATTATAAAAAAAACATTGTAAAGAGTGCTGAGTTAGTACAATAAGATTTTATCTACCTGAGCTGACCCATTTTGTGAGATATATATGTAGGTACCTGAAATGGGAGACATCTTTAGTCCTTGAAATAGATTGGTAGGCCCATTGATAGAAGCTATAAAAAATATCATCTCACTTAACTGCGGGGAGGTTAACGCACTGAACTGGAAATTTTACATTAAAAGCAAGGGACATATATATGTAAGAAGGGCTTTATTGAACCGTTAAACTGGAGTAGAGATATTAAGGTCACTATTATATCGGAATATCATTTTTTAAGAGTCAAGTTCGGCAGCTCGTAATCATTATATCAAATATGAATATAAACTGAAATATTCCATGTTCCACCCGATCAACTTTAAAACGCCGCATAGCATTATGACACGCCTGCTATAATAAACCGTCATGCCTACTACAGGGGCTTAATTATTAGTCACTTTTGGACCTAAACAATGTTTAAGCCAAAACTTATACTGTGGGGGGGGGGGGGGGGGGGTAATATTTTTTTATTAAAACTAAAATCTAATACTAAATATATAAAATTGTGCCAAAAACCTTTATTTAGGTAAAATAAACTAGCTGTTACAAGTTCTCAGGCCCCTGCGATATACAACATGGTAGAGCGAAGATACGCGACGAGTTCACACAATAAAAATGAGTCAGATACAGTAGGCCTGGTCTCTTGCCATATTATAGACCACACTTGGCAGTTGCAAAACGTATTTTTTAACTCGGGTGGTTTCATTATACAGGTCAAATTGCGAAAAGGGAAACATTATACACTTGAATATTTTACGTATTCACTCCATATCGTTTACTGTTCAACTGGACGATATCGCCAAGAAATATAATCGCCATTCACAGATTAATATTTCCTATTCGTTGATCTAGTGTTGATTTCGCTCCCAACTTGTTTGTTTTTATTATTGCTTGCTGTGTTGTAAATAAACACATCATATCGGTCTGTGCTGGTAATCGGGAGTTACGTTACGACATAGAATTTGCATTTTATCATAAACAAGTGGATAGAATTATGACCATATCTGGTCTTCCCTCGGGAACAAGTGTACAAGCATGTTACTTACGCTGCTACTATATCATGTGTATATTAAAAAGAGGAAATTTATTGAACCCGCGTTTTTTTAAAATGAACTAGAATGAAAAATACCTATATTCAGACAAAGGAATCCTAACTTGATAATTAGATACCGTGTAGCCGATGTTTGATGTGGTCCGTTTATTTGGAAAGCTCGCGACAAATATAGCGACATTAACAATTATGATAATTGTACATGATAATTATTAGATCACACGAGAAATTGTGTTGGTATACTTCAAACTAACCAAAAGCAGATATCATTGAAAGTTCGCACACACAGGGGCCCTCTGAAGGGAAATTTGATAACCTGAAAACACGCATGCTATGTAGGGTCAAAGTGGTCAGATATGTTTGTAAACGTATGTCTCATTCGCATGGGTTGGACGATTCCTTAAAGGATTTCCTTATTATTGATTGAAAAACGCATGTAAAACATCAAGATTTGTCAAAATATCGGTATGAATAGTTCAAAAAGGATTACCAAACTACAATTTAAAAAATGTTTGGTGATATTATAAAAAAAAAAGTAAACAAATTCGCTCTTAATTGACCCTTTAAGAAGATCCCAAATAACACTTTAACAGTGCTGTACAATGTACCATTTTAAAAACTTACAATGTAATATATGGGGGTTTTTAAACTTTTTTATCTATCCTTTTTATCATTTTCTTTAAAAATAAAACATTAATTCAAAATCCTTATCACAACAAAAAATATCTTTTAAATCCCCAACTACAAAATGCAAATTCGTTGATGTTTTTTAAGATTAACGTTGAATTTCGTATACTTTTCTATGTAATTCAATCGGCACTTTTTCACAAAGCTCGGAAACCGCGTATTCTTTATAGCTTTATATATACTAGAAATTGGTGCACATCAAGCGTACGTTTGGTTTTGAATTGCCGTTTTAAATATATAACCTGACGTCAATGCAGTGTAAAATGAGATACGGACATTTGCTGATTCATAGAAGAGAATGCGATACACCTGCCTTCCTGGCATAAGCAATTCTTATTTCTTTTACAACCTTATACATAGGTGTACCATATATAATCTAAAGGTGTACCTCAGATATAGGTGTACCGTATATAAACTAAATGCGCACCTTATATATAGGTGTACCGTATATAAACTAAAGGTGTACCTTATATATAGGTGTACCGTATATAGACTAAAGGTTTACCTTATATATAGGTGTACCGTATATAAACTAAAGGTTTACCTTATATATAGGTTTACCGTATATAAACTAAAGGTGTACCTTATATATAGGTGTACCGTATATAAACTAAATAAAGGTGTACCTTGTATATAGGTGTTCCGTATATATACTAAAGATATAGCTTATATATAGGTGTACCGTATATAAACTAAAGGTGTACCTTATATATAAGTGTACCGTATATATACTAAAGATATACCTTATATATATAGGTGTACCGTATATAAACTAAAGGTGTACCTTATATATAGGTGTACCGTATATACGCTAAAGGTGTACCTTATATATATGTATACCGTATATAAACTAAAGGTGTACCTTATATATAGGTGTACCGTATATATACTAAAGATATACCTTATATATAGGTGTACCGTATATAAACTAAAGATATACCTTATATATAGGTGTACCGTATATAAACTAAAGGTGTATCTTATATATAGGTGTACCGTATATAAAGTAAAGGCGTACCGTTTATATAGGTGTACCGTATATAAACTAAAGTGTACCTTTTATATAGTTGTACGTTTATAAACTCTTAGTGTTTAAACACTGTTACATACAAATCTAAACATATGTTAAGGAAGAAATTTTCTTAAGATTAAGTGACGAATTTGGGTTGTATGTACACCTATCAAACCAGAACAAGGTATCTAACAAGGTTCACCAGCATGAAACAAGATCATTACGAAAACCATAAAAAAAAACGTTTAAAGTGAACAAGTGGGGTTGTTTTACTGCTGAATGTGGTAGCATACATTGTACCTCAGAACTAGGACACGATATTAACATGCTGTCGAAACCTAATATAGGTCTCATTGTCTAGGACCAATGTATGCCGCATCACTCCTCTTACAACTTAATTCTTTTGTCACATCTATAAAAAGATAATGCTTGAAGGAGGTTGTAATTGGAGAAGTATACGTCCCAAAAAATAAAAATAACCAACCAACCCAGTATTTTTTATACAATCCAGCTGATGATGGTAGCTATTTTCATTTGATTATATTCATGAAAATCACACACTTGCATACAAGTGGGTTTTTTATCTGCAAAATACGCCTGTTGAATATATATAACATGTGGCCAAGCATAATTTGTTGAGAAATTATGACATGTAATTAAAATACAATTGTATATACTTTTTGATTATGCAAGATCGTCTCCAGCATTTAAAAAAAAATTAAAGTACCTCAAACCTTCTCCTTGATCTTCTGATCCCCTCTTTTTATTGTTTTTTCTTGCTCTTTGTACTTTGTCTCAAGTAAACCCTTTGTCTCCGGTAAATCCTCCTTTGTATCTCTGTGTTAACTGTTTCCCTTATCATGATTTCCCCTCATCCCTAATGAGTCATATTGCACCCCTTATCCCCATATTGCACCCCTTATCCCATAGTGGTTTATCTTTTTTTTTTTTCTTTAGTTTTATATTTTTTTAAAAATCAGAGAATACCAAAGAGTCAACAAAACCATAATCCGAACTCAAAATCGATTAAACTAGGGGCAAAATAGGAACAAAGGAAAGATTTAAATGGAGGCTCTCGTAAGAGCACAAGAGAATAATACCAGGTGTTCCGGAAGAATAAGCGTCTTCTGCTTCATCGACGCCACCCGCCATGTAAATCTTGGTCACATCCAAGTAGGCATCAATCCTCAAAATGAGAACCGAGTCACCATTGTCATCACAACAAGCAAACACACTAACAAGCAAACTCAAAAACGTCTATCTTCATATATAAACGTGACTTATAATCTCATAAGGTTAGTTTACAGTACTTTTTACTGGTTAGTGATCATATCATTCAGACGAATGCCCTGCAGCAGGAAAAGTGGAGGAACGCAGATTAAGCATATTGCGGATCACGTAAATAAGGTGAATAGACCAACCTTTTGTGTAAATGGGATGATCAATGACACCAGTACTTCGTCAGCTTGTACTGTAGTTCTCCGGTAGCCCAGGAAAAAATGTTCGTCCATTTTGATGGTCCGTCTTCCGCCTATGTTTAAAAATCATATACAATTATGAACGTACTTTTTAACAAAGAAAATATTGGTTTATTATAACAATGTGCTAAACATATTTCATTTTTACATTAATGCCGTATGCTGAACACACTGAATTATTACACTATACAAGGATATAGAGATATGTTGAATATACTGGATGACAGCATTCGTACAATATGTTAGAGGAATTAATATATTTATCAAGCTTACAACTTCTTCTACATTCCCAAATATACTTCGTTATTTAAATAACATATGTGAAGCTTTATCGAAAATAAAATATTGTTATACACTATTTACACGTACTAAGTTATTATGATGCTATAATGTATTAAACAATTATTTTTGTTACATTGATACAATGTACTGATTGAATGACCCGATACAATGGATTACAATGGATTACAATGAATTTAGTAACATACATTTTGTTCTTTCTAATTTTGATTGGGGTAACAATCTTTCCATCTACAATTATTTTTTGTGAATGCAATTTTTTTTTAAACCAGTAATTCTTTGTAAGGGTAGGATCAACCTTGGGCATATCATGCTAATATCTTATTAAATGGCGAACAGTGGTACTTTGTTTTAGATAGTTCATTCTATTCATAATAATAAAGAAACCAGGCACAGTTTAAATTTATAGAAATAACAAAAAACTGCTTGAACAAAAATCACCTGATGTTGGTGAATAAAAATCTTTAAAACTGATGTAATTATCAGAACTTGTTTTCACATTTCAAAATCTGATCAATCAACTACTCATGAATGCTCTTTAATTCCAGTAAGGATCTCTCACCTTTAGACGCTACTTGTAACATAACCCCGGCGGCCATGAACAGGGGGTTGAGGTCGGAGATCGGGCTGGCTGTCATAATGTTTCCTCCAATAGCCTGAATCACAAGGTCGTCACCAACTAAAACATCTTAAAGCTCTTAGGTAATGTGTCAGTCGCATACCTTAACCAGTTTTATATAATGAAATTAGCTACAATGTAATTGGTTGATTTTTGTGAATCAACTCGTACACATTGTGTTTAAACTAGTTCTGTATAATTCTGTCAAATCGTGTACTACGAAAATGTGTATATTATGTATCGTGCCATTACTCAAATGAAATTAACTGAAAGGTTCTGTAACACAACCTGAAGAAAATGTTTACAATGACAGTGATGAATTATTGACATTTTTATCATATTTTGTAAAACTATATGTAATCACTCTAGAAGATGCTTAGTTTTCACCTACAGCAACGTTCCGTATTTGATGACCTGCGAACCAGCGTAACATTTCCACGATAGCTCTGAAAATACCGGTCTTGTATTCTAAAAAAATAAAATCACATTGAGGAGAGCCTAATCTTTGTCTGATGGGATCAGTATACTGAACTGAAAGGTTAAGAATATGCTGACCTTTTCATTATAATTTCAGAAAGCTACTGACCAAGCCTTTATGCATTGTATCCATAGTAACAATTATAACCAAGAGTAACAGGTGTTTGATCATTTATATTTTATTTTGAATAACAAACTGAATTTTGACCTGTATTGTACACGATAAATACCTGGCATGGTGACAATGGCGTCGTTGAGAGTTTCATTAAGTTGTGAGAGAGTGACTGACGCACCAAACAGGATACCACCATCACTAGTGACCACACTCTGTAGCTCTGGTATGTTAGTAGGCGCGATCATTACAGGGTAGTGCATGTTCTTGAACTTTATTTCAACTCCTGGAATATACATAATTTAGTTGAATAATCAACAACAAACAGAGGCTAAAACATAAGATATGCTTTTGAAGAAGATAATCGATATAGACGTTGCTATAGTCTGTTGTTCAAACTTATTAAAAAAACATCATGAATATAAAAATTGTTTAGATAAAATGGGGTGAATATGAAATAACTATCCAAGAACAAAATGTTAATTCAACGGCTTGGCTTGCTATAGCATAATTCATGGAAAAGAATCAAATAACATTTTGAACGAGCTTAAGCATAAAACAAGCACAAGAAAGATATTTGACAAACTCTAAACAGAATCAGATATTTGTTATTATTTCATTACCAATTTAGTGTATTTATATGAGTGTCCCCTAACTAAACTGATCCAAATTAGAAACAAAACCCAGATCTGCTGATCCCTTAGCCCGTGTTTTCTCTGGCTTTGACCCGTATATGGTGAGTCCACACGAGGCATCTCTATCTGTCGAAAAACCCAAGTCTGGTTTCAGGGCTAGAGGAAACACTGGTCACAGCTTTTTATTTCGTATAAAACAATTTAGCGTTGACCTAAGTGAAAAAAACTTACCGATTTCTGTGTTTCCGATTACCAGTCTGGCCGTGGGGTGTAAGGCCTTAAGGTCCAGCAGCTGGTCAAGTGTAGAGGGCCTGTACCACACAGACCGCTCTCCCTTGTAATAGAGGTACTGGTCATCATACTCCTTCGTCTGACAAACAATAAGTTACTCATAAGAATCAGGTGATATTTTGGTGAGGAAATAAGACACATTATAAAACTGTAAAGGTTATTGTCATTTATAATGTGATCATAACAAATAGACTTTTAAATTCGAATTTCAATTTTGAACAGTTTTCAAACTTACCCTTATCGTTTGCCCTTTGTTGAACTTGCTCATAAATAGTTGACCTTACCCTGAGTTTTTGCCTACAGATAGTTGACCTTACCCTGAGTTTTGCTTACAGATAGTTGATCTTACCCTGAGTTTTGTGTACAGATAGTTGATCTTACCCTGAGTTTTTGCCTACAGATAGTTGACCTTACCCTGAGTTTTGCCTACAGATAGTTGATCTTACCCTGAGTTTTGTGTACAGATAGTTGATCTTTCCCTGAGTTTTACTTACAGATAGTTGATCTTACCCTGAGTTTTGCCTACAGATAGTTGATCTTACCCTGAGTTTTGTGTACAGATAGTTGATCTTACCCTGAGTTTCACTTACAGATAGTTGATCTTGCCCTGAGTTTTACTTACAGATAGTTGACCTTACCCTGAGTTTTGCCTACAGATAGTTGATCTTACCCTGAGTTTTGTGTACAGATAGTTGATCTTACCCTGAGTTTCACTTACAGATAGTTGATCTTGCCCTGAGTTTTACTTACAGATAGTTGACCTTACCCTGAGTTTTGCCTACAGATAGTTGATCTTACCCTGAGTTTTGTGTACGGATAGTTGATCTTACCCTGAGTTTTTACTTACATATAGTTGATCTTACCCTGAGTTTCGGAGGAAAGATGGGATCTTGTGTTGAGTCTGCTGGCAAAAGATCTTTTCGGTCTCCATTGGATAGCACCTGGTGAGGGGGTTAACTTCGATATTTAATTTTTAAATGAATGTATGACAATTGATGACGAAAGGACATTATGCAAGGGAACATATCAAAACAAGCTAAAACGGGTTCCTTTTAATACAAATTCGAATGAAGAGGAATTTAAGACTACTGCATGGCTCCCTTCAATTTTCTTATATCATTTTGAGAACGACAACAATTCATGGAAGAAACGTTTCGTATATGTCACTTTGCTATCTCCTCCATAATATGAGAAATCGTAGCACTGAAAAAGTAAATAATTCATTTATTCTCAAAAAAGAATTTCCCACAACATCTTAACCTAAATAGATCTATTACCATGTACAATGAAGTCACATTGTCGACCTGTGGTGTCAGGGTATCAGTTCCTTTCTATAGGTAGACTGCCTTTGTAGCTAACTCGGTCAAGTATACAATAAAACAGCGCCCTGGACTGTTGGTGTTGGTGTCAAATTATGTTTTACAGATTGTCAAGTACAGGGAGTTTCATTATCGAGTGTGACTACTGCGTTTTTGTAGCGTTAGCACAACTTTACTTAATGAGCTAACAAACACAACTGTATATAACTTTACTTGATTAATTGTAAGTGTGGTTTGTTTAATAGGCACTATACCTGCTTCCTGAATTCACACTCTCACGAGAGTCAGTTAAACGTCCGAAAGCTAAAACAACTCTACTAACACAGGTAGGGGCCTACGAATTTGTTTCAGCTTGATTTAGACCCCTTAAAATAAGGTGTTATCTAAAGTTTGCACTTAGGGATGGGGATAAGATCAGTTTTCGCGCCCCTAATCAAGACCATTTGGTTGCATTGTTATTGAAAATTGATCTAAACATCCAAAACAATTACTCAAAACATCTAAGTTTAGATCCCATGCAAGGGGCCCCTGTGACTTGAACAGCTCAGACAATGTGTATTAGACTGATTTAGTGCAACCAGTAACATGATGTATTTCTCTGGCTCATATGTTTACAATACACTGATCATCCTTCATCTTAGTGGGATTTAAAGGGTATAGGGTCCATCATTTGAAGATTGAGTACCCCATGGATAGTCCTTAAGGACTGTATTCATTCGAATTATGAACTTAGATAGTAGGTATTTTTATAAAAATTCTTACTCTTTTGTTCGTGTCCAACCATGCAAAGTCAGTCTTACTGATTTGTATACCATTTCCAAATGTGGAACAAAAAAAATGTAAGACTTGCAGAATAATGATTACCGACAGGAGATACCAAAGTTCCCTCACAAAAAAGAACACTCTACCAAAAGTTTGAAAACTTGATTTGTAAAACACCAAACGTTGTGTACGGTATTGGGTGTTCTCTGTGTGGTTTAGTTTTTATCGGTGAAACAAAGGTCAGTTGCGACAGAGAATGAACGGTCAGTGTTCGGCGGTAAACCGGGACGATAATCAATCTTTATATCAGCATTTCAATCTCCTTGACCATTCAATCCTTTCTATGACTGTCCATATTCTGGAGAACATTTATCACCCCACAAATAATCCAACACTCAGCACTCCGTTTCGTAGAGGAACACTACATAAGACTTCTTTGCACTGCTATGCCATTTTCTTTGCACTGTTATGCCATATGGGCGCAATGATCGTATAGATTCGGTGGGAAATTTGTCACGTCCTGGATGCAGTCAAACAAATGTAATGTCTATGTGTATGCCTCAAAGGAGACGTTTTCGTAGTAAGGGGTATCAACATAACAACAGTCCAACACAATGCAGTGTAAAATTTGAAGACCTTATGGTCACTTTAAGTCTGTTCATGTTCAGCATCCCCATATTGATATGGCCTAGCTGGACACATATAACCCGGCAATCCTCAACATAAAGCTACGGGAGCTTTTCATGAAAGGTCCTGAGTATGACGAGAATCCACCGATCAAATGAAATGTAAATTTCAAGATTCTGACGGACTCTGTGGAAGATTATGCCAGACAATGTACTAAGCGTGAACGTGCTGAATTTGATCTCTTTCCGAATGGTTTGAATCTATCCGGTCCCCTATTCAGAAAAGAATAAGCAGTTTGCGATACAAAATGAAAACTAAACACAAGTCGATATTTCTTAACCCCGATGACCTACATGACAAGTATGTGGTTGTGTCTGCAGACAAGGCTCTAATAACCTTATCAAAAACCTTTCCAAATCTTTCAATTTCACTTTCAGAGATTAAAGTCACAATCGATTCTCCTACATGAGCTTCTTAGCTCAATATTTATTTAAACTATGACCAACACGGGCAACTTACTACTAAGCTGTATGATAAACGTGACGATTTCGATTTACCTTTCATGAACTTTCCCTTTCTTGATAGTAGCATCCCTGATTCTCCATTCTATTGTGTTTACATGTTGCAGTTGATTTTTTATTCTAGGGCTTGCCTTAACATCGCGAATTTTAGTGATAGATGTCAACTACTGACGAACAAACTTAAGACACAGGGATTCGAGAGATGCAGGTTGATGAAGACAATGGACAAGTTTTATGCAATTGGCCATCTTGATATCATCGATAAATATTCTGTATCATTGTGTGATATGAAGATTGGACATTGTGGAATTTGCTTAATAGTGTGCTTACTTGTTGTAATTGTCAATGAAGACTCGGTTCTCATTTTGAGGATTGATGCTTACTTGGATGAGACCAAGATATACATGGTGTCGTCGATGAAGCAGAAAACGCTTACTCTTCCTTAACACTTCGTCTTATTAACTTGTACTTTTACAGTCTTTATGTAAATCTTTCCTTTGTTCCTTTTTTACCTCTAGTTTAATCGATTTTGAGTTTAGATTATGGTCCTGTTGAAGCTTCGGTTTTCTCTGGTGTCTTTTTTTTTTATTGTTTTACATATATTGTGGTTGCTCTGAACTCGTAATGAGTTATAACCGCAGACAAGATAACGAGTCTAATGAAAAAGGAAAACAAAATATCAACAACAACAGTCACCGTGTCATTGCTTTGCGTTAACGCATTCATCCATGAATTTTCATAATGAATGTTCTTAAAAGGTTCTAATTGGAAGAGTGTATCTTAGTAACTGCATAATTAAACAAATCTATAATCCAAAACAAAATTACAATTTTACCTGGTGATCCGCAAAACCGTTCCCATTACTCATTGACGGATCGCCGCCACCGTTACACAAGCTGACCGAACCGTTCTCCGTGAGACGGTCGGGATTGCTGTCCCCGTTCCGACCATTCTCAGTGAGACGGTCGGGATTGCTGTCTCCGTTTGATTTAGTCTGGTTTCGACAACAGTCCTTACCCATGGCACATGCTCCCTTGGTTATATAAAAAAAGAATCGTCATTTACAAAGAAAAATCCAAAAAACAGTGATTAAAATTAAAACTTTTTAGTTTGACATTTCCCCTTTAACGGATATGCTACTTTTGATAAAAAAACACACTTACCTTTGTGAATGACTTAAACCCTTCAATGATTGGTCTGTAGCCGGTACACCTACACAAATTACCTGTACAAGTAAAGGTTTACCTTTTTAAATCATCCATAAACTTAAGTCATCAGAGACACAAACTAGTACGCTACCAATTACTTATAATCACATAACCTATCGGTCCTTTATTCAGAAAATATTACTGGGGTGACGTGTTTTATGTAGGTATTCATCAAGTAAAGATCCAGTATCTTTAAAGGCCCAATATACGTAACTTCAGGGAAATTTTCGTGATTCTGGCTTGAGTTATTAGTTATTAAGTTATTAGGCTTTATTTTTGCTTCAAGTTTTGCCGAAAGTTACGTTTATTGGGCCTTTAAGGGGAAAAAAAATCTGTCCATGTTTTGTAGACCCCTTTCCCTTTTTAAGAAGAAATGATTGAAAACACCAACAAACCTTCAAAAGCACTCTCCATGTCCTTCATGGTAGGGTTGGGGATATTCCTAAGGAGGGTGTACATGGACATGACAATTCCGGGGGTGCAGAACCCGCATTGAGAACCATGACTTTTGGCTATTTTCTCCTAAACATAAAATAAAACGTTTGAAAAACTATTTTTCATGGCTACAAAGTCGGTCATGGTTTAGTCTAATAACCTAAACTCACCGACGTATATCGCCGAAAATTATAATGATTTCGACATAAGGTTAGGTCTGGAAATGAATATATCTAAGCAGATGAAACAAAATCGCGATGTCTATGGCAATATTGGCAAATTTCTCGAAGCTGTGGATGCAGATAAGTCTGTTTGTCTTAGACCTTAGTATCCACAATACTATACCTTGTACGACCGGATGTGAATTGGATAGGTCTTTGACCTGGGTGTACACAAAGTTATACCGACTTGGACCAGATGTGGATAGGATAGATCATTGACCTGGGTGTACACAAAGTTATACCTACTTTGACCGGATGTGGATAGGATATATCATTGACCTGGGTGTACACAAAGTTATACCTACTTGGACCGGATGTGGATAGGATATATCATTGACCTGGGTGTACACAAAGTTATACCTACTTGGACCGGATGTGGATAGGATATATCATTGACCTGGGTGTACACAAAGTTATACCTACTTGGACCGGATTTGGGAACGGTAGGTCATTAACTAGGTTTCCAAAAATGTATACCTACTTGGACCGGATGTGGGTAGGGTACAATGTAAGTCATTGGCCTTGGTGTACACAAAATTATACCTACTTGGACCGGATGTGGATAGGATATATCATTGACCTGGGTGTACACAAAGTTATACCTACTTGGACCGGATGTGGATAGGATATATCATTGACCTGGGTGTACACAAAGTTATACCTACTTGGACCGGATGTGGATAGGATATATCATTGACCTGGGTGTACACAAAGTTATACCTACTTAGACCGGATGTGGGAACGGTAGGTCATTGAACTATGTTTCCACAAATTATACCTACTTGGACCGGATGCAGTCCATGTTTGATGCTACCTATACCCTCCACTGTTGTTACAGCTAGACCATGCAGTGAACAGATCGGCGCCAAGCATGCATTCACAGAAAAATGCCTGTCAACAGAAAACGCAACTTACAACATGCTGTAATAGCGTTTTATATTTAAATTACGCCATATTGTTTGGACGAACAGTCATTGTAATGGTAATATAGCCGTAAAAATAATCCGAATTTCCAATATTGTTAAAACGGGTGTGAAAAAGGTTATCATAGCAACCTTTTCTGAATCATTGATGAATATCTTTATTTCGGGATGCATGCAAATAAATGAGAAAGATGACAAAATTTGAAGTGGTGCTTACCTGACATTGTTGTTTACTGGATCCCACCTAGAGACCATGACTGTACACGCGCCACATCCTCCCTCCCCACAGCCGAGCTTAGTCCCTGTCAGTCGTACTTTCATTGGATAAGGACTTTGACTCGATAGATTCAGGTTGATGAAGACTATGAGCAAGTTTTATGGTTGCAATCTTGGTATCATTGAGTATTCTGTATCTTTGTATAATATAAGGTGGAAGCTGTTTAATATGATTGAAAATAATACCCCAACTCTCACTTTGAGGACGTGATATTTACTAGGATGACCTAGATTTACAGGATGGATGCCGTAAATCAAGGAGAGGACGCTTAATCTTTTGGAACACCTGGTCATATTTTCTTGTACTTTTACAGTGGGATCCTTGTAGATATTGCCTTTGCTCATATTTTCCCTCTAGTTTAAATGATTTTAAGTTCGTACTATTTTATGGTGAAGTTTCGGTATTGCAATATACGAATACATAACAGGATACAAAACCGGTAAACGGCAATAACATATACTTAATATTCAAATAACGTGTAAAGACTCACGTTTCGATAACAGCGACCCGAGGATTGACTTCGTTAAAGGACCATTTTCTACCGATTTTGGATTTAGATCTTAATTAACAGCTTCGTCTCTGTTCAGAATCCAGTATGCCCACCGCCCCAACCAAGTTTTCGCATGAAACAGCAATGAAGCTGTTTAAGTTACTGCAACTCCCCTTTCGAACATACCCGTGTTTAATGAGTCGGGATGGAGGGTTATTATAATAAACCTGTCAAGGATACGTTTTGTTCGTAAAAACTGGAGTAGAGTCGTCTCCGGATCTGGATCAGGATCGACAACCTGTGAAAAGACGGTCACGTTGATCAGGGAAAATTGTTTATCGGTTATAAATATAAAACTTCTTTATCAATTAAAAACAGAATACTTCTTTATCAGTTATAAAACACCATGATACTCCTTTATCGGTTATAAAACACACGCTCATTTATAGGTTGTAAACAACACGCTCCTTTATAGGTTATAAACAACACACTCATTTATCAGTTATAAACAACACACTCATTTATCGGTTATAAACAACACTGTCGGTTATAACAACACTGTAGGTTAAAAACAACACTGTCGGTTATAAACAACACACTCATTTATCAGTTATAAACAACGCACTCCTTTATCTGTTATAAACAACACTGTCGGTTATAAACAACACTGTCGGTTATAAACAACACTGTCGGTTATAAACAACACACTAATTTATCGGTTATAAACAACACACTCATTTATCAGTTATACACAACGCACTCATTTATCGGTTATAAACAACACTGTCGGTTATAAACAACACTGTCGGTTATAAACAACACTGTCGATAATAAACAACGCACTCCTTTATCGATAATAAAGAGCACATTCCGTTATCGGTTATAAACAACGCAATCCTTTATCGATTATAACCAGCACTGCTGGTATAGATACTTAAAGTTAAATGACAGTTTCCTTTATAACGAAGACTACAATACGGTGTCTATATAGGTATCGCTATCGTAGATACGTTTATTTGCACATGCTCGTCCATATCAGGTTTTATCTAGGTAGCGTCTTGATACTCTCTGAGAGGTCAAGTCGGTCAGTGATATTAACCCCTTTACGGACAAGTTTGTGTTTCAGGTATACAACTGGATTTACCTGCCAACCCTAGTAAGACCAAGCATACAGTATTTAATATGATGTCATAAGTTTCTCCTCCTGTTCTAGCAGTCTTTTCCTAATATAATGTTCATACCTGTTACCTGTAACTGTGTTGGCCTTACCTTGATATATCTAGATCATTCTATCTACGAAATGTCCACTTACAGATAATATATTATGATGTATAAGAGTATGTTACCTGCGGATTATAATTTTGCAGGACTGCAAATATTTCAGTATTATTACGGGAAGTTTTCACTATCAGTGCTCGCTGATAAAGGTATGACAGCTTGTTTACCACTTAGATAAACCTTACCTACATCAATTAATTCATGTTGACCAAAAAATCATAAATTAGCAACGCGATCTGTGATATCTTTCCCGATTTCCCGCTGTTGACGTTTTGCATGCGTAAATAATTTGGGTCACTTTGTCGTCAATAAAAAACAAAACAGTACACGTAACAGTGTCGAAGTCAGTCAGGTATGTACTCTAAACCACCAGTCACGTGATGCAGAATAGTACCCAAACGGCGAAGGGGTATAGAGGTCAGCCCATAGTTTGTTAAACAAAACATACATGTAGAACGTACTCATGTGTTTTAAATATGTACAGGTAATGCACATAGCATGGTTATTCAACTTCCTGATCGAGAAAAACAACTTGACGGAAACATAAACACCGTCTTGGTGATACGTTCATGCATTTTGATAAGAGTCCACAAACTCACCCTTTTTCCATTCACATAGAAAACGAGAGAAGACGTTTTCTGTGGAGTTGTGTCCATCTTTAGATCCGGAGTTCCCCTCCGCTCTTGCGTAGCGTTTTACTGTAGCCTTCTGTAAGGACTAACTACATTTCTTCCTTCTTTATACCGAGGTGATCGTATGAGACACAATAACAACGAATTATTGACATACATCCGAGCAGACGACATATAATCACTGACGGTCTTCCGCTTTTTTTTTTTAGTAAAACCCCGATTGTCATGCAGGTGAAAAGAAGTCTGGGAACAAAATCTAAATATTGATAATACTTTTTATAAACAGCAACAATACCTACATCTTTGTAAGTTTTCAGTTAACATATCATGAGGATAACGTAACACACACATATGCTGCACCTCTTAAATTTAGTAATTGATACAGTATGCCGAAAAAATGAATTAAACTGCATCAGTGATGGATGTCGACTGCTGACAAACAAACACTTACAACACAAGGATTCGAGAGATGCAGGTTTAATAGAACTATGGGCAAGTTTTAAAGTCGCCATCTTTATCTCATTGAGAAAAATTCTGTATCTTTAAGTGATATGAAGATATACGTTTTTGAGTATGCTCATTAGTGTGTTTACCTGTTGTGATTGACAATGGTACTCGGTTCTCATTTTGAGAACTTGATGTTTACTTAGATGTGACAAAGATTTACATGGCGGGTGTCGTCGATGAAGCAGAAGACGCTTACTCTTCCGGAACACCTGGTCTTATTCTCTTGTACTTTTACAAGGGTCTCCATGTAAATCTTTCCATTGTTCATATTGTGCCCCTGGTTTAATCGATTTTGAGTTCGGATTATGATTTTGTTAACGCTTCGGTATTCTCTAATTTATCTTCAGCCAATTTGGTGGAAGGCTGGTGGTAGCATAATGTCAGACACCTTTATCACATAGCCACCGTCGCCCCGCTAACAAGAGTTTGCGATATGATTATAAATATGTTTCATACTGATGTAAATAAGTAAAGTCTTTAACCTGATTACATAGCCATAAATAGGCCCTAACAATATTTGAATTTGTATTGCTCCACTGGTTTAATAAACAATTTATTAGTGTATCCATGTATACATTTACAACGTATATAGATATACCTTTAGTAATATACGTTGCAAGACACAGAATATAAATACTTTGTACTAGCAGTCAACATCCTGTCCCTATGCACTGAACATAGTAATCGTTATATATGATGATGTTCTCGTGGCAAATTATAAAAAGCTATGTCTATTATTTGCTGTTATTGGAAGCAAGGTAACAGTGAAGAGAACTTTACTGAAAGGACACGTGGCAGTATGTCGGTTGAATATTTTCCTTGGATTTAAAAACATGGATTTGTTAACGATGAACCATAGGATGCTCTCGGTTGATGTCTTTGGTACAAACCATTAAACAAATCATCACTGATGAGAACACTCATTAATCAAACCGTCACCGACGCGAACACTAATTACACAAATCACCACTGACGCGTACACCCATTAAACGAACCATCACTGACGAGTACACCCATTAAACAAACCATCACTGACGAGTACACCAATTCAATAAACCATCACTGACGAGCACACCCATTACACAAACCATCACTGACGAGCACACTCATTACACAAACCATCACTGACGCGTACACCCATTAAACAAACCATCTCTGACTAGTACACTACTTACACAATCCGTCACTGACTAGTACACTAATTACACAAATCATCACTGGCGAGTACACTAATTACACAAACCATCACTGACGAGTACACCAATTCAATAAACCATCACAGACGAGCACACTAATTACACAAACCATCACTGACGAGCACACTCATTACACAAACCATCACTGACGCGTACACCCATTAAACAAACCATCACTGACTAGTACACTACTTACACAATCCGTCACTGACTAGTACACTAATTACACAAACCATCACTGACGCGTACACCAATTCATTAAACCATCACTGACGAGCACACTAATTACACAAACCATCACTGACGAGCACACTCATTACACAAACCATCACTGACGCGTACACCCATTAAACAAACCATCACTGACTAGTACACTACTTACACAATCCGTCACTGACTAGTACACTCATTAAACAAACCATCACTGACGAGTACACTCATTACACACACCATCACTGACTAGTACACCAATTAAACAAACCATCACTGACAAGAACACTCATTTTAACAAACCATCACTGACGAGTACACTCATTAAACAAACCGTCACTGACGAGAACACTAATTACACACACCATCACTGACTAGTACACTAATTACACACACCATCACTGATGCGTACACCCATTAAACAAACCATCACTGACGCGTACACCCATTAAACAAACCATCACTGACGAGTACACTCATTAAACAAACCATCACTGACGAGTACACTCATTAAACAAACCATCACTGACGCGTACACCCATTAAACAAACCACCACTGACTAGTACACCCATTAAACAAACCATCACTGACGCGTACACCAATTAAACAAACCATCACTGACGCGTACACCCATTAAACAAACCATCACTGACGAGTACACTCATTAAACAAACCATCACTGACGCGTACACCCATTAAACAAACCATCACTGACGAGTACACTCATTAAACAAACCATCACTGACGAGAACACTTATTAAACAAACCATCACTGACAAGAACACTCATTTAACAAACCATCACTGACGAGTACACCCATTAAACAAACCATCACTGACGAGAACACTCATTAAACAAACCATCACTTACGCGTACACCAATTAAACAAACCATCACTGACAAGAACACTCATTAAACAAACCATCACTTACGCGTACACCAATTAAACAAACCATCACTGACGAGTACACTCATTAAACAAACCATCACTGACGCGTACACCAATTCATTAAACCATCACTGACGAGCACACTCATTACACAAACCATCACTGACGAGTACACTAATTACACAAACCATCACTGACGAACACACTCATTACACAAACCATCACTGACGCGTACACCCATTAAACAAACCATCACTGACTAGTACACTACTTACACAATCCGTCACTGACTAGTACACTAATTACACAAATCATCACTGGCGAGTACACTAATTACACAAACCATCACTGACGCGTACACCAATTACACAAATCATCACTGACGCGTACACCCATTAAACAAACCATCACTGACGAGTACACCCATTACACAAACCATCACTGACGCGTACACCAATTAAACAAACCATCACTGACGAGCACACTCATTACACAAACCATCACTGACGAGTACACTCATTAAACAAACCCTCACTGACGAGTACACCCATTACACAAACCATCACTGACGAACACACTAATTACACACACCATCACTGACGCGTACACCAATTAAACAAACCATCACTGACAAGAACACTCATTTTAACAAACCATCACTGACGAGTACACTCATTACACAAACCATCACTGACTAGTACACTAATTACACAAACCATCACTGACTAGTACACTAATTACACAAACCATCACTGACGCGTACACTAATTACACAAACCATCACTGACGAGAACACTAATTACACAAACCATCACTGACGAGTACACTCATTTCACAAACCATCACTGACGAGTACACTCATTTCACAAACCATCACTGACGAGTACACCCATTAAACAAACCATCACTGACGAGCACACCCATTAAACAAACCATCACTGACGCATACACACATTAAACAAACCATCACTGACGAGTACATCCATTCAACAAATCACACTGACGAGCACAACCATTAAACAAACTATCACTGACGAATACACCCATTAAACAAACCATCACTGACGAATTCACCCATTTAACAAACCATCACTGAGGAGTACACTCCTTGAGCAAATTTATATGTTTTACATACATATATATTTGTTTTCTAAATGCATAATTGTAAAAATTCAAAATAAACACGTTTCAATACGTAAAAGATTAACGACTCCTTTTAATACGATAGAGAAAATGACGTGAATTGAAAAGACATATGTGTACAGTCAATTGATGAAATTGAATGAACTTTTAAAATTACACTCACCTTTTTTCCATTTACATAGAAAACGAGAGAAGTGGTTTGCTGTGGAGGTATATCCATGTGAGAACCACAGTTACGCTCTGTTACTGAACACTACACCAATCATTAACATCCACGACTGGCTTGCTTGACGTATCCCTGTATCTCCAATAGATATTTACCTATACGACTGAAGGACACGAAGCTGTTGACATATATCTCACTGCGTTATCTAGGAGATGGCCGACTGACATTCGTATACCCGTGTAAGAGTAAGATATACATTAAGAATTTTTCACTCGAATGAGTAAACACCGATCACAGGGTGTAATCTGTATACCACATTTTGATAGTAGTTTCTTGTCAGTTTCGTTTTGGTATGATTGTTTTGCATAGTTTGCTTTTCTTTTTTATAACATGGGTCGATGCACTTTAATAAAAGAAAGTTCTACATGGAAACAAAGTAGTGAGAATTCTTAACTTGTACGTCGTTAAATTTATTCCATAAAGAAATCATGAAATTATGAGCAAACGATTTAACACTCCGAGAACTACATCGTGTACCGATGAAGCTTACTCGGCGTGAACCTCGGTATCGAGCGGAAGCCACGTGACCAAAATGTTCTGTGCTCACATACATTCAATATGGCGTTTTCCACATCGGATACATTTTTTTCTCCTGTAATATATTTTTTGTTGAACCATGCATATGTAGGAAACAAATAGAGAATACCGAGTCAACAAAACCATAATCAGAACTCAAAATCGAATAAATTTGGGAGAAAATATATTAAAAGAAAATATTTACATGAAGACACTTGTAAAACTACAACAGAATAAGACCAGGTGTTCCGGAAGAGTGAGCAAAGATGATTTTACATTGGCTAAATTGTATATTATATTCATGAACATGTTTGTAAGCCATGTATGAATTACACGTAATGCTATTATCCAGATGTTGTAAGGCGCTTTAGAGTAATTTTTATTAGTTACATAAAGCTATATACACATATATAATTGATGTATATCATTATTATTGAAACCATATGTTACATGCTTTTGCAGTTTTCTAGTGAAATTTAACCCACTGATCTTTCCGTCCGACCGCCGATGTTATCACTTACACGTCATGCAAGTATCTGGTCGTATACTGATATTCTATACACTATATGTAAATTTTCAGGTATTAAAATTGCAATTTAGTTAAAGACTAGCATACATTTTTGTTATCGATTTATTGTCAGATTTGGAACAATTTGAGACGTTTATCAAAAAAGTATCGTATGCAATGACTTTATGATGACATCGCACGCAAAAGTTTCATACACATGTGGATTATATCTTAATATTTGATATTTTGATGTTACTGATGTTATGCTATCGAACTTGTACGTTTAGTTTCGGAATAATGCCTAGGAAAATTGCAGAAAGAGGTTACATTCAATAGAGTTGTTGAAATAAGATATTTACAACTTTGCAACTCAATACACTAGTATCACCGAAGAGTCCTGTTATGACGAAACAGCTGTATGATGAAGTCGAAAAGTCGGGACTAGTTTTTCTAGTGAATGTCTTCATGGAAACAGCTATTGCAGTTGAAAGATGACGTAACCCACATATATGCTGCACCTTTTAAATTTTGTAACAGATACAGTATGCCGAAAAAATCAATTAAACTAAAATGTAATGTGACGTCATTTCGAAATGTTACGTCCTTTTATGATGTGTTCAAGTACAGTATCCTCCTCTTTTGTCAATCACAAGTTTCAATCTTACAATGTTTTTTGCACCTGTCCATTGATTTTTTTTCTTATTTCTCTACTAATTGGTTAAAAGTTAAACATCACATATTTTCCAAGAAACTCAAAATCTAGTATCGACTATTTCCGACTTGCAAAAAAAAGAAAAAAAGAAATAAATTAGTTTGCACATTCTTTCGTCATAAATCTTGAAAAAATCAAGTTATTATCTGATTTTGACAATGTCGACAAAGACATCGTAATGCCATAATAACAGCATCATTATTTGGTGTTAAAAAGTGGAAACAAATTATGAATACGTAATCTCTCAAATGCAATTGACAGTTTGTAATAATAATGTAAAGAGGAAAAAATATGGCCGAACACAGTTAGGACATGTTCTTGGAACACCATGTATCATGCTCTCTCAAGGAACCCAACTAATTCACGCAATATCAATTTCGAAATACAGCAACTTTGAACAATTTTTCGCATGTTGCTTTTGAGCAAAACAAACCCCAATCATTCTCAAAATAAACAAAAACCAGAACGCCACATAACACATCTGTCATTTTCAATTCAACAAAAACAGTAAACAGAACAGTTACAGAAATGAGATTGGGAAAACAAAAATCAAACAATATTCATCTGAAATAAATGCATGAAACTAAAATGTGCAATATATGGTCACACTATGAAAATGCAGGAAATGAAAATCAAACTGAAAGGGAAAAAAAGGCATCGACGCATACAGTGTAAAATCATAACAATGCTAATTAGAAGTGATGATACCAGAAACACTTGGTTGAAGCCCCTTCCCCTTCCCACAAATGAAACTCGGGTCAATCAATATTAGACTCCATCAGTAATGTTTAATCTGAACAAATATTCTACACGACTGACTATAGATTCATTAGCCATAAACGCAGAATAGAATCGGGGGTAGGACAAAAATGAAATTTGTAAGAGATTTGCTCCTGACAAACCAACAAATCAAAATATTTGCCAAAGAAAACAACATGCATCCCAAAGATGACGTTACACACACATATTCTGCACCTTTTTTATTTAGTAATAAATACAATGTACCAAAAAAAAATAATTAAACTGCACCATACAGCTGTTTCGTCCTCCTAGGACTCTTCAGTGATGCTAGGGACCAAAAGGTGGGAATTCAAAATTTCTAAACCAGAAAGTGCAAGGTGGGTAAAACCCCCTTAATTATGAATTTAGAAGAACAAATTTAACTAGTTCTGAAAAATTTCAAATCGTGTAGTACCTGATGAATCATATATCGTAACTTTCCATATTTGAGGAGCTATATAACATCTATAGGTTGGTAGCAAGTCACTCGCCAACGTTTATTCTGATTCTAATACTCCTCAATTCTTTCATTATTTTACAATTGTCACTAATATCTTTTTCATAACATATTTTTGACTTTTTATATTATGTAGATATTATTCTATTATCCTGTCAGTTTGTGCATTCACGTGAGAAACATTTCATCTTCAAGCGAATTATAAACAAAATGAATGATCCGTGAAATGGAACACAAGCAATAATATAAAAATGTAACCACATGCATGCATGCTTTCAATCAACATATGAACTCAAACTACAGAAACTACCAAGGTACTGTAAAAGTGAAATTTTTCGCGGTGTGGAAATTTTCGCTTATTTCGCTGGCAGTAATTCTCCGCGAATATATCCACACTCGAACATATTCAAGAATGCTCAAATTCTTAAGTGCATAACAGTATCATAGTACACAATGCAAAACAACATGACTGCAGCGCGAAAATTTCCACATCGCGAACAGTTTTGAGGCTGACAAAGCGAAAAATTCCACGCGCGAAAGTATTGGCTTTTCGGTATACTGTAGTATCAATTACATGTGTTTAGAATTTCTTCCTGAATGGTTTTTTTCCTGAAATGCAACAGTATCCATGATATTTTTAAGTCCCCGAGGTTTGCTGGAGCCTCCATAGCCACACTTAATATTATTTGCGTAGTGGCACGGTGCAAAATATACAAATTTTCGTAGTGCACGACTTGAAATTATACAGAACTAGGTTAATTTACTTCTAAATTCATAAATTAACGGGGTTTTACGCACCTGACCCTTCGTCTTCTTCATTAGCTTAGAAATTTTGGATTCCCACCTTTTGGCCTCTAGCATCCCTGAAGAATCCAAAGAGAAGGAAACTGCTGTATGATGCAGTTTAATTCATTTTTCGACATACTGTATCTATTTCTAAATTTAAGAGGTGCAGCATATGATAGACTCGGCTTAGGTCGCAGCAAAGCTGGCCCAGTCGGTGAAACAGGCGGAGGATATCGAGCAGGAGTTTATTTCTAATGCAGACATTTCTGGTTTAAGCAAATTAAGCGACAAATAGATACTTAAAATCAGATTCTCTAAACATGAGGAATGTCATAAAGTTTTATATCATTGTGTGATGTCAGGTTAAGAATGAATTTTGAGGATATAAATCAAATGATGTTCTTGTCTTTTCGTCTCTACAAGTGAACTGTATGCTGGAGACATACAAACACTGTGGGTATGTTCAGATCCTCAGTGATTTGGCTACGAAAGCGGAAGTGACGTAAGTTTCTCGTCAACATCTAGAGGGCAAATAGAAAATCAGGAACAGGTAGTGTGTGTAGCTCTCATTGTACGAGTTTTATAGGTCAATATACATCTTTTTCCCCACCCACCCGCCCTACTATGGATTGGGGTACTCCGTGTGCAGTTCACATCACAGTCTTTAACCCAAACCTCTACAAGTGAACTGTATGCTGGAGACAGACAAACACTGAGGGTATGTTCAGAACAGCGCGCTAGGCCTACTGTCAGTACAGCTAATATAACAGGTCTAGACTAGATCTAGACTGCCGCACTCGAAAAAAAACTGACCCCGTATTGTATGTAAATGAACGCCTCTATTTCGTGGGCGTAAAATCAACTAATCAAACCTGAAATGTCCTGATAAAACTTTTAGTATAATATTAAAATTATGATAATTTGGAAATGTTATTTTTATGAAACTGAGTGTAAACATTATTCGAAAGATCGCAAACAGCAACAAATATAAACATATGTGACCATTTATCTGGTATAAATCAACTGTTATTTATCTGTTGTAAATTTAATAGTATTAATCAATCAAATCCAGTACTTCCAAAACACATGCCCTCAATTTAAAAAATCCAACTCAGTAATTAAAATACCTTGATCTACATTCTATAGTATCCTTAAAAATAGTATTACCGTCATTAGGTATATCATCATTACATATCACTATTTTTAGTATAAGATCACATTTGTAGTGGTAATGAAACTGAAACTGGGTGTCAACTTTATTTGCAACATAGTAAAACACAGCTAGAATATAAACATATGTGATTTTCTGTCTTGTACAAATCAACAATTTTTGCGTTTTTACCAAGTTGTAAAGTACTGTATAGTATTTAACAATCAACTCAGTACTTAAAATACACTTGCCCTAAATTCCATCATATCTTGAAAAATAACTTTATCGTCATCAGGTACAACGTTATGAAACAGCATTTCTACCACAATACCCTGTGCTACTTCACTCTCAGACCATTGTATAAACGTGCTGACTGTTGGATAAATATATGTTATACACCACTCGTGGAATATGACCTTCCAGACTTTTGATTGGTTGAGAAGTTGAAGTTGACCGGAAATCACCGCCACGGTGACTTAATATTATTGTGGTAGAAGCAGGTCACACGGCTCGTGGTTGTTGGATATGGTATTTATTTCACTCTCGGTAATTATTTTTTAAAAGTTACAAAAGACACGAGCTTTAGCGTCTTTCTGCAGGAACGAAACATTCTTTTGGGATTAACTTTCATTTATAAATTGTATCAAAAGATTAACCTTGAAAACGTTAACAGGAATTAAACAACTTTTATGAATTAATAAATGAAAAGAAAAATCACCGGAAAGTTTCCTACCAGCAACATTGCGGTAACTTGAAAAAAAATTACGGAAAATTTCTTGCATCTTTGTCAAGAATTATTGAATCTAAAACGAAAAAAACATCAACTAAAACAGATGGAAACACAGGATGAAACAACAAATAATTTACGTCAATCGTATAAAAACGTATGGAATATTATGGAAAACAGGGGAAATTAGAAAGAAAATTAAAAGACAGTCACTTTTATTATGGTGTCCATCTTGTTTTTGCCATAATTAGCGACAATGGTTCAAAGTCATTGTGAACACCCATACATCAAGATGATGATGATGCTAGATTGATCTCTTAAAAACATCAGTGTTTCGCTCATTTTTGCTGTTGAACTTTAAATTATTCAATTAGATAAGACAATACCAAAGCGTTAACAAAATCATAATCCAAACTCAATATCTTGTAAAAGTACAAGAGAAGAAGACCAGGTGTTCCGGAGGAGAAAGCGTCTTCTGCTTCATCGACGACACCCGCCATGTAAATCTTTGTCACATTCAAGTAAACATCAAGTTCTCAAAATGAGAACCGAGTATCATTGTCAATCACAACAAGTAAATGCACTAATGAGCATACTCAAAAACGACCATCTTCGATACAGATACAGAATATTTCTCAATGAGACAAAGATGACAACCATAAAACTTGCCGATAGTTCTGATCAACCTGCATCTCTCGAATCCTTGTGTTGTTAGTTTGTTTGTCAGCAGTCGACATCGATCAAGAAAATCCCGATATTTAGAGCAAGCCCTAGAATATCGAATCAACTGCGACGTGTAACCCCCATAGGTTGGAGAAGCAGGGATGTTACTATCAAGAAATGAAAAGTTCACGATCGCAAAATTGAAATATTATAGAAATAGTATGCAACAAAACGGATAATTGTATTTTTTCATATATATTTTATGAGAATACCTCATTTTTTCACCTTTTTTTGCCGACTTAACCCTAAATAACAAAAGTTCTGCAGTGATTTTTTTTTTAAATATTTAGCAAGATGAAAAGAAAATAGATTTCTCTGTTTAAAACCGTCATAAAAAGGAGGGGGTAGCGTGCTTCATTATTTATCCTTTAACTATTTGTGTTATTTTTCACAATTTCGGGTTCAAAAATAAAAAGCGCTCAAGTTACACAAAATATATGAAAAAAAAATACAAAAAGTATATAATTATCCACTTTGTTGCATAGTATTTCTATAATATTGAACATTATAAAGTTGTACAGCAAAAATGACCTTGCTATAATTAAAAATGGTGAAATACTGACGTTTTTTAGAGATCAATCTAGCATCAAAATGTGAAATTTCGGCCTATTGCGAAATGCAAAAAATACACAGAATTACACATTTTCAAAATTGCCGCCGAAGTTTGGTAATCTTTTTTTTAATTCGTGTAAAAAAGTTCTACAAGCAACAGACACCTATATTTTCTTCAAAAGTTTTTTTCAATTTAATGTAAAATCTTTAAATGAGAAAAAAACGAGACTTAAACGTGGCTGAAGTCTCAGAAAAATACATCCCTTAGACCAGTTCTGAAAAGTCCCAAATACCAACTTTTCACGAAGTTTCGCCTCACTAATCAGGCCACTGACCAAACACGAAATCCTCTAGTGTATATTCTTTTATGTTTGTTTTTTTTTTATTCAGGGGGTGGATTATAGACTTGACACACGTATAGGGTATTTTAGTTAACAAGAGTTTCCTCCCTTTTTGGTAAACGTCATTTCAGTTGTAAAGTCAGTGAACTGCTAGGAAACTGACTGACGTAGCTATGCGGGAAACTGTAAACTGAAAAGGTCATTCTCTTAGCAAACTAATGATGTCACAATGGTATTGACGTATAAACCTACTATAACCAAAAGTTTAAATAAGAAAAAAAAACAATAGAACGAACACTATTTCTTGATTCTGCAAATACTTCAAAAAAATGTACCATATGCGGTACTCTTCTTGAGTAGGTTGTAGATATTTCTTCTTCCAACTGTGTATCCGATACATTTATGAACATACTTCATTATATACGTATACATCTACATCATCAATTATAATGCATATATTCTTATAAATGCAACACATGTACACATAAACATTCGCTTAAAACACACTTCAAAACGCTTCTAAACGTGCATCTATTAATGTATTCCACTTAAGTTAATGAATGTCGCTTTCTACAGCAAGTATTGTGAGTACGCCAATTTATCATTGTACTAGTCTGTTTTAAATTTGGCATACATTTGGTTATGCGCTAAAATTTTAGTATGTCAAAATAAGTATATTTACAGTATATTATTTACATGTATATCATTTAATACATCATATATGCATGCATACCACACAAATATATTCACCAGACATCAGCCATTGTATATTTTTATGGCTAAAGCATGCAAATAAGTATTACTTAACACATGAATAATACGTATTTTGAAATTTTGAATCATTAATATTTGTTGTGAATATAATCTTATTTCGTCAATATGAAATCATAGTAATTGAACCCTTACGTATCAACACAAAAACAACTAATTTGTTAGCTCATTTCTTTTGTTTTATTTTTGTTGTTTTTCCATTGGGAGATTGCATTACACATCCTGCATGCCAACATCCAATTACCGATCTTTTTTTTACATTCTTAACAACAACAATTGTTTTCTTTTTGCACCATTTGAATTAACTTGATCGTCTTCCTTGTCGAAAACATAGGTGGTTTTGTGATGCTGGATATACTTCCAGCTTGTTTCCAGCTTATGATCTCGTGATGTGGTTCAAAAGAACCAAGTTGGTCTTCTGTAATTTCTTCTTACTCATGCTCACTGTTCGCATCTAGAATGATGGGAGACGAAGTCCAAACACTGGGACAATTAAACTTGATGTGACCTGGCAGTTTGTATTCCCTGCAGACTTTTTGGTTTACAGTCTCTATATTCGCAATGACATGTGTCTAGAAAATCCCACACGCGGCTCTTTCAGTTTGTAAAGTATCCGCCCATTTTGGTCTTTAGTCCAACCACACATTCAATAAGTTAAAGATCCCGTGTGATTGTTTTCCTTCAATTGCAGGAGGTGGTACATTTCTACACATCCGGTAAAAGTTTCCTCACCACCTGACCATCATCAATGTTTTCTTCAACACTCTTTTATTCCATCTCTGTCCACCATAGGCTCTGATGATGAGGCCGTCGTCAAACGGATCCCATGTTGTGATTATATGTCAGTGTAGCTTTGGGTCGACCATCGGGGACATCTTGAGCTGGCAGAAGGATGGATAACACTCGTACAGACTTTAAGTTGTCTACGCCTTGGCTAGGCTAGCCGGAGAGGAATGTATCTCCCTCATGTAAATAGTAGAGCCAGTCTTGGGTTAGACTTGCTCCCGTGTCTAGAATAGAAAAACAGATATTGAATTATTGAGAATAAAAATTGTCTAATAATTTTGATCACTTGAATGTCTGCTTCTATATTGAGAAGTAATGGACGGATCCTTCTCAAATTTTATATGCAGGTTCTCGTTTGTCCATAGCTGTGCATTGTCCAGTTTTTGAGCCGATCCAAAAATAATATGGCCTAAAAGCAGCCATCTTGGATTTTGACAGTGATAGTTTATGATCAATATTTCTTGAAAAGTACTGGATAGATCATTCAGAAATTTCATTTGCCGGTTCTGTTTGGTCCCTAGTTGAGAATGGATCCATTTTTGGATAGATCCCAGGGAAACAATATTGCCAACGGGTATCCATCTTGTATTTTGACTATGAAAATATATTATGGTTATTTTTTAGAGAAACAAGATGGATCTTTCTTAAATTTCATTTGTAGGTACTTTTGGATCCTTAGTTGTGCTCTTTTGAATTTAGAACTGATTAGAAAAACAAAACTCCTGACAAGATACCTTCTTTCAACTACATGCATTATTAATATTCAAGATTTGTTTTTCAAATTTCAAATTATACGGCTGATACACAATAATACGTTGCATTTTCCGGCGACTTCACTTATGATAGGAATACGAATCGGCTTTCTACATATATATGTACGTTGGTCAGATTTGTACATTTGTAACAATGCCTACATAACTTCGGACTATAGACCTACTGGAACGAATAATTCTACATATTCTGGAAATCAGGGAGGTTTGACCCTCGGTTTGACCCTCTACATGGCGAACAGTCATGATCAATGAATAAAAGCTTATACTTGTGTTGACGACGCTTCCTTTTTGGATGTTTGAATATGTTAATTCGTTTTTATCCAAAAAGTGATACAATACGGTAATATATTTGGAATATTAAAGCTAAGTGTTTATCTATAAATTCTCGTCCAAACGAGCGTTCGTCGCGATGAATTGTTTGTTAACCTTCATCTCACCTTTGCGCTCATACTCGTTTGGGGTCATAGTCTTATAAACCGAAACTGAACTTACTAGATTTATTTACATTTAGTGACAAAGCATCGCAAATTTAATATATACATATGGGGGAATAATCTATATATCTATATTAATGTTACTGTTATGAATAGATTTTATGATATATATGCTGACAATTGAATCATTGATTCCATTATGCATCAACTTAATTGAAAATGGTGTTTTACATTTAGTATAACTCGTGTATCCAGCTCCTTTTGAATATCTAAATGAAACATGTTTGAACTAAACTTAGTGAATCGCTAGGAATGTTGCATTCATATTGATAATAGATATGGGTTTACCTGCATAATCTTAATTGATCAACAGCTGACAGCTGATTCGTGACAATACGTAAACGGGTTCATGTAGTGCATAAACCGTGACGAAAACATGCGATCCCGAGGATCAATACAACCTCGAACTTCGATAGCAATATAGCTAAATAGGCAGTTGCCTTTCTCTCTAATTTGATTCAGTAATACAACTAAAGTTCTACTGAATCAAATAAATGAATTTTGAGAAAACTGTATACACAATTTCGTCTTTAAAATTAAAATAAAACAAAAGGGCATAAATGATTATAATATTTCGAAGTACCGATTAAAGAGTAAGACGCTGACCTACCTCGCCTTTATTGGATACCGAAACTACACAAGGATCCTAATAAGAAACGTTTTATCGCTGGCTCTGCGAATTGCTCGACCAAGCCATTATCAAAACTTCTTACTACCATTCTTAGTACCATACAATCAGGGCTTCAGTCTTATTGTGACACTGTATATTCCAGAAGTGGAATAAATGGGATGTAGGTTTCGAAAAACTCGCAAGATCTTTTGATCAATCACCCCCTCCTAAAAAAGTCTTTTCGGTAAATACATTTGATTTTTCTACCCTATACCCCACCATACCTCATACAAAACTGAAGGAACGTATCGATCTCTTGTTATGAGAGCTTTCTTTTCCAAGAAAAGCGGAGGACGATACAAATATATGGTAGTGAGCTATCTTGGAGCATACTTTGTGAAAAACACGAGACACAATCTAAGGGGAAATATACTGAAGAAGATATAGTAAGGATGATTGAATTCCTCGTCGACAAATTTTTTGTTGAGTTCGGAGGAAAGATTTTCCAACAGACTGTTGGCATGCCCATGAGAACAAACTGTGTCCCACTCTTAGCTGACTTGTTTTTGTTTTCATATGAGGCTGAGTTTGTGGAAGAGCTAATCAGGACCGGTAACAAAAAATACTTCTTTTAATTTCACTTTCAGATTTATCGTTTGCTGACCACGTCGATCGTATATACCCTTCTGAATTTGAAATAAATGACACAACAGACTCTTCTACATCAGCTGCTTACGTCGATCTCTACTCTACTCGACCAACATGGACAGCTTATACTATGCTATACGATAAACATGAAGTTTTCAATTTCCCGATCGTGAACTTTCCATTTCTTGATAGTCACATCCCTGTTTCTTCAACCTATGGTGTTTACATGTCACAGTTGTTTCGATATTCTAGGGCTTGCTCTTAATATCGTAATTTTCGTGATCGATGTCGACTGCTGACAAACAAACGAACAACATAAGGACTCGATAGATGCAAGTTTTATGGTCGCAATCTTTGTCTCCTTGAGAAATATTCTGTACCATAAAGTGATACCCTAAAATCTCGATAATAAGCCGTGGCTTATTATCATTTTTGGTAAGGAATCCCACGTTTATTGTCGAAGGCAGGTATGAGGGTTGAATTTTTTTATTATGCTCATTAGTGTGTTTACTTGTTGTGATTGAAAATGATACTCGATTCTCATTTTCTCATGTTTACTTGGATGTGACAAAGATTTACATTGTGGGTGTCGTCGATAAAGCAGAAGACGTTTACTCTTCTGGAACACCTGGTCTTATTATCTTGTTCTTTTACAAGGGTCTCCATGTAAATCTTTCCTTTGTTCATATTTTGCCCCTGGTTTAATCGATTTTGAGTTCGGATTATGTTTTTTGTTAACGCTTCGGTATTCTCTAATTTATTATCATATGATTTCACAAAATAAACGTTTCTCTCTGTCCGATACGTATACTCATACGTACACAGATTCAGATTCGTGCTTTATGCGTAATATCTATTAGATGAAATGTGTCGTTATTACGAGAAAAGGGAGTGATCGGCTATATACCTAAGTATTTGAATGCTAAGGTATTACGCCGCCAGTATAGCATATATCAATAATTCTAACCAAATACAATCTGATTAAAATCAAATCATATCATTGTAAGCGTTCCACATGAATATTAAATGGGTGTTTGATAACATGTTTCATAGTGGCACATATAACCTATACAATAACATCAAGACGTACTGAAAGTTCAAAGAACACTGAATAACGGCACCTCTCTCCCACCTTCTCTCCGTGTCACCAACCCATTCTTTCCTATCCTCCCTCTTAACCAACCTATCTATCACCCATCCTTTTAAACATACACTTTACTCTATTTGTTTCCAATCAAAATCCTGGTACAATAGGAAGGAGTATCCGATGATTGGTAACCTTACATAGTAGGTACTTCCAATATCAGAATACAACTGCCTATTGCTCCATTCTCCGATCAGATAACCGTGAAAAGAACGTGGAGATGAAAATGTAGTGTCAGTAAACAATTCATTCCACAGTCACTTCACGACTAGAACTACGTATCAGGCCAATCAGGGATTAGGGGAGCTTTGATTACACTTCAGCGTATAATTAGACACTTCTGTGTTTTGAACAATAACAATTACTGTTCGAAAACGTTGAATTTTATATAAAATATAATCGATCTAACCAGGTGTACAGCTTGTATAACATTACTCTTCGTATCACTACCTTATTCCTACAAGCGATCAATTTTAAGGAATATTTCTGATTGTGTTTTGAGAAATTGAATTTTAATAATGTTTGAAATAGTAATGTCAAACATGCAAACTTGACTTATTTTGGGTGAATCAAAGGTGACTAAGAAGGTAGGTAACTCTCGACGGGTTTATTGTTTGGACATACCTACTACAGTAAAATCCTTCAGAGTACCGCTGTTAATCCCTTTATTGATCGATACCGGTGCTGATCACTGCTCAGATCAACAGTCTGCCAAAAGTCTTGCTAAACGGGAAAGGAAGGGGAACACTATACATAACTATTACTATATCATTCCCGTTTTCTTAAAACAGACATCCCTAATCAATACTAGTGATTATTATAATCAAGAGGCCCAGAGGGTCTATATCGCTATCCTTAATACATTATGTAGTTGTGCAATAATGGGAAAATATGGCAGTAATAAATACTTACTGGCCAAAGAATGTTCCATTTTATTTTCCGATTCCAATTGAAATTAACTGAACATGTTTGAAAAGGCTATCCCCAAACAGCCGACCACAACGTGTCCGCAATTTTCCTACACAGTAAGTTATGGAAATATTAAAACATCCATCACCGAAGAGTTCCGTGGAATTATCTTGTACGTACATTTGTATAAGATACTAAGCTGTACGTACAAGATACTAAGTTGTACATACAATACGCTAAAATGTTGTACGTCCAAGATACTAAGCTGTATGTACAAGATACTGAAATATTATACGTATAAGATACTAAGCTGTACGTACAAGATACTAAAATATTATACGTACAAGATACTAAGCTGTACGTACAAGGTACTAAAATATTGTACGTACAAGATACTAAGCCCTACGTACAAGGTACTAAGTTGTTGCATGCACACGATAATAAGTTGTACGTCAAGGTTATTATGTTGTACGTACAAAGTAATAGTTTGTACGTACAAGATACTATGTTGTACGTACAAGATGATAATATAAGACTTTTTCATAACTAGGGGCGTAAGATATGTAAATTCCACCAAGGAGTTTTAAAATTTAATAAAACCCGAAGCTTTGCCGGGTATTTTGCCGAATTTGAAAACCCCGAGCACAAAATACAGTGATCATCTGTAAGTTGTCGAGTAGTCGTGGCTCTTGCTGATAACATTAACATAATTTAACACACTTAACAAATTTTAATTATGAAAGTCATTTAAACATCTGGTTTTGGCTATGGAAAAACACTTAATTTGTTTTTGCTTGTAAACATGAATGGACCCCTGGAAACCTTCGACTTATGTACAATACTCCCTACGCCAATCGTTACGTCATCGGCTGTGCCACTTACTTTAGTCAAGTTATTGGCGTGTAAACCCATTTGCTCTCATTGTGTTTTCTATATGGGGAAAGCATGACAATCGTAATAAACATATATCAATAATATTAACCCAATATAATATAATGACAATCTTATGTTGATATCTGACATAGCAAAGAGACGTTTAAATCAGACTGAAGTATAAAGGACGAACCAGCTGTATGATGTAGTTGAATTCGTTATTTAAAAGTTACAATGTAACATCCGTCCAGTGTAACCCAATTGGTGAAGCTACAACTCCTCTTTCAGCCCTTCGAAGGCATGTCATATATAGTGGTTAACGATACCGATTTATTTAACCATCACTCACGGAAACATCACCCATCATTGTAAGCGTTCCACATGAATATTAAATTGGTGTTTGATAACATGTTTCATAGTGGTACATATAACCTATACAATAACATCCAGACGTCCTGAAGGTTCAAAGAACACTGAATAACGCCACCCATCTCCCACCTTCTATCCGTGTCACCAACCCATTCTTTCCTATCCTCCCCATTAACCAACCTATTTCCCACCTATCAGAATACTACTGCCATAAACACCATTCTCCGGTCAGTTAACCGTGAAAGCACGTGTAGGTGAAAATCTAGTGCAAGTACACATTTCATTCCACGGTCGCTTCACGACTAGAACTACGTGTCAGGTCAATCAGGGATTAGGGGAGCTTTGATTACACATCAGTGTATAATTAGACACTTCTGTGTTTTGAACAATAACAATTTTTGGTTGAAAAACGTTGAAATTTATATAAAATAAAATTGATCTAACCAGGTGTACAGCTTTTATAACATTACTCTTCGTATCACTACCTTATTCATACTACCAATGAATTTTAAAGAATATTTCTCATTGTGTTTTGAAAAAATAAATTGTATTTATGTTTGAAATGGTTATGTAAAACAACAAGACTCGATTTATTTTGGGTGATTCAAAGGTGAATAATATGGTAGGTAACTCTCGACAGGTTAATGGTTTGGACATACCTACTACAGCCCAAGTACCGCTGTTAATCCCTTTATTGATCGATACCGGTGCTGATCACTGCTCAGATCAACGGTCTGCCGAAAATCTTGCTAAACGGGAAAGGAAGAGGAACACTCTATACATACCTGTTACTATATCATTCCGGTTTTCTTAAAACAAACATCCCTGATCAACATCGTAAACAAGATGTTCAGAGGGTCTGTACCATCATCATTAATAGTTGTGCAATAATGGGAAAATATTCTCAATAAAAGTACTTACAGGCCTAAAAATGTTCCATTTTATTTTCTGATTTTATTTGAAATTAACTGAACATGTTTGAAAAGGCTATGATCCAAAACAGTCGACACCTTTCTTCGAAACCGCAATTTTCCTACACAGTAAGTTATTTAAATATTGAAACCTCCGTCACTGGATAATTCCAAGGTATTATCTTGTACGTCAAGATACTAAGCTGTACGTACAAGATACTAAGCTGCACGTACAAGATAATAAGCTGCACGTACAACATACTAAACTGTACGTTCGGGATACTAAGTTGTACATACAATATATAAAGTTGAACGTGCAAGATGCTAAGTTGTACGTACAAGATACTAAGTTGTACATACAAGATACTACGTACAATATACTAAGTTGTACATACAATATATCAAGTTGGACGTGCAAAATACTAAGTTGTACATAAAAGATACTAAGTTGTACGTTCAAGATAATAATATAAGACTCTTTCATGACTAGAGGTGTAAGATAGGTAAATTCCACCCGAAGGGTTTTCTTTAATAAACCCGAGTCTTTGCCGAAGGTTTTGCCAAATTTGAAAACCCCCAGCAAATGTACAGTGATCACTTGTAAGCGGTCGCGTAGTCGTGTCTCTTGCTGATAACATTAACATAATTTTACAAACTTTACAAACTTTAATTATGAAAGTCATTTAAATATCTTTTCTTGCCTATGGACCAACACTTTGTTTTTGTTTGTAAACATGAATGGACCTTGGAAACCTTCGACTTATGTACATTACTCCCTACGCCAATCGCTACGTCATCGGCTGTGCCACTTACTTTAGACACGTTATCGGCGTGTAAACCCAATTGCTCTCATTGTGTTTTCTATATGGGGAAAGCACGACAATCGTAATAAACATGTATCAATAATATTAACCCAATATAATATAATGACAATTTTATGTTGATATCTGACATAGCAAAGAGACGTTTAAATCAGACTGAAGTATAAAGGATGAACCAGTTGTATGATGTAGTTGAATTCGTTATTTTAAAGGTACAATGTAACATCCGTTCTTGTTGCTCCACCCTCCCAGTGTAACCATATTTGGCGAAGACACAACTCCTCTTTCAGCCTTTCGAAAAAATGCAACTGTTGTCCTTCAAAGGCATACCTTATATAGTGGTTAACGATACCAATTTGTTTAATCATCAACAATCATTGTAAGCGTTCTACATGACAATCAACTGGGTGTTTGATAATATGTTACATAGTGGCACATATAACATATACAGTAACATCCAGAAGGTTCAAAGGGCACTGAATAACGGCACTCCCTTCCCAACCTTTAATCCGTGTCTCCAACCCATTCTTTCAAACATACAGATGTGCACTCTTTCAATTTGTACACAATCTACTCTTCTAATTTCCAATCAAAATTCCTGGTACAAGAGGAAGGAGTATCCGATCATTGGTGACCTTATAAAGTAGGTACTTCCAATATCGAAATACTACTGACATAAGCACCATTCTCCGATTAGAATATCGTGATAAGCTCGTGTAGATGAAAATGTAATATCAGTACACAGCCAGTTCACGATTAGAACTACGCATCAGGCCAATCAGGGATTAGGGGAGCTTTAATTACACATCGGTGTATAATTAGACACTTCTGTGTTTGAAACAAAAACAATTACTGTTGGAAAAACGATGAATTTTATATGAAATAAAATCGATCTAACCAGGTGTACAGCTTTTATAACATAACTCTTCGTATCACTACCTTATTCCTACTACCGATCAATTTTAAGGAATATTTCTTATTGTGTTTTAAAAAAAATGAATTTTAATAAATTTTGAAATGGTTATGTCAAACATCAAAGTTTGATTTATTTTTGGTGATTCAAAGGTGAATAAGAAGGTAGGTAACTCTAGACTTGTTTGACCTATATCTCTAACTGTACTGCAGTGAAATCCTCCCCAATACCGCTAGTAATCCCTTCATACCAGTACTGATTACTGCTCAGATCAACGGTCTACCAAAATATCGCTCTTTAATGATTGTGCAATAATGGGAAACTTTTCTCAATAAAAGTATGGGCCTGAGAATATTCCATTTTATTTTCTGATTTTATTTGAAGTTAACTGAACATGTTTGAATAAGCTTTGCTCCGAACAGTCAACCGCATGTACATTAATGTACCACTTTCTTTTCATCTCCGCAATTTTCCTACGCAGTAACTTATGTAAATATTGAACCATCACTAGAGAGTTCTGTACAAGATGTGCATTGATTAGGTTGCCTTACAAGCGTGAACTGTGGGGAGTTTTCCTTTTTCTCATTCGGTAAAGCAACGGGCTTGAGAGCCAAGGGTCGCGGGTTCGAGCCCTAGTGACGACACTATCTTAACACTTTTCGTCGTCCTATTACAAACTGGTGCCGATGACCATCTCTGTTTAAGGAGGAGAAGCCTTGGCAGGGAGTCAAAGAACCTGGATTGGAATTTAGAAAAGGGAGTAATAGTGTAAAAGATGTGCATTGATTACATTTTTAGGTTGCCTTACAAGCGTGAGGTGTAGTGAATTTCCCTAAGCTCAGTCGGCAGAGCATCAGGCTGGAGAACCAAGGGTCGCAAGTTTGAGCCCGAGCGACGACACTGTGTTTATAACTTTTCCTCGTCCTATTACTTATAGATAGCACGGACTTGGTCTAATTCCGTGGTTTTACGTACAAGATACAGTTGTACGCACGGGGACATGAGAATTTATATTTGAAGTTTGGTGTGTTTTTGGAGAATATCGAGATTATTTCTGCAGAAGGAGGATACATTTGACGTGAATTTAGGAGATTTTTAAAATAAAAATTATCCATCTTTCCAACGGTACCAAGCGGTTTTTCTTACCTCAACTAAAAATGTGATTTTTGATGCAAGAGCGGTAGGTGGGGTCCATTTTTCGACCTGGAAAGCTTTCCACCCTATAGCCTTTATGTAAAACTGGCCGGCAAGCCGACGAAAACTTTGAGACACGGAAATTTTCCACCTTTTAGCTTTTATGACCATTGTGGGGGGGGGGGGGCATTTTTATCGAAAATTTATCTTAACCCCCCCCCCCCCCCCCCCCCAAAGTGTAAAATACCCTAAACACCCTATTTTAGGTCCAAAACTAGCTGTAACAAATTCTCAGATCCCTGTGGCCTTTAGGACCATTGGCGAGGGGCATTTTTATCGAGGGACATTTTTATCGTAAATTGAACTAAACCCCCAAAAGTGTAAAATTACTAGTTTATGTTCAAAACTAGCTGTAAAAAATTATCAGGTCCCTGTGTAAGTACAATATATGAAGTTGTACGTACATGTACACTTCAGCTATTATGTAGTACTTGCTACACGTGTAGATGTTGTACGTACAAGGATACTATGTTGTTCGTACAAGATACTATGATGTACATAAAAGATACTATGGTGTACATAAAAGATACTATATTTTACGTTCAAGAGGAATTTTATTACACGCCGCCGTACACGAGCACCTGTCACAGGGACCTGGAAAGTTACAACTAGTTTTGGGCCCTAACAAAGGTTTATCGAAAATTGATCTATACCTCTCAAAGGTGTAAAATTACTCTAAACACATTAGTTAGGGTCCAAAACTAGTTGTAACTTTCCAGTTCCCTGTGCCACGAACAGCTTTCATGTCAATGGCGCTAAAAAATGTGTTCTTTTAACGGAAAAGGTTACCGAATTCGATGACGTTGAAAACGTCAGCATTAATCAGGTTATATCTCTGAAACGCTTGATTTGTTGCTACAATCCTACGCAATTCTGCAAGTGTATTACCAACGTTGATTGGGTGAGCTGGCTGGAGGGTTTCTCAAAACAATAATGTCCACGAAAGCCTATGGTACAATTCCTGATTTAATAAGCAGTAGCGTGTCGTTGAACCTAGGTAAATATCACATGAAACACTTTATTTAATCGTTAATATTTACATCGACTGGATTCCGTGGGGTCGGCCTCGATTTTGTCCGAAACGCTTGTACAAATTGCATGTCATTATTTTAGACAATGTTTGATAAAGTTGTCAACATTCTCGTAGGAATCCTTTGAAATAGACGAGACAAAATTAAAAAAAATAATGGACACACAAATGAAAACACTGTTATCAACATACTTACATTTTATGTAAATATGTACTGCCAATAAAGTGGAAAGCCCCCCTCCCCCAACGTTAACCGTACGGGTACCAATCTTAGATTCTCAATAAGTCAGGTCGGGGAAAACTGCAAATCGGCGTGTACGTATAATACGCTAATTATATAATCGGCCTATGATACGCCGATTGAGGTATGGATTTGTAACTAAAAATAGTCAAAGTCACTTTAAACTTCACTTTTTTCTGTGTTTCTTTACAAGTGAAGTCGCATTTATTTAGGAATGAAACATTATGGAAATACAAAAATTATATTTAATTTGTGTGCGGGAAAGAACCGAAAACTGATGCAACACTTAATTCCGGTCTATATGGCCTATGTTACGATTGTAGAGTAACTAAGGTGGCAACTGTTACATCTAGTTTCTAAGTCGCAAATGATTCCATTAAACATATCTTTCAGCAAAATATTATTTCTATTGTCATAATTAATGCGATATGGACAGAAAAATTGAAAAAGTGAGTTTAAAGTGATTTGAGCTATTTTTAGTGACAAAACCATACCCCAATCAGCGTATAATAGGTCGACTTGTGTATAATACGCCAATCTGCCTATGTTTAAAAGAATATCTATTACAAGTCGTATTGACAAAAGATTTTCTTTTAAACATAGTATAGATCTATGTCCCATAATTATTAACAGATTCTGACCTTGTCTGTCAACTCAACCATAGTATAACAACCCCTGTTCAAGAAAAAAAACATTCCTGAACATCTTATCGCGGGAGGTAGTCTAGCTTATGGACTGTGGGGTAATATCAGTTTGATGTATGATTTACAACACCAGGGTTCTCACTAAGTTTTGCAGTAATTGGTTGACTTCAAAAGAATAGCTGGTTGAATTTTCACATTCTGTAATGTTGACATATATAAGATTCTGAAAAAATAGCAGGATCAAAGTTGGTGAATAACAGGCTACTTTTGCTGGCAACTGGCTTTTAATGAGAAACCTGAACACAATGTATTGGCCAATCCTGCAGTTAAAGTTTCTGTAGACACTATGAAACATAAGGCTGATAATTATAGGCATATTACACATATAGGCCTAATGCACCTTTGACATATACCTGTATGATAGATTTAATTTGTTACCTTGCAGATTCTGGTGATAATGGAGGAACCAAATTTTATACCAGTGTAAGTATCTAGCTGTTACTTGTACAAATAATCCTCTACAGGTAATGTGACTTGTATACTTCACTTGTAGTATGTTGCTGTTTTGCAAAACAGTAAAGCTTCCTATAGTGCTAGCCCTAAAAATATTAATAGCTATGATGGGTCGGTGTACAGTTCCATACATTCTAATAAATGTAGTATATACAGCTTACTTTGGTTGGGAAGGTGGAAAGTCACATGTTAAATAATTGTATGTACTCAAAGCATTTATACAAAAAAAGATGGGCCTTCACTAATTTTATGTAATAATTTTGAGAGTATGTTAACATTACAGGGAGCCAAAGCAAATCAATAAAAAAAATCCAGATTTTTATTGTCCATACTATTTTGATATTAAGTACATTAATTTTGTGAGTATGTATGTTGTATATATATATTACAGGGAACCATATACCCGCTGGCTCCACAGCGTTCCTTTCTGAGGACAGCAATAGTAGAACTTCAAAATGTGATGAGGATACAAGCTGTAAGTACAGAGTCTGTGAGCAGTAAGATATACATGTATTGTTGTCTGTTACCATGGACAGGTGTGCAATTGTGAGATTAAAGACTCTTTCATGACCGGCGGTATAAGATGGGGAAATTTCACCCAAAGGGTTTTTTAATTTGGTAAAACCAGAGACTTTGCTGAAACCAAATTTGAAAATCCTGAGAGTGGAATTTCCGTATCTTAAATATTTTAAGAGCTATTTTAGTTCTGAGTATATACATGTACATGTGTACATGTATGTTTATTAATGTACATGACTATATTTACTTTGCCATCTAATTTTCAAATTTTATGCCGTTTGTTTAAGATGATACTTTACCCTTGTGACTAAATTTTTCAATTTTCTCCGTTTATTTAACAGTCGAGGAAAATTCTTCTGGTGCTGGGGTTGAATTTCCTGGGATCTCTGCTCCTGTTGATATGGTGTCATGGATCTGACAGTATGGGTGAGGGGAGACAACTCATTCGGAACCTTACATAGAGATTCAATATTATTATATTTTTTTTTATGAAAAGCATTGAAAAGAGCTAATGAAAGGTTGGGGGGGGGGGATATCTGATCATTCAACACTTTAGTTGGGATATAACTCAAAGTTTCCTGATCTTGCACAAGAATCATTAAAAAAGAAAAGTAACCAATGAATGCAATACATTTTGAAATATGTTTTCATTGTTTTATGAATTCAATTCAAGTTATCCTTGGAAAAATATTTTTTTTACAATTCAATGCTGTATAAAGGAACTATGATTTAAATGTGAAAAAAATATACAATGTAGCCCACCAATCTTTTGAGAAATTGTATTTAAAGTTGATGTTCAAAGGCTTATAGATTAGCCGATAGATTGGATAATTTCAGGGTCCTAAATGTTGTTTTCTGTTTCAGCTCTCACTGCCTACACCTACCTAACCATTTATGATATATTTACGTAAGTGTTGTTTAGATATACGAGAACAAATGCTGTGTTTATTTTTAAAAATACTCTGGAATGTTTATTGTACCTAGAAGTTTGAGATTTTTTTTTCAAATATGTTGTCTTTTCGTAAACAATAACTGCCTCCCTTTTGGGTAGGTATATAATTTCAATTCCATTGTGATGTCACTATATTTTTTAGAAATTGATGTAAATATCCAGGAAACTGTAGACAGGAAACACTGATTTTTTAGCTGGTGATGTCACAAGTTGTATTGAGGAAAATGCCTACACAAAAAGGGAGTCAACTCTTATTTACAAAAAAACATTATAAAGAATTGGGAAAGGTTTTGCTTTGTGCTATGAATATGGTAATAATAACATCAATTCTATCAGTGATATTAAAATGGTATACACAGATAACATTTCATATTGTATATTGATTTATTTGAGCAATTCAACTGCTGCCACTTAATTGGCAAATAATAACAAAACCAGATTTCCTCATGTTTGTATTCGCTTTCTTCTAACTTGAGATGTGCTAATTGCATTTATGAACTTTTAGGAATACTGACCCTAAATATCATAATGTTTGTTTTTGACAGTTGAGCATGTAACTTGTATATAGCAGTGACATTTTTGTGAACAGTGCGTTATATATATTTTGTAGAATTTTGATATGTCTCCTGAGCATTTGGGTCCAGATGCAGAAACCAACACCAGCATACTCTTTTGGGTAAATATAAAATATATCACTACAATGTACATGTACATGATTTGTTCCAGAATTAAACATATGGGTAGGGCAGAAGGCACTTTTCAGGAACCCCACAACCTAATAAACATTGAACGTGATTTAATACAAGGAATGTTAGGCAGATCTGGTTTTAACCCTACCACACGATATATTAATATAGGTGCCTCCCTCTCTCCCGTACCATGAATTATGAAATAGCGTATTCCTGGTATTACTAGGCTAATTATTCCCCTTTTGTTAGGGGAATAACATATTTTGTTTGAAAGTAGAGAGTTTTATATCATTGGTCATAATTGTGTCACTAAATGTGTAACAGTTTGTCTGTTTTATGAGTTTAAATGTTAAGATATGAGATTTAAGCAGTGTTTGTCTCTACAATGTTGATATTTTATTCACCAGATATGAGAGATTTGAAGTGCTTGCAGTATTTGCCTCCACAATGTTAGCCCAACTTGGAGCCCTGTTTGTCATCAAAGAAAGGTATATTGGTTTTGCTGTTTACAAAGATCATTTTTGTTGAAAATATTGTCACCCTGTTGTGAAAAAAACCCTCTTTTTACTGGATTTTTAGGGGAAATTTCTTTTGATCTTTGTACAGTGTCAGACTCAAAAACCAGAGAAAAGAAAAATGATCATTACAACCCTAAAAACATTAACAAAATGCACAGATTTGCTGTGATATTTATTATTAGTGTTAACCTGTAAAATGTTGGAAGATTGTTGGAAAACATTGTTCTTACTGCTCACTTGTCTGGTGAGAATTGAAATCCGTAGAATTGGCAGTAAATTTAGGAAATATTTGTTACCTTCTAAACAATATGTCTGAGGTGAGGTTTGTCAAAGACGAAACAACCAAAAGTGGTGAGAGTTGTCTCCCTTGCAGTGATATGTATCTTTATTGTTATCTTTTCAGCATAGAACGACTGATTCAACAGCCTGACATCCACACGTAAGTGTTTTGGCTTACCTGGCTGGAAGTGAGTGGTATCTTGTGTCCATCCAGCGTTGATTTATTACTTAAAACCTCTTCTTCCCAATAAAAACATAAAAACCTTGAGAAGTGATATTTGACCAGTAGGTACACATGTACCTAGGACAGTGTGCTATTAAGTTTCCTCGGACAAATAACCTTGACCTACTTTGAAGGTTACAAGGATTATACAGGGATCACTTTGGGGAAAGATTTAGGGATTTTTACCCATATTTTTCCTGAAATCTCATTAAAAATTCAAAAAAGTATTACTTTTTACAGTAAAATCTCATAGAAATCTGGCTTATCCCATAAGATCCCTCAAATTCTCCAATGAATTTTAAGAGCTAGAATTATCCCTGTTATATATGTAAAGATTAAGAAGTCTTCTGAATAGCCAGAAGGCCAGCAGTACTGGTACATGACTAGTATGTACCTAGCATGAAGTAATATGAACTTCCTTCCTACAACAGACCTTGATCTACTTGCAAAGTTGCAGGGGTCCAATAAGTAAGAGAAAAAAATCAAAATCTTCTTCTCAATAACCAAAAGACATGTGGTAATTATTTAATGATATATGGCTAGTAGGTACCTGGGACAGAGTATTATAAAGTCCCCTCATTTGAAAGACCTTGACTACTTCGAAGGTCACAGGGACTTAAAATATTAAAAAAATAATCTTCTTTGGAATAACCAGAAGGCTCACCGTACTGATAATTGGCCAGTTAGAACCTGAGATAAAATTCTGTAAACTTCCCTCAAATAAATTACCCTTCAGTATATGATATGTAAATCAAATGTCTGTTGCCACACTTTCTATAAATATGGTATATCAATAAGGTTTTAAGGATGATTGCCTTACTGATTATCTCCCTTGATACTTGCTTTTAACCTTGCCAGATTGTTGTTCCCAATCAACATTTTTGAGGAGGGGTTATAATATGTATTATTTAACAACTTCAGTTACCACAATAGTGGGCGGAGAAAGAAAAACTTAAAAATGAAAAGGCCAATAAAATCCTGCCTAAAGTGCAAACTTCAATCAGCGACAGTTTCACAGCACATGTATTGCTGTAAGTTCAAATCACTTGATTTTCTTTCCACAGGGGAAGATTGTTGGTGGGAACAGTGTTTGCCTTCACTTTGCACATGTTCGTAGCCTATAGCGTGAACAACCGTGCCATGAATCATGTGATCGACGCCTCAAGCTCCAGCTGGCTACAGGAACACATGACAGATATGAGTGAAAGGTGAACATTGCAAACAAAAACTAACATCATAAATCAGAAGCACACCTCCTACAATGAAGTTAGCATTGACTTATGATGTACAATGTCTTTTAGTTTGTGAATTTGGGAATCTTGTTGACGTTTGAATATCTGGTAAAAATTTGAGTAATTGCTGTCCACGTAGACATTTCTAAATTAAGGAATTCTCATCAATATTCTTTGTTTTAAACATCAAATAAAATTTGGGTAATGACATCAGATAAGCTCTGAAAAATACAAGAGAGAATCCTCTCTTTTGATTGCATCCTGTACATTTTAAGGAACTTAAAGAAATGAAATATTCATATTGATGCACCTTTTTATATAATAGCCTGCATTGAAAACAAACAATGTTTTCTTAATTTGAAGTCAAGATTGGGTCACATTTACATACAAAACAGATTTTACTTGCGCATGTTTTTGATTATACAGGGTGTATCTGTTTCAGCTTGTGCCACGTCATACCAGGTCTCAGTAAGCTGTTGTTGCCCAGAATCAATCCCCTAGCTCTGATTGGGTTTACAGGTGGCCTGGCGATTTGTATCACTTACATCCTCATAGACACTAAGTAAGTAGAACCTACACATGTTCCCGCTGCCCCCCCCCCCCCTTCCTCCCTCTATAAAACTTTGTAACCTAGCATCACACTATCAAGTTCTTCACCTTATTCGATTTTGATGTTCTTCAATCAAGGCTTTAAGGTCAAAGGTCACATTTGACCACTTTGCCGGGTGAGGGCATACCTTTGTGAGACCATGCTTTCTTTGCTTTCTATAAAGAACTGCACAGGATCACTATCAAGTTTGTTTTGTGCTTGTTAAGACTGATATGATGTATATGATGAATATGATGATAATCCACCATATATTAAAAGTATAAATTAAGCCATATCAAAACCTTAAATGATACTTCGGGTTTCGTTGGAAAGTATTCAGTTTTTAGCTCACCTGGTCTGAAGGACCGAGGTGAGCTTATGCCATACCGTGGCGTCCGTTGCCGTCTGTCGTCCATCCGTCCGTCCGTCCGTCCGTCCGTCCGTCCGTCCGTCCGTCCTTCCGTCCGTCCGTCCGTCCGTCCGTCCGTCCGTCGTCCGTCAACAATTTCTTTAAACGACTTCTCCTCCATAACCACTGATAGGAAATCAACCTAATTTGGCAGGAAGCAACCTTGAGGGGCGGGGCCAAAAGGGGTTATTTAGCTATATCGGTTTAAGCGACTTCTTCTCCATAACCACTGATTGGAAATCAGCCTTATTTGGCAAAAAGTATCCCTGGGTGCTCAGGATTCAAAATTGTACTCATGGTTAGACTGACCCCCTAGGGGGCTGAGGGGTGGGGGCCATAAAAAAATTATTTAGCTATATTGATATTAGCGACTTCTTCATAACCACTGATTGGTAATCAACCTTATTTGGCAGGAAGCATTCCTAGGTGCCCAGGAATCAAAATTGTACTAATGGTGGGACTGATCCCCTAGGGGGCTGAGGGGTGGGGCCAAAAAGGGTTATTTAGCTATATTGGTTTAGTCGACTTCTTCTCAATAACCACTGAATGGAAATCAACCTTATTTGCTAGGAACTATCCCTAGGTGCTCAGGATTCCAAATTGTACTCATGGTGGGACTGACCCCCTAGGGGGCTGAGGGGTGGGGGCCAAAAACCGTTATTTAGCTATATTGGTTTAAGCTACTTCTCCATAACCACTGATTGGAAATCAACCTTATTTGGTAGGAACCATCCCCAGGTGCTCAGGATTCAAAATTGTACTCATGGTGGGACTGACTCCTAGGGGGCTGAGGGGCGGGGTCAAAAAGGGTTATTTAGCTATATTGGTTTAAACGACTTCTTCTCCATACCATTGATTGGAAATGAGCATTATTTGGCAGGAAGCATCCTTAGGTGCCCAGGATTCAAAATTGTACTAATGGTGGGACTGATCCCCTAGGGGGCTGAGGGGTGGGGCCAAAAAGGGTTATTTAGCTATATTGGTTTAGTCGACTTCTTCTCAATAACCACTGAATGGAAATGAGCCTTATTTGGCAGGAAGCATCCCTAGGTGCTCAGGATTCAAAATTGTACTAATGGTGGGACTGACTCCCTAGGGGGCTGAGGGGCTGGGCCAAAAACCGTTATTTAGCTATATTGGTTTAAGCGACTTCTTCTCCATAACCACTGAATGGAAATCAACCTTATTTGGTAGGAACTATCCCTAGGTGCTCAGGATTCCAAATTGTACTCATGGTGGGACTGACCCCCTAGGGGGCTGAGGGGCGGGGTCAAAAAGGGTAATATAGCTATATTGGTTTAAACGACTTCTTCTCCATAACCACTGATTGGAAATCAACCTTATTTGGTAGGAACCATTCCTAGGTGCTCAGGATTCAAAATTGTTCTCATGGTGGGACTGATACCCTAGGGGGCTGAGGGGTGGGGCCAAAAAGGGTTATTTAGCTATATTGGTTTAAACGACCTCTTCTCCATAACCATTGATTGGAAATGAGCCTTATTTGGCAGGAAGCATCCCTAGGTGCTCAAGATCTGAAATTGTACTAATGGTGGGACTGACCCCTAGGGGGCTGAGGGGCGAGCCAAAAAGAAAATATTTTATCATGATTACCTAGATACCAATGTATCCAGGTGAGCGATACAGGCCCTCTGGGCCTCTTGTTATATTTTATAATTAAATTCCACTCTTTGCCATTCTGTTGCAGTATTGAACATTTATAATTTCCTTCCATTGCTTCCACAGGATGTATTACTCAGCAGATACCTGGGCTGCCATGTCTATAGCTGTTATGACCTGTGGCACCATGTTTCCTATGAGTGCTTACACTGGCAAAATACTGCTGCAGGTAAAACTAACAAAATGCTGCTACAGGTAAAACTAACAAAATACTGCTGCAGGTAAAGATAACAAAATACTGCTGCAGGTAAAACTAACAAAATACTGCTACAGGTAAAGATAACAAAATACTGCTACAGGTAAAGATAACAAAATACTGCTACAGGTAAAGATAACAAAATACTGCTACAGGTAAAACAAACAAAATACTGCTACAGGTAAAACTAACAAAATACTGCTACAGGTAAGACTAACAAAATACTGCTACAGGTAAAACTAACAAAATACTGCTACAGGTAAAACTAACAAAATACTGCTACAGGTAAGACTAACAAAATACTGCTACAGGTAAAACAAACAAAATACTGCTACAGGTAAAACTAACAAAATACTGCTACAGGTAAAACTAACAAAAAACTGCTACAGGTAAAACTAACAAAATACTGCTACAGGTAAAACTAACAAAATACTGCTACAGGTAAAACTAACAAAATACTGCTACAGGTAAAAGTAACAAAATACTGCTACAGGTAAAACTAACAAAATACTGCTACAGGTAAAACTAACAAAATACTGCTACAGGTAAAACAAACAAAATACTGCTACAGGTAAAACTAACAAAATACTGCTACAGGTAAAACTGACAAAAAACTGATACAGGTAAAGATAACTAAATACTGCTACAGGTAAAACTAACAAAATACTGCTACAGGTAAAACTGACAAAATACTGCCACAGGTAAAGATAACAAAATACTGCTACAGGTAAAGACATCAAAATACTGCTACATATAAATAAACCGAAATACTGCTGCAGGTAAAACTGACAAAATACTGCTACAGGTAAAACTAACAAATTACTGCTACAGGTAAAGATAACAAAATACTGCTACAGGTAAAACTAACAAAATACTGCTAAGGTAAAGACATCAAAATACTGCTACATGTAAAGATAAAAAAAATACTGCTACAGGTAAAACTAACAAAATACTGCTACAGGTAAAGACATCAAAATACTGATACAGGTAAAAGAAACAAAATACTGCTACAGGTAAAACTAACAAAATACTGCTACAGGTAAAACTAACAAAATACTGCTACAGGTAAAACTAACAAAATACTGCTAAGGCAAAGACATCAAAATACTGCTACATGTAAAGATAAAAAAAATACTGCTACAGGTAAAACTAACAAAATACTGCTAAGGTAAAGACATCAAAATACTGCTACATGTAAAGATAAAAAAAATACTGCTACAGGTAAAACTAACAAAAAATTGCTGCAGATATAACTGTCAAAATACTGCTACAGGTAAAACTAACAAAATACTGCTACATATAAAGATAACAAAATAGTGCTACAGGTAAAACTAACAAAATACTGCTACAGGTAAAGATAACAAAATACTGCTACAGGTAAAACTAACAAAATACTGCTACAGGTCAAGATAACAAAATACTGCTACAGGTAAAGATAACAAAATACTGCTATGTGTAAAGCTTACAAAATACTGCTAAATGTATAAAGATAACAAAATACTGTTGCAGGTCAAGCTGACACACTACTGCTACAAGTAAAGATAACAGAATACAACTCAAAGTAGTACTGGTATAGGTAAAGCTGTTACAGAAACTATAATAGGTGTAAATAATACCTAGCTTTGATGGATTTGTTTCTGCAGACATCTCCAGCTCACATCCTTGGACAGTTGGACAAACTTCTCCGGGAAGCTTCTACCCTGGATGGAGTCCTGGAGTTCCGACATGAACACTTTTGGACACTGTCCTTTGGCCGTCTAGTAAGTTTTGTATGGTATATTGTACAAGATTCCTGTATAGAGTATCAGACTTGGGTATTCATATCTGTATGTAACTTATAAGGAAACGACCAGCAAGAGTAGGACAAAATATAATCTTTTATAGATCTGATAAAGATTGTTTGATGATGAGCACAAAAGATCCTTCCAGAATATCTTGTTCCCTGAAAACTTCTAATCTATTAAAGTTTTTTCAATGAAATTTCACAGATGTTATTATATGTATTATAACAAGGAACAGGCCCATAGGTGTTATTTGTTTTATGATTTTTTTTTAATTCATTCATCCCTGAAATTTCATAATGAACTATTCAAACCATTTCTTGAAAGAGTTCAAATATGTCATCGAGGGTGAATGAGATTAATGGCGACGATCTGTCTGTAATCAGCTTTTAGTGTCCTTTAGGAATGTTATCTCTGAAATGTTTTTCTGTCTTTCCCACATAGGCTGGATCGGTTCAAGTCCGTGTCCGTCGCGATGCCGATGAACAAATGGTGCTGGCACACGTATATAACCGACTCTCAAACCTTGTGAACCATCTCACTGTCCAGATATTTAAGGACGACTGGACACGGTCCAGCTACAACATGCTAAGTAGCCAAGGATTCCCATCAAGTTTCTCCCCCTCATCTATGGGTCAGCCGAGGGGTCCCTCCCCTGCTACAGATGCATTTCATATTTCAGGGAAGCTACCTCCCTCTCCGCTGTCTGTTTCACCATTTGACACTACAAGTCAAGGTCATTCTCACGATAACATTGGTCACTCCCACGGTAGTGGTCATTCCCATGGCAGTGGTCACACACACACCGGTCATTCTCATGAGTTCAGCAGCTCCACTCCTCTGAGGGGAGGTAACTTTGCACCATCCGGTGGACAATTCTCTATTAATACACCATCATATGGCTCTCACCATAGTCTTCATTGATTAAATGTATTTCAGAAAACTTTATAAATATGTTCCTTTGTAAAAGAATATACTTCAAGGGAAAATGTGATGGTACTGGTATTACCGAGGAAGTTTATTTAATGAGATAGGGCTGGATCATATCTCAGAAAGAATGCTTTAACAGTTCATTTCATTTTGGATATTGAATGGATGATGGTATGAATTATGTAGAAAATATTCGAGAATTGATGAGTATGGTGAAATGGAAAATATGTGTCATCATGGCTAAATTACTGAAGGGGAAATGTGCGTGTGTGGGTGGGGGGGGGGGGGGGGGGTGACTGCAAGGGATTGATTTTGTATGTTGGTGAAAATGGTATGTACTATACTAGAATACTGTAAATGCATACATTTCAGTGTTGCAACTGTAGTAGGAGGGGTCAGGAGATGAGAGTTTGCCACCACAATTGACTTCGCGTTGTGTAATTTTAAATGTGGTACAAAATGTACCGGACCGTGACATAAAACCAGTGGCCAACAGTCACCTTCTAAACCCACCTTCCGGTTCTTTTCCCTTAGATTAGTCGAAGTGTTAGGAAAGACCCACAACAACACCACAGTAAAAGTTCTACAAGTTTATTATGAATTAAGACAAGTTTGGTTTCATTTACATAAATAACATAACAAAACAACCAAGTTCCAGTTAAAACAGATGTAAAGCCTGAAGTAAAATAGAATGTAACAAGTATAGAAATAGTAACAAAACGTACACCAGGAAAGCAGACTTATCCAAATAATAAGCTACCCGGACCATGACAAGCTACCCACAAGTACATGCACAAGACAATCCCTGGAGAAGTTCCATGTTAACTCTCAATACACACCTCAATGCCTTGTAAATATGACCAACTTGACAAGTACTACGAAACTATGGAGTATATATCCCACCTGGTCCATAATTATAACTACCAGCCTACGAGACGGGCTAGACTTCCACCCTCCCTCTAGAAACAACACCTAGTAAACACTAGTCTACACATGCACAGTGACTACAACTTAACGTTAATTCCTACGCTAAGTTGTTCTGGTTTCAGAACATGTTCCTATGCTAAGCAGTTCTGTTCTCAGAACACGTACACATGCATATAAGCCGCTCTGTTTTCAGAGTGCCAGCTAGGCCTATCTACTAGATGTAAACATGCAATAAAGCCACTCTGTTTTCAGAGTGTCAGCTATCTAATAGACCTAACTTACGCATGCATTATAAGCCACTCTGTTCTCAGAGTGTCAGCTAACTAATAAAACTAACCATGCATAGCCGCTCCGGTCTCAGAACGTAGCCGTATCACTAAGCTAAGTCACTTTGTTTTCAAAGCGTTGGTAATGACCAAATCCCGGTAGGGAAGTGGCCAGGTTTCTCTCCCGTCTACGGCTTAAATAGCCCTGACCTTGACCCTTAGTGTAAATACCCGGAATAACATCCGTAATCTAAGAGACTCGGTGACTGGCTCCACCACCGCAGTCTCGACCAATGACAGCGCATTACACAAACTGTCCCCGGCTCACCCGGCAAGATGGCCGTCATATCATGATCAGATAAACTAAAAATACCCGGGCAGACATTCGTCAAACCAGACAGAATATCCCCCGTAACCCCAAGGCTGTACCATCCTAGAGTACTACTATTTCGCGACTAAAGGTACGCACACCTGGAAAGAGCCAAACCCACTACAGAGTCACATAACACTACAAATTCCTTACGGAATTGAACGTAACTGTTCAAACCGCAGATGACAAAATCCACTTTTACCACACAACCATTTCACTATTTTATGTAATCATGGTTGCACTAATTACTGTTTCTGTATATTGCTTCCTACAGTTTAGTATTTTAATTTCTGTAATTCATCATTTCGATTATCTGTTTTAATTATGTTATGCACTAAACTTTGAGGGGAGGTGCCAAAATAGATGTTTACAGTATTCTGTATGTCATTGATAGTATGATCTTGAACAAAATGTGATATATATATATCTATGTTTTAATGTGTATGTGTCGTTATTATATTTCATGATAGACTTTCACAAATAAAATGTATAATACAGATAACATTGTTACTTGTGATACAAAGTTTTGCTGTAATAATTGATATCTTACTTATTTGACAACACATTGTTTTCAAACTGAATTGACAAACAATAGAGGAGTGTGTAAAATAGCACAACACTATTATTTTACACTCTAAATAATAATGTTTGTTTGTTGTGATTCTGCGATAGCTCTGACTTTCTTATTGTGACATCACATAAAGCATCCCTTGCTTCAACATGTTTTCATTTCTTATGCTATCATATGACTTTAATATAGGAGTTTATACCGTCACCTGATTAGTCAAATCATATCATGTGACTTAAATATGGCCACATATCTACACTATCTACTGATTGGTCAGCTATGGAAATATGGTCGCACATCTACACTATCACCTGATTGGTCAGCTATGGAAATATGGCCGCACATCACACTATCTCCTGATTGGTCAGCTATGGAAATATGGCCACACACCTACACTATCTACTGATTGGTCAGCTATGGAAATATGGCCACACACCTACACTATCTACTGATTGGTCAGCTATTGAACTATGGCCACACACCTACACTATCTACTGATTGGTCAGCTATGGAAATATGGCCACACACCTACTCTATCTCCTGATTGGTCAGCTATGGAAATATGGCCACACACCTACTCTATCTCCTGATTGGTCAGCTATGGAAATATGGCCACACACCTACACTATCTACTGATTGGTCAGCTATGGAAATATGGCCGCACATCACACTCTCTCCTGATTGATCAGCTATGGAAATATGGCCACACACCTTCTCTATCTCCTGATTTGTCAGCTATGGAAATATGGCCACACACCTACTCTATCTCCTGATTGGTCAGCTATGGAAATATGGCCGCACACCTACACTATCTCCTGATTGGTCAGCTATGGAAATATGGCCACACACCTACACTATCTACTGATTGGTCAGCTCTTGATCTATGGCCACATACCTACACTATCTCCTGATTGGTCAGCTATGGAAATATGGCCACACACCTACACTATCTCCTGATTGGTCAGCTATGGAAATATGGCCGCACACCTACACTATCTACTGATTGGTCAGCTATGGAAATATGGCCACACACCTACACTATCTCCTGATTGGTCAGCTATGGAAATATGGCCACACACCTACACTATCTACTGATTGGTCAGCTATGGAAATATGGCCACACACCTACTCTATCTCCTGATTGGTCAGCTATGGAAATATGGCCACACACCTACTCTATCTCCTGATTGGTCAGCTATGGAAATATGGCCACACACCTACACTATCTACTGATTGGTCAGCTATGGAAATATGGCCACACACCTACACTATCTACTGATTGGTCAGCTATGGAAATATGGCCGCACATCACACTCTCTCCTGATTGGTCAGCTATGGAAATATGGCCACACACCTACACTATCTACTGATTGGTCAGCTATGGAAGTATGGCCACACAACTACACTATCTACTGATTGGCCAGCTATGGAAATATGGCCACTCAACTACACTATCTACTGATTGGTCAGCTATGGAAATATGGCCACACACCTACTCTATCTCCTGATTGTTCAGCTATGGAAATATGGCCGCACATCACACTCTCTCCTGATTGGTCAGCTATGGAAATATGGTCACACACCTACCCTATCTCCTGATTGGTCAGCTATGGAAATATGGCCACACACCTACACTATCTACTGATTGGTCAGCTATGGAAATATGGCCGCACACCTACACTATTTACTGATTGGTCAGCTATGGAAATATGGCCACACACCTACACTATCTACTGATTGGTCAGCTATTGAACTATGGCCACACACCTACACTATCTCCTGATTGGTCAGCTATGGAGATATTGCCACACACCTACACTATCTCCTGATTGGTCAGCTATGGAAATATGGCCGCACACCTACACTATCTACTGATTGGTCAGCTATGGAAATATGGCCACACACCTACACTATCTCCTGATTGGTCAGCTATGGAAATATGGCCACACATACACCTACACTATCTACTGATTGGTCAGCTATGGAATAGTCAGTATGATGAAATAGTTGTGACCAGTAACACTACACGTGACGTTACCAGAAACAGCCTTGTCACTTTGTGAACATAAATGTATCCTGGTGATATAGATGTAAGACTCTGTAAGAGTTACTGCCCTTTATACAGTCAATGGTACGTATTACAGAAATATTCACGGAGATGGTAAACAAGCTTGTTCTGATGAAAACTCCAGAAAACGCCATTCCAGATCTTTGGCGTTTTGCACATTGACTTTTGTCGAGATAGTTGGTGTGCGCATGCGCCGGGAATGGATGTCTTGTAGCCTAGACCAGCGAACTTTCTCATCGTTTGCTGGATTCTTGAGTTCCAATTTACATGAAATGTGTTGGTAAACATCGTATATGATCTAGAATCAGATTTGCATTATTGTATATACCCTGCCAATTGGTATAAACGCCTCAAACACTGAATATCCACTGCCGGTTCATGTTTCTCATTATCGATGTGTGACTTCCGGTTCACCCGCAATACCCTTATTCGCCAACTAAACTATCATTTCTAACATTGCTCATCTGTGTTGTGTATCATTTGTGCCCCAGGGTCGCACTGGGGACGAAGACTATAACCATACATTTGTCTATAATCCATTGTAGTCGTATTTTGTCCTCACCGGTCCTGCCTAACACGAAACGAGAGTCACAACATCGATGTCGTACTACATTTGGCTTTTCTATTTCGTGGTTTTTGCCACGCTGCTCAATCAGGACACATTGAAATGCTATGACAAAATTGTGTCAAAATTTCAGAAACATGAACAGCAAACGGGTAGTGTATTCTACCACGATGTGGCTTGCAGTGTCATTGATTACCATCATTATAATGATCCGTCTGATATGTCCTATTTATCAGAAGTCATCATAACACCTAACATTCATATTGTACACCATATTATTATGACTCAACTAGCTATGCCTACCACCGAAACAGTATGTGTTCACCCGTTTGGCAAAACACAGATTTTCATGTCCCTTCAGTCTTTACAAGACCTGCCAGCATTCCACTCGCTGTATAGTATGTTCTGTAAGAGTAAAAATTCGCGTCATCTACTGAAGTCTGGTAAGATCTTGCACTTCCTTATTTTACTCATAATCGCCCAGTCTAATGATGTTGAATTCAATCCAGGGCCCTGTCATGACAGTACAAAATTTTTCTGTGGCACCTGTGACAAGACTGTCACATGGGAACACAGAGGAATTGTCTGTGAAACCTGTGATCAATGGTTTCATGTGGACTGCCAGGACATTCATAGTAAAACATACCAAGATCTGAATGATAGTATGGTCAGCTGGCATTGCCTTATATGTAACCATCCAAACTACAGTTTTGTTGCTTTTGATCTACATGAAATTAGTACCACCAATCAATTTGAGAGCCTTTCACAACTGTGTACTAGCAATGTTAGCAACCCCAGCACACCGAGCACCATCAAACCTATACACTCATCTACACCTATACGCAAAGAAAGAAAGCAAGTTCATGTAAAAGAGAAACCTATTAGGATTATTAATGTTAATTTCCAATCCATAAAAAACAAACAACATCTTGTGAATAACCTAACCCAGAGTACCCTTCCTGATATTATTATTGGTACTGAAACTTGGTTGAAACCTGACATAAAAAGTAATGAGGTAATTCCATCAGACTACAGAGTTTTCCGGAAAGATAGACTGAGTGGTGAAGGTGGAGGTGTCCTTATTGCAATAAAAAACATCTACATAAGTGACACTGTTGAAGATCTTACTCCACCCGAAGAGTGTGAAATCATATGGGCCAAGATAGAAGTTGTTGGTAGTAAGACGCTCTATATCTGCTCATATTATAACCCCAAAACCAACAATGAACATAGTGCAAAGATGTTTGATATTTCTGTAAGACGAGCCTCCCAGCTTCATAACTCCTCATTTGTCATTGGAGGGGATTTCAATCTACCTGGTTGGGACTGGGAGAATAAGATCATTAAACCTAATACTACCTATCCAAAACCTCACTATGAATTTGGGAATCTACTCGATGATACTGGGCTAACACAACTTGTCACATTTCCAACTCGCAACAACAACACATTGGACCTTATGATCACAAACACTCCTAATCAGGTCCAGAGAATTGAGGCAATACCTGGCATATCTGATCATGATATTGTGTTCCTCGAAATATCTAGTGTTCCCCGCAAAATTTCACAAAAACCACGAGAAATTCCATTATATAAAAAGGCTAATTGGAATTCCATGAAAAGGGAACTCCAAGACTTCTATCTTGATATTTCCGACAATAAAGTTTTGACAGTAGAAGGTCTGTGGGAAACATTTAAATCATTCCTACACAACATACTTAGGAAGCATATCCCACACAAAGTGGCAAAAAAAAGAGATGGAAACCCCTGGGTGACCTATGAAATAAAAAAGTTAATTAACAAAAGAAACCGTCTCTATAAACAACTAAAAAAGTCGGGTAGTCCATCTATCAAAGAAAAGTTTAAATCATTGAAACATCTTATCCAAAAACTACTCAGACAGGCATATTGGAAATATATAGAAAATATTGTCACTCCATCTACAGATTCCACAGATTATAAACCAATGAAAAATTTTTGGACATATATCAAACACCAAAAGGCCGACTACAATGGGGTAGGGGCTCTGAAATATAATGGTAAACTTCACACAGAACCAACTGACAAGGCCAATATACTTAACAACCAATTTCAATCCGTCTTTTCAAGTGCTGACAACATTAGCCCAGATACACTTTCACAGCAGTATACATCTCGAAATAATACCCCTGAGATGCCTAATATCCATATAACAGCAAATGGAATTTATAAACTTCTTTTAAACCTGGACACTACTAAAGCTGCTGGTCCAGACATGTTGAAACCTAAGATACTTAAGGAGTTGGTTACAGAAATTTCTCCCATTCTCCATCTTGTCTTCCAAAGGTCACTAAATACCGGTCATGTCCCAACCGACTGGAGAACAGCATACATTGCCCCAATATATAAAAAAGGCCAAAAATATAATCCTGAAAACTATCGCCCCATTTCACTTACCTGTATTTGTTGTAAATTATTTGAACATATCTTAGTTAGTAACATCATGAACCATGCTGATAGTAACAACATTCTTTACCCTCTACAACATGGCTTCAGACAAAGCAGGTCCTGTGAGAGTCAACTCATTGAGTTTGTAGATGACATCTCCAGTAATTTAGAAGAAGGCAAACAAACTGACATCTTGATTATGGACTTCAGTAAGGCCTTCGATAAGGTGAGCCATGCTCTACTTATCTACAAACTTCGGGGCTATGGTATTACTGGGGAAGCTAACACCTGGATAGCAAACTTCCTCAATAGTAGAACCCAAACTGTAATGGTAGACGGGGAAATGTCTGATCCTGCCCCAGTAAGATCCGGGGTCCCCCAAGGCTCGGTCCTCGGGCCGAGTCTTTTCTTATATTACATTAATGACATAGTTGAGGGTATTTCATCTTCCATCAGACTCTTTGCAGATGACACCATCATGTATCTGGCTGTAACATCACAGAGAGAAGCCCACATCCTGCAAAGAGATCTTGATAAACTTGCCCTTTGGGAGACAAAATGGAAAATGGCTTTCCACCCAGAAAAATGCCAAGTCCTCTCTGTCACGAGAAATAGACACTCCATCCGTCATCCATATATGCTCCATGGTCAAGAATTGGAACATGTGACAGCAGCAAAATATCTTGGGGTCACCATTAGGTCCGATCTGAAGTGGGACACACACATAGATAACATTAGTAAAAAAGCCAATTCTACCCTAGGCTTCCTGAGGCGCAATTTTAAAATTTCATCTAGCTCCATCAAACAAAAGGCCTATAAGTCTCTGGTCCGCCCTCAGTTTGAATACGCCAGTCCGGTGTGGGACCCCTATTTGAAAAAGGACAAGGACAAGCTTGAGATGGTCCAGCGCAGGGCTGTCCGTTTTGTTGCCAACCGCTACCGTAACACCTCCAGCGTTGGCAACATGTTAGACCATCTAAAATGGCGCAGCCTTGCAGATCGCAGGAAAGACGCTAGACTGGTCTTACTGTATAAAGTCCACCATGGAAAGGTTGCCATTACATCCAAACATCTAGCTCCTACCACCAGACAAACCAGACATAGTCACCATCTTTCTTTTCAAACCATTTCGTGCAGGACGTCTGTTAGGAAAGAATCCTTCTTTCCTCGGACAATCACTGATTGGAACAACCTCCCCTCCAAAATTGTTTCTTCTGACTCTCTCTCTTCATTCAAATCCGCCATATCCGACCATCATTATTAATTCTGTTCTCTCCCTTTCATAGCGCCACATCCAATCCATTTGACATAACCTTCACTATGTTGAAGTAGGTCAGTAATAGGTAGAAGTAGAAGTCTCGCTCGTGCTGAACAAGGTTCGTGTCTGGAAACATTGTAGGTCATTAGGCAATGCTAATCTGTCGATGGATGGGCATCAAAATGCGGAACGATTAAAGATAGAAGGATCTAATAAAAAAATGCTGTCCATTTAAAGTTCCGTCAAGCGCACAAACCAAACAGAAACACCACCGTCAAATGACGTGTCTCTTCTCTATCCTATCTGTAGTCTTTCGAGATCTGCCACACCTTCGACCCACAGGGACCTGAAAATCCAACCCTCAATTTTCGATTTTCGAGAATTGTATAACAAATAAACAAGTCAAGACAAACCGTAATTCTACAATAAGGATAACGCAAGAAATCGCAAAGATCGCAAGAAATCGCCGGAGAGATCCGGTACCACAGACAGACCTAACTGTCTGTGGTACGGCCGTAATACCACAGATAGATCTAACTATCTGTGGTAATGATCTCATACACGGAATGAATGCTTGTATAACGCAATCGAATGATGTGATGCCAACGCTAAGATAGAGAAGATAGATAGGAGAAAACTACCAATGCACGGCTGCCCTCCCAAGCTAGCCGTGAAAGATAGTGTATGATTCCGCGATCTATACGTACTATCAGCACGAGTATAAATCACAGAATGAGGATTTCAACGTACATTGTCTATTTTATCACACCCTCTGACCAATCCGGTTAACTGTTGTTTTAATTGAGTCACTCCGATTGTGAGGTACTTTGTTAAAACAACAATAAAGAACCAGCCCCTACCTAAATCATAATTGCACATTTTTGTAAATAAATTTATTATTTGTTTAATATTCTATTAAATGTTCTATATGTTTATTTTCAATATATTTCTTTAAGTTGATTTAATGAAACTTTCTAGTAGAATACATTGTCCGTGAGTGAACAGTTAAATGATTCTACCATCAATAAAATTATATCAAGAAAAACACAAACACATCTATATGTTTTTGTCTGTACATGTACACATTTTTATTTATTAATAGTACATGTACCTTTATTAACAAACAATAATGGTATATATCCTATATAAAAGTAGGGCCGTTTCAACTAGGGCCGTTTTTACTAGGGCCGTTACTGCAGTGAGGCCGTTTTAACCGGACACCGGTATAATAGCCTTAATGACCATTGAGGGGGAATTTTATCGAAAATTTATCTCACCAGTTCAGTGATAGAACACCACCAAGGAAATCTTGGTTCTTGTGACAAGTTGTGTCTTGTGGAAGTACATTACTGCATCATGCCAAACGTGAATACATGCATGGCATGTTGTAGGGGGAAATGTCGATTGTGGAACACCATGCCGCATTGTCGTTTTTCGGTCTTTCGCCCACCATCGGTACATCATTTTGTTGATGCGATGTCTAAAAAACAGCACAAAAGATAAAACTTTTCTCCAGAGTTGCAAATGGGCAATGTTTAGAACATGAATCTGGTAATCGGTCTTTTTGAAAGCAATTGCTGTTGGAGCCTCTTTAGTGGGTTTTTTTTCGATCCAAAAATACACAACCATGTATATAAATGTATGATCTGTTGAAATATTTCTTTAAGGGTATTTTTTTTACCATTATCCCATTATATGCACCCTTTGTGACACGACATATCGGTTCAGTTATAATGTCGGATCCAAGGCTCCAGACTTCAGTACATCGTACAGAACATGTATAAAGTACAGTATAGATTATTGACAATGTATTCCCATTGGACACATCAAACTTCTACACCCTAGTGGCAGTACAGTAAGCCTATCATAATCGGATTTTTGAAGACTTGTATTATGTATACAATTTATAGAACTGTAATACATAATTTAAACTTATATGTATCTTACCATCAAATTTATTATTTTGCACTGTATATATTTGTAACTCGCGCAAACAAGCTTTATCCACGTTTTATTTCGATTTCCACGTTTCCGTTGACGTGCTTTCGAATTCCACGTTTCCTGTGACGTGCTTTCGATTTCCATGTTTCCGGTGACGTGCTTTCGATTTACACGTTTCCGGTGGCGTGTTTTCGATTTACACGTTTCCGGTGGCGTGTTTTCGATTTCCATGTTTCCGGTGGCGTGTTTTCGATTTCCATGTTTCCGGTGACGTGCTTTCGATTTCCATGTTTCCGGTGACGTGCTTTCGATTTCCACGTTTCCGGTGACGTGCTTTCGATTTCCATGTTTCCGGTGACGTGCTTTCGATTTCCATGTTTCCGGTGACGTGCTTTCGATTTCCATGTTTCCGGTGACGTGCTTTCGATTTCCACGTTTCCGGTGACGTGCTTTCGATTTACACGTTTCCGGTGGCGTGTTTTCGATTTCCACGTCTCCGGTGACGTGCTTTCGATTACCACGTTTCCTATCTTTGGTTCATTGAACAAATATAATGTCAAACTTTCGAGAATAAATTTAACCTGGGATGGAAACGCCTTCATGCTAATAACCGGCGATACATACAGATATTTACCATATTTGGAAAATTAACCCAATGGGCACGAGATTGGTCACGCGACCCCCTTCCATGCCCCTCCTCACAAGGATAGTCCAAAGGAGCTCCTAAGCCATAATGACGGGTAGAATATATAAATGAATTATAGATTTACCCACTTGTTTTAAGTAATTACATATTCATCATGTAGCTTTAAACAGCTTTAAGTGTTGTATCCGACAAAGGTGGCTCTCATATGTTTTTAATGAAGGGAGAAGGAAAACACTTCAATATTACATTAGATTAACAGGATGGGGCTAATTTGGGGCACCTTTAAAGAAAACATTTCTAGAAACACATCTATAGTTCTAATGTTTTATGCCCTCATTTTGACAGCTATTCGTGTGTTAATTTCACACTAAGACAGACATACTGATGCTAGTTTAACTGATGCCAGGAATTGGGCGTGTTGATTTGGTAATTCCTGGTGTATTTAAGAGTACTTGTGTAGAATTCTCACATTGACTTACACTGGGCTGTCGTGGTTACTACCAATTTTTGTAACAATTTTTGTGGGTTTCATTGTGACCTCCACTGTAGTTAAGGGACAGCTACGCCTGGTTTAATGTATCATAATGTGCGAGCATACACTGTCTTTTTTCCCGCCAATAGTATATTATATTACAAATTTAACGGTTGCCATTTTCTGTAGAATTCCTAATGTGAAACAAATTATTGGTAGTCATTTTGTAAGCAGATACATGTACAGTACGATGTATGAATGATAAATCCGCTTTAGAACTCTGTAAATGGACGTGTTTAAAATGGGAATGCCTTCATAACTAATGAAATATCACATATAAATAAGAACAATTCTTTCTTGAAATAGTGTACTTGATATCGAAGTATCAATTGGATTTTTATTCTATCAAGATTTGATTGGAATCGTTTAATCTAGCATGTTTACAATTCATTAACTTTACATGTATATCAACACACATATCGCAATTATATTTAATCATCATCATCATCATCATCATCATCATCATCATCATCATCATCATCATCATCTATTCATTCATTTACATTCCATAGTCATAATTATCATCCATTACAACTGGAATATGTTGCGCATGATAAATATAGTTTTACAGTAATTGTGTCGTTTTATTGCTCTAGAAGGAATTGTATAAACCCACACAGGTGTAAATCAACCCACACAGGTGTAAATCAACCTACACAGGTGTAAATCAACCCTCACAGGTGTTAATCAACCCAAACAGGTGTAAATCAACCCACACAGGTGTAAATCAACCCACACAGGTGTAAATCAACACACACAGGTGTAAATCATTTAAGTCCATTTCGTTATGAAATAAGTCATGAAACTTACACTGCAGATTTAAGTTTCTTTATTTCTTTTTGTATAGTTTTGGAATTCGAAGTTTGAGCCGACGATCATGTTCAATGCAAAGTGTTAGTTCCCTTCGACTGGATGTTTTATAGTCTATAAACAGTTAGCTCCCTTCTGCTTGAATAGCGAGTCACGGGCGTGTGTTATAGTGAATTATTTGAGTATTTTCTTGTTGTGTCATTATTTCATTGAATTATTTTGTGGGATATTAAATAGTTTCTCTTAGTCGTTTGACGATTGGTAGAATAGGCAAAATTAGACTATTCACTTAGAAACTTTATATTAAAAGTCAAATCAAAACTATCAGTAAATTGCTTAAAATTTAATCTTGCTTATCCAACCAATGCTTCATTTCTTCAGGTTATTATCATAAAAGTGATGACGTCATATAAGTTTGGCGTGGTATTTGCTATTCAAACTTCTAATTGGTTGATGTTGCTTGGAGATGAAATTACTGTTTAATGTTGTGTTTCGTGCAAAACCATTTATTTTTAATCATAATTAATACAAAATCATCGAAAAATGTGTGATATGTCTTAAGAAATGAAGTTATTAGAAATAGCCCACCCTTTGGCCTATGTTATACATGTACTCGTACGGTATAACAGTAAAAAATGTCAGCATTTTTTCGCGGAATTATGCAATGCGCACATATATTTTTTGAAAAGTAACATACAACCCACAAAAATGTGGTTATTATTAAATTAGATCATATGGAGAACAGCTATATTGTACCTCGCTACACAGTGACCTGTCCAACGTCCATTATATCTGATGGAAAACTTACTATTCAATAACAGTACCGTTATTTGAACACAATGCACCAGGATGATCGTCTGAGGCAGGGTGCTATTTACTGTCGAGTCAAACGTAAAAACCCTTATTTCCAGGCTCATTCTAAATGCCCCAATAGAAAAACAGTAATTTATGATGTGTTTTGATAAAGACATAATTCATTTTAACTTAACATAGAAAAACTTCACAAAGGAAAATTGCATTTTAAAGCCAAACAGTTATTGAATCGCACCTGTCGGGTATTGTTATTTCGGTATTTCACACGAAACCGTCATTTGCACATTTCTTTGGAGTGTTTCGCACTGACGGTCAGTACTTATTTAGGGTGCTGCCAGGTAACCCCAGGATTAGGGACAGCCATGATAAGCTGTTACTACCCACCAATGTGAACTCGAGGACGAGTTCTGATTTCCGTAACCCTTGTTGACCTAAGTTCTTTGTTGCGCTGACTTGTTTTGTGGCGCGCTAACATCGCTTTCAAAAGATCACACGACACGCGGGGTCATTTTGGTCCTATTCCCATGTCCAGTTGGCGTTAGCTGGCAGACCAATGTAATGTATATATGACTGCAGTGTGACCTGGAGTTCACGCCTCGACCCAGCAGGTCGACGGTGACCGGATAACGTTTTTACCAGCCAGCCTACAGTACGGCATCTTTGTGAAACATTACTTATGACAGCTCAAAGTAAAACGCTGGTATATCATCAGCTGTTTCATTATTAAAGGCAACATTGATTGTTTTGCCATTGTTACCTTTTTTGAAGCTGACATGGTTACATACATGTACAATGTATATATGCAAGAACTTTTCCTCTCTATTGAAGGGAGTATAAAATTTACTTGAAAACTATTTAAATTCGATGAAAATTGTATTTAGTCGCGTGAACAAAACTTTATCTAAGTATATTATTGTTTTAAACTCATTGTCTGAATTCTGATCCCATTCTTTACATGAAGTGTTATCTGTATTTCATAAGTAAGGTCCTATTTTTCTCCCTATCAGAACTAACTCTTTATCGTTCAACTTCAAATTACTCCAATAAACCTCTGACCTGCTTAAAATAGTCCCATTAAAGGCCCAATATACGTAACTTTCGGCAAAACTTGAAGCGAAAATCAGGCCTATTATAACTTATTATATTTATAGATTTAGTTAAGATTAACTGATATCAGCAATATTCAAGATGAATTATTTCGCGGTTACCGGTACAGCAGCAGTTGAAACACGCTATTTGTAAACACGCGTCCATTTCGAACCGTTTTCTACCTTCGCTTTGTTATTGAAGTGGGCCCCACCTGAATTATTATCAATTCTTTGGATTTTTCTATCAAGAGTTTCTTGTTAGTTACCGCTCAGGTTTACCTCGTTTTAGGCTTATTTTTGCATGGTTATTAACTTGGTTTTTTTAGAATTTTTCAGAATCACGAAAATTTCCCTGAAGTAACGTATATTGGGCCTTAAATACGTTACACTTTCAACAATCAACGTATCACTGTTTCCAGTTAAAACGTTAAAATTTCAATTTCCATTATCAAATTATCCCGAGTTTGTCCGAGTGACGTGTATGTCTGACTGACGTGTTTGTCCGAGTGACGTGTATGACCGAGTGACGTGTATGTCCGAGTGACGTGTTTGTCCGAGTGACGTGTATGTCCGAATGACGTGTATGTGCGAGTGACGTGTATGTCCGAATGACGAGTATGTCCGAGTGACAGGTATGTCCGAGTGACGTGTTTGTCCGAGTGACGTGTATGTCCGAGTGACGTGTTTGTCCGAGTGACGTGTATGTCCGAGTGACGTGTATGTCCGAATTACGTGTATGTCCGAGTGACTTGTATGTCCGAATGACGTGTATGTCCGACTGACGTGTATGTCCGAGTGACTTGTTTGTAATAATGACGTGTATGTCCGACTGACGTGTTTGTCCTACTGACGTGTATGTCCGAGTGACTTGTTTGTAATAATGACGTGTATGTCCGACTGACGTGTTTGTCCTACTGACGTGTATGTCCGAGTGACGTGTATGTCGGAATGACGTGTATGTCCGAGTGACGTGTTTGTCCGAATGACGAGTATGCCCGAGTGACTTGTATCTCCGAATGACGTGTATGTCCGAGTGACGTGTATGTCCGACTTACGTGTATGTCCGACTGACGTGTATGTCCGAATGACGTGTATGTCCGAGTGACGTGTATGTCCGAATGACGTGTATGTCCGAATAACGAGCATGTCCGAGTGACGTGTATGTCCGAGTGACGAGTATGTCCGAGTGACATGTATGTCCGAGTGACGAGTATGTCCGACTGACGTGTATGTCCGAGTGATGTGTATGTCCGAGTGACGTGTATGTCCGACTGACGTGTATGTCCGAGTGACGTGTATGTCCGAGTGACATGTTTGTCCGAATGACGTGTATGCCCGAATGACGTGTATGTCCGAATGACGTGTATGTCCGAGTGACGTGAATGTCCGAATGACGTGTATATGTCCGAATGACGTGTATGTCCGAATGACGTGTATGTCCGAATGACGTGAATGTCCGAATGACGTGTATATGTCAGAATGACGAGTATGTCCTACTGACGTGTATGTCCGACTGACGTGTATGTTCGAGTGACGTGTATGTCCGAGTGAATTGTATGTCCGACTGACGTGTATGTCCGAGTGACGTGTTTGTCCGAGTGATGTGTATGTCTGAGTTGTCCGAGTGACGTGTATGTCAGAGTGACGTGTATGTCAGAGTGACGTGTATGTCCGAGTGATGTGTATGTCCGAGTGATGTGTATGTCCGAGTGACGTGTATGTCCGAGTGACATGTATGTCCGAGTGACGTGTATGTCCGAGTGATTTGTATGTCCGACTGACGTGTATGTCCGAGTGATATGTATGTCCGAGTGATGGGTATGTCCGAGTGACATGTATGTCCGACAGACGTGTATGTCCGAGTGACATGTATGTCCTACTGACGTGTATGTCCGACTGACGTGTATGTCCGAGTGACGTGTATGTCCGAGTGACTTGTATGTCCGACTGACGTGTATGTCCGAGTGACGTGTATGTCCGAATGACGTGTATGTCCGAATGACGAGTATGTCCGAGTGACGTGTATGTCCGACTTACGTGTATGTCCGACTGACGTGTATGTCCGAGTGACGTGTATGTCCGAGTGAAGTGTATGTCCGAATGACGTGTATGTCCGAATGACGAGTAAGTCCGAGTGACGTGTATGTCCGAGTGACGAGTATGTCCGAGTGACATGTATGTCCGAGTGACGAGTATGTCCGAGTGACGTGTATGTCCGAGTGACGAGTATGTCCGACTGACGTGTATGTCCGAGTGATGTGTATGTCCGAGTGACGTGTATGTCCGACTGACGTGTATGTCCCAGTGACGTGTATGTCCGAGTGACATGTTTGTCCGAATGACGTGTATGCCCGAATGACGTGTATGTCCGAATGACGTGTATGTCCGAGTGACGTGAATGTCCGAATGACGTGTATATGTCCGAATGACGTGTATGTCCGAATGACGTGTATGTCCGAATGACGTGAATGTCCGAATGACGTGTATATGTCAGAATGACGAGTATGTCCTACTGACGTGTATGTCCGACTGACGTGTATGTCCGAGTGACGTGTATGTCCGAGTGACTTGTATGTCCGACTGACGTGTATGTCCGAGTGACGTGTTTGTCCGAGTAATGTGTATGTCTGAGTTGTCCGAGTGACGTGTATGTCAGAGTGACGTGTATGTCAGAGTGACGTGTATGTCCGAGTGATGTGTATGTCCGAGTGATGTGTATTTCCGAGTGACGTGTATGTCCAAGTGACATGTATGTCCGAGTGACGTGTATGTCCGAGTGATTTGTATGTCCGACTGACGTGTATGTCCGAGTGATATGTTTGTCCGAGTGATGTGTATGTCCGAGTGACATGTATGTCCGACTGACGTGTATGTCCGAGTGACATGTATGTCCTACTGACGTGTATGTCCGACTGACGTGTATGTCCGAGTGACGTGTATGTCCGAGTAACTTGTATGTCCGACTGACGTGTATGTCCGAGTGACGTGTTTGTCCGACTGACGTGTATGTCCGAGTGACGTGTATGTCCGACTGACGTGTATGTCCCAGTGACGTGTATGTCCGAGTGACGTGTATGTCCGACTGACGTGTATGTCCGAGTGACGTGTATGTCCGAGTGACGTGTATGTCCGAGTGACGTGTATGTCCGACTGACGTGTATGTCCGACTGACGTGTATGTCCGAGTTGTCCGAGTGACGTGTATGTCCGACTGACTTGTATGTCCGAGTGACGTGTATGTCTGAGTTGTCCGAGTGTCGTGTATGTCCGAGTGACGTGTATGTCCGAGTGACGTGTATGTCCGAGTGACGTGTATGTCCGAGTGACGTGTATTTCCGAGTGACATTTATGTCCGAGTGACGTGTATGACCGAGTGACGTGTATGTCCGAGTGACGTATATGTCCGAGTGAAATGTATGTCCGAGTGACGTGTATGACCGAGTTGTCCGAATGACGTGTATGTCCGAGTGACGTGTATGTCCGAGTTGTCCGAGTGACGTGTATGTCCGAGTGACGTGTATGTCCGACTGTCGTGTATGTCCGACTGACGTGTATGTCCGAGTTGTCCGAGTGACGTGTATGTCCGAGTGACTTGTTTGTCCGAGTGACGTGTATGTCCGAGTGACGTGTATGTCCGAGTGACATGTATGTCCCAGTGACGTGTATGTCCGAGTGACTTGTTTGTCCAAGTGACGTGAATGTCCGAGTGACGTGTATGTCCGAGTGACTTGTATGTCCGATTGACGTGTATGACCGAGTTGTCCGAATGACGTGTATGTCCGAGTTGTCCGAGTGACGTGTATGTCCGAGTGACTTGTATGTCCGAGTGACGTGTATGACCGAGTTGTCCGAATGACGTGTATGTCCGAGTGACGTGTATGTCCGAGTTGTCCGAGTGACGTGTATGTCCGAGTGACGTGTATGACCGAGTTGTCCGAATGACGTGTATGTCCGAGTGACGTGTATGTCCGAGTTGTCCGAGTGACGTGTATGTCCGAGTGACGTGTATGTCCGACTGTCGTGTATGTCCGACTGACGTGTATGTCCGAGTTGTCCGAGTGACGTGTATGTCCGAGTGACTTGTTTGTCCGAGTGACGTGTATGTCCGAGTGACGTGTATGTCCGAGTGACATGTATGTCCCAGTGACGTTTATGTCCGAGTGACTTGTTTGTCCAAGTGACGTGAATGTCCGAGTGACGTGTATGTCCGAGTGACTTGTATGTCCGATTGACGTGTATGACCGAGTTGTCCGAATGACGTGTATGTCCGAGTTGTCCGAGTGACGTGTATGTCCGAGTGACTTGTATGTCCGAGTGACGTGTATGACCGAGTTGTCCGAATGACGTGTATGTCCGAGTGACGTGTATGTCCGAGTTGTCCGAGTGACGTGTATGTCCGAGTGACGTGTATGTCCGACTGTCGTGTATGTCCGACTGACGTGTATGTCCGAATTGTCCGAGTGACGTGTATGTCAGACTGACTTGTATGTCCGAGTGACGTGTATGTCCGAGTTGTCCGAGTGACGTGTATGTCCGAGTGACTTGTTTGTCCGAGTGACGTGTATGTCCGAGTGACGTGTATGTCCGAGTGACATGTATGTCCCAGTGACGTGTATGTCCCAGTGACGTGTATGTCCGAGTGACTTGTTTGTCCAAGTGACGTGAATGTCCGAGTGACGTGTATGTCCGAGTGACTTGTATGTCCGATTGACGTGTATGACCGAGTTGTCCGAATGACGTGTATGTCCGAGTTGTCCGAGTGACGTGTATGTCCGAGTTGTCCGAGTGACGTGTATGTCCGAGTTGTCCGAGTGACGTGTATGTCCGAGTGACGTGTATGTCCGACTGTCGTGTATGTCCGACTGACGTGTATGTCCGAATAGTTCGAGTGACGTGTATGTCAGACTGACTTGTATGTCCGAGTGACGTGTATGTCCGAGTTGTCCGAGTGACGTGTATGTCCGAGTGACATGTATGTCCCAGTGACGTGTATGTCCGAGTGACTTGTTTGTCCAAGTGACGTGTATGTCCGAGTGACGTATATGTCCGAGTGAAATGTATGTCCCAGTGACGTGTATGTCCGAGTTGTCCGAGTGATGTGTATGTCCGAGTGACTTGTATGTCCGAGTGACGTGTATGACAGAGTTGTCCGAATGACGTGTATGTCCGAGTGACGTGTATGTCCGAGTTGTCCCAACGACGTGTATGTCCGAGTGACGTGTATGTCCGAGTGACATGTATGTCCGAGTGACGTGTATGTCCGAGTGACTTGTATGTCCGACTGACGTGTATGTCCGAGTGACATGTATGTCCGAGTGATGTGTATGTCCGAGTGACATGTATGTCCGAGTGATGTGTATGTCCGAGTGATGTGTATGTCCGAGTGATGTTTATGTCCGCGTGACGTGTATGTCCGAGTGACATGTATGTCCGAGTGACGTGTATGTCCGAGTGACTTGTATGTCCGACTGACGTGTATGTCCGAGTGACATGTATGTCCGAGTGATGTGTATGTCCGAGTGACATGTATGTCCGAGTGACGTGTATGTCCGAGTGACTTGTATGTCCTACTGACGTGTATGTCCGACTGACGTGTATGTCCGACTGACGTGTATGTCCGAGTGACGTGTTTGTCCGACTGACGTGTATGTCCGAGTGACGTGTATGTCCGACTGACGTGTATGTCCCAGTGACGTGTATGTCCGAGTGACGTGTATGTCCGACTGACGTGTATGTCCGAGTTGTCCGAATGACGTGTATGTCCGAGTGACGTGTATGTCCGAGTGACGTGTATGTCCGACTGACGTGTATGTCCGAGTTGTCCGAGTGACGTGTATGTCCGACTGACTTGTATGTCTGAGTGACGTGTATGTCCGAGTTGTCCGAGTGACGTGTATGTCCGAGTGACATGTTTGTCCAAGTGACGTGTATGTCCGAGTGACGTAAATGTCCGAGTGAAATGTATGTCCGAGTGACGTGTATGACCGAGTTGTCCGAGTGACGTGTATGTCCAAGTGACATGTTTGTCCAAGTGACGTGTATGTCCGAGTGACGTATATGTCCGAGTGAAATGTATGTCCGAGTGACGTGTATGACCGAGTTGTCCCAGTGACGTGTATGTCCGAGTTGTCCGAGTGACGTGTATGTCCGAGTGACTTGTATGTCCGAGTGACGTGTATGACCGAGTTGTCCGAGTGACGTGTATGTCCGAGTTGTCCGAGTGACATGTATGTCCCAGTGACGTGTATGTCCGAGTGACTTGTTTGTCCAAGTGATGTGTATGTCCGAGTGACGTATATGTCCGAGTGAAATGTATGTCCCAGTGACGTGTATGTCCGAGTTGTCCGAGTGATGTGTATGTCCGAGTGACTTGTATGTCCGAGTGACGTGTATGACAGAGTTGTCCGAATGACGTGTATGTCCGAGTGACGTGTATGTCCGAGTTGTCCCAACGACGTGTATGTCCGAGTGACGTGTATGTCCGAGTGACATGTATGTCCGAGTGACGTGTATGTCCGAGTGACTTGTATGTCCGACTGACGTGTATGTCCGAGTGACATGTATGTCCGAGTGATGTGTATGTCCGAGTGACATGTATGTCCGAGTGATGTGTATGTCCGAGTGATGTGTATGTCCGAGTGACATGTATGTCCGAGTGACGTGTATGTCCGAGTGACTTGTATGTCCGACTGACGTGTATGTCCGAGTGACATGTATGTCCGAGTGATGTGTATGTCCGAGTGACATGTATGTCCGAGTGACGTGTATGTCCGAGTGACTTGTATGTCCTACTGACGTGTATGTCCGACTGACGTGTATGTCCGAGCGACGTGTATGTCCGAGTGACTTGTATGTCCGACTGACGTGTATGTCCGAGTGACGTGTTTGTCCGACTGACGTGTATGTCCGAGTGACGTGTATGTCCGACTGACGTGTATGTCCCAGTGACGTGTATGTCCGAGTGACGTGTATGTCCGACTGACGTGTATGTCCGAGTTGTCCGAATGACGTGTATGTCCGAGTGACGTGTATGTCCGAGTGACGTGTATGTCCGACTGACGTGTATGTCCGAGTTGTCCGAGTGACGTGTATGTCCGACTGACTTGTATGTCTGAGTGACGTGTATGTCCGAGTTGTCCGAGTGACGTGTATGTCCGAGTGACATGTTTGTCCAAGTGACGTGTATGTCCGAGTGACGTAAATGTCCGAGTGAAATGTATGTCCGAGTGACGTGTATGACCGAGTTGTCCGAGTGACGTGTATGTCCGAGTGACATGTTTGTCCAAGTGACGTGTATGTCCGAGTGACGTATATGTCCGAGTGAAATGTATGTCCGAGTGACGTGTATGACCGAGTTGTCCCAGTGACGTGTATGTCCGAGTTGTCCGAGTGACGTGTATGTCCGAGTGACTTGTATGTCCGAGTGACGTGTATGACCGAGTTGTCCGAGTGACGTGTATGTCCGAGTTGTCCGAGTGACGTGTATGTCCGAGTTGTCCGAGTGACGTGTATGTCCGAGTGACGTGTATGTCCGACTGTCGTGTATGTCCGACTGACGTGTATGTCCGAGTTGTCCGAGTGACGTGTATGTCCGAGTGACTTGTTTGTCCGAAAGACGTGTATGTCCGAGTGACGTGTATGTCCGAGTGACATGTATGTCCCAGTGACGTGTATGTCCGAGTGACATGTTTGTCCAAGTGATGTGTATGTCTGAGTTGTCCGAGTGACGTGTATGTCCGAGTGACATTTATGTCCGAGTGACGTGTATGTCCGAGTGACATGTTTGTCCAAGTGACGTGTATGTCCGAGTGACGTATATGTCCGAGTGAAATGTATGTCCCAGTGACGTATATGTCCGAGTTGTCCGAGTGACGTGTATGTCAGAGTGACTTGTATGTCCGAGTGACGTGTATGACCGAGTTGTCCGAATGACGTGTATGTCCGAGTGACGTGTATGTCCGAGTTGTCCGAGTGACGTGTATGTCCGAGTGACGTGTATGTCCGAGTGACATGTATGTCCGAGTGACGTGTATGTCCGAGTGACTTGTATGTCCGACTGACGTGTATGTCCGAGTGACATGTATGTCCGAGTGATGTGTATGTCCGAGTGACATGTATGTCCGACTGACGTGTATGTCCGAGTGACTTGTATGTCCGACTGACGTGTATGTCCGAGTGACATGTATGTCCGAGTGATGTGTATGTCCGAGTGACATGTATGTCCGAGTGATGTGTATGTCCGAGTGACGTGTATGTCCGAGTGACATGTATGTCCCAGTGACCAGTGTATTTCAATTGTTCCATTAATGTTCTTTTTATTGTTACAACAATTGGTCAAATGTCACGTCAATCAATATACAAATGATAAACGGAGGAACAACAGACACGTACAAATATCCTACAACAGACATGTACAAATATCCTACAACAGACACGTACGAATATCCTACAACAGACACGTACGAATATCCTACAACAGACACGTACGAATATCCTACAACAAACACGTACGAATATCCTACAACAGACACGTACGAATATTATACAACAGACATGTACGAATATCCTACAACAGACACGTACGAATATCCTACAACAGACACGTACAAATATCATACAACAGACACGTACGAATATCCTACAACAGACATGTACGAATATCCTACAACAGACACGTACGAATATCCTACAACAGACACGTACGAATATCCTACAACACACACGTACGAATATCCTACAACAGACTCGTACGAATATCCTACAACAGAAACACGTACGAATATCCTACAACAGACACGTACGAATATCCTACAACAGACTCGTACGAATATCGTACAACAGACACGTACGAATATCCTACAACAGACACGTACAGATATCCTACAACAGACACGTACGAATATCCTTCAACAGACACGTACGAATATCCTACAACAGACACGTACGAATATCCTACAACAGACACGTACGAATATCCTACAACAGACACGTACGAATATCCTACAACAGACACGTACAGATATCCTACAACAGACACGTACGAATATCCTACAACAGACACGTACGAATATCCTACAACAGACACGTACCAATATCCTACAACAGACACTGACGAATATCCTACAACAGACACGTACGAATATCCTACAACAGACACGTACGAATATCCTACTACAAACACGTACGAATATCCTACTACAGACACGTACGAATATTCTACAACAGAAACACGTACGAATATCCTACAACAGACACTGACGAATATCCTACAACAGACACGTACGAATATCCTACAACAGACACGTACGAATATCCTACTACAAACACGTACGAATATCCTACTACAGACACGTACGAATATTCTACAACAGAAACACGTACGAATATCCTACAACAGACACTGACGAATATCCTACAACAGACACGTACGAATATCCTACAACAGACACGGACGAATATCCTACAACAGACACGTACGAATATCCTACAACAGACACGTACGAATATCCTACAACAGACACGTACAAATATCCTACAACAGACACGTACGAATATCCTACAACAGACACGTACGAATATCCTACAACAAAAACACGTACGAATATCCTACAACAGACACGTACAGATATCCTACAACAGACACCTACAGATATCCTACAACAGACATGTACGAATATCCTACAACACACACGTACGAATATCCTACAACAGACACGTACGAATATCCTACAACAGACACGTACGAATATCCTACAACAGAAACACGTACGAATATCCTACAACAGACACGTACGAATATCCTACAACAGACACGTACGAATATCCTACAACAGACACGTACAAATATCCTACAACAGACACGTACGAATATCCTACAACAGACACGTACGGATATCCTACAACAGACACGTACAAATATCCTACAACAGACACGTACGAATATCCTACAACAGACACGTACGAATATCCTACAACAGAAACACGTACGAATATCCTACAACAGACACGTACGAATATCCTACAACAGACACGTACGAATATCCTACAACAGTACGAATATCCTACAACAGACACTTACGAATATCCTACAACAGACACGTACGAATATCCTACAACAGACACGTACAAATATCCTACAACAGACACGTACGAATATCCTACAACAGACACGTACGAATATCCTACAACAGAAACACGTACGAATATCCTACAACAGACACGTACGAATATCCTACAACAGACACGTACGAATATCCTACAACAGACACGTACGAATATCCTACAACAGAAACACGTACGAATATCCTACAACAGACACGTACGAATATCCTACAACAGAAACACGTACGAATATCCTACAACAGAAACACGTACGAATATCCTACAACAGACACGTACGAATATCCTACAACAGACACGTACGAATATCCTACAACAGACACGTACGAATATCCTACAACAGAAACACGTACGAATATCCTACAACAGACACGTACGAATATCCTACAACAGAAACACGTACGAATATCCTACAACAGAAACACGTACGAATATCCTACAACAGACACGTACGAATATCCTACAACAGAAACACGTACGAATATCCTACAACAGAAACACGTACGAATATCCTACAACAGACACGTACGAATATCCTACAACAGACTCGTACGAATATCCTACAACAGACACGTACAGATATCCTACAACAGACACGTACGAATATCCTACAACAGACACGTACGAATATCCTACAACAGACACGTACGAATATCCTACAACAGACACGTACGAATATCCTACAACAGACACGTACCAATATCCTACAACAGACACTGACGAATATCCTACAACAGACACGTACGAATATCCTACAACAGACACGTACGAATATCTTACTACAAACACGTACGAATATCCTACTACAGACACGTACGAATATTCTACAACAGAAACACGTACGAATATCCTACAACAGACACTGACGAATATCCTACAACAGACACGTACGAATATCCTACAACAGACACGTACGAATATCCTACTACAAACACGTACGAATATCCTACTACAGACACGTACGAATATTCTACAACAGAAACACGTACGAATATCCTACAACAGACACTGACGAATATCCTACAACAGACACGTACGAATATCCTACAACAGACACGGACGAATATCCTACAACAGACACGTACGAATATCCTACAACAGACACGTACGAATATCCTACAACAGACACGTACAAATATCCTACAACAGACACGTACGAATATCCTACAACAGACACGTACGAATATCCTACAACAGACACGTACGAATATCCTACAACAGACACGTACAGATATCCTACAACAGACACGTACGAATATCCTACAACAGACACGTACGAATATCCTACAACAGACACGTACCAATATCCTACAACAGACACTGACGAATATCCTACAACAGACACGTACGAATATCCTACAACAGACACGTACGAATATCCTACTACAAACACGTACGAATATCCTACTACAGACACGTACGAATATTCTACAACAGAAACACGTACGAATATCCTACAACAGACACTGACGAATATCCTACAACAGACACGTACGAATATCCTACAACAGACACGTACGAATATCCTACTACAAACACGTACGAATATCCTACTACAGACACGTACGAATATTCTACAACAGAAACACGTACGAATATCCTACAACAGACACTGACGAATATCCTACAACAGACACGTACGAATATCCTACAACAGACACGGACGAATATCCTACAACAGACACGTACGAATATCCTACAACAGACACGTACGAATATCCTACAACAGACACGTACAAATATCCTACAACAGACACGTACGAATATCCTACAACAGACACGTACGAATATCCTACAACAAAAACACGTACGAATATCCTACAACAGACACGTACAGATATCCTACAACAGACACCTACAGATATCCTACAACAGACATGTACGAATATCCTACAACACACACGTACGAATATCCTACAACAGACACGTACGAATATCCTACAACAGACACGTACGAATATCCTACAACAGAAACACGTACGAATATCCTACAACAGACACGTACGAATATCCTACAACAGACACGTACGAATATCCTACAACAGACACGTACAAATATCCTACAACAGACACGTACGAATATCCTACAACAGACACGTACGAACATCCTACAACAGACAAGTACGAATATCCTACAACAGACACGTACGGATATCCTACAACAGACACGTACAAATATCCTACAACAGACACGTACGAATATCCTACAACAGACACGTACGAATATCCTACAACAGAAACACGTACGAATATCCTACAACAGACACGTACGAATATCCTACAACAGACACGTACGAATATCCTACAACAGTACGAATATCCTACAACAGACACTTACGAATATCCTACAACAGACACGTACGAATATCCTACAACAGACACGTACAAATATCCTACAACAGACACGTACGAATATCCTACAACAGACACGTACGAATATCCTACAACAGAAACACGTACGAATATCCTACAACAGACACGTACGAATATCCTACAACAGACACGTACGAATATCCTACAACAGACACGTACGAATATCCTACAACAGAAACACGTACGAATATCCTACAACAGACACGTACGAATATCCTACAACAGAAACACGTACGAATATCCTATAACAGAAACACGTACGAATATCCTACAACAGACACGTACGAATATCCTACAACAGACACGTACGAATATCCTACAACAGAAACACGTACGAATATCCTACAACAGACACGTACGAATATCCTACAACAGACACGTACGAATATCCTACAACAGACACGTACGAATATCCTACAACAGAAACACGTACGAATATCCTACAACAGACACGTACGAATATCCTACAACAGAAACACGTACGAATATCCTACAACAGAAACACGTACGAATATCCTACAACAGACACGTACGAATATCCTACAACAGAAACACGTACGAATATCCTACAACAGAAACACGTACGAATATCCTACAACAGACACGTACGAATATCCTACAACAGACTCGTACGAATATCCTACAACAGACACGTACAGATATCCTACAACAGACACGTACGAATATCCTACAACAGACACGTACGAATATCCTACAACAGACACGTACGAATATCCTACAACAGACACGTACGAATATCCTACAACAGACACGTACCAATATCCTACAACAGACACTGACGAATATCCTACAACAGACACGTACGAATATCCTACAACAGACACGTACGAATATCCTACTACAAACACGTACGAATATCCTACTACAGACACGTACGAATATTCTACAACAGAAACACGTACGAATATCCTACAACAGACACTGACGAATATCCTACAACAGACACGTACGAATATCCTACTACAAACACGTACGAATATCCTACTACAGACACGTACGAATATTCTACAACAGAAACACGTACGAATATCCTACAACAGACACTGACGAATATCCTACAACAGACACGTACGAATATCCTACAACAGACACGGACGAATATCCTACAACAGACACGTACGAATATCCTACAACAGACACGTACGAATATCCTACAACAGACACGTACAAATATCCTACAACAGACACGTACGAATATCCTACAACAGACACGTACGAATATCCTACAACAGAAACACGTACGAATATCCTACAACAGACACGTACAGATATCCTACAACAGACACCTACAGATATCCTACAACAGACATGTACGAATATCCTACAACACACACGTACGAATATCCTACAACAGACACGTACGAATATCCTACAACAGACACGTACGAATATCCTACAACAGACACGTACGAATATCCTACAACAGAAACACGTACGAATATCCTACAACAGACACGTACGAATATCCTACAACAGACACGTACGAATATCCTACAACAGTACGAATATCCTACAACAGACACGTACGAATATCCTACAACAGACACGTACAAATATCCTACAACAGACACGTATGAATATCCTACAACAGACACGTACGAATATCCTACAACAGACACGTACAAATATCCTACAACAGACACGTACGAATATCCTACAACAGACACGTACGAATATCCTACAACAGACACGTACAAATATCATACAACAGAAACACGTACGAATATCCTACAACAGACACGTACGAATATCCTACAACAGACACGTACGAATATCCTACAACAGTACGAATATCCTACAACAGACACGTACGAATATCCTACAACAGACACGTACAAATATCCTACAACAGACACGTACGAATATCCTACAACAGACACGTACGGATATCCTACAACAGACACGTACAAATATCCTACAACAGACACGTACGAATATCCTACAACAGACACGTACGAACATCCTACAACAGAAACACGTACGAATATCCTACAACAGACACGTACGAATATCCTACAACAGACACGTACGAATATCCTACAACAGTACGAATATCCTACAACAGACACTTACGAATATCCTACAACAGACACGTACGAATATCCTACAACAGACACGTACAAATATCCTACAACAGACACGTACGAATATCCTACAACAGACACGTACGAATATCCTACAACAGAAACACGTACGAATATCCTACAACAGACACGTACGAATATCCTACAACAGACACGTACGAATATCCTACAACAGACACGTACGAATATCCTACAACAGAAACACGTACGAATATCCTACAACAGAAACACGTACGAATATCCTACAACAGACACGTACGAATATCCTACAACAGACACGTACGAATATCCTACAACAGAAACACGTACGAATATCCTACAACAGACACGTACGAATATCCTACAACAGACACGTACGAATATCCTACAACAGAAACACGTACGAATATCCTACAACAGACACGTACGAATATCCTACAACAGAAACACGTACGAATATCCTACAACAGACACGTACGAATATCCTACAACAGAAACACGTACGAATATCCTACAACAAACACGTACAGATATCCTACAACAGACACGTACGAATATCCTACAACAGACACGTACGAATATCCTACAACAGAAACACGTACGAATATCCTACAACAGACACGTACGAATATCCTACAACAGAAACACGTACGAATATCCTACAACAGAAACACGTACGAATATCCTACAACAGACACGTACGAATATCCTACAACAGAAACACGTACGAATATCCTACAACAGACACGTACGAATATCCTACAACAGAAACACGTACGAATATCCTACAACAGAAACACGTACGAATATCCTACAACAGACACGTACGAATATCCTACAACAGACACGTACGAATATCCTACAACAGACACGTACAAATATCCTACAACAGACACGTACGAATATCCTACAACAGACACGTACGAATATCCTACAACAGAAACACGTACGAATATCCTACAACAGAAACACGTACGAATATCCTACAACAGACACGTACGAATATCCTACAACAGACTCGTACGAATATCCTACAACAGACACGTACAGATATCCTACAACAGACACGTACGAATATCCTACAACAGACACGTACGAATATCCTACAACAGACACGTACGAATATCCTACAACAGAAACACGTACGAATATCCTACAACACACACGTACGAATATCCTACAATACACACGTACGAATATCCTTCAACAGACACGTACGAATATCCTACAACAGACACGACGAATATCCTACAACAGACACGTACGAATATCCTACTACAAACACGTACGAATATCCTACAACAGACACGTACGAATATCCTACAACAGACACGTACGAATATCCTACAACAGACACGTACGGATATCCTACAACAGACACGTACGAATATCCTACTACAAACACGTACGGATATCCTACAACAGACACGTACAAATATCCTACAACAGACACGTACGAATATCCTACAACAAACACGTACGAATATCCTACAACAGACACGTACGAATATCCTACAACAGACACGTACGAATATCCTACAACAGACACGTACAAATATCCTACAACACACACGTACGAATATCCTACAACAAACACGTACGGATATCCTACAACAGACACGTACGAATATCCTACAACAGACACGTACGAATATCCTACAACAGACACGTACGAATATCCTACAACAGACACGTACGAATATCCTACAACAGACACGTACGAATATCCTACAACAGACACGTACGAATATCCTACAACAGACACGTACAAATATCCTACAACAGACACGTACGAATATCCTACAACAGACACGTACGAATATCCTACAACAGACACGTACGAATATCCTACAACAGACACGTACAAATATCCTACAACAGACACGACGAATATCCTACAACAAACACGTACAAATATCCTACAACAGACACGTACGAATATCCTACAACAAACACGTACAGATACAATGTATCCTACAACAGACACGTACGAATATCCTACAACAAACACGTACAGATATCCTACAACAGACACGTACAAATGTCCTACAACAGACACGTACAAATATCCTACAACAGACACGTACGAATATCCTACAACAGACACGTACAAATGTCCTACAACAGACACGTACAAATGTCCTACAACAGACACGTACAAATATCCTACAACAGACACGTACGAATATCCTACAACAGACACGTACGAATATCCTACAACAGACACGTACAAATGTCCTACAACAGACACGTACAAATATCCTACAACAGACACGTACAAATGTCCTACAACAGACACGTACAAATATCCTACAACAGACACGTACGAATATCCTACAACAGACACGTACAAATGTCCTACAACAGACACGTACAAATGTCCTACAACAGTACGAATATCCTACAACAGACATGTACGAATATCCTACAACAGACACGTACGAATATCCTACAAAAAACGTACGAATATCCTACAACAGACACGTACGAATATTCTACAACAGAAACACGTCCGAATATCCTACAACAGACACCTACTAATATCCTACAACAGAAACACGTACGAATACCCTACAACAGACACGTACGAATATCCTACAACAGACACGTACGAATATCCTACTACAAACGCGTACGAATATCATACAACAGTACGAATATCCTACAACACACATGTACGAATATCCTACTACAAACGCGTACGAATATCATACAACAGACACGTACGAATATCATACAACAGTACGAATATCCTACAACAGACACGTACGAATATCCTACAACAGACACGTACGAATATCCTACAACAAACACGTACGAATATCCTACAACAGACACATACGAATATCATACAACAGACACGTACGAATATCCTACAACAGACACGTACGAATATCATACAACAGACACGTACGAATATCCTACAACAGAAACACGTACGAATATCCTACAACAGACACGTACGAATATCCTACAACAGACACGTACGGATATCCTACAACAGACACGTACGAATATCCTACAACAGAAACACGTACGAATATCCTACAACAGACACGTACAGATATCCTACAACAGACACGTACGAATATCCTACAACAGACACGTACAAATATCCTACAACAGAAACACGTACGAATATCCTACAACAGTACGGATATCCTACAAAAGTACAAATATCCTACAACAGACACGTACGAATATCCTACAACAGACACGTACAAATATCCTACAACAGACACGTACCGATATCCTACAACAGACACGTACGAATATCCTACAACATAACGTACAAATATCCTACAACAGACACGTACGAAATTCATACAACAGACACGTACGAATATCCTACAACAGACATGTACGAATATCCTACAACAAACATGTACGAATTTTCAACAACAGACACTGACGAATATCTTACAACAGAAACACGTATGAATATCCTACAACAGACACGTACGAATATCCTACAACAAACACGTACGAATTTTCAACAACAGACACGTACGAATATCTTACAACAGAAACACGTATGAATATCCTACAACAGACACCTACGAATATCCTACAACAGACACGTACGAATATCCTACAACAAACACGTACGAATTTTCAACAACAGACACTGACGATTATCCTACAACAGACACGTACGAATATCCTACAACAGAAACACGTACGAATATCCTACAACAGACACGTACGAATATCCTACAACAGACACGTACGAATATCCTACAACAGACACATACAAATATTCTACAACAGAAACACGTTCTAATATCCTACAACAGACACCCACGAATATCATACAACAGATATTGACGAATATCCTTCAACAGGCACGTACGAATATCCTACAACAGACATTGACGAATATCCTTCAACAGGCACGTACGAATATCCTACAACAGACACCCACGAATATCCTACAACAGACATTGACGAATATCCTACAACAGACACGTACGAATATCCTACAACAGAAACACGTACGAATATCATTCAACAGAAACACGTACGAATATCCTACAACAGACACGTACGAATATCCTTCAACAGGCACGTACGAATATCCTACTACAAACACGTACGAATATCATACAACAGACACGTACGAATATCATACAACAATACGAATATCCTACAACAGACACGTACGAATATCCTACAACAGACACGTACGAATATCATACAACAGACACGTACGAATATCATACAACAGTACGAATATCCTACAACAGACACTGACGAATTTCCCTACATGAATTAAGAAAACATTCTTTTGGCTTTTATTACACTTAAATCATCGTTTGTCAGTGTGAGAGTTCAATATATCGTTATAATTTGTATCCCTATGTTATTATTAATTTATACACTATAAAATTATGCGTTAAACGTTGAAGAAAAATGTTTGGTTATAGGTAAACATATATAAGAATGCAGATACAATCAGTTTATTTTCAGAATGGATGATATTATTTCAATAAATATCATTCGATCTGATTACGTCCGACCACGCTGAACTCGTTCTATTACAAACGTCTACTGTCATTAACCACACACACTAGTGGTGCCCTCTTAATCGACTTGTGTTATCATTGTCATTGGTGGATAAAAACCCCTTCAGAAGAAAATAAATATTCTTTTAGAAAATGAAATGATTGATCTATTTCGTTGAACTTAAAATGATTGTTAATTTCTGCTTAGACGAGGTCCTGGACGAATACCTCGACAAAAGTTTGAGATAGTCTTTGTACATTCAACCACTAGTTTATATTAGCCCATTTAAAAAGTATTCTATTCGTGATGATAAGATCACCGGTCGGGTCAGGGGTAGTAATTACCTGCGGCTCGTCTACCTGGCACAGGTAACGTCACCTCTCACCTCCACTTACCTGGCCGGCTGGGGTTGTGGTCAGCTCGGCCTCAAAAACAGGTCCAGTATTGGAAGACTGGTCAGCTTTGTATCTGACATAAGGCATAAATGTCCTGTCGATTTATTTTATGATTTTTTTTAAATAATATTTAAGCTGTACATCTAATTGTTAAAATTTACAAGACAAATGAACGCGATTATTTAAAAATAAATAGAAGTTTTTTTTAGATTGTAAGAAAACTACTTTTAAATTTTTATTCAACACTTTTTACAACAACGGAGCTTTGGGTAGCGGATAATCTATTTACCACGTTGAGGTATTTAAAGTAGGTTTAATACTTTTTAAATATTACAAAAAAATACGAGGTGTCATATGTTTCCTTTGATGTAATTGACACTGGTATAGACCACTTGGAGTTCGCTCTAGATCATAATCAGATTCAAAAACGGAGAATCATTTTCCCGCATTTACATGTTAAAATATTTACTCCACGCCTGCCTGCTTACAGATGATACTTAACTGCATCTTATGATCATTGCAAAATTTTAGACGATGTAATCTCACAGACATTATCAAAAGTTCAATGTTACTTTTGAAAGATTCGTTCTCTTTTAGAATTCCATTAGAAATATATCTATCATCCCTGATTAATAACAGCGATCTTCTTATTAGAAAGGAAAACGAACCCGTTTTAGAGTTTCTGATAGTGATTTTATTCTGTCATTGCGTCTGTTTTATGACGTTTAATATTTATTTGAAGGATCGTTTCCAATTTATTCCTGTAATTAAGAAACTCTGATGTGCCTAATATAAAATGAGTTTCAGGGAGTACGTTTAATTCGTTTCTGTTATGAGTAAAGTTGTCGGGTGAAACCCCTTGATGTTGTAACGATAGAAATTACGTGTCACCAACTCGCGAAGGGCGCGGGGTAACTCCTATCGAGCCAGATCAAATAAAGTACGACTGAGCTGAACAAATATCCCATCAAAAGATCTTAACACAATACTTGAGACGACAGAATCGGAAATAAGATAATACTTGCTAACTGTCACAATTATGTTAATTGTCAGATTTACGTGTGGCTTACTTATAATTAATACGCATTCTTTACCTCTTGTTATTTTCTACAGAAACGACGGCAAAAGAACTCCGGATTTCAGTGAAGGACACTTTTATAGACATACATACCTATTACCAATGGCGCTATATAAAGTTAGTATATTAATGTCCTGTAACAAAATAAACAAGGTGTTTTTTGTCAATCTTAAGCTGAGTCAACTGGTATAATCTGTGTATGGTACAACGCCACCTACAGAGTTGCGTAAAACCCTTTTCCAGGTACAATAAACAACTCGTCGTTTTGTCTATTTAAAAAAAAAGCAAATGACTGAGAATGTTTTCCGGTAACAAAGGCAGTTTACCCGTGATCTAACACGCGTCCATTATTGATAGGGACACCCTGATAATGTTATTTATGTCCTTTGAATAAGACACTCACCTATATTAGCCACATGTTTTTGTGTGTCCCTCGGTGAGCTCACACACCCCGGGGACGTCTCCACTCGGCCCGGTTATAAGGTCAGACCATGCTCTATTGCGTCCCCTGTATACGACCATCCCAGTATTGGTCAGATTCATTAGGTTAATGGCAAATTTTCCTTAAGTTTACATCTGTCGTTTGTCTTTAAGATAATGATTTATTAATTAAAAATGATACTATATTGAATCAATGTAGTTGATGAATGGAATAAAATCCATAAAGCGATGTCCCTATTATAGCAGCGCAACGAAAGTAGTTTTTTTATTTATACTTTACATATTATCAAGCTGTTTAAAACAACTTTCAATGATCTTTACTCCTAAAGGTCAATTTACGCGTTAAGCAATACCGTCTTTAATTGGAGAACTCTTCGTACCTTCTTTTCTGTAATTGTTTACGGGTAAAACAACTTAGTACCTTAGATCACATCATGCCTTGTTACCAGCTATGTGACCTTGAGTGTTATCATACAAGTAGCTTATCGATTGACCAATAACACAAACATATATGTTTATCGCCGATTATCAGATGTGACCAACGGAACCGTGTTAGCTAAGGGCAATCACAGAACACGTACATACAGGATATTACTACATGTACCATCTACCTCTCTATGTCGAAATTTTACCTGACATTCCTATCAAACCTCGAAGTATGTCGAAGTATTACCGGACACTTCTTTCAAATCTCTTTATGTCGAAGTATTACCGGACACTTCTTTCAAACCTCTTTATGTCGAAGTATTACTGGACATTTCTTTCAAACCTCTTTATGTCGAATTATTACTGGACATTTCTATCAAACCTATTTATGTCGAAGTATTACCGGACACTTCTTTTAGACCCCTCTATGTCGAAGTATTACCGGACACTTCTTTCCAACCTCTCAATGTCGAAGTATTACCAGATATTTCTTTCAAACCTCTCTATGTCGGATTATCACCGGGTACTACTACCATAACTTTTTATTAAGAAGTCTAAAAGGACACATGTAGAATCAAACCTCTTTCTATTAAAGTCTTATAAAACAGCAAATTGAACCTCTTCCGAGTCTCATAGGATAGGAAATCGAATCTTTTTTATATCGAAGTTTCATAGGAAAGGAAATCGAACCTCTTTATACCGAAGTCTCATATGACACGAAGGCAAACGTCTTCATATCTTAGTATCAATGAAAACGAATTCGAACCTCTTTCAATCGATATATTATTAGACACGAAGTCAAAATCCCTTATCGAAGTGTCATACTCCAAGAGGTCAAACATCTTGATATCGAAGTCTCGTAAGAACCGAAACCGATCCTCTTTATACCGAAGTCTCGATCATGACAGAAAGTCCAACCTGTTTTTATCGTAGTATCAAAGAAAACGATTTCAAAACCTCTTTTTATCAATGTTTCATGGAATACGAAGTCTAGTTTCTTTATATCGATGAATCAATGGAAACGAAGTGAATCTTTTCTATTTCGAAGTATCATAGGGCACGAAATCAAACGTCTTTATTTCGAAGCTTAACAGGACACGAAATCAAACTTCTTAATATTGTTTCACGAAATAAAGCAAGTTTGAACATCTTTCAAGCGATATATGATAGCGAAATCAAACTTCTTCATTCCGAAGTTTCAGAGGACACGAAGTTAAGCTTCTTTATATCGAAGTGTCATAGGACACGAAGTCAAACTTCTGTCTATCGAAGTATCATAGGACACGCACTAAAACTTTCTTATATCGAAGTGTCATAAACAAAAAGACAAACTTCTGTATATCGAAGTATCATAGGACAAGAAGTAAAACCTATAGATATCTATATCATAGGAAACGAAGACCAATCTATTTATATTGAGGTCTCAAAGGACGCGAATTTAAACCACTTCATATCAAGGTGTCATAGGAAACAAAGTCAAACCTCTTGAGGTTATATGCACTGACGTCATTTCACTCATTAGCAAAATTCATGGCTCCATTTGGTATAGTGATTTAACAGCAAGTTCTTAATTACCATTTCGGTATGAATGAAAATCGGGTACATCCATATTGCATGAAGCCCGGTACTTCATGATTGTTATGGATGTAACTGACTTCTGTAGTAGTGGTTGAACCATTTTGTATAACAGGTTAATTTTTTGTTTTTGTTTTAGGTAAATCAATACTTATCATTATTATTATTTCTTTAACGAAATGAAATACTTATTTTGATTGGGGAAAATATTAATTTGTTTTCGAACATTTTATACTTTGGTACGGGTGTTGTGTTTCTCTGTGTTGCCATGACTTTTTGTGACGTGACCAAACTCACATTTCCATAATTGATTCGTAATGTTATTCAGTAATCCATTTCATTACAGCTTCGTACTTTTAAAGTGCGTTCGCTGCAGAGACAGGCGCTACGCACCCTTACGTTTTGTAATAAAGACTTTTGCCACATAGGGTGTGGTAATCATCTCGATAGCATATACATAGCATTATATTATATCCCTCGGTTTGTTCGTTTGTCACATACAAATCCCATGGGAAGACTGTTGCCTGCGTCGCTAGAATAGTTTTTCACTGAAGCGTGCTGGAGCCTACAGAGTATGATGTAAAGCCAGTATTGAAGGCCTGGCATTATCGGGTCATATCTATGGCGTTTTAGCAGGTGGTTTATATATAATGGATAAATACATCACATCTCCCCGTTAGAGAGTACTTCCGCTAGATGCTCTGTTAGATAATGAAATTGTCAAATGATGTTTGTATACAGTGAAAAAAAACAAGGAGTTGCTTACAATTATTCAAATTACCATTTACCCCCGGGATTCAATCCTAGATAATTGAAATCTATTCTTCGCCATAAACAGCTTTTTATACATTTCTTGATGGCAGATGTTGACATACTCTTCTTTAATCTTGGTCAGCGATGTGTGCGGACAATAGTTCTTTGTGTGGACGCATTATTTATAATGATATTTTTGCGGTTTATTTGATGTAATTCAAGATATCGCCATTCTCTGCCTCATTTCATTTTGTTTTTGAAAATGTAAATGCAGATCATTTTCGATAAGCCACATTTTTAAGCAATGATGCTCGACCGAACTTCTAACAAATATTTAATAACAACCCAACCGATCATGAAGATAATAAATCGCATTATCAACTAACAATTTCAAATGTAAAAAAATAAAGTTCATACTGACCTGCGATTGAGTGAAGTTAAATTCTCACGTTCATATTTAATACAAATTACCTACACTATGACAATAATGACCTAGATTTTGAAAATAATTACTTACATTATGAAAATAATCTACAGTATGACAATAATGATCTACATTATGAAAATAAGGACCTACAGTATGACAATAATCTACAGTATGACAATAATGACCTAGATTTTGAAAATAATTACTTACATTATGAAAATATTGACCTACAGTATGACAATAATCTACAGTATGACAATAATGACCTAGATTTTGAAAATAATTACTTACATTATGAAAATATTGACCTACAGTATGACAATAATCTACAGTATGACAATAATGACCTAGATTTTGAAAATAATTACTTACATTATGAAAATAATGACCTACAGTATGACAATAATCTACAGTATGACAATAATGACCTAGATTTTGAAAATAATTACTTACATTATGAAAATATTGACCTACAGTATGACAATAATCTACAGTATGACAATAATGACTTACAGTAGGACAATAATGATCTACAGTATGACAATAATGATCTACAGTATGACAATAATGATCTACAGTATGACAATAAGGATCTACAGTATGACAATAATGATCTACAGTATGACAATAATGACCTACAGTATGACAACAATGACCTACAGTAGGACAATAATGACTTACAGTAGGACAATAATGATCTCCAGTAGGACAATAATGATCTACAGTATGACAATAATGATCTACAGTATGACAATAATGTCCTACAGTATGACAGCAATGACCTACAGTATGACAATAATGACCTACAGTATGACAATAATGATCTACAGTATGACAATAATGACCTACAGTATGACAATAATGATCTACAGTATGACAATAATGATCTACAGTATGACAATAATGATCTACAGTATGACAATAATGATCTACAGTATGACAATAATGACCTACAGTATGACAATAATGATCTACAGTATGACAGTAATGACCTACAGAATGACAATAAACACCTACAGTATGACAATAATGACCTACAGAATGACAATAATGATCTACAGTATGACAACAATGATCTACAGTATGACAATAATGATCTACAGTATGACAACAATAACCTACAGTATGACAATAATGACCTACAGTATGACAACAATGACCAACAGTATGACAATAATGACCTACAGTATGACAACAATAACCTACAGTATGACAATAATGATCTACAGTATGACAGTAATGACCTACAGAATGACAATAATTACCTACAGTATGACAATAATGACCTACAGTATGACAATAATGACCTACAGTATGACAACAATTACATACAGTATGACAACAATGATCTACAGTATGACAACAATGACCAACAGTATGACAATAATGACCTACAGTATGACAATAATGACCTACAGTATAACAATAATGACCTACAGTATGACAATAATGACCTACAGTATGACAACAATGACCTACAGTATAACAATAATGATCTACAGTATGACAATAATGACCTACAGTATAACAATAATGATCTACAGTATGACAATAATGATCTACAGTATGACAACAATGACCAACAGTATGACAATAATGACCTACAGTATGACAATAATGAACTACAGTATGACAATAATGATCTACAGTATGACAATAATGATCTACAGTATGACAATAATGACCTACAGTATGACAATAATGACCTACAGCATGACAATAATGATCTACAGTATGACAATAATGACCTACAGTATGACAACAATGACCTACAGTATGACAACAATGACCTACAGTATGACAACAATGACCTACAGTATGACAACAATGACCTACAGTATGACAATAATGACCTACAGTATGACAACAATGATCTACAGTATGACAACAATGAACTACAGTATGACAATAATGAACTACAGTATGACAATAATGATCTACAGTATGACAATAATGATCTACAGTATGACAATAATGACCTACAGTATGACAATAATGATCTACAGTATGACAATAATGATCTACAGTATGACAATAATGACCTACAGTATGACAATAATGATCTACAGTATGACAATAATTACCAACAGTATGACAATAATGACCTACAGTATGACAACAATGATCTACAGTATGACAACAATGACCTACAGTATGACAATAATGACCTACAGTATGACAATAATGACCTACAGTATGACAATAATGATCTACAGTATGACAACAATGACCTACAGTATGACAATAATGATCTACAGTATGACAATAATGATCTACAGTATGACAATAATGATCTACAGTATGACAATAATGATCTACAGTATGACAATAATGATCTACAGTATGACAATAATGACCTACAGTATGACAATAATGATCTACAGTATAACAATACTGACCTACAGTATGACAATAATGATCTACAGTATGACAATAATGATCTACAGTATCACAATAATGATCTACAGTATGACAACAATGACCTACAGTATGACAATAATGACCTACAGTATGACAATAATGACCTACAGTATGACAACAATGACCTACAGTATGACAATACTGACCTACGGTATGACAATAATGATCTACAGTATGACAGCAATGACCTACAGTATGACAACAATGACCTACAGTATGACAATAATGACCTACAGTATGACAATAATGACCTACAGTATGACAACAATGATCTACAGTATGACAATACTGACCTACGGTATGACAATAATGATCTACAGTATGACAATAATGATCTACAGTATGACAGCAATGACCTACAGTATGACAACAATGACCTACAGTATGACAACAATGACCTACAGTATGACAATAATGATCTACAGTATGACAACAATGATCTACAGTATGACAATAATGACCTACAGTATGACAACAATGACCTACAGTATGACAACAATGATCTACAGTATGACAATAATGACCTACAGTATGACAACAATGACCTACAGTATGACAACAATGACCTACAGTATGACAACAATGACCTACAGTATGACAACAATGACCTACAGTATGACAATAATGACCTACAGTATGACAATAATGACCTACAGTATGACAATAATGACCTACAGTATGACAACAATAACCTACAGTATGACAATAATGATCTACAGTATAACAATAATGACCTACAGTATGACAACAATAACCTACAGTATGACAATAATGATCTACAGTATGACAATAATGACCAACAGTTTGACAATAATGACCTACAGTATGACAATAATGACCTACTTTATAACAATAATGACCTACAGTATGACAATAATGACCTACAGTATAACAATAATGACCTACAGTATGACAATAATGACCTACAGTATGACAACAATGACCTACAGTATGACAACAATAACATACAGTATGACAATAATGACCTACAGTATGACAACAATGATCTACAGTATGACAATAATGACCTACAGTATAACAATAATGACCTACAGTATGACAATAATGATCTACAGTATGACAATAATGAACTACAGTATGACAATAATGACCTACAGTATGACAACAATGACCTACAGTATGACAATAATGATCTACAGTATGACAATAATGTCCTACAGTTTGACAATAATGACCTACAGTATGACAATAATGATCTACAGTATGACAATAATGACCTACAGTATGACAATAATGACCTACAGTATGACAACAATGACCTACAGTATGACAATTACGACCTACAGTATGACAATAATAACTAACAGTATGACAATAATGACCTACAGTATGACAACAATGATCTACAGTATGACAATAATGACCTACAGTATGACAATAATGACCAACAGTATGACAATAATGACCTACAGTATGACAACAATGACCTACAGTATGACAATAATGACCAACAGTATGACAATAATGACCTACAGTATGACAATAATGACCTACAGTATGACAACAATGACCTACAGTATGACAACAATAACCTACAGTATGACAATAATGACCTACAGTATGACAACAATGACCTACAGTATGACAACAATGATCTACAGTATGACAATAATGACCTACAGTATGACAACAATGACCTACAGTATGACAATAATGACCTACAGTATGACAACAATGACCTACAGTATGACAATAATGACCTACAGTATGACAATAATGACCTACAGTATGACAACAATGACCTACAGTATGACAACAATGACCTACAGTATGACAATAATGATCTACAGTATGACAACAATGTCCTACAGTATGACAATAATGACCTACAGTATGACAATAATGATCTACAGTATGACAATAATGACCTACAGTATGACAATAATGACCTACAGTATGACAACAATGACCTACAGTATGACAATTATGACCTACAGTATGACAATAATGACCTACAGTATGACAACAATGACCTACAGTATGACAATAATGATCTACAGTATGACAATAATGTCCTACAGTATGACAGCAATGACCTACAGTATGACAATAATGACCTACAGTATGACAATAATGACCTACAGTATGACAATAATGACCTACAGTATGACAGCAATGACCTACAGTATGACAATAATGACCTACAGTATGACAATAATGACCTACAGTATGACAATAATGACCTACAGTATAACAATAATGACCTACAGTATGACAGCAATGACCTACAGTATAACAATAATGACCTACAGTATGACAATAATGACCTACAGTATAACAATAATGACCTACAGTATGACAATAATGATCTACAGTATGACAACAATGACCTACAGTATAACAATAATGACCTACAGTATGACAATAATGACCTACAGTATAACAATAATGACCTACAGTATGACAATAATGATCTACAGTATGACAACAATGACCTACAGTATAACAACAATGATCTACAGTATAACAACAATGACCTACAGTATAACAATAATGACCTACAGTATGACAATAATGACCTACAGTATGACAATAATGACCTACAGTATGACAATAATAACTAACAGTATGACAATAATGACCTACAGTATCACAATAATGACATACAGTATGACAACAATGATCTACAGTATGACAACAATGACCTACAGTATAACAACAATGATCTACAGTATAACAACAATGATCTACAGTATAACAATAATGATCTACAGTATCACAATAATAACTAACAGTATGACAATAATGACCTACAGTATGACAATAATAACTAACAGTATGACAATAATGACATACAGTATGACAATAATGACCTACAGTATAACAATAATGACCTACAGTATGACAACAATAACCTACAGTATGACAATAATGATCTACAGTATGACAATAATGACCAACAGTTTGACAATAATGACCTACAGTATGACAATAATGACCTACTTTATAACAATAATGACCTACAGTATGACAATAATGACCTACAGTATAACAATAATGACCTACAGTATGACAATAATGACCTACAGTATGACAACAATGACCTACAGTATGACAACAATAACATACAGTATGACAATAATGACCTACAGTATGACAACAATGATCTACAGTATGACAATAATGACCTACAGTATAACAATAATGACCTACAGTATGACAATAATGATCTACAGTATGACAATAATGAACTACAGTATGACAATAATGACCTACAGTATGACAACAATGACCTACAGTATGACAATAATGATCTACAGTATGACAATAATGTCCTACAGTTTGACAATAATGACCTACAGTATGACAATAATGATCTACAGTATGACAATAATGACCTACAGTATGACAATAATGACCTACAGTATGACAATTACGACCTACAGTATGACAATAATAACTAACAGTATGACAATAATGACCTACAGTATGACAACAATGATCTACAGTATGACAATAATGACCTACAGTATGACAATAATGACCAACAGTATGACAATAATGACCTACAGTATGACAACAATGACCTACAGTATGACAATAATGACCAACAGTATGACAATAATGACCTACAGTATGACAATAATGACCTACAGTATGACAACAATGACCTACAGTATGACAACAATAACCTACAGTATGACAATAATGACCTACAGTATGACAACAATGACCTACAGTATGACAATAATGACCTACAGTATGACAATAATGACCTACAGTATGACAACAATGACCTACAGTATGACAACAATGACCTACAGTATGACAATAATGATCTACAGTATGACAACAATGTCCTACAGTATGACAATAATGACCTACAGTATGACAATAATGATCTACAGTATGACAATAATGACCTACAGTATGACAATAATGACCTACAGTATGACAACAATGACCTACAGTATGACAATTATGACCTACAGTATGACAATAATGACCTACAGTATGACAACAATGACCTACAGTATGACAATAATGATCTACAGTATGACAATAATGTCCTACAGTATGACAGCAATGACCTACAGTATGACAATAATGACCTACAGTATGACAATAATGACCTACAGTATGACAATAATGACCTACAGTATGACAGCAATGACCTACAGTATGACAATAATGACCTACAGTATGACAATAATGACCTACAGTATGACAATAATGACCTACAGTATAACAATAATGACCTACAGTATGACAGCAATGACCTACAGTATAACAATAATGACCTACAGTATGACAATAATGACCTACAGTATAACAATAATGACCTACAGTATGACAATAATGATCTACAGTATGACAACAATGACCTACAGTATAACAATAATGACCTACAGTATGACAATAATGACCTACAGTATAACAATAATGACCTACAGTATGACAATAATGATCTACAGTATGACAACAATGACCTACAGTATAACAACAATGATCTACAGTATAACAACAATGACCTACAGTATAACAATAATGACCTACAGTATGACAATAATGACCTACAGTATGACAATAATGACCTACAGTATGACAATAATAACTAACAGTATGACAATAATGACCTACAGTATCACAATAATGACATACAGTATGACAACAATGATCTACAGTATGACAATAATGATCTACAGTATCACAATAATAACTAACAGTATGACAATAATGACCTACAGTATGACAATAATAACTAACAGTATGACAATAATGACCTACAGTAAGACAATAATGACCTACAGTATGACAATAATGACCTACAGTATGACAATAATGATCTACAGTATAACAACAATGACCTACAGTATGACAATAATGATCTACAGTATCACAATAATAACTAACAGTATGACAATAATGACCTACAGTATGACAATAATAACTAACAGTATGACAATAATGACCTACAGTATGACAATAATGACCTACAGTATGACAATAATGACCTACAGTATGACAATAATGACCTACAGTATGACAATAATGATCTACAGTATCACAATAATGACATACAGTATGACAACAATGATCTACAGTATGACAATAATGATCTACAGTATGACAATAATGACCTACAGTATAACAACAATGACCTACAGTATGACAATAATGACCTACAGTATGACAACAATGACCTACAGTATGACAATAATGATCTACAGTATGACCATAATGATCTACAGTATAACAATAATGACCTACAGTATGACAATAATGATCTACAGTATGACAATAATGACCAACAGTATGACAATAATGACCTACAGTATGACAACAATGATCTACAGTATGACAATATTGACCTACAGTATGACAGCAATAATTATTAGTATGACAATAATGATAATAATAATTACAAGGATGTGGCTTGTTGAAACTAATATGCAGCCATACAAAATTCTATTTCTGATGCGTTAGTACTAGATTCACACATGTCCTTTCTTTTCTGAACTAGTATACACACTGGTTCTGTCTTTACTCGTTAACATTTAACCTTGATGTAACCTTGACCTTTATTACGTGTGTTACCACATGCCTTCATGTAATGTACCGGAAACGTTGTGTCCATCCATCATAGTTCTGTAAACTAGTGTACTCAGTACACAGTGGTCCACGGTCTGAGAAATGATTAATGTCCTTAGTACAAACTTGCACATGAGGTAATGTAGAATTTGAATCTTAACCTTCATTGTCAAATACAATTTAAATCCTATTCTCAATAGTGGTACAGGCAAGCTCAATTATCTACCGAGTATGTATCTGACGAGTATTGTGTTAAAAAAGTCAAATCAAGAAGCATTTTAAGATCTTTTATGATTTTGTTAAAAATTATGCTTGTCTCAAACTTTCATTTTTCCATCTTTATCAGTTGTATGATGTTTATGTTTAAAATTCGCTTTGATTTCACACTGAATACTATTTCGATTGTTTTAAAAAGCATAATTAATTTAGCAACTTTATCAATTAAAAAAATCGGGGTCTATCTTTTGCTTTCAAACAGTCTTGACTTATAAAAAATTGCAAATCTTTACATTGTTCTAGTTAAAATGTAAATCATTAGAGTTAGAATCCATGCAATCATTTTTTTAAAATGTCAGACCATTTTTTTTGTATAATTATGTGGCCATTAATTCTATATTTTAGACAATATCAATGCAACGATGTTCAGCGTTTTTGCCTTACGCGCAATACTTTGAACATGATTATGTATATTTGTTAATGGTCTGTTCTCTGCCCACATGCACGGCATATGCAGGTGTATACAATAATAAACCGCACGTCACTGAAAGCATAGTCAGCTTAACGACTATTCACCTGTCATCTATTATACAGCCAGCGGTACTGTATATCAAATGCTTTATTTGATTCATCACATGTTATTTATCAGAAACACGTAATTTTATTACCAACTGAAAAGTTATGTTGATTTTGAATATGTAGAAGTAGATGCTAGCAAAATAATAACAACGTTATTGTGATCTATATATCAATTAATTTGTTACATAATTGCTTTCCTTTGATAAATAAAAAAAACAATCACGAATAATAAGAGTCCATAATTTGAATTTAACATATTATAGATGGAAATGCGATATGGTATTATTGCCTAAGGATGATGAGTTAAAAGTTAGTAACAATACCAGTTTGCTGATGGTCAGTGTGAAGACCAGTCCGCTGATGGTCAGTGTGAAGTTAACAATACTTTCCCGTTGAGTGCCGGGAGGTGTTGAGTAACGGCCTGCTGCGTTACGTACCATGGTCAGTGACAGTATTAGGTTAGTAGGTAGGGATTCTTACGAGGCTACTCCAATACACTCTACATAAAATCCTCGGCCAGTAAAAATAATAAATAAAGACCACATTTCCTACGGCCAGCTCGGACGTTCATAGCTTGTTATCTCCCACACAAATCAGGAGTGTGTTCAGCTTCAGCAACACTCAGACAAAGGTAGGTATTGTAGATAAATACCGGTTAAAGATCATCAATTTGTACCATGACTATTTCTCGGTGAACTCATCATGTTTGCATCTGTGTAATTCTCAGTGATGTTTGGATTGGTAATGTCTCATTGAACTCAGTGATAATTGACTGGTGATTCATTAATTGATTGGTCATTTAACATTGAATTCAGTGGTGTCTTGATTGGCAAATTCTCGGGGAACTCAGTGTTCTCTGGATTGGTAATTTCTCAGTGAACTCAGTGTTATCTGGCTAGGTAATTTCTCAGTGATCTCAATGGTGTCTGGATTGGTAATTTATCAGTTAGCTCAGTGGTGTCTGGATTGGTAATTTCTCTGTGAACTCAGTGTTGTTTTATTGATGATTTCTCAGTGAGCTCAGTGGTGCCTGTGTTGGTCATTTCTCAGTGAACTATGTTGTATAGCTAGGTAATTTCTCGGTGAGCTCAGTGTTGTCTGCATTGGTAATTTCTCAGTGAAGTCAGTGTTTTCTGGCTAGTAATTTCACAGTGAGCTCAATAGTGCCTGGATTGGTGATTTCTCAGTGAGCTAAGTGTTGTTTCATTAATGATTTCTCAGTGAGCTCAGTGGTGTTTGCATTGGTTAATTTTTAGTGAACTCAGTATTGTCTGGCTAGGTAATTTCTCAGTGATCTCAATGATGTCTGGATTGGTCATTTCTCAGTGAACTCAATGGTGTCTTGATTGGTCATTTCTCAGTGAGCTCAGTATTTTCTGGATTGGTAAATTCTCAGTGAACTCATAGTGTTTGCATTGGTAATTTCTCATTGAAATCAGTGGTGTATTGAGTGATAATTTCATTATTTTAAAAGCCAGTTATCATTATTACACAGATTCATGAACAATGAAAAGTTCATTCACTATTTGATATTGGTTTGTTTATATCAATTAAAGGCCCAATATACGTAACTTCAGGGAATTTGGACTTGATTTTCGCTTCAAGTTTTACCGAAAGTTACGTATATTGGGCCTTTAACTAATACTTGTCATTATCAATGTACAGAAAAAATATTTCCAGGGACTACATTGTGTCCGAAATGTCGGAAAAATATCATTGTATGTATTATTGTACAGTTGTGGGATCGCACAACGTTACACGATGTGCGGTGGGCGCACGATGGGCGAACGGTGTATGCACGATGTGCGAACGATGCGATCCTGGGCGATTATTTCTAACGCACATGTGGGCGCACGATAGACTAACATTGTGCGATGACAATCGTGGTTGATGTAAATTTAGAAATGGTTTAACAATATATACGGTTTCGCGCTACAGTTGTTTTAAACATATTTCTACATTTAACTATTTACATTAGCTGATAGTTCTATCTATATATTTCTAAAAATTAATAACAGTCTTTCTGTAGTTTTAGAAACAATCCAAATAGACACATGTATGTAAACGTTCAACTCATATTGACAAGTTCTCATTCAAGTAAATATTGCCAGTTTTACCAAGTTATAAACTGTACCTGTACATGGCCAATATATGTAGATGTCTCTGGCCCGGGGCACTTACAACACTCGCCTAGGTGTGAAAACACAGGTTAATGTTGGGGAGGGGAGGGTTTTTCAAATAACTGATTATAAGAGTCCAGTTTGTTTTCATAACGGTCACTCGGTAACGGCTGTAGCGTATCGCCGCACACGGGGCAGGTAAAACTCCGGCATGTTATTTACATATTCTGATAACTGGTAGCTTAACCCGCATTTGGCTGTCTTATGATCACTGTAATACTGTTTACTGTATATTGTTAAATTGACATAATCCCAATAAATATGATGCGAATTTAAATAGTTTTTGGACAAGAGGGTTCCATAAGTTTTTCATTCCGTAATATGTATCGACCAATTGTACCAAATCGTGCGTGTGTGCGATTTAATCGCCCACATAAACGCACGATCTTTCGATCGCCCGGTTGTGCGCACCATGGGCGAACGATGTGTGCACGATGTATGCACGATGCACGCACGCAGTTTTTGGTGTACCTGTATATTGTTTCCGGCCTATAAGCTCTAAAATATATACAATGAATAGCTAATATTAACAATCGTACTAGATATTCGAACTCTCAACAGTGAAATTATCGCTTTCGCATATTTTAATTACCCTCTACTATGGTCAAAGACACATTCTGGATTTTATTCAAATGCATATCAAATGTTTAAAAAAAAGTGTTTCCATTATATTTGGACATGACCTCATTCGTTTATCTATTATATTTGGACGTGACCTCATTCGTTTATCTAGTATATTTGGACGTGACCTCATTCGTTTATCTATTATATTTGGACATGACCTCATTCGTTTATCTATTATATTTGGACGTGACCTCATTCGTTTATCTATTATATTTGGACGTGACCTCATTCGTTTATCTATTATATTTGGACGTGACCTCAATCGTTTATCTATTATATTTGGACGTGACCTCATTCGTTTATCTATTATATTTGGACGTGACCTCATTCGTTTATCTATAATATTTGGACGTTACCTCTTTCTTCTATCCATTATATTTGGACGTGACCTCATTCGTTTATCTATAATATTTGGACGTTACCTCTTTCTTCTATCCATTATATATCGACATGACCTTTTTGGTTTATCTATTAGATTTTGACGTGGCTTCAATCGTGTATCAATATTATATTTGGACTTGGCCTCATGCGTTTATCTGTGATGAGGCAGAAGACGCTTACTCTTCCGGAACGCCTCGTCTTTTTCTCTTGTACTTGTACAAGGGTCTCCATGTAAATCTTTCCTTTGTTCATATTTTGCCCCTGGTTGAATCGATTTTGAGTTCGGATTATGATTTGTTTTTATATTATTATTTTTATATCTATTACATTTGGACTTGGCCTCGTTCGTTTATTCATTAGACTTGGACGTGACCTCATCAGTTTATCAATTTCATTTGAACTTGAACGCATCAGTTTATCAATTACATTTGAACATAACTTTATTTGTTAATCAATTATATTTGGCCGTGACCGCCTTCGTTAATCCATTATATTTGTGTATTACCTTATCCGTTAATGCATTACATTTGGACATGACCACATTCGTTTGTATATTACCAATAAGGACGAGACCACAACTGTTAATCAATTCCATTAGGACATTACCTTATTCGTTACATTTTGACATTACGCCATCCGTTTACCCATTACATTTGTACTTGACCATGTTGGACACAGCGTTTAAAGCATACGTCTGTTGCTTCGACAAATATTACTTCCCATCCTTCGTCACACATGAACAGATTGATGATCATTCCTTAAGGGTATTATCCTCGAGGTTAAGCCTGTAGCGATGTTTAATTGAATTTACTAACGGTTCTGTTTCGACTTCTAAAAACAACAAAAACAAATCATTTTAACAAATATAATTGTAATTACATAATATAATAGTTGTCATAATGTTATATAATACATGTAATATATTGTTCATTTTTGTATATTGATACCTTTTATGTTGGTACAGTATTCACATTGATATACATTTGTTACAGGTAGTAATTATAGAACTTGGCTGATAAACAGTTTTTTTATGATGGCACAATTCACCTAAATCCAATCGTAAACACAACTGATTTAAATTGTTTTTCCAAGCAAGAAAACAGTTTGCAGAAGTTAGTTCTTATATAATATGGTATTTACCATTGTATGGTATTTACCATTGTATGGCATTGCCTTTATGTAACCATACCAATTTCAATTGGCATTCATAAGGTCATGAATGTCATAGACCGGTTGTTGACGTCATCATTGTCATGACGTCATAATTTTTACGTTTGATAACACTTACCGCCGCAGGCGATGGCTGTTCTATTCATTGAACAAGCATACACGATAGAAACATTATTTGAGATAATGCCCAGAAATAAAAAAAAAGTGTAAATGGAATTTATAGGAGATGAACAGATTCTAAAAAATGGTTAATATAAGTATTGAACTGCTTTCAGTTCGCATTTATAGGCAATATAAATGCCAACCTGACAAATGCAAATTGAATGAAGCGCGCTACGGCAGTTCAATGCTAAAATGAACAAATTATCACTAATGATACAATATTAGTTAATGGCCTTAGACCTATTTGTCTCGTTTTCATCGAGATTTCGGTTGATAAGTTTGTGCTCCGGTGATTGGGTATGGTCCAGTCTCCTTGTGTACACGCTCGTTGAGATAATTATTGCGCGGACATATGTATAAATAATTCCGGTATCTTCCATTGTGGTAGTGATTAACAATCATATAATTTTGTATAAGGGACACCTGTGTTATCACGTTCGATAATACCGTCATTGAAATGTTTTGTACATAGACGACAATGAACATACATATTATGTATTTCCATTTCGTATGATATCATTATGTACCCGGAACACACAATAATAACATTCCTATCCTACCCAGTCCGTGATATCATCTTCTCGTTTCCTTGTAATTCATGCATACCTTATTCATCAATTGTAATGACCATCGTGTTGCCAGTTTCAAATCGTTCACAAAATCTACCAGTCATCCTATATAATATAAGTGAGCGTAAATAATAGCTTTACCCTTAAACGAAAAACAAACCACGAACTTATCAATTATACAACACATTCTAGTCGCCATTATCTTTTAAAATGACCTGAACACAAAAGCAGTGACGTGCAGGTACTTTCATACGCATGCTGATTCATTTACTGACAAATATGATGACGTCATACATGCTGATGACAAAGAAAGAATATTATCGTGTAGATAATATCACGGACTAATAATTTCTTCACTCTATATTTATTACATATTAATGGTAAACATATTTTTTAATCTTTGCTTATTACATTATATGTTTGTTCTATGTTTTCAAGTATAGGGGAAATAAACAATAAATGGGAAATAACTTTCAAGGTAAACATCCATTAAATTGTCTATTTATAGAACTAATAAGTAAGACACTGATCAATATATACGACATTAATACTACGTTTATTCAACCAAGGAAATGTCTTGATATGGTCTGTATCGTCGTAAAAAAAATAATGGAGCTTTAGCAGGCAAAAATATCATATTGTGCTATACACAACATGATGCCATTTAGTTCCAAAACTAAACCGTTTAACACCATAATAAGTTCATAAGTCAATCAAGAAATACTTCTTCATTTTTGCAGTACCGTTAGAACCGGGCAAGTTCACGTGCATCGTATTGACAGATAAAGCACTGCCTTTTTGGCATAACAGCATTGACCTGATCACTGCGCGTACTGATACAAGACAATGACGTAACCAAGGGCGTATTTGGTTCACGTCCGCCGAGATACTTACCTAGAATGATGAATTGACATTAAACATGATTAAGTAGCCTTTGAAGCTGAAATAAGTGTTAAATGTATCTGATAAAACATAAGACTTGTATAAATTCTACAGCAAGAAAAGAAAAAAAGAAAATGGAACTAGGTCTTGATTTAGTTTGTTTTGTTGCCTAATTCTGCTGCTAGAACCCTAACCGGAAGTTATTCTTTTTCCCGCATAAACACACTCGATTCTTTTTGCTTCGTTTGTCCTCATGTGATTATCAGACAAAAGCAGTAAATACATGCATGGATTTTTTTCATGCTTCTGAAAATCAATGCATTAATATGTTAATGATTAACAGGAATGAAATATATATTTTCAACATTCATGAGGTCATACCAACTATGATATTTTGGCTAACTTGACATATATCAGAAGGCCATTGTTTTTATGACCTCATGAAGGTTGAAATATAAATCCACCATTAAATGTTCATTTTTCAAGGAGAAAACCCTTTATTTTCTTTAGTTTACGAGATCACAAATACAATGTACAATGGAGCACGAGGTAAATTGTGTAAACGGAAAGTGATTTACCGACTGTTCCATTGAATTGTTCCACCAACGTTACACATGAAAATGAAACGCCATTTTGAACAGTTTTAACGAAGCCTTCAATTTGATGATCAATATAACACTTTGTATACCAGCACAGTTTTTTTGTAATAACCTCGACACAACATTGTCCTTCACCACGCGTTTTATAAAGGTGATGTGTACTGGCTAGTCTTACATAACCGTGTGTTATTGCCTTGTATTTATTGTGACTCATGTCGCGTTAATTTATGTAAGGCCGCTGTTCAGAGTGATGGATATTGCATTTGGATGGTCACTAGATGGTCAGATTTGCACTGGTCATCACTTCACCGCAATGTACCTGAGCGGCCCTCCATCTATTTCATATATTTATGTAGTCACCTATTTATGTACACCTATTACAAACGTACATACAAACAGCGTAGATCATTACTCTAAATATGTCACATCTTACGATTGTCCATTACAGCACGTGACCTTGTCCGCTATACGAGGCCATCTTAATGTCACGTCTTCGCCGCAATATGTGTTTTATTGATTAGTTTAGCCTGGATGTGTTGTAACCGTCACTGACGATATACACAACCCCGCCGATTATATACAAATGGCGCTGAAGGCTCTGCGGCTGTTAGCGACTATTTCTTGTTCTGTGAACGATTCTTTTGTTCTTTCCTATTAAAACCCTCTGTAAACGTCTGTGACTGGTTATACGTGGTCGACGTATTTGTAATGACGCCTATTCAATGTATCTAGCATGCATTGGTATAACATACAGACCAATCCAGTTCACGCTGTTCTTAATTGATGTTGCTTTATTTTTAAATAAAGTAAGAAGGTTATCTCAGAATATGACGGGGGTCAGTTTGAGGTCATCTCCGGACTAGCAACCTTTTTACTGGGTTCATTAAAGAGTGGTCAGTTACAAGCTCAACCAGAGGTCAAGCTTAGAGTTCGCACTGTTTACACCGGCTAATCATCGCAGCTGTCTCAGAACTCATTTTAAAGTTGACAGTAATTTCTTTCAAATATTATATTAATGTACCGCGAAATGCCACGGTAGCGTCATAGCCAATGGTATGCCATCTCCCCATACAGTACTGTGATTTATTGTATAAATCCAAACTGACATTAAAAAATCGACAAACAAAAAATACAGTTATGCGTTGAGAACATTTAAGAGTAAAATTGAAACGTTATGTTTAATAATATGAAATACATGCATCTGACGTATGCCATGCTTTACATATCCATTTGTTTTATCTAAAAAGATAAGAAAAGGCATTGTGTATATTGCGAATATAATTAACAGTAATTACGACAACTTATGTGACTTAATTCTGCCATCGGGTTTCTGGGTCTTTTTGTACAGAAATGTCCTGTTTGGTTGGGTATTAGGATAAACTAATCCAATTCCAATTAGTACTGATACATCTAAGGTTCTTTATCATTTGTTATATTTGTTTTATAATTATCATGTTTATATACAAATGTTTCTATATTTTAACGTTTGATTTCCTCAGTCATTTCTAATATTTAAATTATTATGAAGATTTGGGTGACGTAATGATTGTACATAATGTAACAACTAATATCTGTGTTTGCTGTTGCTGTGGTTGCTATGGAGATTTCAGTTTCCCAGTATATTATGTAATATGCATGCCCGGCTTGGGTACACTTCAGGTGAAACTGCCGGTGTGACGAAAAGGTCAGACATTTTTTAAAGGTAAGATGCGTATCGACACGGAACAGACCTGGCGGGCTTTAATTTTATCTTACAATTCCCACTGCCGGTCAACTTAGATAAAAAGCAATATAAAATCGGTTGGGTTCTTTCTTCATCGCTGTTTTCATTTAACTCTGACCATTAGCGGGTCAACGCGCGGTCAAGCTCAATAGCTGACCGTAAATAAACTCTAAGCCAACTTCATATTTTTTAACACCGCTCCATAATGAAGTTTGCAAGAAATTTGAGTTTGACCTGTCATAGTGGAGTCGATGAAATAATGACATTTGTAGAAATGACCGGGCTGCCTTACACGCCGGCCTTACTGACTAAACAGGGCGGCTGACCTTCGCATGCCCCCTCGCCCGTGGCATACCGGTCTGCACTCTCAATGGTAATCGTCTATTTTCAGTCTGCAGCCAATGCCAAATGCTTTTGTTTCTGGTATTATGCACACAGGTCCCCCTCCCGACCAAACAGCTGCTTCACTTATCATAGGGAGGAGGAGGTACAAAAATTGCCTGCTATTTGTTAAAAGATCCTTAGTAATTCTTCAGCAGGATTTGGTGATAATTCAGTTAGAGTGTTTTGTTACCCTGTAGGTAACTGGTCAGTTTTGGGGGGATCTTTTGACCATTTAACTTCTGTGGCTGGAGAGCCTTGGACGTATAACTAACTACACACATAGATTGGCTTATAGACTCAAAATTGACCACTGCATCTAAAACCTGACCAAGACCGAAGAACGCAATACTATCGACAACGCACGCACGTACATTAGTTATTGCGAGCAGGGGAATGTGATTGACAGACGAAATCAACCAAGGTACGTATGTACTATGTAAAGTTCGTGCTGGTGACGTCACAATACGTAATGATAAACAACATGTCGATGTAGATCGATAGTGACCGGATTACTGTGAGAACACCAACACATGACGCGTTGTACAACAGGAAGGGGTTGGACGAGACGAAGTTATTTAGCTTGATAAAATCTTAAAAAGAGATCTTTTCGAAAAAAGGAAAATACGTCCTCCACATCTCTGGTATGCATTTCCTGAAATGATAGCTTATCGTTTTTATGTTGATTTCCAAACTGCTTGGAAGGTATTAGCCTTGCCCTCCATGACACAGGCAGCTTATAATTCTCAGTTTGAGGTTTGGACTGGTATGCTGTTAAATTCAAACCGTAAATCTTTATAATATAACGATAATTTGATAATCAAAACATGCAGTCGAATCGGTTCGGTTCTTTTTCTTACGTTTTCCTACCGTTTACTCATCATTGTCTTTAGTCTTAGACGTAATTTGATTAAAAATGTTTTACATAAGTTACTTTAATGTATAATACTTGTTTCCGAATTCTTTCATCTTCTAGAGTGCGTGTTATATTGAATGTAAAGTAAAAATTTAGATAAAATTATTTTTTTATAATTATACTATGAAATATGTTAGGTGTTGTCCAGATCCGCCAAACAAGATTAAACTAATTCCATTAACATGATACTTCATAGCTAGTGTCTTGGTTTAGCCGGTATACAACGGATATTGGTGGAAACAAGACTCAAGTATTTTATAGAAATTACTGTTTAATAAACTGGGTACATTAATTCTGTTTTGTTGGAATATTTGAATTCTCTAGAACGTCTTTGTTTTCTCCATCTTTTTAAATATGATAAAGAATATAACAAACAAAAGCTGAGGCAGGATTTATCGTGAATTGTGTTGCTGTAATTAATTTCATCTTTCATAGACTTTTATATTTTGATTTTTCGACCTATTCCGTCCTTTTAACAAAACTTGCATTTCAAAATACTTTGGATTTTAAAATTTGTCCAGGCCTGTGTCAGAAACACTATAAGAAATGTACTTCAATATTATTGTAGTTCAATACATGTGGTATTTGACTATTTTTTTTTCATAATAAAATGTAAGTCATAACTTTTCAAATTGTTTCAGTACGAAATAATACTTCCTAAAATTGTTCTTCGCGCTTTAAACTCAATGGAATGGTACCAAAAAAAGATTCCAATTTCTTTAACACAATAATTTCATTCATTTGTAATATCTTATTAACACAGAGAACAATGTTACCTCGACGTTAGTTATTTCTTGACCTTTGCGTTTATTTTGACAAATGTTGAAATCTGTTCTTGTTTGGGAAAGGGCATTGCTTTTTTGTGGCAATAGAATATGTTAAATCAAAATCAAGGAATCTAATCATGATGGGAGAATGGGGGCCGATGAGGGTTGATGGGGGTTTGGGGGGGGGGGGGGGGAAGTAATGAAGTGCACAACAAAGCAAAAAAAATTTTTTTTGAAAATTATCGGTTTATTTTTTTCAAAAATCAAAACGGTGCTAAGTGAAAGTATGCCTATATTTATTTCCAATAGAATATTTCTAAAAATTTTATGAAGAAACTTATCGGGTTTTTTTTTTTGCTATAAAAATAATTTGTATATATGATATGAATGTAAAAAGTAATGATTGACTTGAAGTACAGTGTATACATCTAAACCCTTTCCAGTTCCTAATCTAATTACGAGGAAGATGAATTGAAGAATGGCTTATATCTTGTATACGCTGGCCATGTTTACAGATGGTAGATTTATATACACCTATACAATCTATTTATATACTCAAGGCCGTACCTACATATATCTATGTGCCTCCGTGTGGCGAGGGGCCATCGTACTGGAACGTGTATATGTATGTAATTGTGTACAAAGTATGTAACACAACGTCAAAATGGTGTACATGTGATAAAACAAATAGTAACAAGACAGTTAGTCAACCATCTTTACTTTTTCTTTTCGGGGGAGGGGGATGGGGGTTGTCCTTTCAGAAAATATATGTCTTATAGATAGATAATGCATGCATTTCAAGAACAAAGGAATTGTTTGATTCCGAACTTTCATCCAAACACGTTTTCTGATCGATATGGCGAGTCATTGTAGACGACGTCCATTTAAAACGAGTGACCACTTCGCTGCAACTGCTGCAGTATTGGGTTTGCTTGTCTGAAATGATGGGCGTTGCTAGCTGATTTTAATACCACCCTTCCTGAGGTAGCCTGTACGGATCGCTATGCCTCTTTATCCCCAGTGATTAGCTGCGCGCGATTGCACCTTTTTATACAATGTTAAGGGTAGCTGTTGCAAAGGTGATACGGATATTGCTCGGCTCGCGACCGTCAATAGATACCATAGGTAGTCATCATCTGATGTCCGAGACCACGTGTCCGCGTGTGTCCATTGTCCAGACCTTCTGATTAAAATCCTCTCAATTGAACATTTATGTGCACCGGACAACAAAAACTGATAATGGTTTCGATTTCGGTGCTTCTCTGCAGCACACATGCATAGCATGCAGACAATGCATGTCAAAAAATGCAAATGCGATATTGAATGGCGGCTCTGGCCATTTTATAAACGAGTTTAACTTTAATCTAATTCATGACTAGCACGTGGCATGTGGGCATATTCATCTAAAATACTTGGTAGTGAACGGATCTAAATATAATAGGAAAACAAAAACAAAACGCGTTGCTGGACAAAGCCAAATGCTTGGTGATGGGCATAGTCTAATGCATGCTGTCGAACGTTGTCAGAAAGTCATATACATGGCGCAGGTTGTCCCCCCACCCCAACCCCCACCCCCACTTTTCCTGCCTCTCTATATACAAAATGTATTTATCTGTGTCTAATTAGATGTTAATATGATGTCTTTGTTTCTCATGCTTTCACTTGCTTCCGCAAGCTCTTAAGGTGAAATGACGTCATCAATGTGTGTTATGGTTCACAAAAAGATGACGTCATAAAAGACACGTAAGCAATAAGTACACACATAGCCAAATTATGATGTCATCATAATAATGCACGTATATTGGTGTAAAGGAAAAAAAGTGATTTTTTTCATTAATATCACAGTAAATTGAAATTGTGATGAACCGCATGAATTATGACTGGATTTCAATAAATTTATCAACACATCCTCTATTTATACCTTATTCTATCATAGCATAGATAACATTTTTAAATGTACAATCCATAATTGATTTCATTTGAAATTAAAATTCATTTTTCTGAAAATTTTACAACAACACAATTATCACGCCAAGGCTTTTTGCATATGCGTTTCCTGTTTTGACATATTGGGTGCTGCTTATAATTGATGTTTCTGTCTTGTCTAATTTCTTTTTCATTCGGTCTCTTTTCTTAATATAATCCTCATTACCTCCAATGACTCGGGAAATCTTAAAATTACTCAGATTATTATCATGTAGAAACAAAAGGTAAACATTCTTCTGTGGTTTTCATGCATGGAACACGGGATGTAAAAGGTCATTTTTTTCTTAATTTTTTTTATTCCATTCAAAATCATCTCACTTTTTTAAATAATTAAATAATTCATATAGTTTAGCCTATTGCCCTCACTAACAATAGTAACTAATCTAGAAGCAAGGTAAAATGGCACATTCATTTTTTGTATGCTTAGGATGACTAGAACTAAAGTTTAAATACTTATCAGTTTGCAATATTCAGTGGTAATGACATCGTCTTTCAACTCTACTTAAACATAAAAGAAATTGTGATGAATTTTCACCTTACTCAAAAGTGCATTTAATATCTTAATGAAAAATTTTTTACACTTATCATGGAAAATTCAAGATGTCTTCATCAGGAGGCTATATGATAAAATAATAATCTTCCAGAAATCTCCACAAATGTTTTTCTTAAGAAAAAGCAAATTCTTCATCATTTTGTCCAATATTGTCAAGATATAATCCCTCTAAATATAAATCCGCTTATAAACATATTTCATTGCTTTGCCTTAATGTAATATTTTATGACTTGCCTTAATATCACTATATATTTCATGGTTATGTCCTAATGTAATATTCCATGGCTTTGCCTAAATGTCATAATATATTTCATTGCTTTGCCTAAATGTCAAAATATATTTCATGGTTTGCCTAAATGTCAACATATATTTCATGGCTTTGCCTAGATGTCATAATATATTTCATGGCTTTGCCTAAATGTCATAATATATTTCATGGCTTTGCCTAAATGTCATAATATATTCCATGGCTTTGCCTAAATTTCATAATATATTTCTTGGCTTAGCCTTAATTTCGTAATATATTTCATGGCTTAGCCTAAATAACATAATATATTTCATGGCTTAGCCTAAATGTCATAATATATTTCATGACTTTGCCTTAATCGCGTAATATATTCCATGGCTTTGTCTAAATAACATAGTGTATTTCATGACTTTGCATTAATCTCGTAATATATTCCATGGCTTTTCCTAAATGTCATAATATATTTCATGGCTTGCCTTAATGCCATAATATATTTTTTAACGTTGCAGTAATATCATGATAAATTTCAAGGCTATGTTTTAATATCATAATTTGTTTTATGACTTTACCTTAATATCATAATACATTTTTTGACTTGCCTTAATGTCACATTACCGTCAATAGCCATTAATAGTTTTTACTGTAAAAGAAGTACATGTATCTAAATTATTATCGACATTTTGTTTTGTCAGTTTAACCCATCTAAGTTCAAAATCTCAGCTAAGTAACTTCTGTTTTCAGATTCAGAACATATTAAGAAGGCTTGAAAGCGAAATTCCCAATTCTACTAAAAATGCTGTTTTTGTTTTAATAAGATGCGTTAACATAAACAGGGTCTATTCTAAGTATAAATGCGTACAGATTTCTAACCAACAATCTGCCATTAATGACGCTCGGTTTAGAAAGCTGATGATTATGATCATGATCATGGACAGCTTGCACCATTGCGTATTGACCAACCTGCACGCGCAATGCAGAGATGCGTCATAGGAGTCCAGGGAAGCTGGGAGGAGATGACATATCATTTATAGAAAAATCAATACCCTGGTCAGACGGAGCGCGTGGTCAGTGTCTCAAGTCTCACTGTCTAGCAAGCTGGAAGTGACGTTTCAGAAGATATCATCGACATCGGGTTTCAGATAAAAAAAAATACAGCCTGAGAGAATTGTTGAAGGATTATAAAGGAATCATTCGATTCATTCTCTTTGTATAAAGAATTTTATTTTTTGCTTAAAATGTTACGAAGATAAAGCCTAAGGATAATGCTAAATATGGCCGTGTTTCTCTAATTTTGCTTCCAGCTTCAATGTGTATTTAAGTAAATCCCCTTTGTCTCTGTTCTTCTGTTCCATGTACTTCTAACCTTCAGTTGATGGAGATGACTTACATACTAAAGATATTATAACACCGTTCGTGAAACTGTACAAATCAGTTGATTGAAATGAACATTCCAAACGACATTTCTTAGATGTCTCCGAAATTACACAACACTATACTTCATTTCGATGGCATACGTTTTATATGTTCCCAAAGCACCCGATCTTGTTTTTAATAAAAAAAAAAGAATTGCTTTCAAAATGAGTTTCCAGCTTAAGTTTATGGAAATAGAAAACTACACATAAAGATGGCGATCGTTTACATATTGTTAGCCGATGCCGACGGCCAGTTGAAGTTGAAGCCCTACACACACACCCTTATGTGATACCAGAAACTGCGCTCGTCAATTCATGACGGACTGGTCAGATGTGTTTGGATCCGGAATTATACGTCCGCGCGACCGACCTTGAATTTAATATGGCCCGAGTAGCCATGACGTCAGCAAGCTCTTTATAAAGGAGGCAAAGCATGAAATACTCGTAACTGGAGAGCGGATACGAGAAGAAGCTTCCGTGGTATTTATTATCGGAAAGTGATAATGTTTATGAGACCTCGTTGATATGAGTAGAAAGTCTGGTATCACTGTCGGTGAGCATGTTGTATGCATGTGGAAGATATTGGTTTTTGGTGGATATATGAACTACTTCCGGTGTTAGCAACACATCTCCATAACGTAAAACAAAAATGGTTTTCTAAAAATAAAAATGGTTTTAATTTTCTAAAAGGTGGCGGGAAAGTCTGCATCTTGTTTAATTACCGTTATATATTCCTAACCCGGACGTCCCCCGATTGAAAGTCACAATGGATGGCTGGACTACTTGAATAATTTTCGATAAACTTTAAAAATTATAAAAGAAATCAATTATCTAGTTAATAATTTGAGAGTTGTTAGTTTTAAGGATTAAACATATAGAAAAAAACCTTGGCAGCTATACCAATTTAACAAGGAACATTCAAACGTGACATAATACAAGGTTGATTTAAATACATTAAGGAAATCGCCTTGTTAATTTGTTTTCGATTGCACCCTATTATTTTGTTGGCTTTTAAAGTGCAACACCCGGTAGATCTAACCTGAAAAATTTTGACCGGAAGTGATGTTGACGGCAGTAAATAAAAACGATTTTCCTTTTGCAGAGTTTTAGAGCTGGGTAACGCAAAATAAAAAGTACCACGTAAATGTACCATATTGAACACCACAGTAAAGGAATGTTTCGTTTGAGAACGGATTAAGATAATCTAATTACATGGAGTAAAAGTATGCCTGTCCTGGTTAATTAAACATTGTTGGAATTCCAATTGATATGTGAACAAGTAATTCTGTGGTAAGTTTAATGAATTTATGAAAGTTTTCAAAAATAACCAGTGCAAGACTCCTGTACCGCGATATAATACTGCGGTATTTCGGTATACCGGTAATACATTATATACCGTAGGTAAGAAATGATATCGTTGACTACTAGTATACGTCACCAAACAAAGACACCATGTGATAGTGACGTCACCTTTGAAGAATCTTTAGCACACTTCTGTAACCAACACAAACGTCACTTGGTTGTCGTTGTTGTTATCATTTCTTTCGTTCACGAGTGCTATTGATCTTATACAAGGAACTTTGAATTTGTCTCGCATTATGGACTCTTTTGCGCCATTGCAATTGCGACAAAATAGATCTGTTCATACTGTTTTTAGACAAACGTCGATGACCCGAATGTATTTAATATTTGACAGTGAGACTTCGGTTTTAATTAACACGCACAAATATCAAAATTATATTTGTCACGGTGAGAAAATGCTACTATTTGTATATTCGCTCCACATACAATGTACATACGTCGCGCCATCCGACGGAAGAGGCTGCGTTGGTAATCTTTGGTACGTATGTACTTACCCTGGTAATCTTTGGTACGTACATTTGTATGTACTTACGCTGGTAATCTTTGGTACGTATGTACTTACGCTATGCTTGGTAAGTTGTGCATCAAACTGGACAATGGATTATTTTTGAGTTACCAAATATTGCCTTTAAAATGTAAGATTGCATATGGTTCATGTTTGATACAAATCTAGGAACAAGGGCTTCCTGTCAAATATGAAGTCTTTAGAACATAGCCAAATATAACGCAACTCAGCATATTTTAGAATTTTTAAATGAACTTTATCGGTATAAACACAAATTGTTTTACCTGAATATCAGATATATGCATTCAGGTATGTTGTACTCGTATTGCTGAATATACCTGACCGATATTTTCACTCCTAATTCCCGACCGTGAAAAACAACGATATACTGCTCTGCTCGTGAAAAATAGTGTATAATTCAAAGGGATACTATTAAAATAGCCTCCCTGTACTTAGATGAAGGGTAAAGACTCACATCAAAGGCGACTTCGTTTAGATTAGGAGTTTCGACATCTGTATATATTTGTGGTGCCCATAAATGTCCGCGCATGTTTGGCTGAGTCATATGTAGGTTCTGTACTGCCCCGCGTGTAAGCTGGAATTTTGTTCCGAGTCAAGTCCACACATCGTCCGGTCATATTACACGTACTTTACACGACCCGGGGTATTACAGGATGATCTGGCGACCGTCCAGTTATTACACGTGTGGCAAATTTCTGCAGGTTTCCACACAGGAAAGAAATACACACAGGGACCTGATAATTTAGTATAGCTAGCTTTGGACCAAAATTAAGGTGTTAAGAGCATTTTCACTATTTTTAGGGGGGGGGGGGGGAGGGGGTGTAAGTGTAAATCAATTTTCGATTAAAAAAAAAAATGCCCCACTCAATGGTCATTTTTATCGAAAATTTATCACGACCACCACCACCCCCCACCCCCCAGACCCCCTCCACACACACACTCAGTAAATTGCACTGTGAATACATAATTATTTAGATCAGTTTGCAGCACAGTTTTGGGGGTTATTACGTAATTTCGAGGTGATGTGTGTGTCTAAATAGTCTTTGTACTAAAAAAAGTCTAGAAGAATATTTTAAACTGCAGCATTTTTGTTCTCAAATTGTTATAAGCTTGCATAATAAACTTGCATAATTGTATCGGTAATATTTCATATAAATATTTTCCAAAACACGTATTTGTAAAATTATGTAAATTCCCCTGTTTACATTGTACTTAACCACACGACTTCCTTCTGTATGTGATTGTCGCATGTAAATATAAAGACAGAATTAATCTCTGTGTGTGTGTAAGATAGAGTTTCAGTGGAAACAAAGGTTTGTAGGAATTTCTGTCTTTTACCATGGAAATATGTATTTATTATACATTTCATCCTCTTGACGGTGATATAAGGGAATCTCAACCCGAGGGGGAAGATTGTTAAATTGAAAATCTCAAGGCTTTACCGGGTGTTTGGCAACATAAGAATCTGTCCCCGAGGGTTGAGATTCCCTTATCTCATCTTCAGTTGGGTACCGTAATTTTATGCGTATTACCCGCACCGAGGTATAGCCAGTGGGAAGTAAATTAAGGCATTTTTGACATGTAATTGATTCTTATTTTCTCTTACCTTGTTTGCATTATATAATGTAAACTTTGTAGACTGAATTCAGGAATGACGTGACGTCATATCATTATTATGAATATAGGAAAAAATCCCCAGTCTCAACCGTTGATTAGGTTGAGATATAAAAGATCTAACATAAGTTTCCATATCATATCAGATTTTACGAAACGAGTCTTAGGAATTTTTCAAATAGCAAGCCTCTAGAGTGCAAGATCCTTTTTAACACATAACCAAATATGTGGCATTTATTTCTTTATATTAACATTTTGTTTGCTTAGACCTATTGACAAAAATAATATTTTTTGTTTAGGTATAGCACAGGCGACCTTACCACTGCGTATTGATACACTCTAATGACGTAGAATAGGGCGTACTTGTGCACGTCCGCAGTGAAATAAACCTCGATGTAGTTTTGTTATTGACCTTAATTATGATTTTCTTGATTTGCAAACTTTAAAGTAATGCGCAAAAAGGATATGATAAAACATACGACTTGTTCAATAAACTAATTTTAGGAATGAAACTACATTTGTTTGATTTTTGTCATGCTGTTGCTAGGGACCTAATGGAAGGTATACAGTTTCCCGCGGAAAGACGCCGTTCTTGCTGCCATATTTCCTCCGTGTATTAAAAGGAGAAACTCTATCAAAAGAAACTGCATTTTCATGAATTCTCCATAAGGCAATGACGATAAAGGAAATATAATAGGGGCAACAGAGCAAAGGGAACATTGTGTTTTAGCGAGAAAATGGATAACACCAAGTTGGGGTCCTAGCAACAGCCTGGCAATAAAACAAAGTGGAGTTTCATTTTCAAAATTAGTTTGTGGAATTTGTTCAAGTCATGTGATTTTATCACATACATTTAGCAATTTATTCATGCTTTAAAAACTAGAAGATCATATTTAATATTAGTTCATATGAGCATAACAAATCTAGGTATCATCACGGCGCACTTGACCCAAGTACACTCTTTATTACGTCGTTGTAGTGTGATGAGGTCACCAAAGGAAAGTTACTGTTATCAATTGGTCGAGGCATACTTTATGTAAATATTGAAACATAAAACGCCGGCATTTTGACTCCAGTGCGGTGACGTCATATACTTGTTCTATTCGTGACATTACAATGAGAACATTTAAACTTACATCCGATCACAGGACTGCTACGTCACATTATATGGATATGAAATATGACTCTTTTTCCAACAACCAGAATAAGCTCAAACGACCACGAAACTGAACTGCTGACTCTTTTGGAAACATCCACTTTTACATTTAGCGTTTTGGATGAAAACTAATTAATCAGCAAGATTAAGTTTGCTTAATCTTGCTGATTATACAAGTTTTCAAAGTTTTGATTTCACGATATTGTCTTTGCCGCTTTGCAGCATGGGAGTTCGTGACGTAACGCCATTGTTCAGTCATTTTGGCGTCACGCCACGTAAAAATGTGTGAAAGATAAAACATCCATACACCCCTCTCTTTCCCTTGACAATTGTACCTTACACACACGGAAATGACAGAAAACTTTTTATCATACATGATTAACACAGGTCATTTGTCTAGTAATAAAGGGATGGAATAAAACGATATAATTTAATTTTGCTTGTAAGAGGCCTTTTTATTGGCTTAGAGGGTTATTACCTCATAACGTAATACATGGCGTCACCATTTGTAACGTCGCTTTTGATATGCTAATACCATAGCGTAATGCTTTCTAAGAGGAAAGATGTGGATTTTCACAGAGATTACGTAGAAAAGATTGAATTATATAATAAATAGTATCTTACATGAGTGTTCATATACTATTGAATTTATTAAACGGGGTTATTAGTTTCATATGAAACCAGCGCAGACAAGTAAGCGTTTCACAGATAGGCCAGTGTTATCAGGTAGTTTACGGGTTGTATCGATCACTGTTGATCAACTTCGATGGCCTTTCTTTTCGTTTTCCATTTCTTTAAGTTTACAGGATACATTTTAGATAATATCACAAACATACTTCCGCAATGAGGCCTAGAACTTTCAAACTAAAACCTTGTATCACCTTATATATGTATACCATGCTTATTCACACACGTTATAATGTATCTTATGTTATCTCTTACTGGTACAACTGTACTGATGTAACCTAAAAGAGGAAGTTATAACACTGGTCTGCGCTTTGTATTAAATTATCTTCTTCTGGTCTTGTGATTATTTATTTTTAGGATTAACCATGTAATTTTAGACATAAGTGTGTTTCGTAGAATCTTTTCCTTCCTTGGACATATAATCAAGTTGTAATCGCTCTCATCCGGAAAATAAGTCCTGGGTAATCTATTGGTTCATCGTAAGTATTTCCGGTGTCAAGTGTTTGTAAAAGTTACTGTACGTAAGGATAGGGAAACTGTGCTCGTATACTTAATGTCGTCATTATTATATTATATACTGGGTACTAAAATTAGCTTTGAAAAGTTATGAAATGTGTGTGGAAGTACGATTCCGATTGCTCGTTTTTGTGCGTAGAACTGTTTCCATTCGGAAATTCCCGTCATTTGGAGAGTTTTTAATTTATAAACAAGAACAGTTTATCGGTAAAAAGAAACCGTAGACAGCAGATGTAAGTGGTTGGAGAAGAGTGTACTATGGTATGTTTTAAAATCAGGTTCTAACTACAAAATGTAGATCTATAGGCCTTGTCCTCTGGTAACGGGTTTGGCATTTCACATGTACTCTTTGAAAATGAAATTTACTGCGGTAAAAAGTTCACAGGAAACTTGAAGTTTCACTTTCAAACAAAATACGTACAATTGTCGGGCTTGAAGAGATGGTCAAAGTGATACGTATATATTAATACAGTACTGTCTAGATATCTGCCAAATTTTAACTGTCGCAAAGAAACTTAAGTTGGAATAGGTCGTTTATGTGGTATATAGATGGCAACTGATGCAACATACGTATTATTTATATCTAAAGGAACATCCTTCATCAGATCCACGTTTTGTTTAATTGTTGTACAAGTGTAAACGGTAGACGAAGTAGTTTTAGCAAGGAGCATTATACTGTACATTGGTATCCGCGGATATACAGAAAATTATGAATATCCGGATCACAAAAAGTTTCCAAATTGTAATCCTGTTCCAATATAAGCGTCATACGTTTAGATAGATTATGATTGACATCATTGAATACATGACATCTTTTGAGTCATAGATTTTGTTGCGTGAATAACAGCACGTGCGCACGAGGCGTTCGAAGTGTAACTTACACTGAAAGATAATTAGCTATAAACAATTTCTATGGGAGACCTGGCACCTTGCTTGGCTACTGACTAACCATGAGGGTCTATTTCATACTTACTGTGGCATACTGTCGTGAACATTACATTTGTACGATGAACAGTAAAACGTATATTTGCTTTGTTTTAGCTTCTAACTCTGTGGGTGCGTTATAAATTGTATAATTGTATGAGGTTTATACCAGACCGATGTTATAACTATAAGGTCGGCCCGGTGTATATGGTTTTTGAGGATGTTACATGTATAGCTATAAGTACGGCCAGGTGTATATGGTTTTTGAGGATGTTATATATAGCTATAAGGCCGGCCAGGTGTATATGGTTTTGAGGATGTAACATGTATGGCCGGCAAGGTGTATATGGTTTTTGAGGATGTTACATGTATAGCTGTAAGGTCGGCCAGGTGTATATGGTTTTCGAGGATGTTCCATGTATAGCTATAAGGTCGGCCAGGTGTATATGGTTTTTGAGGATGTTGCATGTATAGCTATAAAGTTGGCCAGGTGTATATGGTTTTTGAGGATGGTACATGTATAGATATAAGATCGGCCAGGTGTATATGGTTTTTGAGGATGTTACATGTATAGCTATAAGGTCGACCAGGTGTATATGGTTTTTGAGGATGGTACATGTATAGATATAAGATCGGCCAGGTGTATATGGTTTTTGAGGATGTTGCATGTATAGCTATAAAGTTGGCCAGGTGTATATGGTTTTTGAGGATGTTGCATGTATAGCTATAAGGTCTGCCAGGTGTATATGGTTTTTGAGGATGTTGCATGTATAGCTATAAAGTTGGCCAGGTGTATAGAGATGTCACAAGCTTGAAGACCAACCCGGTGTGGTATATGGTATTCAGAGATGTCACAAGCTTGAAGACCGACCCGGTGTGGTATATGGTATTTAGAGATGTCACAAGCTTGATGACCGACCCGGTGTAGTATATGGTATTTAGAGATGTCACAAGCTTTATAACCGGCCCGGTGTGGTATATGGTATTTAGAGATGTGACAAACTTTATAACTGGCCCGGTGTGGTATATGGTATTTAGAGATGTGACAAACTTTATAACTGGCCCGGTGTGGTATAAGGTATTTAGAGATACCACAAGCTTTATAACTGGCCCGGTGTGGTATATGGTATTTAGAGATGTGACAAACTTTATAACTGGCCCGGTGTGGTATATGGTATTTAGAGATACCACAAGCTTTATGACCGGCCTGGTGTGGTATATGGTATTTAGAGATGTCACAAGCTTGATGACCGGATCGGTGTGATATATGGTATTTAGAGATGTCACAAGCTTTATGACCGGTTCGGTGTGGTATATGGTATTTAGAGATGTGACAAACTTTATGACCGTGCCGGTGTGGTATATGGTATTTAGATATGTCACAAGCTTGATGACCGACCCGGTGTGGTATATGGTATTCAGAGATGTCACAAGCTTTATGACCGGTTCGGTGTGGTATATGGTATTTAGAGATGTGACAAACTTTATGACCGGTTCGGTGTGGTATATGGTATTTAGAGATGTGACAACTTTATGACCGGCCCGGTGTGGTATATGGTATTAAGAGATGTCACAAGCTTTATGACCGGCCCGGTGTGGTATATGGTATTAAGAGATGTCACAAGCTTTATGACCGGCCCGGTGTGGTATATGGTATTTAGAGATGTCACAAGCTTGATGACCGACCCGGTGTGGTATATGGTATTCAGAGATGTCACAAGTTTTATAACTGGCCCGGTGTGATATATGGTATTTAGAGATGTCACAAGCTTGATGACCGGATCGGTGTGGTATATGGTATTTAGAGATGTCACAAGCTTGATGACCGTCCCGGAGTGGTATATGGTATTAAGAGATGTCACAAGCTTTATGACCGTCCCGGAGTGGTATATGGTATTTAGAGATGTCACAAGCTTTATAACCGTCCCGGTTTGGTATATGGTATTTAGAGATATCACAAGCTTTATGACCGTCACGGAGTGGTATATGGTATTTAGAGATGTCACAAGCTTTATAACCGGCCCGGTGTGGTATATGGTATTTAGAGATATCACAAGCTTTATGACCGGCCCGGTGTGGTATATGGTATTAAGAGATGTCACAAGATTTATGACCGGCCCGGTGTGGTATATGGTATTTAGAGATATCACAAGCTTTATGACCGTCCCGGTGTGGTATATGGTATTAAGAGATGTCACAAGCTTTATGACCGGCCCGGTGTGGTATATGGTATTTAGAGATATCACAAGCTTTATGACCGGCCCGGTGTGATATATGGTATTAAGAGATGTCACAAGCTTTATGACCGGCCCGGTGTGGTATATGGTATTTAGAGATATCACAAGCTTTATGACCGGCCCGGTGTGGTATATGGTATTAAGAGATGTCACAAGCTTTATGACCGGCCCGGTGTGGTATATGGTATTTAGAGATATCACAAGCTTTATGACCGGCCCGGTGTGATATATGGTATTTAGAGATGTCACAAGCTTTATGACCGGCCCGGTGTGATATATGGTATTTAGAGATGTCACAAGCTTTATGACCGGCCCGGTGTGATATATGGTATTTAGAGATGTCACAAGCTTTATGACCGGCCCGGTGTGGTATTTGGTATTCAGAGATGTCACAAGCTTGATGACCGACCCGGTGTAGTATATGGTATTTAGAGATATCACAAGTTTTATGACCGGATCTGTGTGGTATAAGGTATCGAGAGATGTCATAACAATTTAAGATCAGCCCCCATTAGGTATGGTATTCAGAGATACGTGTATCATTAAGCGTTATGACCGGCCCGGTGTGGTATATGATATTCAGAGATGTCATAACAATTTAAGATCAGCCCCCATTAGGTATGGTATTCAGAGATACATGTATCATTAAGCTTTATGACCGGTCCGGTGTGGTATGGTATTTAGAGAAAACAATATACATTGTATGATCAATCCGGTTATGATGGCTGTTAGATAAATAATTCCCGGACATTTGTAACGTGGAAATTTTCCTAGAGCTCGAGCAAACAGAACGCCGGGGAATTCCAACATTTGTACATGATCTTCAGCTCCGGAAGCGTATCTCATATCAAAGGTACAGGTGCATTTGGTTTTAATAATGTCCATCCTGAGATGGCCAGCTGAAGTACGGCAGAGGAGAGGAGGGGAGGGGAGGTGGGAGGGGGGACTTAAGGAGCATATACTAACGTAAACTTTACCCTAAATCAGAACTAATTCCAACAAGCATAACTCAAACCGCTGGCCAGATAGTATTTGTTAGAGATTACGTTCGCCAAACTGCTCGATGAATAGTCAGCTTTTAATTTTTCTTTTTTTTACCATAACTTTTTCCATATTCAATTTTTCCATTTCGGTATTTTGTATTCGTTCATTTCATTGTTAGATATATGTTCTTAATGATAAATTGGCGAAATATTTTAACAACGACACTAGATTATTTACATATCTCTTATATATTTAAAATGTTACAAAATATATTAAAAGCTAACAACGCGCGTTAAATTTCGTTTATGCGGCCTGCATGTGATAACATCATAGCTAACAGCAGCCGGCCGGAGAGTAGACCACGTGCTTTGGCCAATTTCGCTTCTGGTATCGCTCTAACCGTGTTGACCTGGCGATGACCCTCCGTTACCGTGATGCACTGCTACAACTGCCCGGAAAGTCTATTAATTTTACATTCTATCATCGTTAAATTTCTTTCAGTGAAAAAAAGAACCAACATATTTGGCCCCGATATCTGTAGCTATGATCTGCCCACACTCCTTTATTCATGAAGCGATATCTTTACAACGTCCAGTTTTAAAACAGACTAATGAAAATATATCAAACGAATGCAGAGGCTGCCGCTTGAGTGACCGCCATGTGCTGTATGGGTGCATCCGGTCACGGGGATTTGGCTTTATAATAAAACAATGTACATTTAAACATATGTCGCGAATCAAGCGTATGAATTTTTATCATAAGCGACATTTTGTTGGACACATATATAAATATTTTAAATTTTCATTTTTTTTTTATTTATTTCACAGGTGTTGAAAATTTCAAACACGAATAAAAATAACTCGGACGAAATGGCCAGTTCCTAAGGTGTGATGGATTGCCCAACAAAGTTTTAAGGTAGAGTAAAAAATTAAAATCTGGACACTTTTAGAGGGACTCTCGTCCTATTTTGTTTTGTTTTTGGGGACCATTAAAGTTGCTAAACGTAACTTGGTTCCTGCTGATCAGATGCTGATCAAAGAGAAAATCGGCTGCGATGATCCCAAGTACTACTTTTTTAAAGCAATTTATCTACAAAAAAGAAAGTGCTTTAACGACCACAACTTGTACGCTTACGATGTCTGCGTTTTATTGTTAAATGAAAAATGTTTCTATAAATAATTCACAGGCTCTAAGATGTTTTGCTTCCCTTACATCCTTGTCTACATACATGTAGGGACACTACACACATACATGTGTGTAGGAATAGTATACACATGCATATTGTATATGGACAGTATACCAATTTATACAGACAGTATACGGATAGTATACACATATAGTGTATGTAGGGGTACTATACACATATGATAGGGCAGTATACACATACGTAATGGCAGTATACAAATGTAAGGGCGGTATACACATATGTAAGGGCGGTATACACATATGTAAGGGCGGTATACACATATGTCACGGCAGTATACACATATGTAAGGGCGGTATACACATATATCACGTCAGTATACACATACAATGTATGTAAGGGCGGTATACACATATGAACGGACATTATATACAAATGTACAGACATACCTTACACATATGTCACGGCAGTATACACGTATGTCAGGACGATATACTCATATGTAAGGGCGGGATACACGTATGTAAGGGCGGTATACTCATATGTAAGGGCGGTATACACATATGTAAGGGCGGTATACTCATATGTCAGGACGATATACTTATATGTAAGGCCGATATACACATATGTAAGGCCGATATACACATATGTACGGGCAGTATACACATGGGATAATCTTTAACCATTACACATGTAAAGGAGTTGACAGGTCAAAAATATAATCAAAAAATACCTTGCTACTAGACGGAACATGGAATAATTATTGTGTAATATCAAGGAAGCTCTGGAGGCAAACAAGACAGGTTATACGTAACAGAACTCTATAAACCAGCCATTTATATGTACCCATCAGATATGTTTTCATTAGTTTGGTCGCTGGCCCATCAAAGCTCTCCAAACATTTACAGTACCACTCCGTACTAGGGTCAGTACATATCTGTTTGTGTGTATAGTGCTGTGTACTATGTATTCGTTATTGTCTGTTTATGATGAAAGGTTATTACGTCAGCTGTATTATAACAATATATGTTTCTGAGAACAGGAAGTTTGTATTTTCCTGATTCGACTGTTTATCTTTATTACAAGCATTCGTAGCACATTTGTAACATTCTCCGCATTCATTTGATGTTTAACTGTGTAATATCACGTTCACACGAGTGTAGTTGAAACTAATCTCCTGGATTATTCATGAGGTTTTTTCAGTCAAAAAATGTACACATATCTACAGGTAAACAAACGCGTGTGTACATGTATGTGTTAACCTTGGTTTAGTTTAATTGTTTTTAAGTCCTATTAACAGCTGAGGCCATTTAAGGACGGCTTCTCGGTGTATGCGAGGTGGGAATGGGTTGCATTCTGCGGCATGTAAGCCTTCTTGCGATAGTCTGGATATTTCTGCCAATTTAAAATGCTACTACACTGAAGTATACTTTCGAAGGCCCCCATAAGAACATCCCATCCGGTCACATTATACTGACAACGGGTGGACCAGTCGTCCACTCCCATAATGCTGAGCGTCAAGCAGGGATAGGGTACTATACCTTTAAGATTTCAGTATGTCTCGGCTCGGGAACAAAACCCATATCCTTCCTCACTAGGGCGAACGCTCAACTAAAGGCCCAAAAGTTAGAAAGTGTCAAGGGAGACATCAGGAATGAGAAAGTTGTTTAGAAAGAAAAGATAAGATCCTAAATTTAGTCGCCTCTTACGATTATGCAATGGGAGCAGCAAGTACATGTATTCTTACGCCATGCCTGCAGAGAAGATGTCTTAACCAAAAGGTAATATTAATTAACAAACGTGTTTATATGTTAACCTACGGGTAGATCAACAAACGTGTGTATGTGTTCACAGACAGGTTTTAACAACAAACTTGTGTATGTATGTGTTAACTGTTAACTTGCAGTTGCCTTGGACTCGATGGGTTCATGGGGAAACTTCGACTTACCGAGTACCATGTATTCGAGTTAAGTGAGTTTGAGTGTCTAGCTTGTGTGAAGTTTGGACGGGGCTAGCAAAACACAGGGACCTGGACATTTGTTACAGCTAGTTTTCCACCTCGAAAGCTTTCCACCCTTTAGGCTTTATGACCATTGAGGGGGTATTTTTATCGAAAATTGATCTAAACCCATCCAAAAACGTAAAATTACTCTAAGCAGCTTAGTTTAGGTACAAAACTAGCTGTAACAAATTCTCATCCCTGTGTGACAAAATTATACGGAGTCACAAAGTTATACGAGTTCGAGATAATGAAGATCGACGGTATCAATATTTCTTACTTCAAAGGCATGTGTATATATGCACTATCACAAGGACTTTCTTATTTCTATACATACTGTCGCCAACACTGTTACAATTTTATTTTCAAAGACAGAAATATTGAGAGCTGCCATTTCAGTCATACAGTGTGTTAACAATTGCATGTCATTATGCGACATCATCGCTTGACTCATCGCAGAATTTACCCGGAAAAGTGTCCGGACTGGTCATTATAATGGAGGTTTGTGTGTCTGACACGTGGTAGTTTCGCACTCAATGTCACGGCGACTGTTTTAACAACTGGACATCTCATGGACATTATCGATCTAAACTTGTCGGTGTACAGCCGGACATCGGCGGTCGCCATATCAAAAATATCAACCGACAAATGTCCATGGGTATTATCACAAATCAATGAGAGGGGCTTATCTTGTGAAGAAGGGTTAATTTTCTTGGACAAGCTTCATTGTGAAATTAGTATGTTCAAGCCTTGGGTCATTTTTTCCCTCCCACTTTTTGATATGTTGGTTACTTAACTTGGTCAGTGTTTGGCAAAAATGCTATATTTTACTTGTCAAAGCAGTTATGACTAAAATTATAGCCCGTCAAAATTATCATTCTATTGTTGGTTTTTCTGTTTGTCCAGAAAATAACATCACATTTATACCATGTTTCTTGTCATTTGAATAATGTGTGTATCATTTCTGGAAACTTTGTTATTATCCTTCCACTGCTGTCATTCTGGTTGGCAGGTGCAATAACTAACGGAGATTATTCCTTCAGTAAAAGACCGTAGGTTTTCATTTCGGTTTTGAGTTAGGATTATGGTTTTGTTGACGCTTTGATATCCTCTGAAGTTGGTAGCATACGGGTCATCCCTTGATACTTTAGATGGTATTCTTAGTGTATTGCCATTGTTGTATATGTTTTAAGCGAATCACCCTGGGATGTGTGCTAACACCGTTCTTGACATCACAAAGATTAAATGCCAAATGCATTTCACGACTGCAAAGCACAAGTGAACAGCTTGAAGTTTGTCATGTAAGTGAAATACGCGTTATACTCAACGGGAAAACTATTATTTTTTTCTTTTACATACATTTAATATTATCATCAAAGATTAAAAAAGTTTCAATTATTGAGAATAATCCTAAAGCGTAAACTTCTGCGCCATACTTTGATGACACCATGCTAGGTAAATGGACTGTCAGTACTGTTTGCAGAACTTTTATATTGATATTAACAAGGATTTGGTTTGGTTTGTTTTGATTGTTTTTACGTCCTATTTACAGTTAGGGTCATTTAGCGGTGTATGCGATGTGCGTGTGTTGAGAGTGTGTGTATTTGGGAGGCAGCGATAAGTTTGTGTAAGCCTTCATGCAATAGTCCGGATCTTTTCCGATTTAAAGTGCTACCACATTGAAGTATACTCCCGAAAGCTCCAAGCAGAATACACCACCCAGTCACACTATACTGACAACAGGTGAACCAGTCGTTCCACTTACATAATGCTGAGCGTCAAGAAGGGAAATGTTGTAACTACCATTGTGTGAAACTCTGGTATGTCCTGGCCTTGGAACAGAACCCAAAGCTTTCATCACACAGTTGAACGTTCAACTTAAGACTAAAAGTGAGGTATAGTGTCAAGGAAGACATTAGGAAGGAGAAAGTTGTTAAGAAAGGCTGTAAAAGAGAAGATCCCAAATTTAGTCGCCTCTTGCGATCATGTAATTGGGGCAGCAGGTACAATTCTTACGCCCTGCCTTAGTCTACAGGACACTCTTAACAAAGAAAAAAAAGTGGGCCGGTTATTAAAACAATGCAACACGTATGTTTATGAAACATGTATTTACAATTTGATCCAGATGAAAATATTGACAAAAATCGCCATTCATTTATTACATTTGATCATTGTACCGTCCAAAGAGAACGAATTTTAATCTACCAAACATCTAGTTGAGGAAACTCGTTTGTAAAGTTTTGTAAATAGTCTGTCTTTTGTCCCCGTTGACTCATCACAAGCACTATTATGGGACTGTCACTTCTAAGTGAACCCCGAGCAGTGTCATTCTTCTTTGTCGATCTGTTTGTTCTTCGATTCGTTGACTATATCTTTGTCAATAAGGCAAACAGCGAGAGCCTGTTGAACCATTGACGTGTGTGCTCGTCTATTTGTAGTTTCCACAAAAAGGATGACTTTTTATTGAAAACTGCGTACAAAACGACTAAATGAGCTTCATTAGGAGCGTTAAGAAAGGTCCCCCTCCCGGAATGTGTCCTCCCTAGCTGAACAGTTCATGGCTGGACCATACAAGTTTACAATGGGCCAAAATGCTTTTCAGCATAAACGACAACTTAGTGAATTTAGAAAAAGCAAAAAGAATTGAATAATTCACTAAAAAATCACTACATGGAATTATGAACAATTATGAATATCAGAATGGTAAATAAATTACATTTAAGCATACTAATATAACGGGTACGGCAAACAGACTCGTTAAACATATTCATTATATAAAGTTGAAGAAACACAAATAATTAGCATACTAACTTCAAAATTACCACTACTCAAATGATATTAACTGTGGCTATGGAGGTTCCAGCAAACCTCGGGGACTAAAAAAAAATTACAGCAGAGTCTACCATCCCCTATCATTAAAGATAACGTTACACACACATATGCTGCACCTTTAAAATCAGTCAAATTAAAGGAACGGAACATTTTGAGTTGCGTACGTATCCAATGCTGGAACATTTTTTTTATAATTCGTACACCAAAAATAACTAGGCAATCCAATTATAAACATATATAAATTACTTTTTATGATCTCCAATACTTTTTGTTGGTTTCGCAAACAACAAATCAAATTCTTACGAGTTGGGCATGTGTGTATCGCTTTATTAATGCATTGTCTACTTAAAAGAATTGGCAATGTATGCCTGAGATGACCACCCATATTATAATTATATTAATGTCGCGGCAGTTATTGTTAAAACTTATTGAATCAGTAATTACATGATCTGTAATTTTACACGTTATTCAGGCATGCCAAGTAACATTGATAATAATTAAACACGATACACTATGCCACGTAACAAACGACCGGATATGACCAATCTAACGTAGAACGATAACTCAGAAACGAATTTGATTCAATCGTCACACACGTGTTCTTGACCAATGTCGACGACGGCGCTGACGTATCCATCGTGACGTCACTTTAAATACCGATCATCAAATTTATTGAATTGGTATTTTATCTTTATAACAAATAATATATACCCTGCAATCGTCTTTTCCTTTAAATAAAATAAAATATCTCAATGATATTGCTTTCCGCAAACTCTCGTTAATATTTTTCTTTAACAAGGTCCAGAATCCCATAATGCCACTCTGAAAACAATTTGAACCACAGAGCACGTGTCTAGCGCGCGTATTTGTAGTCCAATATCACGTCTTTTGTGCTAACACCTTAGAACTTCCCTATAGCTCTCAATCATAGGGTGGAAACATCCACGGTACACGATCGTTCGACAATGACTATGTAAAATCACACTTGACGAGAGGTTGCCATGGTCATTTTAGCCTCATCAAGTCTCCCTCCTCCTCCCCTTCACCAATTGATTGTCTACACCTGTTGTATAGGTTGACACGAGAACGGTGACCTGGTCCCTCCTTCCCGGCATTACGTGGCCAATGGTGTTTAATGGGATGCTTTGCTTTCATATATTATCCGGTATAGCTTTACTCATTTGGAGAATACGGTAAACCTTTTACATTATCTAACTGCCGTGATGACCTCTATAGATGACAAGTTAATTAAAACTCCGACTGTTAATTTTCATATTATACGTGTAATACTTATATCTATTCCTTAAACAAAATCACTCTATATTGCCAATATAAAGCTCCAATAAACTTAAATCTGTATCTATAGCCCAAATATTAGTAATATACATTTGTACCCCACCATCAATATCCCTAGTAGTAGTAACAAATATCATCATCACCATCCCTGGCAGTAATAATATACCTCATCATCACCTTCCCTAGTAGTAGTAATATACCCCATCATCACCTTCCCTAGTAGTAGTAATATACCCCACCATCACCATTCCTAGTAGCAGTAATATACCCCACCATCACCTTCCCTAGTAGTAGTAATATACCCCCATCATCACCTTTCCTAGTAGTAGTAATATACCCCACCATCACCATCCATAGTAGTAGTAATATATATACACCATCATCACCTTCCCTAGTAGTAGTAATATACTCCACCATCACCATCCCTAGTAGTAGTAATATACCCCATCATCACCTTCCCTAGTAGTAGTAATATACCCCACCATCACCATCCCTAGAAGTAGTAATATACTCCACCATCACCATCCATAGTAGTAGTACTATACTCCATCATCACCTTCCCTAGTAGTAGTAATATACCCCATCATCACCTTCCCTAGTAGTAGTAATATAACCAACCATCACCTTCCCTAGTAGTAGTAATATACCCCATCATCACCTTCCCTAGTAGTAGTAATATACCCCATCATCACCTTCCCTAGTAGTAGTAATATACCCCATCATCACCTTCCCTAGTAGTAGTAATATACCCCATCATCACCTTCCTTAGTAGTAGTAATATACCCCACCATCACCTTCCCTAGTAGTAGTAATATACCACCATCATCACCTTCCCTAGTAGTAGTAATAAACCCCATCATCACCTTCCCTAGTAGTAGTAATATACCCCATCATCACCTTCCCTAGTAGTAGTAATATAACCAACCATCACCTTCCCTAGTAGTAGCAATGTACCCCATCATCACCTTCCCTAGTAGTAGTAATATACCCCATCATCACCTTCCCTAGTTGTAGTAATATACCCCATCATCACCTTCCTTAGTAGTAGTAATATACCCCATCATCACCTTCCCTAGTAGTAGTAATATACCCCACCATCACCAGCCGTAGAAGTAGTAATATACCCCACCATCACCTTCCCTAGTAGTAGTAATATACCCTATCATCACCTTTCCTAGTAGTAGTAATATACCCCACCATCACCATCCCTAGTAGTAGTAATATACCCCATCATCACCTTCCCTAGTAGCAGTAATATACCCCACCATCACCATCCCTAGTAGCAGTAATATACCCCATCATCACCTTCCCTAGTAGTAGTAATATACCCCATCATCACCTTCCCTAGTAGCAGTAATATACCCCACCATCACCATCCCTAGTAGTAGTAATATACCCCATCATCACCTTCCTTAGTAGTAGTATTATACCCCATCATCACCATCCCTAGTAGTAGTAATATACCCCATCATCACCATCCCTAGTAGTAGTAATGTACCCCATCATCACCTTCCTTAGTAGTAGTGATATACCTTATCATCACCTTCCTTAGTAGTAGTAATATACCCCATCATCACCTGCCCTAGTAGTAGTAATATACCCCATCATCACCTTCCTTAGTAGTAGTAATACACCATCATCACCTTCCTTAGTAGTAGTAATATACCCCATCATCACCTGCCCTAGTAGTAGTAATATACCCCATCATCACCTTCCCTAGTAGTAGTAATATACCACCATCATCACCTTCCCTAGTAGTAGTAATATACCACCATCATCACCTTCCCTAGTAGTAGTAATATACCCCATCATCACCTTCCCTAGTAGTAGTAATATACCACCATCATCACCTTCCCTAGTAGTAGTAATATACCCCATCATCACCTTCCCTAGTAGTAGTAATATACCCCATCATCACCATCCCTAGTAGTAGTAATATACCCCATCATCACCATCCCTAGTAGTAGTAATGTACCCCATCATCACCATCCATAGTAGTAGTAATATACCCCATCATCACCATCCCTAGTAGTAGTAATATACCCAATCATCACCATCCCTAGTAGTAGTAATATACCCCATCATCACCATCCCTAGTAGTAGTAATGTACCCCATCATCACCTTCTTTAGTAGTAGTGATATACCTTATCATCACCTTCCTTAGTAGTAGTAATATACCCCATCATCACCTGCCCTAGTAGTAGTAATATACCCCATCATCACCTTCCTTAGTAGTAGTAATACACCATCATCACCTTCCTTAGTAGTAGTAATATACCCCATCATCACCTGCCCTAGTAGTAGTAATATACCCCATCATCACCTTCCCTAGTAGTAGTAATATACCACCATCATCACCTTCCCTAGTAGTACTGTAGTAATATACCACCATCATTACCTTCCCTAGTAGTAGTAATATACCCCATCATCACCTTCCCTAGTAGTAGTAATATACCACCATCATCACCTTCCCTAGTAGTAGTAATATACCCCATCATCACCTTCCCTAGTAGTAGTAATATACCCCATCATCACCTTCCCTAGTAGTAGTAATATACCCCATCATCACCTTCCTTAGTAGTAGTAATGTACCCCATCATCACCTTCCCTAGTAGAAGTAATATACCACCATCATCACCTTCCCTAGTAGTAGTAATATACCCCATCATCACCTTCCCTAGTAGTAGTAATATACCGCTATCATTACCTTCCCTAGTAGTAGTAATTTACCACCATCATCACATTCCCTAGTAGTAGTAATATACCCCATCATCACCTTCCCTAGTAGTAGTAATATACCCCATCATCACCTTCCCTAGTAATAGTAATATACCACCATCATCACCTTCCCTATTAGTAGTAATATACCCCATCATCACAATCCCTAGTAGTAGTAATATACCCCATCATCACCATCCCTAGAGTAGTGATATACCCCACCATCACCTTCCCTAGTAGAAACAATACACCCCATCATCATCTTCCCTAGTAGTAGTAATATACCCCATCATCACCATCGCTAGTAGCAGTAATATACACCATCATCACCATCCCTAGTAGAAGTAATATACACCATCATCACCGTCCCTAGTAGTAGTTATATTCCCCATCATCACCATCCCTAGTAGTAGTAATATACCCCATCATCACCTTCCCTAGTAGTAGTAATATACCCCATCATCACCTTCCCTAGAAGTAATAGAAGTAATGACCTCGTCCTCCCACACCAGTCGTCTTCCAATGTAACAATGTACTATATATGTTGCTCTAGCCTGTTATACAGCGCTTATCGTACACGGAAAATATCATTCTATAAAACTGAAGAACAAATGTCATATGAAATATACGATTCGATTTCGAGATTTTTAAAAGCACGAAATATGAACCCAAAAAGAGGACAAACGACCTTAAAACACGAAGAAAACAAAGACCGCTATTCAGACCAATCCAAGCACAGCTGTCGATTCACCCAAGGAAATCGGAAAGAGCTTCCTGTCAAGCACTGCTCAATGGAAGTCGTAGTCTAAAGAAAGGTATATCTAGCCGGTGTCTTCGGCTTTGATCCGAGGCGGTATGCTGGTGATAGTTATGTAAACCGGCCATACCTATAACACTTCAGGGTGTCTTATCCATCATGCCGTCACCCTCCCGGAGAGCGGGTATTGTGGAGGCCGCCGTATTTAATTCAGCCGTTAGGTTTTATATGGTTAACGCACGAGGCCTCGGTTATCTGAATCCGCGATCGCGTGTGGGTTAGATAATAGGACTATTCAAATTAGGGTTTTTCTCCGTCGTTCATAAAAGTTCTTTACTTGTTCACATCCGTTTTTATCATTTACTGTTGGTTTGAATAGATTTTGTTCTCGCCTATATTCCAATTATGCTTTATAAACTTGAATATCCTTGAATAATCCTTTTTAGACATGTGGCATTGTAGCCAGGCGACATCTTGTGATCATAGATTATTACTTACCTGAGGTTCCGTATTGTACTGACAGTTCGCCGCTCCTTTAACATATTGTGTGATAGCTATACGTAATAACGTGTTTTTTAATATTGATATTATATACATTGACAGGATAAGGGTGAAATTATATCTAGAACCCCACACAAACGTCACCGATTCGGTTTCTCACCTGAAAAATGCTGGAGTACATTGGATCAATAACTAATTAAAAACGATGTATATGTAATAGTTAAAATACAATTTTGGTTTTATTTCAACATAAATTGATCGTTTCCCAAGAATAAGTTTAATAATGAGTCCTGTTTACATGGGCACTTGTTGACAAAAACTTATATTTCGATTTTTTTTTTCAATGAACGGCACGATTAGTGAGATCATTCAGGCGTGTTAGAGACTTGGACATTCACAACATGAACCATAACGTGTGTACATGCTGGTGTTGATAATAATGAGTATTAATGATTCAGTCACGACTTAACAACATCAGCCTTAATGACACTTAACATATTGCTTACCAATAGCATTCACTCGTAAATCTAAGAGGAGATAATTGTTCTTCATAATTCATTTGGTCAATCGTTAATTATAACACTTTCCATATGTCCAGTCAGAGAGTGCTTACATATTAAATTATTCATTATACAAAGGGTTATGTGTTTGTTGGGAAACTATTCAGTTCTGTTAAACACATGGCAAATACTAGTTACGTCTCCCCTTCGAATGAAGCGATATACATGGTATTAGTATATAAAAAATCATAGAGTACCAAAGCGTCAACAAAACAATCCAAACTCAAAATCAAATAAACTTAATGGGGCAAAATATGAATAAAAGAAAGATTCACATGGATACCAAGTACAAGAGAATGGGGTCATGTGTTCCGGAAGAGTAAGCGTCTTCTTTCCCTTTAATCTATGAATTTAGAATTTAAATTGTAACACTTTTCTGTATAATTTCAAATTAAACATTGTATAGAACATTATTGCATTGAATACTTTTCTCCAGGCATCATTCCTGACTACGGGGTCAGTTTTTGAGGACTGATACAAAGATCACCATTACAAATAAAATGGTTAAATTTAATAATTTGACAGGAAGCAGTTCCTCTTGTAAGTAGGTCAAATGAGTGCTGGGATATTCTGATGGAACTAAATCATGTTTAGAATCTTAACTGGTCCCCGGGTTTTAAACTACTTAAAGGAAGACGTACGTTTTTATTCATAAAATCAACTCTTTAGTTAATATAACTCATTTTGGGTTGTATGAGATGCTGTCCGATTTACATTTTTAATTTAGCTACAGTATTTGAATTTAAAACAAAGCCAGAAATAACCTTATAAAGACACCGTCGTCACTCATTATATTTTCTCGATTTTGTTTTCTAATTTATACACAAAAACACAAAAAAATCGAAGCTCATATGAGTATTTAATGTAACAGTTTATTTACTTAAAGCACTTATAAGTTGCTTAACTAGTGTATGAAATGGCAATAGGTGGTGTGTTGTCGATGGAAGGAGTTTTGTTTGTTACTTTCTATCGCTATCACATGTACATTTAGAAAAACTGTAGGGATATTGATAATTATAGATTAAGGGTAAAATTAGAAAATGATAATAAAAGTCATGCAACAGGTGTAAGGTTATTATAATGTCCCATAATGCCCCTGTAACAGCTTCAGCAATAAAGATAAGTGCCAAATTAGACCTGACTACCTGTAAAAGTCTATACAAGGGAAATCAATAAAAAACAAATGATAAACTATAAGTGTCACATCGTGGGAATGAAATCAATATTTGGTTCTCCGTTGTCCCATAGGGAAAGCAGGGAAGAAAACTATACCATATCTATAGCTGTCATTAAATGAAAGTTTCCTTGATATATGCGCGAACATTTTTTGCTTAATTTTCTAAAATCACGACCCTTCCACGTTTATTTATTACTATTTTAAAAGATGTATCATGTTTGATAATTACGGTTGTAATAATTAACAACAACGTGACAAAAACGTGATGGTTTTAATACGTCTCTGTAGGTATACACACACACATCAGATATGCATGGTAACACACACCCAATCGATTAGTAAGGTTCTATTCTCTAAAAAACTTATTGGTGCATAGAAAATTGGATTCATAAATATGTAGACGAACATTATGCAGTGAAAAACAAGAGAATATTACCTGTTTTGTAGCAGGGATTATCTGGGGACATGGTTGATAACGTAAAAATCCAACTGCTTTTTATCAAAACACGTTTTCGTGTAACTTAATAATTAATAGCATTCGCAAATTGAGGACTTAATAATTTAGCATGTTGGTACCTTCCTGACTCTATTTTTCATTCGGTTTGAAGCCAGGTAAAGTAAGAAGGTTCACACTTCTGCTCTCCTCGCATTTCATTCATTAACTTTCTGATGAAGACAAAGTTGCTGTCACGGAGGAGTTGGAATATTATCTGTACTAATCTCATCACGACAGTGCCACTGATTTCTCCTCTTATTATATCTAATTGACATCGAATTTGCATTTTAACTCAGTAGAAATTTAAGGTAAGCTATTTTTTACTAACAGATGATTAAGTTTTTTGATCACTTATGAAGTTTCAAACTCAAGTTTGTCTCAAGTCTTAAGTGAAGTTTACGTTTCATCTTAGTTTTCAATTTATTATCATTATCCATTTCTGTAAAATGACTTCAAAATCACTTTTTTTTTCCAGCACTCTGAACCGAGAATTTAGTATGTTTTCAGAAAGCAGCAAAAAGCAAATTGCATTGCTTTAATTAATCTCTTTGTTTCATAGAATTTTCAATTAATTAATTATTATTATTTTTAAATTATTTACTGAATAAGCTAATTTATAAAATTTGGCAAATAGTTTTATTTATGTTATTCTTGATATTCAAACATAAAATACAGAAAATATTTATTCAAACATATTTCAATTAGTTCATTTCACAATATTTGTTTTCATTTTAAGACTTTTTAAGTATTGAATGTGTAATATTGACATGTTTGTAGCATTCAAGCCTCCACATAATGTCCCACAATCAGCACCCTACTTGTATTCAAAATCATCGATAATTGTCATATAATTTGCTGGTCAGTTGTCTCAATAGCTTAAACATTGAGATAAATTTAAAGAAAATCAAATAATTGGGGGTTTTTTTTGTAACTTACGGAAAAGAGTGTTTATTATTTGTTTATGGATCAAGTGTTTAACATTAATATTAAGTTATGTTTATGAGTAATCAGAAGTTGCAGTTATAGCCAATTTTGTCCATAGTTACTTTCACTATATAAAGAAATTATACATGTATATAAAACTTCTACGTCTATTATCAACATACATTCTACATTTAATGTTATGAATAAACAATCAAACTCATGATTTTTGGATTTTAAATAATTAGCAATATTTCATTTAAAAGGCTTATAATGAAACTTTTCAGGTATATTTTTTTCTCATTACGTTCAACATGATGGATTTAACCTGTGATGAACGGTGATGGACAATTATGCTTATCGCCCCGAAATAAATATTTGCAAATGTTCAACATGTTTTGCTTCTGTAAAATTGTTTAAATTTTCACCAAAGATACATTAACTGAAATAATTCTGTGTCTTTCCTTAATTAGAGTCACAATCTTATTGTTCAAGAACCCAAGGAATTTGATATACCTGGTTTAACAACGCTCATGTAAGTTATATGACTGTTATTATTATAAAAGACAAGAAAGAAATTTCAAACAAGGGATGGGCTATCAAAACAACATTTCACAAACAACTTTAATGACTAGGCTTGCAGTTTTATCAAAACAAAAAAAGGAAATACAACAAAACATTTAATAAATCTTTCAGCCTGAAAATAATGATTATAAAGTTTGCGACTCCACAAAAGAAGGTAAAAACGATTTAGGAAATTACTTTTTCGAGCTAATGTAATAACCAGAAACCATTACAAACCACAAACTAGCAATGAGTTTGGTTTTTTAGAGAGCGTAATAGTTATCAGTACGTTTGTGAGTCACTGGTAAACAAATCACACTGCCCTAGGCCGAGAGGGGGGAATAGGTGCATCGTGGGGATTATACTTAAATTCTTAATAAGCTTTGTTCTATCTGGGTAGCATTTTTGTGCTCGATAGTGATCAGGCGTTCATTAAGATAGTAGATGAGTAAGATATGTACCAATACCTAATACACATAAGCTCTGAGTTCAATTTTCGATGTTTTAAAACAAAACAAGATGTTTTGAATCTCTTCTTCAGAATGCTGTAGAACAAAGAACACGTGTGAAGTTTTAATGTTTATTATTTCCAACATTTATTTTTTTACATTATTATATGCATTACTTTTCACGTGAAAAAAATCTTTAGATTCTTCGCGAAAAAAAAGAGATGAAAATTTATTTAAAATGAATTGCGTCAAATGAATTAAGTGATGTTATTCTCATCATGAAAATAAATTAAAATTAATTCATGAGAGAGAGGACACATATTTTTAAATTATTTCATATCTTTAAATTAATCTTATTTTCATTAATTCAGTATATTTATATATATATATATATATTTAAACAAGCGAGGAAGATGTGACCTTTGTGTGCTATGTCGACTGTGTATACTCATTTGTGTATGTGTATTCGTGCTTCGCTCATTCAAACATTGAATGTTTACAGTGAGCTGCCCATTGATAAACAAGTATCGGTTCCGTACTGTGGAACTTCAACCTTATCTCCGTTTAGGGTGGCCGATACCTACCTCAAACACACGTACAAACGTACAATTAACTACTGACAATACGAGTCAATCCTAAATATTTACATATGTAGATATAATTGGTAGGCCACGCCCCCTACCTCTACCTAGTACACATAACACTGTAGATGTTGTGTGACCTATTGACTAACCCTTTGGCCTCAACGGTCCCAGTATCTACACCTCCGCCATGGCGTAAAATTTCTCGTTTGGTTGGACACCATGTACTAACGTATCTCGGGGCCTGGGCCACCAGATACAGTGGATGTAAACCCTTTGGTAAGTACCTGATCCAATCTAAGGTGATATATGACCTCCCCCTTCATTCCTGTACTGATAAATGTCCTAAACGAAAACACTATTATACATAGTGTGTGACCTGACCCGCAGTGAACTTTTCCGCCTAGATGACCACATACCCTAACCTCGCCTTTTGTCGAACCCGAGCTGTTTACCATATGAAAACGGTCCGTCGGTATGATAATATTGGACGCATTTTTAATGTATGACACAGGATGGGTCATTTTCCATACATGGTCAAGATGGTGTTCTCTACTTGTGCTTTAGTCAGGGATCATTACGCGGAGGGACGTATCGAGTGAAGGGGGATATCTCACACACACACGTACTCGACGTCGTATAACACGCGTCCATCACTCGTGCAAGCCTGGACCTGGCTTTGTATTTATCACCGTGTAGGCCATGCTCACTTGTCTATTGGAGTTACATTTCCCGATATTATTCAACATAATGACAGGCACATACTGTTGCGCAGGTTTTTTCCAGTTGTGTGTTTTTGCATATTAGAACGAGGCTGTAGCCTGGTGCCCTCCCCTTCGCCGTGTGGCCTTACGCAACCTGGACGGAACTGACCAATGGGGGCGGCGTTTGTGCACTTTAAAGGCATGAATGAAGAGAATGGACATGCCCCGCAAACCAGTTGTGATGGTCTGATTGGTTAGTTAATTTGAGATTACGTGAAATGCCAAATGATGTGGATAAAGTTAGCTAGCGTCACCTAAGGTCATGGACAAGCTCGCACGGGCGTTTGGGTATGGTGGGCAACCAAAAATGTTATTACATGTTTGGCAGGAAATCAGTTGTGGTCCAAGGACAGCAGGATAATCAGGGCTGTCGTGTTATTTCTACAGAATGGTAATGTGTATTCCTGCAAGGAACAACAGGCAGTTGATTTTGGTCTTTCATTTGAACTCGGTACGTATTTTTAATGACTCATGTACATAACACTCCAGCATGAAGTTGAGTAGGGGAGCGTAATTCAAAGGCCTTACTGTGTGTAGAGAGCATGGGTATATACATAATATACACGGGGGTAAACGGTATCCGGGCACTCGTTAAGTATCAACAAGTGTATATTGCTGTGTTGTTCTTAGGTTTGCTATATTATCTCTTTCAGCATTTTGTCAACGTGTTTTTCTGTATTAAATATGTATATAGCACTGCTGTCATGTTGTTTTTTTACTTCCACAACCTGATGTATGCTTTATGAATTACCATTACCTAATCGTTACATATAAATCTATTTATAAAAGGTAGCGTCCCAATTCTTATTCGAATCCTGTTTTGTTATGTTGTAGGTCAAATGTATAAGGAAGAAACAACTGTGAAGTATAAGGGACCTATTTCATAGCAAAGGGTGAACTGCATGAAATGGCTGAGAATGGTACAACGCATAATAATACGGAGGCACTACAAGCAAATAACCACAACCACCATAATGACGTCTTGGAACACAGGCATGCCATGCGCAATGGCCATATGCAAATTGCTATCAAACAGGAGTCAAAGTACAGTAGTTATTCCTCAGAAGACTCTGAAGATTCTCCCTTAGATTTTTCGTGTAAAAAAAGGAAATTTGTGGAGCATGATACTTCTGGAAGGGAGTCTGCTCCGTCTTCATCGTCCAATGCGGATTCCTCAAGTTTTGCGGACGAAAGGAAATCTTCCGATCCTGAGGATGGAATGTTATTCAATGGGGTGTTACATAATCAGGATTTATCTGACAGACAAATCGAACCGGGGGAGATCAAGCATCCTTCGGGGAGGTGTTCACCTGGATCAACTGCAGGATTGGCAGGTATGATGTCCAAATTTCATGCAGGCTTCATGTCCCCCACACAACTTCTAGGTGGAGTGTTCCCCCATAACATGATGGACCCTAGGGTGTCACAACAACATAATGGGTCGAGGCCGTTCAAGGCCTATCCCAAGGACTCTCTTGCTATGTCAATGAGTGCATATGGCCTCCCCCATAGTTATTCTCCTTTTCAAGGAATGGATTCAAGTATGTTACAGGCACTTAATATAACTGGCGAAGAGTTTATGGAAATGTACAAAAAACAGTTACACTCTTTGAGAGAAAGGGATCATAATGGAAGTCGAGGGATGAACCATTTAGAGTCAACCCCAAAATCGTCCTCACATACTTCCTCGCCTCCATCTTCATCAGTCATTAGCTCTAACAATAAATCATTTTCGAATGGCAGCAGAAACAGTAGCCCAACCATAGGAAATTCCCCACCATTATTTTCTGTGCCGAGTTCAAGTATTGGTATAGACATAACGGCATCTGGCAGGAAACGACCTAAAACCCTGCCAGATGAACAGAAGGATGAGGCTTACTGGGAAAGGAGAAGAAAGAACAACGATGCAGCCAAGCGGTCACGAGATGCAAGGAGAGCAAAAGAGGACCAAATTGCAATCAGGGCAGCTTTGTTGGAACAGGAAAACCTTAAGCTACGTGTTGAGGTAGCAGCTCTGAAGACAGAAACTGCTAAGCTCAGATGCATGTTATATAATAGCTGAAGTTCCTGGATGTTGAAACCCAAAACCTTACGTGTTACTTGTTTAAAACACGAACACTGATCTACCTCAAAATACTTTACTCAGGTTAAGTTTATACGGATGAAATCAACTCAGGTATGTAAATATATATAAAAAAAAGTCTTTATTTACAATAATAGACACTATCGTATAGATAAGAAAGAAAAACAAACATTGTTATCAGAAATTCTGAACTGTATGTTACATTTTCCCATTCACCATCATCTAATCGTCATTAATGACTGGCAGCTTCCCGTTGGTTACTGGCTACTACAGTAATCTGGTGAACGTTTAGGCCTCCCTACTGTTGGTCTCCAAGGACAACACTTCTTGTTGACTACGGTGTTACTCCATTCAGTTTGTCCCACGGGTTTATATTGTTCATACAATGACAATGTTAAACAATCACTTTATGATGACACTTCAGGGGAAACATGTTTTTTCATGCTTTTTATCTGTAAAGAAGCAACCTTGATGTTTACAAATATTATGAATGACGTTTATATATGGTTTCATTTTGTAAATACATTTTGTTTTAGAGTGTAATGTAGATTTGTATATGGAAGCTGTCAATCCCTCTCTGCTGATGTCTCATGTGATCATCATACCACACCTAGCTCCCCCTCTAAGCTCCTAACGTAATCAATGATGCATCACGGAAATTTCAACACAGCTAGTTACGTGTAGTCGTATACAAGGAGTGTCCTTATTCATTATTAACTTCAATACACCAATACTTTTCTGAGTGTCATTAGGTGTAATAGCTAATTAGCATATCTTTTGGTGTGACCTTTCAAAAGCGTTGTAGAGTATGTTTATTCACAATTCTGTAACATTTGTTATTTCATTTCGGTTTTAGGAGCTTTTTTATGTTGAATATGAAATCTTTCATCAAATTCGTCATATTTGCCATTGACAGCGAGGGATTGGATAAGTCTTTACTAGTAATCTCAGGGAGTTTTGATTACACCAATTTATCAATGTTCTTCATTTCATTTGTCATTTATCATAACAGTTATTGATAAGTTGTAATACTTATCAAGTTAAAAGAAGAGACTGAGATAGACAGGATTGAGAGATGAAAATTTTAATGCAAGAAAGAGAAAGAGAGAATGGAAAAGATTGACTGATGGAGAAATAGGAGACAGGAAGAAAAGGGAGTCAATATTTTGAGATTGGGTGCAAAAAATGCGTTCTCATTTTTGTTGAATTCAATAAACCCATGGATAATGATAGAGTGACATATTCATTTGACAAAGAACGAATGAAGAATGAATATAGACAGAGCAAAAAAAGCGTGAATTTGAGTTATTATGAAAGTGTTTATGTATAATGCATGCAAAGTACTTATATTGAACACGAGTTAAGTATTAGTATGTAGTCAGGAAGGTTGAGCTTTTTACGTGATTTATAAGAAAGAATGAACAATATGCATGTACAGTGCTAGTCGTGTGTACTATGGAAGTTTGCATGTACAGTGCTAGATTTTACTTTGAAAGTTGTATTGAATCTATGTTATGGATTACATTCTACCTCGACTGATTATATTTATCTTATTGTGTGAAGGAGCTGACGGGTAACTGCACAGTGGTATTCCATATGTGTGTGTATATATATACTCTATATATATGATACAAAATATAACCTCTAAACTATTGCAAATGATCGAACAATGCCGAACTGTTTTATATCACCCTTTGACCTCTTTGTGAGTTAAGTTTGACATGTGTCCACGTGATAATTAAACTATCAACTACCTCTTATGATACATGTTAAAATTTAATGTTTCTATTTATATATTTGTCTTGTCAATATTTGTACACCTGTATCCCTATTTTTAGATCACATTACAAGATAATTACTTAATTCAGTCCCATATGCAAACGTTATCAAAAGTTTGTGTTAAACTTAGTCATTACTTTCATGATTTCATAAATTCTTCTCTTGTTCAAATAATTTCAAAATTCGCTAAAAAGCATTTGTGATTTTCATGTAAAATGTTCCGTTTTCTTACGAATTATGTAAACGATTACGAAATTTCCCAAGCAAAACCATCAGAAGGAGAATTACAATTTTCATCTCGGTTGATTACATGACAATTTGTAAAAACCATTCCTAATAAAAACACAAAAGATTATTAATATACGTATAAATACTTTTAATTCCTGTTAAAAATTGTTCATATTCATTGTTTATTTTATGTCATCCATATGATCCTCATTCATTTGGCAGCTGACTGTCATAAGATTCTAAAACGCAGAATTGTATATTATCAGATTTCTTCAAGGGACCTCTCAAGATATTTTTGAATTATTTAATTTATCATATGTATTTTAGTGAAAAATCCTAACTGAACAATTGTTGCAAGCACAATCTATATTTGAACAAATCAAAGTCCAAAGTAACATTTCATGTCTTTGTTTATATGTCAGTATGTTTTCGTGTATTTTTCTCATTTGTTTTATTTTTGTATGAGGTAACTCTCTGTAAACACATTTTTACGATGCTATCAAACAGTTATGCGTTAACATCTATAGTCCTGTATTTAGTCCTTAATCTTCTACCTCGTCAAGTTTATATTTTGTCTTCAAAATGTTACATACTATTTACACTCTGAATGTGGTTTTGAACACATGTTCGACAGTACGGGTTTCATTCACAGGGATGTGTATATAAAATTGGTATTCCCAAATAATGACCTTATTTCTATTACACAACGTCAGGTATTTTTTAAAAAGTTTAAATAAACATTTTTTTCTGTATATGTTGTCTTGTATTACATCTGACCGAATTCTACGTGACTCCCTACCGCGCGAAGGTTCAACAGGGTACTGGACAGGAAAGTTCGTGAACCAAAATGGTGGATAGTTAAAATATATTTGAGTGAGGCCACTTGATGTTTGCCGGTCATAGGCTACGCCTTTGCACCACGATTCGACGTGGCTAGCTGGGGTAGCGAGTTCCACTGCAACTAGTAATTTTAATGGCCAGCCTTTGTATGAGAGGTCACGCGGTTATATCAGCTGGTTGTCCGAGTGCTGACCCGTCCTTAGAACTCACCAGCAAACAACACTAACGTATCATGCAACATGCCTCGCCTGGCTTGTCTATCCATCTCACACAGCTGTAGCTCTGCTTGGAGAGGGAGAGTTTACTTTTGCAGCATTGTTTAGGTGTGTTACATATCGTGCATGCTGAATGTTGGCAAGATTCCAGCGGAAAATCGATAGCATCGGTCAGCTCACCCAGAGAAAGAGAAGTGAGTCTTTAGCCTTTTCTCGCTGACCAACACGATATTTCGGCCATCTTGACAACATTTTTGTATCATGGTGAAGATGTTAGCTATTGATTTAGATCGCTGTCAATAGGATTAGCAAATCAAGACACTCGGTACAAATTTAGACGATGTCTTATTGACCTCTTTGTTAACATGTTCTTATTCAATGCTTTTATTTATTTTTGCGTTAATGTCTTCTAAAAATAGACGTCCTTTATCAACAAAGAAAATAGGAATCCACATATGCGGAAAGGAAAATATTTATACGTGTATATAATATATCAAAGTTTCACATTTAGATTTTAAAATTATATAATTGATACATTTTTTACTGACATGCGTTGACCGATTATTTTATAAAATGATAAATATTCAATGCAAACCATATCTGAAATAATGCTGGTTGTTTTAATTCCTTAAAAAATGGCAATTCTACACAAAATTCAATTTTAATGTTCAAAACTAATATAGAAACAACAGGAAAAATTTTGTTAAACATGCTAATATATCTAAAAATTTTAAATAAATATTATTCACATCTTCTTTGGAAGATATAACTGATTACACCGTATTAAGATAAATCCCCTAGAAACCCTAAGAAGGATTTACCGGAAAGTCCATACAGGAAAGCAAAACTTATCTCATTTTACAAAGTTCCTGGCCGGATTTCCAATACGTCCGCTGTTGTTTGTATGAAATAACTTCATCATCGTCATCATTCTAAATATCGTTTCAGTCTTCCTAAACGTAAATACTACCATCCTTAGAAATAGCTGGAATCACCCAAACATTATATTAAATCCATCTTTAGTAAACAAGTATTAAAAGTAAAAAACAAAATACATAAATTCGTTTACTATAGATATTGTAGTTGTAGAGAAAAATGTAGATTGAAAATATTTTTATTAAAAAATAATTCGGTGATTTTGTGTTAAGATGATATTAATTTATACGTAAAGCTGTTATACTACTAATTGTAGTGATTTTATTGAAATTCTAAAATTATATATGCAACATTGATTTGCTCAATAAAAAATTATGTAAAAATTCCAAATACTTCGAAGGCAATTACGAAAAACAAATATTGATAATCTGTGTAACGAAGATAAAAACTAAAACTGATTTCCCTGTTTTGTTAAATGTTTGATCGTGTAGTTGTAATAACAGAATTATATATAAAAATATCTCAATACAAAGATATTTTATTGTTCACTATTATAACATATTTAGATGCCATTGAAACTTAAAGCTGATTTTCATCAGCAAATAATACTTTCTAAGTAGACAAAAATAAAAAGAAAAAAATTAAGTTTATATTTTTGTTCCTGCTATTGTGGAGTTGTTTTGTATTTTCCCTATTAAAATGCCACTTTGAATTCATTCTACGAATAAACCAATAAAAATCTGAAAAATAATACAAGAAATTAAATATTTACCTGAAGGCTAAACGCTTTTCTGTCATTACCATTTTATGATGATATAAATAAAAATAATGTACATCAAACATTACCATTATAAACTCATTTTTGCATTATTGCTACTTTCGCACAATTTGGAATTATGTTTATGAACATATAGAGCTACATTAAATTGATGTAATACAAAATATAACCAAACTTATCTCTCTTCATGATATAAAAGGCGTTAATGTTTGCATCATGTAATGGACGATATGGAATTGATTGTATTATTATAACGATTAAAATGAAATCACTTCTTTCCCCATCTATTAAAATGTAAAAAGACGCATAAAAATGAAGGAAAATAATAACTTAAACATTATCATCCTCCAGTATATAAATTATCGTCTATCAACATTTTCTTTCTTAATTACTCAGTATTTGTTCCGTTTTGTGCCATCCTTACAAATGAATTCCTTCATGATTGAAAATTATTTAATTGCTCATGAAATAAAATAATGCTATGATATCTCCACTAAAAACATGTTGGTTTGCAGTTGATTAAGTGAAAAGAATTAATCGCATAAACAATATACGATACTATCACAATTTGACAAGAAACATTTATTATGACCACATAATTCTCAAATAAAACCTTTTTTAAAAATCTGTTCCATCATACTTATGCTATAGGTAATGTACTTATTATTTAACCTGGAGACAGTTTGACATGTAACATGATTTTTCATGACGTAACATATGTCCTATAAGTATTATTTATATGTCACGTTTATATATTATTCCAAGAACATATCTTGAATCAAACCCTAAAAATATGTTTCAATAATGTGTACGTTGCTTCTTAAATTTTACCCAAGATAATGATTACATTAAGTTTTGCCTTTATTTTTATTTTTTATTTTATTTGATGACACCATGAAACCATATTCCTCGTCCAAAATAAACGAAGTCACTGATTGTGTTACGGAAAACATCATTATAAATCACCATGCATACTAATATATTGCTCAAAATTGTTCCATTCATACAATATGAATTGTAAAAATATTTCTTATTACATAGCTTATGATTTTATACCAATTCAAATTTTAAATATTTACTTTTGCTTTAAATATTATGTAACACGCGCTACTTTTATATTGTATACAACTTGTTTACCGCTATTTCTTTTCTGAAAATATATCTAGCCCTAAGGCACGCCAATCACTCTAAGCCAGTATATGAATGTTTAGCTGCTATAAGACATCATAAATACACCGATAGGGCTTTCCGCGAAACTGACCACTGAGTCGCACAATCAAATAGAGCCCAAAACGATAAAATGCAAATGATCGCACACCAAGCCGTTATGCCAGACCATGTGGACATTTGCCTAAACAAACAAGGTCACACAGATAGTTTTCCTCTGAGGTATGTGTGCCCTCAGGTCACGACGGTCAGATGTGTGTCCGGATGAAATACAGGTCACCAGGTTCCGGCCACTGGTCAAGACAAGTGGTCACTATGTTTGATGTTAGTAAGGTAGTCCGATGACATGAGTAGAAGAGCCCGTGGACATCTTGTAATACACATCACGTTGCTTTAGGCGGAAACTAGCCACAACGTTCATATCTAACGTTGTCAGATCCCGAAATATTCGGTGAATACACCAATGTATAACGCCTAAGATTGTGTATTGCTTTCAGGCTAAAATTTCGCCTTATACGCAATTTTGAAATATTCAAATTTACCATCTTTAAACGAAAAGGGTGAACTCATTGTGTAAAGGTTGCATACAGCACACTTAACATGATCCTATAAATGATGTCATAATTAATGTAACGTAAAATATTTGTAATTCAAAAACAACTGTTAAAATGTCATCATGAAAAACAAAAGAAACATATTCACAAAATGTCAAGAACAATGTAGAATAAAAAGCAAGCGTAACATATTTACAAAATGTCAGTATTATTGTCATAATAAAACAACAAGGGTAATACTTCTATTAATCGCCGTTAATATAATGAAGACATGATAAGAAGCAATTATGATACATTTACGAAAAGAAGGTCAATAATGATTTCAAACACTTCTAGATTATATTGTCAGAATAAAACAACAAGCGTAATATTTTTCTTAAATGTCAATAATTAAGTCATGGTAAAAAGTAATTATAAAACATTAATGAAAAATGAATAATTCTTTTTCTAAAATGTCAACAATGCTGTCAAAATATAAAGCAATCAGTTTACTGTTAAAATATCACTAATGATGCCAGCGAAATATCTTGTCTTTGAAAAAAAGCGTACTGCATTTTAAAAATGTCAGTAATGATGTAAGAATGAAACACAAGCGTTATACATTTCATTACTGATGCACGAATGGGGAAAACACAACAGAATATATATATATATGACATTTATTATAATCAATAGTAATTCTACTGAATGTCAGTTATGATATCAGAATAGAAAAATAGCATTAATGAATTCATCAAATGTCAATAATGACGTCAAAATGGATAACAAAAGTTATTTATATAAAAAACAGTAATGATGCCAAAATGAAGAGAAAAAAGAACTAACTTTATAATGTGTCAATAATGTTGTCAAACTGAAGCATCAAAACATAAATTATCATGTTTGACAAAAAGCAGTAACATTGTTAAGTAAATTCCGATGATGACGCAAAGACGGAAACAAAAGTTAAAATAAAATAAAAACAAAAAAATCGCGATGATGACAGCATGTGAAATAACAGTTATTGTTACATAAAATGCTAATAATTGTGTCAGAATGTAAAAACAAACGGTTATTGGAACTATGTATAAAGAATGCCAATAACGATTTTAAATTGTAATACAACAGTTATTGGTACATTGTAATTAAATCAATAATGTGTCGTAATGAAAAAAAATGGCGATTGCTATATAAAATATCAATTATAATGTAAAAATTGTAAAACAAGGGTTATTGGTACATTGTTTATGAAATGCAATAATGGTGTCAGAATGAAAAACATGTTCAGTTATTGGTTCATGAAATGCCAATATAAATGTAAGGAGTTATTGTCTAGCCGATCACTTAATTGAGATATAAGGTTCTTAGCCTTTACCTTTATTGGTTTAACAATTATGTACAATACAAGATTCAATATATACAACATTTTGATATAATGGTATTTGGCAACAAGAGTTCATTCACTCTTATGTTAAGCCAACTCCCAACCTTTATTGCTAAAGTTAATGTTCGAAAATCCATAGCATGGTAAATATAAAATCTATACAACTATTCAAATACATACTATTTAATATGTAGATTTATTATACTGTATTACAAATAGACTTACAGGAGAATTTCAATTGGAAACATGGACAAGAACAAGACAAACAAAATGATGACACCACAAAGATAGTACAAAAGACACATGCTAGAACTTCCTTGTATTTTCGTTCAAAAATCTAAAAACAACATATTGATATGCTTCACAATAACCTACGAGGAAAAGATATTGAACCAAAGAAACAAAAGGTTCATTGTAGTTATTTATATAATGTTACAAATAAACAAAATAACTGCATTTTATTACGTGACCATACTAGATAGGTTAAAACAATATAATTATAATATAATATAATGCAATATAATATAATATAATAATAATGATGTTATTAGTATATTGAGAGATGTTCGCTGTATAGCTCAGAAAGACAGAAATATAATCAAATGTTACGTTCATATCAAATGAAACTGGTGTCTATTTCCAATTATATTTTTTTTCTTTATCGTTGCATCTTTCAAACTGCGAAATATCATTTGAACACACATATGTTCAACGCATTACATGAAAGAATGCATGAAACAAAAACGAAATTACAATAGACTGGGAAATGCTGACAAATCAATTGTAATTACAGAGAAATAGAATGTCTGTTTGATATCAATTTGATTTAGAAAACAATTAAGGCTAAGATAGGAAGGATACTATTAGAAATAAGATTTTTTGTTTTAAATTAAAGTAGAATTATGTTTGGAATTATACCGTACAACCATATTTTCCATATTTCATCCATCAATTTTCCTTTGTTTTGTAAGTATTTTTGACGTGTGAAATGCCTACGTCTGACTATTTCTATGTAAAGATACTTTTATTTTTATTTTTCCCCATTGAATGTTTCAGCAATTCAGACCACGATTTCAAATTTTAAGAAGCAATAAACCGATTGCGTAGTATATTTTTTAAGTTGAAGGAAAATCCCATATTTTTTGTAAAAATGTTTGATTTCTTCAAACGTTTTTTATTTGCAGTCAATTAAATTAACTTGAATATTTATGTTGAGTTTTGAATCAGGTACTATCTTAACGTAGAAAAATCTTCTTAACCCCAATTTTCATTATAGTAATCAGTACATTTTAAATTTCCCAGTATGACATAAAACAATAAACAATTTCATTGCAGTCTTGTATAAGGTCATATTTCTTGGAAACTTATTTTGATGGACGACAAAGCTGAATTAGAATGTTAAGAGAAAGACTTCCTGTACTAACAATACATTTGTATTCCGTATATTTGTAAACTGTTAATTTCAAACCATAAGAAACCGAAATGTATCAAAAACTTATTGACATGTAGTTGACATGTTTCGACTGAATAAAATACAATGCAATATCAACATTTGGAATTACAAATATAGAAAGTAACAATAATATTTGATGTACTTATATAAGCCAATGAGATTTACTTGAATAACTCGGGGAAGTAGCCTACACATGGTGCTATCGGTCACTGACCTCAAGGTGTCATGCTACAAAAACGCACTCGACAAGGAAAGCGCTTTTATTTAAGGTGCGGTTTGAAACTTAATAACACATGCTAAGCATACCAGTCTAACTTGACCTCAAAATCAGGTCATTCTTAACCAATCAAAAACAACCGTAGCGAATGACAAAAATCAAGGTGATCTCAAAAGGCTGTTTGGGCTGAAGGGGTAATATGTTATTTTTGTGTTCAGAGCACATAAGTGTAATTTATATATAAATATATAGCTAAATTAGAGGCCTCACAAAGTTTAAACGGATATTTTAAACGGTTTTGAAAAATATTAAATAATAATATAAACTGAAAGATAACTTTTACACAGTTTGTTTTAGATTCTAGTTTTGTTTTCTCTGAGTTTCTTCTAACGACTTTGGAAGTTCCAAGGACATTAAACCCGAGACAAAACAACACCACACTTTTATCATTCCAGAATATCAAAGAGAACCGCACACCAAAAAGAAAATGATTCATTGAGCAATACCCGCTAAGACTGATTCTGAGCAAAATAAATAAACAACTCTTCGATAAGCGTTTTGTCTGTCACATCTATCGTGGCTTTTTGATTTTTTATAAGACATGCACTTTTGCCTTTGATAAACATTCCAACATTGAAAAATCAATATTGGCTTAATCCCGATGACAATACAACTGAAGAATATTTGATGTAAAGTTGAAAAATGCAAAATCTAAAATATTGGTCCTACAATGCTTATCAAATATCAAATGCAATTTATATATATTGCTAAGCAGATTTGGAAAGGGGCGCCAGTGATTCTGTAATCAGCGAAATAGACATTGCTCATCTATGTTAGGTATCAAACCTCCTTTGAAGACTGATTGAAGCAAAAAAATATATTCTGTTGTTAGCAAAATCAATATGCTACCAGATGTCTCGAACTCATCTTTATTTTCCGTATGTTATCAACTCATATATATTCTACCCAGTGTCACAAAGTCATATATTTTCTACCTATTGACACAAACTCAAATATGTTATACACAATATCACAAACTCATATATATTCTACCCAGTATCACAAACTCATATATATTATATACCCAGTGACACAAACTCATATATGTCCTACCCAGTATCACAAACCTATATACATTATACTCAGTGGTCAAAACGCCATCTATATTCTACCCAGTATCACAAACACCATCTATATTCTACCCAATTTGACAGCCTATAATGCTGCCAATTGTCACAAACTGAAATAACCTACATACTGCCACTAGCAACCTTCCTTGAAGGGTTGGCCCAATCTTGAAGTAAATGTCTGAAAGATTTACAACAACTGATTGTTAGTTTTAGATGTCACTACTTAAAGCAACACACTACCGTGATGCATTATGTCATTAAGATATTTTTTTATATCAAAATTATATCTTGCACGTATTCAATTTCTATCCATAATTACTACAAAACAATATACCATGGTCAGCTGACGATCACTTAAAATACTCACGATTTTGGGGTTATACGACCACACACCTGGGAAGTCCTACAATAACTATATCTCAACAGGAGGTACATCGTTTACTATGAAATCTATATAAAATAATGCACCTTGATATCAAAATATGCCGGAAACACAGCCAAATGTGTCCAAGTGTATTGTTGTGGATGGTACCCCATGTGAACTGGGGTTCACGTCGTGTTTGGGTATACTACCCTACATACACTCACAGCAAATAAAAGAAATAAATATAATTTGCGTTTTAAATACTATCATTCAATAATTTTATGTCTTCGCTAAAATTTTCAGGGATAAAAAGTGGTTTTATTCTGGCAAATATAGTATGAGAACTATCAATATATGGAACGGATTTAAAAAAATCAATATAAATGTTACATTTTGAAGCTCTTGATATTCCAATATTGCGCATGAGATGCAATAAGTAAATAAGACGTTTGTTTATCTAAATGACCCTCGTATATATATCACATTCTTTGCATTATCTTAAACACTTGCATTACATATCTTGCTTTAAAAAATCAAGTTTTTTTAACTTGCCAAAATGAGTTTGCAATGCCATAAAAGCCACAAACAAATGGTTTAGAATAACTTTTACATTGGGAAGGAGAGGTGCAAATTTTGCACATTAAAAAGCTGGGTCACTGTGACCTACTTTTCGACCATGGACACATTTTTATAGTTTGATAATCTACTGTTTTGAAATTGCACAATGCATCGAAATTATGAAAAAAAAATCAAAAAAGATCATGTGGTTTTGTCAAAATGCGGCCTATTATGAATTTGAAACCGTATTTTGACACCAGAATGCTCCAATTGGCACCCCTCTCCCTCTTTTCTACCTAAAGTTTGTTTATATCCTTAAGTATGCATGCAGAAGAAGTAATTTATTTTAAAAACCAAAATGGCTTCCAGAAGTTAATCTTTAATTGTAAAATATTATTTAAAAATGTTCTGATCAGAATAAAATAAAGTAAGAAGGTTATTCATTAACATTTAAGGCAATTTACTACACCGGCAATACATGTTTCCGTACAGAACTATTGGTTTCAAAATGGTAGCATGACCTTGAATATCAAAGTTCTGAAGGAATAAAAAGGACTACTTCAAAATAAAAACCCAACATCATAACAATAACAAATCTTCCGCTAGGTAAATCTTGGTCACATTCACGTAAACGTCAAGTCCTCAAAGGGAGAGTCGAATCACCATTTCAATCACAACTTAAGTCAGCACACTAATGAGCATATTCAAAACGTCCACCTCCATCTCATAAAAGGATACTACATATCTCTCAATGAAACCAAGATGGCAACCAATTAACTTGCTCCTGAAGAAGCATTCTACATTATTTCGGAACATTCCAAACCATTAACATTCTTCATCTTTATAAAAAAATACAGCATTATGAAACAGGTACATTTGAAGAAATTTTGTTTGAATGCCATTTGCTTGTAATGAGTCACGTAATGTCCACTAATGGTGGAACAAATTTAGCTAAATAGGGTATATTAATAAAACGACAAGTATACGAGTCACTTGACGTGGTTGGATGTCGGTTATATTGTTTTCTAATGCATCCCTCGTGATACAAAAAGTAGCTAGAATGTCGTGATCACGGAAAGACAGTTTACTATTGTAACCTTGGCGAGCTCATTGCTTATACACCATTGTCCTGAGGTAAAATACTGGTTAGATTGACAATGCATCACATCATCACATCGTTTATCAAATATCAGTCTAGGAACGACTTTACGTGGACCTCTCTAGATTTCATCACACGTTCATCCTGATATAGAAAAACATGCTTCCCTTGATTATTATTATCAATTTAGAACTTCGACGTGTGTTTCTGAAAGCTTACGATTCTTTGGTAGTCTGGAAGCTGATGTAGAGGGAAAGCACATCCAATTAACAGTGCCAGTGTCCGTTTCTCTGTTGCTGCGCCTTCCTGTATCCCGGTATCGACAGAGCCGCCGTACATTAGCAGGTAAACACAGGTTATGTATTATGTATATACAGGTAATGAGATATAATATTTTATGATGGAAATAGCCCCGGGTCAAATGCTTAGGGAGAGTTATCAAATCAACACCGGCAAGGATAATTTTGTCGGACTTAATTAGCGGAAATTTGTTTATTAGCATAAATATAAATGATTGACAGGTTGCTTTTAAACGACTCCATCGACGACTATCTTTGTAAATCAATTAAGATTGACGTTAAAGATGACATAAAACGCTAAGCACCATCAATAAACTGGCCTGAACATATATTTCTCTACGTCCCTCCTGATTAACAGGAAGCCGCTCGGCCGTCGTCTCTGTCTGTAAACAGATATATATTACTACAATTTTAAACTTATCAGTGACAAACTAGTGAGAACCGAGGCTAGGCTCTAACTTTAAGGAAATATGTTGATGGTTCTTAACTTGCATTTTTTTGTTTTAAATGATGTTTACACCTCAAATAAGTAAATAATTCACAGTTTGAAATTTTGTAATGATCTGTTTTTACCTTTGAACGGAAAGAGTTGAAATGAGTCTTGATTGGTGAATGGTTCAATCTTTTGTGGCAATTACCTCACGTGTTTAAACTCTATTGGCACGATGCGCGTGTATTCTCTTTAAATTACATAAAACGTATCAAAACAATACATTGCACAAAGTCATGCATGTTGTGTTTACAAACAGAAATAGTGTTGTCATTCTAAATTGTAAAATAAATAAAAGGATTATTCATGTTGTACCAATAGACTAGTTCACATATAGACGATAGTTTTAAGTTTTTTAATCACGTTGATCCGAAGAATTATAAATATTATCGAGTTGTCCTCTTCGCCTACGTTAACGTTAACGCTTCGTTTTTGTTTGTTTTTTAATACCAATATATCATAATTTACCGTATAAAGTTGGTCCATTATTGACAAAATACTAGTAGGAAAACTTGATAATAAGAGGAACAGCTGTACAGTTTGAATTACTTAACATATCATGTACACCAGCTGGCTTAAGTTCGAATGCACCAAGCAAATATGCTATCTAAATTAATTAAAAAGACTGTTCAAGGGCTTGTTGGGCAACATCTTGATTCGGAAGCTAGAGTTCCTATAAAGGCCTTAAAATGAAAATAAAGAAGATTCAAAATATTTTCCGTGTGAGTTTCATGAATTGATATTACCTTCACGTGTACCTGATAGTTGATATATTGAAGTACTATTTTGTGTTTTTGGATACGGTGTCCCCTACATGGCTAACTAAAATCTCCGTGACAACAAAAAGAAATGGGGAGTAGAAGTATTTTGCCTGGAAAATTAAATTATGGTAAAATAATGAAAATTGGATCAAGGAAAATCAAGATATTTTCAGAAAAAGCCTTACATATATATTGCATTGTTGTAGCAAGTTGACCAATTGTAGAGTTACATTTGCCCAAGCAGCTGTCTCAAAAATGATAACGGGATCAATCGTTTAAGGTGCTGATGCTGCCAAAAGCTAAGCCAAGTAAAACTGTGTGGTCATTTACCAAGAAACAATAGTCTGAAAAGTTTGTTGTATCCCCACTGAAGGTCGATGACATCACTATAAAAACTCTTACTCTAAATCTCAGGCCAAAAAAAAAATATCTGTCATTCTGTCTTTACTAACCGATTCCTGGATATATCATCAAAAAGACACGTGGTCACAATATTCTTAATCCTGCACAGGTAGATGTAGCCATACCAGGTATGTACAGATTATTAACAATAACGTTAATGATACTTCTTCTCTGTTAGGACCTTATCAATATAACCTGATTAATTTAAACGCGTTATAATTTACTCTCGTCGAGTCCGAGATAAGCAGCATAACAACAGGATCTTTGGTGTGTGCTTTTCTTTGAAGGTGGACTCAATCAAAGCTCATTATTGGTGGCGATTTTGTCCGGTAACACGTGACATTGTTCTCACCATCATCACCAAGCATGAGGCACGCGACCTTGACATGACATCACGTAAGGATATTAGATACTTACCGGTCAGTTATGTGTTCTTCGATCGATAAGGAGGTATCTTAGGTATTACCGGTATAATTATATAGTAAGAGGGTGTATCGGAAGGTTGGTACAGTGCTAGAAGCATCACCTTTAAATCATAAATATTTGAACGCTTTATCAGCTGTCTCATTGAATGCATTGTTCTAACAACCATTGTGCTCCAGTTTTGTTATCACTTTGCTACCTGTAATTACATAGGATGTATGACATTTTATATACACTTACAGCAGGTACTCTGTCGCTTTGTATTCGTCTGAACAGTGCGAGTCATTATTTCAACTTGCGTACTTCCGGTCGACAGGACCGCAGAAAACGTCGACATCATGTCGACAAAATATTGGTGTACTGGGGGTTTTTTTGCACGGACAATCAGTTTAACATTTTCAGTAAATATATTTTGGCATTGTGCCTCCGGCAGATTTTTAATTTGCCATAATATATTAAGTTGATGCTTCTGATGAAATCTTTCGAAGTCCCCAAATCATTATAATGATTCCAGCTTCAAAATGGCATCAGGTGAAACTGATAAGTTCGCAAATACATATATATCAATCATATCTATTTTGCTGTAAGTAAAGGGGATGATTGTTGAATACGAATTGACGCTCGGATCATGTTGTTACGCGACTGTGACGTCAAATATACATTCACTGGTTCTGCAGCTAAATAACATTGTCAAGAATATTATGTTTTTGTTAATCTTTTCACTACAGTTCAGTGCACATTTTCTTTGTTTACTACACAAGTGATGACGACAACTATGACGACGATGACGGTGATGCTGATGGCCTACTTCCGTTGTGTGTAACGGGAGTCACTCACTAGGTCGAGACTATTTTGAGGTATTAAGTTATACAGTAGTATAGGGTATTTATTAAATTGTGTATCTATATTTTAGCTATATTATTACTAGCATCGGAATAATACTGAATGAAAAACAGTGGAAATGCAGCATTAAGTAAACAGTAAAGGATGATAATAGATAGGAACTATAACTAAGTGTAGTATCAGGATGATCACCACATTAACTGTCATTTGTGTTTTATTTTTTACGTGTTATCATTAGTTTCTATCACCGATATAGTACTTTAGAAAGCAAACAGGAATGATTAGTTTACGCACCTGACCCTTCTGCTTCTACATTAGTTTAGAATTTTTGGATTCCTACCTTTTGGCCCCTAGCATCACTGAAGAGTCCTAGGATGACGAAACAGCTGTATGATGCAGTTTAATTCATTTTTTCGGCATAGTATGTCTATTACTAAATTTAAGAGGTGCAGCATATGTGTGTGTTACGTAATCTTTATGATAGGGGGTGGCAGACTCTGCTGGTGGATTTTTTAGTCCCCGAGGTTTGCTGGAGCCTCCATAGCCACAGTTAATCTCATTTGAGTAGTGGCACGGTACTTAATATACACATTTTCGTAGTACACGATTTGGAATTATACAGAACTAGTTTCATTTTACTTCTAAATTAATAAATTAAAGGGGTTTTACGCACCTGACCCTTCTGCTTCTACATTAGTTTAGAATTTTTGGATTCCTACCTTTTGGCCCCTAGCATCACTGAAGAGTCCTAGGAGGACGAAACAGCTGTATGATGCAGTTTTATTCATTTTTTCGGCATGCTGTATCTATTACTAAATTTAAGAGGTGCAGCATATGTGTGTGTTACGTCATCTTTATGGAAACAAATATTTTCGACTCCATACAACATCAGATTTGAAACCTTCTTTTGATTTCTCGGGGCAATTCAGTAGACTGATTTACATGTTTCAGAGATTGCTATTAGCTAGTGCTGCTGGATCATTAAATTCTGAGATGATCATCATGCAATTTCGTTGTCTAGTTAATTTTAGAAAATAAACTGACAGGTACGTCATAAGGGTCTTATAACCATCCGCAGATTGTCCTTATTGAATTTGTTATCAACGGATTGCCCAGCATGAAACGTCATTATGGTTTTAAAACAAATTGATTTGCAAAGCAGAATATCATAATAAAGAATGAATGTGCAGGAATGGAGTAATTGCAGATACAAAAACAAATATACAATCTTTGTTTTGTTTTGATTTGAATGGAAGTCAGTGTCACATGAAGTAAACGATTACGACTTGGTGAGTTATGTCGTAACTTCTAGATAGCTATGTCGAAATTCGACATAAAAAGGTTTACTTCATTTGGCAATAATGACTTCCATACTTTTGCATCTCTGCGTCAGTTAGATCAGGAAAGATAAAGAGGACAGATTTTTTTTTCATATAAAGGTCTAAATATCCAAACATGATTGGCAGATCAACTTTGCTTACGTAAACCAACACAAATGTCGTCTAGATGAGTGATAATTATATCAGATTTGCAGGTATTGCAGGTATTCTTCATTGAAGGGTTTTCAATATAATAATCGATTGTAGAAAGTAACTTCGACTCCGGGGTAACTCTGGCCACTTCTGATGTTTTTGGTCTTGTTTCGTATCTGATACTGACAAGTTTGGCCATGATTCTGGGGCATGTACAACAAATTCGATAAATGGAAAGTCTTGAAACCTAACGTTGTAATCGCTCTGATATCCTGTATTCAGATGCCAACGTCGGTTGAGCCTACCCATGCAAGGGAGGGTAGACCCGGCCATCTTGTCATCCGACATGCAAAGTTGAAATTGTTTTCGAATACGGATTCAGCTGTTGTTATTTCATGAAAGGCTTTCATTTCATCATATTTTATTGTAAACACAATCGGATCGAACAGCAGGCTAGGCATATATAAGTTCTCTCCTTACAGGTTGACATGACAAATACAGGACATTTATGAAACAAGTCATTTGAAAATATTGATGCAATTAATATAATATAATACATGTAGCATAACTATTAGCATTTGCTCATGAAAGGCGTTGAATTACTCTCCACGTTTATTTAACGATTACAATGGCTATTGTGTTTAATGCTCTACTTACAATGTAATTTAATTGTAAAAGTGTACTTGAAAACCCTATTTGATACTTGTGTGTGCCTGATGTTAGGGTCACGCCTAGTTCATACTATACGCAGAACGATAGAACTAATAATCGATACCAGAACTGAAATGACATATAATTTATATATAATCCAAAGTTATTCTCGATGTGTTGAAGATCGGTTTTTTTATTCTCTCAAATTCCCAATTGGGTTTGATCTGTAAAAACTTTGCCCGAAAGCCTTCTGGGAAATTTAGGAAGCAAACTGTCTACAACATATGATGCTATATCCTACGATATCAGTATTTGTTAAAGTTTACTAGTGAAATACCACGAATTGTCCATTCTTTAAATACATTTATACCATGATAGGTCTCCCAATGCATCAATTAACCATTACACTTTTTGTAGAATTATCACTCATTGCGTCTTGATTGGTTGACACAGTGAACTTTGACCGGGGTTGTTGACGCCCCACGGAAGTTAAAACGCGCAAAAAATAATCCCCTTAGGTACTGTAGTGTAGTTGTATTCTAGTATTGTGGTAAATAAGTATGGTGGAACTTTAATAGTAATGAAGAGTCATAAATATTGTGTGCTGTCATTATATATTATTATAGTGGTGTAAAAAGGAAAATTACATTTACATCAAACAAAACGAACTGTCATCATATACATAATGTATAATCTTTCGGCGACACATCGTCTTACATCAAGGTTTTAACCTTACAGCTTTGGTGGTTTGATGACGTGTGTAAAAATAATAGTCCGAAAAACTGAAGGAACAAAAAAAGAAAGAAATCCACATTATGAAATGGGTCAGCAAGTAAATTATAGTAATTCTAATGTCCGAAACAGATTACACATGCGAAAGTTACTGATGTCCAAGGGCTCCGTAGTCACCCACATAAAAACCAAGGGACAAGAGTTCTGAGCTTGAAAAATGAAAAAAAAAAAAAGCAAATCAATACAAGGATTTTTATTTCCCAAAATGTTCAAGCATACATTGTAATATAGTGGGTGGAAATGTCTTCAGTACATATCTGTAACAAACAATAACATATCAGCGAAGTGGTCACAACCCCGTATTCCTAACTCAATAACGATACAGCAGGGCAAATAACGGACAACCAGAACAACTACATGTAAATGTGATATAAAAACAAGGACATAGAGAACAGGTGTTCCGGAAGGGTAGGCGTGCTACAGTAAAGGTAGGTGTTTTATCGGACGGCTAGGTGTTTCATTTTTCATCGACACTCTCTGCTATAAAGCAGAAACAACTGGATACTTCAATAAGCATAAAAGGCTAATGCCATGTTCAAAATGTAATATCTAAATTAAAGACGCTTCCCAAAGATAACGAGACCATTCTATGATAACTATATTGTGCTTCCTTTTTTCATTTGAGAGTTGTCTCCCATTTTTGTAGATCATTAGTTTGGTAAAGGAATGATATATCGATGCCTTCAGACTACAGTTTCCCGTATATTACGTCGGTGTTTTAGCAATATAATGACGTCACAATAAAAATACCGCATTCCTTACCTGAAAGGGAGGTAACTCTTGATTAAGGAAAGGCCTAATAGGGCTATTTTTCTGTAACGACGCGTACGGCTGTCGTACATATATGAGATAACAACTGGTTCATCAGAAGTTCTTACAGGGAAATTAAGAAGTGTTATATATATGTCACGATCTCATTATCTGCTTCGGTTAGGTTTTGTTTGTTTGAGTTTTTTGTGGTGAATTTTTTTTTTTTTTTTTTGGGGTGATTTTTATTTATTCCTTGAATATTCTATTTTGATAGCTAGCGATTCACTATATTTTCAAATCAATCATCTTAAAAAGACTTTTACAGCTGCTAACATATGTTCAAAATGTATATCGTTCTGAATATTAAAATTTGCTGTTTATTTTGAGAATATTGATTATACATTACCATCATTGAAATCAAATTGGTTATCAACCGCCCACATCAGTAATATGTATCACGTACGGTATCACTTTCCTCTGATGTCGGATTTCAAATTGTAACAGCACTATATTTACGACAAGGAAATAAATGTCATAAATGAAATACAATGTTTATTACCAAACACACTTGTCCGGATTTGGAGAAAATGGCCATTGTATGGCCGAATAACAAAACTAATACTATTCGGTAGATGTTATTATGACGATGGTAATCGCCTGGACAAGCCATAAACAGCTACATCTCATTCAAGTATCATTATGTAGATTTTATAGCAGGAATATAGAAATAAACTATACAAATACTGAATCGATTCCACATCTAAACTCCACATAAACTGTCATTTATCGATCTGATTAAAACACACAAGTCAACATATGGGAAGGAAGGTCTGTCTTTTTATATACAGTAGCTGTAGGGAGATTTTGCTTGGATGGAATTTGTATTTAAAGCATCAATCCCTTAGACTTTTCATCGTGTTGCAATTTGTAAATATTAACTACAGTCCTTACCTTTTCACGGTACCGAGTGCAAACCTCGAGCTATACCAGAAATTCGAGTTAAATGAGTTCGATTGTTTGAAGTTAAGATTGGCCGGGAGTGACGAAATACTTTAAATTAAACGGGGCTTTGGGGTACACGAGTTCGAGAAAACGAGGTCCAACTGTATAATGACATGTCACGTAGCAGGTGCGTGAAACCTTATTTTGTGGATATGTCAAAGAATTGATCTAAGAAAGATGTGAGATTGATGGACGGACTCCTAACCACGAGCCACAGACGAGCCAGGGGTGTGTGCTTGTATAGCGATTTCGGTAAACAAAGATCCCCTTAACTGATTACGTTAGAATAAAATGGCAGAAGCTAAATGTAGATGTTTTTCTATGCTGAACTCTGAGTCAGAGGGGCATGTGGCCTTACTGCTGGGTCATACCAGGGCATGGCCGTATAGTATCGGCCTGTAGTATAAAAACACAACCTCATTGGCATGTTTGACCCCGAAAATTTATAGTAGAGAGGGTCAACACTAGACCTCCATGTACCATGTACATTGATGAAACAAGCCATTTGCTGAAAATGTTAATTTTACTTTTTAAGTCCCTCACCTTTTCTACTAAAAACTCTGTGAATTGTTTATGAGTGTTTAGAAAGCAGTACTGTATGATGCCAATATATATAAGTAAAATTGCATTAGTGGAAAGGCGGCGGCCACTAAGAATGTACTTGTTACAGTTGTTGGGACGTGCTCATGAAGACACTGTCCACTAATTAACGAGAATACTTGGAACATTCGACATGCTACGGAACTGGACCTGGTCGACCGTCGGTGACCAGATACATGTACATGTAGTCCATGTGGTTTACCGTCCATCTAGGGTTCCATAGGCCGCTGGTTCGAACTCCGGTCTGGCTGTGCATTTCATCTCCTGTTAAAGACACTGTCCATGTATAAAATAGGGTACGTCGGCCTAAGGCACCGTCTACAGATAAAAGCGGATTCTTGGACACTTTGATGCTATCCATAGATAAAAAGCGCACTCGTAGACCCTTAAACACGTTCACAGATAAAAAGGCATTCGCTGTTCCTTGGACAATGTCCATCAATAAAAGGGTTTCGGGAAACATGAAAAGTATCCGCCGATAAAAGAAAATTTTTCACATTGTCCATCGATAAAAGTGGATTCGCGGACCCTTAAACAATGTCCACAGCTAAAAGGGGATTATTGGACACTTTTATACTATCCACAGATAAAAAAGGGCATTCGTGGACCCTTGGACACTTTCCACAGATAAAGGGCAACGTGGACCCTTGGGCACTTTCCACAAATAAAATGCATTCATGGAACCTTGGACACTTTCCACAGATAAAAGGCATTCGTGGACCCTTGGACACTTTCCACAGATAAAAGGCATCCATGGACCCTTGGACACTTTTCACAGATAAAGGGCATTCATGGGCCCTTGGACATTTTCAACAGATTAAAGGCATTTTATTAAAGGCATTCGTGGACCTTTAGACACTTTCCCCAGATAAAGGGCATTCGGGGAACAAGGCACTGTCTAAAGACAAAAGAGGGCATTCGGGTACCCTAAGACACTGTCTACAAATATAAGAGGCCATTTGTTGACTCTTTGATACTGTCCAAAGATAAAAAGGTAATCTTCAACCATTGGACAATGTTCACAGAAGAAAGGGCATTCGTGCCCATGGACAAAAGAGGGTATTCCTTTACCCTTAAATATCAACCGATAAAAGGGCATTCTTGGACATTTTACACTCTCCTCAGATAAAAATAGATTCCTGGACCCTTAAACACGCCCACCGATAAAAGGGGTTTCTTGGACCCTTCGACACTGTCCAGAGGAAAAGGTGGGCATTCCTGGACCCTAAAACCTTATCCACAGACAAAGGGATATTCGTGGATCATTAGCCCCACAGACATTATTTATTTTTCTTTTTGCGTTAGATCTATTGTTACATTTGCGTAAGATTATTTTATCTATTTGCGCAAGATTTATCGATTTATTTGCGTCAGATCTATTGATCTAATTGCGTAAGATTCATTGTTTTATTTGAATTAGATCTTCATTCGTTTGCCTTTTTGGGTATCAACTTACACGACATGCATACACTGACATTTGCTTATCTAGTTTGTATTTATATGCAATTTTATATTATCACATATGAGCTTAGATTGTAATAATTTCTTTATTTATGCATTGTAAGTATCAAATTATTATCCACATGTTGTGAAGCGCTTTATACTGTATATTATTGTTATTATTATTATTATTCAAATACTTCCAGGATACATTTTAACTGATGTTTTGAGTCACTAATAAACAATTTCAGCTATAGATTTTGTATATTGTTTTTTTCATGAGCGTTATTAAATTGTTTAACCGAATTTAATCAAATAAAAAAAAATATTTTTTTACTCATAAACCATTATCGCATATCTCAACCGTTATGCTTGTGAATTTAACTTCTATGTTGTTCAATATCGTGTATCATATAATAGTATTTAAAGAATGTAACAAATAAAACTTATGTTTGGTATGTATACGCTTCGAATCCTCAACAAACATCTCTTAATGCCATTTAAATGGCGTGAACACCTTATCCAAACCTCACAATATAGTTTAGTGCCCCTGTGACGTATTCGTCCAACTATTTTTTACCCCGCCGATACGAGTGATGTAAGGTAATACAACCACACGCTTAATACAATATGGCCGGGACCAAGCCTTTCAGGGCCGCACCGTTTCCGGAAGGGTTGAGTGAGGACAAAACTTCAATAAAACGGTGACTGACCTTTTTTCAAAGGAAAACTCCTCCGAAGGCTAGTTCGAGATTGAAAATTGAGATTTAACATGTTTACGTTTTGACAATGATGGAAACATGTTCGACTTAGACTAGTGCGAATAGCGTAACCGATAATTAGGCTAGCCCTGCCACACTATCGGCTCATCCTCACAGCCACTGTATTTGTCAGTGTTTGTGACCATGGTGACAAGGGTACGGTACATCCGGTCTAGCCCTGGTCTCGCCAAGCCCAGTATGGTCCCGCCGTTGTTATTCCCCATTACAGATGACAGGCCGACACATTCTGGCCCACTTAACACCATTACGTCGGAGTTAAGTTTCAGTTTGGGGTGTGAATACGAAACGATCCATCATTATTACGACAATCTTATTTTGCCAAAGTGCTGTAATAAAAAAATCTCATAAAAATGTAATTATGTTTCTATTATTCATGATGATGTAGCGGCACCTTGGTTCGCATACAGATATGACTTACGGGTAACTGCGGTCAGCAGTCCTTTTCCGGTTTTTGCGTTAATGCTTTTGACCATGCATTCTTGTGACAAAATTAATTTCCTCTCCGTTGTCCTGCTTTTTGTAAGACATGTCCATTCAGATATGATTAACTCAAGAAGCCTTTTCAATTATCAATGGATATTGTATTTTTAATTAATATTATGTTTCTAATTAAACTATTTGTGCTTTCGAATGATTTCCTCTTTTCTTCACAAATTGATTTGTGAATTCAATTGACATTGCGTCCTTGGGTTCGGGCTTTCTTTATAATGTCACAATATCTGTCTTCAGTTTGTCTTATCGTGACGAAACTATCGAGTTATCAACGGTTAGTGGCTGTGATGTCAGATCACATATTGACCCAATGAGGTCAATGACCCTGTGTGATAACGGAATTCAATCCTCTATTGTTTCGGATACCTTATTGTTATTATTGAAGCATGCTTGTCGGTTCAATGTATTTACATTCTTTTGTTTGAGTTAATGGGTTGGGCAAAAATGACCATTATCCAATATACATTTAAAATGTATTTAGACAATATGCAGTATAGACTTGCTACCAGCCCCTAAGTTTCTATAGAGAATTTCTCTTCTTTATTTAATACTAGCTTATCTCCCCCTTGTTTCAAACCTGGAATCAGACATCCAAGTGATCAAAATTATTTGACGATTTTAGAGACGGGAGCCAGTCAATATAGAGTACTGCGGGAAAATTGTCAATGGGCGGTTTCGGAGACTGCCTCTGAGATACATAAAATATATCGTTCTTGACGGGGACACATGCCTGTAAGCATTTTAGAGCAACATTTCAGCAAAAAAAAAAAAACATTCGTGACCGCCTTTCTTTCCACCCGGGCTCATGCCAGCCTCTAAGCTTAATGATTCATCTTTATGACAGTATCACAAAAACAGCAAGTCCTTGGGCAACTGATAAAGATTAGTATTTTTTTGCGTAACAAATACTTCCTGTTAAAGTCAATTGGTTTATTGGAAATTTATTTTGACTTGATCTGAAAACAAGTTATATACAATGTACATGCAATTTACATACACATTGTATTTAAATAAGATTATCAAATTAATAGGGCTATGGACATTATCCCTGATTGTGTAGAATTCGGGGGTTCCCATATCTAAATAAGAGATACTTTATTATATAATAGAAAGTATATCATATCACTTTCAACTTTGTGTTTGTGTAAAGAGGGCCCATTTCATCAAGCTAAATTAATCAAAAGTGTCTAGTTTTTGCTTTTAAATCCAAAGTTTTTCAATGTAAAAACCACAACAAAAATGTTGCCTATAAGGGATAAAATGCATAAAATAGTGTCTGTATGGATGAGTCTACGGATTTTAACGACAACGATGATGATGATGATGATGATGATGATGATAGTACTGCGAGTAAATTTCCTAAAAAACAATCATATAACAAAGGAAGGTAACTATAGAAACCATCGAACTCATGTTGCATGGAGACACGACCTTGCATAACAATATCAGGAAATTACAAACCAGTTCAACTGGTCCGGACATGGTGGTAACTTCCTGGCTCCATAACCTAGAGGTCTCGGGTTCGCGTCCCACTCGTCTCACTTGTTTCATTTCTGCTCTTTGTTGAAAAATATTGTTTATTTACCAGGGCGGGATGTTTGTATGTACAAAATGTACTAATTATCACAATAATGCTTTATTAAATATAATTACAGCTCCTGCATGGTACCCGATTAAACGTTACGTCGTGACGGATCTGTTTGATTTGTATGTCTACGTCAGGTTCTTTATGCCGTCACGTTTCGTAACACTCCTCGCGACGTTACACTCCAGTAGAACCCCCCCCCCCCCCCCTCCCTCCAACTTCCCCCTGCCCCTCCCCTAAACAACTTCATTAGACTCTATACCATGTACTGATGATGACTCGTTGGTTGACTTACATCAGTTTTACAAGGGTTCGTGCCTTTATATCCGTGGTGATAAGTTCTGTACACTGTAAGATATTGCATTAAAGCTATGTGTGATGTATTTTAATCCTCCCAATGGTACATCTAACCACTTCTAAAAGAACTAACACTTAAAGAAAAATTAATTATTCAAATTGAAGAACAAGAATCTGTTTGAAAATATCTCAATGTTAAGTGTTTAATTATAACGTTTTAGCAAATGTTGTTACAGTCCTATAACACACATTGCTATTGATGATAAACATGTGATTGGATCTACATGTATATAACTGGATATATAAATAACTTGTCATTTTTATCGTCTCTTTCCTAATTTGTTGTAACACCTTAATCAAATACAATGGGAACACTCTTGTGTTTCATTATAAATGACTGTCAGCAACGACAATCATTATATGTTAGACAATTATTGATATTCTACACCCGATTCCGCCTAAAAGTCTGTAATTCGTTACCCATTAAAAAAACTTTCCAAATATAAATAGAGCTTTTATGTTGGAAATACAATAAATATTGTATGAAAGATGTTCCTTCCCTTTATATAAGACTGGCATTCACTTGAAAAAGACATAATATATCAAAGATATTTTAAACTCAAAGATGTTGCTTTCAAACATTTATATATTCCATTGTACTTGAACGTCAAAGATATCTGAAATGTTGATGTTTCGACTATTTCAATATGCTTGGTCTTCGGTAATCGATATCTCATTTGAAATGTATGTTTCACTTAGCACGCCATCAATTAAACATAATGGTACCATTTCTGAGTGAAATCGAACATGTCAGTGAGTACGCAAAGGTTTACAGGTCATTAGCCGATGTAACCTACGGTTTCTGGACCCTCACAATGACAGACAAAAATAGCCGATCAAATTTCAGATAGCTCCTCCTCAGTGTATGCAAATAAAAAAACGGGTAATCACCTATTAATCAACGCCTCATGGATTAACCATTTTTTCACAGTTGAGTTTAACACGGCTCTGGGTGAATGACTGAAGTTTTACCTGGCAGATATGACACATAGTGTAATCATTATAAAATATACGGCTCAAAATGTTTACTGAAGGTGTACTTGTAGCGCCGACCTTGGTCCTACTGACAATAACAGCCCCATATATCCGTACGACCTTCTTGTTTACATCTATCTACGTTACGTCCGAGTTGTTCGGGCTAGGTTATACAACAACATAGGTATTACTTGTCACGTCTCGTTTACGAGATATGTGTTATTGGGGTTTAGTATTTTTTCTCTAGATCGACAGATTAAATTCTTTATTGCTTACTGGCTTCAACAGAAGCTACATACATGTAGTAACACATCAAGAAAAATAATAACAGTTAATATACCCTAAAGCAGTGTTAAGGACCATCGTACCACAGATAATTAAAAGCATTGTTATGAACCATCATACATGTACCAAAAACCAATTAAAACTGTGATAAGGACCACCCTACCACAGACCAGTTAAAGCAGTGTTAAGGACCATCGTACCACAGACCAGTTAAACCATTGTTAAGGACAATGGTACCACAGACCAGTTAAAGCATTGTTAGGGACAATGGTATCATAGACCAGTTAAAGCCTTGTTAAGGACAATTGTACCACAGACCAGTTAAAGCATTGTTAAGGACAAAGGTACCACAGACCAGTTAAAGCATTGTTAAGGACAATGGTACCACATATAAGTTAAAACATTGTTAGGGACATGGTACCACAGACCAGTTAAACCATTGTTAAGGACAATGGTACCACAGACCAGTTAAAGCATTGTTAAGGACAATAGTACCACAGACCAGTTAAAACATTGTTAGGGACAATTGTACCACAGACCAGTTAAAACATTGTTAGGGACAATGGTACCACAGACCAGTTAAAGCATTGTTAGGGACAATGGTACCACAGACCAGTTAAACCATTGTTAAGGACAATGGTACCACAGACCAGTTAAACCATTGTTAAGGACAATTGTACCACAGACCAGTTAAAACATTGTTAAGGACAATGGTACCACAGACCAGTTAAAGCATTGTTAAGGACAATGGTACCACAGACCAGTTAAAGCATTGTTAAGGACAATGGTACTACAGACCAGTTAAAGCATTGTTAAGGACAATGGTACCACAGACCAGTTAAAGCATTGTTAAGGACAATTGTACCACAGACCAGTTAAAACAGTATTAAGGACAATGGTACCACAGACCAGTTAAAGCATTGTTAAGGACAATGGTACCACAGACCAGTTAAACCATTGTTAAGGACAATGGTATCACATATAAGTTAAAACATTGTTAAGGACAATAGCACCACAGACCAGTTAAACAATTGTTAAGGACAATGGTACCACATATAAGTTAAAACATTGTTAAGGACAATAGTACCACAGTCAAGTTAAAGCATTGTTAAGGACAAAGGTACCACAGATAAGTTAAAGCATTGTTAGGGACAATTGTACCACAGACCAGTTAAAACAATGTTAGGGACAATTGTACCACAGACCAGTTAAAACAATGTTAGGGACAATTGTACCACAGACAAGTTAAAGCAATGTTAGGCGCAATTGTACAACAGACCAGTTAAATGAGTGATAAGGACTACCGTCCACATACCAATGATTTCTGAATATGTGAATAGTATTGTATGTTTCTGATGTGATTGATATTCTTTATTTCTACTGTTAGGAGTATTCTTGATTTTCGATACGGATGCTATTGTCTTTATTTTGTTTATGTCTAATGCTGAACATTTTAAAATATTTTCTGTATTTTTAAATATATTATCTAAATATTCATAAAATATGTATCTCTATCTCTTTAAATTCAGTTGTATTCAAACCGTTAAGTTAGACATAATACATGTATATGAATGTCGGTAGATATTTCAATACAGAACAACCCGCATATATTTACGGATTGACTACATATTATCATATTTATACAACCGTTATAAAAATTACCATATAAATCAATTTGAAATATGTAAATCTGATAATAAGTATATCATTAAGTAATGAAGACAAAGATAAATGGATTCAAATCAAAATAGGCAACCTTACACGGCATGGAAATATGATAATAAATAAAATAAATAATATATTCTTCAATTCGAACTTTTAAAATGCACCTGTTGGAATCCGTAAAAGCTCACATGACAATAGCGTCCTTTAAAGACTATCGGCAAGTTTTAACCTACAGAAATACAACTCAAGGGTTTGGTTCGGTTTGTTTATGTTTTACATCCTTTTAACAGCTATGGTAAGTTAAGGACATTCCAGGCTTTGTTGATGGAGGAAAGCCGGAGTTCCCGGGACAAATCACCGACCTACGGTCTGTACCTGGAGGCTGCCCCGTCTTTGCCTCGAACCCTCAACCAAGAGGTGAGGGCTAGTGATAGCAGAATATCAAACACCTCCTTTGGTCAAAGCAGTCCCCATCTCTAGGGAGAAGGCAATAAGACAGAAGAGCCAACCACTAGACGTCATAGGAAGTCAATAATATTTGTAGAAATCTCACACTGCTGTTGTGATATCTAGTTGTATGGCAACAGGTGGCAATTAACATACTCATTTAGATAATAGCTATCCTAGAAACATTAATAACAACCCAATTTTATGTAATAAGTAATTTGTTGAGGTCCTTCAAACCATTTATTGTGCCACTAACCGAACCCGAGTTCAGAATTTTCCAGTTCTTTCCGATGCCAGTAGTTTTTGACACTAATATAACGACACTAAGTGCGTTTTCAATCGATTGATTGTATCGATCTAGTAAAACACGTGTTTTTATTGAGTTCCCTGTGAAAGGTACACTAGGAGGAGTGTATTGATTCCTGTTGGGTCATATGTTACCAACAATATTCTACACTCAATGACACATGGCGACATATTTCCAGTATATCGGTTAATCGCACATTGCCCTATTCAAGTTTAGGTGAAATAACGTCATGCTTTATATCAAACTTATTCAAAAACTTCGTATTCTATCAAAGACAAAAAAAAATCAGCTTATAAAAAAAACATATGATTATCGATCACCATTTTGTAAACGCGTATTCCGAGTACAAAAACACGTGGCAATTATTTTGGAGACAAACATTATTGCAAAGAATTGAAATAAAGGTACAAAACGGAAAAATATACCGAGTGCAGCAATGTAGGTGGGATGTAAGATGAAAAATGCCGTGTTACACGTTCAGTTGCTCTTCCAGATAAACATTGTTGCGATGAAAAGCTACCAAAAGAGATGATTATCTACAATTACCGTATAAGTTACGCGTGTGATAGAGTAACGTGTCTGTACTAAGGTCAATATAAAATCAGTTTGATAACATGATTGTGTTGGAGAACAACAACAGAAAATGACCAAAACAAAATCTATTGAACCATGGAACTAAAATGCAGCATGGAGACATTCCTGAAACAAACAGCTACAAGCTTTAAGTTATATATTTAGAATGGAAATCATGTTCAATCCAAGAGGATGTTTATGACAATTTCTTCTAGTTACGAAGTTTTTTTTGTTTCAGAGAAAGTAGGAAAAAAAACATTCTATCGTACGGAACAATTACTCCGGACATCAACCGTACGTCCGTCATCCGTACATATGTAGTAGCACTCTAGTAAGACCGGATGGTACTTGTATCTTCTGTCTACTATATAGTATACGGGACAGTTAGAGGAGCTGATGTAATTAGCCTACATTGGTACGTTACTGTACGTTAGCTTCCTTACGGTGTATACGACCTAGCCAGAGGTTTGTTCCTATCCAGGTGCTTCGGTTACTTCACGTTTTACGTGTTATTGACCGCATTTTTACGAGTAGTATCGTAACTATGAATAAGCGAAGATGAAAGAGATTGAAATATATTTGGTTGGCACACACACACGCAGTGTGGGTAATAATGGATTGTGATTACCTGGATCAATAGCGCCCTCTACCGTTTCCTTTCAAGGGTACGACAGGGCCACGTGACTCCGCCTACGAATAGTTTATAGGAGTTTTGATGTGTCAATCTCTTTCAATTTTACTGATCGAGTGATATAACGAAATTTGTATATTTTAACCCACTTCAGCCGCGATAATAAAACGGATCTCATATCTCGTATATATGGAATATGATTCAGAGATGTATATATTATACATGGTTATTTACATATCTCTGTTTAAATTCAAATTTTCAGAAGTTGTAAACAACTTTCAAAAATGATACATTTAATCACGAACTTAGATAACTTAGATATCTAAATCCGTGGTTTAATCAACTACAACCGTGATCATAACTCTAAACAATTTTTTTCCATATTCCTATTATCAAGCTGAGGATACTTTCTGGAAAAAAAACAAAAAAGGACGCCATTACGTACACACGTAGGTACATACTGATAGGGTATATTACCTATTACCACACTGTAGCCCGGCCTGGCATGGGCCACAGGTGAAGGCAACACATGGCTCGCGACATTTATGACCTAAAATACGTCAAGACCAGTCAACTGAGTACGGCATGGTCATAAGCTGTTTATCCAGCTCTAAAAATGACCCGTGTTTCCACCACAGCATTAAATGAACGTTTCGCATTACAACAAATGCAACAAAAAATACACACAGCTGACATTAGGTATTGGCTAATGTTTAAAGTGAAGCTTTATTAATTGGTATAGGATGACTATACTTTTGACGCCTGACTTCTATCGTAAGGGCTTCCCCCTGGGTGTCGTTAACGGTAGGAAGATCACCGAGGCGCCTGGCCGTGATGTGTACCGATATTGTGTTTGTTCTCTTGATCACGTAATTGATAATTAATTAACATCTATTGATTAGTAAACGCCTCATTGATACCACATCTCCATTGGTTTCACAGCGTGTCACGTGGATACAGCATGAATGAGAGTTATGTATGATTCAATCTGTTGTTGAATAGTATAGTGATTTCGTGAACCGTAACCTTGCTGTGTTCTATATATTGTTGTTGTGTGTAAAAGCGATGTTATGTATTATAATAGTGCTGTATGTACGGTGTTGTTGTGTAAAAGTGATGTTATGTATTATAATAGTGCTGTATGTACGGTGTTGTTGTGTAAAAGTGATGTTGTGTACTATAATAGTGCTGTGTGTACGGTGTTGTTGTGTACAAATGATGTTGTGTACTATAATAGTGCTGTATGTTACGTTGTTGTTGTGTAAAAGTGATGTTGTGTACTATAATATTGCTGTATGTTACGTTGTTGTTGTGTACAAGTGATGTTGTGTACTATAATAGTGCTGTATGTTACGTTGTTGTTGTGTACAAGTGATGTTGTGTACTATAATAGTGCTGTGTGTACGGTGTTGTTGTGTAAAAGTGATGTAGTGTACTATAATAGTGCTGTATGTACGGTGTTGTTGTGTAAAAGTGATGTTGTGTACTGTAATAGTGCTGTATGTACGGTGTTGTTGTGTAAAAGTGATGTTGTGTACTGTAATAGTGATGTATGTACGGTGTTGTTGTGTACAAGTGATGTTGTGTACTATAATAGTGCTGTGTGTACGGTGTTGTTGTGTAAAAGTGATGTAGTGTACTATAATAGTGCTGTATGTACGGTGTTGTTGTGTAAAAGTGATGTTGTGTACTGTAATAGTGCTGTATGTACGGTGTTGTTGTGTAAAAGTGATGTTGTGTACTGTAACAGTGATGTATGTACGGTGTTGTTGTGTACAAGTGATGTTGTGTTGTATAATAATGCTGTTTGTACGATGTTGTTGTGTAAAAGTGATGTTGTGTACTGTAATAGCGTTGTGTGTTACGGGGTTGTTGTGTATTAGAGTGCTGTTTAATCTTCGGTTGTATATTTTACTGTTGTTGATCAGTATAGTGATGTTGTGTACTGTAATAGCGTTGTGTGTTAAGATGTTGTTGTGTATTAGAGTGCTGTTTAATCTTCGGTTGTATATTTTACTGTTGTTGATCAGTATAGGGATGTTGTAAAATGTAAAATAGTTAAGTATTGAGTGTCTATTTTGTTGCTTTGTCATTTTTTAATTTGTCACTGCAGTGAGGTTTTGTTTGGTTTCCTTCTGTTAAAATCCAATTTACTTTAAAGTTTATCTGAGTCTGTTTGTGTAATTACCTACTTGTGATTTCGCCGATCTTTTGCCAAGTTGCAAATGTTGCCTCATTGAAATACCATACCGAAGGATTCAAGTACAACATTCTACTCGGTACATCAGACTGACGACGGGTGAATAAGTTGTTACCATTTTTATAAATTTCATAATAACTACCATGCTAAAGGACAGTCGTATGCCCCAGCATGGGGACTGACAGAACCTCAAACGGGCGTGCATTTTATATTAAGCCCAAAGCTGAGGTCCTTGAAAGGTGGTACAGAGAAACGGACATATGTATTCTAAAGAAGAGAGATTCGCTTGTGTGTCCCAAAGAAGAGGCACACAAGTTGATCTATAATTATTTAGGGGTTTCCTCATAAGTCACCGTTTACAATCATGGGGTGGGAAAATAATGCCGACCTGCGGGAAAGGCAAGTACAGGGAAAGGTCATAGTTGTAAAATGGTTGTATGAGACGTAATGTTTGGTGTTGTTTTACGCCCTATACACAGCCAATGTCGTTTAAAAACGAAATGTAAGAGGCTGTGATTTGTTCGTGTAAGTCACTTCGAGATTGTCCGGATATTCGTCGATTTAAAGTGTTACCACACTGAAGTACACTACCGAAGGCCCCAAACAGAGCGATAACTGGTGAACCAGTCGTTCCACTTCCGTTATGCTCAGCGTCAAACAGGAAGTAGTACAATTGTAACTACCAGCATTTTAAACTCTCGTACGTCACGTCCAAAGACTCTGGAATGTCTTGGCTGGGGGACAAAACCGAAAGCCTTCCTCACACCTAACTAAAAGCCAAAAGTGAGGTAGTATCAAGTGATATATAAGGAAGGAAATAGTTATTTAAGAACGAAAAACATCCCAAACTTAGTCGCCTGTTGCGAATAATGCAATGGGGGCAGCAGGTACATTGTATGTTGCGACTCGTTAATGTAACAAACACGTTTACAAGTAAGTGCAGCTTTTATCAGAAAATAGAAAAAAAATAACAGGAAATCGACACCTCTATAGGTATTGGTCGAATAACAAAGGTCATACATTGTATATTGGCAAGCGAGGTCCAGCAGCTGGACCGTGTAGTTCCATAGTCCACACAAACATGGAAATACTATTAGGCCAAGGTGAAACCTGATGAAGATTCTTTATCTAAGAGACATTTCGATGTCGTCCATCGATTATTTTGTTACGAGGACAGTTAAAAACCCGATTCTTTGTAGCTTTTATTTGTTCTCTTGGTACAATCTACATGTATTGTAAAATTACAGGATAAGCACGAATCGACATGATTTTTAAGCTTGCTGCAAAGTTACGCTTTAGTATTCTGACGAAAGAACAGACTTTACGAAGTAGATAAGCAAGTCACGGCTCACGCTTAGCTGGTATATTGTTCAATATCATTAGTCACGGAGTTCAGTACAACACGCCGAGAGTAGATCAATGACGAGTTATAAGCTGCTGTGTTGGGCAGTTAAATACCCTTGTCCATCACAGTGCACATCGCCGAGTAGCAACAAACACTGCTAATTAATAGCAGTCACGACGGTATTTAGATAACACACATACAACAAACTCAAATGATGACTTTTGTAATTGATGATACAAAAGCGCAATCAACCGACTGTTGGGCCTTTCTTGTTTATTCAATACGACATTTTAAAGGAAAATCTATGACGTCACATGATAATTAATCATTAATAAATATTATCTGAATCATTCAGTTTTGAAGGAATTGAAAAAATATAATATTATTGTTTATGTGTCATAAGTCGTTTCTGAGATAGTTTCTTTCTCTCCGGATTCGACATGGTTTTAGAAATGCTTGTCACGGGATATGGGGGCATGTATACTTCCGGTGTACCGCCAAAGCATCAGTAGCATAAACAATGTTCAAAAAGAGCTACTTCGTATACGAGGTTCTAAACGTTATGTCTATCTACCTGGTCAGGATTCGAGAGATGCAGGTTGATCAGAACTATGAGCAAGTTGTATGGTCGCCATCTTCGTCTCATTGAGAACCATTCTGTATCTTTAAGGTATATGAAGATGGATGTTTTTTTCATTCTGAGAACTTGATGTTTACTTGGATGTGACAAAGATTTGCATGGTGGGTGTCATCGATGAAGCAGAAAATGCTTACTCTTCCGGAACACCTGGTCTTATTCTTTTGTACAAGGGTCTCTATGCAAACATTTCATTTGTTCATTTTGTGCACCTGGTTTAATCGAATTTGAGTTCGAAATATGATTTTGTTAACGCTTCGGTATTTTCTAATTTATTTGCAGTAGAAATCACGTTGTAAAATATCTTTATAAAATGTGTTTGGGATTATTGTCTAACTAATATAGAAAAAGGGTCCAGTATTATGAATATGGTGTTTGAAAAACGAGTAAATGTGACGAAATGAACATGAACGAGTGAAAGACGTAGGAGAGACCTCCTGTGAGAGGCTGCATATTGTAAGAGGGGTGAAACCTGAGTCCCAACTCTGGCATCCCTTTAAATTGCTGGGATAAAAAAATCCAATTTGAAACCTGAAAAAAAATCACTTTGTTAAATCATTCTAAATTTCGATAATTTACGTCCTAATTTACTGACATTTTACTTAAACAAAGTTGGTTAACTACCGATTTACTTTTATTTATTTATTATTTTGAGAGTTTAACGTCCTCACTTGGCCTTGCGACCTTCGGTGGACGAGAAAAGATAGCAAAGAGAGTAGAAGGGATAAAGTATGTAGGAGGAAAGGCAAGGGGAATGGGTTGAGAGGCTGGGTATAGGAGTCGTCTGACCTACCAACCTACAGAGGGGAGCTATAATTTTGAAGACGACCCCTTTGCCTAAAAATGTCCTACCTAAAATTCGGTGGAGGAAGTACCAAGATGACTTAGCGCGAATGGAAGATGACCGAGAGTGAGACGAGTCTGTTCCCAGATAAAAAAAAAACGAAAACAAAAACGTCGATCCGCACCGACCTGGCCGCCTAGGGTTTACTATCGAATTTGGTATTATCAATGATCCTCTGAACCGGCGTTATCACACCTACTCTTCTTCGAAAGACTCAAAAGGGTTTTTTTCGTGCAAGATTGGACAATTCTCACACGGGCCACCATTTATAGTCCCATCCGACGGACTGTATGTTAGTGCAAGAAGGCATGCAGGTGAAGATTTATTTTTGTAGTCCGTTCTGCTTTCCGTTCTGCTTTCCGTTCTTCTTCATTCGTCACAATATACACCTTTATCACTTTACAATTGTCCACTTTCGTATAAGTCTCATCATAGCTTTCACCTTGTACATAATGTACCTATCCTCGTTCGGGCTTCTTTTGATGTTTTGTAAAGCGTGACAGTTAGTAGGGTAAAAGGAGGAAGGGGTGGAGGTGCATAGAGCAACCGATTTACCATTACACCGAAAGTTTAACCCCTCCCCAAATGTACCATGTGACTGCCAAATCACGTTAAATTTTTTGTTCCGGAAAGTTGTATCTCGGAAACGGCGTATTGCTCCAAGACAGACTGACTGGTCCCTTGCCCAGTTATGACTGAGTGCGTTGATCATGTTTGGCTTACCTATACAACTATATGTCGAAACTGGACATTTTACATGCGACTTTACCCAGGACGTTTCACCTATCAATAAAGAGTACACACTGCACCTGAAAGATTAGATCTAGCTAGCTCACTCTTCCTTGTAATGTCAATCTCGGGCAATATAAATGACTCGGAGGTGCCCCCCTCGTCTCTGTTCAGGTCCTGTTTGGTGACTTCTTTGATTCGTCTCGTGTTATTTTTTTTTATATTTTTTTGTTCTCTTTCAACTATCTTGGTATTATTTAATCGACGATGCTATATTTGGTATTCGTTTGAACTGTTTATGCTGATTTATACAACTCCTATTTTATCTAAAGTGTCTGTCTTGTCTTTGCTGTGCAACAGTATATGTCTCAGTGTTATACTTTAATTCTCTTATTGATCTTAAGCATCACAGCTTATCTATTTTACATAATTTCGCAATGGCGCGAAGTATTTCAAAACAGTAAGTTATTACAAAAATGCAGAGGTCAGAAACATGTATACAATACAGCAATATGAATAATGACCTTAAGATATATCGAGAATATGACATGGCCATTTCCATGTCAGGCCTTGTATCGACCCAAGATCCCAGTATCGGCCCAAGGGTCGATATTTGGTCGAGCGTTGATACAAGGCCTGATATGGAAATGACCATGTCATATTCTATTTATTATATACTTTTGATTTTGTGACAGTTCATGATGATCTGTTTTTGATGATGTCTCTTTTTTGTTCCTTGTTCCATATTCTGGACGTTGATTAAAGAAAATAATTCATACCATTAGCAATGGGTTCGGAATTATTTACCTGTTCCTCTACATCGGCGTCTTCGTTTATGTCTCTTTTTCTTCTATTAATCCATCAAGCTCTAGTATTCTTGGTACGATAGAATCCATAACTTTCTCACCAATTTCAACATCAACAATTAAATATTATGAGGACTAATACGTACTTATCAGTACGTAATTTTGAGGCATAGTGTAGGAATTTACCCAACATACAAAGTTCTTTTACGTTATTTGTATTCAGCAACTTAATACGTTAATACATGGAGGGATACTTGTATTGCTGTCATTTCCGGTGTCTATCGTCCTTCTCTGTGATGATGATGTGGTGCCAGTCAAAGAGGGTACGTACAACAATTTTCAGTGTTGTGATGTTGTCGTGTATCCGGTGTTGTGATGTAGTCATGTATCCGGTGTTGCGATGTAGTCATGTATCAAGTGTTGTGATGTGGTCATGTATCCGGTGTTGTGATGTAGTCATGTATCCGGTGTTGTGATATAGTTATGTATCCGTGTTGTGATGTAGTCATGTATCCGGTGTTGTGATGTAGTCATGTATCCGGTGTTGTGATATAGTTATGTATCCGGTGTTGTGATGTAGTCATGTATCTGGTGTTGTGATGTGGTCATGTATCCAGTGTTGTGATATAGTTATGTATCCGGTGTTGTGATGTAGTAATGTATGTGGTGTTGTGATGTAGTCATGTATCCGGTGTTGTGATATAGTTATGTATCCGGTGTTGTGATGTAGTCGTGTATCAGGTGTTGTGATGTAATCATGCATCCGGTGTTGTGATGTGGTCATGTATCCGGTGTTGTGATATAGTTATGTATCCGGTGTTGTGATGTAGTCATGTATCCGGTGTTGTGATGTGGTCATGTATCCGGTGTTGTGATATAGTTATGTATCCGGTGTTGTGATGTAGTAATGTATGTGGTGTTGTGATGTAGTCATGTATCCGGTGTTGTGATATAGTTATGTATCCGGTGTTGTGATGTAGTCATGTATCCGGTGTTGTGATATAGTTATGTATCCGGTGTTGTGATGTAGTCATGTATCCGGTGTTGTGATGTGGTCATGTATCTGGTGTTGTGATATAGTTATGTATCCGGTGTTGTGATGTAGTAATGTATGTGGTGTTGTGATGTAGTCATGTATCCGGTGTTGTGATATAGTTATGTATCCGGTGTTGTGATGTAGTCGTGTATCAGGTGTTGTGATGTAATCATGCATCCGGTGTTGTGATGTGGTCATGTATCCGGTGTTGTGATATAGTTATGTATCCGGTGTTGTGATGTAGTCATGTATCCGGTGTTGTGATGTGGTCATGTATCCGGTGTTGTGATATAGTTATGTATCCGGTGTTGTGATGTAGTAATGTATGTGGTGTTGTGATGTAGTCATGTATCCGGTGTTGTGATATAGTTATGTATCCGGTGTTGTGATGTAGTCATGTATCCGGTGTTGTGATATAGTTATGTATCCGGTGTTGTGATGTAGTCATGTATCCGGTGTTGTGATGTGGTCATGTATCCGGTGTTGTGATATAGTTATGTATCCGGTGTTGTGATGTAGTAATGTATGTGGTGTTGTGATGTAGTCATGTATCCGGTGTTGTGATATAGTTATGTATCCGGTGTTGTGATGTAGTCGTGTATCAGGTGTTGTGATGTAATCATGCATCCGGTGTTGTGATGTGGTCATGTATCCGGTGTTGTGATATAGTTATGTATCCGGTGTTGTGATGTAGTCATGTATCCGGTGTTGTGATGTAGTCGTACATCCGGTGATGTGATGTAGTCATGTATCCGGTGTTGTGATGTAGTCATGTATCTGGTGTTGTGTTGTAGTCATGTATCCGGTGTTGTGATATAGTCATGTATCCGGTGTTGTGATGTAGTCATGTATCCATTATTGTGGTGTAGTCATGTATCCATTGTTGTGGTGTAGTCATGTATCCGGTGTTGTGATGTGGTCATGTATCTGGTGTTGTGATATAGTTATGTATCCGGTGTTGTGATGTAGTAATGTATGTGGTGTTGTGATGTAGTCATGTATCCGGTGTTGTGATATAGTTATGTATCCGGTGTTGTGATGTAGTCGTGTATCAGGTGTTGTGATGTAATCATGCATCCGGTGTTGTGATGTGGTCATGTATCCGGTGTTGTGATATAGTTATGTATCCGGTGTTGTGATGTAGTCATGTATCCGGTGTTGTGATGTGGTCATGTATCCGGTGTTGTGATATAGTTATGTATCCGGTGTTGTGATGTAGTAATGTATGTGGTGTTGTGATGTAGTCATGTATCCGGTGTTGTGATATAGTTATGTATCCGGTGTTGTGATGTAGTCATGTATCCGGTGTTGTGATATAGTTATGTATCCGGTGTTTTGATGTAGTCATGTATCCGGTGTTGTGATGTGGTCATGTATCCGGTGTTGTGATATAGTTATGTATCCGGTGTTGTGATGTAGTAATGTATGTGGTGTTGTGATGTAGTCATGTATCCGGTGTTGTGATATAGTTATGTATCCGGTGTTGTGATGTAGTCGTGTATCAGGTGTTGTGATGTAATCATGCATCCGGTGTTGTGATGTGGTCATGTATCCGGTGTTGTGATATAGTTGTGTATCCGGTGTTGTGATGTAGTCATGTATCCGGTGTTGTGATGTAGTCGTACATCCGGTGATGTGATGTAGTCATGTATCCGGTGTTGTGATGTAGTCATGTATCCGGTGTTGTGTTGTAGTCATGTATCCGGTGTTGTGATATAGTCATGTATCCGGTGTTGTGATGTAGTCATGTATCCATTATTGTGGTGTAGTCATGTATCCATTGTTGTGGTGTAGTCATGTATCCAGTGTTGTGGTGTAGTCATGTATCCAGCGTTGTGGTGTAGTCATGTATCTGGTGTTGTGATGTAATCATGTATCCATTGTTGTGGTGTAGTCATGTATCCAGTGTTGTGGTGTAGTCATGTATCCATTGTTGTGGTGTAGTCATGTATCCAGTGTTGTGGTGTAGTCATGTATCCAGCGTTATGGTGTAGTCATGTATCTGGTGTTGTGATGTAATCATGTTTCCAGTGTTGTGATGTAGTCATGTATCCAGTGTTGTGATGTAGTCATGTTTCCATTGTTGTGGTGTAGTCATGTATCCAGCGTTGTGGTGTAGTCATGTATCTGGTGTTGTGATGTAGTCATGTATCAAGTGTTGTGATGTAATAATGTATCCAGTGTTGTAGTGTAGTCATGTATCTGGTGTTGTGATGTAGTCATGTATCCGGTGTTGTGTTGTAGTCATGTATCCAGTGTTGTGATGTAGTCATGTATCCGGTGTTGTGATGTAGTCATGTATCTGGTGTTGTGATGTAGTCATGTATCCGGTGTTGTGTTGTAGTCATGTATCCAGTGTTGTGATGTAGTCATGTATCCGGTGTTGTGATGTAGTCATGTATCCGGTGTTGTGATGTAATCATGTATCCGGTGTTGTGATGTAGTCATGTATCCGGTGTTGTGATGTAGTCATGTATCCGGTGTTGTGATGAAGTCATGTATCTGGTGTTGTGATGTAGTCATGTATCCATTGTTGTGGTGTAGTCATGTATCCAGCGTTGTGGTGTAGTCATGTATCTGGTGTTGTGATGTAATCATGTATCCGGTGTTGTGATGTAGTCATGTATCCAGTGTTGTGGTGTAGTCATGTATCCGGTGTTGTGATGTTATCATGTATCCGGTGTTGTGATATAGTTATGTATCCAGTGTTATGATGTTGTCATGTATCCAGTGTTGTGATGTAGTCATGTATCCGGTGTTGTGATATAGCTATGTATCCGGTGTTGTGATGTAGTCATGTATCTAGTGTTGTGATGTAGTCATGTATCCAGTGTTGTGATGTAGTCATGTATCCAGTGTTGTGATATAGTTATGTATCCAGTGTTGTGATGTAATCATGTATCCGGTGTTGTGATGTAGTCATGTATCCAGTGTTGTGGTGTAGTCATGTATCTAGTGTTGTGATGTGGTCATGTATCCAGTGTTGTGATGTAGTCATGTATCTGGTGTTGTGATGTAGTCATATATCAAGTGTTGTGATGTAATCATGTATCCAGTGTTGTGATGTAGTCATGTATCCGGTGTTGTGATGTAGTCATGTATCCGGTGTTGTGATGTAGTCATGTATCCAGTGTTGTGTTGTAGTCATGTATCCAGTGTTGTGATGTAATCATGTATCCGGTGTTGTAATGTAGTCATGTATACGGTGTTGTGATGTAGTCATGTATCCGGTGTTGTGATGTAGTCATGTATCCGGTGTTGTTATGTAGTCATGTATCCGGTGTTGTAATGTAGTCATGTATCCGGTGTTGTGATGTAGTCATGTATCCGGTGTTGTGATGTTATCATGTATCCGGTGTTGTGATATAGTTATGTATCCAGTGTTATGATGTTGTCATGTATCCGGTGTTGTGATGTAGTCATGTATCCGGTGTTGTGATATAGCTATGTATCCGGTGTTGTGATGTAATCATGTATCCGGTGTTGTAATGTAGTCATGTATACGGTGTTGTGATGTAGTCATGTATCCAGTGTTGTGATGTAGTCATGTATCCAGTGTTGTGATGTAATCATGTATCCGGTGTTGTGATGTAGTCATGTATCCGGTGTTGTGATGTAGTCATGTATCCGGTGTTGTGATGTAATCATGTTTTAGGTGTTGTGATGTAATCATGTATCTAGTGTTATGATGTAGTCATGTATCTAGTGTTGTGATGTGGTCATGTATCCAGTGTTGTGATGTAGTCATGTATCTGGTGTTGTGATGTAGTCATATATCAAGTGTTGTGATGTAATCATGTATCCAGTGTTGTGATGTAGTCATGTATCCGGTGTTGTGATGTAGTCATGTATCCGGTGTTGTGTTGTAGTCATGTATCCAGTGTTGTGATGTAATCATGTATCCGGTGTTGTAATGTAGTCATGTATCCGGTGTTGTAATGTAGTCATGTATCCGGTGTTGTGATGTAGTCATGTATCCGGTGTTGTGATGTAGTCATGTATCCGGTGTTGTAATGTAGTCATGTATCCGGTGTTGTGTTGTAGTCATGTATTCAGTGTTGTGGTGTAGTCATGTATCTGGTGTTGTGATGTAGTCATGTATCCGGTGTTGTGATGTAGTCATGTATCCGGTGTTGTAATGTAGTCATGTATCCGGTGTTGTGATGTAATCATGTATCTAGTGTTATGATGTAGTCATGTATCCAGTGTTGTAATGTAGTCATGTATCCGGTGTTGTGATGTAATCATGTATCCGGTGTTGTGATGTAGTCATGTATCCGGTGTTGTGATGTAGTCATGTATCCGGTGTTGTGTTGTAGTCATGTATCCAGTGTTGTGATGTAATCATGTATCTAGTGTTATGATGTAGTCATGTATCTAGTGTTGTGATGTAATCATGTATCCAGTGTTGTGATGTAGTCATGTATCCGGTGTTGTGATGTAGTCATGTATCCGGTGTTGTGTTGTAGTCATGTATCCAGTGTTGTGATGTAATCATGTATCCGGTGTTGTGATATAGCTATGTATCCGGTGTTGTGATGTAGTCATGTATCCGGTGTTGTGATGTAGTCATGTATCCGGTGTTGTGATGTAGTCATGTATCCGGTGTTGTAATGTAGTCATGTATCCGGTGTTGTGTTGTAGTCATGTATTCAGTGTTGTGGTGTAGTCATGTATCTGGTGTTGTGATGTAGTCATGTATCCGGTGTTGTGATGTAGTCATGTATCCGGTGTTGTGATGTAGTCATGTATCCGGTGTTGTGATGTAGTCATGTATCAGGTGTAGTGATGTGGTCATGTATCCAGTGTTGTAATGTAGTCATGTATCCGGTGTTGTGATGTAATCATGTATCTAGTGTTGTGATGTAGTCATGTATCTAGTGTTGTGATGTGGTCATGTATCCAGTGTTGTGATGTAGTCATGTATCTGGTGTTGTGATGTAGTCATGTATCAAGTGTTGTGATGTAATCATGTATCCAGTGTTGTGATGTAGTCATGTATCCGGTGTTGTGATATAGCTATGTATCCGGTGTTGTGATGTAGTCATGTATCTAGTGTTGTGATGTAGTCATGTTTCCAGTGTTGTGATGTAGTCATGTATCCAGTGTTGTGATATAGTTATGTATCCAGTAATGTGATGTAATCATGTATCCGGTGTTGTGATGTAGTCATGTATCCAGTGTTGTGGTGTAGTCATGTATCCGGTGTTGTGATGTAATCATGTATCAGGTGTTGTGATGTAATCATGTATCTAGTGTTATGATGTAGTCATGTATCTAGTGTTGTGATGTGGTCATGTATCCAGTGTTGTGATGTAGTCATGTATCTGGTGTTGTGATGTAGTCATATATCAAGTGTTGTGATGTAATCATGTATCCAGTGTTGTGATGTAGTCATGTATCCGGTGTTGTGATGTAGTCATGTATCCGGTGTTGTGATGTAGTCATGTATCCAGTGTTGTGTTGTAGTCATGTATCCAGTGTTGTGATGTAATCATGTATCCGGTGTTGTAATGTAGTCATGTATCCGGTGTTGTGATGTAGTCATGTATCCGGTGTTGTGATGTAGTCATGTATCCGGTGTTGTGATGTAGTCATGTATCCGGTGTTGTAATGTAGTCATGTATCCGGTGTTGTGATGTAGTCATGTATCCGGTGTTGTGATGTTATCATGTATCCGGTGTTGTGATATAGTTATGTATCCAGTGTTATGATGTTGTCATGTATCCAGTGTTGTGATGTAGTCATGTATCCGGTGTTGTGATATAGCTATGTATCCGGTGTTGTGATGTAGTCATGTATCTAGTGTTGTGATGTAGTCATGTATCCAGTGTTGTGATGTAGTCATGTATCCAGTGTTGTGATATAGTTATGTATCCAGTGTTGTGATGTAATCATGTATCCGGTGTTGTGATGTAGTCATGTATCCAGTGTTGTGGTGTAGTCATGTATCCGGTGTTGTGATGTAATCATGTATCAGGTGTTGTGATGTAATCATGTATCTAGTGTTATGATGTAGTCATGTATCTAGTGTTGTGATGTGGTCATGTATCCAGTGTTGTGATGTAATCATGTATCCAGTGTTGTGAAGTAGTCATGTATCCGGTGTTGTGATGTAGTCATGTATCCGGTGATGTAATGTAGTCATGTATCCGGTGTTGTGATGTAGTCATGTATGCGGTGTTGTAATGTAGTCATGTATCCGGTGTTGTGATGTAGTCATGTATCCGGTGTTGTGATGTAGTCATGTATCCGGTGTTGTGATGTAGTCATGTATCCGGTGTTGTGATATAGCTATGTATCCGGTGTTGTGATGTAGTCATGTATCTAGTGTTGTGATGTAGTCATGTATCCAGTGTTGTGATATAGTTATGTATCCAGTGTTGTGATGTAATCATGTATCCGGTGTTGTGATGTAGTCATGTATCCAGTGTTGTGGTGTAGTCATGTATCCGGTGTTGTGATGTAATCATGTATCAGGTGTTGTGATGTAATCATGTATCTAGTGTTATGATGTAGTCATGTATCAGGTGTTGTGATGTAATCATGTATCTAGTGTTGTGATGTAGTCATGTATCTAGTGTTGTGATGTGGTCATGTATCCAGTGTTGTGATGTAGTCATGTATCTGGTGTTGTGATGTAATCATGTATCCCGGTGTTGTGATGTAGTCATGTATCAGGTGTTGTGATGTAGTCATGTATCCGGTGTTGTGATGTAGTCATGTATCCGGTGTTGTGATGTAGTCATGTATCCAGTGTTGTGTTGTAGTCATGTATCCAGTGTTGTGATGTAATCATGTATCCGGTGTTGTAATGTAGTCATGTATCCGGTGTTGTGATGTAGTCATGTATCCGGTGTTGTGATGTAGTCATGTATCCGGTGTTGTGATGTAGTCATGTATCCGGTGTTGTAATGTAGTCATGTATCCGGTGTTGTGTTGTAGTCATGTATTCAGTGTTGTGGTGTAGTCATGTATCTGGTGTTGTGATGTAGTCATGTATCCGGTGTTGTGATGTAGTCATGTATCCGGTGTTGTAATGTAGTCATGTATCCGGTGTTGTGATGTAGTTATGTATCAGGTGTTGTGATGTAGTCATGTATCCGGTGTTGTGATGTAGTCATGTATCCAGTGTTGTGGTGTAGTCATGTATCCGGTGTTGTGATGTTGTCATGTATCTGGTGTTGTGATGTAGTCATGTATCCGGTGTTGTGATGTAGTCATGTATCCGGTGATGTAATGTAGTCATGTATCCGGTGTTGTGATGTAGTCATGTATGCGGTGTTGTGATGTAGACATGTATCCAGTGTTATGATGTAGTCATGTATCCGGTGTTGTAATGTAGTAATGTATGTGGTGTTGTAATGTAGTCATGTATCCGGTGTTGTGATGTAGTTATGTATGCGGTGTTGTGATGTAGTCATGTATCCAGTGTTATGATGTAGTCATGTATCCGGTGTTGTAATGTAGTAATGTATGTGGTGTTGTGATGTAGTCATGTATCCGGTGTTGTAATTTAGTAATCTATGCGTTGTTATGATGTAGTCGTACATCCGGTGATTGATAAAAACTATATTGCTGGAGTAAAAGCTGTCAATAACGCCCTATACAATTTTCTTTAATTGAAGTACATTTAGGTGTTTATTGATCCGAGTTACAACACCTGGAGAGCTACTGTCACATCTGGGTCCCTTTAACCTCCAAGTCGACCTTGTGGGTGGGGTAAATAAGGTATACCGTAAAGTCATTTATACAACAGATGAAATGGACGGCATGCTGGTTTCCATTATGTGTATTTGAATATTGATATTTGTGATGATTTAGAACTCTCTATACTAGAGTTTGTTTTCCGTGACGACTTTACGCGTAACAATCACGTTTCTGTAGTAGCTTACAATACACTCCTACATATGGTAAGCCAAGTTGTCGCAACATTGATCCAGTATTTTACCGAATTATATAAGATATCTTATATACTAAAAAAGATATATGTTTATGAGATTTCTTGCATCTTTTATGAGATATCTTACATCTTTTATGAAATATCTTACATCTTTCATGAAACATCTTATAGAATATATAAGAGATTGTATAAAGACAATTAAATGAGATATCTTATTTATTATAGAAGATTTTGTCTCTTTCAAAGTACATAAGATATCTTGCTTATTATCTAAGTTATCTCATAAAGTTTATAAGATATCTGATATATTTATATAAGACTAAAGGTATCTTATATAATTTGATTAAATACTGGATCAACGTTGCTCCATGAATAAATTACAACTTGGCTTGCCGTACATACACCTGGGGTAGATACACTTTTGTTTTGTTTTGTATTTAAGAGGAGTGGAGGGCACGTAAAGGGAAGATACAGGGTGGCCCAACATTCGGGACGGGGGAATCGTCATATCTCGGTACCATTTTGTCAATCTGTCACCACTAATATGTACAAATATCCACGTAGACTACCATTATGTCCAGTAGAGGAGAGGAAATGGTATAATCTTTTCTTTTCCAATCTTCTTTTTTTATGTTTTGAATTTTGATTAATGTGTAAATATTGAAAACCAAGACGGGGCCACACAAAGAACATGTTTTCCCTATCCCGGAATAATGGAAACCTTGTTATTTTGGAATGACTTTGGTGTGTAAACTATAGTTGAGTGGAAGCGCGTTCTTCTCGGGTACCCAAGTATACACTCCGATACTCTAGGGGCTATACTCACGTACAAACACATTAAAGGGTGATACTCAGCTTATTTTTCATTCTTTGACCTTGACCTTATACTTGCATCATGAATTCCTTATAACAAGAGGTCACAGAGGGATATATATTGGCGCCCAGTAATGATGATCTTGATTTGTTCATTAAAAGTTTGATATATTTCCTTATTTTCTCATTTTTCCTCTCATTTGATAATTCTCTAAGATAGATCAATACATACAATGTATATAATAGTCTTCAACTCTCAAATCAAATATTGTCGCCTGTGAGCAAGTGTTTTACTAGCTAGTCGGAAAATCTAAAGGACACAATTAGGGACAAAGGGGAACAACCTCGGTAGTGTTAGTGTTTTATAGTTAAAGAAAGATAACTCTGATATTATCATGTGCATGTTCCGACTCTCCATGTAGGTTGGACGCGCACACCAGCGGAACACAGTTTTGGGGAAATAGGCATAGCAACCCGCCATATCTCTTAATGGCTTAACATTTTGTTAAATATCACCAAGAAGAATAAGGTAAGAAAAGATATAAGATAAATGTAAACCATAACTCTGGTGTGTGATTTTCTCACACTGTAGCGTGGAAAACATACATTTGAAAATCATTTGTACATTTTTACAGAGAAAAGGACTGCGGAATAATTATTGCTTAACTTGAGGAAATCTTTTTCTAAAATCATCAAAATATTTTTTTCTGGTGGGTGGAGGGGGATTACCCAAGTGCGCCCTACCATGACTCTACCCTGTGCCTGTATTCATGAAACCGTTCTCATGCTCAACCATGGATTCTGTGCTCAAACCAGCTTTCTTTTAATCCGCTTAAGTCATGCCAGATGATCACAAAATGAAGTTTTAACATTGGAAACAATAGCTGGGTTAAGTTTCTTCAATTTGTTTTCAAATTAAAGACAATAGTATATGTTATCATTATTTTATCAACGGAACAAGAGATCAGGTTTGAGCACAAAATCCATGCTTGAGCTTGAGAACGGTTTCATGAGTACGGTCCCTGGACACGCTGGAAGCCAAAGAAAACCCCCAAGACATCTGAAGACACGACTTGTGGGTACATGACAATACGACCCAGAGAGCACGGATTGGTCTTAAAGTACTGAAGTTTTGAATGAGTCTGAAAGACATATTATAAGTGAGCGTACCCCTGGGTAGATATGCTGGAGACACTTCCCTTTTACCTGCATCATGTATGGACAGGTTTACGACGGCGGTACAGGAGGAGAAGGATTTTAGGAGAGAAGTGACAGAAAGCCAAAAATAAATCGTTTGGTAGACATAAGAATGGCTGACACTAAAATGATATACAAAACATTTAATTACTCATAAAAACAGAAACACACATGATCTACCTATGATCAATCTAGGGATCAAGAGTTCAACAAATGCACATCAGATCGAGAATGAGATCTATAGATCTGTCATTTCTCACAAAACCGATGACATCAATTCAGCCACTTCCATTCTTTAATCGACTCTAATCGGTATTCTTCTCAACTGTTCGCGCAATTAATCTGCAAGAAGAAAATTCAATTACATATATAGAAAGGTTCAGTATGTACGTTCTCCAAGACGAATTTAGATCATATATCCCTGCATATCTGAACTGGGTTTACCTAGTCTTTGGTTTGGTTGGATTAATATGTTTATATTACTTTAGGGCTGAATGAATTAGAACACATATCAGATGGCATTTTCTTTTAATAATTATGGATACCTACCTAGCGATGCGAGGCACAGGGTAACAGTAGTTGATACGACGCTGGATACAGAGTGGGAACAGCACCATGTGTTTCTCCTTGAAATACTGGCAGGATTTCCTCTCCCAGTAAAGTTCGTCCTGTGGCAGCTCTTTGGTCAGTTCCACTGACAATGATAGTGCATCACTGAACAGCATCATGGCGTTTGAGCGTTTGGCGAAGTTGGCTTTGTCCCTCTGTTGGCATTCCGAAGAACTCCATAAAGTACTTCTTTCGACTTGGCATGGAGCAGTACCGCAGTGACGACAAAGAGAAAGACCTGTGTGTGAATTCAAATTCAATCTGATAATACATGTACAGTGTATATGGGAAATTATTTTAAGCATTAGTGTTTCAATTTATAAGGGTTATGACCCTTGATATCAACACCCGATCACGGATATTCCACGCATTGTTGGTGCAAGGTTCCGTGCTTGGTTCATTAAACAAACGAAACGAAAAATACTGCAAGACCGGAGAATCTTACAATCATTTTAATTACTTACGGTTCTTCTGCTCACGGTCAATCTTAACCATGGTTGACCGTCTGTCTTCGGCGCTCTTTGCATTCGACGGCACATAGCCCAACACCAGGGTTAGAAGCACACAAAGAAGGGTGCAAAGTACCTCATTTCCAATTCGCTAAAACAATTGAAATATCATTATTTCCTGGATAGTGTACTATAATAAAATCGTTTGCGGTGTTTCAATGCAACGATTCAGTAAGATAAATATGTCGGTTCAAAATAGTCCAGTGACGCAATCAGAAAAGAGACAATAAATGGTAATTTAATTTAAATAAATCAGTGGTTCATGTAAATATTAAAAAATGTTTTAAATATATATGCATATTTTAAATGCATAGAACAGACATTTATCTAAAATATGAATCCTTACCCATGCCAGATCGGCAGATGTTGGACATTCTTTTCCCATTTCCAATGCGGTGAAATATTGGAAATGATGGAAAATCATTTTAGTATATCCAGGCTCCGGCTCCATGCTAAAATGAGAGAGGTTATATACTTTTTAATTTTCTAAAAACTTTGTTAGGGTGTAATTTTCCTCAGATAGCATAATTGTGATTCATGTGTTAAGTTGAAAAACCAATATTCCCTAAAAAAAAATCAAACTTACCACATAAGGTCCCGATATGCAGCAGGACCTTGGTGCATTGCGCTAAACATTACCACATATATTAAGAATAACCTGGTATCCATTGTGATAATCAAATATTTAACATAATATATCTCAATCAGGGGAGAGACTGATCATCTCCGCCTTTGCCGGTCGCTATGCAGCTTCGCAACAAGTACATGACGTCACAGATAACTCCTTTATATTTTTACCCACAGTGACGTCATGATTTTGTCTCCAACTGCCTTTGTATATTTCTCCCCTCTACGCTATACTTTTTTTAATAGTGATTTTTTCCGAAACGAACCATAGTGCAGAACAGTTGATTGGAGCAACAATTTCGATTTTAATAATTAGTTTGTGATTTGCCTGACACTGATCACTAACACCGACTTGGACTAAGGAGAGAAGGAAAAGTTGCTTGTTGTTTGTTCAAAAACAACAAAAAATTGTCCTCTCTCATTTGTATTATGATATCTTCTTAATGGGATGACGCCAGAGGGTACCAATTCGGACATCTTCATTAATTTCATTAAAATTAGAAATAAATATAACCTCTGTTTTGTCTGGATTTAATGTTACCCACCACCTTCCGACCATGCATTTAAAGACTCAAAATCCCTATTGAATATTGTTTGGATTTCAATGCAAAAAAAATAGGAAGACTGTAATAAAGAGGTATTTTCTGCAAAAAGCAGCTGACTCAAAGACTTCGGCATATTTATGCAAATCAAAAATAAAAGCGGTCCAAGAATGGAGCCCTGAGGAACCCCTTCTTACTTCAGACCTGATTTTTTAAAGATTTTTTTTTCTGCTGTCTACGAAATAAATATATATAGTTTTCTTATCAAGTGTATCATTCACAACAAATTTCAGTAGATTTTAATTTTACCATCAAACCTTTATGCCAAACCCGATCAAATGCCTTGGAAATATCAGAGAATGAGTTCAGTAGAAAGATGTATCTGTTTGTATAGTGTTCTATTGTTTGATTGCCCCCGAGAGCAATTAAAATCTGATGATAAATTTCGATGAGCTGATATACAGTAGAATGAGAATGCATGAAACCAGACTGGTGCTTATAAAACAATAAGTTTTCTACAAAATATATTATGTAAGTATATGACGATTACTCGCTCAAACACTTTTCGCATAGGCGCAATATATGTTATACGCCATTTTTCGTTTAAAGTTGTTAGTTAAGAGACATGCTTTTAGAGCTCTGCAAGTAAGATTTCTTGAAAGTTTTGTTTGTGTTCCTTGATAAAAAAAACATTGTGTGCAGCTTCCATTCCCCAGCCAAAATATCTTCATGACCTGAAAAAAAGTTGACCTGAAAATGACATGAAATCGAAGACATTTTGACATGAAAAAAATCCAAGTCAATTTTATTTTTATTTCAGGAATTGATCAAAATTTTGTCGATTTTTTTCAAATGAAAATGACCTCAATTTGACCTGAATTCGCACGGGGATATTTTGCCTGCATACTTCGGATTGGATTATTTAAGTTATTTTTTTTTCAATTTTGATATAGGTTTCTCGTCATAAACCTTTTCGTCTTTTCTTCAGTTGCAATTAGTAAAACACGCATGTTTTTTAAGCAAACCTAATATTTCAATCTCATATCTTATCGAACCCTTTATAATTTACAGGTATACATCTGTTCGTCAATGACCGATATTACATCCCAAGTTGTCCGCCTTCCTTTGCCTCGTCATGTTGACATGTGCTATCTAAAGTATGACAGGGAAGGCAGATAAATCTGTACAGGTCCCACAACATGTGGACATTGGGAGATAGTACAGGGAACCTTAAGAATAGAGATCGATCACAAGCACCCCCGCTCTGTACCGGGACACAGATAAAACAAATAGTCTGTATACTGCGGATGTTTCGTTGTATCCGCTGTACATGTATTGTCAACAAACAATTATTCGCTGTAACCGGATTCTTCTCCAGTATACAGAAGAAGGGGACCAGAGCACATGGGTTTTAACTCAATGAAAATATCTATTAACATACAGCGTGTTCCATTTAGCGCATTGTCGGAAACCCACGGTACACTTCTCTGACGTTTGCATCCCGTGGGCTAAAATTGAAAGAAATCCTCGTTTTCGTACTAAAATAGTAGCCAATAATATCGATAGTTTCATCTGCGACTACATACAGCCGGGACATCAAGCCGGGGTATCCCGTTTCATTTGTTGCACCGCCTGTCAACAAAACCTGTCGATTGTGTTATAATTGTGTCGATTGTGATTGAAATATTAGGTCCTGCTATACGGCGATTGACATCGGCGTCATGCCTACAGTAACATACTGGTCGTGGTCACGGTAAAATGATCTAACAGAGTGTCACGAGAAACGACCATTCTGATTGGTCGAAATCTCCAAATAAACTTCTATTTTGGGAAACGAAGGTTTACACCGATTCTGGCCGACGGGATGCAAACGTCAGAGAAGTGTACCGTGGGTTTCCGACGATGATTTAGCGGAACGTTCCGGTTGTTCCAGAACGAACCTTACGTTCCGCTAAATGGAACTCGACGTTTCGCCGGAACGAACCGGTTCGTCGGGAACGTTTCATTTGAGGGTTCCAAGTTGGTTCCAATATGGCGGCCAGTGAAAGGTTTTCGTTTCAGATGTTCAATAAATTGTAAATAGACATAACTGTAACCAGTTAGACTGCATTTCATTAGGAAAATATATCATTACCGACTCTTAGTGGCATCATAGTGTGAATTACTCGCATTGTTTTGCCGATTATATTTGGTTATTTCCGGAAAAATCTTTTCTTTTTCTCTTTCGATTATTAGATTTTCACATATAGGAACGGATATCGGCACGTTCTGTTCTATTTAACAGACCGGGTCCAACTTAGTACAACCGGAACTTTCCGCTAAATGGAACACGCTACTCTTGTCCTTGGCTGCGATTGATGCTGTGGTTGAGTTTAGTAGGAAGCTTTGTATTATTAGCAAAAAGTACAGCCAAGACAAGCTGGTGTGTACATGACCTGAGTGCGATCAGATAAAATCCGAAAGTGAGACACGACAAAATGCAATGCTCGCAATAATACAAAGCTTGTCATCAAACTCAACCGCAGCATCGTTCATAGCCCTAATATTGACCATTTCCATCAAGACAGGCAGTTCGAATAAGAGCTAAAACAAAAAGTAAAAATAACTTTAAAACACATTTACAAATTACAATCATGAATATATTAAAGCTAGTGATGGTAGTATATATATGCAAAACTCCTTACATTCTAATAACAAATTAATTAACAACTCCTTACATTCTAAAACAGTTGTTGCGACCAATGTCAACCTGACCTCAGTAAATATTATACTAAAAGTGTTATGGGAATTCGTCCAAAAGAAAGAACTCTTTCAAAACTCTTACACAAACTTGACTGGAGTTCGACAAGGTTTCACGTTGGGTGATGCCCTATATAATTGTAATTCTCAACTTAAATCAGCCTATTTTTTTTAATATATTGGTGGATCGTCACAAAATCAAATTTTGACCTGCATTTTATCATGATGAATAAAAATACCAAATTGCATTTCAATATCTTTATTAATTCTATTTAATTGATGAGTAAATTTGCAGAAATATGGTTCGATTCAATCGATTGCCATTTGAATCACTGGATAGGGACTCCATATTGATTTTTCATGATCTTAAACAACATGTTCCCCAGCCCAAAATACCACTATTAAAAAAATGTTTGCTAAAATCTTTCAAGAATAGTCATGATATGACCAGTTTGGTTTCTCACTCAACGGGAAACTTTTGGTGCATGCTGGGGGGAAATCTAGAGGGATTTCGAGCAAGATCCCCTTTCTTTAGTTAAGCGTGTAAAGCGTGTGTGCATTTTATGAAAGACTCTCAGGTAAAGGTTGTATGAACAAATTAATTTTTTCCAAGTAATATCATAGTGCCAGTAGTTAGAACAAGCTATTATTTGTTTTGTCCTGCTCACAAATTTCGTTTGTAAGGTCTGAAAACTGCATTTTTTGCATGGTGTTCGACGACTTAAACTAACGAAAGAATGTATTCTCAATGTGTTCATTTGAAGACAAACATTTAATGTGACGTGTTCATTATAATTTTGGGGTAGTTTGAAAAATGCACCTACGCGAATTGTCTTAAAAATAAATCTATGTAACTGAAGTAATTTTTCCCATTATCTTTAAAATCGTCCCGTCAGGCAAATCGTACATGTATTTGAGCGTACGATTAAATATCTTTACATTAGGACCAACGTCCTGTGTTAGAGTCCAGCATGCCTCTCAGCAGGGTAGTATCTGGAGCGAGGGACGTGAATCAATTATGTTACGTGTTATACCTAAACCCGGTGCTTCTATACCCGAGGTCAAATTTTGAGGGTCAGTGGGTTTCACAATTTTGAAGATACACTGTACAAAGCAAAATGTATTATATCGTATTTCTGAAGTTTTGTTTTATTATTACAAAATTAAGATATTTCTAAATTCATTTATAAATTTCAGCAAAATAATACCAAAACTGAACATGGACAATGTTTTATGTTTAACACATCCCTTATTTTCCCTCTTTATCGCATGCGTGCTACAACCCGGCTACACATGTCCCATAGCGTTTCATTGACGAAAGATGAAGACATTGTTTTTGTCATTGTTTAACTGTGTTTTCATTTTACACATAAATGGAAGAGCCAGAGACCCACTTCCTTGTCGTAAGTACATCTTGCACTGACAAATCTCTCCGAAAACGAATTTTATATTTATACATTTATTATCAAAACATGATATCCCCAGTTTGTTTGAGGCCTATACAACACAACTTGTTATTGTGAAAAGAGTGACGTGGACACATTTCGTGGTTTGGGACAACTCCATATATTGCCCTTTTACTTGAAGAGTTGTATGCTTTCTGTAATGTTTTCCTTGGATTTCATGGGGTTAAAGATTGTAAAGCATTGTTTTAGAGTGCTCTAGAGATTCTATACCAACGAAGGAAACCCACTTAGCAAGTTTTGATGAAAGAAGCATAACTACAAGTGACCTTGACCTTAGGGTCATCAAGCTTGGAAACAATACCATTATTTGCATTGACTTCGACAAGCTACACGCGATATTAGAAATGTGTATGATTATCGTTTTCAAATTAAACGTATCATCAGGACTTAAACTATAACAAGAGTGACTTTGATATCCCGTGCACAACACCAAAACAGCAACCCACACTACTAAGTTTGAAATTTGCATATCTATTCATTCTTAATTAAGGTATGATAATGACAAACTCAATAAAGCTGAGCGAGTGACTTTAAAAGAAAGAAGTATGCACGTTCTTTCTTTATAGTATTGCTCATTGAAAAGATCTTGAAACTTTCATTTGGTAAAAGAGAAATATTTAATTTTCTTACGTGATCTTTCCCTTTCTCTATAGCAACATCCCTGCTTTTCCAAACTATGGTCTTTATATTCGCAGTTATTTCGTTACTCTAGGGCTTGCTCAAAATATCGAGATTTCCGTGATACCTGTCGGCTGCTGACGAACAAACGTACGGGACAGGGATCTGAGAGATGCATGTTGATTAAGTTTTTTGTTCGCCATCTAGGTCTCATTGAGAAATATGTTTTCTCGTAGGATATGAAGGTTGATGTTTGGAATATGCTCATTAGCGTGCCTACTTGTTGTGATTTAGAATGCTACCCCAGTTTTCACATTGAGGACATGTCATTTACTTGGATTGGGCCTATATTTACATGATTGGTGTCGTCGATGAAGCAGAATACGCTTACTCCTCCGGACCAACAGGGCATTAATTCATGAAACCATTCTCATATTCAAGCATGGAGTTTGTGTTCAACTTCAATTTCTTGTTCTGACAATAAATTATCAAGAAAGCGTTATTCTGACAATGATTTGGGAAAATATTGAAAAAGAAAACCATTTCCAATTTTTGTATATGTTGACGTTTTAATCGTTTAAAAAATATTTAGTGAGTTACAATGAAGTTTGATTTAGCACAGAATCCAGGCCTGACCACAAGAATGGTTTGATGGAAACTGACCATGGTCTTATTCCTTTGTACTTTTTAACAGTTTCAGTGTTAATCTTTCCTTTGTTCATTTTGTGTTCCTAGTTTATTAGATTTTTAGTTCGTATTACGGTTTTGGTGACGCTTCGGTATTCTGTATTTCTTCCAAAACAATAACACATTTGTTTACATATAAAGAATGATCGTTCTAAATTGGAAAACATTTAACCTTTCGGATATATAGGATTACACCTAAGAAGGTCTGTGTTTCAATATCATCTATAGTATATTGGTGCTAATATAATGTTTAGCAGTACCCATATTTACAACAACTAAAATCGCAGACCTTGTATTTTACTGATAACCTGTAAATACCTGTCTAAGGAGTTTGTTCGACCCGTTCCCACTCAGGAAACATCTTAAAACATTACCTGTATTTACCCGGACAAAAAATAAGTATACATTGTAGTCTATATCAATATTTACACGCATAAATGCCTACTCAGCCTACAATGAAAGATAATTTGTACTAAGAATATACGTGAAATATATCATTAAAGAAATATTTCAAAGAATAGTTTAAAATTGACATTAATCACACATCAACTATACATATATTGTACATACGTAGAGAGACTAGTGATTTGCATGACACAGTTCCCTTGATTTTAGGACGTGACTTTTACGTGGATGTGACAAAGAAGAACACGCTTGCTCTTTCGGAACACCTGGTCTGATTCTCTTGTACTTTTTTTCAAATTGCTCTGTATAAATCATTCCTTTGTTCATATGTTGCTTCTAGTTTAATCGATTTCGAGTTCTGATTATGGTTTTGTTGGGACGCTTTGTATTCTCTTTGTGTATGTTTAAACCAAAACATATTATGCATGTCATTATTACAAAGCGTTACCTAACAAACGCAAACAGATATATGTGCGCTTTTTCGGTTTCATCAAGGATGCAATGGTGCAATAAATCTTAAGATCTAATCCTGATTGCAAATATGTTGGACTTTGATGTTGCTGCAAAGAACGCCGTGAGGACAGTATTTTGTTGACGCTTTAGTATTCTCTGATTTTTTTATAGACAACACATCGTTGATTTACCTGCAAGCGAAAATAAAGATTTGGCAAGGTTTTTGTTACCTGGTCTGATAAAATCCTTGACAAATTCAGCCTCGTATGAAAAGAAAAGCAAGTAAAAAAGATTGGGTTTGCCACTGGTCACATAATTAGTACATATCGTTCTTAATATGTTACAATACTAGCTGTGTCATATCATAAGATACTATTTGTCCATATCCCGGGGATCTAGCAGGAGATTTCGATTTCGTTTTTTAGATTCAGCGACAAAAATATACATGCATGTAGCACACTGAACGTGTTATACTTGGTTTGACTAAAACACAAAATCGACGACTCATTTAGACTCTTTGTTCCCCCAACAAGGCCTTGCTCTGGATTCGTCCCTAAACACCCCTAGACTGGAGATAAACTATTGTCTGGTTTGTTTTCTCTTTTTAGGGTCCCCGCAACAATGGGAAGCACAAGTTTATATGGTAAGTATCCAAAATAACCTCATTACCTCAAATTGTTTCAGAGTATTCAACAGTACCTATCATACAGATCGTATCAAAAAGATCAGAGCTCTATCATGATAGTGTTCTAGCAGTACCCCTAAAACAAAAAAGGCAATTTATTACTATTGCAGTCTGCTTTTTCTCCTAAAACAATAAAACAAAATGGGCAAATCAGAATGTGCCCATGATATATTTTGACTAAACCAGTCATTGAAATCACACGTTTTAATCAAATATTTTGAATTCATGTACTTTGTAAGTAGAACCGGGTTTTCATTGGTTTGGATTCGATATAGAAACAATATGATATATCTTTGAATTATCATAGCAAAACGTCATGCTGAGATATACAGAGTGGCGTAACCTAAGTTACGATGCAGTTCACCAGAGGGAGTACCGGTCGGCGGAAGTTGATGTAGCCGCAGAGCATGACCATGTCGACACACTCATTCTCTGGAAAGAGGTACGTACGCCATGCATACTTAACAAAACAGAAATTATTGAAAGGAGGAATAGGGGTTTTTGGTAAACGAGAGCTGCTCCAATTTTGGGAGGTATTTACGTCATTATCATTGTGACATCACTGGTTTGCTGAGGAAACGACATTTTACTAAGCGTACACTTTTCCTCATATAAACATCGGTTTCCTAGCGATAGAATGACGTCACAATGGAAATGACATTATAAACCTATTCAAAAGGGAGGCAACTCTTATCTACGAAAACGTCCAATATATGTGCCTCTTAATTTATTTAAGATTTTACACCATATATCATTTAGTAACCCATTTGAGATACACATCTGAAAATCAAGGAAGAGCATGAAAGTGTGGCAAATTTTAGAATATGAATTAAAACTGTACTGCTGAATTTTTTTTTTTTTTCAAATTAACGTCATCTTACAGAAGAAAATGTACGAAGTGAGCCGACTTCTGCAACATTGTACAGTGACTGACCTGACGGGGGTATTCCGGCCCCGGGGAGTGCCGCCCTCCAACACCACGTACGAGGAGGGGTACGCGATTGGGGGCCAGGGGATACCGGGGGAATACATGACTGTCTATAACTTCTACACAGAACTTCCGGACGGTGAGTTTTGATGGGTAACATGCATTCGGGATGATCACATTTACATCAATTAGACATTCGAACAATTTTTTTTTATTATAAATAGCTTCATATAACTACTAAAATTACTCGGTGAAGTTGAGTAAAACTGTGTCTGAACTTAATTTGGAGTTTGCTTTTATTTCTTTTTTTATACGTTAATGTAACTTTTTGCTCAAAGCTAATCTTTTGCATATCTAAGAGATTTAATATATCTAACTTTCATTTCGATAAGGTTTGACAGACACCAAGAATGAAATAATATTTCTTTAATTCACTTGATTTCATTTCCCTAAATGTATTTGATTCGCTTGATTTCTTATGGAGATAATTTGTGAACAATGTAATAGTTTTGCTATTTGGCACAGCCATCTCAAACTCATAGTAGGTATATACTTCATTATTATTCATTACTGGCGATTTAGATTTTTTTTGAATAAGCAATGCTTTGATAATGTTTGAGTACTTACCTAAATAATATAATAATATATAAATGAGTTGTGAACGCTTACTTACCACGTCACCTGACCAGTCTCGTATCCTATCCGAGCTGTTTTCCTATCTGGGATTATCACTATACCACCGACCAGGGGATCCAACACACAATGTAAGATGCTAGTTCAGCTTGCCTCCTCATACCTGAAACACGTTCATCTCTTAGATCATTACGTCTTCGGCCTGGCTCCTCATCCCCAGAACTCGTATAACTCTTTAGGATATTAGAGAATACCGAGTAGTCAACAAAACTGTAATCCGAACTCAAAATTGATTAAACCTTAGGCAAGATATAAAAAAGTAAACCCATGAAAAAGACCAGGTGTTCCGGAAGAGTTAGCGTCTTGTAAATCTTGATCACATTCAAGTTAACATCAAGTCCTCAAAGTGAGAACTTAGTTATCATTCTTAATCACAACAAGTAAGAACATTATTGAGCAAACTTAAAATCGTCAATCTTCATATCAAGATGACGACCATAAAACTTAATCATAGTTCTGATCAACCTGTATCACTCAGATCCCTGTTCCGTACGTTTGTTTGTCAACAGTCGACATCGATAACGAAAATCTCGATATATAAAGCCAGCCCTAGAATAACGAATCAACTGCGACATGCAAGCACCAAAGGTTGGAGAAGCAGGGATGCTACAATAAAGAAATCGAAAGTTCACGATAGGAAAATTGAAATCGTTACGTTAATCGTATAGCTTAGTAGTAAGCTGTCCATGTTGGCCATAGTTTAAGTAGAGATCGAGGTAAGCAGCTGGGTCTGTTATGTCCTTTATTTCTAGTTCAGAAAGGTGTGGTCGGCAAACTTCTTGCTGTTTATATCTGGCCGATATATCTGAAAGTGAAATTAAAAGATTTGGCAAGGTTTTTGTTACCTGTTTTCTTCAGTTCGGCTTTTATTTTCCTCACTTTGAATTGGCTTGTCTTCTAGATCCTGAAATTCGTTTTTGTCTTATTTACTCTTCTCGTCGATGTGTCTTCACGTGAACCCGGCTGTCACAAGGTCAACACGTGACTAGCGATTAATGTCCCTGTAACCGCATTATTTTTGTCATGTGAAGACTGGAATTTAGACGATCACACCCGATGTTTTGACAATGAATAAGGTAAAATCATAGATAATACCTGTTGATCACAAGTGTCGCGCTTTTGTGACAGCAAAAAAGTTTAGTTTATTGAGAAATAGCCTGTATCCTTGTATGATATGAAGGTGGGCGGTTTTGAAAAAGTTCATTAGTGTGCTTACATATTGTGATTGAGAATGACACTCATTTTGAGGACGTGGCATTATCTTGGATGTGACCTATATTTACTTGGTAGTTGTCGATGAAGCAGTAACTTTGACTATTCAGGAACACCTCTGGTTTTGTTGATTTTTGTATGACATTGTTACTCAAATCCTACGATTTATCGATCTGAAATTCATGAAGAGTAGAACATTGTCGTTATTATATATTTTGATCGAGAGATGCAGGTTGATGAAGACCATGGGCAAGTTTTATGGTGGCCATGTTGATCTCATCGAGAAACATTCTGTATCTTTGTGTGATATGAAGATGGACGTTTTTGAGTTTGCTTGTTAGTGTGTTTACTTGTTGTGATGACAATGATGACTCGGTTCTCATTTTGGGGATTGATGCTTACTTGGATATGACTAAGATTTACATGGCGGGTGTCGTCGATGAAGCAGAAGACGCTTAATATTCCGGAACACCTGGTCTTATTCTCTTGTGCTTTTAAGAGAGTCTACATGTAATGTTTTCCTTTGTTCCTGTTTTCCCCCTAGTTTGATCGATTTTCAGTTTGGATTATGGTTTTGTTGACATTTTGGTATTCTCTGATTTTTTTGATTTTTGATTTTTTTTTTTGTATTATTGAATCAATGTTTAAATGGAATCTCCTAGGGTGGTAAGATGTTTAACTCATCAATGTCCCATTTCTGTTACAGATACAGCGGTGTGACTGTTGGTATTACCGATCCGAACGTCTTCGACATTCCAAAGCTGTGTCTAAAATAGATCTCAACACAAGTATCCCGCTTTTAACTGGATTTTGTTTATTTACATGTACAATTTTAATATTACATATTTTCTATCTTTTAATTTGCATAAAAATGATATAGATGAATTTGTTCTTTTGTTCTCTGTGACATACTGCCGTTATCTTTAGTGGTAAGTTAAATGTTTTACATGGGTTAGTAAATATATCGTCCTTCGACCAACCGCAGCCATACAACCCTGAATGTTGTGCAGGGAGAAAATAATATACAAATGTAAGCTACATATTGGATCCTCTACAGAATTTGTGATATATATGGAGACACAGACTTCAGGTACCCCGAGTACATGTTGTTCACTGATTCCAGTTGGTTGGATTCTTATATTTCCTTTCTAGTTCCAAATAACCTGCTTGTTTCCTGCCACTCTTCTTGTGGATGGGGAATCACATTTCGCTAAAGTGTTAGACATTTGTCCTAACAAGGAAGGTAATGATCAGTTTAGTGTTTGACATTTCAGTTCTTGACGTTCAACTTAAATGGGAAACGGTAAGTACTGGTTAGCTGTTATCAATACGAGTTTGCAAGGAGTTAAAGATTACGTAACACACACATGTGCTGCACCTTTTGAATTTAGTAATAGATACAGCATGCCGAAAAAATTAATTAAACTGCACCATACAGCTGTTTCGTCCTCCTAGGACTCTTCAGTGCTGCTAGGAGCCAAAAGGTGGGAATCCAATATTTCTAAAAGAAAATGTAGAAGCAGAAGGGTACGGCGCGTAAAACCCCTTTAATTCATGAATTTAGAAGTAAAATAAAACTAGTCAAATGCAGCAATATGACACTTCTAATTCACTACGTAAGTTGCTTATAATAGACCATATAGCTTGTAGAAGCAAATAAAGTTCAGTTATGATTACGAAGACCTCAACAGAATCGAAGGTTTTCCTCCGCGTCTTCCAATACATTATACGAGTTCATTTATGAGGTTAAAATTAACCTGCTGTATTAATTGCAACACCTTGGATCTGGTTTTCGTTTTTGATCTTTCCTGTTTTTCTATCTACTTTCTCTTCCTCCTCGTGTGGCCCTGGCTGTTGCAAAGATATTAAACCCCAAACAAACAGACATTCGGGAAAATCGATCTTTTATTTTCGTAATGAGGAAGGACATGTTGCCTGCCGAACTACTGGAGACCGTAGACGTCGTGAAAGAATCGTAGAATCACTCTGTTCTGACTAGGAACTTGATTTATCGGACCGCCAACAAAGAAAACAGGATTTCTATAGGTACATAAAAGGAGATATATTACACATACAATTGAATGTACTTGATCTTGGACCCAGACGACTCATAACAAAAGGAATAAGGTCGCCTTTTCTCGCTACTTTTGACTGTTTATAAATCTCTTTGTTATACTCCATCCGACCATTAATTGATCATGATTGTCTTTATTCAAGTTCCCCTCAAACGGTTTAAACTCGTCTTAATGTAGGAGTGTTTGGACAGAAAGGACAGGAATGGATTAAAGGCCCAATTTAAGTAACTTTCGGTAAAACTTAACGTGAAAATCAACTTTGTACATGTTTAGATTTAGTTAATATTAACTAATATCAGCAATATTCAAAATGAATTCTTGCGCAGTTACTGGTACAGCAGCAGTTGAAACTCGGTGTTTGTAAACACGCGCCAATTTTGAACTGTCTTCTAACTTCGGCTTGTTGTTGAAGTTGGCCCAACCTGAATTATTTTCAATTCTTTCGATTTTTCTGTCGAGAGTTTCGTTTTAGGCTTATTTTTGCATGGTTATCAACTGGATTTTTTTCCAGAATATTCAGAATCACGTAAAAATTTCCTGAAGTTACGTATATTGGGCCTTTATTTGAAATCACAAAATATGGCACTCAGAATATTATTCCATTTTTTTCTAAAAAAGATTTAAAGGATTTGATCCATCCGTCACTTACATGTATATTGGTTTTGATTTATTAATAGCTACATGTAACTGCAGCTGAGTTCATTCATGCAAAAGCCTCAATCTGTGCTTTGCATGCGTGAATATTTGATGGATATACCGATATTATATTGTTTTGTGGTGGCTTCCTTGCGGTAGTTCGGATCTGATGCCGACTTTTTAGTGCTTTTTGGTTGAAAATAAATCAGAGATTGCCTAAGCATTAACAAAATCACAATCCGAACTTAAAATCAATTAAACCAGGTGCAAAATATGAACAAAGGAAAGATTTACATGGAGACCATTGTAAAAGTACAAGATAATAAGACCAGATGTTCCTGAAGAGTAAGCGTCTTCTGCTTCATCGACGACACCCGCCATGTAAATCTGCGTCACATTCAAGTAAACATCAAGTTCTCAAAATGAGAACCGAGTATCATTGTCAATCACAACAAATAAACACACTAATGAGAATACTCAAAAACGTCCATCTCCATATCGCTTAAAAATACAGAATATTTCTCAATGAGACAAAGATGGCGACCATAAAACTTGTTCTCATCGTTCTCATCAATCTACATCTCTCGAATCCTTGTGTTGAAGTATCATGCGAAACAGCGAAACGTACAGTATTCCATCCAGGTCCATCCAGTTATAGACAACATATAAACCAGTTAGTGTAATTAGCGGATCAAGAGGTGGGTCTTGGGGGTAAGAACCCCCCCCCCCCCCCCTTTCGGAGTAGGAAATTTTTGTAACCTTGAAAATAGAAATTTTTAACGTTGTATCATTGAAAATGCGTCAGCTCGACCCCCTCCTTTCGAAAATCCTGCATCCGCGCCAGGTTGAACGTTTAGCAAGGAATAACAACAACGATTTTAAGGACTTTTAGAAGTCCTGGGCTTGGGGACTTAACTGCAGTTGGGCGAACGTTTTATTTACGAGCAACACAAAGGTCAACAGATTACAAACTGAGGCATTGGGAAACAAAATGGCTGTTAAAGAGGAAGCTTTTTCAATCATCATGATGATACAAATTGGTACTACACATCTCTTTATATTCAATATATAATCCCTTAGTGAAAGAGACAGTATACATACATGTAACCACAGATTCTGCAGGGCACCACCTCAAACAGTCGTCACCTTATGTTCACCTGTAGTAGGACAAAAGTTATTCTTTTTTCTCATCCTTCATTAATTGGGTAATGATCCACTCACCAAATTCTTTTCATCAATTTGAAATATCAAGATGTTATGCCCCTTTCTAATCTTAACCACAGCTACCAGTTTTTCATCTCCTGTGTATCCTCGATGTCCAGGGTTGATGATCACCTACACTCTCTCCACCCCTGGAATATGTCATGGCAAAACTTAAGGCACCCTCAGGTAAGAAAAAAAGAGAGCATAGGTGATCGTAACCCCTGGATATTGAGGATGTCTCCTGTGTTGCTTTTCAATTTGAGTTATCTCTCTTGTATTACATGTGGACCAGAAAAAGTTATTTGTGGAAATTTTTACTTAATTTTCAAATGACAATGCACAACATTTATATTGCACCATAAATGCTTTGCAAAATGTCTCTAGTGCCCATTCAAACATATGGGCAATAGTGTCCTTAGATTATTGTTAAAATGAAATGGGTAAAACAGTATCCAAATCACCATTTTAAGTACATTATATCTCCATTTGAATTCTGCACAGAAGAGCTTGTAATTTACCGACAGAAAAAATGGTCTCTAAAATTGAGGCTTTTTCAGACATCCTGGTTGCAGATGATCAGTTGTTCCACAAAACAGCGTTTCCCAGAAATTATTCATGAAATTATGCTTGTACTTAATTCTCATACATTAATATAATTTATATTATGTATACAGACATTCTACTTTTTACTTTATGACCTCATCATTTTCTGTGTTGTGTTGTTATCTTCTCAACATAAATAAACAGTTTCTTTGATGATCTGTTACACGAGTTTAGTACATCACCCTTCCATTTAAATACACAAGTATACACCAAAACTCACTTTATTGTGCCAGACCATGGCCAGCTTTTGGTCTTTTCCAGAGTCAGCCATTTTCTAGCAGAACAGTAACACGTCGTAATAGTGATGTAACTTTATAGTGACTTCATAATAGATTCACGTTGAACATCGCTCCAAATTTGATAGTGCCTGGGTGAGCTTCATAGTGCCCATGTGTGTAGCCAATGGGAAGGCAGTATTCAGTCACGTGATGTACTGGAAGGCTATATGACTACAATATGTCTCTTCTATCTCCACTGTTTAAAAAGATTTCATTAAAAAAGAACAAAAAGTAAATAATTTCTTGAAGATGATTTATTACATAATACTGTATTTATGTTATCCGACATATTGACTAAGTACATGCATTTCATCACAGATGGTATGATCATGATCATTATCACACAAAACAAAGATTCGTCAAGAAACTAGAAACTACAAGGAAAAGAAGAGTTTGACTTCTCTAACACAAAATAAAATATCACAACTTCATTGTAATACGTACATGTACAGAACTCATAGAAACGTATAGTTGCAGTTATCTCCCTTTATCTTATTTCATACATGTACAAGTTATCTCCCTTTATCTTATTTCGTACATAATGTACAAGTTTTTAGAGGTAAAATTCATATCTCAAACCTTTGGAGTTGGTCACGTTCATTTTTATCTAAACAAACTGGACATTAAGAAATCTAACAACACTACATTCTTAATACCATCATAGTGATATTAATTGATCTCTTTATAAATGAAATCAACACTGAACACAAAAACGATTGTTCTGCAGGCTTAAAGTTATCATCTCATAACTATATTTCAGCATCTGCCGAATTTCTATATTAACATTATGCTAAGAGTCAGTTGTCACCATACACCTAAACCTCCCAGTGCCTCTGACTCAACATTTGCTATTGTGACGTCATCAATCTCTATTGTTGTCTGCACTTGATTTGCTGTTCAAAATCAACACTATATGCCCCCCATTTCATGGCGGGGGCATAATAAAATCCACTGTGCTGAGGAATGCTTCACACAAAATATTGAAATCTATTGAGCCGTTCTTTACTGACAGACTTTGATAAGAATTCAGTGTAGCTGATAAAGAGATGAGTACCTGGTAATAGCATAATTTTCTAGTTTTTGGCAGGGTGAAGTATGAGAGTTGACACACATACATATGTTAGATCATACGACATGCATCAGTACAATTTTAAATAGGTTATCAAATAAAGCCCCTAATAATCTTTCTATACATGTAGAGAAAAAAGTTGTAGTACCTCCGAGCCTGGAGATGAAGATTTTTGAAATTTAGGATAATTTTTCATTTGAGGCCGGCCCTTGGGGTAGGGGCAGGAATCCAAATTTTACAGTTTGAATCCATCTTTCTCTAAGGATGATTGTGACGAAGTAGGAATAATTTCCTATTTAAAATGGACAAAATATGCCCCAAATCGTTATTTCCCTATATAAACTATAGTAAAATTTACCCCCTCCCCGAGGGGAAACGGATAGCCCGGGGGTACTGAAATTTACAAATTAATTAAAGCCTCTGATAATCTTTCTATTCATGAAGAGAAATAGGCTGTAGGACCTCTGAGTGTGGAGAAGAAAATTTTTGAAATTTAGGATAATTTTCCCTTGGGATAGGGGCAGGAATCTAAATTTTTCAAATCTGAATCTTCATCAACTAAGGATCATTTTGGGCCAAGTTTGAAAAGATTCCATCCACTGGTTCGGGAGAAGAAGTCGAAAATGTAAAAAAGTTTACACACTTCGTCTCAGGTGACCTTAAAAGTCATGCAGAAACACAATTTTTTTCAGGAGGCATAACTACTACAAATACATCTGTAAATCTGCCAATGCACAAACAATTTCAGAGAAATCTATATAAAAATGACTAAATGCACTCTTTACAAAGCCCAGTAGGGGTAATGAGGACCTTTACACTAGAGAAACACATATCTTCCATACTTTATATATAAGATTCAGACTATCACAACAAATACTATCACACCCATACAAACTCATTCTATCATCAACAGCATACAGACTTTCCCAGCACATGTATGTATCATACTTCAGATTCTAAGTCTCCAAACTTATAATTTGTCCAAATTTCCTCAAACAGTTCTTTACACTGCACCCGACTACGGAGTTTCACACACAGCAGGAATGCCCCGGACATTTTCCGGTGAAGCGAGTAGGTTTCTATCGGAGGGGGGCACAGCCTCTGGTCGGCCATTATAGGAATAATCTCTGTTATTCTCTTAGTCATATCCTGTGCACCAAAGTCAAACGGTTCGTATGATGCCAGCGCCTCGCCTAGAATCTGCACAGCACTTACATGGGCCTCTTCCATACTCTAAAACAGAACGGAGAACATGGAAATCATGGAACTACAGATGGTGTACATACATTGATAGTGTAAGTGAAAACAAGCGTTTTACTCAATACAGAGGTCTTCTCATAATCTACAGTGTTTTTGCTACCAGATTTTAAAACAGCCTGTGCCTTATTGAATTGGGAAAAATAAAGTAGCATTTTCAGATAAATTGGGAAAATATTCTTGAATTCGCTTCTTTTTGGGAAAATAGCACAAATTTTAACTGGGGGATACAGCCTTTTATCGGCTGTAAAAATGGGCAAAAAATCACTGATCTGATATGTACAGTAGAGACACTTGGCACACCAACAGTGTCTGCTATAGGCTCTGTCCTCTTCTCAAGCAGTTTATCTCATTTACTCGTGAAGGTTCATAATGAACCATTTTAACCATTGATTGGGAGATTTCAATTGTGTCTTAATTCAGAAGTGTATGAGTTGTAACATTTACTGCAGAAATAGAAGGTAATGGAACTAAATGAGTATAAAGTTTTATATACTGCATGGCTTGATAAGAGTTATCCCCCTTACCTTGCTCTCGTGGCCTGTGAGGAAGCCCAACTCCTTGGAGTATTTGAGAATACCCTCCAGGTCCTGGTCTGCTGCTGCTCGAATCACTTTGATGTAACCATCAACAAATTTCTTATCAAACTCACGGCTTGCTCCAAAGTCCAGTAGAACAATCTGTACAAAAAAGGACAGTACAATTTTAATCAGACACAAAAGAAATCCAGGGACAAACAAACTGGATAAATCAATAACCAGCAAGAGGTAGTTTGTTCTATCCCTAGACAACGAGTAGTTTTTCATCCAGTACTTGCTCAACATTGATAAAACTGTCCAAAACTTAACAAGGGCAACGTAAATACTTGTACAAACTATCACTGGAAGGACAACACAAGTATTAGCGTTCTTAATCCCAGAAAAGGAATTTGAAAAAAAAAGTTAACTTAAAATTAATGTTTAATACAGTCTGTACTATGTAAAGCGACAATAATACAACATGATCTCTTTGTTTTCAATTGTAAAATTACTTGGTTGATCCCCTGACTTTTTGAATGTAAAAGTTGAGTTATCTTAATGCCTTGAAGCTATACATTGTATATACAGAAATCTTACCTTGCCTGTATCTGGTTGATACATGAAGTTAGACCAGTTCGGATCTGTCTGCATGAACCGATAAACATACAACTCCTTCAGGCATAGCTTTAGAATATCGGAACCAATCTGAAAAAAAAAATCAAAAACATTTGAAAGTTGTAAGAAAACTAGAAATGCATGCGAAAAACATAAATGCCCTGCCCCAATATGAAATTAGTTCTTCATGCTTATTATGTATGCCAAGATTGATGAAATAAGCTGGTTACGTCACCATGGGACAGGACGGGACAGACATTGGTAACACTATATGCCGCCCCATTTCATGGTGGGGGCCATAAGTGTTTATTCTTTGTATCTGTAAGATGTGTATACATATACAGGCATTTTCATACCATCTTAAACAAGACAATTTGACGAATACCACTTCCCAACAGAATGCAACCACCCTCACAAAGGTTTATTCACAATCCCAGTATGAAGATCTTGTGACAAGTAATGTAGGTTAGTTATATGACCTTGGTAAACCTTTTTACTTTGATGTAGGTCAAATGTCAAATTGTAGGTCAGTGACCTGCTTTTATTACATGACACACAGCCTCACCAAGGTGAAACAATACCTAAATTATGAAGCTCCAGTGACAAGTAGTATAAGAAATGGAGCCCGGCTATACCCTTTTTTAAGTAGATCAAAGGTCAAATTGAAAGTCACAGTGACCTACATTTGAAACATGACACATTCCCTTACCAAAGTGAACCCATACCCCAAGTATGAAGTTTCAGTGACTTGTCGTGTAGGAAACAAAGCCAGGACAAAATAACAAATGGACGGAAGGTCAGACGACACAACGCAAAATGAAAGTCCCCTCTGGTTCCCCGTGGGGGACTAATAACTCAAAAACTAACAAGGTGGCAGCAAGTCAGTCTAGAATACTCTATCTGGTAGCTAATAGGGTGGTATCTAGTCAGTCTAAATCTAAAATACGCTAATAGCTAACAAGAAGACAATCAATTCATTCTAGATTACCTTAATAGCTTTAGTGAAATCACAGCCATTATATACTGTATCAATATAACACTTTAATTTACCTTTGTAAGCGTAGCCGTACTGTTAACTGTGTGTATATATATATAGATGGTATATATAAGTTTAGGTTTCCAATCAGTTACAACAATGACAGGATGCCGTGGTCTATTCATGTGTGTGGGAGATCGGAAGTCGTCCTTATCTCAAATATAGCAATTTGGAAGAAAACTGGAAGTGAACACCGCTGACACACCAGTTATTTTCTTATCAACTGTGAAACTTCAACGAATATCGAAACTTAATTTGTACTGAGCCAGGAAATTGAAACTACTTCATTGACCTAGGGCACTTTATTGCCAATTGATAGATCAAATGATCATGAGTACAATGTATTAACAAGTATATACAGGCTATTCAATGGTTTCCCATTAAATATCAAATATATTTCACGAGTATGGCCGTGCGTAGCACGAGTGAATATATATTAAAAATCTGCCATACCAGTGAAATATATTTGATATTTATTAGGAAACCATTGAATTTTTTTTTATTTCATTTCTAAAATTTTCAGTTACAACTGATTGGGACGGAGTGCCTAAGGCTTATAGAATATGAATACGCCACAGGATAAAGTTCTATATTTTGTTACAAATTTGGCAAAAATACAAAAACATATTAATAAAATCCATAAGATATCTATTAATTTCAAAAATACTTTAAAAGGTTTTTAATTTCCTTATTTTACATGATTTAGTTATAGAATAATGAAAAAAAGTACACAAAATAGTGCGCAATGACATCGGACCAAAACTTATATCATCAGCAGTGATGATATAAGTTTTATCAAGCTGATATTTTCTGATATTTCACTGGTAAAAATGTAATAAAAAACATCATTATTATATTAACAGTATTACTATCATATTATAGTAGTTTAAACAAGACAATTCTGCGAATTTAACAGTTCCCAACTGAATGTGATCACCCCACCAAGGTGAGTTCCTACCCAGGCCCAAAAGTATGAAAATCAAGAGACATTTAGCATAGGAAATTGTGTCCGGACAAACTTTTTCTTAAAAGTAGGTCAAAGGTAAAAATATAGGTCAGAGTGACCTACCTTTGGTACATGACACACTGCCTCACATAGGTGAACCCATTACACTGGGTATAAAAATCAAGTGACTATAATGTAGGTGTTTAAACTGGGACAAATATTTTCTTTGATCGAATGGTTAAAGGTCGAATTGTAGGTCAGTATAACCTACTTTTGATACATGACACATTGCTTCACCAAGGTGAATCCATGACCTGAGTTATGAAGTTCAGGTGATCATGTTCAAGTAGTGAAGGAGATTAGGGCCCAATAGGCCTGAATCACTCGCTCTGTTATAACCTCACACCAACAGACAATGTCGGAATTGTCCAGTATCAGATAAGACAATATCTCAGAACATCTCGATATTTGAAAAGACAATGTCAGTGTAAAATCTTAAATTTTGCCTCTTTTGTGATAAAAAGTCTTTGGTTTAAAGATGGATTATAAAGTGTCTTTAATCGATAAAATAATCAATCCTGGCTATGTGCTTACTCCAGTGACTACAGATATGAGCTGTACATGCAGTCTAAAACTCATGTAACACTTCTCTAGATTGAAATCAATGATATAACAGCCCATCATCCTATGTTATTATTCCATGTCATTCCCCACGCTCACTTTTATGTAGATTAACAGAGAGATGTTAGATACCTTTGTGTTGTTTTACCAAGAAACTGGGAATTCAACTGTATTACTGCTGACTCAACATATTTTTGTTTTTGTCTGGAAAATACTGCAGGGGTCTCCCCCATACAAGGTTCCCTACCGTATAGAGCTATCCCCCATACTGCAGGGCTCTCTACCATACATGGATCTCCCCCATACAAGGTTCCCTACCATATAGTTATCCTCCATACTGCAGGGCTCTCTACCATACATGGATCTCCCCCATACAAGGTTCCCTACCATATAGAGCTATCCCCCATACTGCAGGGCTCTCTACCATACATGGATCTCCCCCATACAAGGTTCCCTACCATATAGTTATCCCCCATACTGCAGGGCTCTCTACCATACATGGATCTCCCCCATACAAGGTTCCCTACCGTATAGAGTTATCCCCCATACTGCAGGGCTCTCTACCATACATGGATCTCCCCCATACAAGGTTCCCTAGAGTTATCCCCCATACTGCAGGGCTCTCTACCATACATGGATCTCCCCCATACAAGGTTCCCTACCATATAGAGTTATCCCCCACACTGCAGGGCTCTCTACCATACATGGATCTCCCCCATACAAGGTTCCCTACCATATAGAGTTATCCCCCATACTGCAGGGCTCTCTACCATACATGGATCTCCCCATACAGGGTTACCTATCATCTTGCAGGGTTATCCCCATACTGCAGGGTTCTCCCTTAATTGGTTATTCCTGATACAGAGTTCTCCCTCATACAGGGTTCTCCCTCATAAAGGGTTTTCCCTCATACAGGGTTTTCCCTCATACAGGATTCTTGACCATATATGGTTCTCCCTTATACAAAGTTCTCCCTCATACAGGGTTCTCCCTCATACAGGATTCTTGACCATACAGGGTTCTCCCTCATACAGGGTTCTCTCCCATACAGGGTTCCTCACCATACAGGGTTCTCCCTCATACAGGATTCTTGACCATATATGGTTCTCCCTTATACACAGTTCTCCATCATATAAGGTTCTCCCTCATACAGGGTTCTCTATGCAGGGTTCTCCCTCATACAGGGTTCTCCATCTTACAGGGTTATCCCCATACTGTAGGGTTCTCCCTTAATTGGTTATTCCTTATACAAAGTTCTCCCTCATACAGGGTTCTCCCTCATACAGGATTCTTAACCATACAGGGTTCTCCCTCATACAGGGTTCTCTCCCATACAGGGTTCCTCACCATACAGGGTTCTCCCTCATACAGGATTCTTGACCATATATGGTTCTCCCTTATACAGGGTTCTCAATCATATATGGATCTCCCTCATACAGGGTTCTCTATGCAGGGTTCTCCCTCATACAGGGTTCTCTATGCAGGGTTCTCCCTCATACAGGGTTCTCCATCTTACAGGGTTATCCCCCATACTACAGGATTTTATCTTAATTGGCTATTCCCCATACAAGTTTTTGCTCTTACAGGGTTCTCACCCATACAGGGTTCTTGCTCATTCAGGGTTCTCCCTCATACAGGGCTCTCCCATCACAGGAGCCTCTTTTCCATACAGGGTTATCCCCCATACTACAGGGTTCTCCCTTATTTGGTTTCCCCCCATAAAGAGTTCTTGCTTTTATAGGGTTATCCATCATACTGGTTCTTCTCCATATAGGGTTCACCCCCATACCCAGTTCTAGTTCTTGCTCATACAGGGTTCTTCCTCATACCAAGTTCTTCCTCATACAGGGTTCTCCCTCATACAGGGTTGTACCCCATATAGGGTTCCTCACCATACAGGGTTGTACTCCATACAGGGTTCTTCACCACACAGGGTTGTACCCCATATAGGGTTCCTCACCACACTGGGTTGTACCCCATACAGGGTTCTCACTCTAGAGGGTTGTATCCCATACAGGGTTTTTCACCACACAGGCCTGTATCCCATACAGGGTTCTTTACCACACAGGGTTGTATCCCATACAGGGTTCTTAACCACATAGGGTTGTATCCCATACAGGGTTCTTCACCATACAGGGTTGTACCCCATACAGAACAATGGTTCACAATTACCAGTACAAGTGCTTGTCAAGTGTAATCTGTATTATGACAGGGGAAAACACACCACAATTAATTTCCTAACAAACTGTGCTGATTATCTACTGATAATTGGTTCAAACTTTAGATTTGTCAGAATTTAAAGGCCTCACCAGCTATTTGAGATCTCCTTACTCAGAAACGATCTTTCTTCATCACACTTGATAATAGTATGACACATTATTACAACAATTTGATTATTATGGTTTTCTGCATTATAAAATAATATGAAATGAAATGAACACTTGCATTGAGTTGGATTGAACATGATCATCATCTAAAATTAAACACCAATAATTCCTACGTAAACTGATATTTTAGGAGATAACAAACCTGAATTGTTACTTTTTTTGTGTCGTTTGATTTAAATGTTTGATGTAAGAGGCCATGGGTGATGATGGGCCACAGGAAGTTTGACATCATCATTAACGGCCAACTGTGTACACTGGAACGGTCTGATATTTGAGATGTACTTGACAAACTAACATCACTGCTTTGTCAGGGTCAGATCACTATCATCTCGCTAATGTGTAGCCAAAAGGACAGAAGATATTTTTGAGTAGAAATCATGTACGGCTTGGACACATTGAATCACATCATTTTCCTGTACAGCAGATCTATCATTTAAACGATGTTACACAGAGGTTTCTTCAACAGCACTGTAAAGAAATTGATCTTGAACTCTTTATTTTGTTTTCAAAATATTTGCTGAGCATTTACATATATTATTTTGTATGTGCTGCTGCATGATGACCCCCAAAATAGATTATTTTATTTCAATAAAATCAACTCAATGTCCTGACTCGGAGAAACTTCACACACTTCGTCAACATCATGCAGATCTGTACTGCCAGAGCTGTACTATCAGAGCTGAACTGCAAGAGCTGTACTGCAGGAGTTCTACTGCAAGAGCTACACTGCAAGAGCTGTACTGCCTGAGCTCTACTACCAGAGCTGCACTGCAAGATCTGTACTGCAGGAACTCCAATACCAGAGCTGCACTGCAAGAGCTGTACTGCAAGAGCTGTACTGCCAGAGCTGTACTGCAGGAGCTGTACTGCCAAAGCTGTACTGCAGGAACTCTAATGCCAGAGCTGCACTGCAAGAGCTGTACTGCCAGAGCTGTACTGCAGGAGCTGTACTGCCAAAGCTGTACTGCAGGAACTCTAATGCCAGAGCTGCACTGCAAGAGCTGTACTGCCAGAGCTGTACTACCGGAGCTGGACTACCAGAGCTGGACTACCAGAGCTGTACTGCTGGAGCTGTACTACCTTGTAGTCCTAATTCCATTCCCCACAATAAACGGTGAATTATCATGACACAACAAATCTATGGTGTCTGGGATGAAGATCAAGTTAGAATTGGTACAGTATAATGTATTCTGATAAACACCAGCCTGTCTTCATATCGCCTAATATAAACCTCAACCCATACATAAGAAATGCCCATCTTAAGTTTTGTAATACCATACATACTAAAGTCTTGTCTTGTGTACTTGTATTGGTCGATATTCTCAATCTACCATGCTGACTCTAGGCAAGTTTTACGTGTTTGTACTAGGATAGTTAAGTATTCCATTTGGAGATCCTCAGAACAAAATTAAATCAAAATCTCTGGCCAGACAGATATATAGAGTCAGGTAATCTCACCAAGATCACAAAACACAGGTATAATATCCTGCTTAAGCATAATTAGTTACAAAACCAGCAACTGTCCCTCCAACAAGTCCCTACATTGGAGTACGTCCCTCCTACAAGTGACAAAGTCCCTACATTGGTGTCCCTCCTACAAGTGACAAGGTCCCTACATTGGTTTCCCTCCAACAAGTGACAAAGTCCCTACATTGGAGTACGTCCCTCCTACAAGTGACAAAGTCCCTACATTGGTTTCCCTCCTACAAGTGACAAGGTCCCTACATTGCAGTCCCTCCTACAAGTGACAAAGTCCCTACATTGGAGTACGTCCCTCCTACAAGTGACAAAGTCCCTACATTGGTTTCCCTCCAACAAGTGACAAAGTCCCTACATTGCAGTCCCTCCTACAAATGACAAAGTCCCTACATTGGAGTACGTCCCTCCTACAAGTGACAAAGTCCCTACATTGGTTTCCCTCCAACAAGTGACAAAGTCCCTACATTGGAGTCCACCTTACAAGTGAAAAAGTCCCTACATTGGTGTCCCTCCTACAAGTGACAAGGTCCCTACATTGGTTTCCCTCCTACAAGTGACAAAGTCCCTACATTGGAGTCCCTCCAACAAGTGACAAAGTCCCTACATTGCAGTCCCTCCTACAAGTAACAAAGTCCCTACATTGGTGTCCCTCCTTCAAGTGACAAAGTCCCTACATTGGAGTCCCTCCTACAAGTGACAAAGTCCCTACATTGGTGTCCCTCCTACAAGTGACAAAGTCTCTACATTGGTGTCCCTCCTACAAGTGACAAAGTCCCTACATTGGTGTCCCCCCTACATGTAACAAAGTCTCAACATTGGTGTCCCCCCTACATGTAACAAAGTCTCTACATTGGTGTCCCTCCTACAAGTGACAAAGTCCCTACATTGGTGTCCCTCCTACAAGTGACAAAGTCTCTACATTGGTGTCCCCCCTACATGTAACAAAGTCTCAACATTGGTGTCCCTCATACAAGTGACAAAGGCCCTACATTGGTGTCCCTCCTACAAGTGACAAAGTCCCTACATTGGTGTCCCCCCTACATGTAACAAAGTCTCTACATTGGTGTCCCTCCTACAAGTGACAAAGTCCCTACATTGGTGTCCCTCCTACAAGTGACAAAGTCTCTACATTGGTGTCCCCCCTACATGTAACAAAGTCTCAACATTGGTGTCCCTCATACAAGTGACAAAGGCCCTACATTGGTGTCCCTCCTACAAGTGACAAAGTCTCTACATTGGTGTCCCTCCTACAAGTGACAAAGGCCCTACATTGGTGTCCCTCCTACAAGTGACAAAGTCTCTACATTGGTGACCATCCTACAAGTGACAAAGGCCCTACATTGGTGTCCCTCCAACAAGTGACAAAGTCCCTACATTGGAGTCCCTCCTACAAGTGACAAAGCCCCAATATTGGAGTCCCACCTACAAATGACAAAGCCCCGACATTGTTGTCCCTCCTACAAGTGACAAAGCCCCAAAATTTGTGTCCCTCCTACAAGTGAAAAAGCCCCAAAATTGGTGTCCCTCCTACAAGTGACAAAGTCCCTACATTGGTGTCCCTCCAAAAAGTGACAAAGTCCCTACATTGGAGTCCCTCCTACAAGTGACAAAGTCCCTACATTGGTGTCCCTCCTACATGTAACAAAGCCCTTACATTGGTGTCCCTCCTACATGTAAAAAAGTCCTTACATTGGTGTCCCTCCTACAAGTGACAAAGTCCCTACAATTGAGTCCCTCTTACAAGTGACAAAGGCCCGACATTGGTGTCCCTCCTTCAAGTGACAAAGTCTCTACATTGGTGTCCCTCCTACAAGTGACAAAGGCCCTACATTGGAGTCCCTCCTACAAGTGACAAAGTCCCTACATTGGAGTCCCTCCTACAAGTGACAAAGCCCCAATATTGGAGTCCCACCTACAAGTGACAAAGCCCCGACATTGGTGTCCCTCCTACAAGTGACAAAGCCCCTACATTGATGTCTCTCCTACAAGTGACAAAGTCCCTACATTGGTGTCCCTCCTTCAAGTGACAAAGTCTCTACATTGGTGTCCCTCCTACAAGTGACAAAGTCCCTACATTGGTGTCCCTCCTACAAGTGACAAAGTCCCTACATTTGAGTCCCTCCTAAAAGTGACAAAGCCCCAATAGTGGAGTCCCACCTACAAGTGACAAAGCCCCGACATTGGAGTCCCTCCAACAAGTGACAAAGTCCCTACATTGGAGTCCCTCCAACAAGTGACAAAGTCCCTACATTGATATCCCTCAAACCAGTGACAAAATCCCTACATTGGTGTCCCTCCTACAAGTGACAAAGTCCCTACATTGGAGTCCCTCCTACAAGTGACAAAGTCCCTACATTGGTGTCCCTCCTACATGTAACAAAGCCCTTACATTGGTGTCCCCCCTACATGTAACAAAGTCCTTACATTGGTTTCTCTCCTACATGTAACAAAGTCCCTACATTGGTGTCCTTCCAAACAAGTGACAAAGTCTCTACATTTGTGTCCCTCCAACAAGTGACAAAGCCCCTACATTGGTGTCCCTTCAACAAGTGACAAAGTCCCTACATTGCAGTCCCTCCAAAAAGTGACAAAGTCACTACATTGGAGTCCCTCCTACAAGTGACAAAGTCACTATATTGGTGTCCCTCCAACAAGTGACAAAGCCCACACATTGGTGTCCCTCCTACAAGTGACAAGGTCCCTACATTGGTGTCCCTCCTACAGGTGACAAAGTCCCTATGTTGATGTCCCCCCTACAAGTGCCAAAGCCCCTACATTGGAGTCCCTCATACAAGTGACAAAGTCCCTATGTTGATGTCCCTCCTACAAGTGACAAAGCCCTCACATTGGAGTCCCTCCTACAAGTGACAAAGCCTCTACATTGGAGTCCCTCTTACAAGTGACAAAGCCTCTACATTGGAATCCCTCCTACATGTAACAAAGCCCACACATTGGAGTCCCTCCTACAAGTGACAAAGTCCTTACATTGGAGTCCCTCCAACAAGTTACAAAGTCCCTACATTGGAGTCACTCCTACAAGTGACAAAGCCCCTACATTGGAGTCCCTCCAACAAGTGACAAAGTCCTTACATTGGAGTCCCTCCTACAAGTGACAAGGTCACTACATTGGTGTCCCTCCTACAAGTGACAAAGTCCCTACAATTGAGTCCCTCCTACAGGTGACAAAGGCCCTACATTGGTGTCCCTCCTACAAGTGACAAAGTCTCTACATTGGTGTCCCTCCTACAAGTGACAAAGGCCCTACATTGGTGTCCCTCCTACAAGTGACAAAGTCCCTACATTGGAGTCCCTCCTACAAGTGACAAAGCCCCAACATTGGAGTCCCTCCTACAAGTGACAAAGTCCTTACATTGGAGTCCCTCCAACAAGTGACAAAGTCCTTACATTGGAGTCCCTCCAACAAGTGACAAAGTCCTTACATTGGAGTCCCTCCTACAAGTTACAATGTCCCTACATTGGAGTCCCTCCTACAAGTAACAAAGTCCCTACATTGGAGTCCCTCTAACAAGTGACAAAGTCCTTACATTGGAGTCCCTCCTACAAGTGACAAGGTCACTACATTGGTGTCCCTCCTACAAGTGACAAAGTCCCTACAATTGAGTCCCTCCTACAAGTGACAAAGGCCCTACATTGGAGTACGTCCCTCCTACAAGTGACAAAGTCTCTACATTGGTGTCCCTCCTACAAGTGAAAAAGGCCCTACATTGGTGTCCCTCCTACAAGTGACAGGGTCCCTACATTGGAGTCCCTCCTATAAGTTACAAAGCCCCAACATTGGAGTCCCACCTACAAGTGACAAAGCCCCGACATTGGTGTCCCTCCTACAAGTGACAAAGCCCCAAAATTTGTGTCCCTCCTACAAGTGACAAAGCCCCAAAATTGGTGTCCCTCCTACAAGTGACAAAGCCCCAAAATTGATGTCCCTCCTACAAATGACAAAGCCCCTACATTGATGTCCCTCCAACAAGTGACAAATGCCCTACATTGGAGTCCCTCCAACAAGTGACAAAGTACCTACGTTGGAGTCCCTCTAACAAGTGACAAAGTCCCTACATTGGAGTCCCTCTAACAAGTGACAAAGTCCCTACATTGGTGTCCCTCCTACATGTAACAAAGTCCCTACATTGATGTCCCTCCAACAAGTGACAAAGTCCCTACATTGCAGTCCCTCCTACAAGTGACAAAGTCCCTACATTGGTGTCCCTCCTACATGTAACAAAGCCCTTACATTAGTGTCCATGCTACATGTAACAAAGTCCTTACATTGGTGTCCCCCTTACATGTGACAAAGTCCTTACATTGGTGTCCCTCCTACATGTTACAAAGTCCTTACATTGGTTTCCCTCCTACATGTAACAAAGTCCCTACATTGGTGTCCCTCCAACAAGTGACAAAGTCTCTACATTGGTGTCCCTCCAACAAGTGACAAAGTCCCTATGTTGGTGTCCCTTCAACAAGTGACAAAGCCCCTACATTGGTGTCCCTCCTACATGTAACAAAGTCCTTACATTGGTTTCCCTCCTACATGTAACAAAGTCCCTACATTGGTGTCCCTCCAACAAGTGACAAAGCCCCTACATTGGTGTCCCTTCAACAAGTGACAAAGTCCCTACATTGCAGTCCCTCCAAAAAGTGACAAAGTCACTACATTGGAGTCTCTCCTACAAGTGACAAAGTCCCTATATTGGTGTCCCTCCAACAAGTGACAAAGCCCACACATTGGTGTCCCTCCTATATGTAACAAAGTCCCTACATTGGTGTCCCTCCAACAAGTGACAAAGTCCCTACGTTGGTGTCCCTTCAACAAGTGATAAAGCCCCGATTTTGGTGTCCCTCCAACAAGTGACAAAGCCCACACATTGGTGTCCCTCCTACAAGTGACAAGGTCCCTACATTGGTGTCACTCCAACAAGTGACAAAGTCCCTATGTTGATGTCCCCCCATATTGGTGTCCCTCCAACAAGTGACAAAGCCCACACATTGGTGTCCCTCCTACAAGTGACAAGGTCCCTACATTGGTGTCACTCCAACAAGTGACAAAGTCCCGATGTTGATGTCCCCCCCTACAAGTGACAAAGGCCCTACATTGGAGTCCCTCAACCAAGTGACAAAGTCCCTATGTTGATGTCCCTCCTACAAGTGACAAAGCCTCTACATTAGAGTCCCTCCTACAAGTGACAAAGCCTCAACATTAGAGTCCCTCTTACAAGTGACAAAGCTTCTACATTGGAGTCCCTCCTACATGTAACAAAGCCCTTACATTGGTGTCCCTCCTACATGTAACAAAGTCCTTACATTGGTGTCCCTCCTACATGTAACAAAGTCCTTACATTGGTGTCCCTCCTACATGTAACAAAGTCCTTACATTGGTTTCCCTCCTACATGTAACAAAGTCCCTACATTGGTGTCCCTCCTACAAGTGACAAAGTCCCTACATTGGTGTCCCTCCAACAAGTGACAAAGTCCCTACGTTGGTGTCCCTTCAACAAGTGACAAAGTCCCTACATTGGTGTCCCTCCTACAAGTGACAAAGTCCCTACATAGGAGTCCCTCTAACAAGTGACAAAGTCCCTACATTGGTGTCCCTCCAACAAGTGACAAAGTCCCTACATTGGTGTCCCTTCAACAGGTGACAAAGTCCCTACATTGGTGTCCCGCCTACAAGTGACAAAGCCTCTACATTGGTGTCCCTCCTACAAGGGACAAAGCCTCTACATTGGTGTCCCTTATACAAGTGACAAAGTCTCTACATTGGTGTCCCTCCTACAAGTGACAAAGTCCCTACATTGGAGTCCCTCCAACAAGTGACAAAGCCTCTACATTGGTGTCCCTCCTACAAGTGACAAAGCCTCTACATTGGTGTCCCTCCTGCAAGTGACAAAGCCTCTACATTGGTGTCCCTCATACAAGTGAAAAAGTCCTTACATTGGTGTCCCTCCTACATGTTACAAAGTCCTTACATTGGTTTCCCTCCTACATGTAATAAAGTCCCTACATTGGTGTCCCTCCAACACGTGACAAAGCCCCTACATTGGTGTCCCTTCAACAAGTGACAAAGTCCCTACATTGCAGTCCCTCCAAAAAGTGACAAAGTCACTACATTGGAGTCTCTCCTACAAGTGACAAAGTCCCTATATTGGTGTCCCTCCAACAAGTGACAAAGCCCACACATTGGTGTCCCTCCTATATGTAACAAAGTCCCTACATTGGTGTCCCTCCAACAAGTGACAAAGTCCCTACGTTGGTGTCCCTTCAACAAGTGATAAAGCCCCTATATTGGTGTCCCTCCAACAAGTGACAAAGCCCACACATTGGTGTCCCTCCTACAAGTGACAAGGTCCCTACATTGGTGTCACTCCAACAAGTGACAAAGTCCCTATGTTGATGTCCCCCCATATTGGTGTCCCTCCAACAAGTGACAAAGCCCACACATTGGTGTCCCTCCTACAAGTGACAAGGTCCCTACATTGGTGTCACTCCAACAAGTGACAAAGTCCCGATGTTGATGTCCCCCCCTACAAGTGACATTGCCCCTACATTGGAGTCCCTCAACCAAGTGACAAAGTCCCTATGTTGATGTCCCTCTTACAAGTGACAAAGCCCTCACATTGGAGTCCCTCCTACAAGTGACAAAGCCTCTACATTAGAGTCCCTCTTACAAGTGACAAAGCTTCTACATTGGAGTCCCTCCTACATGTAACAAAGCCCTTACATTGGTGTCCCTCCTACATGTAACAAAGTCCTTACATTGGTGTCCCTCCTACATGTAACAAAGTCCTTACATTGGTGTCCCTCCTACATGTAACAAAGTCCTTACATTGGTTTCCCTCCTACATGTAACAAACTCCCTACATTGGTGTCCCTCCTACAAGTGACAAAGTCCCTACATTGGTGTCCCTCCAACAAGTGACAAAGTCCCTACGTTGGTGTCCCTTCAACAAGTGACAAAGTCCCTACATTGGTGTCCCTCCTACAAGTGACAAAGTCCCTACATAGGAGTCCCTCTAACAAGTGACAAAGTCCCTACATTGGTGTCCCTCCAACAAGTGACAAAGTCCCTACATTGGTGTCCCTTCAACAAGTGACAAAGTCCCTACATTGGTGTCCCGCCTACAAGTGACAAAGCCTCTACATTGGTGTCCCTCCTACAAGTGACAAAGCCTCTACATTGGTGTCCCTTATACAAGTGACAAAGTCTCTACATTGGTGTCCCTCCTACAAGTGACAAAGTCCCTACATTGGAGTCCCTCCAACAAGTGACAAAGCCTCTACATTGGTGTCCCTCCTACAAGTGACAAAGCCTCTACATTGGTGTCCCTCCTGCAAGTGACAAAGCCTCTACATTGGTGTCCCTCATACAAGTGAAAAAGTCCTTACATTGGTGTCCCTCCTACATGTTACAAAGTCCTTACATTGGTTTCCCTCCTACATGTAACAAAGTCCCTACATTGGTGTCCCTCCAACAAGTGACAAAGTCTCTACATTGGTGTCCCTTCAACAAGTGACAAAGTCCCTACGTTGGTGTCCCTTCAACAAGTGACAAAGCCCCTACATTGGTGTCCCTCCTACATGTAACAAAGTCCTTACATTGGTTTCCCTCCTACATGTAACAAAGTCCCTACATTGGTGTCCCTCCAACAAGTGACAAAGCCCCTACATTGGTGTCCCTTCAACAAGTGACAAAGTCCCTACATTGCAGTCCCTCCAAAAAGTGACAAAGTCCCTACATTGGAGTCCCTCCTACAAGTGACAAAGTCCCTACATTGCAGTCCCTCCAACAAGTGACAAAGCCCCTACATTGGTGTCCCTTCAACAAGTGACAAAGTCACTACATTGCAGTTCCTCCAAAAAGTGACAAAGTCCCTATATTGGTGTCCCTCCAACAAGTGACAAAGTCCACACATTGGTGTCCCTCCTACAAAAGACAAGGTCCCTACATTGGTGTCACTCCAACAAGTGACAAAGTCCCGATGTTGATGCCCCCCCTACAAGTGACAAAGCCCCTACATTGGAGTCCCTCATACAAGTGACAAAGTCCCTATGTTGATGTCCCTCCTACAAGTGACAAAGCCCTCACATTGGAGTCCCTCCTACAAGTGACAAAGCCTCTACATTGGAGTCCCTCTTACAAGTGACAAAGCTTCTACATTGGAGTCCCTCCTACATGTAACAAAGCCCTTACATTGGTGTCCCTCCTACATGTAACAAAGTCCTTACATTGGTGTCCCTCCTACATGTAACAAAGTCCTTACATTGGTGTCCCTCCTACATGTAACAAAGTCCCTACATTGCAGTCCCTCTAACAAGTGACAAAGTCCCTACATAGGAGTCCCTCCAACAAGTGACAAAGTCCCTTCGTTGAGTCCCTCCAACAAGTGACAAAGTCCCTACATTGGAGTCCCTCCAACAAGTGACAAAGTCCCTACATTGGTGTCCCTCCAACAAGTGACAAATTCCCTACATTGGAGTCCCTCCTACAAGTGACAAGGTCCCTACATTGGTGTCCCTCCAACAAGTTACAAAGTCCCTACATTGGAGTCCCTCCTACAAGTGACAAAGTCGTTACATTGGAGTCCCTCCTACAAGTGACAAAGTCCCTACATTGGAGTCCCTCCAACAAGTGACAAAGTCCTTACATTGGAGTCCCTCCTACAAGTTACAAAGTCCCTACATTTGAGTCCCTCCTACAAGTGACAAAGTCTCTACATTGGAGTCCCTCCAACAAGTGACAAAGTCCTTACATTGGAGTCCCTCCTACAAGTGACAAGGTCACTACATTTGTGTCCCTCTAACAAGTGACAAAGTCCCTACAATTGTGTCCCTCCTACAAGTGACAAAGTCCTTACATTGGTTTCCCTCCTACATGTAACAAAGTCCCTACATTGGTGTCCCTCCAACAAGTGACAAAGTCTCTACATTGGTGTCCCTTCAACAAGTGACAAAGTCCCTACGTTGGTGTCCCTTCAACAAGTGACAAAGCCCCTACATTGGTGTCCCTCCTACATGTAACAAAGTCCTTACATTGGTTTCCCTCCTACATGTAACAAAGTCCCTACATTGGTGTCCCTCCAACAAGTGACAAAGCCCCTACATTGGTGTCCCTTCAACAAGTGACAAAGTCCCTACATTGCAGTCCCTCCAAAAAGTGACAAAGTCCCTACAATGGAGTCCCTCCTACAAGTGACAAAGTCCCTACATTGCAGTCCCTCCAACAAGTGACAAAGCCCCTACATTGGTGTCCCTTCAACAAGTGACAAAGTCACTACATTGCAGTTCCTCCAAAAAGTGACAAAGTCCCTATATTGGTGTCCCTCCAACAAGTGACAAAGTCCACACATTGGTGTCCCTCCTACAAAAGACAAGGTCCCTACATTGGTGTCACTCCAACAAGTGACAAAGTCCCGATGTTGATGCCCCCCCTACAAGTGACAAAGCCCCTACATTGGAGTCCCTCATACAAGTGACAAAGTCCCTATGTTGATGTCCCTCCTACAAGTGACAAAGCCCTCACATTGGAGTCCCTCCTACAAGTGACAAAGCCTCTACATTGGAGTCCCTCTTACAAGTGACAAAGCTTCTACATTGGAGTCCCTCCTACATGTAACAAAGCCCTTACATTGGTGTCCCTCCTACATGTAACAAAGTCCTTACATTGGTGTCCCTCCTACATGTAACAAAGTCCTTACATTGGTGTCCCTCCTACATGTAACAAAGTCCCTACATTGCAGTCCCTCTAACAAGTGACAAAGTCCCTACATAGGAGTCCCTCCAACAAGTGACAAAGTCCCTTCGTTGAGTCCCTCCAACAAGTGACAAAGTCCCTACATTGGAGTCCCTCCAACAAGTGACAAAGTCCCTACATTGGTGTCCCTCCAACAAGTGACAAATTCCCTACATTGGAGTCCCTCCTACAAGTGACAAGGTCCCTACATTGGTGTCCCTCCAACAAGTTACAAAGTCCCTACATTGGAGTCCCTCCTACAAGTGACAAAGTCGTTACATTGGAGTCCCTCCTACAAGTGACAAAGTCCCTACATTGGAGTCCCTCCAACAAGTGACAAAGTCCTTACATTGGAGTCCCTCCTACAAGTTACAAAGTCCCTACATTTGAGTCCCTCCTACAAGTGACAAAGTCTCTACATTGGAGTCCCTCCAACAAGTGACAAAGTCCTTACATTGGAGTCCCTCCTACAAGTGACAAGGTCACTACATTTGTGTCCCTCTAACAAGTGACAAAGTCCCTACAATTGTGTCCCTCCTACAAGTGACAAAGGCCCAACATTGGTGTCCCTCCTTCAAGTGACAAAGTCTCTACATTGGTGTCCCTCCTACAAGTGACAAAGGCCCTACATTGGTGTCCCTCCTACAAGTGACAAAGTCCCTACATTGGAGTCCCTCCTACAAGTGACAAAGCCCCAATAGTGGAGTCCCACCTACAAGTGACAAAGCCCCGACATTGGTGTCCCTCCACCAAGTGACAAAGCCCCAAAATTTGTGTCCCTCCTACAAGTGACAAAGGCCCGACATTGGTGTCCCTCCTTCAAGTGACAAAGTCTCTACATTGGTGTCCCTTCAACAAGTGACAAAGTCCCTACATTGGTGTCCCGCCTACAAGTGACAAAGCCTCTACATTGGTGTCCCTCCTACAAGTGACAAAGCCTCTACATTGGTGTCCCTTATACAAGTGACAAAGTCTCTACATTGGTGTCCCTCCTACAAGTGACAAAGTCCCTACATTGGAGTCCCTCCAACAAGTGACAAAGCCTCTACATTGGTGTCCCTCCTACAAGTGACAAAGCCTCTACATTGGTGTCCCTCCTGCAAGTGACAAAGCCTCTACATTGGTGTCCCTCATAAAAGTGAAAAAGTCCTTACATTGGTGTCCCTCCTACATGTTACAAAGTCCTTACATTGGTTTCCCTCCTACATGTAACAAAGTCCCTACATTGGTGTCCCTCCAACAAGTGACAAAGTCTCTACATTGGTGTCCCTTCAACAGGTGACAAAGTCCCTACGTTGGTGTCCCTTCAACAAGTGACAAAGCCCCTACATTGGTGTCCCTCCTACATGTAACAAAGTCCTTACATTGGTTTCCCTCCTACATGTAACAAAGTCCCTACATTGGTGTCCCTCCAACAAGTGACAAAGCCCCTACATTGGTGTCCCTTCAACAAGTGACAAAGTCCCTACATTGCAGTCCCTCCAAAAAGTGACAAAGTCACTACATTGGTGTCCCTTCAACAAGTGACAAAGTCCCTACATTGCAGTCCCTCCAACAAGTGACAAAGCCCCTACATTGGTGTCCCTTCAACAAGTGACAAAGTCACTACATTGCAGTTCCTCCAAAAAGTGACAAAGTCCCTATATTGGTGTCCCTCCAACAAGTGACAAAGCCCACACATTGGTGTCCCTCCTACAAAAGACAAGGTCCCTACATTGGTGTCATTCCAACAAGTGACAAAGTCCCCATGTTGATGCCCCCCCTACAAGTGACAAAGCCCCTACTTTGGAGTCCCTCATACAAGTGACAAAGTCCCTATGTTGATGTCCCTCCTACAAGTGACAAAGCCCTCACATTGGAGTCCCTCCTACAAGTGACAAAGCCTCTACATTGGAGTCCCTCTTACAAGTGACAAAGCTTCTACATTGGAGTCCCTCCTACATGTAACAAAGCCCTTACATTGGTGTCCCTCCTACATGTAACAAAGTCCTTACATTGGTGTCCCTCCTACATGTAACAAAGTCCTTACATTGGTGTCCCTCCTACATGTAACAAAGTCCCTACATTGCAGTCCGTCTAACAAGTGACAAAGTCCCTACATAGGAGTCCCTCCAACAAGTGACAAAGTCCCTTCGTTGAGTCCCTCCAACAAGTGACAAAGTCCCTACATTGGAGTCCCTCCAACAAGTGACAAAGTCCCTACATTGGTGTCCCTCCAACAAGTGACAAAGTCCCTACATTGGAATCCCTCCTACAAGTGACAAGGTCCCTACATTGGTGTCCCTCCTACATGTAACAAAGCCCATACATTGGTGTCCCCCCTACATGTAACAAAGTCCTTACATTGGTTTCCCTCCAAAAAGTGACAAAGTCACTACATTGGAGTCCCTCCTACAAGTGCAAAGTCCCTATATTGGTGTCTCTCCAACAAGTGACAAAGCCAACACATTGGTGTCCCTCCTACAAGTGACAAGGTCCCTACATTGGTGTCCCTCCTACAAGTGACAAAGGCCCTATGTTGATGTCCCCCCTACAAGTGACAAAGCCCCTACATTGGAGTCCCTCATACAAATGACAAAGTCCCTATGTTGATGTCCCTCCTACAAGTTACAAAGCCCTCACATTGGAGTCCCTCCTACAAGTGACAAAGCCTCTACATTGGAGTTCCTCTTACAAGTGACAAAGCCTCTATATTGGTGTCCCTCCTACATGTAACAAAGCCTACACATTGGAGTCCCTCCTACAAGCGACAAAGTCCCTACATTGGAGTCCCTCCTACAAGTGACAAAGCCCCTTCATTGCTGTCCCTCTTACAAGTGACAAGTCCCTACATTGGTTTCCCTCCTACAAGTGACAAAGTCCCTACATTGGAGTCCCTCCAACAAGTGACAAAGCGTCTAGCCTCTACATTGGTGTCCCTCCTACAAGTGACAAAGCCTCTACATTGGTGTCCCTCATACAAGTGACAAAGTCTCTACATTGGAGTCCATCCTACAAGTGACAAAGTCCCTACATTGGAGTCCCTCCAACAAGTGACAAAGCCTCTACATTGGTGTCCCTCCTACAAGTGACAAAGCCTCTACATTGGTGTCCCTCCTACAAGTGACAAAGCCTCTACATTGGTGTCCCTCATACAAGTGACAAAGTCTCTACATTGGTGTCCCTCCTACAAGTGACAAAGCCTCTACATTGGAGTCCCTCATACAAGTGACAAAGTCCCTATGTTGATGTCCCTCCTACAAGTGACAAAGCCCTCACATTGGAGTCCCTCCTACAAGTGACAAAGCCTCTACATTGGAGTCCCTCTTACAAGTGACAAAGCTTCTACATTGGAGTCCCTCCTACATGTAACAAAGCCCTTACATTGGTGTCCCTCCTACATGTAACAAAGTCCTTACATTGGTGTCCCTCCTACATGTAACAAAGTCCTTACATTGGTGTCCCTCCTACATGTAACAAAGTCCCTACATTGCAGTCCCTCTAACAAGTGACAAAGTCCCTACATAGGAGTCCCTCCAACAAGTGACAAAGTCCCTTCGTTGAGTCCCTCCAACAAGTGACAAAGTCCCTACATTGGAGTCCCTCCAACAAGTGACAAAGTCCCTACATTGGTGTCCCTCCAACAAGTGACAAAGTCCCTACATTGGAGTCCCTCCTACAAGTGACAAGGTCCCTACATTGGTGTCCCTCCAACAAGTTACAAAGTCCCTACATTGGAGTCCCTCCTACAAGTGACAAAGTCGTTACATTGGAGTCCCACCTTCAAGTGACAAAGTCCCTACATTGGAGTCCCTCCAACAAGTGACAAAGTCCTTACATTGGAGTCCCTCCTACAAGTTACAAAGCCTCTACATTGGTGTCCCTCCTACAAGTGACAAAGCCTCTACATTGGTGTCCCTCCTACAAGTGACAAAGCCTCTACATTGGTGTCCCTCATACAAGTGACAAAGTCTCTACATTGGTGTCCCTCCTACAAGTGACAAAGCCTCTACATTGGAGTCCCTCATACAAGTGACAAAGTCCCTATGTTGATGTCCCTCCTACAAGTGACAAAGCCCTCACATTGGAGTCCCTCCTACAAGTGACAAAGCCTCTACATTGGAGTCCCTCTTACAAGTGACAAAGCTTCTACATTGGAGTCCCTCCTACATGTAACAAAGCCCTTACATTGGTGTCCCTCCTACATGTAACAAAGTCCTTACATTGGTGTCCCTCCTACATGTAACAAAGTCCTTACATTGGTGTCCCTCCTACATGTAACAAAGTCCCTACATTGCAGTCCCTCTAACAAGTGACAAAGTCCCTACATAGGAGTCCCTCCAACAAGTGACAAAGTCCCTTCGTTGAGTCCCTCCAACAAGTGACAAAGTCCCTACATTGGAGTCCCTCCAACAAGTGACAAAGTCCCTACATTGGTGTCCCTCCAACAAGTGACAAAGTCCCTACATTGGAATCCCTCCTACAAGTGACAAGGTCCCTACATTGGTGTCCCTCCAACAAGTTACAAAGTCCCTACATTGGAGTCCCTCCTACAAGTGACAAAGTCGTTACATTGGAGTCCCTCCTACAAGTGACAAAGTCCCTACATTGGAGTCCCTCCAACAAGTGACAAAGTCCTTACATTGGAGTCCCTCCTACAAGTTACAAAGTCCCTACATTTGAGTCCCTCCTACAAGTGACAAAGTCTCTACATTGGAGTCCCTCCTACAAGTGACAAAGTCCTCACATTGGAGTCCCTCCTACAAGTGACAAGGTCACTACATTTGTGTCCCTCTAACAAGTGACAAAGTCCCTACAATTGTGTCCCTCCTACAAGTGACAAAGGCCCAACATTGGTGTCCCTCCTTCAAGTGACAAAGTCTCTACATTGGTGTCCCTCCTACAAGTGACAAAGGCCCTACATTGGTGTCCCTCCTACAAGTGACAAAGTCCCTACATTGGAGTCCCTCCTACAAGTGACAAAGCCCCAATAGTGGAGTCCCACCTACAAGTGACAAAGCCCCGACATTGGTGTCCCTCCACCAAGTGACAAAGCCCCAAAATTTGTGTCCCTCCTACAAGTGACAAAGGCCCGACATTGGTGTCCCTCCTTCAAGTGACAAAGTCTCTACATTGGGGTCCCTCCTACAAGTGACAAAGGCCCTACATTGGTGTCCCTCCTACAAGTGACAAAGTCCCTACATTTGAGTCCCTCCTACAAGTGACAAAGCCCCAATAGTGGAGTCCCACCTACAAGTGACAAAGCCCCGACATTGGAGTCCCTCCAACAAGTGACAAAGTCCCTACATTGGAGTCCCTCCAACAAGTGACAAAGTCCCTACATTGGTGTCCCGCCTACAAGTGACAAAGCCTCTACATTGGTGTCCCTCCTACAAGTGACAAAGCCTCTACATTGGTGTCCCTTATACAAGTGACAAAGTCTCTACATTGGTGTCCCTCCTACAAGTGACAAAGTCCCTACATTGGAGTCCCTCCAACAAGTGACAAAGCCTCTACATTGGTGTCCCTCCTACAAGTGACAAAGCCTCTACATTGGTGTCCCTCCTGCAAGTGACAAAGCCTCTACATTGGTGTCCCTCATAAAAGTGAAAAAGTCCTTACATTGGTGTCCCTCCTACATGTTACAAAGTCCTTACATTGGTTTCCCTCCTACATGTAACAAAGTCCCTACATTGGTGTCCCTCCAACAAGTGACAAAGTCTCTACATTGGTGTCCCTTCAACAGGTGACAAAGTCCCTACGTTGGTGTCCCTTCAACAAGTGACAAAGCCCCTACATTGGTGTCCCTCCTACATGTAACAAAGTCCTTACATTGGTTTCCCTCCTACATGTAACAAAGTCCCTACATTGGTGTCCCTCCAACAAGTGACAAAGCCCCTACATTGGTGTCCCTTCAACAAGTGACAAAGTCCCTACATTGCAGTCCCTCCAAAAAGTGACAAAGTCACTACATTGGTGTCCCTTCAACAAGTGACAAAGTCCCTACATTGCAGTCCCTCCAACAAGTGACAAAGCCCCTACATTGGTGTCCCTTCAACAAGTGACAAAGTCACTACATTGCAGTTCCTCCAAAAAGTGACAAAGTCCCTATATTGGTGTCCCTCCAACAAGTGACAAAGCCCACACATTGGTGTCCCTCCTACAAAAGACAAGGTCCCTACATTGGTGTCATTCCAACAAGTGACAAAGTCCCCATGTTGATGCCCCCCCTACAAGTGACAAAGCCCCTACTTTGGAGTCCCTCATACAAGTGACAAAGTCCCTATGTTGATGTCCCTCCTACAAGTGACAAAGCCCTCACATTGGAGTCCCTCCTACAAGTGACAAAGCCTCTACATTGGAGTCCCTCTTACAAGTGACAAAGCTTCTACATTGGAGTCCCTCCTACATGTAACAAAGCCCTTACATTGGTGTCCCTCCTACATGTAACAAAGTCCTTACATTGGTGTCCCTCCTACATGTAACAAAGTCCTTACATTGGTGTCCCTCCTACATGTAACAAAGTCCCTACATTGCAGTCCCTCTAACAAGTGACAAAGTCCCTACATAGGAGTCCCTCCAACAAGTGACAAAGTCCCTTCGTTGAGTCCCTCCAACAAGTGACAAAGTCCCTACATTGGAGTCCCTCCAACAAGTGACAAAGTCCCTACATTGGTGTCCCTCCAACAAGTGACAAAGTCCCTACATTGGAATCCCTCCTACAAGTGACAAGGTCCCTACATTGGTGTCCCTCCTACATGTAACAAAGCCCATACATTGGTGTCCCCCCTACATGTAACAAAGTCCTTACATTGGTTTCCCTCCAAAAAGTGACAAAGTCACTACATTGGAGTCCCTCCTACAAGTGCAAAGTCCCTATATTGGTGTCTCTCCAACAAGTGACAAAGCCAACACATTGGTGTCCCTCCTACAAGTGACAAGGTCCCTACATTGGTGTCCCTCCTACAAGTGACAAAGGCCCTATGTTGATGTCCCCCCTACAAGTGACAAAGCCCCTACATTGGAGTCCCTCATACAAATGACAAAGTCCCTATGTTGATGTCCCTCCTACAAGTTACAAAGCCCTCACATTGGAGTCCCTCCTACAAGTGACAAAGCCTCTACATTGGAGTTCCTCTTACAAGTGACAAAGCCTCTATATTGGTGTCCCTCCTACATGTAACAAAGCCTACACATTGGAGTCCCTCCTACAAGCGACAAAGTCCCTACATTGGAGTCCCTCCTACAAGTGACAAAGCCCCTTCATTGCTGTCCCTCTTACAAGTGACAAGTCCCTACATTGGTTTCCCTCCTACAAGTGACAAAGTCCCTACATTGGAGTCCCTCCAACAAGTGACAAAGCGTCTAGCCTCTACATTGGTGTCCCTCCTACAAGTGACAAAGCCTCTACATTGGTGTCCCTCATACAAGTGACAAAGTCTCTACATTGGAGTCCATCCTACAAGTGACAAAGTCCCTACATTGGAGTCCCTCCAACAAGTGACAAAGCCTCTACATTGGTGTCCCTCCTACAAGTGACAAAGCCTCTACATTGGTGTCCCTCCTACAAGTGACAAAGCCTCTACATTGGTGTCCCTCATACAAGTGACAAAGTCTCTACATTGGTGTCCCTCCTACAAGTGACAAAGCCTCTACATTGGAGTCCCTCATACAAGTGACAAAGTCCCTATGTTGATGTCCCTCCTACAAGTGACAAAGCCCTCACATTGGAGTCCCTCCTACAAGTGACAAAGCCTCTACATTGGAGTCCCTCTTACAAGTGACAAAGCTTCTACATTGGAGTCCCTCCTACATGTAACAAAGCCCTTACATTGGTGTCCCTCCTACATGTAACAAAGTCCTTACATTGGTGTCCCTCCTACATGTAACAAAGTCCTTACATTGGTGTCCCTCCTACATGTAACAAAGTCCCTACATTGCAGTCCCTCTAACAAGTGACAAAGTCCCTACATAGGAGTCCCTCCAACAAGTGACAAAGTCCCTTCGTTGAGTCCCTCCAACAAGTGACAAAGTCCCTACATTGGAGTCCCTCCAACAAGTGACAAAGTCCCTACATTGGTGTCCCTCCAACAAGTGACAAAGTCCCTACATTGGAGTCCCTCCTACAAGTGACAAGGTCCCTACATTGGTGTCCCTCCAACAAGTTACAAAGTCCCTACATTGGAGTCCCTCCTACAAGTGACAAAGTCGTTACATTGGAGTCCCACCTTCAAGTGACAAAGTCCCTACATTGGAGTCCCTCCAACAAGTGACAAAGTCCTTACATTGGAGTCCCTCCTACAAGTTACAAAGCCTCTACATTGGTGTCCCTCCTACAAGTGACAAAGCCTCTACATTGGTGTCCCTCCTACAAGTGACAAAGCCTCTACATTGGTGTCCCTCATACAAGTGACAAAGTCTCTACATTGGTGTCCCTCCTACAAGTGACAAAGCCTCTACATTGGAGTCCCTCATACAAGTGACAAAGTCCCTATGTTGATGTCCCTCCTACAAGTGACAAAGCCCTCACATTGGAGTCCCTCCTACAAGTGACAAAGCCTCTACATTGGAGTCCCTCTTACAAGTGACAAAGCTTCTACATTGGAGTCCCTCCTACATGTAACAAAGCCCTTACATTGGTGTCCCTCCTACATGTAACAAAGTCCTTACATTGGTGTCCCTCCTACATGTAACAAAGTCCTTACATTGGTGTCCCTCCTACATGTAACAAAGTCCCTACATTGCAGTCCCTCTAACAAGTGACAAAGTCCCTACATAGGAGTCCCTCCAACAAGTGACAAAGTCCCTTCGTTGAGTCCCTCCAACAAGTGACAAAGTCCCTACATTGGAGTCCCTCCAACAAGTGACAAAGTCCCTACATTGGTGTCCCTCCAACAAGTGACAAAGTCCCTACATTGGAATCCCTCCTACAAGTGACAAGGTCCCTACATTGGTGTCCCTCCAACAAGTTACAAAGTCCCTACATTGGAGTCCCTCCTACAAGTGACAAAGTCGTTACATTGGAGTCCCTCCTACAAGTGACAAAGTCCCTACATTGGAGTCCCTCCAACAAGTGACAAAGTCCTTACATTGGAGTCCCTCCTACAAGTTACAAAGTCCCTACATTTGAGTCCCTCCTACAAGTGACAAAGTCTCTACATTGGAGTCCCTCCTACAAGTGACAAAGTCCTTACATTGGAGTCCCTCCTACAAGTGACAAGGTCACTACATTTGTGTCCCTCTAACAAGTGACAAAGTCCCTACAATTGTGTCCCTCCTACAAGTCACAAAGGCCCAACATTGGTGTCCCTCCTTCAAGTGACAAAGTCTCTACATTGGTGTCCCTCCTACAAGTGACAAAGGCCCTACATTGGTGTCCCTCCTACAAGTGACAAAGTCCCTACATTGGAGTCCCTCCTACAAGTGACAAAGCCCCAATAGTGGAGTCCCACCTACAAGTGACAAAGCCCCGACATTGGTGTCCCTCCACCAAGTGACAAAGCCCCAAAATTTGTGTCCCTCCTACAAGTGACAAAGGCCCGACATTGGTGTCCCTCCTTCAAGTGACAAAGTCTCTACATTGGTGTCCCTCCTACAAGTGACAAAGGCCCTACATTGGTGTCCCTCCTACAAGTGACAAAGTCCCTACATTTGAGTCCCTCCTACAAGTGACAAAGCCCCAATAGTGGAGTCCCACCTACAAGTGACAAAGCCCCGACATTGGAGTCCCTCCAACAAGTGACAAAGTCCCTACATTGGAGTCCCTCCAACAAGTGACAAAGTCCCTACATTGATGTCCCTCAAACCAGTGACAAAATCCCTACATTGGTGTCCCTCCTACAAGTGACAAAGTCCCTACATTGGTGTCCCTCCTACAAGTGACAAAGTCCCTACATTGGTGTCCCTCCAACAAGTGACAAAGTCCCTACATTGGAGTCCCTCCTACAAGTGACAAAGTCCCTACATTGGTGTCCCTCCTACATGTAACAAAGCCCATACATTGGTGTCCCCCCTACATGTAACAAAGTCCTTACATTGGTTTCCCTCCAAAAAGTGACAAAGTCACTACATTGGAGTCCCTCCTACAAGTGCAAAGTCCCTATATTGGTGTCTCTCCAACAAGTGACAAAGCCAACACATTGGTGTCCCTCCTACAAGTGACAAGGTCCCTACATTGGTGTCCCTCCTACAAGTGACAAAGGCCCTATGTTGATGTCCCCCCTACAAGTGACAAAGCCCCTACATTGGAGTCCCTCATACAAATGACAAAGTCCCTATGTTGATGTCCCTCCTACAAGTTACAAAGCCCTCACATTGGAGTCCCTCCTACAAGTGACAAAGCCTCTACATTGGAGTTCCTCTTACAAGTGACAAAGCCTCTATATTGGTGTCCCTCCTACATGTAACAAAGCCTACACATTGGAGTCCCTCCTACAAGCGACAAAGTCCCTACATTGGAGTCCCTCCTACAAGTGACAAAGCCCCTTCATTGCTGTCCCTCTTACAAGTGACAAGTCCCTACATTGGTTTCCCTCCTACAAGTGACAAAGTCCCTACATTGGAGTCCCTCCAACAAGTGACAAAGCGTCTAGCCTCTACATTGGTGTCCCTCCTACAAGTGACAAAGCCTCTACATTGGTGTCCCTCATACAAGTGACAAAGTCTCTACATTGGAGTCCATCCTACAAGTGACAAAGTCCCTACATTGGAGTCCCTCCAACAAGTGACAAAGCCTCTACATTGGTGTCCCTCCTACAAGTGACAAAGCCTCTACATTGGTGTCCCTCCTACAAGTGACAAAGCCTCTACATTGGTGTCCCTCATACAAGTGACAAAGTCTCTACATTGGTGTCCCTCCTACAAGTGACAAAGCCTCTACATTGGAGTCCCTCATACAAGTGACAAAGTCCCTATGTTGATGTCCCTCCTACAAGTGACAAAGCCCTCACATTGGAGTCCCTCCTACAAGTGACAAAGCCTCTACATTGGAGTCCCTCTTACAAGTGACAAAGCTTCTACATTGGAGTCCCTCCTACATGTAACAAAGCCCTTACATTGGTGTCCCTCCTACATGTAACAAAGTCCTTACATTGGTGTCCCTCCTACATGTAACAAAGTCCTTACATTGGTGTCCCTCCTACATGTAACAAAGTCCCTACATTGCAGTCCCTCTAACAAGTGACAAAGTCCCTACATAGGAGTCCCTCCAACAAGTGACAAAGTCCCTTCGTTGAGTCCCTCCAACAAGTGACAAAGTCCCTACATTGGAGTCCCTCCAACAAGTGACAAAGTCCCTACATTGGTGTCCCTCCAACAAGTGACAAAGTCCCTACATTGGAGTCCCTCCTACAAGTGACAAGGTCCCTACATTGGTGTCCCTCCAACAAGTTACAAAGTCCCTACATTGGAGTCCCTCCTACAAGTGACAAAGTCGTTACATTGGAGTCCCACCTTCAAGTGACAAAGTCCCTACATTGGAGTCCCTCCAACAAGTGACAAAGTCCTTACATTGGAGTCCCTCCTACAAGTTACAAAGCCTCTACATTGGTGTCCCTCCTACAAGTGACAAAGCCTCTACATTGGTGTCCCTCCTACAAGTGACAAAGCCTCTACATTGGTGTCCCTCATACAAGTGACAAAGTCTCTACATTGGTGTCCCTCCTACAAGTGACAAAGCCTCTACATTGGAGTCCCTCATACAAGTGACAAAGTCCCTATGTTGATGTCCCTCCTACAAGTGACAAAGCCCTCACATTGGAGTCCCTCCTACAAGTGACAAAGCCTCTACATTGGAGTCCCTCTTACAAGTGACAAAGCTTCTACATTGGAGTCCCTCCTACATGTAACAAAGCCCTTACATTGGTGTCCCTCCTACATGTAACAAAGTCCTTACATTGGTGTCCCTCCTACATGTAACAAAGTCCTTACATTGGTGTCCCTCCTACATGTAACAAAGTCCCTACATTGCAGTCCCTCTAACAAGTGACAAAGTCCCTACATAGGAGTCCCTCCAACAAGTGACAAAGTCCCTTCGTTGAGTCCCTCCAACAAGTGACAAAGTCCCTACATTTGAGTCCCTCCTACAAGTGACAAAGCCCCAATAGTGGAGTCCCACCTACAAGTGACAAAGCCCCGACATTGGAGTCCCTCCAACAAGTGACAAAGTCCCTACATTGGAGTCCCTCCAACAAGTGACAAAGTCCCTACATTGATGTCCCTCAAACCAGTGACAAAATCCCTACATTGGTGTCCCTCCTACAAGTGACAAAGTCCCTACATTGGTGTCCCTCCTACAAGTGACAAAGTCCCTACATTGGTGTCCCTCCAACAAGTGACAAAGTCCCTACATTGGAGTCCCTCCTACAAGTGACAAAGTCCCTACATTGGTGTCCCTCCTACATGTAACAAAGCCCATACATTGGTGTCCCCCCTACATGTAACAAAGTCCTTACATTGGTTTCCCTCCAAAAAGTGACAAAGTCACTACATTGGAGTCCCTCCTACAAGTGCAAAGTCCCTATATTGGTGTCTCTCCAACAAGTGACAAAGCCAACACATTGGTGTCCCTCCTACAAGTGACAAGGTCCCTACATTGGTGTCCCTCCTACAAGTGACAAAGGCCCTATGTTGATGTCCCCCCTACAAGTGACAAAGCCCCTACATTGGAGTCCCTCATACAAATGACAAAGTCCCTATGTTGATGTCCCTCCTACAAGTTACAAAGCCCTCACATTGGAGTCCCTCCTACAAGTGACAAAGCCTCTACATTGGAGTTCCTCTTACAAGTGACAAAGCCTCTATATTGGTGTCCCTCCTACATGTAACAAAGCCTACACATTGGAGTCCCTCCTACAAGCGACAAAGTCCCTACATTGGAGTCCCTCCTACAAGTGACAAAGCCCCTTCATTGCTGTCCCTCTTACAAGTGACAAGTCCCTACATTGGTTTCCCTCCTACAAGTGACAAAGTCCCTACATTGGAGTCCCTCCAACAAGTGACAAAGCGTCTAGCCTCTACATTGGTGTCCCTCCTACAAGTGACAAAGCCTCTACATTGGTGTCCCTCATACAAGTGACAAAGTCTCTACATTGGAGTCCATCCTACAAGTGACAAAGTCCCTACATTGGAGTCCCTCCAACAAGTGACAAAGCCTCTACATTGGTGTCCCTCCTACAAGTGACAAAGCCTCTACATTGGTGTCCCTCCTACAAGTGACAAAGCCTCTACATTGGTGTCCCTCATACAAGTGACAAAGTCTCTACATTGGTGTCCCTCCTACAAGTGACAAAGCCTCTACATTGGAGTCCCTCATACAAGTGACAAAGTCCCTATGTTGATGTCCCTCCTACAAGTGACAAAGCCCTCACATTGGAGTCCCTCCTACAAGTGACAAAGCCTCTACATTGGAGTCCCTCTTACAAGTGACAAAGCTTCTACATTGGAGTCCCTCCTACATGTAACAAAGCCCTTACATTGGTGTCCCTCCTACATGTAACAAAGTCCTTACATTGGTGTCCCTCCTACATGTAACAAAGTCCTTACATTGGTGTCCCTCCTACATGTAACAAAGTCCCTACATTGCAGTCCCTCTAACAAGTGACAAAGTCCCTACATAGGAGTCCCTCCAACAAGTGACAAAGTCCCTTCGTTGAGTCCCTCCAACAAGTGACAAAGTCCCTACATTGGAGTCCCTCCAACAAGTGACAAAGTCCCTACATTGGTGTCCCTCCAACAAGTGACAAAGTCCCTACATTGGAGTCCCTCCTACAAGTGACAAGGTCCCTACATTGGTGTCCCTCCAACAAGTTACAAAGTCCCTACATTGGAGTCCCTCCTACAAGTGACAAAGTCGTTACATTGGAGTCCCACCTTCAAGTGACAAAGTCCCTACATTGGAGTCCCTCCAACAAGTGACAAAGTCCTTACATTGGAGTCCCTCCTACAAGTTACAAAGCCTCTACATTGGTGTCCCTCCTACAAGTGACAAAGCCTCTACATTGGTGTCCCTCCTACAAGTGACAAAGCCTCTACATTGGTGTCCCTCATACAAGTGACAAAGTCTCTACATTGGTGTCCCTCCTACAAGTGACAAAGCCTCTACATTGGAGTCCCTCATACAAGTGACAAAGTCCCTATGTTGATGTCCCTCCTACAAGTGACAAAGCCCTCACATTGGAGTCCCTCCTACAAGTGACAAAGCCTCTACATTGGAGTCCCTCTTACAAGTGACAAAGCTTCTACATTGGAGTCCCTCCTACATGTAACAAAGCCCTTACATTGGTGTCCCTCCTACATGTAACAAAGTCCTTACATTGGTGTCCCTCCTACATGTAACAAAGTCCTTACATTGGTGTCCCTCCTACATGTAACAAAGTCCCTACATTGCAGTCCCTCTAACAAGTGACAAAGTCCCTACATAGGAGTCCCTCCAACAAGTGACAAAGTCCCTTCGTTGAGTCCCTCCAACAAGTGACAAAGTCCCTACATTGGAGTCCCTCCAACAAGTGACAAAGTCCCTACATTGGTGTCCCTCCAACAAGTGACAAAGTCCCTACATTGGAGTCCCTCCTACAAGTGACAAGGTCCCTACATTGGTGTCCCTCCAACAAGTTACAAAGTCCCTACATTGGAGTCCCTCCTACAAGTGACAAAGTCGTTACATTGGAGTCCCTCCTACAAGTGACAAAGTCCCTACATTGGAGTCCCTCCAACAAGTGACAAAGTCCTTACATTGGAGTCCCTCCTACAAGTTACAAAGTCCCTACATTTGAGTCCCTCCTACAAGTGACAAAGTCTCTACATTGGAGTCCCTCCAACAAGTGACAAAGTCCTTACATTGGAGTCCCTCCTACAAGTGACAAGGTCACTACATTTGTGTCCCTCTTACAAGTGACAAAGTCCCTACAATTGTGTCCCTCCCACAAGTGACAAAGGCCCAACATTGGTGTCCCTTCTTCAAGTGACAAAGTCTCTACATTGGTGTCCCTCCTACAAGTGACAAAGGCCCTACATTGGTGACCCTCCTACAAGTGACAAAGTCCCTACATTGGAGTCCCTCCTACAAGTGACAAAGCCCCAATAGTGGAGTCCCATCTACAAGTGACAAAGCCCCGACATTGGTGTCCCTCCAACAAGTGACAAAGTCCCTACATTGGAGTCCCTCCAACAAGTGACAAAGTCCCTACATTGATGTCCCTCAAACCAGTGACAAAATCCCTACATTGGTGTCCCTCCTACAAGTGACAAAGTCCCTACATTGGTGTCCCTCCTACAAGTGACAAAGTCCCTACATTGGTGTCCCTCCAACAAGTGACAAAGTCCCTACATTGGAGTCCCTCCTACAAGTGACAAAGTCCCTACATTGGTGTCCCTCCTACATGTAACAAAGCCCATACATTGGTGTCCCCCCTACATGTAACAAAGTCCTTACATTGGTTTCCCTCCAAAAAGTGACAAAGTCACTACATTGGAGTCCCTCCTACAAGTGCAAAGTCCCTATATTGGTGTCCCTCCAACAAGTGACAAAGCCAACACATTGGTGTCCCTCCTACAAGTGACAAGGTCCCTACATTAGTGTCCCTCCTACAAGTGACAAAGGCCCTATGTTGATGTCCCCCCTACAAGTGACAAAGCCCCTACATTGGAGTCCCTCATACAAATGACAAAGTCCCTATGTTGATGTCCCTCCTACAAGTTACAAAGCCCTCACATTGGAGTCCCTCCTACAAGTGACAAAGCCTCTACATTGGAGTTCCTCTTACAAGTGACAAAGCCTCTATATTGGTGTCCCTCCTACATGTAACAAAGCCTACACATTGGAGTCCCTCCTACAAGTGACAAAGCCCCTACATTGGAGTCCCTCATACAAATGACAAAGTCCCTATGTTGATGTCCCTCCTACAAGTTACAAAGCCCTCACATTGGAGTCCCTCTTACAAGTGACAAAGCCTCTATATTGGTGTCCCTCCTACATGTAACAAAGCCTACACATTGGAGTCCCTCCTACAAGTGACAAAGTCCCTACATTGGAGTCCCTCCTACAAGTGACAAAGCCCCTTCATTGCTGTCCCTCTTACAAGTGACAAGTCCCTACATTGGTTTCCCTCCTACAAGTGACAAAGTCCCTACATTGGAGTCCCTCCAACAGGTGACAAAGCGTCTAGCCTCTACATTGGTGTCCCTCCTACAAGTGACAAAACCTCTACATTGGTGTCCCTCATACAAGTGACAAAGTCTCTACATTGGAGTCCATCCTACAAGTGACAAAGCCTCTACATTGGTGTCCCTCCTACAAGTGACAAAGCCTCTACATTGGTGTCCCTCCTACAAGTGACAAAGCCTCTACATTGGTGTCCCTCATACAAGTGACAAAGTCTCTACATTGGTGTCCCTCCTACAAGTGACAAAGCCTCTACATTGGAGTCCCTCATACAAGTGACAAAGTCCCTATGTTGATGTCCCTCCTACAAGTGACAAAGCCCTCACATTGGAGTCCCTCCTACAAGTGACAAAGCCTCTACATTGGAGTCCCTCCTACAAGTGACAAAGCCTCTACATTGGAGTCCCTCCTACATGTAACAAAGCCCACACATTGGAGTCCCTCCTACAAGTGACAAAGTCCCTACATTGGTGTCCTCCTACAAGTGACAAAGCCTCTACATTGGTGTTCCTCCAACAAGTGACAAAGCCCACACATTGGAGTCCCTCCTACAAGTGACAAAGTCCCTATGTTGATGTCCCTCCTACAAGTGACAAAGCCCTCACATTGGAGTCCCTCCTACAAGTGACAAAACCTCTACATTGGAGTCCCTCCTACAAGTGACAAAACCTCTACATTGGAGTCCCTCCTACAAGTGACAAAGCCTCTACATTGGTGTCCCTCCAACAAGTGACAAAGCCCACACATTGGTGTCCCTCCTACAAGTGACAAAGTACCTACATAGATGTCCCTCCTACAAATGACAAAGTCCCCACATTGGAGTCCCTCCTACAAGTGACAAAGTTCCTACATTGGAGTCCCTCCTACAAGTGACAAAGCCCCTAGATTGTCGTCCCTGTAACAAAGGACACAGCCCCTTTACTGAAGTCATTTACATACATTTGAGTCCCTCCAAAAACTATATAAAACAAACAAAAGACAATGGTTGCAGGCTGTTGTTAATAAGCTCAAGCAAGATATATCTGCAAGAATGCTACCACTGACAACCTGGCAACTACTCAATCCTAATTCTGGAGTTTACTCAATAAAAACTTCAAAAATACATCTCCAAAGTGGAACCTTGTTGGTTTTAGCATTTTTTATATTTCTCAATGGGTACCAGTTCTCAGCAGCCTTGACACTCAATAGGTAACTTTTACTACAGAAATATTTCTGTTACCGATAAAAACGCTGCAATCTGACAAACTTAACACGCTGTAGAATTACTAAAGTTACATAACCATCAGCTATATATATAAGGCTTTTGCTCCGAGATGTTCAGCAAAGAAGAGATTATGTTTATATATTCCATGTGATCCCCAGGTCAGTAAACTCAATCATCTGTGTAAATAAAGTATTATTCTCCCTCTGTTGTTACTTATTTTTGTACATGTACATTTTATAAACAGATCAGGGGTGAGGGATGCAAGGGTACGCAATAGAGGCAAGGAGTTGGAATGGGAGGGGAAGATGGAGGCATGTTGGATGAGGGATGGAGGCGAGGGGTTGGGGATGGAGGGGTGGGAGTTGGAGGGTTTGGGTGAAGGTAAGAAATAGAGGTAAGGAGTTGGAATGGGGGCAGATGATGCAGGAAGTGTGGATGAGGGATGGAGGGGAAAGGTGGGGGATGGAGGGGAAAGGTGGGGATGGAGGGCTCAGGATGGAGGCCGAGGGGGATGAGAAAGGTGTGGGATGGAGGGGTCATATGGTGGGATGGGGATAGAGGGGGAAGTGTGGGATGATGGGATGAAGGGGGAGGTGTGGGAATGGAGGGGTTCAGATGGAGGTCAGGGAGTGGGAAAGGAGTGGGATGGAGGGGTGGAAACATGGAGGCTAGTTGGATGATTAGGGATGGAGGCCGGGGTAGGGTGGGGGGAGGAGGTTTGGGATGGAGGTGGTGGAAGGGGGGGGATGGAGGCAGGGTGGATGAGGGATGGAGGTGTGGGTTGGAGGATTGGGGTGAGCATGTTATACAAACTTTATCGACAATACAACATCGAAATCAATTTTGTTGATGGGAGTTAAACGGGGGTGCGGGTTGTGGGGGGGGGGGGGGGGGGGGGGGGAGAAGATGGAGACAGAATTGATGAGAGATAGAGGTGTGGTTGGGGAATTGAGGTGATCAGTGATGCACCTTTTTTAAACTATAGACAATGAAACAATGAACTGCCAACACTGATTAGTAGAAGTTTATATGTTATCCTACAGTGTTGAATTTGAGTGCAATATCCAACAGAAAATCAGCAACATTTCATTAGCACCTTACAACTTGTTATCACCTCTGATTTACAGCGCGTAATTCCCTCCCAGCGTGCCTGTTCCTACAGTGGGGCCGTAACTAATCAATCGTGGAGGTAGGAGTCCTGACAGAGGTGCCTCATGCACTGCCGTGCCGTCACCTCACCAATTTGTTTCCTGTCTCTCGATTGGCTGACACAGAATGATAAATTCAAACCTGCATGAAAGGTTAATGTAAACATATAGGCTGTGTGTGGACACATTAATTTTGTGTGCTGGCTCAGGTACGTCTGCCTCCCCATCCTAAACACCCCATTAGGTGACAATTAACATACTTCATAAAAAAAAAATTCAGTCACGTTTTACTTTGTCTACCAAACACACGTCGGGCTACCATAGCAACTTCCTTCCTCACTGCAGGTTCAATTACATTCAAATCTAAGGCAGAAGCAAATCAAAGTCTTGAAGAAGCTTGTCGAACTCTTTGCACGATGGCCATATTCATGGACAAATTGAATACGATTATGCTTTAACAACAAGCCATGTCGTGATCACACCTCTGTATCTGAATTCATCGGTGGTATATAGGACATACTTTTCAAAAGGAAGACTATTCCACAAGAAGATTTGCTTGAAAGTATAAGTTGACACTCTCTGAGTATTGGCAAGGAAATATGATTCAAACTTTGGAAACGTGACAACGAATGTAGCAATATGATTTCAATAGTGGAATTTCATTAGCATCTTGTTTGTTTCTCTGAACACTGAGTGTCTGTGGATGTATTGGATCCATTTCCTTATCAGTTTCTTTGTGAATAAGATTCGTGGAGATTTGACTGAATTTATCGGAGTTTTGCTGATGGATACCCAGGTATTTTAGTCCAAGAACATTTATCTTTTACAGCACTGAATTAACTGCCAATGACAGACTCATCAGAAGATACTATAAAGAGCAGCACCAACTTTAACATTCTCGCTAAAACATTCCAAGGTGCAAACTATTTAAATCAAAATGATTCATATCAACATTTGCAATATTTCTACTGGTTATGAGTTTCCATCTCATAAATTTGAAAGTTAATTGACACTTCTTTCCATGTACGGAAGAAATTTATAGCATTGGAGAATTGAGTAAAATATGCCATGGTCACAACATGACAAAGTGATTTTAATCCTTTCTCTAATGGTTCGACAGACCATTTATATAGGGAGATGACATAAAGAACTGGATATTTATTACGTGTCTGGTGAAGGACAGAAACCAGTGTCTTCAAAACATGCAGTTCTGATGGACAAGGATGTGTTAATGTGAGGTTCACGCACATGAAAAAAATTAATCATGTTTGATGTGGTTAAATCACATGGAAATACAAGTTTCTCAAATTTTAAAAAAAAAGTAAAGAAGTTAATTTGATTTTTGAAAAAAATCTTCAATTTGTGATCTGATGTAAGTTTACCGAGAGTGTTTGAAGGATTCCATGAACAAAGGACATGGAGGGTGATCTCAACCACAACAACTGGACAGGTGCGTACTCACAGGGTTAAAGGTCATTTGCAGAATGTTCGACAAAACTGTGCATTTGTTTTTCGGAGTGTTTTAAAAAGAATTGGTAAAGGGGTTCAGGTACACAACATTATCTGATGAGTTATGGCGGCTTGACACACCATCTTTCAAAGGGTCATGGAGTTTGGGGGCACAACATCATTCAAAGGGTCATGGGGTTTGGGGGCAAAACATCATCCAAAGGGTCATGGGGTTTGGGGGCACAACATCACCCAAAGGGTTAAGGGGCTTGGGGCACAACATGAACCAAAGGGTTAAGGGATTTGGGAGCACAACATCATCAAAAGGGTTAAGGGGTTTGGGGGCAAAACATCATCCAAAGGGTCATGGGGTTTGGGGGCACAACATCATCCAAAGGGTCATGGGGTTTGGGGGCACAACATCACCTAAAGGGTTAAGGGGCTTGGGGCACAACATGATCCAAAGGGTTAAGGGATTTGGGAGCACAACATCATCAAAAGGGTTAAGGGGTTTGGGAGCACAGTATAATTCAAAGGGTTCAGGGGTTTGGGAGCACAAAATAATTCAAAGGGTTAAGGGGTTTGGGAGCACAACATCATCCAAAGGGTTAAGGGGTTTGGGAGCACAACATCATCCAAAGGGTTAAGGGGTTTGGGAGCACAGTATAATTCAAAGGGTTCTGGGGTTTGGGAGCACAACATAATTCAAAGGGTTAAGGGGTTTGGGAGCACAACATCATCAAAAGGGTTAAGGGGTTTGGGGGCAAAACATCATCCAAAGGGTCATGGGGTTTGGGGGCACAACATCATCCAAAGGGTCATGGGGTTTGGGGGCACAACATCACCTAAAGGGTTAAGGGGCTTGGGGCACAACATGATCCAAAGGGTTAAGGGATTTGGGAGCACAACATCATCAAAAGGGTTAAGGGGTTTGGGAGCACAGTATAATTCAAAGGGTTCAGGGGTTTGGGAGCACAAAATAATTCAAAGGGTTAAGGGGTTTGGGAGCACAACATCATCCAAAGGGTTAAGGGGTTTGGGAGCACAACATCATCCAAAGGGTTAAGGGGTTTGGGAGCACAGTATAATTCAAAGGGTTCTGGGGTTTGGGAGCACAACATAATTCAAAGGGTTAAGGGGTTTGGGAGCACAACATAATCCAAATGGTTAGTTTTTTTGTACTAATGGATCACAGATCACTTCTTCCAGTAGTTACTGACAAAAGGATTTTTATACAAGTACTCAGCAGGTACAGTGATCTTTTTTATGTCAGTGCGATGAACATGTGAGATTCTATTAGGTAGCTAGCCACCATCATTAGAAACACGGAAATTTAGGATGGACAGGGAAAACATCTTAACTGAATTTATAAGTTTATTCATCTTAACTGAATTTATAAGTTTATTAATCAATTCAAAACAAAAATAAGTTTATCATATTGATGGTTTGATTGCATTTCACTCCAGAGATGTTGGAATATGTGTAGCTTATTCTAATTAACTTAATACACTGTGTCACAGTGAGGACACAAAATAATATCTAGATTAACATTTCAATTTGAAGCTGTTGTATAAATCAGCCATTTACACAAAACACAGTCTTGTGTCACTTACAGATAATGACTAACCATTGGTAAGGGTAGGGTAACCCTCTGGGTCCCTGACTGTAAATTTCAATTTCCTTTATAATGAAGCTGTTACCTACTTTAAGTGTACAAGGAAGCTAATTATATTGGTTTAAAACAAAATATCTGAATTTGACAAATTACAAACTGTGTCCTTAATAACAGTAGGTTTTTTGTTTCAGATTAATTACTGATACTTTTCAAAGGTTGTGTAATCAGAAAATCTATATTCATATATATTTGCATGAAGATAAATCATATTTTCTGTTGCTTTTAATCTGTACATAGAAGACAGATAGACTGTTCCTGATTGTTTATTATAGAGAGACTTGTGGAGGATTTCATAAATTAGCCTAGAATTTAAATGACTCTGAAATGAACAACTATTGATATAAAACTGAACTGCGCAGTACTATTAGGATAATTATTCAGGTCAGAAATGATACACAGATTCTAAAGGTCAGAAACGATACACAGATTCTAATTATTAACTATGTACTCTACACAAAGGGAAATTATGATGTCAACATTTTCATTTCAATTTTTTAAGAAAAATTTAATAAAAAGATATCATTGTGTGAATTATAAAACAAAAGTTCAAATAATTATCATTTGATATGAGGCAGTAAAAGAAGATTTACTTGATCACCCCTGAAATTCAACAATGACCTATTCCAACCTTTGAACTGGAAGAGCTTAATGCGTTATCAGGGGTGAATGAAAGCAGTTGTCCATGTTTATATGCTATAACTGAATTAAAGTATAAATATGAGTCTTATTTGTACTAAAGATATTCCGTACTTTCAATTTCTTGCATCAAGAGGCTTCATCTTTACTACAGATGCTCTGTACCAAAGTACTTACCATTTCTCGCTGCCAGAGTACGTATAAGACATGAAAGCTAATGTTAAGGAATCATCTTGAGGAACTGGCTATTTCTTTAACTGGTAAAGTATTGTTTCTTTTTTTCTTTTTTACTACGGTAAGTACCAACTGTGTATCAATGAATGGACTTTTGAAAATAAGTTTTTTATGTTTAAATGTTTAATTGCTAAAAATAAAAATATTAAATGGTTAGCATTTATAATTAATTTTTAAATTGCAATTAACACTGTTATCATTAACCTCCTATGATACAGAGTTAAGTAGTGAATAACTGATGCTGCATTGTCAGGCAGGAAGGACCAATAAGGAAGTTTATCAAACTGGTGATATTCTATTTCATAAAGAAATGACTTTATATTTGACCTCTAAATAATTGATGTCATACAAACAAACTCACTAAAACATTTTGAAGGGTCCTATTGTAACGAAACGGGTTTCCGGTAGGTTTATATATGTATATGGTACTGTTTTCAATATTCACTGATGTTGTGACTCTGCTCCAAAACCCTGTTTCTTGTGGGCGTAGTCTGACCAGGACTGTTGTGGTCTCAGACCACCTCCAACAACCAATATAAGTTTTTACCTTGGATCAGTACCCCAATTGTGGGTAAGATGGAGTTCTGACTTTATCAGAACTGTCTGCGTCTTAAATCGCTAAACAGACTGACTGCTATGAAAGATGACTAGAAGTCCAGAGATAAATTATATTCACAACTTTATATAGTAAAATCATAGTAAACAATAAGTATTTAATATTACAAGTTTTACATTTAACACGAATGCACTTGCTCGTATGGACAATTATTCATTTAACCACAAATAACTTTCACATGTATCAGCGCTGAACGACTCCCTCTCTGCATATGTATACTAATATTAAGATAGATTTACCCGTAAAAACTGTTCAATAATTCATGTACTAATAAATAAACAGTACTAGTGATTTTCAACAACTGTTAAGAACTAAAGAAATAAAAAGAGAACTAATATATTTATCCATAATGCAGGGTCAATACAAAATAACGACTTGAATCCTGACAGCGAATCCAGTCAAATATCTCTCAAAGAGCTTTAAATAATCAAAATAAATAGATATTAATACCAGTATAACACCTCTTCTACACAGAGTATCCACTCTTGTAGGCTTCAACGTTTAGGTATGTATACAAGCACAAAATCCATTCCGAAAATTAGTATTAGTATTATTTAACAATAAATATATAATCTGTTAAATAATTACACAAGTACCACACCTCTTCCACATAAAGTACATTTTCCACTCTTACTAGTGACTCTACATAGAGTATAACCGTATATAGGTTTACACACTAGTCGACTACTAAATGTATGTATATAGGCCTAGACTGTAAAATTAATTCACTGTCGCATAGAAGTCTGATTGAGAATAGTGATTGCGCAGCGTTCCGCCTCTATCCAATGCCAACGGGCCAGAACTGAAGCAATCAAGCTTACTCGCTCCTTTATATAGCCTACGGTCCTCACCACGTGAGGACGTCCTCACCAGGTGAGGATATTTCCTCATCTGGTGAGGAAAATGACCAAATATGGAATAATTGACCCGACGTTTGGGGTCAATGCTTACATTTACTATAACCAAACAACCGCCTCTTCCGCGATATAGTTCCACAACTAACCGATAAAAACACTGGCTATAATTCAACATTTTACACATAAACTGTGATTAAATTCTATTTCAACACAATATATAGCTAAGGTCCAAACTGATACATCGGAAGTAATCGATTTCGACAAACAACTCGCAAATCATTCTCCCATGACATTACATAGATCGCTGGGTTGAGAGCGGGCCGGAGATGAAACGGAAAGTTCAAACACTAAATTCCGGCGTTTGCAACGCGTGAGTAATAAAAACTTCATGTTTCTACTAATCTTGAGCTTCTTTGGTTATTATAACTTGAAAAAAAAACACAATCGTTATTCGTATCCAGCGTCCTTCACAACGGATTGCAGTAGAAGAAATCACAATGGCGTCTGAACGACCTAAATAATGACCCGGAACGAAGAATATTCTTAAAAATCGAATGTTACATGAACTTACCAACTTTCAACTGCAATACGTTGCTGGATAATTTAACGACGTTCCATTTCATATTTACAAATATTTCCCAGCATTTATCCAAATATAAACAACACAACCCAGCTGATTACAAACGTAAACAACGATCAGCTGTTTTACATGGTCGGTCTTTCTCACTACCGTCACACTACCATTTTGTACCTAGCTAACAATTCCTTTCATTCTGTAGCCTCATTAAACATGTAACTGCTCATTTTATTTGTAAAAATGAATTAGAAATACTTTTATATTCAACAGTGAGGATGTTAAATTCTAATGCCTCAGCATATAATTATACTTGATTAACTTTTACATCTAACCCCCCTTCCAGGTTTGTCACACTACTATAACACAAGTCTCACGATAATGTCCTAGCTATTATCATATATTCTATGGGCAAGTTTTATGGTCACCATTAGGATCTCGCTGATAAATATTCTGTATCATTGTGTGATAATTATGAAGGTGGACATTTTCTAACATGCTCTTTTAATATGCCATGTTGTTGTATTTGTATAAGTAGTTAACTTGTATGTGACCTAGCCATACAAGGCGGGCGTTGTCAATGAAGCAAAAGTCCCTTGTATTAATTAATATTCAAGCCTAATTTCTTTTTCCATCTGTAAATTATTTTAAAACACTTATTTTGTCAAAGTTTTGGAAAAAAGTTGAAGAGAAATGAAACTGAATGTTGTTTTCAACATTTACAAATGTAATTTTTTGTCATTAAAAAAAATTGCCTTGTTTCAAGAAATCTGGCTTGAGTACAGAATTCATACTTGAGCACCAGAACAGTTTCATGAATACGGGCCCTGGTCCTATCCTCCAGTATTTTTTCAAGGACCTCTGTACAAATTTTTCCTCTTTTTTTTCCCTATATTCCCCTACTTTAATTGATTTTAAGTTTGGATTATGGATTTTGTTGATTCTAGGGTGATCTGTGATTTATTTGGTAATCCATATTGGAGTTCTCCGTGATATAGGAGTGCACTGTATGACTGCGAACAGCTGATTCACACATTTCAGTAGGAGCTTATCAAGGTTTTTGACATACCTGTATTAAGTAAAATACTAACTCACTTCATTTTGTAAACATGCCAAAATTTTTGTGCGTTTTTTTTTAAAGTGATGTAACAATTTATACTTGACTTAAAAAGTGGACAGTTATAGATATATTGTTTTTGTGTGTAGAATTACTTCCCTTGATAATGAATTTATGGAGACCCAACAAGTGTTGAGTCAGAAACCAGAAAGTTTTATATATAATGGGATTTTTTTATGTTTCCAAATAATTTCAAATTTCCAAAAATTTGTGCTGTAAAATTTAAATGTGTTTCATAGGAAAATATGCACCTGCTGAAAACTATTCAAAAGAAGAGTGGTAATGGTAACATTTTATTTCAACTTTGGTACACACCAGCAAGACACTCACTGCATTGGCCAAATATTCACAGATTTTCAACTTTGATAAGGTATCATAGCATAGGACATAGAATTCTTAACTCTCAATCAAAACCTAAATATTTTAAGCATTTATCAGTTAACAACTTTCCCAAAGCTGTTTACTCCAGCTTTAGGAGATTCAACTATCTTTAAGCACCTCAGTTAGACAACCCCCAAAAAACTTGGCATTTGAAACAAGCCCTCACATTATAGATTTCCCAAATATCGTTCTGCTGTGAATGGACTAAAGGTAGCATTGCTCTTTATGTCTTTTTTAACAATTGCAACAGCAATAATTATGCATGCATCTTAAAAACTTTATACATATATATCTATAACAGGAATATTTGAAGAATCATTTCTTAATATTAATTTCCCAAATCCCAAAATGAGCTTTATGATTTGAACAATTTCGTAATATAGAGTATACTTTTAACATTGAATAATCAATCAAACGGGTTTTTATACAGTCCGTATTTTTTCTACCAAATTTTAAAACAGCCTGTGCCTTATTGAATTGGGAAAAATAAAGTAAGATTTTCACATAAATTGGGAAAATATTCTTGAATTTTGCTTCATTTTGGGAAAATGACACAAATTTTGACTGGGGGAAACAGCCTTATATCGGCTATAAAAATGGGCAAACAAAATCACTGACAGTGAAAATAAATCCCTTATTCTGACCCCAATTTAGCTTGCATTTACCCTAAGTCTACTCTCATTAGCACCCCCCACCCCCACCCCTCTTCGCCCTTAACTGGTGACTGAGTTCACACAAGCATACATTACCTGTACATGTAACTACCTAATCAGTAAAGTATACCTGTACAAGCAATGAATAAGAGTTCTAATTTCTACTAAGGTTATATAGCCTAAAACACTTCACGATACAATTAGTGATTTCCTGTGAAAGATGTGCATTGATTAATTTGTCTATAACAAGTGACAGCTATCAGCTGAGCTGGGGTGGTCGGGTGGTGCAGTGAAACCAGAGCACTGGCCTTTCAACAAGGCAGCTGGGGTTCGATTACCTGACAAGACATGAAAAGGTATGGGGTCACCTACCCAACCACATAGGTTTTCTCCGGGTACTCTGGTTTCCCTTCCAAAATAAGACCCTTCACCCACTAACATCAGGGCAAACAAGAGTGATTACATGGTATATAAGTTGGGTAGCTTGTTTCAGAATTGTTGTAAAATAAAGAAAGTTGAGTTTAATTTTTTAGCTGTAGTAATACAACTACTAGTTCAATCTTCTTCATCTATATAAGTGTCAGACCTCTTAGGATAGAGTGCCTTTGACACTGGTGTGATGGGTTCCGAATGAGGAAGTGGCAGTTACATAAATTATTTTTGTAATTGTAAACTTAAGAAAGTTATATACAAGATGATAAACAATGTACATTGATGGAGGTTGTTTAGTAGAGAGAAAGAAGGTGCTGAGGCAGGAAACATCCATTTTAAAGGCATTTAAAAAGAATGATTGCGTCATATCTGCAAGGATAGAGTTCCAAGTGACAATAGTTTGAGGGAAGAAGAAATATTTTCATAGCTGTGCTGCTAATTTGGTGGAGTTTGTGAGCCCCCCTGGTTCTCCTGTCACCCTGGGTGAGGTACAATGTACTCTGATGGTGGTATGGCTACATTAGGCAATTTGTAATTTTGAACATCGTAGTGTGCATGCATGCAACGTTTGCCTGTGATTGTGCTACGAACTCAATTCGAAAAATTGGATCATGGCTGTCATACTGAGCCAGGTTCTCTATAGTTGTTGTATATATATTTTCTGCGGAGTCAAGGCCGAAGCAATGCGAGGCGTACTCGATGGAAGGTCCAACAAGGGATTGTATGATTGTTCCTTGACCTGCTTTGTGCGTGATGACAGATTGAGACGTAAGAAGCCTATAGGGACTTATTGGCTTTACTTACTGTACAGCTGATGTGATTACTCCAGCTAAGGTCAGAGGAGATAGGACCCCCAGATATTTACTGGCCGAGGCATTTTCTAGTACATCATTATGTAGCTTGTGGTTATATTTTATAGGAACTTTTCTTAATATCAATGATACAGCATTTACTGGCTGAGGCATTTTCTAGTATCTTACTATGTAGCTTGTGGTCATTTTTAAAGGGAACTTTGTTTTTTTTGTTTATTATGAATAATACAGCATTTACCGGCTCTGAAAATTATTTGCCGTTAGTCTTCCGAGGCTTGGAGATTGTCATGTTCAGATTGCAGAACCTTGCAATTGTCTTGGTGAATTGATGTTTTCATAGAGGAGGCAATTGTCTGCAAATGGTTTAATTTTACAGGACACTGAGTTGACAATATCTTGCTCCCTGAGGCACCCCAGACAGAAGGGGGGCTTTGTCCGATTTAGTTCGGTTTAGTAATAATTACCAGCTGGTTAAGGCAGAGCAGGACAGATGTTATCCAGGAGAGCCTAGAAATTCTGATACCATAGTAGTTTAGTTTTGACAGGAGTCTTTCATGACTTGTCAAATGCTTAATAGAAATCTGATAAAGCAATGTCTGTTTGCATCTGATTTCAAGGTTATGACATAAGAGAGAAATGAGTTTCTACGTGAAGCATTTTAATTTGGTTTGGTCTATTTTGTATTACGTCTTATTAACAGAAAGAGTCAAGAGTCATTTAAGACCCTGCCAGGGCTTGGAGGCAGAGGAAAGCTGGAGTACCCAGAGAAAAACCAACAACCTATAGTCAGTACCTGGCAACTGCTCCACATGGGATTCGTACTCGCAACCCAGAGGTGGACGGCTATAGTAGTAGAATGTCGGGACACCTTAACCACTCAAGTGTTTTAATCTGAAGCCATGTTGGAATGTGATTAAATAGTGAGTCTGTCCAAGTGTGATATGATGTTACTATGCAGACATACTACAGATCAGAGATATCAGATGGTGATTGGCAGCGGTTTGTTTGTCCTTATTGTTTTGAGGACAGTGGGCATAGGGCTGGAGAGCCAAATCTGTGGGTTTGAGCCCCAGCGATGGCACTATCTTTATCACTATTTCTCATCCAACTATGAACAGGTGCTTTGACTTTCTTTATTCAGTGTAAAAGATTAGGAGAAAAGAGGTGGGATGGCATAGTGTAAAAAAATGTGCATTGATTGGGTCGTTTTACAAGTGTCAGTTGGAGGGAGTTTTCCTTTAAGTCAACGGTAGAGCATTGGGCAGGAGAGCCAAAGTCACAGGTTTAAACCCTAGTGATGGCACTTTCTTTATCATTATTCCTTGCTCAACTACAGTCCTAGTGGTAATACACCTCTCTACAGTAGGTGGTGAAGCAAAAGTAGGTAGATGTGAACATGTCATAGATTATGATGTCATGTGACAGTGATGTCATCAGTTGTTGTGTTAAATGACATCATCAATAGTAGTGCCATGGTAACCTCCTGTTTGTTTGCATTACTTCTCCTTTCAAATCATTGAGGAGAAGACAGAATGGTAAGGGCTATTTACTACTGGGACCCTGATGAAGAGCAGTATATCTGAAGTTTGGATCTATTGACACTGACAGTTTATAAATGTTAAATTATCTCCCCTACCCCCTATAGGAGCACTTACAGTTGACAAGTAACCTTCTACATTATAAGGTCAATCTTTTCCCCTAAAGGAGCACTTACAGTTGACAAGTAACCTTCTTCATTATAAGGTCAATCTTTTCCCCTATAGGAGCACTTACAGTTGACAAGTAACCTTCTTCATTATAAGGTCAATCTTTTCCCCTATAGGAGCACTTACAGTTGACAAGTAACCTTCTTCATTATAAGGTCAATCTTTTCCCCTATAGGAGCACTTACAGTTGACAAGTAACCTTCTTCATTATAAGGTCAATCTTGGTAAGAAAACTGTAAAACTTGACCAAAACTAAACTTTGGTGAAACTCGAAAAATACTTTTCAACATTTGAAAGGTTTTTTTTCCAAACAGCAGTGTAATTGAATGTTTCTGCTGTGATAGTACCAAACATGTGTACTTGAAATCGTATCTGTTTCAGTACATTGCCAAGTTAGGAACACCATTTACTTCCTGGTGGTGACCATTTAGTGTGTGTGTACATAATCACAGGCTCGTTATTTACATATTATGAAGCAAAGATGGGAGAATCTTTCTCAAACAAATAAATCTGTTTACCCCTGAAGATATATTTGAATTCTTCTCATTCATAGGTTTGTGAAACTTCATTTTGAAATTTCGTGGCAAATGAATCAAATTATTTAGGGTAAGTTTATGCAAGTCTAATTCCTTTTTCTATAAACTTTATTTATTTTACAGCAATATGAAACAAGTTATCCAACTTATATTAATCGCTCTTGTTGGCCCGGATGTTAGCGTGTGAGGGTTTTATTGTGGGAGGAACTCAAATGGCCCAGAGAAAACCCATCTGGTGAGGCAGGTGACCTAATATCTTTCCACGACAACAGCTGCCTTGGTCCTTCTTGACTTGTATCTATGATCTACATCTATCTCTATACTTGCTAGATTTCTTACATCATCGACACATAAGCACTGTTGTCTGTAAGCCATGAGTTGGATTGCAAATTGTAGCGTCAAATTTCTGAAATGTCCGACTTATCATTCATATACCCTACAAAAAACTGTTTTTGAAGATATGTCACATGCCACAATAACTTACATTGGTAAATGTTTTGATATGGTTTTCCTCATTTTGCCTGAACATGGATTCAAATATTGATCAGGGTATGGCAACTCAATCTTTGATAGTTTTATTTGTCATTGTCGCTTGGCATTCTCATAGTTTGTCTGCAACACGTGTCAAGTCCAGAGATTTCATCATTAGGGTTACACAGGAACATTAGATTTCATCCGTATTCTTAATGTTATAATAATCAGAATACATAATAATTCATGCCATTTCTTATTACTAGCAGGTCAATATCTCTATTTTTAATGATTTCAAATAATGTCACTATTTCCCAAAACACACAAGATTGATGTAGGCCTTGGATGAAGCTGAGAAGATTTTTTATTTTCATTAATTTCTTCTAAGAATCCAAAAATCAACTTCGCTCTTAAGTTGAAAATCATGTGATGAAAATTTCATATCTCCACTGATCAGGAACACCTTAAACCCATTCACCAATGGTCGGCATAATTCATTATGGATTTCAAATCCAATGGTCAGCATAATTCATAATGGATTTCAAATCCAATGGTCGGCATAATTCATAATGGATTTCAAATCCAATGGTCGGCATAATTCATAATGGATTTCAAATCCAATGGTCGGCATAATTCATAATGGATTTCAAATCCAATGGTCGGCATAATTCATTATGGATTTCAAATCCAATGGTCAGCATAATTCATTATGGATTTCAGGGGTGAATCTCTGGGTCACGGGATGGAGGCATATGTGTGGTAATCGCCAGGTACTTGCCTTAGGTCCAGGGTTTTTATCTGGGAACTCAAGCTTTCCTCCACTGGACCAGACCACCATCAAAACCTGACACATCCTTAAATGACCATAATTGTTAATAGGACGTAAAACACAAACAAACCATACTTATATACTTGTCATTCACTAGCTCCAGTACTGGTGTTCCTGTTGGGTAGAAATGTTCTTTTGGCTTTTTAGATCAATGAATTCTCAGAACTCTTACGACATGTGTCCACATATACATGTCCATCATTGACTAATTTGATGTAGTTTCTTCCTTCCATTTACAGACAATTATTTTCCCATTTGCTTCCGTCTTTTTTTTTTTATTTATTTTTGATGTTTTTGCTATACACACATCAACATGTCAGACAAGATGAGAGCATCATTTCTTCCTCCAGTATTTTTATATTATACTTTGTTTACTATATAGCTTTGTTGTATCTATATAAAGACAATGTTTATTTTACCGTTTTATTTTCTATCTATTGCAGGCAGTAGTCAGAACATCTCCCATTTGCATTCTGTCTCGCAATTCACATGCAGGACATTCTGATAGAAAAGGCATCATCTTGACTTCGGGGCAGATTACTTTGGATACTGCACTCTACATCTCCGTCACGATACACACGCTGGATACCGCACTTTATATCTGCCATGATACACACGCTCAAAGACGTCATTTCAGATCAGGCTGATAGACAGGTTCCTTTGAAGGCTTCTTGACAAAAAAAAAAGGTCGAACGCAATTGGTCTCCAAAGCAGCAATCATAAAATGATTTTCCCCCCATGATCAGTGTAGATACAAGAACACATCCTACTATACAACTGATCAATGGTGTATATAAAGTACCGGTAAATAAATTCTACTTGAACACATGCCAAACTTGGGACAAGTTTAAGGGAAGAGATTTCATTTTTAACTGTTTAATGCAGCCACCAAAGTCACATCATTTTGGATATAAATGACGGACTGGTATAGCTTATGGTATGACCAAGAGCGAGAAAGAGACGTTTCCAAAGTCATAAGAAGTATATCGCACTATAGGGATGCTTTCCAGACCGGTTTATTCGTTCAAAGCATTGGGACGTCATCACTCGGATTCAAAATGACAGACTATGATGTTTGTAAGCATTCTAAGCTAAATGTCCATTGACGCTGTTTGAAACACAAACGTTTTCAATGAATGTTACAAACCAAACGTCCACAATGGATAATGAGAGTGATGTTGGATTGCGTGAGGTATCTGTAGGTTCGAGTAACGTCACAAGTTACCAGAACTTCCAGTCTTGGAGAGACATGTCCGACATCGTGTACGGCCTTATCTCGGCAATCCTCATTCCATGTGTTTGTAGTGGAAACTTCCTTGTACTCTTTTCGCTTTGGAAATTCCCTAAACTGCGTACAAAGACAAACATTTTTGTGGCCAATCTTAGCATTGCCGATTCAATAATGGGCGCAGTGTCCATTCCTATGTACACTGCATTCTTTTTTAATAGGGAAAAGCTGGAGAAATACAAGTATATGTGCATCTCAAAGTATTCCATTGTGGTTTTCTCGTCGAGTGCTTCATTGCTGAGTCTGGTAGCCATTGCTGTGGACAGGTACATAGCCGTCATTCATCCATTAAGATATCATGTGATCATGACTCACACACGAATCAAATACTTCCTGATTTGTCAGTGGACGTATGACCTCGTCACTTTCACCATTCCATACTTTTGGAACAACTATGACTTGTATCAAAGCTGTAATTTCTATGTGATCTTTCCGCGTATATATTCGGTGTTGATCGTTTTTGTTTCCATAGGAATCTGCCTAATTATATCACTGTATTTGTACATCAGGATTTTCCATGTTGCTAGAAGACATCGCCGTAGACTTAACGTGCCACAACTTACGGAAGGAAACAATAATAAACAGTTACGGAAAGATGCAAAGTCGGCTAAAATTATGGCTCTTATTCTGTTTCTGTTCTTTATTTTCTGGCTCCCGTTTCTTTTGGTCGGACCGATACGGTATTTGGGTGTGGCAGAGGACCTGATGGTGATATTGAAAAACATAACATTACTGATAGCCATGAGTAACTCCATGGTGAACCCCATCGTGTATTGTTGGCTTCGCCGTGAGTTCACGATAGCCTTCAAAAGGCTGTGTTGTTCGTGTAACATCTTACGAAAGAGAAACGGGGTCATGGAGTACAGCATACAGAGTAACGGCCACAGCACCAAGTCAAACAGTGAGGATAACCATGTCGCCAGACCGGCCCGACAGAATTCAGATCTGGAAAGGTTGGACGGCACTGGACAAGGTGTGGAAATGATAGCTCATAGGAGACTGGACTAGTTACCATGGAAATAGTGTGTCAAACGACATCTCAAGAAGCCAATAGACTCTTGAAGGTGAGAAGACGATGTTAATTAAGACAGAACTCATAATGATGATTTACCATATAAACACATGTAACAGTCAGTGGATTATAAAACCCAAGAGTGACTGTAAATACATATGAATATACATGTGAACATTTCGCCACTTAATAACTGTGTAGATTGGTCTTTTTTTCTGTGAATACAATCATTTCCAAATACTTGCTTTAAGGTCTCTCGGTCCGTTGATTATCGTTCTTGGCAAAAACATGGCCGCTTTGACGGATATAAAATTTGATACCTATTGTGGGTAAGAAATTCACCGTACATACGCCGATGATCATGCAATTTGCAATCCGGCAAAGGCCCAAGCGTCTGCTAGAATCAATGTAAACGCTAGAAGGTTAAGTTGTTTGCGTAATTATCGACTATATCAACCTGATCTTATGTAAACGTGTTGTATAAACATTACAGTATGGTATAGGGGAGGTAATTAGTAACTCCAATGTATTTGAGGTAATCCCATTTATCAGAAATCTGTTTATGTAAAACATATATTTGGGAGTGAATACAAGGATTTGGAACTGGTAACACGCGCTTGTGTTTTTATCTACAACGATGTCATGATGTGAGTTTCATAAGCGGGTTCCCCACTCACCCTCATTCATCTATTAGTAATGTAAACACTAAGACCACCTATATGTCCGCTTCAATTCTTTACAACTGCATCATTAAACAAACACATTGCTTTATATTTATTCGATATTTAATGCAACATGTTCTGATGATATCAATATTCAATAAATGACATAAATGCTAGTTCTAAACTATTTCTTGTGTAATCTGATACCAGGCCAGTGGACACATTCAAATCAGGCTAAAGCAATCGATAAACCTAGTATCTCACTACTTTCAACGCATTATAATCTTTAGATGTAGACACCAAAACAACTTATATATCGTTTAGACTTCCAATCGGTATGTGCTTGATAATCTGTTTCATATAAGTACCGGAGTTGTTTAAATTAGGGTTAACTGAAATGTTCCTATAATACATTTTGATACACGTGGTTTTAAGATACTTTAGAAGTGAGTTTTATGTGATAGGGGAAAATCTATACCTCCTACAATTGAGTCCAGTTGCAGTGAAAGGGGAGGCAATTGAAATAAAAAAAAACAATAACTCTTATTATTTTCCTCAAATTTTAAGTGCAATAATGTTTTTTGGTTCAATTTTTTCATGCTTTGTTAAATAAGGATTGTTTCTTCATAACATAACTATAAAAAATCAGTTTTTCATCCACACAATGTTTTGATATTTGAAAATGTTAATGAAAAACAAACATATAATTGTTTGTTTTGTTGAATAAAAGTTATACGAAACGTAAAATATTTGCCTTCTTGTCTGTTTTAAATGTATATATAACGTTAGGATTGTAAAACATTAAAACGTAATATGTTAGTTGCTGATTTCGCTCTTTCTGGTGTTTTCCCTGAAAATATCAGTTTTTCACCCCAAAAAGATTTCTGCAGTTTTTCGACCAATTACAACAAAAATACTTGTTCTTTATACACTAGTAAACATTTGAGTGAAATTTCATGAAATTCCTATGGATATTGACAAAGGAACCGAGTGACCTTAAGGTAGAGAGTCATACAACACTTTTCTACAGCATACAAATTATACATAACATTTTCCTGTTAAATCAGGAACCAAAACAATTATATTCATGTTCATTTTGATGACTTTAACAAGAACTATGAATTTTTTTCCAGCACAGCTACCTGTTTTATTATCTGAAGTCTAGAGATTCAACACCAGTTAAGCTACTGTGGAGCTGATTTTGGGACAAATAATAAATTATCAATTTTTGATGCATAATTTTCTTTGCTATAGTAATTACTTTTCCCTTCAGGTTCTATTAAAACCATTTGGAGGATGGTCATAGTTATACATCATTCGATTACCTTGATGGGTCAACTTAATGAAATTGGAATTAGTTTAAGATAAAGTGTAGTGCAATATATATTTGGACACGTAATATTATTTCATGCATTTTGACAAATTTTCAATGAATTGTTATAACATCATTTTTCAAATGATTTTCTTAAAATTCACAAGTTCAGACTTGTTGGCTCTTTCATCTGATATTGTTTCAATACTTTTCCAATGCTTAGTTTTCCATTAAAATATGAATTCATGCATAGTAACAAAAGCATGACTTCATTTTGTTCTCCGTTAAAAAATGTTGAAATTTAAAATCATAATGCTGTAGCACAATTTAAGTCAAACTTCAAAGATTTGAACTTTGTAGGACCGTCAAAAACATTTGAAACATCAGGATTTCAACTCACGAAAAAATTTAACAATAATGATTGGAATTCACATGTGACGAAACAAAAGCCACGATTTTTATCATTGAAGTATGAGTGTAATTACATGGAAGCTTTTGTATCAACAAATTCAAAATTTAATTGTTAGTCAATTAAAATTTCAAAGCATGTACCCCACGTTGATTTCGTCCATCCTGTTTTAATTGCCATGTTAACAAAAGAAATTCCTGATGGCTGTTTCTTTTTTGGAAAAATATATTGACTGAATCAAAGGTCCTTAATTTCTAGATATTAAAATTGTTTGCAATAGACTGTAATTGTATTATATCTATCTTGATAAAGCATGAAATTTACAATGGGGGCACTGTGACATCATAACGTCATAAACACAATATTGACCCTGTGTTGCTAAAAGTAGAAACATCAGGTAAATATCACAAGATCTTGACATCTACATGACCATATTTTTGCCAATGAGAATTGAGGAAAGTCGGACCATATCTGATCTTATTTGATATGACATTGATATGACAATGTTTCATATGACATTGATATGACAATGTTTCATATGACATTGATATGACATTGTTTGATATATTCTTCATGTATTTTCTGATTGGACTTTATTTGATTTGACATTATTTTAAACATTAGTCGTCAGGAGAATATCACTTTGGTCAATGTAATCTCAGAAAGGTTATTGCTGTGATTACACAATCACCACAATTACTCCTGGGAATACAGATTAAATCTTTGATAACCAGTGATAATTGATTTTTGACTTGATAGTGTTGATGATCCAATGTAGAGATGCCCGCGTGCTGTTACAATTGTGAGATTAGTCTCGGAGTTATATAAAGAACAAGCCAATGGAATAGAGAATTGTTTGTACTTCAGGGATAATCCTTGCAATTGGTATTTAATTGCTGTGGTATATTGTGAGCAGCATTTCAAAATACTGTAGGCTACACCCATTCCCATTACAATTAACTCAAATAAGCCAAAACCATGCATAAAGAGACGACTGCTTTCTTCAAATTATGGAGAAATCACTTTCATATTAATCTTGACTCCCAGTTTTTATGAGAGGTGTATGTTTGAGTCTGTTCAGTCCTTGGAAACTCATTATAAAGACACTATTCCTTTTCTTTTTACACTGGCACTGACCATAACCTTTAACATATGGACTTGAAAAGCAAATAACCATGACCTTTGACTTTCAGTCTTGAAAAGTTTTCCCAAGATACATACATGCTCATGAGCGTGTAAATTCCGCTTTTATCAATAAAATTACTTACTACTTCCCAAAACTGTACATTTAAATTTGAAAAGTTGTTTCAGCTGTCCCTGGGGTGAAGTTGCATGTAAATATGCATTCTGCTAACAGCATTTGCTTACCCTATAAAACACATTTGGCTAACAATTTTCAACACTTCCAGCAGTAACAGCAGGTGTCTGACATCACAAGCTATTGCAACATGGTTTCCAACTCCCCCTCAACTTTTTAACGAGCTGTGGTTTTCTCATTACATACCAATTGACATAAATAGACATCCGCACATGTTTCCAGACTCCTGACCCCTCCACGTAAAAAGTACATAGGAGAAAAAGCAAATTTCAAACAACCTATCAGATATATTCCTTTCAAAGGCCCAATATAAATAACTTTCAGCAAAACTTAAAGCGAAAATCAAGCCTAATAACTTTTTATTATTATATATTTAGTTAAGATTTACTGATATCAGCAATTTTCAAGATGAATTCTTACGCAGTGACCGGTACAGCAGCAGTTGAAACTCAGTATTTGTAAACATGCATCCAATTTGAACAGTCTTCTAACTTCGACTTGTTGTTGAAGTGCGCCCCACCTGAATTATTTTCAATTCTTTGGATTTTTCTTGTTAATTACAGCTCAGGTTTACTTTGTTTTAGGCTTATTTTTGCATGGTTATCAACTGGATTTTTTTTCAGAATCACGAAAAAATTCCTTAAGTTATGTATATTGGGCCTTTAAATTAGATCAACATTATCCCACTGCCATATTAGGTTGATATGAAATCATGTAGACGTGAGCAGAATTTGTAGACAGTGTCCGATCATTACCTCACCAATATATCCCCTCCATAATTACCAAGTTATTTTCAGTACACACAGATATTGTAGCTAGTTTGATTACATTAACACAAGCACTAGCTCAGGAAATCAAAATGTCCAACAATGTCCAAGTTCTTCTCCAACACCAGCTCTGGAGATCAAAATGTCGGCAATCATGTCTAAGCTGTATTACTCCTGGCAAATGTATTTCTGAAAATGTGAAAGTATGAACTTGGCCAAAATACAGATTTACTGTAGGAAACTGCCAGAATAACTTAATTACATATATACGACCCATCAGGCCTATTTCATTCCCCGACTATTGATTCCAGAAAGGTAACAATACAACCCTTATACAATTTGTCTATCATATCGTAGTTTATTGGTTAAATAACCCAATTTTTGGCAATAAAGTGCAGCACTATTAACAGATTTATGGGCAGATGTTCCGATAAACGATAACCATGTGTCGAACACCGATAATGTTTTTCTACAACAGTGTATATATATCTATATCATCAAACATAAATCTATATAGCTTTGTCAGCTTTGATTCAGAAATATATTTGTGATAACGCTTCTTCTATCGCTGGTTCAAAAATATTTGTGATAACAGTTCTTCTATTGCTAGTTTAGAAATATATTCCTGGTAACATTTCTTCTATCGCTGGTTCAGAAATTTATTCATGGTAATTTTTCTTTTATCGCTGCCTGTTCAGAAATATATTCATGGCAGTGTTTCTTCTATTGCTGGTTCAGAAATTTATTCATGGTAATTTTTCTTCAATTACTGGTTCAGAAATATATTTGCGATAACAGTTCTTCTATTGCTGGTTCAGAAATATATTTGTGATAACAGTTCTTCTATTACTGGTTCAGAAATATATTCGTGGTAATTTTTCTTCTGTCACTGGTTCAGAAATATATTTGTGATAACAGTTCTTCTATTGCCGATTCAGAAATATATTCGTGGTAATTTTTCTTCTTTCGCTGGTTCAGAAATATATTTCTGATAAGGCTTGAGTACAATTCTTGGTAAGTCACATGATCAGATAAAAAGTACATTTTCTAGAAATATTTCATACCTGGATTTCTACGAAGTTACTCTCATACTCAGTTGGAAGCATGTTTTTTTTAGTATTAAACATATTGCCAAGTTATTGTGAAGATTTTAACGGTATAACAACAGTGTTTAACACATATTTGTGGAGATACTGTGGAGAAGCCCCACATCCACTTATAACCCTTATATCAAGTGATTAGATCTAGACAGTACTTACATAACTGCTACAAACTATTAATCTGACAACTAAATATGTATAATTGTTTCCTTTTACAACCACTAAAATTTGATACTGTATATGAATTTAGAACTGTAAGCCAATGGCTAACTTATACCCCAACCCCACCTTTGCAATAAAAACTTTAATAACGTAATGAAGAACACATTTTAATCTGCAGATACATCTACTCTTCATCCCTGTGTAGTTTCATTGAAATTGGTTCCCATGTTTAGGTTCATTTTTCCAGCCACAATTTTACAACAAAAACCTGTTTATAGTGACCTAGTTACCATGGCAACTATAAGTCTGTATAGAATTAAATGTGCATGCATATCTACACATAGTTCCTGACATTTCTGTGTAGTTCCATTGAAATCAGTTCATAGGTTTAGATGAAGTAGTGCTGACAAATTAGTGTTCAACAAGAATTTGGGTATATTGACCTGGTTACCATGGCAACCAAAACTTCTGTAGAAAAATACCCTGCATGCACATGTATACATGTCCATAACATTCCTGTGCAGTTTCACTTGAAATGGTTCACAGTTAAATGAGTAGCTGGAACCCCCCCCCCCCCCCCCAAACAAAAAAAAATAACTATAGTGACCTGGTTACCATGGCAATAAATTTGTTTTGGGATATAGATTATGCACATCTACAATGTTTAAGGATTATTGCCACCAAGTTTCGTTGAAATCCCTTCAGTAGTTTAGGATGAGTAGCAGGTACATTGATGCATGGGGTATAATTAGTAATAGTATGAATGACCCTTGTGTCAAACTTGGTAGCCCTTCTTGCCAGCAGGATTCTGACCAATCATCATCAACCTGGACATTTTTAATTATTTAGAAGAAGATACTTATAGGGATTTGTTTAGACAATTGACCCCTGTAACTTTCAATATGAGTGAAGGTTATCCATCAGTTGGTAGTCTTTTCATCCAAGCAAACTTACCATCCAAAAACCATTACCTTAGCCATTTTGGATACTTATGAAAAAGTGTTTGAAGTTTATTACATATTTGACAATATAATTATGTCCTTGCATATGGGGAAAGGTCATTTATTTGAACAAACTTGGCAGCCCTTCATCCTAGTTTGCTTCTAGCCAAATATCATTACCCTTGGTTATCAAGAAGAAATTGTTTAAATTAAAATCTTGACGCCGGAAGGATGCCAGATGGACGAGACGCCACGCCAGGTGAGCTGAGGAAAATCTATCCCTTCGGTTCACACTACATGGTGCAAAATACATTAACAATTAATAAGTTTGTCATCATTTTGGGTCCAACTGGTTAATAAGTAAAGGCCTGCTCTTGACAGACAATCAATGATAGTCCATATTCTTTTATACTCCCACAATATCAAACAGAATAAAATACCAAAAAATCAATACCAGAGGATTGGGATGTCCTAAAATAAACTAAATCAACAGTATTACAGAAAAATAGTCAGGAAAGCAACTCCTTACACAAATATCTTCAGATGTAGAGTTCACAAAATTTGTTTGAGAAAATATTTGCAATTCAATTATATTCAGACGCATGTGGGCAGAATTTATGGGTGGGTGGGGATCAGTTGATGCATTTATACCTAATCCCTTCCAGTGGTTCACTTGTTCTGTAGATTCACTGTATGGTAACTACCACTGATAAATCCTTGTAGCCTGGCTCTGACAATTTGTTTTACACCCTATCAACAGCCAGGGTCATTTAAGGACGTGCCAGATTTTGGAGGTGTAGGAAAGCTGGAGTACCCGAAGAAAAACCACTGACCTATGGTCAGGACGTGGCAACTGCCCTACTTGGATTTCGAACTCGCAACCCAGAGGTGGAGGCTATCGGTAGAATGATACATGGCTATTTATAGTATCTGGATACTAATCCTATGGTACTTATCCTATGAAGGATACAAATCTCTCATGACACCAGAACATCTTATCCATTCGGCCACTGCGGCCCCGTAGTCAGGTCATTATTCTAATTTATTTATTTTTCCTTTAATGAAAAATGTTTTTGAAAATAAACTTCTTATTCAGTATAATAACCAAAATGTGTTACAAGTATGATAATCTGGTGTCAGAAACACCATTTAAAATTCAACTATCTGAGATAATAACAAGTGAATAGATGATGTATAAGAAGTGTATTCCTAGATAAAACTACTGGAAATTTCCTGGGAGTGTCCAACTAGTAATATTTGGCCATTCTCATCCCTGATAAAAAACAGAGTGTATTGCATAATACTTTATTCCCAAATGTACAACAATTTACTGCTTTCCTATTGAGTTTGATCTGCATCAGCATTTTATAAAGATATGTGTTTTCTGTAGGCGGGGCCTGGTGGGTAAACTTCAATCCCAGGGGTATTGGGAAAGTTTCAAATGACTACTTCCAAAACACATCTGAATACTGCAAAACAACATTTAGCACAATGCTGCAAAGTCTGTTAGCCTAATCAATATTTCACTTCCTATTAATGTCAAACGTCAAAATTGAACCATGAACAAGAGGCACATGGGCCTTAGTGGTCACTTAAAAGGCACATGGGCCTTAGTGGTCACTTAAAAGGCACAGGGGCCTTAGTGGTCACTTAAGAGGCACATGGGCCTTAGTGGTCACTTAAAAGGCACAGGGGCCTTAGTGGTCACTTAAGAGTCACATGGGCCTTAGTGGTCACTTAAGTGGCACAGGGGCCTTAGTGGTCACTTAAGGGGCACATGGGCCTTAGTGGTCACTTAAGTGGCACAGGGGCCTTAGTGGTCACTTAAGGGGCACATGGGCCTTAGTGGTCCCTTAAGAGTCACATGGGCCTTAGTGGTCACGTAAGAGGCACATGGGCCTTAGTGGTCACTTAAGAGGCACAGGGGCCTTAATGGTCACTTAAGAGGCACAGGGGCCTTAATGGTCACTTAAGAGGCACATGGGCCTTAGTGGTAACTTAAAAGGCAAATGGGCCTTAGTGGTCACTTAAAAGGCACAGGGGCCTTAATGGTCACTTAAGAGGCACATAGGCCTTAGTGGTCACTTAAGAGGCACAGGGGCCTTAGTGGTCACTTAAGAGGCACATGGGCCTTAGTGGTAACTTAGGAGGCACATGGGCCTTAATGGTCACTTAAGAGGCACATGGGCCTTAGTGGTCACTTAAGAGGCAATGGGGCCTTAGTGGTCACTTAAGAGGCACAGGGACCTTAGTGGTCACTAAGGAGTCACATAGGCCTTAGTGGTCACTTAAGAGGCACATGGGCCTTAGTGGTCACTTAAGAGTCACATGGGCCTTAGTGGTCACTTAAGAGTCACATGGGCCTTAGTGGTCACTTAAGAGGCACATGGGCCTTAGTGGTCACTTAAGAGTCACATGGGCCTTAGTGGTCACTTAAGAGTCACATGGCCCTTAGTGGTCACTTAAGTGGCACAGGGGCCTTAGTGGTCACTTAAGGGGCACATGGGCCATAGTGGTCACTTAAGAGGCACATGGGCCTTAGTGGTCACTTAAGAGGCACATGGGCCTTAGTGGTCACTTAAGAGGCACAGGGGCCTTAATGGTCACTTAAGAGGCACAGGGGCATTAATGGTCACTTAAGAGGCACAGGGGCATTAATGGTCACTTACAAGGCACAGGGGCATTAATGGTCACTTAAGAGGCACAGGGGCATTAATGGTCACTTAAGAGGCACAGGGGCATTAATGGTCACTTAAGAGGCACAGGGGCATTAATGGTCACTTAGAAGGCACAGGGGCATTAATGGTCACTTAGAAGGCACAGGGGCATTAATGGTTACTTAAGAGGCACAGGGGCCTTAATGGTCACTTAAGAGGCACAGGGGCATTAATGGTCACTTAAGAGGCACAGGGGCATTAATGGTCACTGAAGAGGCAAATGGGCCTTAATGGTCACTTAAGAAGCACATGGGCATTAATGGTCACTTAAGAGGCACAGGGGCATTAATGGTCACTTAAGAGGCAAATGGGCCTTAATGGTCACTTAAGAGGCAAATGGGCCTTAATGGTCACTTAAGAAGCACATGGGCATTAATGGTCACTTAAGAGGCACAGGGGCATTAATGGTCACTTAAGAGGCACAGGGGCCTTAATGGTCACTTAAGAGGCACAGGGGCATTAATGGTCACTTAAAAGGCACAGGGGCATTAATGGTTACTTAAGAGGCAGAGGGGCCTTAATGGTCACTTAAGAGGCACAGGGGCATTAATGGTCACTTAAGAGGCACAGGGGCATTAATGGTCACTTAAGAGGCAAATGGGCCTTAATGGTCACTTAAGAAGCACATGGGCCTTAGTGGTCACTTAAGTTATATCATGTAGGCACTTATAGCTCAGTTTTATATTGATGTGCCATGAACATCAACATGTTTACAAATTGTCTTTGTGAATATTTTACAATTTGTGGCATTAATAGCTCTCATGAGTTTAATGTTGAATAAAGTTTATTGCATTGTATTTTAAATACTTATGTAACAGGACGAGGAATAGTGATGAAGATTGTGCTGTCGCTGGGGCTTGAACCCACGAGCCTTAGCTCTTCAGCCCAATGCTCTACCGACTGAGCTAAAGGGAAATTCCCTACAAGTGAAGCTTGTAAGGCAACCTAATCAATTCACATAAGGTATAGTCGGAAGTGTCATTTCTGTATACAAACCGAATGCAAGCAGAACAGATGTTAAAATGCACCTACCGGCATTTCCATCCAGAAAAGAAACTTGAATCTTGCACATCTGAGTGCAAGAATGTTCTAGGTTTCAGTCATTTTCCCGGATCTTATTTTTTTTATACCATTTATTTCTCATCTCACCAAAACTTTTCTGACTAGTTATATAAGTTTGCATAACCAATTCCACAGAAAATGAACAAAGTGTACCCAAAGGTGTTATTTTACTTTAACTAGAAATGTCTGTGACACATAAATGCCCCCTTTCACCATATGAAATTAGCTCTTCATGCTCATTATGTATGCGAAGTTTGATGACAATCGAATCAGTAGTTATTTAAATGTGCTGGTTACATTACCATGGGAGGGGAGGGGACAGGACAAACGCGGCGGGACGCGAAGGACTATATGCCCCCCAATTTCATGGCGGGGCACAAAAATATGCAGTAAATTTATCCCCTTCTGAAGGGAGAGACAGATGGCCCAGGGGTTCTGAAATTCATAATTTAAACCAGAACAGTAAGTCAATGGCTAACTAAAACCCACGCTTTTGACCATAAGTAGATGTGTCAGTGTGACACACAACCAAGAATTATAGAGCTTTAAGTATTGTGTAAAAAAAAGGTTCTTCCTCTATAGTTAGTCCCATAATATATTCTTTAACAGATTCTAAAAGAAAGTTTTTTCTGCATAAATTTTCATATAAGAGTATACAGGCAGAATAAGATTCAAAATGTGCCTTGAGATTTCTGCCCATCTTCCTTCAAAAAGTTTGCACAATCCATGGTTTATAAACATCTTCTGAAACTCCCAATCTATACTTATACTTGAAATTAAATTCAGGGAAATTATGGTGCAATATATTTGAATACTGGATATATCCATAAGAATTAACACATATTTAGTTACATTAACAACCAGAACTCACCTTTATTATATGTCTTAGCAATAATACTTATATTCTGGCAATAGCAGTTGAGACCAAACTCAACCTGACTGCAGTAATTAACCAGTAATCAGCTGTTTAATAAAAAATTTAAGTGACACTTTTCCAAGGGAAAATACTCTTTATGAGATCCTGAAATATTTCAACAAGTGTTCAACAGGGTTCAAAGTTGGGTCATGCATGAAGAAAATATAATTAATTAAAATCTGAACTTCAAACGGCTATGACTGTGGAAATCAAGTTGTCCAGACCAAACTTGCCTATGGTGTGGTCCAACTACAAACTTTACTCCTACAAACACTTGTCCAGGGCACATTTGCCTATGTTGTGGTCCAACCACAAACCTTACTCTTACAAACATTTGTCCAGAGCACACTTGTGTTAAGTTATGGGCACCATTGTTACACCATTTGTACAAGTTTCAATATAATGGATCAAAGGACTGATGATTAATTATAAAACAATCTCCAACCAAGGAGATTCTTACCAAGTAGGAATATTTTTCTACTAAAAATTGAGAAAATATACCCCAGGGTGCTTTCTTCCACACAACCCTAATTCATAGTCTGAAAGCTAAAACATGGCTCTTACAAACACTTGTTCCAACCAACTACAAACCCTACTCCTACAAAGACTATACAGTGCACACAGGCCTATGGGGCGGTTCAACCACAAACCTTGCTCCTACAAAGACTATTGGGCACTAACAGACAACCTGTTGGACTGTGGTCCAACTACAAACCTTACTCCTAAAAATATTTGTTCAGAGCATACAAGCCTAGGGTGTGATCAAATCACAAACCTTACTCCTACAAACACTATTTAGTACACACCTGCCTATGTTGTGGTCCAACAAAAAACCTTACTCCTACAAATACTTGTCCAGTGCACACAGGCCTATGGTGTGTTCCAACTACAAACCTTACTCCTACAAACACTTGTTCAGTGCACACAGGCCTATGGTGTGACGATAGAAGTCCCTCTGTGGTTATAACTCATCACTGACTTTGAAACATAGAAATCCATTGGCTCATTTTGTGGCAAGCAACTTTCAATCATGTATGATAAACACAGCAGACATTTGATTGAATAAGAGATAGGACAAGGTAATCTAGAGAAAAAGAATAATGGTTACAGATGAATTTGTCATATAATAATGTTGACTAGCAGTGTAAATAGCCTCTACCCTAAGTAGTAAATACCTATGGAGATATTCAGCAATGATAACATCACATTCAGACTCAACATCCTGCAAATCCTCCAGCGGTTTCAAGAAACAGCGGGTCTTTACGATGTGTTTTTTAATGTAATATGAAAATGTAATACCCAAAGTGGAAGAGAAATGCACTCACAAAACACAGGTTTAATTGGATCCAGTTATCAGAGATTCTTATCGGAAAGCAGTTTTATGCTTTAAAGACCTACAAAGATTTGTATCCGTCTCTTTACGAAATGGATTTGGTGTCGGATAAAGATTTCATCGTTAGACGCTCATTCACCAGTTGTGTGCGAGAACATGTGGAATTTTAATTTCATTTTCAGACGGAAGTGTAAAATGAATACTCCCATAATTTTACTGATTTCCGAGGACTAGGACACATGCAGGGCGTAGATTTTGAAAAACTGCTTTACAGATACATAAAACTGACTCATGAAGTTGAATGTATAGTGGAAATAATGCGTAGAGACAAACACAACTGGGAGTGGAACAGTGGCAGGTTTTGGAAGTCAACACTGGAGGTTAACTCAGCAACAGTGGTATCTACTTTAAAACGGAACATTTCTTTGGACTTGATAGACCCGTCGGATTTTAAAAGCTCCTGACAGGAAAGTGTAATAGAACATTTTGGTGCAGAATACTTATAACATCTGCAGACATTTCCAGAAATTCTTAATAGCAACATCAGCACCTAAGGCTCCATCATATTAATTCATCTGGGCAATATAATCTACATGTAATTGTGAAAAATACCTCCTAGCAGGGCAGTATATATAATGTACCCGTAAAAATTCTCTGAGAGTGAATAATGATATAATAGGAAAATTACAAACATTCTAGTATAGAGATATAAGGTTCCATGGGAATTCTCGCAATACAATTTGTATTTGAAATTGGAGATTCTCTCTTTGAAATGGATTTGACCGGAGATTGAAATGAGTGACAGTTTATAAGTGTGACTATGTGTAATCTGACATATACAACACCGGAAAAGCGTCCTCAAATTTTACGGAAAATGATCAGCGACATGCTCATCAGCCAACTAGTGGGCATCATTACCTGTAGTTTGTGTGTCGATCTCCTATAGTCAGTGTAACTGGTTTGTGAGTCGATCTCCAAGGTATCGTGTAACTCTATACAACATATAATTATACAGCTGTAAAAAAATTGTCAAAACTCACTGAAGTGTTGAACAAGGATGTAGATTGTGTTAACCCAGAGAAGGAGAAGATCGTACCGGTAGTCAATGGTGTGTGTGTATATAAGGCTGATCAAGTCTGCTGTAACTTATAGCCAAGGTTAAGTCACTGAGAGAAACGTTTGTATACTTGACGGCTTTGTGACTGATGTGTGTGTGAGTGATGAGTGACCACTCAAACTGTTCAAATTAAGATGTCACGCATACATCATCTTGTGGCGCCGTTTAACAGTCATGCAACAATGAAAAATTCTACTTCTTTATCTGGAAATATTTCGACAGCTTTGTGTTGAAATCAGTTTCAGTTTTCCCTCGTTTCTTACTGAATGGCACAAATATCTGTGCATGTCATATTAACAATGGAACATTTTAACAAATGTTTAATGGAGTGAAACACCTGAACGATGTTTAACCTCAACAGGGGGCTCAGATCAGGTTCATTATTTCTCTACTCGACCTCATTATTATTACCTTAACAGGATTTCTGAAGACAGTGTTTACTAAACAGCCTTATGTAATATCTTCTCTTATACGAGGATACAGTTGATGGATTAAAAATTTTGAGGAAATGTCGATCATGGCCAACCTGCACAGGAAAGGGTAAGTAGTATATTATGTCTTTCTCAGGTTTGTTTGCGGTCGGGGTTGGGGGAGGGGGGGGAGAAGAAGTGACGGAGTGGAGAGATGGATTGGATGGTTAGGAGTACCAGAAGGATGGAAGGGGAAGGGAGATAGGGGAACAGATTGGATGGTTAGGGGTAACAGAAGGATGGAAGGGGAAGGGAGATAGGGGAACAGATTGGATGGTTAGGGGTAACAGAAGGATGGAAGGGGAAGGGAGATAGGGGAACAGATTGGATGGTTAGGGGTAACAGAAGGATGGAAGGGGAAAGGGAGATAGGGGAACAGATTGGATGGTTAGGGGTACCAGAAGGATGGAAGGGGGAAGGGAGATAAGGGAACAGATTGGATGGGTAGGGGTACCAGAAGGATGGAAGGGGAAGGGAGATATAGGGGAACAGATTGGATGGTTAGGTGTACCAGAAGGATGGAATGGAGGGGTACCAAAAGGATGGAAGGGGAAGGGAGATAGGGAAACAGATTGGATGGTTAGGGGTAACAGAAGGATGGAATGGAGGGGTACCAAAAGGATGGAAGGGGAAGGGAGATAGGGAAACAGATTGGATGGTTAGGGGTAACAGAAGGATGGAAGGGGAAGGGAGATATAGGGGAACATATTGGTTGAGTAGGGGAACATTAAGGATGTGGGGGGGGGGGGGGGTTGAAGAAAATTGTTTTGATGTGTAGGGAGCAAGCAGGAGAGAAGGGAAGGGAGAGAATTGGATTGGAAGTGTATGAATAACAGAAGGAGGGGAAGGAAATGGTTCAATTCTCAGTTTAAAACATCTCAGCATATTTTCTAGTAGAAATGGCTAGATAGCATCTAATGGTTTTGTTTTATTAGTTTTTACAGTACTATTTACAGCTAAGGTCATCTTAGGACAGAGGGTTTTATTTCCTGGTCTAAAAGAGGCAAAATTTTTGCACAAATAGTTTGTATTTTTGAAATCTTTTATTTTTCTTTTTATTTTATTTTAAATTGATTATTACAAATATCCTGTTTATTATGATAAATATACAAAAGCTGTTTTTGTAGACAAAATTTTCTGAGATACTAAGTTATTATCAAGATTGAACGGAAACAGTTAATTCATCTCCATTATGGTCCCTGTATATCAAAGTCAATGTCACCTTGTAATAAGCAGGGTTTGTTAAACATTTCAGATTAAATAAAACAACTCCACCAAAAAATAGGTCATTAATCATGGAAATTAACATGTAGAAGTAATTCACATTTAATTACAACATCATGGTCATGTTTCTGCATAATTAGCAGTACGATATCAACAATTCCAACTGTGTATATTCATTCAGCCCTTAAAAATCATAATGAAGAATTCCAATCTTTCAATTGGAGGAGTTCAAATGCATTTGTAGGGGTGAATTATATAATTATCAATATCAGACAATGTGTACACAGATACAATATCACAGAACGTGCATACAGATTATACAAATACATTGTGAGTGGAAAGATAAGGCTGGGGGGGGGGGCAAGAATTGTTTGGAATGCTTTTGAGATGGTCCATAATGGTTATCTTTTCAGATTACTTTAAAACACCCTTATATCACTTCACACAGTTTTGTAATATATACCATTAAATCACTAATAAGGATAGTGAGGCTTCATAAACCCTTAAATCATGTAGGACAGTAAGGTTGTATACATCTTTATATCACTAAGGACAGTAAGATAGCATACATTAAAATCACTTAAGACATTAAGGTAGCATACACCCTTAAACCATTAAAACATTAAGGTAGCATACACCCTTAAACCATAAAGACATTAAGGTAGCATACACCCTTAAACCATAAAAACATTAAGGTAGCATACACCCTTAAACCATAAAAACATTAAGGTAGCATACAACCTTGAACCATTAAAACATTAAGGTAGCATACACCCTTTAATCACAAAGGCATTAAGGTAGCATACATCCTTAAACCACAAAGACATTAAGGTAGCATATGCACTTTTACCATAAAAACATTAAGGTAGCATACACCCTTAAACCATAAAAACATTAAGTAAGCATACACCCTTAAACCACTAAAGACATAAAGGTAGCATTTACCCTTAAATCATAAGGACAGTAGGGCAGCCAATTTCACTAATGACTCTTTCCTCTCATTTGACAAAACTTTACATCCTGGTCCCCGTTGTTATGCATAGGACAACAGATGACTTTATTATCCAGTTCATCTGCATTGGTGTTCACACACAACAAGAGATTTTTGTGTTACCAGTTTTCTGATTGACTGGTTGAAACAAAATAGACAGTCACATATAATTGATCCGTTCATTATGGTGTAAATTTTTCGCGTTTATAAGAAAGATTGTGGTAGGTACAAAGTACACAGTTTTCATATGTGACCTTTATTTCCCATAAGATGCTGATGTTTGCTGGTAACCTATATAAACACCATTGTGGCAAGAATACTTCATCATTATATTCATGAAGACTTATTCACATAATGATGGTTAACTTAGAATATTTACCATTGAATGGCATTGCCACTATATAACCCTACCAAATTCAGTTGGCATTCATCAGGCCATGAATGCCAATGACCGATTGTCGACGTCATAATTGTTATGTTGGATACCATTGACCGTTCCCGGGCGATGGCTGTTCTTTTCATTAAACAAGCATATGCGACAAATACATTATTTGAGCTAAATGCTGAGAAATAATATGTGTTATTGATTTATGAAATGAACAGATTCTAAAAATGGTAAATATAAGTATTGAACTGCTTTCAGATGGCATTCATAGACAATATGAATGCCAACTGGACAAAGGCAAATCCAACCCTCAAATCATTCTGGATAGTAAGGTAGCATATACCTTTAAATCATTCTGGATAGTAAGATAGCATATACCCTTAAATCATTCTGGATAGTAAGGTAGCATACACCCTTAAAATGCCAAGTTCTGTAAAGCAGTAAACTCCCTTAAATTACTAAATGTGCACACATAAAGCAAATGTTTAGCATGTGCAAAATGGTGAAGTTAAACAAATTCAAGCAGTTACTTTAATATGTTATGATCACAGAGAGGGCAAACAGTGTAGTTTACTCAGAAAGGTTAGGAGGTTCAGCCAGAGGGCTTTCCTGCTTAGTCTACACCAGTAATCACCAGTGCTGTCTGAAGTGTGACTTTGAGGATGTATGTATTGATTGTCCAGTAAAGATAAGGTGGTGGTTTGAACCCTTACATCACTCTGTACCACATGGCGATACAGATAGACTGGTACATATAAACATCATGCTATTCATAATTATGTTAACATGTTGTTTTTTTTAAATAGAAATATACAACAACAGGCCCAAAGGGCTTGTTTTGCTCACCTGGATATTCAAGTAAATTGTGAAAAATCCAAATATTAGTTCTGTCACTTGGCAACAAACTTCCATTATTGGATCCATTGAAACAACCATCCCTCTGTCCAAATTGGGGTGGGGGGCATGCTTAATACAACATTGAGTCCTATTCAATCAAGTATATTCATTATAAAGTTTTGTTTAGATCCTGGAACAAAACAATTTTTCAGGACTTACGCTAGTTATCTTAATGGACCACAGACCTCCTAGACTCTGAAGGAACTAAATCCTCAAGTTGCATGAAATTGAGTGTCCATGTCACTCAGAAATTGTCTTATCTTTCGGTAAAAAAAACCTACATTCTTAAAGAAGATGAAGGATTTTAAATATGTGCCTTTACATCTTCTCTTCAGCAATATCCCTTTGTCCCCTGGGATACAACAACATCTGCTAATGGTCCAATTTGTGTCCCTTTCACCAACAAGGCTCTACACTGAATTTGATTAAAATCCCTCATGTAGTGCAGCAGAAGGATTTTTTTTCAACATTTTCCTTTGTTGGGCCCTGCCCTTCTGCCCTTTCACTGATCATGATTTGGTTCAAATCTCTCCATTCCTACAGAATATGAAAATTTTAAAGGCTTATCTTGATATCCCCCATTGGGCCTCATCCTTCTGCTCCAAGCCAGGGAGGGGGGTACACACTAATAAATAAATCTACCTCAAGAATGATTACCGGTACCGGTACTGTGATGTAGTTATCTTTTATAGAGACAATTAAAACCCAACCCCTAACATACCCTATCCCCGTCCTCTATCCCCACCGGTACCTCGGGGGCCCCCCCCCCCCTCTCTCCAAGAACAAAAGGGGAAGTAACAGTATGAGTGAAAAACTACAGTGGAACTCTTTAGTGTTTTGCCTTGCAGTGGGACAGGGGTCCTTAAGCCAGAGTAGTTTGTTAGGATTTGAAATGTGACCCTGGTATTTTGGTGTCAGATAGTTTATTTTACTGAGAATGTAAACCCTGTGTTTTCAGATCTAAAGTTGTCCCATGTAATCTGATCTATATGTAGTCGTACTTAGTTTACAATGTCAGGTTCGTCTCTACACAAAGACGAAGATTACGTAATCAAGTCTGCCATTTCTAACAAAAGTCAGGATGAATTCTATAAGAAGTGACATGTTTTATGTAGAAAGCAATATATCCTTAATATACCTCCTTTTATCAGAAATATTTTTTAAATATTTGTTGATTGAGTAAGTGTTAAGTTTTAACGTTTAAAAAATCCAGACGGAGCTGCATTAGCTAATCACGATCGGAGAGTGGTTTCTTTGTGTGGTATATCACGGATCTCACCAAAGTGTTTTCATGTATAACATGGACTTGGTGTGAACACACTAAAACTCTTCCAGTAGTTGACTAATTATCAGCGTGTAGGTAAGAGCGGTTGTGCTATATTGCGCTAGTACTAACTATGGACGAAAAGAAAGTCAACAATTTATCTATAATTCTAGCCCTTTACTATTTTCTTTTACTTATGGTATTAATGGATGTTTTAAACCTGTTGGACACTAAGAAATGCTTCATACTAAGATAGTAGAATCATGACAAAAATCAGCAGGGTGGTGGTGATGAAGCAGAAGACGCTTACCCTTCCGGAACACCTGGTCTTATCATCTTGTATTTTTACAAGGGTCTTCCTGTCAATCTTACCTATGTTCATATTTTGCCCCTAGTTTAATTGATTTTTAATTTAAATTATAGTTTTGTTGACGCTTTCGTATTCTTAGATTATTTTTTGATGACGACTGAAACAGGAACATTGTTTACCTGCAATATTACTTATGCATCTCTCCACATACATTCATATTTTAGCGGGAATCTGATTTTAGAAATTTTACTGAAAGCATTTGGCTAAATTATGATTGAGCGAATCACAGTTTCTATTCATTGATGTGCTTATCTGTTAAAAATTTGATTCTGTGCTAAAATGTGAGTGTGCAGAAATAAATATGATTCCATTGCATTTACAGGAAATCATAATTATATTTTCATTAGACAAATTCTTTGCAAAAATCTTTGAGCTTCATGATATGTAATTGTAATGTATATATGTTTTTTCAAATTTTGATATGATGCTTCCATGCCATATCTGACGCTTTTTTCACTTTGTATTTATTATGAAGCATATTAAACTACAATCATGTTGTGTTTCAGAAGGCACAGCTTCCCCAGGATTATGGCACTCTCCCATTGGTTATCATAACCAACTCTGCGACAGCGATGGAAAATCAATTCAAAATTCACATCATAAAATCATTTGCAATTCAAAACTGAAACCTAGAAGATATAAAACAGCTGAAAAACCTGGCCATTTTCTTCATCATGTCGGACAGTTTTGGAAACGGAATGATCCACATCAACAACTTGTCTGTCTACGACAACAGTACCATGACGGAAAGCACCACTGGAAAGTTTAAGGATTTCCGTAATGTTGCCGACTTAGTTCTTGGCATCCTGTGTGTGTTACTCATTCCGTGTATATGTTTCGGAAATTTCCTTGTGATAATCTCGTTGGTGAAGTTCCGCCGGTTACGTACTATAACCTACGTATTGGTCGGAAGTTTGTCCGTTGCCGATTCCTTACTAGCTGTCATTACCCTTCCTGTTTATTCCCTGTTTTATTTCAAATTACCATTTGTGGAATCGATGAAATATTTGTGTCTATTCAAGTTTTCCTCTGTCTGTGCTTCAATGAGTGCCTCTATGATAAACCTGGTTGCCATTGGTTTCGACAGGTATGTGGCCATTTTGCATCCACTGAAATACAAGACGATTTTGACTCACAAGAGAGTACGGATTTTTATTGTGTGTATGTGGATCTACATTGTACCAGTGTGTATTCTACCTCTCGTCTGGAATTCTTACGATGAAATACAGATATGTGACTACTTCAAAATCCTGCCGTTGGCCTACACCTTATACGCTGCTTTCTTCTCGATTGGGATCAGTCTAGTGGTATCTCTGTACTTGTATATCAGGATATTCCTTGTCGCCAGGCAACAACAGAAGCAAGTACGCAAAGACAGCTTAAGGGGAAACAATAGAATTGATAAGCAGATGGAAAAGGATACCAAATCTGCGAAAGTTATGGCCCTTGTTTTGTTTTTGTTCTACATATTCTGGGTACCATTCACCGTAATAGGACCGATTAAATACAGCGTGAAAATTGACAATGACTTGTCGGAGACATTGAAGAACATCACTTTAACCCTGGCTATGAGTAACTCCATGATCAACCCGATCATATACTGTTGGCTCCGTCGGGAATTTCGCGAGGCTTTCCGAGCCATTTGTATAGATTCATGTTGCTTTCATTTAAAAACTGACCAAAAAGAAAGTTTTGCAAATACTCTTCTGTTTAATAGTATGAGTGCAGAGCAGAAAGAGGAACCCAAGCCAGGTGACAATTGATTATTGTACTTCATTTGCTTGTAGTACTGTAATGCTGAAGAGCTATTTCAGGCTCATGAAATAAATTGATCATATAAGCAGTAAGTGTTTGGTCTCTCTAAACCTATAATATTTAGTTCCATAACCAGGCCTCATTAATCAGGAAACTAATACATTGATGTATCTAGTTCCATAACCAGGCCTCATTAATCAGGAAACTATTACATTGATGTATCTAGTTCCATAACCAGGCCTCATTAATCAGGAAACTGTTACATTGATGTTTCTAGTTCCATAACCAGGCCTCATTAATCAGGAAACTGTTACATTGATGTATTTAGTTCCTTAACCAGGCCTCATTAATCAGTAAACTATTACATTGATGTATCTAGTTCCATAACCAGGCCTCAATAATCAGTAAACTAATACATTGATGTATCTAGTTCCATAACCAGGCCTCATTAATCAGGAAACTGTTACATTGAAGTATCTAGTTCCATAAACAGGCCTCATTAATCAGGAAACTGTTACATTGATGTATCAGTTCCATAACAAGGCCTCATTAATTATATAATCAGGAAACAATTTCATTGATGTATCTAGTTCCATAAACAGGCCTCATTAATCAGGAAACTGTTACATTGATGTATCAAGTTCCATAACCAGGCCTCAATAATCAGGAAACTGTTACATTGATGTATCTAGTTCTATAACCAGGCCTCAATAATCAGGAAACTGTTACATTGATGTATCTAGTTCCATAACCAGGCCTCAATAATCAGGAAACTGTTACATTGAAGTATCTAGTTCCATAACCTGGCCTCATTAATCAGGAAACTGTCACATTGATGTATTTAGTTCCATAACCAGGCCTCATTAATCAGGAAACTGTTACATTGATGTATCTAGTTCCATAACCAGGCCTCATTAATCAGGAAACTGTTACATTGAAGTATCTAGTTCCATAACCAGGCCTCATTAATTAGGAAACTGTTACATTGATGTATCTAGTTCCATAACCAGGCCTCATTAATCAGGAAACTGTTACATTGATGTATCTAGTTCCATAACCAGGCCTCATTAATCAGGAAACTGTCACATTGATGTATCTAGTTCCATAACCAGGCCTCATTAATCAGGAAACTGTTACATTGATGTTTCTAGTTCCATAACCTGGCCTCATTAATCAGGAAACTGTTACATTGATGTATCTAGTTCCATAACCAAGCCTCATTAATCAGGAAACTGTTACATTGATGTATCTAGTTCCATAACCAGGCCTCATTAATCAGGAAACTGTCACATTGAAGTATCTAGTTCCATAACCAGGCCTCATTAATCAGGAAACTGTTACATTGATGTATCTAGTTCCATAACCAGGCCTCATTAATCAGGAAACTGTCACATTGAAGTATCTAGTTCCATAACCAGGCCTCAATAATCAGGAAACTGTTACATTGATGTATTTAGTTCCTTAACCAGGCCTCATTAATCAGGAAACTGTTACATTGATGTATCTAGTTCCATAACCAGGCCTCATTAATTAGGAAACTGTTACATTGATGTATCTAGTTCCTTAACCAGGCCTCATTAATCAGGAAACTGTTACATTGATGTATTTAGTTCCTTAACCAGGCCTCATTAATCTGGAAACTGTTACATTGAAGTATCTAGTTCCATAACCAGGCCTCATTAATCAGGAAACTGTCACATTGAAGTATCTAGTTCCTTAACCAGGCCTCATTAATCAGGAAACTGTTACATTGATGTATCTTGTTCCATAACCAGGCCTCATTAATTAGGAAACTGTTACATTGATGTATCTAGTTCCATAACCAGGCCTCATTAATCAGAAAACTGTTACATTGATGTATCTAGTTCCATAACCAGGCCTCATTAATCAGGAAACTGTTACATGTACATTGATGTATTTAGTTCATTAACCAGGCCTCATTAATCAGGAAATTATTACAGTGATGTATCTAGTTCCATAACCAGGCCTCATTAATCAGGAAACTGTTACATGTACATTGATGTATTTAGTTCATTAACCAGGCCTCATTAATCAGGAAATTATTACAGTGATGTATCTAGTTCCATAACCAGGCCTCATTAATCAGGAAACTGTTACATGTACATTGATGTATTTAGTTCATTAACCAGGCCTCATTAATCAGGAAATTATTACAGTGATGTATCTAGTTCCATAACCTGGCCTCATTAATCAGGAAACTGTTACATTGATGTATCTAGTTCCATAACCAGGCCTCATTAATCAGGAAACTGTTACATTGATGTATCTAGTTCCATAACCAGGCCTCATTAATCAGGAAACTGTTACATTGATGTATCTAGTTCCATAACCAGGCCTCATTAATCAGGAAACTGTTACATTGATGTATCTAGTTCCTTAACCAGGCCTCATTAATCAGGAAACTGTTACATTGATGTATCTAGTTCCATAACCAGGCCTCATTAATCAGGAAACTGTTACATTGATGTATCTAGTTCCTTAACCAGGCCTCATTAATCAGGAAACTGTTACATTGATGTATCTAGTTCCTTAACCAGGCCTCATTAATCAGGAAACTGTTACATTGATGTATCTAGTTCCTTAACCAGGCCTCATTAATCAGGAAACTGTTACATTGATGTATCTAGTTCTATAACCAGGCCTCATTAATCAGGAAACTGTTACATTGATGTATTTAGTTCCTTAACCAGGCCTCATTAATCTGGAAACTATAACATTGATGTATTTAGTTCCTTAACCAGGCCTCATTAATCAGGAAACTGTTACATTGATATATCTTAATAATGTATAATTTGGAAAATGTTATAAACAGGAAAACCTATCCTATCTGAAAATCAGCAGGAAACAAGGTTTTAGTCTGATTAGACTTGGTGTAGCTATAGTACTGGTCTTATATAGTAGTGATAATCCTTACAGGAAATCAGCTTTATTTGTACGTGCGATACAGCAGATCATATTTATAAACCAGGAACAAAGGAAATTACACTGAGAATATACCAGTAGGTATAATTTGGCAGAAACTGCGGGTGTTAGTTTAAAGATGTCTCAAATGAATTTGTTTAACTTTGCTTATCTGATTTCTGATTAAGAAAACAGTTTTCCAGTTCGAGATACCTAATTTCTGATAGAAAATATTTTTCCAGTTTGAGATACCTGATTTCTGTAAAAAACACATTTTTCCAGTTCGAGATATCTGATTTCTGATTAAGTAACATTTTTCCAGTTCGAGATACCCGATTTCTGATAAAGAAAATATTTTTCCAGTTCGAGATATCTGATTTCTGATTAAGAGATGGATGTACCTGTTTCTGATAAAGAAAACTTTTTTTCTCAGCCGAACACTTTAATAAACTGCTGCACCTCTGATGAGAAGTTTCGTCAGTGATGATATCCTGCCTTCTGTCTCTACTGATTACTTTGTTGTAAACACTGTACACACGACACAAGTACTGTATTGTCGGCCTAGTGAAGTGCTTTTATATATCTATACATAAACTGATGTACTTTTATTGAAACATAAAAACAATACTGACTGGTGCTTCTAAGGTTTTCAACAGGTTAAGATGAGAAGACTCATATATATATAGCATCTTAACTAGAGAAAATATCTATTCGGTTGGTTAGATGGACAGGGCACTTGCCTTTCTCCAAAGTGACAGGGGTTAGATTTCCAGATCGGACATGAAATGATATTGGTGTACCTGCCGCACCACAAGTTTTCTCCGGGTATTCGAGCTAGGATAGGGAAACGTGACCAGTGTGAGATTGTATGAGTAAATTCTCAGAATATACTCTGATATTGTGATGGCATGATCTTTTTTCACTTTTACAAACTGCACGCAGAAGGAGATGAACGCAGAAGGAAATGGGCTTAGAAGGAGGAAATGGACATAGAAGGAGGAAATGGACGTAGAAGAAATAGCATTTGGGGAGGGTTACAATATCACTGTAATGAGGTTACAGTTTGCTATCAGTTCACAATGTATAACCTTGTAAATAATTCAATTTGAATTCTTGAATCGAACTTACACAAATGATAGAAACTATTTGAAAAGTAATAACAATCTACAGGCCTCGTCGTTACAAATCTACGGGCCTCATCGTTACAATATAAAGTGAATATTTATGTAAAGAATCTATTGGGGAAGTCCTGTATGATATCATTAACATCTCACCGTTTCTTGGCAGTAGCATATAAACACAACAGGCCAAGTGCACAGAAGTTAGTTAGTTAGTTACCAGTTTTACACCAGTGCAGACACCGAATTACATCGGTGTTACGACCGGCGCGGACAGAAGTCACGAGGATTGATATATATACTTTATTTACACTCAGTCACACTAAAGGGAGAATTTACATTCTGAGATGTTTTGATATTAAGTTTAAAAGTGTAAGCTGTTTAATTGAACACAAGTGTTATTAAAGTTGTTCCCTCAATCAAAGTGTGCATTTTTGTGATAAGAATTTTAACATCCTATTACACATGTATGAGCCCTCTAATCGCTCCACTTTGAAAGGTTACAAAGTAATGGGGCGGACATAGATGTGTTTTGCACAGACGCACGGATGACGGACACTGTACCGTAGCATAAGCTCGAGCTAACTAGCAGACAACAGGAAATCATACCTGCATGCAAATAACGGCAAATAACAGCAAACTATATCTACTGCCAAATTAGAGGCCCATGGGCCTTCACAGTCACCATAATATAATTGTATTGGACAAAAGAGCAAACTTACAAAACAGGGACCAGTTGGTTCATTAAATGTAACATTTATGAGAGTAAATCCTAGTGGACCTGACAGCAGCATTAAATTACTGGTCTGTCCTTTTCATAAAAGGAACAAACTTGGTCCAACAACGTGGAACGTGATAAATGATAGCAGATTGGTGATAATCAGCCAGTATCATGCCTGTCGTGTTGTTCTTTTGTTAGTCACAGTATTATTGCTTATTTATTGTGTTTTGTTATTGCACGATATTCTGGGAATCTCATTATGACAATGACAGTATTAATTTAAAATAAGTACGATAAATGTAATGGAAGCCATTACAATCATGTCCCCCAAAGCTCCATTGTTTGTAAATAATGCATATGATATGAATAGGAAACTAGAAATGTGTTTGTAATACACAAATGGCACACTTCGCTTCCCGCTACTTAACTTAGCTTGTCAGAGGTCAAGGTGAGGGATCAAGGTCATAAAAAACCCTGCAACCAACACTACTTGTTCAGATGTATTAGACTATGAAGTTTCTGAATCATAGGCCTCGTACTTGGGCCAAAACTGACCTAAACGCAGAAACTTAAACATAAGGACCAACAAGGGAAACACTTAATGCCCCACACCACTTCGGGGTGGGGCATACTCATCTCTAAATTTTTATCATTCAGAAAATAAGAAACAGAATGTGATGGCAGAGACTTCACAGTGCCATAATACATCTGTCTACCAATTTTGAGTGAAATGGGATAAATCTAAATGACAACCAATCAGAAGCCGGTAAAACTACAGAGATAAATGCAACAGACATCAGCTGAAGGATATTCCTGTTATTTTCAACCTTCCAGTAATAACCAATGAAGGCTGTGTATGATGAAACGTAATTGTGTGATGTAATGTAATTGTGTGATGTAACGTAAATGTGTGATGTAACGTAATTGTGTGATGTAACGTAATTGTGTGATGTAACGTAATTGTGTGATGAAACGCAATTATGTGGCGTATTTCCGGCTACTTCTGGACACAAAAAAAATCAAAGACAAATGGTAGCAAAAGGATAAACAACTCTACGTACACATGTGTTACCATTCAGGAGCTTATGGTTTGTTTGACAGACAACCTGTGACCTGTAATGATGGTCAAGGTTAATTATTTGACTAACTTGATTAGAGTTCAACCCCAGCTACCTATCAACTACATATCATAACCCGAAGTCTTATGGTGAAGATGTCATTATATTTGACTCCTATAATCTGAATGAAGTTCAATGTCACTTATTTGAACAGGTCTGATAGATTTTCATTCAGAGTGCTTACTAGGCCAAATTCTGTTACTCAAGGCCCTCTGGTTCTTGAAAAGATGCCATTTTAATCATTTGGCATATTTGATTGCTGTGACCTTGAATGAATGCCAATGTCATTCATATAAACAAATCTGATATTGTTGTAATCCCAACTACTTAAAGATCATAACCATAGGCTTTATTCTTCTTGGGAATGTGTCATTTGAAGTTTTTTTTTAGCATATTTGACATCTGTGACCTTGAATGATGGTCAAAGTCATTCATTGGAACAACTTTGATAGAGCTCCACCCCAGCTACCTACAGACCAAATAGAGTGACTCTAAGTCTTACTGTTCTTGAGAAGATGTTGATAGTGTTAATTGCTGACAAACAACTGATGACAACAGACAAGATGGATAACAATACTTGAATTGAGCTTTCGGTTCAGGTGAACTAAAGACAGCAAACAGCATACAGCGAATCATATTACAGCCAAAAACCAACAAACAACAGCAAATCATATTACAGCCAAAAACCAACAAACAACAGCAAATCATATCTACAGCCAAAAACCAGGAAACAGGAAAAACTAGTATCACTTTAAAATATCCATACCTACAAACAGGATTTAGAAAATTAATGTACCAATTCAGTTTCAGGCCTTAGTCACATTCACATAATATCATGTAAAATTAGAAAAGAAAAAAAATATCTACAAGTTATATTTGCATAAACCTTAAGTAAAATGCTTTGATATCATAACTAGTATGATTCAGCAGATCTCCCCTGTTCCTTTGAATAGACTATGTATTCTAGGAAACATAATTTATTTCATCAGTCTACTTAATGTTGCATCCTAAACATTTTTAATTTTCAGACTGATATGATCAATCAATTATGAAATAACGTAAAAACTTGTAAGGAGGATACATCAGGGCTGTATTCATGAAACCATTCTCATGCTCAAATATGGATTTTGTGCTCAAGCCAAATTCTTATTTCGTCTATATTTGATTTAAAAATTTCGTCAAAGTTTTAGTGAAAGTTTGACGATTCATGAAGCAAATACTAATCTCAATATTTCCAGAAAGCTGGCTTGAGCACAAAATCCAAGTTTGAGCATGAAAACGGTTTAATGAACACGGGCCCTGGTGATATCTTGTATACAGGGAACTCAAAACTGAAGCTGAATCTAACAGGTAATTCTGGCTGTTAATTATCTCCCCTTCTTTTAACTCAATCACCCCTGACAACACATTTGAACTCAGATCCGATTCAAAGGTTGGATAAAACTATGTATACAGATGAGTGTGTTTCTTGCAAGGAATTTACTCTTCAACAACCAATATGTGTTTTGACTTCTGAAATTTCTATGTTGTTATTTCATGATTATTCTTGTTTCTAAACACTTTAACAGGGAACAAACTTCCTCCATCAAAACTCATATGGCTGCCTGGCACCAGGAAAACATTATTAAATTTAGTCAGAAAATGAAATATTCACAACTATCGACCAACCACGGATGAATCTAGAAATGATCTGTCAAGCATGTTTTGAGAAATATAAATTCAATATCACTGCCCTGTTATTATTCCCGACAATCTTGAAAGAAAACTTTCGCAACTGTATACAGAAAGAAGAACATAAATATGAAATTTCAGGAAGACTGTCCAAGTATATTTTGAGAAAAAAAGGAGGACAAGACTTATTAAGGATACACTATGAAGTACAAACAGTAGATCAAAGACTTACAACCGATGGTGGTGGGCTAAAAAAATCAGAGAATACCAAAGCGTCGACAAAATCATAATCCCAACTCAAAACTGATAAAACTAGAGGCAAAATATGAACAAAGGAAAGATTTACAAGGAGACCCTCGTAAAAGCAGAAGAGAATCAGACCAGGTGTTCCGGAGGAGTAAGCATCTCCTGCTTCATCAACAACACCCGCCATAAAAATCTCGGTCACATCCAAGTTAACATCATGTCCTCAAAGTGAGAACCGAGTCATTATTGTCAATCACAACAAGTAAGCATACTAATGAGCATACTCAAAAATGGCTATCTTCATACACTGATGTCAAAGAGTGGAGAAATAACTGTTTGGAATTGTTTTGTCAATTTTTGATGATCAATTAATTTTTAATTCATATTTGCTTAAGTCAGGTCTTCCTCAAAAAATTCTCAACACATCAAACTTAGCCCCACATTATTTCTCTCTTCATATAACATATGTATTCAACATCAGGGAAGAGTAATTAATTTAACCTGTTAATTAATGTTATAAGGTCAGAGCCTGAGGGTGAATACTTGCTAAGCTGAACAATTTTGGTTTAGAGTAATTTATGTTTAGATGTTTTTTATTATTTACCTTTCCAAATAACATTCTAGAAATCAAAAGGATACACATGAATTATATCAAGTTACTTTAATCTGATTCAATAAATTTTTTAACTTTCAATCTTGTTGGTGTTGTGTATAAATAACATAGATGTGTTGACTTAAATTCTTGTGCTTGACTCATTCAACCCTGAAAACACATATGAGCTCTTCCAATTCAAAGATTAGAATAGTTCATTATGAAAGTTCAGGGGTGAATGCTTTAAATATCACCATGACAACATTGATTAACTATTATATTGACATGTTGTGTTTTATACACTGTATTTATGAATTACATGCGTATCACTACACATCTGGAGGACAGACAGTAAGCGACACATTTATTTTGCAATATAAATATTTTCTTAATTACCCCTTTATCTAAACCCATTAACAACTACAGTGTATCTAGGACTCCATAACACATAATTTAACATCTTAATTGGATTTTCAAATACACTTCCTAGCCATACAGACATCTGATTCCTACCCATAGCACTTAACCACAAGATCAAAGCCCAACAAAACACCAATATCTTAACACCATTGCAGACGACACAATAAATATCTAATCAATCTATGAAGTTACTAGTAACCATGCAAATTTATACAAAGATGTTAACAGGCAATAACATTAAATTCCTTGTAGTGTTGTAAATGTATGCTTTTTTCATGTGGGACATGTTGAAATGCCTGTTTCATGTAATAGCTGCCACTCCATGAATAATCAATCTCCTTTACATAAATTTGGATAAGTTCATGTTCTAGTGACACATTCTCCTGTCTTAAGTTTGCTTGTTTCCAGAAAAAATGTTTAAAGCAAAATAGCCTAGTTAATGTTTTCGGCCCATCCCTTATCCCCCTCCCTTGAGGGTCAGCCCTACTATTTGTACAAATTGTCATGCCAACCACTTAGGTATGATTACAACCTCATATTGTTGAAATCTGTTTCTCATATCCAGAGATGTTTTATAAAAAATTAGCCTAATTAAAATTTTTTATCCTTACCCCTGCGACAGCCCCTTAGAGGGGGAATCAGTCCTATCATTTGTACTACTATCTAGATATGCTACCAGTGAAATATGGTTGGTATCCAATGCTTGGTTCAAGAGAAGAAGTAAAACAAAATAGCTAAATAACCCTTTTATGCCCTCTCCCTCAGCCACTTGGAGGGGTCAGTCCGTCCAATTTTTAATTCTGTTCTCCTATTAATGCTTCTAACCAAATATGGCCGATATTCTGTGCACAGTTCTAGAGAAGAAGTTGTTAAGGTTGGTGTTGCCTCTCAGCCCCCTGGGGGAGGGGGGAGTAGCCCTTCTATTTGTAAAGTTTTGAATATCTTATACCTATTAGATATCCCTTATTCCTGTATCTAGGGATGCTACCAGTGAAATACGGTTGATGTCCATAAATTTGTTACAGAGAAAAAGTTGATTAAACAAATATAGCTTAATAACCTTTTTGGCCCTGCCCCTCAGTCCCCTTGGAGGTCAGTCAATCTATTTATATAATTATGAATACCCAGCAACTAAAATGTAAGTATAACTCCAGCTAATTCTGATCAACAGGAATGGAGAAGTCACTCAAGAAAAATGCTGTGGTAAGGCATAAGCTTACCTTGGTCCTTTGGACCAGGTGAGCTAATAAATTAGTTAATCAAAGTGACCACATAGTAAATGGATTTTCCCATTTTCCATACCCAGATACTCTGGTCTTATTTTTTACCTTATTACTTCAAAAATGAAAAAAAAATATCAATTTCAGAAAACAACTGAATAAACTCTGTATAGTGAAGATTTTGAGCAGCCCTAATGGCTATATAAGATATGTAAGTTTAAAGAAGTACACATAATCTAATTTTTGTTATCTATAATGTATAGAGTGAACACTCTACATCCTTCCAATCCAACAAGAGGCCCATGGGCCTTAACGGTCACCTGACAATCTACTGTATATAATTTTTTGCTGGTAATTGTTTAAAGATATGACCGTATTTGATCCATGTTCAGTGATTTTTTTACCCCTGTTAAAGTGCCGACTTTCGGTACTTTCCCCTCGTGGATTTTTTCCCAATCTGACCCTTTTTTTCCCAATTGACTTGTAAAATAGTTCAATGAAAGATTAAAACTAGGGCCAACATGTACATACCATCAAAGTGTCATCCCATGCTGATAATTTGATACAAGTTAGAATGAATTCCAATACAAATCCAACAAATAATAGTCAAAAATGTGATTTCCCTATGTACACTATAGTAAAGTTTACCCCCTCCCCAGGGGCAAACGTGAGACCCCAGGGTCATGAAATTCACAATTTTGGTAAAGCACCTTAAGACCCTTCCATCTATGGGACTTCGTCTCAGGTGACCTAAAAATGCTGAATGCAGGTTACCAATTGATAATTATGTCAATAACTGTATATCAAGGTTTGTGCAAGGGCTTCCAGAGTTATCTACCCTTGTCACATTACACGCTCCGTAGTTCAGAAGGACCAGTAAGGTTAACGGAGTGGTATTTTAGAGCAAATATTACCAAGGACAAGATTGGTGGAAAGTACCCTATCAACCTCTTTGTTAACAATTAACCTCTTTGTCAATATCGAACCTCTTTGTTAACATTAAACCTGTTTGTCAACATCAAACCTATTTGTCAATATTAACCCTGTTTGTCAACATCAACCTTGTTTGTCAATATTTAACCTGTTTGTCAATATTTACCCCTTTTTGTCAACATTAAACCTGTTTGTCAATATTTAACCTGTTTGTCAATATTTAACACTTTTTGTCAACATTAACCCTGTTTGTCAATATTAAACCTGTTATCAACATTACCCTGTTTGTCAATATTAACCCTGTTTGTCAATATTAAACCTGTTATCAACATTACCCTGTTTGTCAATATTAAACCTGTTTGTCAACATAAACCATTTTTGTCAACATTAACCCTGTTTGTCTACATTAACCCTGTTTGTCTACATTAATCCTGTTTGTCAACATTAACCCTGTTTGTCTACATTAACCCTGTTTGTCTACATTAACCTTGTGTGTCAACATCTAACCTGTTTGTCAATATTAAACCTGTTTGCAAATATTAAACCTGTTTGTTATCAATCTAGGTACCACATCTGATCAGTAGGTTACATACACAACATCCTTCTCAGACCATCTTTTGTTAGTTACTCATCATCATCTACGTACACTATGTACATTGCCCTTGACAGTTTAAGTTAAAATTGACTTTTCAGTTACTGATGGCATGTTTTTATGACGTCATAAAATGAGTTATTGTGACATCATACATTTGTAGGTCATTTCCTGTGCCCTGACCAAGCAGGATAGATGTTACTTGATACTTAATACATCTGTGGTGACCTGTGTCGATAGGTATTGGTATATAATACCTACGACAGTAAACTAAGTGTGTACTTCACTCACACACTCACTGTCCTATTTATCAAGTTCCCTTGGTCAGGGATCCAATGTTTTCTGGCAGTATCCAGGCTCAGTGCAGTGTGCTTAGAAAAGCGAAAAACACTGGTTATAAGCTAACAGTGGCATCAATGAGCTGTAAATGTCACCAAGTATTGAATTTTATACAAAATTAACAAATAAAAGGCTTTTGGAACACAGGTTCCATAACACACACCAGGCGATTCTGCTGTTGGAACACAGGATAATATATAAATTCATAGTTTACATCTGATTGGCTACATAAAGGTTAAAGTTCACCCTACCTTGTCCCTGACTTCCTGTGGAAAGTCCTCGCCCTGGTCCAGTGGGATACCTTCCATGTAGTCAGAGGTAATCACTTCTCCCGTACTCAGTTCGTCGACAACTGCCGGGACAAGGAACTGTGGTTCGTTCTTCACCAGCTCTCTGTATAGATAAAACAGGCTATTATACCATACATGCCTTGTATAGTTCTGTGATTTGAAACTGAAAATCTGGTAATTTGACAAGGGAAACAACTTTTCTGACACTAAGTATCTTATGCAAATAAAAAAGTCATTGTTATTTCTTTAAGAGAGGTAGTAAAACATACAAAAGAGTGAAAAACTGCCCTATAAAAATGCAAAATAATGAAAACTGTCCTATACAAATACAAAATATTTAAAAACTGTTCAAAATGCAAATTACTGAAAAATAATTTTTTAAAAAGACGAAAAAAATCAAAAGTTTCTTATAATATGTGGTTCAGCTTCATCAAGTGAAGAAAACAAGTTCAGAAAATTTTATTTTCAGCAAAGATTTTGAAAAATTTCTAAAACCTTATATGAACAAGTGCTAATTGTAATGGGGTACCATTACAGATGTCCCCCAAACTACCCCTTTGGTCGGAACTGATGAGCCCAATGAACTCATAATGGAAATATAGCTGACACCCCATATAGGAAATAGCGGCCATGTTGACGAATCACGAAACGGAGGTTACGACAATGTCCGTGGTGTCCTACTACAGTCTACAGTTACAAATGTATATATAAAATTTCATTGAAATCGGACAATATATAAATTTCGACCAATCAGAAGCCAGGAAATAGCGGCCATGTTGACGAATCATGAAACGGATGTGACGACAATGTTGTTGGTGTAATACTACACATATATATTAAATTTCATTGAAATCAGACAATATATAAATTTCGACCAATCAGAAGCCAGGAAATAGCGGCCATGTTGACGAATCACGAAACGGAGGTTACGACAATGTTGTTGGTGTCATACTATACATATATATTAAATTTCATTGAAATCGGACAATATATAAATTTCGACCAATCAGAAGCCAGGAAATAGCGGCCATGTTGACGAATCATGAAACGGATGTGACGACAATGTTGTTGGTGTAATACTACACATATATATTAAATTTCATTGAAATCGGACAATATATAAATTTCGACCAATCAGAGGCCTCCATTTTCGTTTCAGTGGCAACCAAACTTTACGAAAGTGTTACCATGTTATTCAGCATCCCTTAAAACACCCATGTACCAATTTTTACTGAAATCGGAGACTGAATTTTGAAAACCGGAAATTAGCTCTGGCGGCCATCTTGGACTTCCGGTCGCGAAAAAACAACCCGTTTTCACACACCGCGCCCCTAATGAGTATGTGTGTGAAGTTTCGTGAAAATCCGTCCAGTAGTTTTTGAGAAAACGGTCGGAAACCTCCGCGGCGGAAGAAAGTGGAAGAAACAAGAATAATAATAATAATAATAATAATAATAATAATAATAATAATAATAATAATAAGAAACCGAGCAAAAACAATATGTCCCCCCACTTCGTTTGGGGGACATAAATATATATTCATTTAATATGCTTGGTTAATGTCCTTACACAGTTGTTGACTGTACGTACCTAAACCTGCGGGCACACCTGGCCTCGCGGAAGTAGTCCACCTCCCACTTCAACTCTGTTCTCGCTACCGCTATCACACTGTCTATGTACACACCTGGGATAGAAATACACAGAACTCCAGGTAAAACATACAAACGATGTGACACACTGGTGTTAGCGGTTATGTAAGAATAATTGGCTTGTGGCCATGGAAACTGATCACAATTCAGCCAAATACACGAAATATATTTAATTAACCTAAATTAACCGGTTTATTGTTCATATCAATGTAACAGAGTAACCTGCTAATAATTTTAATCTGGTTTGCCAACCCCAGTTTTTACAGAATCACAGGCAACTATCATATATATATTTAGTCCTAGATACAAGGTTCTCTACCACTAAGAAAGTCTCGTGTAAAGTCTACATTCAACAGATAATTGTACTTATTTACTAACAGGTAAAATCTACTTTAAACGGATAATTGTACTTATTAACTAACATGTAAAGTCTACTTTAGACAGATAACTGTACTTATTAACTAACATGTAGTGTTTTGATTAAGTACTATTGGCCCCTTTCCTATTCACTCACCTTTAGGTATGATGTTGAACATGTTGAGAACGCCCATCAGAGAACGGATGTCACTGTCAATACACTGGGCAACTCCAGGGAACTGTCAAAACATTCAACAAAAATTTAATTACTTAAGGTTCTGAACCAGGACATTTGACCCCTTTATCTACCTAAACATATGAACTCAATAGCTATCTGAACATTTTACCAAAATAGCTACATTAACCTTGGACCACAATAGCTACTTCAACTTTGAACCCCATAAGCTATCTTAACTTTTGACCACATTAGCTACCTGAATATTTGACCTCTATAGAAACCTGAACATTTGACCCCTGTAGCTAGCTGATGTTTTGACCTCATTAGCTACATTTATTGTACCTGAACTTCTGACCCCTCTAGCTACCTGTAAATTTGACTACTATAGCTAGCTGAACTTTTGACCCCATTAAGTACCTGAACATTTGACCCCTCTGGCTACCAGAACATTTGACTACTATAGCTACCTGAACATTTGACCCCTCTGGCTACCAGAACATTTGACTACTATAGCTACCTGAACATTTGACCCCTCTGGCTACCAGAACATTTGACTACTATAGCTACCTGAACATTTGACCCCTCGAGCTACCTGAACATTTGACCCCATAAGCTACCTGAACATCTGACTCCTCTAATTACCTGAACATTTGACCACTATAGCTAGCTAAACTTGTGACCCCATTAGCTACCTGAACATTTGACCCCAATACTTATCTGAACTTTTGACCACTATAGCTGTCTGAATGTCTGACCTCTATACAAATTGTAGCTACCTGAATGTCTGATCTCTACAGCTACCTGAACTTTTGACCTCTATAGCTACCTGAACTTCTATAGCTACCTGAACTTCTGACCTCTATATCTACCTGAGCGTCTGACTTCTATCGTTATCTGAATGTCTGACCTCTATCATTACCTGAACGTCTGCCCTCTATCATTACCTGAACGTCTGACCTCTATCATTACCTGAACGTCTGACCTCTATAGCTACCTGAACGTCTGACCTCTATAGCTACCTGAACGTCTGACCTCTATAGCTACCTGAACTTCTGACCTCTATAGCTACCTGAATGTCTGACCTCTATAGCTACCTGGACGTCTGACCTCTATAGCTACCTGGACATCTAACCTCTATCTTTACCTGAACTTCTGACCTCTATAGTTACCTGGACATCTAACCTCTATCTTTACCTGAACTTCTGACCTCTATAGCTACCTGGACATCTAACCTCTATCTTTACCTGAACTTCTGACCTCTATAGCTACCTGGACATCTAACCTCTATCTTTACCTGAACTTTCATGGCCACCTTCCTGCCATCTTTCATCACACCACGGTGGACCTGGCCTATGGATGCAGATGCAAATGGTTTCTCTTCTAGGTCTACTAAATCCTGCCAGTCAGGGCCCAAATTCTTTGTTACTGTTTTCTGTAAAAAAATAATAAATAAACCATTTAAAAACATATGATATTGCTTATAGATGAAACATGTTTAGGTGGGCAGTCTAACAGACCAGCTTTAAATATAGATGGATATTTGGTACAGCAAATTCTCCATTCACAAAATAATTATTGCTCGGTAGACTATATTTTAGTCAGTAAACTTTAGTTCCAAATCTTTGATGAATGTGTTACAATGGTTATTCATCTAAATCTCCATTTAGTAGGTTTTCTTTCTGAAAATAAAACTTTTGAAACATCCTGAATCAGTAATAAACATATAAATTAATCACTCTTGTCATCACAAAGTGTTAAGACTGGAGGTATATAGAACCTGACAGAGTATTTACTTCATGTCTGATTGTAAAAGGGGAGTATACTGACCAGTATCTGCTTACCGTATCTTTTTTTATGATAATTAGCAACAAATGAACAGTCATTTATATCAGCATTTTTCTTTGGTAAGACCTTTGGTGTGACCTCTGGTATGACCTTAAGTGTGACCTTTGGTATGACCTTAAGTGTGACCTTTGATAAGACTTTTGGTGTGACCTCTGGTATGACTTTAAGTGTGACCTTTGGTAAGACCTTTGGTGTGACCTCTGGTATGACCTTAATTGTGACCTTTGGTATGACCTCTGGTATGACCTTAAGTGTGACCTTTGGTGTGACTTTTGTAGGGATTGAACCTGCCACCCTCAGCAGTGATGCCCATCTATATCCTGATGTTTTTTGGTTTGTTTAGTTATTGTTTGGACATTTCAGGATATGCCAGGTGTTAGTGGTAGAGGAAAGCCAGAGATCCAGAAGGAAAAACACCGACCAAATACCTGGCAGCTGCCCCATGCAGGCCTGGATACCGTGACCCAGAGGTGGAGAGCTAGTGGAAGCAAAATGTCAGACACCTTAACCACTTGGCCATCAAGGCCACTTTGTCCTTATAATTAATGTAACTCATATGTCTGATCTAAAAGATTTAAAATACGAACTCCCTTGACCCCTAATAAATTGAGCTATGTATGAAATAACTCTATATTTGTGATATAGGCAAGATGTCTGCCCATTGCCTGAGAGTGTAAGTGAACTATAAAATAATCTTGAGTTTTCCTTACCGTCATTTGTGATGTTGGCATGATGTCTGCCCCTTGTCTGTGAGTGTAAGTAAACTATAAAATATCCGAGTTTTCCTTACCGTCATTTGTGAAGTTGGCATGATGTCTGCCACTTGTCTGAGAGTGTATGTGAACTATGAAATATCCGAGTTTTCCTTACCGTCATTTGTGATGTTGGCATGATGTCTGCCCCTTGTCTGAGAGTGTAAGTGAACTATAAAATATCCGAGTTTTCCTTACCGTCATTTGTGATGTTGGCATGATGTCTGCCCCTTGTCTGAGAGTGTAAGTGAACTATAAAATAATCTGATTTTTCCTTACCGTCATTTGTGATGTTGGCATAATGTCTGCCCCTTGTCTGAGAGTGTAAGTAAACTATAAAATAACTAGAGTTTTCCTAACCGTCATTTGTGATGTTGGCATGATGTCTGCCCCTTGTCTTGAGAGTGTAAGTGAACTTGTCTGAGAGTGTAAGTGAACTATAAAATAACTAGAGTTTTCCTTACCGTCATCTGTGATGTTGGCATGATGTCTGCCCCTTGTCTGAGAGTGTAACTGAACTTGTCTGAGAGTGTAAGTGAACTATAAAATAACTAGAGATTTCCTTACCGTCATTTCTGATGTTGGCATGATGTCTGCCCCTTGTCTTGAGAGTGTAAGTAAACTATAAAATAACTAGAGTTTTACTTACCGTCATTTCTGATGTTGGCATGATGTCTGCCCCTTGTCTGTGAGTGTAAGTAAACTATAAAATAACTAGAGTTTTACTTACCGTCATTTGTGATGTTGGCATGATGTCTGCCCCTTGTCTGAGAGTGTAAGTGAACTATAAAATAATCAGAGTTTTCCTTACCGTCATCTGTGATGTTGGCATGATGTCTGCCCCTTGTCTGAGAGTGTAAGTGAACTTGTCTGAGAGTGTAAGTGAACTATAAAATAACTAGAGTTTTCCTTACCGTCATTTGTGAGGTTGGCATGATGTCTGCCCCTTGTCTGAGAGTGTAAGTGAACTTGTCTGAGAGTGTAAGTGAACTATAAAATAACTAGAGTTTTCCTTACCGTCATTTGTGAGGTTGGCATAATGTCTGCCCCTTGTCTGAGAGTGTAAGTGAACTATAAAATAACTAGAGTTTTACTTACCGTCATTTGTGATGTTGGCATAATGTCTGCCCCTTGTCTGAGAGTGTAAGTAAACTATAAAATAACTAGAGTTTTCCGTACCGTCATTTGTGATGTTGGCATGATGTCTGCCCCTTGTCTGACCCTGTCAAATATCCTCTGTATTTCAGGGGGAACTACCGCTGTATCTGAAATCACCAAATCACATATCAGTTCTAAATTGGTTATTATAAAACATAACAGCTGTATCTGAAATCACCAAATCACATATCAGTTCTAATTAATTAATTGGTTATTATAAAACATAACAGCTGTATCTGAAATCACCAAATCACATATCAGTTCTAAATTGGTTATTATAAAACATAACAGCTGTATCTGAAATCACCAAATCACATATCAGTTCTAAATTGGTTATTATAAAACATAACAGCTGTATCTGAAATCACCAAATCACATATCAGTTCTAAATAGGTTATTATAAAACATAACAGCTGTATCTGAAATCACCAAATCACATATCAGTTCTAAATTGGTTATTATAAAACATAACAGCTGTATCTGAAATCACCAAATCACATATCAGTTCTAAATTGGTTATTATAAAACATAACAGCTGTATCTGAAATCACCAAATCACATATCAGTTCTAAATTGGTTATTATAAAACATAACAGCTGTATCTGAAATCACCAAATCACATATCAGTTCTAAATTGGTTATTATAAAACATAACAGCTGTATCTGAAATCACCAAATCACATATCAGTTCTAAATTGGTTATTATAAAACATAACAGCGGTATCTGAAATCACCAAATCACATATCAGTTCTAAATTGGTTATTATAAAACATAACAGCTGTATCTGAAATCACCAAATCACATATCAGTTCTAATTAATTAATTGGTTATTATAAAACATAACAGCTGTATCTGAAATCACCAAATCACATATCAGTTCTAAATTGGTTATTATAAAACATAACAGCGGTATCTGAAATCACCAAATCACATATCAGTTCTAAATTGGTTATTATAAAACATAACAGCTGTATCTGAAATCACCAAATCACATATCAGTTCTAAATAGGTTATTATAAAACATAACAGCTGTATCTGAAATCACCAAATCACATATCAGTTCTAAATTGGTTATTATAAAACATAACAGCTGTATCTGAAATCACCAAATCACATATCAGTTCTAAATTGGTTATTATAAAACATAACAGCTGTATCTGAAATCACCAAATCACATATCAGTTCTAAATTGGTTATTATAAAACATAACAGCTGTATCTGAAATCACCAAATCACATATCAGTTCTAAATTGGTTATTATAAAACATAACAGCTGTATCTGAAATCACCAAATCACATATCAGTTCTAAATAGGTTATTATAAAACATAACAGCTGTATCTGAAATCACCAAATCACATATCAGTTCTAAATAGGTTATTATAAAACATAACAGCTGTATCTGAAATCACCAAATCACATATCAGTTCTAAATTGGTTATTATAAAACATAACAGCTGTATCTGAAATCACCAAATCACATATCAGTTCTAAATAGGTTATTATAAAACATAACAGCTGTATCTGAAATCACCAAATCACATATCAGTTCTTAATTGGTTATTATAAAACATAACAGCTGTATCTGAAATCACCAAATCACATATCAGTTCTAAATAGGTTATTATAAAACATAACAGCTGTATCTGAAATCACCAAATCACATATCAGTTCTAAATAGGTTATTATAAAACATAACAGCTGTATCTGAAATCACCAAATCACATATCAGTTCTAAATAGGTTATTATAAAACATAACAGCTGTATCTGAAATCACCAAATCACATATCAGTTCTAAATTGGTTATTATAAAACATAACAGCTGTATCTGAAATCACCAAATCACATATCAGTTCTAAATAGGTTATTATAAAACATAACAGCTGTATCTGAAATCACCAAATCATTTCAGTTCTAAATTGGTTATTATAAAACATAACAGCTGTATCTGAAATCACCAAATCACATATCAGTTCTAAATTGGTTATTATAAAACATAACAGCTGTATCTGAAATCACGAAATCACATATCAGTTCTAAATTGTACATTATGGTTATCATAAAACCTTGCAGAGTTCTCATATCTGTTATCAAATCAATAGTAGCTAATAGCCAACATTGAAAGTTGTCACCTATTTTTAAAAAAGTTTTAAAAAAAGTTACTGGTATGCATATTGGAGTGCACACTTAGGTCACAATAGTTTTAATGTTAAAAGCCATATCTTGTGAGTTGCAAAGAGTTCATTTCAAACTCTAGAATACAGGTTTACTAATTTATCCCTGAAGACAAATTCAAACTCCTCCAATTCAAAGGTTTGAATAGTTCATTATAAAATTTCCGGGTTGAATGAGGTACATATAACTTAGGCAGACTTACCTTGGACGCTGATCATCTGTCCGAGTTTGAGAGCGGCACCCCTCGCCCGACATAGTGTATTCACTACTCTCTCAGCATTCGCCTCGTTTATAAAGATACCAGCAGTACTGAGGGAATCTGGCAAGGAGAAAGTCTTTTTTAATCAGTAGATATTTTCAGATCTCTTTCACCAGCAAAACTTTTCAAGGACATCAGGCCCCGGTTTCATCAATGATCCTTAACTTAAGGAAATTCCTCAGCTTAAAAATCTCCATAGGAAAGCATTACAGAATTTAAGGAAAGTTCCTTAACTAATGATTTCCCCCTTAAATTCTGTAATGCTTTCCTATGGAAATGTTTAAGTTAAGGAGTTTCCTTACGTTATGGAACGTTGATGAAACCAGGGCCAGTTTGTTTTTGTTCGCCATTCCACAAATCATACTGTAAACGTACTTATTTTAACGGTAATCATATTTTAGCGCTTTTCGCGCTAGCATTAGTGCGTGAATTTAAGTGCAGCGCTAATATATGTGCAGCGCTAAATTTTGTATCTAGTAAGTGTGCATACATTACGTGAAATAACTAGCTTTGTTTTGCTAGTAATCCAATACGACCTACATGTATCTCCCGTGGTGTGAACCAGTTATTTGACATCAAACACAACGTACAATGCTTATCAATCGATGTTTATTTTATTCACAAAAACACAAAATAATAAATACAAAACTACGCAAACACTGTCTCTGTTAACAGTTCATATGGCAGTAATTAAGGGTATAAGCCACAAGCAGTTTAGTCACGGATTTTATGAATAGCTCCCCGTATGTCGCTTTTGTCCCAACCACGCATGACTGCATCTTTCTTCACAGACTGAAAGGACGAAACCATCCAACCAGCATGGAAGGGTTTCAGGGTGGTAAGCTTGAGATCCACATTTACTGAATCGATCGGTCCACCAGTCTTGAGCAAACCATCCACACTGTCCGCGTACCAGTTTTGTAAACAAGTTTTTACAGATCTTTTAAAATCATCTTTCCGGAAACGTCTAACGGTTGTAATTCACCCGTACAAGATGCAGGGACATACCGAATACAAATTTTTGAATCGGCGAGCTTGTTCTGAAATTCATCAGAGCAATTACACTGTAGTCAGTGCGACCAAGGATTTAGATACTATCTAAATCCTTGGTGCGACCTGCGCATGCCAGGCCCTATCGCTGACAATGTACAAATCTATTTTTAGTAACAGGGTGTTTTCCCAAAGTATAGTCGATTCCAGAAAAGCGTCAATGTGCTAATTCATGATTGCGCGAATATGTCGCTGGTGATGGTTTGCGCGAAAATATGGGTGCGCTAATATAAGAACGTTTACAGTATATCAAATGTTGCAGACACCTTTCCCCCCAAGTTCTGTTGCAGTTTTTCTTGCATGCTGTAAACTCCCCTGGTTCTATTTCAGATATATGTTTGTATTATACAACAGGACCCAGGTCATACCATTGACCAGGGAACTCTCAGGGGTACAGGTAGGATTTACAGTACATGACCATAAGTTCAGTGTTCAAATTCTTGTCAGAGTCATTTTCATTTTTTACTCCAAACACCTAATTTTATTATACTTTTCACCTTTATATAATCTTTTGATAGAATATAGTTAAAATAGAGATATAAAAAGAATATAATGAAAACTATATTGTAGGTTTCCAGACATCATAAACCTTTGGACTATACTGTAAATCCCTTATATTCTGTGAGATATTTATTTTTGCCTTAATTCGTAAGGAAATTCATTTGCGATTTCAAATGCCTCACTATCATTTCTATCTCTAGAGGCGCCCGTGTTTATTCTATCATCATTGTCACTTCTAGATAGACATTCGCGAAATTATGTATTTGCAAATATGTCTGAAAAGGAAAGCTTGTGAAATAAAATATTCGCGAAAATCAAAGTGATTTTCATTACTTTGATGTTTGTACTAACCTGCTGGTTTAGACAGGCCCAGCTTTCTCTTGCTTACTTCTCCTATGGTTCCCGCCAACAAACCAACTGCCAGTCCTGTCAAAAGTGCAATTTAATATAATTGGTGATTTACGTCCATAGCTAGACAATTAGTGACTGACCTCCATAACTAGACAATTAGTGACTGACCTCCATAGCTAGACAATTAGTGACTGACCTCCATAGCTAGACAATTAGTGACTGACCTCCATAGCTAGACAGTTAGTGACTGACCTCCATAGCCAGACAATTAGTGACCTACCTCCATAGCTAGACAATTAGTGACTTACCTTCATAGCTAGACAATTAGTGACTGACCTCCATAGCTAGACAATAAGTGACTGACCTCCATAGCTAGACAGTTAGTGACTGACCTCCATAGCCAGACAATTAGTGACCTACCTCCATAGCTAGACAATTAGTGACTTACCTTCATAGCTAGACAATTAGTGACTGACCTCCATAGCTAGACAATAAGTGACTGACCTCCATAGCTAGACAATTAGAGACTTACCTCCATAGCTAGACAATTAGAGACTTACCTCCATAGCTAGACAATTAGTGACTTACCTTCATAGCAAGACAATTAGTGACTGACCTCCATAGCTAGAAAATTAATGACTGACCTCCATAGCTAGACAATTAGTGACTGACCTTCATAGCTAGACAATTAGTGACTGTCCTCCATAGCTAGACAATTCGTGGCTGACCTCCATAGCTAGACAATTAGTGACTGACCTCCATAACTAGACAATTAGTGACTGACCTCCATAGCTAGACAATTAGTGACAGACCTCCATAACTAGACAATTAGTGACTGACCTCCATAACTAGACAATTAGTGACTGACCTCCATAGCTAGATAATTAGTGACTGACCTCCATAACTAGACAATTAGTGACTGACCTCCATAGCTAAAACAATTAGTGACTGACCTCCATAACTAGACAATTAGTGACTGACCTCCATAACTAGACAATTAGTGACTGACCTCCATAGCTAGACAATTAGTGACTTACCTCCATAACTAGACAATTAGTGACTGACCTCCATAACTAGACAATTAGTGACTGACCTCCATAACTAGACAATTAGTGACTTACCTCCATAACTAGACAATTAGTGACTGACCTCCATAACTAGACAATTAGTGACTGACCTCCATAACTAGACAATTAGTGACTTACCTCCATAACTAGACAATTAGTGACTGACCTCCATAGCTAAGACAATTAGTGACTGACCTCCAAACTAAACAATTAGTGACTTACCTCCATAACTAGATAATCTGCTAACCATGTTAGCTGGTACCTTCCTCTCGCGGGCCGAGGAACGCAGCTACAACACAAACACAACACTAATTAGTACTTATAGTCTAACAACATTTAAATTATAATCACTACTGAAAAATATCACTTTTATAGAATGAATAATTATCTATATTTCACTGGTAAAAATGTAATAAAAAACATCATTTTTCACTATCTAACCCAAAGCTTCCTCAGTGGAGGGTTACACAGTCAAAAATAACTTTCAAAGGCAGAGATTTTTCTTTCTCATTTCTTCTTTTTCTCCCACATTAACCTCAGGTCCAGTTTACTGTTCATTTCCTTTATTGCAAAAACAGATAAAATACATTATATGGTAAACAGCACATAAAAGTAATATCTGTTATATGTGTTACGAATTTTTTAACGCTATCAACCCTTACTACCTTTTGTTCTGGTGCCTTTACACCGGGTTTTCTTGGAGCAGCTGTTTGTGTGGTGTTCTGTACTGGTATTGTCTTCGAAACTACAGACTCTGGGGGTGGCGGAGAAACTATTTTTTCATTTGAAATTGTCTCGAAGTTAGCTGGGGGTGGTGGAGAAACTACTTGTTCATTTGAAATTGTCTCGAAGTTAGCTGGGGGTGGTGGAGAAACTACGTGTTCATTTGAAATTGTCTCAAAGTTAGCTGGAGAACTACTGGAGATATTTTCTTTCTTTGAGTCTAGGGTGAAACCTTCATCTGTTTTTGAAGCAAAAGTTTCCTCCAGACTTTCGTGAACAGGACTGGATGATGGACCGACTGTTTCTGTGGTAGTAGCTTGGGCATTTACGGTGGTGTCTCCAAGTTTCATACCCAGGCCAGCCATTTCTTCCTCCATTTGGGACACTGTAGATCCTTCAACTATAGGAGTTTCTACCACATTTTCGGGATAAACCTCAGGATCTATTTCAAAAGGATAGGGTTGTTCTGACCTGGGGATCTGGCTCTGGCTTCTCATTGTGTCTACCAAAATGGACACTTGGCTCGCCATAAGTCCCATCTTGTCTCGCACTGAATTCTGTAACAATATTTCAGTTGATTTACATTGAAATTTTATACCTCAAAACAAGTCAACAGTGTGTTTCAGGACATAACCCTGACACATCCTGTATATGAGTATTCTAACATCTACAACATTAGCCCTAAACTGTGCCGTTCATTTCACTTGAACTAAAAAATTGGTAATTTTATCCAAGATTCCACTAAGGGAACTAACTTCAATTGTTCATTGTCAAAACAATAGAATTTTACAAATTTCTTACTATTTCATTCTGTAGTTTGTTTCTATTTCTTCTAAGACAGACATGTTTTGATATGATTATCTTATTTTTGATAGGTCAGGGATCATCACATAAACCACATTTGTCAGTCAACCAGAAGACAGGTTGATGTGTCAATAATGTTTTCGAACAAGAGAACCCAAAGGACATGTATCATTTAACTAAACATTTAAGTATGGAACTTATATTAGTACCTGGAACTTATATTACCTACCTGGAACTCATCTGGCCTTGTGATTGCTTCACTGACCTGGTCCTCTACTTTACTGACCACCTGACCAGCCGCAGACTTGACAGAGGAGTTGTGCCACACATGCTGCCACTTTGACCGCTGAGTGGCAGTCATTGCCTGACCTATTTTCTCCACCCCTCGCAGGAACCCTACAAAGTCTCGTGACATGATGGCCTGTGTCCTCGCCTATAATACACAGTTCAAATTAAATGTTACACTTCTATTCTTCTGTAATTACCATAAAGGTAATATCATAACTTATAAATACATATGCTAAGTTTAAATTCTGAAAAGGAAGCCACCAGATTCTTAGAATAATGCTCTCCAACTTGTACTGTAAGCCTGGAATAAGACTGTCATGAAAAAATCTAAAAGCTTTAGATTTCTGTCTACATCACCTTGCGGTAGTCCGAAGGGTCATGACTATCTGATCCGCTAAATGTAGGTGTTTCTGGTGGATCAATCTGCACACAACACCAATATATCTAGTTGATTAAATAGTCAGAAACCGTCGGACTACACCTTGTGGATGTTACAAGAATAGATTGATGACTTTCATTTACATCAGAACATATCGATAATAAACAGCACATATGGATGACATCAATACTTTGATGCTGAACATAGAGCCTCCATGTAGCTATCATGTATGTGTAATATACTCACAATACTATATACATGTACAACTTAAATATAGTGGTGAACTTTGGTAGAGAATTTGGTGTGTGTAATCCACACCATGTTGCAACAAATAGGGTACTGCTCTCATGTTCCAAAATGTAAATACAAGGGGGAGAAAAATCACTCACGTGTTATTGAGTTAAATGTCACGATATACGAGAGGATGATGAGACCTTGTGTCAGCGCAGTTAGTGATCCAAGAAAGACAACTCTTTTGAAATTAACCACATTCCTCCCTGTTTTATGAAGCCTCCCTAGCCTCAATTCCAAGAGGTTTTGGTGGTCCCTGGTTATTTATGGTCTCAAACTGGACTTGTTGGATAAACCACAGGTGGGTGAAATTTTGGGGAGGTAAAGATACCACTTAAGTGAACAATATTTTGGTGATATCAGAACCTTCTTTAAATGAACAATATACTATTGAATAAAACTATTCTGGACTTTCTGGTTTAGAGATACTACTAAGTATAATTGAGGCCTAGAGATCAAGGCCTCATAATATAATTAATTAACACAGCCTCATAGTGTCCGTCTCCCAAAGGAACACCAACATTGCTACGTTAGACCAAGTTTTCTGTGTCCTGCGTGGCATGAAATCCATGAATATGATATTCTCTATATATGGATTTAGGTATTACTATCACTACACTTTAATAAAACATGTTTATAACGAATCTCTGGTGACCAAGGAAACTACTTCATTAAAAGCTTAGTTCATTACACGTGTATAACATCCAAATGACTGGAGGGAAATAAAAAACACTACGTTATAACAATAATTTGTTATAAGCATGTGCATTATAAACATATTTTACTGCACTTTGTAACACTGTTAGACAATTCAAATATGTACTTATTGCCTTCAATTAATCTACATTTAACATAAGAGGGTAAATTACACAATGTTTTTCTGATGAATAAGGATGTTCTTCCATGGTTGAGACAAATAACGTTCCAAGGAAGAATGCAGCGGTGGTGTTCCTTCAGGGGTTAATTAAGTTGTATATAGTGAGGCTGTATCCATGCATCAAAGCCTTTATATATGGACGTCGATCATCAGCATCTTTAAACAACAGGTAAGGAATATATGGTACCAAAAATACTGTCAATTTAGGAGGGGTCTTGACCTTCTCCAAATCGTCCAGCCATTCTATAGGGGTGTCATCTGTCTGACCTGTCTGGAACTGCCGGCCACATTAAGCTTAATTCCTTCGAATTCCTGGCCAATCGCTTGGAGGTGAGCCTTAATTCATAAAATGGAGAGGAGTGTTGTGAATTCCAAGAGTGTTGTCTCCCTTGCACTTTTGACTGTGCTGTCACAAGATCTTGTCGAGCTACATGATACCATCTCTGTGACGTACATATTAGCACAATCTTTTACCTACACATACATCCAGACATCCAACTGATCAATTAACACCATACAAATGATTTTTCTCAACCTTGTTTTGGAACTCAGAGTGGTCCCCTATTTGTTGTAGAGATGGTAAGACATAAACACAGCGATTTGCAACAACATCAGGTTCATTCAAGGACAAGCCATATATACCACTCATTATTTTAGCTGGTGATCTAGGTTTTCATTTGATTGTACAAACTTGATCACCTGATGTTGTTAACACAAACAATGTAGAGAGAACAGAAAAAGTAAATGAAACTATGACTATATGCATATCATTCTACCGTTTCGGCACCCATTCTACTGTTTCGGTATAATATGTAAACCGTAAATTAAAGCTACAGTAGGAACACATGTTAACTGTACCTATTTGACATTGGATCAATCTTACACTATTTTGGCACTTTCTGTAAGAAATTAATGATTCGTGAATGCTTACCTATAATATGCTGATACTGTGATGCCACTGACCAATGTCTCATTAAATTTTAGGCCTCAGTATTATGCGTTACAAAACACGTGAATTGGTTAAAGGACTGTTTATATGCTAACGTCGAAGATAAACTCCATTGTTACAAAGTTCACAGCATGTAAATGTGTTCGTCAATTTTAAGTCATATGTATAAAGGATTTAGTCGGACAGACTTGTTAAAAGCAATACAGGCGCTAAAAGCTGTTGCCAATGCTAACCTAAATGCAACATCAAATGAAGAGATGCATCCCTTCAACCGGTTCGACCATAAGGAATGGAAAGATTACGACTGAATTCTTTAGGTAAAAGCCGATTTCGTAAGCAACTACTTCCGGTTTATTAAATTTTACATTTGTGGATTAAATTCTACACAAGCTGCATGTTATTGTGTATTTAATAAAATAAAACGGTTTAGACTTTTAAAACATTGAAATCAAATTGATATTTAGATATCAATAAACAAATATTCCTAATTATTATTAATACTAATACAGATCTTCATATCACAACTGTACTTAATTATCGAAAGTGAAAGTAGAAACGTGCAGGGTGCAATGCTTCGTTTTGTTGCATAAGACGCAAGTTTCGTACATGTTGATCGTGAAACAAGCTAATTCAGAGCGATAAAGATTAAATTCGCTATAAATTAATAATGTATGAGAAACGTTATTTCTCTAGATTTTAGCAACTTTTCTCTGATGTTCTATAGGGTTATAGTAAAGTTTATAGTTAGAGTTATTTCCCTTGAGTGTGCGTGTTAATTAGCTAGTTTTAATCCTCAATTACTTTGTATTCATTCGGTATAGTTTAATTTAGATAAAGTAATTTTATAATTATAAGCGTATGTATTCGTTATGTAATCAATTGTTATGATAGTATTAGGGCTTTATGTACAGGTTTGGACGAAGTTAAAGTTAAGATTATTGTATTGATTTGTATTACAGCTACTACATTCCTGTTTATATAATGTTGCATTTTGTCAGACAAAAACGTGATATTAACAGGTACATTTACCACTATAAATCTAGTGTATTTCCAATCTCCTTAACTAAAAGTAAGCTATTCAATGAACATATTCAGATTTTTCAATCTAAAGATAACATTATTTCATTAAAAACTTAAAAAATAAAAAAAAATAAAAACATTGTATTAACCAAATAAAATTACACATTGTATATAGAGGGGAAATGGCGTTTTGGAAAACATGATATAAAGAGGAAAAGGAGTGTTGTTAAACCCTATGTAAAAACAAAATGCTTGAGATATTAGTATACTGTATTTTAAACTTTATATTTACTTTCGAGTCAAGTTATATAAACTTTCTGGTGGTAAAAGAACAGATGAAACAGACTGTCTGGCCTGTATCTATTGAGGCAAGGAAATTCAATATCATCAAATGTTTATTCATAAATGTTTATACCCATCCTCGGAAACCCACGGTACACTTCTCTGACGTTTGCATCCCGTGGGCTCAAATGGAAAGAAACTCTCGTTTTCGTACTAAAATAGTAGCAAATCATATCGATGGTTTCACCCGTGACTACATACAGCCGGGACATCAAGCCGGGGTATCCCGTTTCATTTGTAGCACCGCCTGTCAACAAAACCTTTCGATTGTGTTATAATTGTGTCGATTGTGATTAAAATATAAGGTCCTGCTATACGGCGATTGACATCAGCGTAATGCCTACATAAATATGCTGGTCGTGGTCAAAGTAAAATCATCTTACAGGGTGTCATGAGAAACGACCATTTTGATTGGTTGAAAACTCCGAATAAACTTCTATTCGGGGAAACGAAGGTTTATACCGATTCTGGCCGACGGGATGCAAACGTCAGAGAAGTGTATCGTGGGTTTCCGACGATGTTTATACCGTAAAACTTTCCAATCTCTATCTAAAATGTTATTTACTTTGTGCTTTAGCAACAGTACAAGTATCTCTTCATAACAGAATCCTCTATTATTGAATTTAATGGAGTTGCCGAATACGCGGTCATATCGGCAACGATCCCGTTATACTTGGCAATTTATACTTTAACTACAGAAAAAAAAAGTTTAATTTATTTCATATTTGCATCGTCCTTTTCAGACTGTCGGAACAGGTCCTAAATTAGATAAAATTGGCGCCCAATAATTAACCGTAGTCATTTGAGCGTTTGACGCATGAGCATTTCTCTTTGTTATCCCAAGCGAAGAGAAGGAACAATACGCATTGAACAATGTTAAATCCATGACGTCATAAGTAAACCACGTGTTACGCCAGAAGAAATGTTTGCTTAAAGTTTTCTGCTAACTTGTATATTTATCTATCATGGCCCTGTTGAGAGGGCACTATTGCCTCATAGTGTTGTCGAGGGATGGAATAGTGCCTGAGCCGAAGGCGAGGGCACTATCTCATCACGAGCGGGCACTATCGCTTCATAGTACCGTTGTGGGAATAAAACACCCGCGTAATCAAACTAAAACTCATAAAAACACATAGTTTTTCTACAATATACACAAATACAATTAGTATTTTAATCTTTATATATCCAGTTTCAATGCTTACCATTAATATAGGTAATATGGGCTAGACTGCAAGAGTGCAATTTTGGGGACTGCAATACTGCGTACCTTTGGACAGTGTTCACACCCTTGGGGCTAGTTCACCTCTTCACATACATAGGGTTAGTCCTACTCTTATGCTAGGAGTGGTAAGCATGGATACTGTTTATTCATACCGATACACCAAAGATGTTTAGGCTAGTTGAGACTCGGGCTCATACCTAGGGCGCCGGATCCCGGAGGACCGGTAGGGCTCTACTGGTCAGAACACATCTATAAAGGGTAATATCTGATACGGCCTACAAATTAAACCTCACCCATCACGTCCCTCCCGGGTCCAACACAACCCAAATCATAAGCACAGCTCCTGATACCCATCACTTTTTCAACCCCCCTCCTCCCCTCGTAACAAATGTAATAATACATACAACCCTATGCACCACCACCCCTTCCCTCCTTTTTACCCTACTCACTGTCACGCTTTACAACAACAATCAAAAGAAGCCCGAACGAGGATAGGTACATTATGTACAAGGTGAAAGCTATGATGAGACTTATACGAAAGTGGACAATTGTAAAGTGATAAAAGTATATATTGTGACGAATGAAGAAGAACGGAAAACAGAACGGACTACAAAAATAAATCTTCATCTGCATGCCTTCCTGCACTAACATACAGTCCGTCGGATGGGACTATAAATGGTGGCCCGTGTGAGAATTGTCCAATCTTGCACGAAAAAGATCCCTTTGAGTCTTTCGAAGAAGAGTAGGTGTGATAACGCCGGCTCAGAGGATCGAGCAATTATTTTAAATTCATAGAAATAGATCTTTATTAGCTATTTTGGCGGACATCCAAAATGATTGATAATACCAAATTCGATAGTGAACCCTGGGCGGCCAGGTCGGTGCGGATCGACGGTTTTTTCGGGGTTTTTTTTTATGGGAACAGACTCGTCTCACTCTCGGTCATCTTCCATTCGCGCTAAGTCATCTTGGTACGATCGGCAAACTTCCGAATTTTAGGTAGGAATTTTTAGGTAAAGGGGTCGTCTTCAAAATTATAGCACCCCTATGTAGGTTGGTAGGCCAGACGACTCCTATATCTACCCTCTCAACCCATTCCCCTTGCCTTTCCTCCTACATACTTTATCCCTTCTACTCTCTTTCCTATCTTTTCTCGTCCACCGAAGGTCGCAAGGCCATGTGAGGACGTAAAACTCTCAAAATAAATAAATAAATAAATAAAAAATATATATATATATACAGGAAACTGTCCCGTTCAACATTGGAAATGATTTGATGCATACAAAGAAATATAATTGAATTACACACGTCCCGTTATACTGAACAAATTTTTCAAATTATTTATGATACATTTAGGGCCTGATGCCCCGTTATACTATTCAAATTAATTAATTGATTGTACTATACGTCGTTTGGAAGTTTAAGCATAATATTGTAGGCCTACATTGAACAATCTTTTTACATAAAGTAAGAGGCTTGACGGGCCTGTATCAGTTCGTGTATTGGGCTCATGAAACAATTTTGATAAAGTCTTGGTTGTCATATTTTTGACATTCACTAATGTGTAACATACATTGGCGCTCCCGTGTAAATGAATGGTGAACGCTAGATTTCGATGAAGGGAATGTTAGTATACTAATTGTGGTTATTTGAAAAAAGTTGAAGCTTCCGTTTCTTTATTTGAGAAAATAACCTCCATTGAGAGGCAACTACACTGTTAAAAACACAGTGTTGCCCGATTTCAATCACATTTGATCTACATTAATATAGATGTATTGTGACGGTACAAACGCAACTGTCTCCATTGAGAGGCTATGTATGTATCAAAATTTATTTTCCGTTAATTTCATTTTTTGAAGATTTATCCGTGATAAAACGAAGTTCAAGTTCTGAATTGTCGATGATCCATTTATTCATTCAAAAGCTTTTGCCGCTGTCCCGGAATGAATAATTTTCGAAATTCTGATAAAAATGTAATTAATTGTATACTGCAACTGTTCTATCACTATTTAACTTCTTGGAAGTGTCCAAATTAGCAAAATCGGTCACTGTAAGTCACTGTAATTACTAGATATACAAAAATGCCTTTTTATTGACCCAGTTCACAGTCATTAAAATATCTATATAAATATGCTGAATGAAGGACTTGGTGGGATAAACACGTTTTTTGTCGTGTAAAATTACACGAGAACTAATAAAATGAATTATCAAGTAATTTTACTAAAAATATTTTGGATGTTTTTTGTGTTAAAATGATTGTCATTTAGTTATTTTCAGACCGATTTTTTGCAGACTGTAAATATTTGCTCTATTATTATTATCATTATTCTCTTTATTTCCTCCACAAATGAAGATTCACCAATAGAATAATTACATCATACAATCAACATATAAGCAAGAATAGTCTGAATATACATATACAAAGTTATTTCACACACAAGTAATTATATTGAAACATCAATTGTTAGCAAATTGGGTTATATTTTTAAGCATTTCATGCGTTCTTCTCAAAACTGCTTGGCTTCATACAATATGTTAAGTCCTTGCATATAAAGGTGTGCCAACATCATATCTAGTTGAAACATTATATCATTAATGATTAAGTCAAATAGCTACTTAGTTGTTATATTGTTATTATAGTTATCTACACAAAATTTGAATTTTCCACCAAACTTCAATTCTCTGAGGATTACAACAAATGATGACGTCAACATACAAACCGCACATAACGTCAAAAGTATGTACGACGTCAAAATTACAAAACGTCAATAATTTTGACTTTTTGCATTCTAGGTTAAACCCACTGCAACTCGACATAGCCACTTGATATTTGGAATATGTATATACATTTTGCATTCCTATCCAAGATGATACGGACAAAATATTATTAAAAAAAGTCTGAGGTTGGGCCAAAAATGACCCTTATCCCACCAAGTCCTTTCTCAATTTCCATTCCTAAAACAAATTGTAACAATTTTAACAAATTTCATTCATGTGACCTTGAATGTCGCCAAGGTCAGTGAAACATATATCCCTTCAGATGAACAACCTACTTCAAATATCAAGACCCACAGACTTTTGGTTATGGAGAAACCAGGGACGTACATATACGTCCCTGGGAGAAACTAAATGTAAAGGGAGATGGGCACATTGGGCACATTGTAATGTAAATAATTGAGTTACAATTAATTTAAGGTATTGCTCAATTAAATTGCAATGATAATTGCATGAGTTTTACAAATTAATTAAATTAAGTTTAATGGATATTTCTCAAATTTCAAATGTAGGCTCCCCTTGTTTTAATCGCTAGTTCTTGAGAAGTACTGAATCTGGATCTTTTTTTAAGTATGTTCCTCCTGGTCCCTAGTTGTGCCCTTTTGGTGTTGGGAATGATCAGAAAAACCAAATGGCAGACGGGCAGGAATCTAGGACTTTGAGGTGGAATTGCTATCGCTATTTCATGCTCAAATGCTACCATGTATCATTAAAAATGTCTGTTCGAAAGAGGAACTCTCAAATTTCATATAACTAAAATTATTGATATGTAAGAGAAAAAAATCGGAAACGATCCAACGTTTTAAGAACAAATGATCATCGTCTACGATGGGTGCCAAGAACCCGCTGGGATCTCTTGTTTTTCAAATGCAATGTATATGAAAACCCCGGATAGGGCACGTGTCAAAAATTATCTTCCTTCGTCATTTATGTTTCCGTGTTATTTATAAATATATTAAACACAATGTATCATAAACACGATCCATCATCAAATCTTGATAAATAACTTTCTTCAAACTAGAGACGTATAACGATGAGCCATAGTGGCTTTATTCGTCTCTGTTCAAAGTTTGAACACCGCGACACTTGAGAAGCTATATGCCTATATGCAGATTTTTAGCCGCTACAGTAATTTCAGTACTTTGTTTTGCATAAATCTTCTCTAAAATAAAATAAGGCTTCTTGACATAATCTAGGCCTACTTTTTGACTATTTAGTATCAAATTTATAGTATAGGCCCTTTTAGATTCTACATGTACATAATGGTGATACAAGTTTACAGTAATTTTGTCATAGCACCTCTAACATCCACACAGGTGTTATAGTCAATAAGGTCCCATTTGTCATGAAACAGATTCTGAACCAGCTTTTCCCGATTTAGCTACCTATACGTGTGTATACCTTTTTGTATTTATCACGTTTGAAATTCCAAGCGGGAAATGTCTCCATATCGCAAATAACCACCAGTTTACTACGATATCTCGAATATTTCACAAATGCATGTTGTTCGACCTGTTTTGATTTTTTTTTTACGTTATTTAGTTTTCATTAAATATCAATGTACATAAAACACAGACTACATCAAAATATATGCTTGTTTACAAGGTGCGCTCAGATCCGGAAATATTGTGTGCCGTTTTCTATTTTATCTTTACGCTATATCGTGTGAGAACGATTTGTCGTTCGTTCAGCCGTGAAAATAAGAGGTCTTTGCTATTTTCCTTTCTCGTCCCGTGTAAACTTCCCGAACCTGTTGGATCGTAAGGAAAGGTGAGTAGACAGACGCTAAACAATATGCACGTGGTGTATGTTCAAGAATGAGACAGGCCTAAGTTTTATCTGTTGTCAACATCGCATTTTGGAGTGAACTAAAAGTTTGTGGCCAGCATCATTTTTGCAGTTTGTCGATCAATGAAGCAATGCAGAGCAATGCATTTTACAGAAAAGCATTGTGCATAGAGTTTTAATTTTGTTTTTTGCACCTGCTAGAAGTTTAAAGTTTGATTTTATTCCATGTTTACGTGGAAGATCTATTGATCCCTAACTTCCTGTGCTGCACATTGCAACTGGACGATATAGTGTTATGTATTCATGATATGGTTCTTGGCTATAACGTTGTATTATTACGGTCTCGTGCCAAAATTTGGACGCTAATGTTATGGAAGAGGTTGTAAGACAATAAAAGATTCGCTGACATGAATTCATATTGCCTTGTTCAGCTATGACCCGTTTGTTATGAATGATCATCATGGGTCCTGCTGTTTTGAGGAAAAACAAAATGGCAGACATATTATTGAAATGAGGTCACCACTAGGCGGCGCTTCAAAGGGAGGTTGCAGTGTAAAATCAAGCCACTTTGGCAAAAATATTCATCTCCCTTTGCGGTACATAGGTGGTATATGCAATCATTTTATATTCGCAAACGTAAAAAAAAGTTAGGTTTAAATTTCGCGCATTAAATTTGTTTCAGTCGTAACGAAACGATATTTGGTGATATCGAACGATAAGTTTTCCTGCTAACGTGGTATTCCAATGAAAAATTTATTGAAATCAAGGTTTAGATATCTTTTGATGACTCAATTTGGGGGAATAATTTCGGAAAGAGTTCGTAAAAAATTCCGTACGTTTTTTCATTCAGTAAAATTTGGCGTATTTAGATATCTTAAATATCAAATCAACATTCTTTTACCTACGATGATGAAAAATAAGCAATTGTAATTGTTTATTTCAACGCAAATTTTTTCCCATTTCTCAGTAAAACAAAAACGATCATAAGATTTATTGGTCTATAAAGAGATTTTCTACGCCAAAAAAGTAGATATTGATTGTATTAATTAATCGGAACACATCTAATGGACATTATGTCTTTGTCATAGCAGCTATAATATATATTTGTGTGTGAATTTTTTTGGGTAGGGTGACCAGATCAGGGACCATTTCTGTTTATCCCTTGCATCATATATACAGTATATACCAAACATATTAATGAAAGAGATCGAGGTGAAGAGGGAAAACACTAGATATGAGGAAAGCAATTTTGCAACTAGCCACCAAAATCAAATCTTGTTAATGTTATCGCTATTTCTTGAGAAGTAGCCTAAATGATATATCATTCTCCATGCTGGATGGATCATTCTGAAATTTCACATATAACAGTGATCAATATGACCTGTTTTAGCGCATGAGCTGGCTACCGCCATGCTTACACAACCAAATTCACTCCATCCGCCACGCATGTAATTGCTACCTTGCATCCCTATTTTGTATTGATTCCCAGAGGTAAATTGACCTGTTTCTCATTACCTACGGTCCCTGTTTTTACAGGTGAACTTGCCCTACCGTTAATTGCCAAATAAAATATAACAGTTGATGGCGACCTCGGTAAGGTGTCGAGGCCTTACCATTGTTTTGATATGGTAATATGTACAGTACACTGTAGGTTCGCCTTCATCCCTAGTCATGTTTTGTCCCATTTTCAAGTTTTTTCGAAAAACGATATGGTCGACAGACAGACATCTTGGATTGTAAGAGTATAATTGCAATTGCTATTTCTTGATGAGTATTGGGTATATCTTTCTAAACTTTCATATTTAAGTTCCCCTTGTCCGTTGATGTGCATTGTCTCCTATTTGGTTGGCTCAGAGAAACAATATCGCCAATAGACAGCCATCTTGGATTTAAGTTATCGCTATGTTCAGCGTTGTCGGTGTTGTCAGCACAACAGTTTCCGTGCAATAACTTGAGTTCCCTTGGGGCAATTAAACTCAAACTTCGTACAGTGTTTCCTTACCAAAAGTGCTTGCTTGGGATTGTTTTCAGGTTCAAAGGTCAAATGTCAAGGTCAATTACTATAAATAGAAAATCAGTTTCGATGGAATAACTCCAGCTTGCTTTTGCTGATCTGACTCAAGCTTTGTACAGTGCTTCCTTACAGAAAGTGCTTGTTTGGGATGGCTTTCATGTTCAAAGGTCAAGGTCACTGTTACTATGAATAGAAAATCTGTGTCCAGTTCCCTTTAGGCAAATCAACTCCAAACTTTATATACATGTAAGGCTTACTGGTTTCTGTATGAAAAGTCTTGAACACTAAATATTTATTTTTAACAGGTAAAAATTCAGGAAAAATCAATCCAAGGGAAGTCTGTGTCATGAGACATCTTAAAGCTGACAATGCAACTAAAAAAGCTTTCAATTAATATTTTTTTTAAAACGTTGGATTTTTTCTCGTTTTGAGATCGTCCCTATCTGTTCCGACCATCGTTTCTATTAAGGAAGTGCCGACATTTTAGTTTTGCCATTGCTCGGCAGCCGCTGTCAAAAATCAAACACACTCACCTGTAGACTTTGAACCACAATACTACTATGCTGGTTAACGTTGTTACTAATAACACATTCATGAAATTGCGTATCCAAAATAAAAGGTATATCATAGAAAATACTTCCATAAATCAAATATATATCTTATATCTTTCACGTGCATATAATCGCATCCACGTACAAACTTTTAGTCATGTAGATGCTTGACAAGCAAACACATGTAAAACACAGCACACCCAGGTGTGTAGTCAACAATGTGAAATTATATATTTGAACCATTTTCATGGACTTATTTGGAATTATTATGGTTTCTATGCTGGATGTTAGTACTAGTTGGATATCAAAAAGGTAGGCATAAGCGTTAATTAGCCATTTGTTTGTTTCACTTGCAACATAATATTATATTACATAAAGTTGTGTTGTGTTATTTTGTTTCATGGGGATATGGATGTTTTTATTACAATTTTATTTCGCATTCATTATATATCTTTCCAATATCCATATCCATATTCGTAAAAATACAAACGAAAACGAGCCATAACGTAATGTGTACAGACTATACCTGTAAAAGACGTGCTACAGCTAGAGGGCAGTGTCGGAATGAAACAGGTTTTGCAACTATTGGTGCTTTTATACCCAAGGGTGTCTATACACATTACCAAGCAAGGATAAATAAAAAATGCTTGGTTACGAAAACCGGAAGACACGTGGACAATGTAAGGAACATCTCGGAAGTATTCTGAGTAATCAAAATCTGAATATTTTTTTTCAAATCTTAATTGAAAGCTTTTAACTTGCACTGTCAGCTTTAACATCATAATCTGCGAGTTTATTCATTGCATGGGAATCCAGCAATTAATCATATAAATTAAACTTGGAATTGATGCAATGAATACCCATAGCTTGCTCTTCAAAACGCCTCTACGAGTTTGCTATGCAACACATCCACTTCCGTGGAATTCTGGTATGATCAACCATCTTCATTTGAACTTTGTAATATTTCATTTTGAAAGAGCAAAGTCTGTTTATAAGATTAGTCCAGGGTTAGAAAAAAACTTTTTCAATATATTAGTCCAAAGGACTTGAACATTTTTTAAGGTACTAGTCCTGTGGTATTGTGACTAGTCCTGAGGGCTTCAGCCTCAGTTGAAACACTGAGTGACGAACAACAAATCGAGAAGCGATGAGCCGGCGGGCTAGTCCAGAAGGGGGACGGGGTAGGGGGGGTTCTCCCAGTAAAAAAATTATATCTAAATGCTTTGATATAAGTTTGGTGTATCCTGAGTGCTAACTTTGTACAATTTTCTATTATTGAGTATAAGTTGTAGATTAAAATACAAAAACAAAATAAAAAACTCAACTAGTCCACAGGACTAATAAACAGAGCATATTTACTAGTCCTTCAGAATTTTTACTAGTCTCGGACTAACGGACTAGTGTTAGTGTCGAACCCTGTAATCACTGATCTTTACCATTGAACTTTATTTTTTGTATCTCCTCTTAGGTTGTGCAGACATGTAAATTACAAAAGGAATGAATCACAAGTGAGAGAAAGTCTATACAGCTAAGAATGGAAGTGGTTGATGAAAATGCTTCCAAATCGCAACAGACAGAGAGTGCATCAGAAGGTGCATTGCAAGAGGTTGCTATGGACACCAAATCCACAGAACTGCCATTGGAAACCATAGCAACACAATCGGTGGAAACATCTGTTGGTGCGGACACTGCGGAGACCTCCCTGTCTGTAGAAGAGGTGACGGACACTCCTGAGACTTCGCTGCCTGTAGAGAAAGTGACGGAGAAAAGTACGGCATTTGACACTGAGGCCCCAGTAGACATGAATGACATTATAGAAATACAAACCAATGATGAAGCAGCTTTATCAGAAGATGGCAGCTCAAATGCTGATATGTTCAAGGGAGAAGATACAAATGATGTTAATGAAGACGATGGATCAAAACCAGGAGATTTAGATGAAGACAAATCTATAAACATTTACATGTCGGGTGAAACAGAGGATAATATTGGTGATAATTGTGCCATAACAAGTGGTTCTATTGACAATCATGACCAGGGGGGGACAGAAGATGTTGACCAGACAAAAGAGAGTGACGACTTAGAAAATGTAGAAACTCCTAATAATGACAAAGGGATCAACACTGGTAGTATAACTGATAGTGCTTCTGAAGATGAAAGTATTTTGCAAGCTGTTGATGACACGACAGTCAATGACAATGTTACAGAAAATGGTGAAGAAAATGGCATAGTGATCAACGAAACAGACATAGTGACAACTGCTGATATGTATGGCAGGGGGAAACGCTCAAAACCTGACAGAAACTCTGATGATATCGATGAAGATGATGAAGAAGGGAATTCTACATCTCGTCGAAGCATGAGAGGTGAACAAGGTTATGCCCGAAGTTCATACTCAAGGAGCCCAAACAAGAGAAAATATTCAAGTCCAGGTAAGTAAATCTCTTCTGTTGTATTGTCTTTGTGTACACAGACATTCTGTGTCGAAATGATAAAAAAAAAGGTAATATCATTTTATCTCAAAGTGGTTGTATGTATAACACAAATGTACATGTATTCTTAAGCAGACTTCATGTTTTCAATTCCAGTTTGGTTTTAAGAGTCCTTTTAACCTTGGTTGAAAATTGGGGGTGCTAGATAATATATTTTGGGTCCTCGTACATGTAACTGATCATTTTCAGTACTGAGTAGTCATAGATTTATGTCATCTCCTGCTTTTTTTGTGTATACGTCATCAAGATTTTTGAGGCTGAAACAGTTCGAGTTTAATCATTTCTGGGGATTATCAAGGGGATCCAGATATTCAGATTTTAGGGTTGTGGTAATAAACTTATATTAAAAATTAAGAGAATTTGCATGATTTTGCTTAAAGCTTTGAATTCGAATTCATGTACATGGATTCAGATGTAAAGAATGTTATGTACACCATCTTCAGTAAACTCAACATGATTTGATTACCACATGCATATGGCACACAGAAAATTGACATGTGAACCACATTGAGATTATTCGTCCCTTTTCAAAAGCACAATTTGTACGAATTGTTAAAAAATTACAACATAAATCTCATTCAATTTGTGAAATACAACAAATAAGATATTTATTTTGCTATGCTATTTTCTTAACTAAAAGATGTGCATCACAAACTTGCAGGCTCATCTTTTACATGTTTATCATAATAACAGCTGACTATTCATCTATTTCATATATTATATAGGACACTAGAACACTGGTTATAACAATTATCATTGCTATAGTAATATACATGTATAACTCCATTGAAGAATCCTGCTTACCATGGAGTAATATAGATTTTACTGGTGAAGAGACAGTATTGGACTGGGTATTCATGTATTTCATTTCCCAGTATGTACAGTATACATACAAATGTATTTATTTAATTCTAAATCAATTCATGAAAAGTTTGACAGATTATAATCACGTTAACATATTGTTTTCACATTATTTAATCACTATACACTGTATATGTTTGACCTACATGTACAAATACTGTTAATTATTCTATTTTTTCCAAAAAAATGTTCAGTAATTTTTGATGTCAGAATTTCTTTTTCATTTCAGGAAGAAAACCAAAAACCTCTAGGAAGCCTGTGAGTCGTAACTTTGATGAAGAAATGGTCCTTTTACCACTAAAAAATGGTGCGTTAAGTTGTTAGGTGCATGATTCAATCATTTAATATGTAAGTTCACATAATATACTGGTATTTATAAACCATTATGTAAATACACAAATGCTTCTCAACCAATTGATCCATTAAACACATGTAACATGATTTCATGTTTTTTATATGCTCCATCATCAGGTGGTGGGCTGTTCAAATTACCCAGCTTCCCAGTCCTCCGTCCATTATCGGTCCTCTATTTCTTGAGGAGTACTGGATAGATCTTTCTCAAATTTCATATATTGATCCCTTTTAATTTTGGAACTGATCAGAATAACAAAATGGCTTACAAACATTAAAATATTTGATTTGAAATTTAAAAACTATTTTTGCTATTATTCTATTATTTTGTATAAATAACAGCAAATGAGGTAAAGAAGAAACAAATGAATAGGATTTCTTATATATTATATATATATTACAGTGATATGATCCTAATATTTGATAGAACTAATTTATCTAAGTTTATTTGAAATTGCTAATTGTGAAAATATTTTTTTCATTTTTGTGTCATTTGCTATCTATTCCTATCATGTTATAAAATTTCTTTTAGTGAATTGATTGTGTGAGGTTGTGTTTATTTTTACATTGTTTATCAATAACACATCCACTTGTGTACAGTGTGATATAATTTTTATATCTACTGTACATGTGTAAATGCAGTAGAAACAAGTAGAGCTTCTATATAAGAGACCATTACCAATATGAGATTGTGATGTAGTGTTCAGTTTACATGAATTAAACATAGTTTATCCATTTTGTGTAGGATGGAGAAGAGAAGTGGTGATCCGGAACGTGTCTGAAAGGTTTACAACAGCGGGCGGGCTTAAACAGACTCCAGCAGACGTGTACTACCACCCACCCAAAGGCAGAAAACTGGTAAGTCAGTGCTTTGCGAGGTGTTGGGGGTGGGGGGGAGACTACAATTAGTACTACCATACACCTTAAGGTAGAAAACATGTAAGTCAGTGTTTTGTTAGGTGGTGGGAGGGGGGGCTACGATTAGTACTACCATACACCTAAAGGCAGAAAACTTGTAAGTCAGTGTTTTGTGAGGGGGGGGGCGGGGGGTGGGGGCGGGGAGACTACAATTAGTACAACCACTCACCTAAAGGCAGAAAACATGTAAGTCAGTGTTTTGTGAGGTGGGGGTGGGGGAGGGGGGGTGTGTGGACTACAATTAGTACTACCATACACCTAAAGGCAGAAAACTTGTTTGTCAGTGTTTTGTGAGGTGGGGGGGGGGGGCTACAATTAGTACTACCATACACCTAAAGACAGAAATCTTGTAAGTCAGTGTTTTGTGAGGTGGGGGGGGGGCTACAATTAGTACTACCATACCCCTAAAGACAGAAATCTTGTAAGTCAGTGTTTTGTGAGGTGGGGGGGGGGGGGCTACAATTAGTACTACCATACACCTAAAGACAGAAATCTTGTAAGTCAGTGTTTTGTTAGGTGGGGGGGGGGGGGGGGGACTACAATTAGTACCATACACCTAAAGGCAGAAAACTTGTAAGTCAGTGTTTTGTGAGTGGGGGGGGGGGGAGACTACAATTAGTACTACCACTCACCTAAAGGCAGAAAACATGTAAGTCAGTGTTTTGTGAGGTGGGGGGGTGGACTACAATTAGTACTACCATACACCTAAAGGCAGAAAACTTGTTTGTCAGTGTTTTGTGAGGTGGGGGGGGGGGGAGACTACAATTAGTACTACCATACACCTAAAGGCAGAAAACATGTAAGTCAGTGCTTTGTGAGGTGGAGGTGGTGGTTTTGGGGGGCGGAGACTATGATTAGTACTAACATACCCCTAAAGGCAGAAAACATGTAAGTCAGTGTTTTGTGAGGTGGGGGGGGGGGGGAGACTACAATTAGTACTACCACTCACCTAAAGGCAGAAAACTTGTAAGTCAGTGTTTTTTGTGAGGGGGGGGGGATAAAAAGACTATAATTAGTACTACCATACACCTAAAAGCTGAAAAAAGTGTTATGAATTAATACTGTAAATTGATAAATTTGATGTAGAAGACTTGTAAAATTCATGAGAATGTAAAGATGTTGGTGTTTGGTAAATGCTAGCGATATGAAATTTCCGGCCTATGACTGCCTTTTCTGCAAAATACACAAAAGTCTCGTCTACTATGTTAGCTGGGGTCCAGGGATATCGATGACAGCATTTTCTTGTGGTTAATTTTATGCTAAAGTGCAAATGCTTACATTGTTTTTCAAATTAAAGCTCAAGGCCAATTAAAATGATAGACTGGTAATGAAAGACACAATTTCATAATCAAAAGTTTGTTGCATCCAGATTATTAATGATATAATGAAACACAAAAGGATTGTTATTCCAGATTTGTATTTAAATCTCTAAAACTTTTTTATTCAATTTTCAGAGGTCCATGAAAGAAATAATTGATCACTGTAAGTATACAGGAACTAAACATTGATGTCCAATTTTGGTTGATAGGTGGGCTTATTACCAGACATGGGCTTTTTAACAGACAAGTATATGGCATGTAGAGGTTCCCAAACAAACCAAGGTTATACTTAGATTTATCCAACTCTTATGTGAAGTTCAATTTCATTCTTTATAAAAGATAAGTGGGTTATAGAAAAAAACATATATGTTCTCCTAAGATTGCATTACCCCTTCTTTAAAATATAAGTCGAACCTGGTTACCGCCAAGTTGGTAGGGTCTTGAGAAAACCTCAAATTATCAAAATATTGGAGTGAATTCGAATTTACAGTTGAATCTCATTTAACTTAAATGCTGATTTGTGTGGAAAGAAAACTTTTATTACATAATACTAGAAACTTCTATAATTCTCCTTGACTCTGTGTCGCACTGACAAATCTACTTATGATGGGAAGAAAGGGGTATTATTTAGCCATTGGCTTACACTTTTAGCTTTGATCAGTTTGAAATTGCCAAAAATAAATAAAAAAACAATTTGAAGAAAACTCTTATTAATGAATTTTTCAGGATCCTTAACAGGATGTTTGTTTTTGTTAGTTTAATGACATTGCAAGATACTCATATAATCCTTTTTCAGTTCTCAAGTTAATTGTAACTAAAGGTAGAAATACATGTATCACTAACAAATTTGATTAATTCATTGTTTTGTTTCAGTAAAAAAGACTGGTTCTCCTTATACAGAAGACAATTTTTCACTTCTGCGTCGTCCAATATCTGAACCTCCATACGAAGTAGTGCGGCATGCTGGGAAATCAAAGGGTAGATCAGCTATTATAAAAGACGAAGATTCTTCTTTTGATACATCATTTGACAAGCCAGAAGTCGTGATCGAAAGAGCAGATGATGATGAAGAAGATGAAATTGATGAAGAGGTCAAAAATGATAAACGATTGACGTCAACACCTAGAGCAGCCATTTTGAAACGTGCAAAGATAAAAGTGACTCCTATGAGATCCACTTTTAAGTACCAGGGCAGGGGTAGACCTCCAAAAAACAAACAACCAACACATTTCCCTAAAACTAAAAACCTTCTTTATCGACATTCATCATCTAAATATCTCTATGGAGTAACAGAGACACTAATAAAAGATGTTACCGTGACGATGCCCGATCTTTCCAGGCAGGACAGTGACTCTAGTGTGACTGAATCACCACCAGCAAAGAGATTCAAGGCTACCGCACGCAAGAGTACAACTCAGAAATATTTCAAGTCGTCTGCTCGTAATTCTAGGTAAATAAGATGGAAGTTGCAAAATTATTTTGCTTTGAAATACGAAACACAGAGGAGTTGCAAGATTTTTCTGTAAACACTTGCATTGTACCATCCTCCTACTTCTTCTTACTGTTTGTTCTAAAGTGAGTTCACTGCATTTAAATATCTGCATTAATATAATTCCTTTGCATGTATTGAAGAAGATACGATATTTAGCAGAAAAAAGTTCATTACCTTTATCTTCAATGCTAGAAAGATCTGCATATTTGTTTCGATCACTGTACAATGTGCTGATAATTAAGCAGTATTCATTCCTATTGTTTTTCAGTCAACAAACTGAGGCCCTGTGTACATTGTTTACAGAAAATTCAGCAGTATTTATTCCTAGTGTGTTTATTTTTCATTCAAACAAGTTGAGGCCCTGTGTACATTGTTTACAGAGAATCCAGCAGTATTTATTCCTATTGTTTTTCAGTGAACAAGTGGAGGCCCTGTGTACATTGTTTACAGAGAATCCAGCATTATTTTCTCCTAGTGTGTTTATTTTTCATTCAAACAAGTGGAGGCCCTGTGTACATTGTTTACAGAGAATCCAGCATTATTTTCTCCTAGTGTGTTTATTTTTCATTCAAACAAGCGGAGGCCCTGTGTACATTGTTTACGGAGAATCCAGCAGTATTTATTCCTAGTGTGTTTATTTTTCATTCAAACAAGCGGAGGCCCTGTGTACATTGTTTACAGAGAATCCAGCAGTATTTATTCCTAGAGTGTTTATATTTTCAGTGAACAAGCGGAGGCCCTGTGTTCATTGTTTACGGAGACTCCAGCAGTATTTATTCCTAGTGTGTTTATTTTTTCAGTGAACAAGCGGAGGCCCTGTGTACATTGTTTTGCCCCGGCCAGGAGAACATCCCACCCAGTCTCCAGTGTGTTGTGTGTCTGTGTCTGTTTCACCCACACTGTGTGGCCTACACTCCCTCGCAGAACTCAGACTTCACTTGCCTGGTAATATCTAACCAAACTTTTTAAATTAAAATTTTCAAAGATCAAATTTGTTAAAATTCTCAAAAACTATGCTGAAAGAACTAGTTGAAAAGTGGCTGGCGTCACTTCACATTTTAAATTTAAGGCTTTGGATTTTCCTAAGGCTTTAGTGTCTTACAGTTTACTCTAGATGTAGTTATTAAATATGTGGTATAAAATAAAATGTTTGCCAGCTTTAATCACATTAAGCTAAAAATTGCTTTTTGATTTAACTTTGACGAAAGGCTTGGTCCATATATGGCAAAGCAACATCAACATATATCTTCTTCAATACCTCAGATTACATTTATTAAACTTCAATTTATTTCTATTTAATTTTCAATTTTTTTGTCAAAATTGTCAAGTATTTCATTATGTGGTGTTGATGTGCCTATTTATTAGTAGAAAATATCAACAACAGATTTTACTGCCACCAGGCCCTGGTTTCATCAACGTTCCTTAAATTAAGGAAATTCCTTAACTTAAAAATCTCCATAGGGAAACATTACAGAATTTAAAGGGAAAATCCTTAGTTAAGGAACGTTGATGAAACTGGGGCCAGACAGGCAGATGATGTACATGAATATATGTTACTCCACTTAAACATCAATAAACAAATTACACTGTTTACCATCTGTTTTTGACCAAATGTTTCTCTTTCAATCAAAAATTTGTTTGTAATTTGTGTTAAGTTATTAAAATTGTGAATTTTACTTTGATTAGCTTAAAGTTGAAAATGCTATGTTAAGAAATGTTTTTGTTAAATTGTGTCATTTGTGTAGCCATTGATTTTCATACGATATCATATTGACAAAAAACTGTAGCTCTAGACCAAAATGAATATTTGTCTGTTTTAGAGGTGTTATGATCCATCTCAGCTTCAACCCAGAACTAAAACCATAACTGTGATGAGAGTAGCACCTCCCACTCAGACACCAACCACTCCCAAGGTGTCCGTCATCAAACAGGAACCTGTAGACCCAGAGCAGGCTCAGAACAACTTAGTCACGCAGTCGACCTCGGCCACACCTAAGGACGTCAACCCTACCCTACTTGAACATCTACGCACTAGTATATTAGAACGACAGATAATCACGACCTTATCTGGTCGTACTGTGTCCATTCTGTCCCCTGTGCAGCCATCTCAGGCGGCTGTGGCTGGGTCAAGATCAAATAATTCACCATCTTCCACGTTAGTTAGTCCTTCCACTCAAAATCTTCCTAATTTGTCGATACTTTCGGATCCAGTAAGGCAGGTGCCTGTGCAGAGAACGATATATATGACACCTTCTGGTGTAGTGTCACACAGCACGGTGACGCCCCAGAGTCAGCCGACTGCTGTATTTGTTCCTGGGGCATCATTATTGGGTGGCAATGCCCAAGGAGTTAGAACTGTGCAGTTGCCTCGACTTGTGGCACCAATGCCACAGATGCAATATGTATCGCCCACCCCCACCACACCAAGCTTGAGGACTCCAGTGGTATCCATGATGCCCCCAAGACTAATTGCAGCTCCGAAAACACCATCAGTAATGATTGTCGATTCTAATAAAACGTCACCAATCCCATCACATTTGACCAACGGAACCACATCACAAGATCTGAATGGAAAAACAGGTCAGATATTGACCCTTCCAAGTGCTGTAGCAAAACGCTTGAATCTTCAGCAGCCTTTATCACTCAAAATAAACAATGTTCAGATAACCGTGCCTCCCTCGTCTTTCCTGTTTCTAGCGGACGGTCTTAAACTATTCCTTCCTCCAAAGACATTTCCATTACAATTAGGAGAAACTGCCAAGTTAAGTGTTACAGTGACCAATGACAGATCCAATGCCTCTCAGCCAGAGGTGAGTGTAAAAATTAATACAGAACAGTCGGACACTTCTGGACTGGGCACAATCAAACCCATGTCTGGTGATGTCATACAGTCCACGGTACAATCCAAGGCCACGTGTAACACCAGCCATCGTAAGACACGGTGGAGGACCGGGATAAACCCAGGCATGTGTTATGTGAAAAAACTGTATGGTGGCTTTGACTGCATGTTCTGTATCTTCCAGTATCTCAATATGAAGGACTTGCTCAGGTGAGGTTCATGATTGTGTTTTCTGTTTGGAATAAGAGTTAATGTGTACATATTCTATACTTTTATGTCTCCTGCTATTGTACCGTCGAACCTCATTTCCTCAAAGTCATTGGAACTGTGGTAAAACTATGAATCGTCGGAGTACTCGAATTAAGTGAGATCAAATGCCTAATTTAAGTTTCGGCCATGACCACTATAATAAAGATTCTTCATAACAAAGAGGGTATTCAAGTTATTCAAGTTTGAGATAATGAGGCTTGGCTGTATATGCATATTGCCAAAACAGACTGAGATTTAAGTTCAGAAAGGAGATGAGGCTATTAACGATACAGAAGATTTTTACAAGACATTTATACAAGGGAATGGCATTTCCATCTCATCTGACTGAACAACTTGTGATTGAATTAATTATTTGTAACCAGGTATAAGAATGCCAATGTATTTACTGTTTAGGGCTGTTTCAGAAGTAACTATATGGGAGGGGCAGGAGGCTCTTTTTCAGAGACCCTACCATCCTTCAAATATATTTAAAAGTAATTCAATATCAGAAAAAGTAGACAGATGTGGTTTTAACCCTACAACCCATAATAAATGAATACCCCAAGTACAGATGCCTTCCACCTCCCCCATACAGTTAATTTAGAATAAGCCCTTATAACTGGTTCTGTTCTTGCATGTACATTGTATGTCCCTGTTTTCCTTTATTCTTAAAATTTAATAACTTCCATGTCAAGCAAATTAAAACCAAACAAAAAAATTTAATAACTTCCATGTCAAGCAAATTAAAACCAAACTTTGTTTTCCTGTTTAGGGTTGCCATGGTATGCAGAACGTGGAGACAGCTAGCTTTGCATCCTTCTCATGCAAGTATACTAAGTTTGAGGGGCGCAAGTATAATCAAACCTATTACCAGTAACTGAGTGAGATTGTGGTATCTTAAGGCAACGGCTAAGACTCTGTAACATAATCTCAACCTAGGCATATTGGGATGTTTAGGTTTGATTTGATAGTTTTTATGTCCTAATTAACAGCCAGGGTCATTTAAGGACCAGGATGTTATACAATCTTGGACTGAGATAGCCCGATTTTTGCTCAAGTCAGGTAAAATTCTCCATAGCTATTAGTTGGATAAAAAAAAATCAATTTTGCTAAGGACTGCAAGAGTCCCATCTTGCCCCCCACCCCCCCCCCCCCCCCCCCCCCACCCCGCCAAAAAAGGACTACTACTCTACTTAAGCTACAATTTAAATGCTTCCATGTAAAAATGTATTCTTTACTTACATGTATGAAGATGACAATGTGTTCTACAGTAGAGAATAACTGGAGGTTATATTTTACCGACAATATCATATACGGCAAAACCAGCTGTTTAAAATGCGAATTGTTAATTTTTATCTGTTAACACTCGGATGAATACATTGCTGTGTGAAAATTAAGCAATACTGCTGTGTAACATTTAATTGAAATGTCATGTAAAAGTACAAGAAAGGATAGAAGAGATAGAAAGGATCTAGCATGGGGTAAGAATCTGTCTTAGTTATAACAAATAAGGGAGTCCCTATTTGTTCACCTGTCCATCCGTCGGTCTATCTTTTCCTGAATCTTGTAAGCACAACCACTCCTTAACGGTTCATCGGATATTGTTTTGCAACTTGGCAAGGTGAAATATTATCATAGGTACACTTTTGTCTACATTGTATTGAAAAAGTTACAGTTTAAACCTGTGAAAATCAGGATATTGACTTTAACCTGTTTGTCTTTTCATGATCAACAGTGGAGAAATTTGAGACTCAGAGATTTGAAGATCCTGGACTGGGAAAAAGCGATTGACTTCATGTTATTAAGAGCTGTGCAGTCACTGGTAAGTTCAGTAGAATCCCTCTTTTGTACAACATGATATATGGGGTTTCACCCTAGGAGACTTAATCACTAGGTCATAGCTTTGAAATGGTTGAGACCCCCACCCCATAATTTAACCAAACTTGAATACAGTTATGTTGCAAGGATTGGTCTTTGGGTTCATTCCTGTCCTGTTTTTAGGTCACCTGAGACGAAGTCTCAAGTGACCTATTCTAATCGCCTTTTGTCCGTCGTCGTCCGTCGTCCGTCGTGCGTCGTGCGTCCGTAAACTTTTTACATTTTCGACTTCTTCTCCAAAACCGCTGAACCAAATTCAATGAAATTTTACAGGAAGCTTCCATAGCTGAGGGTGAACCAAAATTGTGAATTATATGGTCCCCACCCCCCAGGGGCATGCGGGGCGGGGCCAAAAAGGGTCAAATTGACTAAAACTTCAAAAATCTTCTCCTCTACTCTCAGATATGGTAGAATCAAATACTCTTCATAAATGGAAGGATCTTAAGGGGCTTTACCAAAATTGTGAATTTCATGACCCTGGGGTCTCATGTTTGCCCCTGGGGAGGGGGTAAACTTTACTATAGTTTATATAGGGAAATCACATTTTTGACTATTATTTGTTGGATTTGTATTGGAATTCATTCTAACTCGTATCAAATTATCAGCATGGGATGACACTTTGATGGTATGTATATGTTGGCCCTAGTTGACCCCCAGGGGCCTGCGGGGCAGGGTCAAAAAGGGTAAAATTGACAAAAATTTCAAAAATCTTCTTCTCTACTCTCAGATATGGTAGAATCAAATACTCTTCATAGATGGAAGGGTCTTAAGGTGCTTTACCAAAATTGTGAATTTTATGACCCTGGGGTCTCATGTTTGCCCCTGGGAAGGGGGTAAACTTTACTATAGTTTATATAGGGAAATCACATTTTTGACTATTATTTGTTGGATTTGTATTGGAATTCATTCTAACTTGTATCAAATTATCATCATGGGATGACACTTTGATGGTATGTACATGTTGGCCCTAGTTGACCCCCAGGGGCTGGTGGGCGGGGCCAAAAAGGGTCAAATTGACAAAAATTTCAAAAATCTTCTTCTCTACTCTTAGGTATGGTAGAATCAAATACTCTTCATAAATGGAAGGATCTTAAGGGGCTTTACCAAACTTGTGAATTTCATGACCCTGGGGTCTCACGTTTGCCCCTGTGGAAGGGGTAAACTTTACTATAGTGTATATATGGAAATCACATTTTTGACTATTATTTGTTGGATTTGTATTGGAATTCATTCTAACTTGTATCAAATTATCAGCATGGGATGACACTTTGATGGTATGTACATGTTGGCCCTAGTTGACCCCCAGGGGCTGGAGGGCGGGGCCAAAAAGGGTCAAATTGACAAAAATTTCAAAAATCTTCTTCTCTTCTCCCAGATATGCTGCAATCAAATACTCTTCATAGATGGATTGGTTTTAAGGTTCTTTACCAAAATTGTGAATTTCATGACTCTGGGGTCTTGCATCTCCCCCTGTGGAGGGGGTTAAGTTTACTATAGTATATTGGCAGAAAAAAACATTTTTTTGCATTATTTGTTTAATTGCCTTAAGAAATGATGCAAATTTGGTTGAAATTATCAATATGACATGACTTTTGAGTAGTACGCACATATTGATACTGACTGACCCCCAGGTGCCTGAGGGGTGGGGCCTAAAAGGGTCAAATTGGCATAATTTCAAAAATTCATTTTTTCCACTCCCAGATATGCTACAATGTATTGTTATAAATATTCATCTCAACATTCCCATATTTCTCTTTCATATCAAACATCAGGTGACCGTTAAGGCCCATGGGCCTCTTGTTTGGAAAACATGTTGCCATGATTACTTTAATATACAACTGGATCTAGATGATCAAAACATGCCCTCTAAGCCTCTTGTTGAAAATGTTTTCCCATGTTTGTACAAAAACCCTGATGAGAGATATACCCTATTTAATAGCAAAATAACATTTGTTGGCTATATTTTTGACTGTTTGGATAATAATTATTAACTTGCTTTTACTTAGAACCTAAAAGGGCTGGTCCACGATGGAGACAAGAACCGCACGTGGCACCAACTTATACCCCACATCCACAAACTGTCGTGTCTGCGGGAGATTTCGTTTGGCATTGTTCCCGCCTCCGTTCTCCACATGGTCAGTGAGAAGGTCTCCTGCCTGGAAGTGTTCAATGCCGAGATGATAACAGATGTAACCAACCAACAAATGTGGTACGATCAATATAGTGTGTAGATTTAAATCTTCTCGAATGACTGCAGCTGTTAATTGGACGTTAACCAAAATAAAACCAAACCAACTGTAGAGTCAAAGAGAGGATATCTAACAGTATCTCCAGGAATACCAAATATATTTCACTAGTGCACAACCGAGTGAAAATATCAAAATATTAGCCACATGAGTGAATTATGTTTGGTATTACTGAAGATACTGTTCAATATTTTGTTTATTACATGTTTATAGCAAAATCTACAGTTTCAATTTTTAGTCTTCATTTTATGAATTGTATCCAAGAAAATGTCATTAATTTATATTTGTATGAACAAAACCATTTTCTAAGAATGAAAAGTTTACTTGTAGAAAGTGTTTTAAATTAAAAGCGTCATGTATCAACTCCTTTCCTTTTTCCAGGTCTGTGCCTACCAAACTAGACGTTGGTAAGTTCTCAGCGCTAACTCAGCTTCGACACTTGAGACTGCGAGGAGTATCCGGTCTCCTGCTTCCTTCCTTTTCCTTCAGTGGTGGATTGGCCCAGCTCGGCACAATGAAGAATCTTACAACATTGGTAGGTGTATTACGGTAGTAGATGAATTAATATCTCAGACTTCCTTTCAAATTTCCTGGTAAATGATGGTAGGTTGAAAGGAATAAAAACAGTAAACAAAATACTGTCTGATGGTATAAACACAGGTGAACATTGGTATTACAGACTCTGATATGTAAACACTCCCACCCCTACCCCCAATCGCCGCCTTCTTCATGGTATTTATGAATACTTTAGATTTAATATTCAGTATCAAGTTTAAGGGTGTATGAGACCTTGGTGGGGGACAATAATCAACAAAAGTGTTTATGCTCTGTTTTACCAACTCCCAACAACCCAGGTGGAGTATAATATGGTCTGGGGTGGGTGTTGCAGTATCTGTGCTGTAGCATTTAAGTGACAAGTTACATGTACTATACATCCACTACCAACAAAACACATACATCTCTCCAGCACTTATGCAGGCAAACACACATTGGGTGATATTGGCTAGGTGGCACAGGACTATCAATTAGTGCCTGATAAGGCAGTTCCTTATAAACTCCTTAAAGCTGCATGTAAAAATTGTGTGTCTATGTACTGTAAAGTGTTGAGTAGCTCATGTTTATTAGACATGGCACCAAATGTTTTTTATATTTATGTATGTTTATTATGTTTCAGTCACTGACATCCCTGAAGGAGGTAGATGACCAAGAGTTTGGGTTCCTCTCAGAACTTACCAAGCTCGAGGTTCTGGAGCTAGGTCACTGCTCCAATTGGTCATCAGAGGTTTGTGTTCTTCGTTATTTACTACTTTGGTACATTGATATGTGTCACTTCGTGAAATAATTACACAGTAGCAGGCATTTCCTTAACCAGAAGTGAGAAGGTTTGGGGTCACCTGCCCGACCACATGGATTTTATCAGAGTACTCAGGCAAGCATGGGGACTAACAAGAGTGATAAATATAAGTAACTTGTGTCATAATTGTTAAATATAAGTTTTTCAAATATATAGTTATAAAATGTAAAAGGTAAACCGGGACAGAACAAGGATTTAAATTTAGATATGGCAGTCCATCGTTATTAATTCTATCTGATAGATTTGGATTGTTTGTTTTGCAGACTTACTTCCACCTTAGTCGACTACATCAGCTGAAGACTCTGCGACTGGAGAGTGGGGGAGAGATACCAGACATAGGTCTTGGTGACTCTCTTCTCGCCATGAAACAGTAGGTTGCCTAAAGTTTATGTTTGTTGGCAGATGAAGGATTATGTGTTATGGTGTTACAAATGCGACCAAATTTGTCACCAACATCAAATTTGAAACAAGTACCACAGCTGTTGGTAAAGTATTCTCTACTGTAAAAGTGGAATTGTTCGTGAGTGGCAATTTCCACTTATTGTGCTTGAATTTAATCTCCGCATATATCTCCACATGCAAACATATTGGAACTACCAAAATTCTACAGTGTCTAATGGTATCATAGGCACACAGTACAAAACAGAATGACTGACAGCGTGAAAATTTCCACAATGCAAACACAGAAATATCAACTTTTAAAGAATTATATCAATACATGTACTAATAATTATGGTTTGCAATAATTTCTTTTTCTTGATTTCCCACAGACTGGAGAAACTTGAACTGATAATGTTTGTGATTGCCGAGTCCCTACACACATCCCTGAGCCAGCTACAGAACCTTAGTCATCTGGTCATATGGCCAGACACGTCCAGTCAGGTCAGTATTGGTCAGTTAAGCACATAACATTGTCGAGATTCTCAACCGGAATCTATTTATACATAATTTATTATGTTGGTGAAAAAGAAAAGCTATTGACCAAGGGATCTTGCCTCACCAATTTGTCCCTGGAATATACTAAAACTTTTGAAATCCTCACAATACAAACTAACTTATTGGTATGAAAAATGTGAACACTCATGATTTGCCTCCGTTAGCTTGGTTGTTCAGTCATAAGTAAGACACAATTCAGACCACACTATATTACCGTGTGCATGAAGAATAAACAATCATGAGACCATGATTTAGCGGTAGGTTCAGACCTGGCCTTAAGCTTTAAACCGTATTTATAGTATTACTCCAGGTGGGGAGAAATCTTGTTGTTATTACTTTATAACTTGCCCTATTGTATTATCATTTAAAATTGAAATTGAGTGGTGTGGGGGGGGGGGGGGGTTAAAAAGGACACAATATCATTGAGTATTTAAAATGTGATGCTCATAGAGACATTTTCTTCAGAAATATAAAAGTGAAGTTTAGGTGTGTGGAAAGATAACTGGCAAGTATCTTTGGCATTTTCTTTGGAAAATATTTGCCTTCCGTTTGATGGGCTATGTTAAAAATCTTTATTCTTCCAGTGCTAATTTGTTTCTGTATGAACTTTCCCTGGTTACTGGGGACTTGTGCATTTCTTAGTACACCATGTGTGTTTTTATTTAGACATTTTACAAACATTCTTTGAAGTAGTTGTTTTGTGTCTTTTAGCCTGCAGCATTAGTGAATTCCCACGTCCTGGCAGTTGTGTCAAAACTTGCGAAACTGAAAAAACTGGAGTGGGGGATCATGGAGGACAAGTCAGTGACGTGTGATCGTAATGACAACACGGACACTCAGAAAATGTCGCGCGCAGAATGGATCCCTTTTCTGTCCGCAGGCTTACCGGTGGACGGAGCCGAAATCCCAGACAATGCATCAGTTCAGTTTATGAGTGTTCATCAATTTACAGAGAAACTTGCCATTATTCATCCAACTACAGAAATTAAAGTGTTCAGTACTGAGTTGTTAAACACGAAGCTCGCACAGACGGTGGAGGAAAGTTAGCAGCAGAAGTGGTGCTGAGGGGAGGACTAGCGATCTCATTTCTACGTAACCCGTCAACAGAGACTGGCTAGTATGTCACTGATCTAAAACATTATGAAGACCTGTGACCAAAATAACTTGAGAAAATAAAGCCATTCTCAATTCAGCATAGCTGATAGCATAAGTATACTTATTATGTCAATAAAATAAAACTCGCAATTTGTCTGGAGAGATATAACAGTATGAACCTATATAGAAAACCTGTGATTTTGTCTATAAAGTGGGACCTGTCTGTAAATTATCTAGAAAGATCATGTCTCTACCCTTGATAGTTATTATAGTTCAGATAATTTCTTTTATCTGGAAATTTCTTATATAGTGCATTGAATAGGAGGGCTAATAATAAATCATGATGTTAAGTTTAAATATTTTTCCCCCAGAATGTATTAATTCAATTTATCATGTGCTGTACAATTTTTTTTATTTCTTTTTATTTAATATTAGAAAGTGTAAAAAGGTTTTGATTTTCAATGACATTTATCAAATATGCATGTGCATAGAACAAAAGTGGAGAGATTTTGAAACTATAATGATGTGTAAGCACATATCCGTCCACGAACAATGATTCCTTTCTGAATTAAACAGTGTAGAAAGATAATGGGATTACTAGAACTTGGTTATTTACTGGGGAAAAGCTATGTTGACAGAGTAGAATAATATATATCCCAGCATTTGTTACATTGTCAGATACCGATGGTCGACTACACGGCACTTGTTCAACGTGTAGCTTGACAGTATTATAGGCTGTGGGTAGCGGACAATGCCCTTAATAAAAAGTGGCGATTAACTTAGTGCTTCATTGTATTTATCTTGCATAAGAAGTTTTGTTTATAATTTTTCTAGAAAGCTTGGTTTAGTCTCACAATCATTGTAGTTAACACAATTTTTGAGGCTTTATTTTAAAATTATGCTTGATTATACACATGATGTAGAAAATGGAAAAATGGAGTGCTTATTTTTAACCACACCAATCGTATATACATGATGCAAGGATTAAGAATTTGAATCCAGGGAACTTTTGTACATCTAAAAACATCTTACGATTGTTGAAATTTAAAGAATAGGTCAGGTTCAAATTGAAGCCAGTCAAATTATGTTTTTACCTTGGTAAGCTAATTTTGACAAAAAAAATAATGACCTTTTGTTTCAAATATTTTCAAACTGAATTTATTGAATAAATGTGATTATATGGCAGATTTTGCCAAAATAAAATGATAGATAACTTAATGTTAACAAATCAGTGAATGTATATTTTGATAAATACATGTAGTATGTAATGGAGGACAGTATGAAAACATAGAAAAACAAGTTGATGAAGTATGTGAAATGCTGAAATTAAACATATTCCCATTTCAAGGAGACTTTGTTTACAATGAACACTACCAAAATGGAAATGACTTGCATTGTTAATGGGCCGTAATACAATGCCAAATCCTAGCTAGGTGAGATTTTCGGAACTGGAATTATTTTTTAAACCCTCCTCTTTTGAAGAAACTGCCATGTTAACATATATCTTGAAGCTTTAAATATTAAAAAAGTTTGTTAAATTCATTGAAATTATCAATTCAGAATTGAATTTGAAGGGATAAGCAACTGGATTGCTTGAAAAAATAGAAATTTGTAGTTAAGGAGCTTAATAAAGTGACTTTTTAAAATCCAATCCCCGAGTATTTATACATTTTGTGAATATAATACAGCTGTTTCTAATGGAAAGTACCAAATACACTTCACCTGTAAAATCTCTTTATTTGGATGTCCTGTCTAATATGACCAATATAATGTGTCATACAGTGTTGGATTAGACAAGTTTCACTGTAATAACTTGTTAAGTATGTGTTCAGACATGGAACGTGCTAGCCTTGGCCTACTTCTTTAGGTTTCTATCTCTTTTATTTACTTTGTATTTTCATGCCCCTGTTTTGAAATGGGGGGAGGGGGGCATATCGTGTTACCCATGTCCGCCCCGTCCTACCCTGTGATAATGTAACAAGCTAATCTTTGCCACTGCCATTGTCAAATGAATCCTGCAGTCGCATCATGGTAAAATTTTTCTGTAATCTTCAAAAAACAGATTATCTTACTTACCCGAGACCAATCCTGTAGCTAGTATCATGTCTTCTATTTTGTAACAACTTACCCAGGGGTACAGACAGTAACAGTGAGCATTTGAGAATGTTCCACTTTTACATGCATGTGTGACAGCATTACAAATGTTCTAATAGCACCAATTGGTTTAAATAATTTATAGTTACATTCTGTTTTCTGACATTTACACAATGTAACTACTTCATCCCTGAAATTTCATCATTAACTACGAAGAGTATACCAACAACAGTGATCTGAGGAGTGAATGAGTTAAATGTGTTGTGTATTACAACTGATCTGTAACTCCGACCTAAACTTCTGAGCCCACTTACTTACGATACAGTAGAACACGATTACATTGTATTAGTACACGTCAGATCTTTATTTTTGTGTGTGTCGGTGTGTGGTGTTCGTAGTGCTAAACTTAAAAGTACAAGGAGTTTGACATAGTGCTGAAATAGGAATTAAATAAATACTCCAATAGAAGGAAAATCACTTGTTAAGATATGATTAAAATTTAACGAAAGTAAATCCTATTTTATCACTTGATATCTTTTTAAATCTTACTTTGAATAGCACTTTAATACAGTGCTTGTAGTTGATTTTCCTTGACATATATGACCTATAAAAATGTGTTCAGATGGTTAAACGTGTCATGTGATGAGGTTGAAAACCTGTATTTGGCATTGAAATGCGATATACCTGGTACTTTCTCTCAATATGTTTAAACTTTGCTGAAACTTCACTAAAAAGACATCCTGCAACATCACTCATGATTTAAATTCCCCTAAAAAAGTGTTTCTGTATTTCATGATATATATAGGTCATGTCTGCTTCTGGTTGGCTTCATGACCAGGAGTAAAACAATATTGCTGACTTAAAAATTTATTGCAAACCAATTATCAACCAATATTGAATATGTATAATTACCAAACAGAATAACAAGAAATATTATTTGCCTTTGAATTTTTATAAAACAAATTTATGTATGTAAAGCAGGAAGTCGAATATCAATCATTCAATCAGTCAAAATAGAAAAGAAAATGCAAAAGGTTATATTTTTAAACTTCTTGACATCTGCAACACAAAATATCAATAATAAATATATAGAGATGAACCTCTTTATCCTGAAGACGGCAGGACCATCGGAACACTTCAAGTTAACTGAGTATTTGTGTTATATTGATAGGCCTAGGCAAGTTTGAATGTTAGTTTGGCCAGGACCAACAAAATATTTGGAATTAAACAGGGTTTTCTAGTTACATAACTTTGGGATAACAATTTGACTGTTCTGATAAGTGGTCAAATACCAGTAAACTATTATTGCATTGCTGTATTATTGGGCAAGAAAGAAAATTTAATTGACATATCATTGTGGGGTCTATATATGACGCATTTGTATGTGACTAGAAGCACATGTTTTCATGCAAGTCGGGCATCCTGGCATACTGCTATAATGTAAACATACCGGTACTTATTTTGGCTCACTCCAGAGTTTAGCGCATATCCGACTTTAAACAGATAAGCCCAATTATCAATTAGTATAATGCTTGCTGTAGAAAGCAAAATTCACAAACTGTGATTCACGCAATCATATAATTTTGCACAATGTTTTCATGGCAAAAATCGCAAAAATAAGATAACCACTTAATTATATATATTTACAGTGTATGACTATTTCTCGGTTCTGGCATCAGTCAAATCTGGTTTATAGACACAATATCGAATCTCACTAAAAATAATTCTATCCCCACATCGGGAAAGCAGACTTTCTACATAATGTGTATTACAGGATTAATATCAACGAATTACTTAGGTATTTCTATATCCATGTACCAAGCAAAATTACGAAAGGTTTGATCTGTACCTAGTTGAGTTATTAACCCTATTCTCCATTTAAGTTTACATGTAAGAGCAAGGACATACATCATACAGCAACTCATACATCCCTGAAATTTGGTCATGAACTATTCCAACTTTTAAATTGGAAGAGTTCAAATGGGTCTTTGTTGGCAAATAGGTTACCAGTAATTAGATTTTTCAGACGAGTACTACTGTTGTCAAAAGTTGATGATGAAACAAAAGTTCATTACATTTTATCATCAATGTGTATAGTTATCAGTATTTATGGAAATTTTTTATTTTTTTTTAAAACCTTTTTAACATCATGAAAACATCATATCCAATGACTGGCTTATTATTAAAAGTTCATCTGGCCCTGGTTTTATTATCGTCCTTAACTTAAAAATCTCCATAGGAAAGCATTTTGGAATTTGAGGAAAGTTCCATAGCTAAGGATTTTCCCCTTCACTTCTGTAATGCTTTCCTATGGAGATTTTTAAGATAAGAAATTTCCTGAAGTTAAGGAACGTTGATGAAACCAGGGCCAGGTTATCCATATGCATGAGTTTTTTTTGCATGACATGGGTACAATTTATATGGCCGGGTGAGTTAGAGTGGAGCCTTGCTAGTCAATGTTTACGATTCTTCAGAGGAACATTTATAACTAAGGTAAGGTTTGGAAAAATAAGGTTCTACGGTGCATTTTCTGTGAGTTTGTTTATTGTACATAATATATATCATTTAAAGAGAACTTGAGGTCTTTTGTTCACATTGATATCTTTTTAAACCAAAATGTGATCACATAAGTAATAAATTGAACAATTCTTAAATCTTTTTGTTTCTTGTTTTGTATGTACCATTATGATGCGTTATTCCTAATCTCCTTGATCCATGGCAGAGTCCTGGATGTTAAGACCCATGGTTAAGAGTCCTGGATGTTAAGACCCATGGCAGAGTCTTGGATGTTAAGAACCATGGCAGAGGCCTGGATGTTAAGATCCATGGCAGAGTCCTGGATGATAAGACCCATGGCAGAGGCCTGGATGTTAAGACCCATGGTTAAGAGTCCTGGATGTTAAGACCCATGGCAGAGTCCTGGATGTTAAGACCATGGCAGAGTCCTGGATGTTAAGACCCATGGCAGAGTCCTGGATGTTAAGACCCATGGCAGAGTCCTGGATGTTAAGACCCATGGCAGAGTCCTGGATGTTAAGACCAATGGCAGAGACCTGGATGTTAAGACCCATGGCAGAGTCCTGGATGTTAAGACCCATGGTTAGAGTCCTGGATGTTAAGATGATGGCAGAGTCCTGGATGTTAAGACCCATGGCAGAGACCTGGATGTTAAGACCCATGGCAGAGTCCTGGATGTTAAGACCCATGGCAGAGTCCTTGATGTTGGGAACCATGGCAGAGTCCTGGATGTTAAGACCCATGGTTAGAGTCCTGGATGTTAAGACCATGGCAGAGTCCTGGATTGTAAGACTCATGGTTAGAGTCCTGGATGTTAAGACCCATGGTTAGAGTCCTGGATGTTAAGACCCATGGTTAGAGTCCTGGATGTTAAGATGATGGCAGAGTCCTGGATGTTAAGACCCATGGTTAGAGTCCTGGATGTTAAGATGATGGCAGAGTCCTGGATGTTAAGACCCATAGCAGAGTCCTGGATGTTAAGACCCATGGCAGAGTCCTGGATGTTAAGACCCATGGCAGAGTCCTGGATGTTAAGACCCATGGCAGAGTCCTGGATGTTAGACCCATGGTTGGAGTCCTAGACAAGAATAAAAGACTAAATGTTTGGACCAGACAACATATTTATTGCACACACTCTTTAAAGTCTTCTCCAGGATTGAGACCGTAGTGAAGGTCACCATCTTTGATCCAGGCCCAGGCCATCCTCTCTGTCGTGAAATGCTTCCCGATGTTGCCATGGTTATCAAGTACAACCACACCTCCTGACCCTTGAACTCTCTTGGACATAAAGGTCAAGGCCGTCTCAGAAGCTGTCTGTGGATCCATTCCTGGTACAAAATTGACCTTATCATTAAACACAGTATATAACCAAACTCACCTCCATAAGAAGTACTTCACAATCTATTATCAAAATGCTTTGGTCCTTTGAAAATCAATAGAAAAAAATCAGTATCTATTATGTTATATGATCATATCATAACATTTCACTAGAGATTTACTTGTTAAAATTATTACATATCAACTTAATCTATTTTACAACAATTATTAAGCAAATAATTTCAACTTATAATAATCACTGTTGTTGGCATGGGTGTTAATGTGGGAGGAAACCAGAGTACCCGTAGAAAACCCATGTGGTCAGCAGGTGACTCCATACTTGTTCAGGTATGATCTCCGATTGGGAATCTAACATGGGCTGCCTTGGTGGAGAGCAAGTGTGCTATCAACTGCACCACCCGACCACCCTTAAAGTCCACTGCATCACCCGATCACTCCTAAAGTCCACTGCACCACCCGACCAACCTTAAAGTCCACTGCACCACCTGACCACCCTAAAAGTCCACTGCACCACCCGACCACCCTAAAAGTCCACTGCACCACCCGACCACCCTAAAAGTCCACTGCACCACCCGACCACCCTAAAAGTCCACTGCACCACCCGACCACCCTTAAAGCCCACTGCACCACCCGACCACCCTAAAAGTCCACTGCACCACCCGACCACCCTTAAAGTCCACAGCACCACCCCACCACCCTAAAAGTCCACTGCACCACCCGACCACCCTAAAAGTCCACTGCACCACCCGACCAACCTTAAAGTCCACTGCACCACCCGACCACCCTAAAAGTCCACTGCACCACCCGACCACCCTAAAAGTCCACTGCACCACCCGACCACCCTAAAAGTCCACTGCACCACCCGACCACCCTTTAAGTTCACTGCACCACTTTTTCATTTCACAAAGATTTTATTGAAAGATATTCAAAAGGATTGGGCAACAGGCAAAAGCCTATACAAGCCCTCTCCTTACATACGGACATATGAATTTTACAAATATACATGTATATTGTCTGACAATATTAGACATCACGTACACACCCTCGCACATACACTCACCCACACAACTTAACATAACGTAACATAGATACTAGCATTACACCTCAAACCAGTCCGATATATACACAAATTATCTCCCTTCGCAGTCAAGCGTATTTGGAACATTGATTATAGGCCTAAATAGTGGAGGAGAACAGCATGGGATTTTACATTGTTTATCAAAATATGTTTTGTAGGGTGACTCTTATAATAAAACAGCAGCAGATATATGATAGGAACACTGGTGGAGGACAGAGGATGATTGGATATGGTTAGTTCCAAGGAAAGCGGATCAAAAGAAACAGATAAGGTGATCATAATCAATGCAATGAATGCCACAAGGTTGGGCTTGGGTACGGTTAATTCGTGGTGCTAGTATACTGTTACAGATAACTATGTACATATTATTGTTCAGTCTCTATCCCCACATGATACGGTGGATGGTTAGTGGGACACACACACACACACACACACACATATATATATATTAGCTATGCCCAACCATTTTTTTCTGCATTATTTAGAAGTATGTAGTAGCTTTATTTTTGAAGAGTATCATCACCTGATTATAAAACAACAATCAGAACAATTTTATCTTAAAAACTGAATTTTTAGTGAATTTTCCAAAATCGGAAATTTTGATCTTCAAAGTTGAGATTTCCAAAAAAAAATGAAAAAAGCGTATACAACCCATAACTTGGAAAATACTTCTGTTAAAACAAAAAAACATTAACCAGAATTTAAGTCACATTATATTCTGATTAAAAAAGTAACACAAACATTCTAAAAAATTTCTATAGCTCGGATATTGATACATAAATGGACTATTGACATATGTTTTTATATATATAAATAAAGCACTCCACAAACTGATGTCATTAAACATAATACAATATACTTGTTTTAATATATTATAAGTAAATGCAATGCTTATATGTAGCTGGATGAATAAAACTATTAAAATGATTAGAAAAAAAATCTTCTATTTAACTTAAAACATTAATTACAATCTTTAATTTACACTTGTAATATTGAAACATTTAAAATGCACAACGAAGTTTGGTAATTTTATAGAAAACTGAATTGTAATGAAAAAGTCCCCAATTAAATATTATCAACATGCAATATGTGCCATATTATCTTATAATATTTTATGTGTTATTGTACAATTTAAGAAATATTAGTAAAAACAATTTTTTGGTTTATTGATCAAATAAGGAAGTGTCATTTTCTATATTGTTAACATTTCCTAATACATCATAGTTAAGAAATGGAGTTATCTTTAGAATAATGCACCACTTAACCTCCCTTAAAGTCCACTGCACCACCCAACCACCCTTAAAGTCCACTGCACCACCCGACCACCCTTAAAGTCCACTGCACCACCCAACCTCCCTTAAAGTCCACTGCACCACCCAACCTCCCTTAAAGTCCACTGCACCACCCAACCTCCCTTAAAGTCCACTGCACCACCCTACCACTCTTGAAGTCCACTGCACCACCCAACCACCCTTAAAGACCACTGCACCACCCGACCACCCTTTAAGTCCACTGCACCACCCAATCACCCTTAAAGACCACTGCACCACCCGACCACCCTTTAAGTCCACTGCACCACCCGACCACCCTTAAAGTCCACTGCACCACCCAACCACCCTTAAAGACCACTGCACCACCCGACCACCCTTTAAGTCCACTGCACCACCCAATCACCCTTAAAGTCCACTGCACCACCCAACCTCCCTTAAAGTCCACTGCACCACCCAACCTCCCTTAAAGTCCACTGCACCACCCTACCACTCTTGAAGTCCACTGCACCACCCAACCACCCTTTAAGTCCACTATACCGCCCGACCACCCTTTAAGCATTATGTGGGATTGCACAGATGGGTGTTGTGATTGAGATCTGTCTGTAAACAATTCATAAAACATTGGAGTCGATCAATCCACACTCACCTCCCTCCATCAGGTGGGTAATATGCTTAGCCAGACAGACTTTTGCGATGGACTCGCCATGGCCGGTAGTAGACACCCCTCCACAGGTACTGTCAGCATACCCCCCGGCACCTGTAACAAAGTACATGGTTACCGTATACAGTAGAGAGTCCCCTGATTTGCAAAACATGAATCGAGAAAGTCAGGACAAATATCTTATTCAAATTATAATAAAATGACTACCAGTGCTTTGATACGGTACAAGCTCATTTGAACCGAATTATCCCTTTGTATAGTGTACACACCAATGATGGGACTGTCCCCAATCCTGCCGGGCCGTTTCGCTGTGATACCACCAGTGGAAGTCCCAAAGGCAATATTTCCCTGTGTATCTAGCACCACTGCACCAACTGTGTCGTGGCCCTGCACTGCTGGGTCAGTCTTCTTCTGGACATCACTCCTGTAATTAATAATGCAGCCTTAACTCAAACAAATATTTCTTCAATATTTTTTTTAAAAAATCTGAAAACAGTATTTCAGTGTACTAGTGCCCTTCAGAATCTCAGTCGTTTATATAACAGGGATGTGGGCCTAGTAACCATTCATGCTGCTTTGAAAAACGTAAATCAAAAGTTGGTGTCAGCAATTTCTTTAGGGCTATTTGGTCAGTATCATGCTGAAATGAAGGGCTGTTATTATATATTTTTTCAAATTAATATAATTTATCTATATTCAAGGTCACAGGGGTCATTTGTTAAAATCTGCAAATGACTTCTTTGAAATAACTGAACAGCTAAAGGTGATGATATTTTGCCAGTTATATGCTGGAATGAATAAGCGATTTTATTTCGAGTTGCATTCTTAGATAAAGGGGTATTCAGTTTGTTCAAATGAATGACCGTTGCTGAACTGCCAGGTCATTTGTCTAAATTCTTAAACTGATTAACTTCAGAGTGATAAGAAAGGCTGGCAGATATCTGTCTCTTATATACTGAGAATTTGTCTGAATCAATACATAGCCTAATTATCGTTTTTGGCCCCGCCCCTCAGAGTCAGACCTACTACCGGTATTTGTACAATTTTGAATCCCAAGTATCTAGGGAGCTTCCAGCTAAATTAGTCAATTTCCAATCAACAGTTCTGGAGAAGAAGTTGTTTAGAAAATTGTTGACAGACAACAGACTGACTTAGCAAGTAAATACCTCACACTGAAGAGAGTTGTGACAGTAGTGTGGAACTTCATCAGCTCTTCCCATTCTCTCCGCGCTGTTTCTGTCACCAGCTCATCTGTTGGCATGGTAACAGCTCCAACTTCTTCTGCAAATTTATTGGCTCCTTTCCCCACAATCAGGGTGTGGTCAGTCTACAGGATGTACAAGTTAGAAGAGCATCAAGCAAATGTTGGCAGAAGGAGACATCCTCAACCCAGACATTTAACCAGGAATATAGACAATTCCAATAAAGAGACATCACTGATTCTAAAGACTGGCATTGACTTCAACCCAGAACACACACATTAGGTTATGTGCAGACGGTATATAGACAGAGAATTGAAGGAAATCTCTACCAGGGTATCTTCATGCAGCAAAGGAGAATATGAGATAAATCTAGGTCCCTCAAGCATAGATGACTTTACCTGGTAACTACATTCGGATCATTTTAACCAGATGTGGACAAGTTGAAACAATAGGTCTTGTTTAATCTTATTTTGTTGCCTGAAGAAGAGAAGAAGCTGAAATATTTCTGCTTACTGGAGATAGCCATAATAGCAAAAAGATATGTACAGTAACTCTGGGCCTTCTAGTTATTCCAAATAATATATTTGAAAGTTTTATAATGTAACAGGAGAAAGAAAAAATGCGGTGGCTAGACCAGGGTTCGAACCCGGGACCTTCTGAACTCTAGACGAACACACTACCAACTGAGCTACCTGGTCACCAATAATCGATCCTGTCTAATTCCGCTACATTCCTCCCTCCTTTTTTCCAAGTTTGCCCCAAAGACTTGAGTTCAGGTATCCCCTTGCTAAGCTTACTCCCAATGCTTTATACAAGTTATTGCAAGCTCACCAATTTTGTAACAGGGGAAAGGGAAATGTAGCGACAAGCCCCGGGGTTCAAACTCTAGACAAACACTCTACCAGTGAGCTACCTGGTCGGGGATGATCGATCCAGTCCATTTCCGCTACAATAACATATTCCAGTCCCTTTGACTTGTACAGTGAGTCAAGGTTATTTATAAGAACATTTGATACTTTATAAAACCATACACTTAATCCCCAGGCTGTAGGTTCAACATTATACTAGTTTTCCTGGTTTTTATAAAAGAAAGTGTTCAAATGAATAAACATATTTTACCAATGTGACTGTGGAACAGTGTTAATTAATTAATTCATTTCTGAAATTTATTTATGAACTATTCCATTACCTTTGTATAGGAAAAGTACAAATGTGTCTTCAGGGTTGAATGAGTTCTAAGGAAAACATCAACCACATTGGACAGACAAGTTTAACCAAGTTATGAGGATTTATAAATCTGACCATAGGTTACCTGGACTTGGATATTGAATGCCATCAGTTATGTACAGACCCATCCAGGTGCTATTAGACTCTCACTTTTTCCATGACAGCCCTGGCCAGAGATATGGGATTTTTGATGTTTTGGACACACCCCACAGCTCCAGACCTCAAGTCTTTCCCATCCATAATGACCGCATCCATCTCCACTTCACCATCCGCATTCAGGACTGATCCAACACCTAGTGATAGCATTCATTAAGTTTTAAAGGAGAAGAAAAACAAGAGGCCCAATGGGCCTGCATCACTCACCTGTTATCAATTTCTTACTTGTAACCCTAAAGTTGCCTAAAATCCATTAGTGCAAGACATTCAGAAGAACATGTTAAGATTTAGGAATATTGTACCCCTGTGACCTTGAAACTAAGACATGGTCATTTTCAGTAGCAAATTTTGTTTGGCTTCTTAAAGGAAGCTACCAGCCTTTTGGTATTTCAGAAGTTGTTTAGAGGTTTCAACAGCTTTGACCCCTGTGACCTTGAATATGAGTCAAATGATTTATTTTCACAAACTTTGTCCGGCATCATCTAAGGAACATTTCAGCTAAATATCATGCTTCTAGGCCTTTTAGTATTTCAGAAGAAGAATATGGGTCAAGATTATTTCTTTTCGCAAACTTTGTTCGGCTTAATCCAAGGAAGCTACCAGTCAAATACCAATATTAGGTCTCCAAGCCCGACGGTATTTCAGCAAGAAGAAGTCATTTGAAGTTTTCAAACTATTTGACCCCTGTGACCTGGAAAGTGGATCAGAGAGATTGTTTTTCGAAACGTTTGTTTAGCTCCTAAGAAAACTACCAGCCAAATATTATGTTACTAAGCTTTTCGATATTTCAGAAAAAGTTGTTTAAAGGAAAAGTTGATGGACACCGGACAGACGATGCACCATCGCATAAGCTGACTTGGCCTACGAGCCAGGTGAGCTAAAAATTGAAATTTATTTTTTGCAAAAAATCATAAGCAGTTGACTAAAAGATGAAAAATTATGTCATTTCACATCTATTATACCGGCATCAAAGACGGGGTTGTCCTCCATGCTCCTCACAGCAGCCTCTACAGCATCTACAGCTGATCCTCCGTCTGCGAGGACTCTGTATCCCGCGTCGGCCGCAATTTGTACACCCTGGACACTTCCTTCGGCCAAGGAGTCGGGTATGGCCCACGCCCCACCATGTACTACAATCACTGGCTTTATAGACATTGCGAGGTTGGTTCTAGTAATGTAGAAAGTGAAAAGATTTCTTTCTTTCAATGTTAACTCTACTTGTCAATTACCGTTTCAACTCAATAAGCTCCCAGGGTGCAAAAATATGAAGAAAAAGGAAATGGGCGCTTATTCGGACCAATTAAGAAACAAACTGACATGAAATTACCAAAACATTGGCCGGCCACAGTTAATACACCTCAAATACTCAGAAGATGGGACATACTCAGACGATGGGACATGTGTCATTTTTCATCGTGAGTTATTGAAGTTATTGTCTTATTGTCTGTGTTATGTCTTACAGCATGCAGTAGGGGTGGGGGTGTTTAGAGGGACATGGGTGCTTATTGTATCAAATAAGGTAATTGATATTCGCACAAAGGTATAAAACCTATAGTGACAGTATATATAGAACTAGTTTAAATGTTTCTTATCTTCTGACCACCAGTACCAGGTATATAGCAAGTATATCCATCCATATGTATCATATGTATTGCGAGATGGTTGTAACCACATAACAGTATCATCTGAAAATCTGTGGGACCTAATCCTTTATAACAATGGTTATGATCAAAATGTCCTGTTGATAAAAGAGAAGGTACATGAACTGTAATCAGTTGGGACCAGTGATAAGACACCGGACACAATCATGCAATATTACTGTGAGCCAGACCTTGAGGAGGTGATCCATGGCAGCTAGCTATATGTGTGTTATCAAGTACTTACCGTCACAGTAACCTCTTTACACTACTGTAGAAATGTCAGTCCTTTCCTCTCTGGTGCCTCTTTATCTGAAGTAGGTCAGTCCAGTGGAAATCTGCACTATCAGTGGGCTATTGTCTGTCAGTCATGGTACAATGTAAACTCGAGGGAGGGGGGGGGAGGGGGAGGGGTTTGTAAGGAATTTACACAACACCCTACTCTGTAACAGTTTGGTTGTTTTGTATCTGACTGGATTATAAGGGGTGTATGTAAACCAGACCTATACCTTTCTCCTGGCCTAACTATCTGTAACTCAGACCTGATGTTTAGCCTTCAACAAAATACTATTGAAGTAAATAAAAAAAATAAACAGTTAAAAATTCTTTTAGAAAAATAAAAAAAAACTGTATTTGTAACTATTTCATTATGGTAAAGGCATATTGAAAACCCTAGCCCTGGTCAAGATCTGTTGAGTGGTATTTGAGTTGTAGGCTGGAAAATCTAGAAAACAGTAATATTATATTTCTGACTTTGTTTTAACAGCCTGGGACGTATATACATATATAGGTCCCTGGTTTTAATTAATATACAATGTATATATGTATTGTAAACCAATATACACCATGTTCTTTGAAGGGGGCATAGTTATGAGTTTGACCTTTAATCAGATGACATTGATTGAGGTTTGGTCACTTATTGCTATATATGTAATGGAAAACAGTGAGGGACTGATGACATCGCCTTGGCGTCCACCTTTGTTGTGAAGAAATGATTTTGTTTATGCTATTGCAATTTACCCCTTGACCTTAATTGACCTGGAAATTAATAGGGGTCATCTAATACCAATGAACATATCATGACAACAAGTAAATGGTTTTAATATATTGCTCAGACAATTTAAGGCCCTCCGACGAATGGAGCCCAATTTAATATCACCTGCAAAGGTGTTTCACTGGGGATAATTAAACGAATGAACTCCATAATAAATTTAACATTGTGTTAGCTGCACAAGACTTCTACCTTTGACCTTGCATGGTGGAGATGATATACAGGATTTAAGGCTATATATTTTGTATGACTTAATTTTTTACTGTCGTTAATTTTTTTTCCCCGAAAAAGTATTAATTATTAATTTGAAAGTCCACTAAATCACGCAATCATGATAAAAATATTGTGAATATTTTCTCAATTAAGCTGTAATTTTCTTTGAGCTATAATCATATATTTCAAACCTGCCTTGGTTGATTAACCCACATGTGACTGACTTTTAATTTCAATCGGTGACATACATATAATTGTATATATATAGCATGTATATTATGTATTTTTACATCACCTGATCAATCAGCTTTTGACTGGGTGATTTTACATCGAACAATGAACCCCTGATATCAAACGACAGAAGCCCTGTGATCGGGTATAGATAACACTGGATACTGAACTTCTACACAGGTATATATACATTAATAGACCCTGGACTGGCATATATCCTCAATATTGCTCCGATTGTAGGAAAGCCATGATTCATTTTAATTATTTTATGGTTGCCTTGTCTCTTGCTGTTGCAAGTAAGTATATTTATTACATTTTTACCAGTGAAATATCGAAAATATTCATTCTATAAAAGTAATATTTTTCACTAGTGAGAAATGTCTCTTTTTCTGATTTGACCAATTAGAACGCTGCTTACAAACGAAATTTGAGAAAATCTGTCGCTGTAGATTTTGCTATGAAAATGTAATAAACAGAATATCTAACAGTATCTTCAGTAATACCAAATATATTTCACTCGTGTGGCTAATATTTTGATATTTTTCACTCGTGCTGCCGACTCGTGAAAAATATCAAACTATTAGCCCTACTGGTGAAATATATTTGGTATTACTGAAGACACTGTTAGATATCCTCTATATACTTTAAAGTTCATATTTAAGAGGTAATCTTATTTTAGCGATTTTCATGCTGAAATTATTCCGCTAAATAATGATTTCACTGATTACAGTTTCTGTATACTGCTTTCTACAGCAAGTACATGTATTGTGACTTCACCAACTCATAGCTATGCCTGTCTGTTAGGATTCAATTATGCACTAAAATCTAAGTGCGCCAAAATAGGTGTGTTTACAGTAATGTAAAAAGAATCCAAGATGAAACACATCAAAACCAATGAACCAGTGACTTGTATACATAATGTGGAAATAAGAAAGTCAAGTACTAGTAAATGATTTGGTCTTTATAACACAGATATATTTACCAAGTACAAAAGACCAATTTGATATAATATCGTGATAATGCTTACAATATCATACACCTATTGTTTCTATTGTCATGTTGGTGTAATCATATTATGGTCAGTAGATGTAATTCTATTGTCATGTTGGTGTAATTCTGTTGTCATCTGTTGATGTAATTCAATTGTCATCGGTCGATGTAATTGTATTTCCATCTGTTGATGTAATCCTATTGTCATCTGTTGATTTAATTGTATTTCCATCTGTTGATGTAATCCTATTGTCATCTGTTGATTTAATTGTATTTCCATCTGTTGATGTAATTGTATTGTCATCTGTTGATGTAATTGTATTGTCATCTGTTAATGTAATCCTATTGTCATCTGTTGATGTAATTCTGTTGTCATGTTGGTGTAATTCTGTTGCCATCTGCTGATGTAATTCAATTGTCATCTGTCGATGTAATCCTAATGTCATCTGTTGATGTAATTCTATTGTCATCTGTTGATGTAATTCTATTGTCATCTGCTGATGTAATTCTATTGTCATCTGTTGATGTAATTCTATTGTCATCTGTTAACGTAATTCTATTGTCATCTGTTGATGTAATTCTATTGTCATCTGTTGGTGTAATTCTATTTTCATCTGTTGATGTAATCCTATTGTCATCTGTTGATATAATTCTATTGTCATATGTTAATGTAATTCTATTGTCATCTGTTGATGTAATTATATTGTCATCTGTTGGTGTAATTGTATTGTCATCTGTTGATGTAATTCTTTTGTCATCTGTTGGTGTAATTCTTTTTTCATCTGTTTGTGTAATCCTATTGTCATCTGTTGATGTAATTCTATTGTCATGTTGGTGTAATTATGTTGTCATCTGTTGATGTTATTATATTGCCATCTGTTGATGTAATCCTATTATGGTCAGTAGATGTAATTCTATTGTCATCTATTGATGTAATTCTATTGTCATATATTGATGTAATCCTATTATGGTCAGTAGATGTAATTCTATTGTCATCTGTTGATGTAATTCTATTGTCATCTGTTGATGTAATTCTATTGTCATCTGTTGATGTAATTCTATTGTCATCTGTTGATGTAATTCTATTGTCATCTGTTGATGTAATTCTATTGTCATCTGTTGATGTAATTCTATTGTCATCTGTTGATGTAATCCTATTGTCATCTGTTAATGTAATTCTATTGTCATCTATTGATGTAATTCTATTGTCATCTGTTGGTGTAATTCTATTAACATCTGTTGATGTAATCCTATTAACATCTGTTGATGTAATTCTGTTTTCATCTGTTGATGTCATCTATTGTCATCTGTTGATGTCATTCTATTGTCATCTGTTGATGTAATTCTATTGTCATCTGTTGATGTCATTCTATTGTCATGTGTAGATGTAATTCTATTGTCATCTGTTGATGTAATTCTGTTTTCATGTTGGTGCAATTCTGTTGCCATCTGTTGATGTAATTCAATTGTCATCTGTCGATGTAATCCTATTGTCATCTGTTGATGTAATTCTACTGTCATCTGTTGATGAAATTCTATTGTCATCTGTTGATGTAATTCTATTGTCATCTGTTGATGTAATTTTATTGTCATCTGTTGATGTAATTCTATTGTCATGTGTAGATGTAATTCTATTGTCATCTGTTGATGTAATTCTATTGTCATCTGTTGATGTAATTCTACTGTCACCTGTTGATGTAATCCTATTGTCATCTGTTGATGTAATTCTATTGTCATGTGTAGATGAAATTCTTTTGTCATCTGTTGATGTAATTATATTGTCATCTGTTGATGTAATTATATTGTCATGTGTAGATGTAATTCTATTGTCATCTGTTGATGTAATTCTGTTTTCATGTTGGTGCAATTCTTTTGCCATCTGTTGATGTAATTCAATTGTCATCTGTCGATGTAATCCTATTTTCATATGTTGATGTAATTCTACTGTCATCTGTTGATGTAATTCTATTGTCATCTGTTGATGTAATTCTATTGTCATCTGTTGATGTAATTCTATTGTCATCTGTTGATGTAATTCTATTGTCATCTGTTGATGTAATCCTATTGTCATCTGTTGATGTAATTCTATTGTCATATGTTAATGTAATTCTACTGTCATCTGTTGATGTAATTATATTGTCATCTGTTGGTGTAATTGTATTGTCATCTGTTGATGTAATTCTATTGTCATCTGTTGGTGTAATTCTTTTTTCATCTGTTTGTGTAATCCTTTTGTCATCTGTTGATGTAATTCTGTTGTCATGTTGGTGTAATTATGTTGTCATCTGTTGATGTAATTATATTGCCATCTGTCGATGAAATTCTATTGTCATCTGTTGATGTAATTCTATTGTCATCTGTTGATGTAATTCTATTGTCATATATTGATGTAATCCTATTGTCATCTGTTGATGTAATCCTATTGTCATGTGTAGATGTAATTCTATTGTCATCTGTTGATGTAATTCTATTGTCATGTGTAGATGTAATTCTATTGTCATCTATTGATGTAATCCTATTGTCATCTGTTGATGTAATCCTATTGTCATCTGTTGATGTAATTCTATTGTCATCTGTTGATGTAATCCTATTGTCAGGTGTAGATGTAATTCTATTGTCATCTGTTGATGTAATCCTATTGCCATGTGTAGATGTAATTCTATTGTCATCTGTTGATGTGATTCTATTAATATATGTTGATGTAATTCTATTGTCATCTGTTGATGTGATTCTATTAATATATGTTGATGTAATTCTATTGTCATCTGTTGATGTAATTCTATTGTCATCTGTTGATTTAATCCTATTGTCACCTGTTGATATAATTCTACTGTCACCTGTTGATATAATTCTACTGTCATCTGTTGATGTAATTCTACTGTCATCTGTTGATGTAATTCTATTGTCATCTGTTGATGTAATTCTATTGTCATCTGTTGATGTAATCCTATTGTCATCTGTTGATGTAATTCTATTGTCATATGTTAATGTAATTCTACTGTCATCTGTTGATGTAATTATATTGTCATCTGTTGGTGTAATTGTATTGTCATCTGTTGATGTAATTCTATTGTCATCTGTTGGTGTAATTCTTTTTTCATCTGTTTGTGTAATCCTTTTGTCATCTGTTGATGTAATTCTGTTGTCATGTTGGTGTAATTATGTTGTCATCTGTTGATGTAATTATATTGCCATCTGTCGATGAAATTCTATTGTCATCTGTTGATGTAATTCTATTGTCATCTGTTGATGTAATTCTATTGTCATATATTGATGTAATCCTATTGTCATCTGTTGATGTAATCCTATTGTCATGTGTAGATGTAATTCCATTGTCATCTGTTGATGTAAATCTATTGTCATGTGTAGATGTAATTCTATTGTCATCTATTGATGTAATCCTATTGTCATCTGTTGATGTAATCCTATTGTCATCTGTTGATGTAATTCTATTGTCATCTGTTGATGTAATCCTATTGTCAGGTGTAGATGTAATTCTATTGTCATCTGTTGATGTAATCCTATTGCCATGTGTAGATGTAATTCTATTGTCATCTGTTGATGTGATTCTATTAATATATGTTGATGTAATTCTATTGTCATCTGTTGATGTGATTCTATTAATATATGTTGATGTAATTCTATTGTCATCTGTTGATGTAATTCTATTGTCATCTGTTGATTTAATCCTATTGTCACCTGTTGATATAATTCTACTGTCACCTGTTGATATAATTCTACTGTCATCTGTTGATGTAATTGTATGGTCACAAGACTTTCAAACTAAATTTCTTTAGAAGTGATATCTAGTACTGTAATTAACACCTGTATTTTCAGTCTGTCAATGAGATACCATCCATACAAACCAGTAAAATATCCTTTTCACCAGTAATGTAGCCTGTCTACTTATGTGTTTGCGTTCATTCCAGGTGCTTGGCCTGAATGGCCCGCCGAGTCCAGTTACTCGGGCTTGTCCTATGGGCCCACACCATTTTGGTGTAAGCCCTATGGCTTTGCATGTCTAACAGGAAGGACATTTGCCGACAATCCCCGGGGTCAGAACATCACAGCTGATCTCAGTACGACTAAATCAGTACAGAAAATCAACCACGAGTACTGTAACCTTACCAACTATGGCGGCCCAAGTACACAGGCGCCTTGCGAAGAGTACTGGCAGGCAGATGGACGGGTGTTCATTGCCTCTGACAACTTCTGTTGCCAAGGTTACGGGTCACCTGGATTATTTCCCTTGAAAGTACCACAGACAAACTGGATGACCCAACAGATGAAACTAAATTCACAGCTTGGACACTACAAGGGTGCGTTTTACGACGGTAAAGTTTACAATTATACCATGACCTTGACCCCTGGACCACCTCCATCATCCTCCGTCAAACAACCGCCCCCACCTCATGGAGGCGTCATCTATTTCTGGTATTACGCATCATTCCCAGATAAAAAGCCAGTGGCCCAAGGAGAGGGGTGTGTTATTGACATGAGCCAGGCCTCAAAGTGTGTTGGTGAAGCCCCGGTCTTCCTTTACACAGAATACCGTGTGTTTTCTTCCACCACATTCAGTAACTACACACAGTTTGAACTACCAGCTCAATGCAAAGACAGCCGTAAAACTGACTGTTACAACAGAGGGGGAGGGCCGCCTCCATTGTTCTAAAGCTATAATATTAATCCATTGATGTTAAACCATAACACCAAATGAAAAAAATGAAATTAAATCTTACAATTAGACTAATTTGTTTGATATTATCAACTGATATTATAAAATAACACATTTTAATTCAATATTGTCCCTTTGTGTATTCATAATAACTTTGATATTTGAAATTATGTCTTGCTATTTCCAATATTGTCCAAACACGAATACAACCTTATTTGGAATATCCTTGTTCATTAAAAGAAATTTCTGTTTAAGATGTTAATTGTTTCGTTTGATTTTTTCAATCAAAACTAAAAATCAACGTGACATACTTCACTCCCTCAAAAAAAATATACCTGCATACCATACCAAATCTTGTTAGCATAACTCTGTAAAATAGGTCATAACAAAATACTGGCTAGATGCTTGACATCTTGGTAAATAATAATCTGTAAACTTTATTAATAATTGCCCCAGTAGTTTAGGAAGTGGACAAAGGTTTTTTTCAACAACAAAAAATGGCCGTAACTCCTTTTCAAATGGTTTAAATATAAAAATACTTCTTAGATGGGTTATTAGTTTATCAAATTTCTTTGAAATCAGTCTTTTAGCTTAAAGAAGTTGTCAGGATCAGTATTTTTCATAGGGGTGGGACAATATATGCCCGTCCCATGCCAACGTGGAAGAAGTAATTGTTTCAGATTTCAAAAATAATGCAAATGATCAAATGCAATGTCACAAAGAAAACAAGGTTTTCATCATCTAAAACCTAAAAGTTTAAACACATCAACTGAAAACTGTGGGAGTAGATTTCCGGACCAATATTTAGAGTGTGAAATATGTAAGGGGCAATAACTCTATCTTTAGTCGAATCAAACCAATGTTCAGGAACACATAACTTCATGCCATGGTAAGTAAGTTTTCCACGCTTGGAAGAGATTGGTTGAAAACACTGTGAGATGGAAATCTCTGGCCAAGACTTAGATTGAGAAATATGTAAGGGACAGCAATTCTTTCAAATATAGTCCATTCAAACTGATGTGTAGGAAAACACAACTCCTTTAATTGCCATGGTGAATAAGAAAGTTTGAAATAGATTGATTGAAAATTGTGCGAAGAGATCTACGGACAAATAAAAGTTTATGGCAGACAGATTTGCAACACCATAACACGTCCTGTCAAATTTGACAGGGCATGTAAAAAGGGTCAAAATAAAAATATATCAGTTGGATACACAACATCAAGATGAAGTTATCTGTTATTGAAATTGGCTCAGTAGTTTTGGAGGCAAAGTTTTTCCAAAGACAGGTCATAATTTCCTTAAAAGGGGTCAAACAAAAAAATATTACTTACCGTGGTAGATGCATAGCTTCAGATGGCCATTGAAATCAGTCCTTTACTTAGAAGACAAAATTTTCTATAAACAGAAAATCTGATTCAAGTATATATCCCAAACTTTATTGAGAGAAATATAATACAGGCTTACATAGTTGCATAAGCTCATCTTAACCCTGTTTCATAAGATATGTATAGATACAAAACACATGTAAACAACGGCAATGTAGAACATCCATGTTAACATTCTGGTGTAAAATGAACATTATTTACCACAATAATTAATGTGCAAGTAAGTGTAGGCTGTATAAAACACTACAGTATGGTAACTGGGAGACTGAAAATACTTCATGACACAGTCATTCACAGATTTAACATCATAATAAGATTGTTTAACATCCAGGTAGTTACCTAAATCTGCAGACAAAGGAAAATATCTGTCAAACTGTACCTCTAGACATGACTTCCCATTGATAGATTACGACATATTCAGTCATTGTTTGCCTTATCTTATTGGTCATCCGTAATATTATATAAAATTTCACTGTTCCACTGTTTAGGTTTTCACATCCTCATTAAGGTACCACATGCAATACCAGTTTTAAGTTCCGACACGAACCAGTGATTAGTGCTGCCTGATGATATTATAACTAACATTGTACAAGAGCTACCAAAGAGACACTTCTTCCTCCACGAGAACTGGAAAGATCACCTAGGTATGAATTTACTGCTTCATGTTATAGCGACACACCAACATTTTAGATAACTTCTTGTCTAGAAATAAGTTGATGTTGATGAAGACAACCATGAAGCATCTCCCAGTTTCTGATGGATCTAACACAATAGATGGAAAAAGAAAAAAGGTCTTATTGTTTGTTCATGACAACATTTTCTGTTTCTTCTCTGCAGGTCCATTTAATGAAGCATCTCCACTCCCATCTTCTTCGTCTTCCTCATCTTCTTCCTCATCTTCTTCATCTGAAAATTAATACATTTATGTTAAGATTGTACATAATTTGTTCAGTGTTCATGCAAGTATGAATTCACATCGACCACAAACATCTTCATAGAATAAATATTTAACAAGAGGCAGAGATTTTATCGATCACCTGAATATTTATTCAACCACTGAAAAATATTCTCAATAAATTAACTCAAGTTTTCATTTGGACCCAGTTCTATATGTCTTTTGGGGTCAAACAAACCCCATTTATTTAATTCATATATCCCTGTTCCAATAAAGTTTCAGACTAAATGTGCCTGTAAACCAATGATTCATTATAAGGATGAGCAACCGTTTAAAGCATAATTTTAGTCAAGTTCCCTTTTTGAGGTCCACCCATGCAGAGTAGCTTTATAAAAACCTAATGCTACTTGCTCTTCATGGATTGTTATTGTAAACTTAATAATTAAGCATTACATTATTTTGAAACATTGTATATGTATATTACCTCCTTCTTTCAATGAAAAAAAGTCACATTCATGTCCACAAGCACCTGTGGACATTACATACATTTGTATACATATGTACATGAAGAAGGCATGTACATGTGTGTAACAGGAGAAAGAGAAACTGTAGTTTTCAGACGGGGTTCGAACCCGGGACCTACCGAACACTAGACGAACACTCTACCAACTGAGCTACCTGGTCGCCGATGATCAAGCCAGTCCAGTTCTTTTACACATGTACTTTCGCTTTCAGTATTTACTATTACTGAAGGATATATATGGAGATATGTGTCCAGTTCGAAAACATTTTCAAAGTATAGTTACTTTGTTTACACACATATATACGCCATATGATTTTACAACAACAATGGGATTTAATCAGAATAAGAGACATACCTTCTCCAACATTAGCACTTTCAGTTGTACTTGAAGCCTTTTCTTCTTCAACTATTGTGGTTAAAAAATCATTTGATTCCTGCTGAACTGAACAGAGTGCTTTGTGCAATGTACCAAAGTCTACACCACCGTTTGTGGCGCCACATGGCTTTACAAATTCAACTTGTTGGCCATTTCTAAGGCAAAGTGTGAGCTTTACTTCGTTGGATGTTGACATTTCCATATTGCACGTGTCTCCAACAGGATGTAGCTACTTTTACTGCACATGCGCATAAATGAAATATAAATCCGAAACTGATTTGTGTCCTATCATTTGATTGGCTAAAAGTTTTCCCGAACTTATTTGGATGTAAACATCAAAACAAAGCTGCAAAGGTGAGCATCTGGATGTAAGAAAAACAGTTAATAGGTAATCCATTGAAATGTATATTTAACGAAACTTTAACTTAATTAAGATTAAGTCGTAAACATAACATTTAGTCGAAAAAATAGCTCTACAGAGCAAATGTAAACGTGGATAAGGCAGGACCATAAATAATATAACCATGCAGATACATTTCTATGTGTAATAATATAAGCTTAAGTTATAGACAAAAAGTTACATAGGCATGACATTAGTGATTAGACTAGAAACTCACTTTTGATGATCATCTAAGTGAACATTTAAATAAGGCAAACTCCATGTTCGCCATATCATGCTCAGGAGAACTTTTCAACATATCCTGGAGGGGCAAACATTTATACCCCTAGATACAAAACATATAGGTAAACATGCATTTCCGACCCATTTGGATTTTGCAAGCTCTGTTTGGTCGCCATACAAAATGAATGACACAGAAAAAGGTTGAAGGTGTCCAGAGAAAGTCAACAAAACTTGCCAATGATGGATCTTGCATACACGGAACGATTAGTTATATTAATTGAACCTACCAACTCTCGCATAGCGACGTATAAGAGAATTAAGATATATTATTGAAAACTATAAGATTATAAGCTGAGTATAAGTTGGATACAAATAATATTCTTAAACCATGGGATGGCCACTAGATATTGTGGGCCAGTAATAGAGGTAGAGGGAACTCACAAAGAGCTACATCGTCGGAAACCCACGGCGCGCGGTACACTTCTCTGACGTTTGCATCCCTTGGGCCAGAATCGGTATAAACCTCGTTTCCCCGAATAGAAGTCTATTCCGAGATTTCAACCAATCAAAATGGTCGTTTCTCTAGACACTCTATTAGATGATTTTACCGTGACCACGACCAGCATATTTCTGTAGACATGACGCCAATGTCAATCGCCGTATAGCAGGACCTTATATTTTAATCACAATCGGCACAATTATAACACAATCGACAGGTTTTGTTGACAGGCGGTGCTACAAATGAAACGGGATACCCCGGCTTGATGTCCCGGCTGTATGTAGTCACGGATGAAACCATCGATATGATTGGCTACTATTTTAGTACGAAAACGAGAGTTTCTTTCGATTTGAGCCCACGGGATGCAAGCGTAAGAGAAGTGTACCGTGGGTTTCCGACGATGAAAGAGCTATAAACTAATATAAGAAAGAACTTTTTCTCACAGCAAATAGTAACCGTTTGGAATGTTTTTTCCAGACCTAGAGAACATAGTAATCAACATAACCTTTGTTATCACTGTTATGCTGATGACACACAGATCTACATGGTCATCAGACCACAGGACAGCTGGGACACCGTATCAGAAAATCTTGAAGCTTGTCTGACAGACATCAGAAGCTGGATGAATGCCAACATGCTAAAACTAAATCAGGAAAAGACGGAACTGATCGTCTTTTCTCCAAAGTGTAAGCAATCAACAGCTCTCCAGCTCAAGGTCGGAACAAGTACAGTAGAGGCTGTCCCAACCGTTAAAAATCTAGGGGTGTACTTTGATAGTTCACTGAACATGGAGAAACAAGTGAATGCTATTGCCAAATACTGTTACTACCAGATCAGGAACATCGGCTGTATACGGCAGTTTATAACTGCCGATGCATGCAAGATTTTGGTTCATTCACTTGTTACCTCACGGCTGGACTATGGAAATGCCCTACTCTGTGGTATATCTGACAAATTGACAAGTCGCCTACAGAAGGTCCAAAACAAGGCAGCACGTCTCGTTTCTCGAGTTAGAAAGAGAGAACACATCACTCTAGTTCTGTATTCATTGCACTGGCTACCTGTGCAATACAGGTCACAATACAAAATCTTGGTATACACATACAAGGCACTTGATGGAACAGCTCCCCAGTACATACGGGAGCTAGTTGCCCTGTATCAGCCGTCACGATCACTGAGGTCTAAGACAGAATCATTGTTGTGTGTCCCAAAATCTCGTACTATGACCTATGGAAACCGGTGTTTTGGGAAAGTTTCGGCCACTTTGTGGAATAGATTACCATCCGCTATCCGAAAAACTAATACTCTGGCCAAATTCAAGAAACTTCTGAAGACGTACCTTTTCACGTCTGCATATTAGGGACAACTTAGACATCATGTATATACTGACATTTGTTTATCTACAGTAGATGTAGTTTGTATTTATATGCAATTTTTTATATTATCACATTAGCTTAGATTGTAATAACTTCTTTATTTATGCAGTGTAAGTATCAAATTATTATCTACATGTTGTGAAGCGCTTTAGAGTAATTTTACAAATTATATAGAGTGCTATATAAAGGTTGTATATTATCATTATTAGTAGTAAAAAGCAACAAACATAAACACATTCAAGAAAAGACTAGATAAACATTAGGCTTCACAGAAACTAACTTATGTACAAATTATTTGAATAATTAAAAGGTGGATAATCAGAACCGAATGGTAAAAACATTTCAAACACAAACTTAAAATGTTCCTATACTTTTTCTGTTGTATCATTATTAATGAATTCGAATGAGCACTTGCAATTGTATATATATATGTCATTGAATATTTGATTTGAACATTTTAGGTTCATTTATTTGTGAGATGTGGATACACATGTATACAAACAATGTTATTATGTACTTTAATTGTATGTATATACTCCCTTTGAGTCTGGTGTAGAGTGTCAGAAATTGAGCCTGTACGAGACTTAAACTTTAACTTAATGTTCATTGTTTTAACATTCACGACTTTGAAGAAACCCTCTGGTAAATGTAAGCTTGCATGAGATTGGTTTACATACATATGTAATGAAGATATATTTTGCTGTAATGAAGTATTTTTTGTAAGTCGTTATGTTTTCCAACTAAATGTACATTTGCAGATACATGTACATGTAGATAAATAATCCGAAGAGTTCTGACTATCTGATGAGACAGATCCACTAAATATTGGTGTTTCTGCATGGTGGATTGATACAATTAATATGGATCAGATAGTCAGAACACTTCAGACTAAGTTGTATCCAGTTATTTCTCAGCTGTACATGTTCTAGTAACAAATGATGCTTTAAAAGTTTGTTAATGTTATTGATTTCTTTTATTTCTTTCAGCATCACTACACAAGACAATGAAGAAAAAACACTAGTTCAGCATCATCATTATTTTTCTTTAATTTTATGATGAGATGCCACACAATCATCATAATAGTATTCCTGACACACGATGTTCACACAAGTTGTGTCCATGATGAAATTCAGACAGCAGATCCAATAAAAGCCGGTGTTGTTTATCGGGAAAATAAACCAGCAGAAGATTTTTCCCCCAGCAAATCAAAGAGAGCAACAAGTGTGAACTACTACCAGCCAATCCGGTTGAAATTCTTCAAACTTGATTTTGATTTTGAACTGACAGAACAGGAAGGGACGAGAATTCAGAAAGCTCTTACAGATGCCATCACTTTCATAGAGAATACATTTTCTGGTAACCTGATTTTATAAGCTCTCGTGTATACATGCATGTGTATTGTTTGGTTGTTTACATTGTTGATGTTGGGAAATTAAACTGGACTGAGTTGATCATTGGCAAGCAAGTAGCTCATGATCAGTTGGTAGAGTACTAGTGTTCATCAAGTGTTTGGAAGGTCCCTGGTTCGAACACCTGTCTACATTTTTACTTTCTTCCGTTACACATATATCCTCATGAACCTTTAACAAAGTCTTCAACCCGTAGACACACTCGAGACCCTATACCACCTTCTGTGGGTATATTTTGTTGGGTGCCAAATGTAACAGGAGAGGAAAAATGCACAGCCAGACCAGGGTTTGAACCTAGGACCGTCCAAACTCTTAGACAGAAACTCAACCAATTGTGTTTTCTGGTCACCGACAATCAACTCGGTCCAGATCCGCTAAAAATATCAGATGAATAGAACACCATTGATTGACGTTTTACATGTACCAATGACTAAGGTACCGGTGAAACAGATATTCAGATTAGTCAACAATGACATTAGATCATATAACAACTTCAATGTGAAGGAAGGATATATGTATATTCTAAAATGTTTGAGTCACAATATATATAGAAATAAAATATCATTGGTCCTTACTTACTTCAGGGCTTCAGTTTTATATCAGGAGTGACGTTAGGTATACATTTCATATATATAAGCAAAGTCTGTTAACTTTCAAGACGTCAACTCTTATAATTTCAGTAGCAAGACATCCACTCTGTTATAATTTCAGTAGTAAGAGTTAATGAGTACCTTGTTCACTGTTATAACCTCAGTAGTAGGAGTTCATTAATTCTGTTATAATTTCAGTGGTTAGAATTAATGGCCATTTGCTGCTCAAGAGGACAGGTTGTCTAAAGACTTGGCATAAAGAACCAAACGCTGGAAAGTAATGATGATATTATTGTAATAACTTTTTGTATAAATTGTTTACTCTGTCTTGAAATAACCACAAACTTAGATAGCAATCTTAGTTTGTGAAATAACAAATATTTGTTATTTGATAACTGCTAGCTGTCGGACAGTTTCTATAACTCAAGTTTCATTTTTGAAAGGCAGAATTTGAAAAAAAATACATTTTGTACTAGCCTGACTCATCCATACATATTTTACAGAGAAGGTTTTGTGTGTTGAGGTGTGCTATATATATTTGTGTGTTGTTTACAGGTGTTTTATATTTGTTTGTTGTTTACAGGTGTGCTATATTAGACGAAAATTACAGAGAAGAATATTGTCACGATGCCGTAAAGGTACATATATAAAATGGCTTAAAAAAACAAAAAGAGGGAACAGGTTGTATAAATAACACATTCAATACAAAGATTTTGATTTAGTACTGAATGTAAACCACTTTATGAAGAAAACAATTTTGTCATGTATTCTTCTAGTTCTGCCATTTGATTTGTGCTAATTATAATATAAGACGCCATATTAAAGTGTTATCCTTGTGCATTCCAGTCGGTCTCTTCCCATTTTCTCAATTCAGCACATTAAATGCTCTAGAAATTTCAATATTTCTAAACAAATATTGATGGATTCTAAACAACGATCTGGTACATTGTATATGAATGTACAATGATTGAAGGTTAAAATGTCAAGGCCACTGCCATTTTCTATCTATAGAAATTTGATGGCTAATTCAGATTTTTATCACTTCCACAATTCCATTTCAAAACTGCATGTATACAAAGGTGAAATATAAAATGCCTTTGACTTAGAATTTCAGAATTCCAATATCAATGCTAACCTACTATCTATATTGACATAAGAGCTAAAGGCATTCTTGAAAAACTTACTTTTCTTACTTTTTCTCTGAATCTCAGAAGTTGACATGTTGTGGTTTTGACTATTAGTAATTGACATGTGGGTGTGGTTTTGACTTAGTAATTGACATGTGGGTGTGGCTTTGACTGTTAGTAATTGACATATGGGTGTGGTTTTGACTGTTAGTAATTGACATGTGGGTGTGGTTTAAACTGTCAGTAATTGACATGTGGGTGTGGTTTTGACTGTTAGTAATTGACATGTAGGTGTGTTTTTGACTGTCAGTAACTGACATGTGGGTGTGGCTTTGCCTGTCAGTAATTGATATGTGGGTGTGGCTTTGCCTGTCAGTAATTGCGTTTGGGTATGGTTTAGACTGTCGGTAATTGACATGTAGGTGTGGCTTTGACTGTCAGTACTTGACATGTGGGCGGGTTTGACTGTCAGTCATTGACATGTGGGTGTGGTTTTGGCTGTTAGTAATTGACATGTAGGTGTGTTTTTGACTGTCAGTAACTGACATATGGGTGTGGTTTTGACTGTTAGTAATTGACAGGTGGGTGTGGTTTTGACTTAGTAATTGACATGTGGGTGTGGCTTTTGACTGTTAGTAATTGACATGTAGGTGTGTTTTTGACTGTTAGTAACTGACAAGTGGGTGTGGCTTTGCCTGTCAGTAATTGATATGTGGGTGTGGCTTTGCCTGTCAGTAATTGCCGTTTGGGTATGGTTTAGACTGTCGGTAATTGACATGTAGGTGTGGCTTTGACTGTCAGTAATTGACATGTGGGTGTGGTTTGGACTGTAAGTAATTGACATGTGGGTGTGGTTTAGACTGTACGTAAGTGACATGTGGGTGTGGTTTAGACTTTTAGTAATTGACATGTGGGAGTGGCTTTGACTGTCAGTAATTGACATGTGGGTGTGGTTTTGACTGATAGTAATTGACATGTGGGTGTGGCTTTGACTGTCAGTAACTGGTATGTGTGTGTAGCTTTGACTGTCAGTAATTGACATGTGTGTGTAGCTTTGACTGTCAGTAATTGACATGTGTGTGTAGCTTTGACTGTCAGTAATTGACATATGACTGTCATTTTGACTGTCAGTAACTGATATGTGGTTGTGGTTTTGGCTGTCAGTAATTGATGTGTGGTTGTGGTTTTGACTGTTAGTAATTGAGGTTTTGGTATGGTTTTGACTGTTAGAAATTGACATGTGGGTGTGGTTTTGACTGTTAGTAATTGCCGTTTGGGTATGGTTTTGACTGTTAGAAATTGACATGTAGGTGTGTTTTTGACTGTCAGTAATTGACATGTAGGTGTGGTTTTGACTGTCAGTAATTGATGTGTGGGTGTGATTTTGACTGTTAGTAATTGACGTTTGGGTATGGTTTAGACTGTCGGTAATTGACATGTAGGTGTGGTTTTGACTGGTAGAAATTGACATGTTTGTGTGGTTTTGACTGTAAGAAATTGCCGTTTTGGTATGGTTAAGACTGTCGGTAATTGACATGTAGGTGTGGCTTTGACTGTCAGTACTTGACATGTGGGTGTGGCTAACTGTTAGTAATTGACATGTGGGTGTGGCTTTGACTGTTAGTAATTGACATGTGGGTGTGGTTTTGACTGTTAGTAATTGACATGTGGATGTGGCATTGACTGTTAGTAATTGACATGTAGATGTGGCTTTGACTGTAAGTAATTGCCGTTTTGGTATGGTTAAGACTGTCGGTAATTGACATGTAGGTGTGGCTTTGACTGTCAGTACTTGACATGTGGGTGTGGCTTACTGTCAGTACTTGACATGTGGGTGTGGCTTTGACTGTTAGTACTTGACATGTGGGTGTGGTTTGACTGTCAGTCATTGACATGTGGGTGTGGTTTTGGCTGTTAGTAATTGACATGTAGGTGTGTTTTTGACTGTCAGTAACTGACATATGGGTGTGGTTTTGACTGTTAGTAATTGACAGGTGGGTGTGGTTTTAACTGTTAGTAATTGACATGTGGGTGTGGCTTTTGACTGTTAGTAATTGACATGTAGGTGTGTTTTTGACTGTTAGTAACTGACAAGTGGGTGTGGCTTTGCCTGTCAGTAATTGATATGTGGGTGTGGCTTTGCCTGTCAGTAATTGCCGTTTGGGTATGGTTTAGACTGTCGGTAATTGACATGTAGGTGTGGCTTTGACTGTCAGTAATTGACATGTGGGTGTGGTTTGGACTGTAAGTAATTGACATGTGGGTGTGGTTTAGACTGTACGTAAGTGACATGTGGGTGTGGTTTAGACTTTTAGTTATTGACATGTGGGAGTGGCTTTGACTGTCAGTAATTGACATGTGGGTGTGGTTTTGACTGATAGTAATTGACATGTGGGTGTGGCTTTGACTGTCAGTAACTGGTATGTGTGTGTAGCTTTGACTGTCAGTAATTGACATGTGTGTGTAGCTTTGACTGTCAGTAATTGACATGTGTGTGTAGCTTTGACTGTCAGTAATTGACATATGACTGTCATTTTGACTGTCAGTAACTGATATGTGGTTGTGGTTTTGACTGTCAGTAATTGATGTGTGGGTGTGGTTTTGACTGTTAGTAATTGACGTTTTGGTATGGTTTTGACTGTTAGAAATTGACATGTGGGTGTGGTTTTGACTGTTAGTAATTGACATGTAGGTGTGTTTTTGACTGTCAGTAATTGACATGTAGGTGTGTTTTTGACTGTCAGTAATTGACATGTAGGTTTGGTTTTGACTGTCAGTAATTGACATGTAGGTGTGGTTTTGACTGTAAGTAATTGCCGTTTTGGTATGGTTAAGACTGTCGGTAATTGACATGTAGGTGTGGCTTTGACTGTCAGTACTTGACATGTGGGTGTGGCTAACTGTTAGTAATTGACATGTGGGTGTGGCTTTGACTGTTAGTAATTGACGTTTGGGTATGGTTTTGACTGTTAGAAATTGACATGTAGGTGTGGTTTTGACTGTTAGAAATTGACATGTAGGTGTGGTTTTGACTGTAAGTAATTGCCGTTTTTGTATGGTTAAGACTGTCGGTAATTGACATGTAGGTGTGGCTTTGACTGTCAGTACTTGACATGTGGGTGTGGCTTACTGTCAGTACTTGACATGTGGGTGTGGCTTACTGTTAGTAATTGATATGTAGGTTTGGTTTTGACTCTTAGTAATTGATATGTGGGTGTGGCCTTGACTGTCAGTAATTGACATGTGGGTGTGGCTAACTGTTAGTAATTGACATGTGGGTGTGGCTTTGACTGTTAGAAATTGACATGTTTGTGTGGTTTTGACTGTAAGTAATTGCCGTTTTGGTATGGTTAAGACTGTCGGTAATTGACATGTAGGTGTGGCTTTGACTGTCAGTACTTGACATGTGGGTGTGGCTAACTGTTAGTAATTGACATGTGGGTGTGGCTTTGACTGTTAGTAATTGACATGTGGGTGTGGTTTTGACTGTTAGTAATTGACATGTGGATGTGGCATTGACTGTTAGTAATTGACATGAAGATGTGGCTTTGACTGTAAGTAATTGCCGTTTTGGTATGGTTAAGACTGTCGGTAATTGACATGTAGGTGTGGCTTTGACTGTCAGTACTTGACATGTGGGTGTGGCTTACTGTCAGTACTTGACATGTGGGTGTGGCTTACTGTTAGTAATTGATATGTAGGTTTGGTTTTGACTGTTAGTAATTGATATGTGGGTGTGGCTTTGACTGTCAGTAATTGACATGTGGGTATGGTTTTTGACTTTCAGTAATTGACATGTGGGTATGGTTTTTGACTGCCAGTAATTGACATGTGGATTTTGTTTAGAATGTTAGTAATTGACAAGTGGGTGTGGCTTTGCCTGTCAGTAATTGCCGTTTGGGTATGGTTTAGACTGTCGGTAATTGACATGTAGGTGTGGCTTTGACTGTCAGTAATTGACATGTGGGTGTGGTTTGGACTGTAAGTAATTGACATGTGGGTGTGGTTTAGACTGTACGTAAGTGACATGTGGGTGTGGTTTAGACTTTTAGTAATTGACATGTGGGAGTGGCTTTGACTGTCAGTAATTGACATGTGGGTGTGGTTTTGACTGATAGTAATTGACATGTGGGTGTGGCTTTGACTGTCAGTAACTGGTATGTGTGTGTAGCTTTGACTGTCAGTAATTGACATGTGTGTGTAGCTTTGACTGTCAGTAATTGACATGTGTGTGTAGCTTTGACTGTCAGTAATTGACATATGACTGTCATTTTGACTGTCAGTAACTGATATGTGGTTGTGGTTTTGACTGTCAGTAATTGATGTGTGGGTGTGGTTTTGACTGTTAGTAATTGACGTTTTGGTATGGTTTTGACTGTTAGAAATTGACATGTGGGTGTGGTTTTGACTGTTAGTAATTGCCGTTTGGGTATGGTTTTGACTGTTAGTAATTGACATGTAGGTGTGTTTTTGACTGTCAGTAATTGACATGTAGGTGTGGTTTTGACTGTCAGTAATTGACATGTGTGTGTAGCTTTGACTGTCAGTAATTGACATGTGGGTGTGGTTTTGACTGTTAGTAATTGACGTTTGGGTATGGTTTTGACTGTTAGAAATTGACATGTAGGTGTGGTTTTGACTGTTAGAAATTGACATGTTTGTGTGGTTTTGACTGTCAGTAATTGATGTGTGGGTGTGGTTTTGACTGTTAGAAATTGACATGTTTGTGTGGTTTTGACTGTAAGTAATTGCCGTTTTGGTATGGTTAAGACTGTCGGTAATTGACATGTAGGTGTGGCTTTGACTGTCAGTACTTGACATGTGGGTGTGGCTAACTGTTAGTAATTGACATGTGGGTGTGGCTAACTGTTAGTAATTGACATGTGGGTGTGGTTTTGACTGTTAGTAATTGACATGTGGATGTGGCATTGACTGTTAGTAATTGACATGTAGGTGTGGCTTTGACTGTCAGTACTTGACATGTGGGTGTGGCTTACTGTCAGTACTTGACATGTGGGTGTGGCTTACTGTTAGTAATTGATATGTAGGTTTGGTTTTGACTGTCAGTAATTGATATGTGGGTGTGGCTTTGACTGTCAGTAATTGACATGTGGGTATGGTTTTTGACTTTCAGTAATTGACATGTGGGTATGGTTTTTGACTGCCAGTAATTGACATGTGGATTTTGTTTAGAATGTTAGTAATTGACAAGTGGGTGTGGTTTAGACTGTCGGTAATTGACATGTAGGTGTGGTTTTGACTGTCAGTAATTGACATGTGAGTGTGGTTTTGACTGTCAGTAATTGACATGTTTGTGTGATTTTGACTGTCAGTAATTGACATGTAGGTGTGGTTTTGACTCAGTAATTGACATGTAGGTGTGGTTATGACTATCAGTAATTGATATATGTGGGTGTGGTTTAAATTCCAGATTCCAAAAGAACACCTTGGTTCCCTGTGGGTGTGGAGGGTTAACAATGAGAGTTTGCCGGGGGAGGAGTTATTCCCCCCTGGTGAAGGTATCCCTAATGCAGACACAGTGCTTTATATCACAGCAAAGACGACAAGGACGTGTTACCAGAGAAAGGTAAATCTGCTTGATACATGAACTCTTACAATATCACGAAAATCTTGATCAAGTGTTGAAAACCAGCTTTCCTGGAGACTAATTTACATGTGTCTGTTCTGTTGACAGGAATATCTCAACCCCTGTGTATGTGTTTGGCTGGTCAGTGTGAGGCTTGCTGAATGCTGGCCAGCAAGAACTCTTGCACAGGAGTCGAGGTATCTTTGTCCAAGAAAAAATTAACAAATAAAAAGATGCTGTGAACTGTAAACATTGCACCATCATCAATGTCCCAATAAATGTCACATGTGCGTTGAAAATGATGGTGTTACCATTTTGTGTCATGGTTACACTACATAAAATGATGATGCTCCCCCATTGTCAGTCGCGTCATACTACCTTTCTTACCCTAGTGGTACTCCAACAATGTTAGAGGTTTAACACGGCAAGATACTTTTTGATAGGCGCTGTGTAACAGTCTGCAAAATCATATCTGATAATAAAAAGGCTGACCAGTGGCCTCTAATGTTATAGGAGTAACCCTAGTGGGTGGCAGAGAAATCTAGAATAGGTAAAAGGGGAGACAAATCTGAATGATGGGAGAAACTATGATCGACTTACCATCTTTAGAGAGGAGGATTTAATTAGAAATTAGCTATTCCTTATAGAGAATCAAAGTTTGGTTTTTGTCTCTGGTGTTATTCTATTCAGATTTTATTAAGGTTTGTCATATCTAACTTAAATACTTTGGTAGCATTTCTTTGGTTCATATTTATATCAGGTAGCTAGTGTACCAGCAATTTGTTAGAAGTCAATGTTCCAGTATATATGTACATTCTATGGATAAATATGCCCATGTGCCCAGGTTTTGACTGTGTTGATTTATTTTCTTGTATGTAGTAAATTTACCTTTAAAGACTATTAATTTACTCAAAGGTAATGAAAAAACAAATCATATATAGTGCATGCTCCGTTTACAAATTCCCCTGGCCCGTACACTCCAGATTAGTACTTAGTAATTTTTACTTCTATATAACCTACTGAAGCTACTCTGTTATAAACTATTACAGAATCACATCACTCTGGCTTACTCCGGCTATTGTCAACTGGACCAGTATGATCGACCAATCGCAGGCTACATAAACTTCTGTCCCTACCTCATCAGGGCTACAAACATGACAGAGGAAAAGGTGTACATGGTAATGTTTACCCTGGTAAAATAAACCCACATCTCAGTGATGTTGTGGTTATCTTCCTTACAAATTGCTTTTATTCAGAATCTAACCACACCTTGAGTTATATTCTTGTGTACTTTTCAGAGTTTTCATTTATTCTTGTGTACTGTCCAAAATCATCATCTATTTCATCTAGTCTTGTGTAGTTTTCAAACTTTTCTTCTGTTCTTGTATACCTTTCAAACTTGTCATCTATTCGTGTGTACCTTTCAAATGTGTCAATAGATCTAGATAAACCAAGTCAAAATGACTATGCATAAAGAATATTCAATAAACTTCTGAATGAAATATTTCAGGTGAATAAATTCAATCTTTCCAGAGTGTTGTCCATGAGCTGTTCCATGCCCTAGGATTCTCCAAAGGATTGTTTGACAAGTTCAGGGACTGCTCTCACACAGGTAAATAAAACATTTTGTATTGTCCATTCATCACTTCCTCTACAATACCTGAAACATGGTTTCTTTTCTTAGATAAGTAGATAATTCCTATTGAGACAATATCAACAAATTTGATAAAGATGCAGATTAAATTTGCAGCAGAACTTTTCAACTTTTTAGTTTTATATAGTAGAGGATAGAGGGGAAAAAACATAGCTTTTCACAGGGAAAAGTGAGAAAAGTATGGTAAATATCAATTCAAATTCATTTAAAATATAACGCAGCATTTTACTGGTCAGTCAAAATTATTTGCGATATACCACTTCAAATTTCAAAACATAGTTGGTTTATCCCCTTATTAAAACCCTAATTGACTCTGTACCATCAAATCTAGTCAACAAGAAGTAAATTTTGCAGCATGGGATAAAATCTAAATAGATTAAAAATCTAGTGCTTGTTTCAGTTGAAGGAAAATGTCCTCGGCGCATGTCGCGAGTGGTACGGGAGATTTACGGCGTGACGCGTCTTGTCACCTCATCTGTCATACGACACGCTCAGGAACACTTTGGCTGTCTTACGGAGGAGAGGTTTGGAGGACCGCTGCATGTAGAGGTAGAATTTATAGACTAAATTAGGCGCTGTCCACCGTAAGGTTTAATTCATATTTAAGACAGAAATAATGCTTTGGTTGTACATGTTGATCAATTACAATGTATAGAAGGACTTGAGGTGTTGCTGATACAGTCATGTGTGAGTTTTACAAAACAAATGTAAAATATTTCATTTCACTGAGAAGATTTTGTTTAAATTTTAAGGTAAGTAATACAGGCCATTTGGTCCTCTTGTTGGCAATTTGTCAGTAGGAGTTAAAATTGATAAGACCCCTCACGTGCTAACATCCAGGCCAACAAGAGTGATTAATATAAGTTGGATAACTTGTTTCATAATTGTTGTAACATAGATAAAAGTTTATATTAATTGAAATTGATATCAATATAGGCTTTAAATGGATCCCTTTAAAGGAGAAGAAAAGAACACCACAGGAAGTTTCCTAGTATCTGTCTGTTATGTTTGGTTGATGTAATAGATTTCATCAAATGGTACTAGGCATTGCCCAATTTTATCCTATAAACCATTATCACTTTGTATCATATAACACAGATTATTTGCCATACATTAAAAGGTTGCAATAAAATAAAGTTAGTACATCTCATGATAAGGTCTAGGAAGGCTATTGGATAACTACCATGTTCTATTTGGTAGAGTTATCTGCCTTCTTTAGCAACGGGACCTATACCTGGCAGCAGGCACTATACCTTTTTTTTCGGCCCGCAGGAAAAGAAGCGTGACGTCAAAAGTGGCGTGACGGGGCGTGTTTCAGAATAGAAGATGCTGGTATATCCACATATTGTATTTTATTTTCAAATGACAGTCATGAGATGTACTAAATCGGAAACAGTTCTGTTAAAGTGTTGTCTGGGGAGGTATAATGATCGAGTCTGACGGCTTGGGCACTATACCTCCCCAGACAACACTATAAGAGAACAGTTCCCGAGGGGAAGGGCATAATTGATTAATAGCACATGTGCAATATATATGCAAATCAGTTTTGTAACTATGGAAATACTATTGTGACATAACATGTAAATGACCTCATGATATTGTATATGACATCATGCTGTTGTCTCGGTAGGAGAATCATTGGAAATACGTTCAATAGTAAGTAATGTTTTCTCAAGTTATATGATAAATAGAATCTTACACTTGTCTTCATGTAATATTGAATTTATTTAACTCATTTATCAATTTGATAGGTTACTCACAAAAGGCTTGTTTTGTGAATCCAATATTACATAAACACTTGTGTTAGATCTGCTATGTATTGTGTTGTAACAATAATGTTTTTCATTACAGAATGGTGTAGTATCGTCTCACTGGAGTCAGAAGTTGATGTATGGTTCTATCATGGCCCCAAAATTAGGAATGGTGAGTATGGCATTAACCTTATTATACAACAACACACACAAACACACTTATTTTAAAGAATTTGTCACGATTGCTTGGACATCCTGGTCTGCAACACAGGCACTTTATGCCTCTTGTTTATTGAAACTCTGATTAAATTTCTGCCCTCACTGTTTTGTGTTCACGTCCCAGTTTTATCAATGTTCCTGCCTGAAGGAAATTCCTTAACTTTGAATTTTCCATAGGAAAGCATTACAGAAGTTACGGGGAAATTTTCACTCAACGAACTTTCCTTAACTTTTGTAAGGATTCCCTATGGACATTTTTAAGTTTAAGGACATTCATGAAACTAGAGCCTGTCGTTAGCTATGTACCTTATATGGACAATGTACTTAATATATTCCAGTCTCATCAATGTTATGTTTTATGTTCAGCTGTACCCTATGATTATGGACAATTTTATTGCTATACTGTTAAAGCCAATATTTGCGCGGGTGGAATTTTTTCGCTTAGCCTCCAAACTGTTTGTGATGTGGAATCTTTTCACGCTGTACTCATGCTGTTTTGCACTGTGTACCTGCATTAATATTATACACTGGAGAGTTTGAATGGTGTTAAATATGTTTGAATGTGGATATATTTGAGGAGATTTAATTGCCAGCAAAATAAGCGAAAAATTTCCACAGCGTGAAAAATTCCACTTTTACAGTATTCAAGGCTCATCAATGTTATATTTTATGTTCAGCTGTAACCCTATAATTATGGACAATGTCTTTTCTATATTCCAGGCTCACCAAACCGTGATTGACCCTTTGACCTTGGCATTCTTTGAGGACACTGGATGGTACAAGGTGGACTATGGACAAGCAGGACAATATCTTTGGGGAAAAGGTCAAATTAGCACACTCAAATACATAGGTCGTTATATTTCTAGGTCACCTTGTCAGTGGTGACCTGTTGCAATCTCTCTTCATTCTGTCCTTGTGAGCATAATAACTTGTGCAAAAGTGAATGGATTTCGATAAATTTTGCTATGCTGCTTTTTAACTCAACAAGATCTTGGATGAGTTAAAACAATAGTTCAGATCAGACAGTAACTGGTAAAAATTTTTGACTTTGAATTTTTCAAAAGTTCTTGAAGTTTGTTTTGAAATTTGGTCTTGTGCTAAAATTTGAAAGCGCTAAAGTAAATTCCTTTACAGTATTTGATTCATACATTTAAAATAAATGTTTAAAGGTACAAGTTTCTGTATTTACTGGCTCCACAGTAAACTAAGCATTGTCGTTATCCCTTTATGTTTAGACATACTGTATCAGAGTGGGGGTTTGTAAGTACATGTACCTGGGCCCAGTTGTTCAAAAGGTGATAAGCTTAATCAGTGATTATTGCGAATTTCAGTTCTCCATTGAACTAGTTACAACTTTCCAGATATCAAATATCTAGTACAGTCAATTTATATGTGAAATTGTGGGGATGCACCTTGTATACTGACAGAATTAATAAAGGTTTAAAATGTTGTTGAATAGTGATTAATCTAATCATCTTATGAAAAACTGGACCCTAGTACCTTTCCATGGTATGAAAATCCACAGATATACAGTGACAAAGTTTAAGAATATCCGTCATACAATTAAAAGTTTCAGTTAAATGCCTATTTCAAAAGTCAACTTAGAAATGCTGCTAATGTCCCACCTATAGCAATATAAAGTGCTGTTTTTTTGTCCAGGACAATACATACCATACACTTTTAAAAATTAATGAAAGCTGTTTTGTTTCCCATATCATGCTTCCATATCCTTGAAAACTATTTCTATTCTATAATTAATCGTGTGGGGGAGGTGGGAGGCACCTGTATTAATATAGCATGGGTGGTATGGTTAAGATCAGATAAGCATACTATTTTCCTATATTAAATTTCTTTTAATATTTGATGGGTGGTGGGGTCTCTGAAAAAGTGCCTCCAGCCCCTCCCATACAGTTAATTCTGGAACAACCTTTTGTAGACTTTGCTTCTTATTCAATTTTTTTAACAGATACTGGTTGTAAATTTGGGTCCCGTGAGAGTTGCCAGAAAGATTCTCAGTTCTTCTGTAAGATTGGAAAGTAAGTCAGCTAAGAAACAGTTGATTGTTATGTCAATTTTCTCATTGACGTTTATTCTTTAAACTCAAACAAACAAATTTCTGAATGAGCAGTTGTGAATATATTTTGCTCAATAAACTAGAACATTTACCTTTTTGTTATACATAATTATGTAATGAGGGTTGCATGATTTTGATGGTCTGTTGTCTAGAGCTAGTAAATTTTATTTCAGGGCAAGTTGGTATTTCAAACATAATAATATTATATTTACTAAAGAAGCATAAGTAAGGTTTGTATTATTTTTTCGAAATCTGCCTGCTACCAGCATGGAATTTTCCTCTCCTGATTTACATTTCTGCAACATGTTGTTATGGTGATGAACACCATATTGTTAATTTGTTCACCCCTGAAGACAAATTTGAGTTCTTCCAATTTCGAGGTTGGAGTATACGTAGTTCATTACAGACTTTCAGGGGTGAATGAGGTAAATGTCCTTACTTAGAAATCAAAGGAATGCAGCATGTAAAATATAACGTTAATTGTTTCAGTCCTAGGGACACCGGCAAACTTGGCATGTTCATAGAGGTCAAATAAATCTAATCCTGCCGATAGAGGTCACTTTGTTGACATGCTAACCTCCCAGTACTGTACTAACACAGCATGGCCGTGTGACGTCTGCTTTTTCCCCAAGGTAAGACCACTTTGTTTGCCTTGCTCTCTGTAAATCATTGAAATACATATTCTCATTAAAAAAAAATTGTAATTTTAAAAGAAATGATAATATGTGAACTTATAAATTTGTTGTAAACTTTGAGGGCCCCACACCACAGATTTGGATGTCCTATTGTAAATTCATTCTCAGCAGTCTTCCTGTCTGTTTGCCTAATCTTTAATTGATAGTATCCTCGATATTCCCTCGGTTATGCTCAGTTTCATGTTCTGCATCACTTGAATGTGCCGTAGCAGTTCTTTAGGTGAAGGTCAAGGTTAAGGTTGTCGTAAAATAAGAAAGGGACTAATACTGTCACAAATATGTTATATTTTCTTATTAATAATGTTTATTTGGTGGTAAATAATATTAATTTATATGTGCAATGGTTTTGTCTGTATCGGTCCCTGGTTCAATGATTAATATTTCATAATTATTATTAATTTATGTTCAACGATTTTTTTCGTTTTTTCCATCAATTTCAAAAAAGTTTTTTTTTATAAATGTAAAACTGATACACCTGATCTGACAGGTTAATGTTACTCCTCAGATACTGATATGACCAAGGTTTGTCTTACCACAGAATCAGAGGTACTAGTAAATAGCTTGATGTCAGCATGTATCTGTAAGCATGTGAATGGCTGGATTGTGGAAATCCTGTATTGATACTATAAACTTGAATGTTCTTGTTTACCTTTCATCATGATAGAAAATATTAGTACACAACATTGCCTACACACAAAATAACGCTAGGAGAACCTGGATTTTACTGGGGTAGGGAAAAAGATCCCAGTGTACATGTTTTGTACAACATCTAATGGTTTCTTTATTGCAGTGGTAAGACCTGTCATTATCTCCACAAGGACAAAGGTCAGTGTAAGATGGTGGACAGATACTGTGGTGTGGTGGAGTCTGACCAAGGGGTGAGTCTGTCCTCTGGGAATTAGCTGGAGTGATACTATCAAAGTTTCTATTGTAAATAGAATTAAGGCTTCAATTCTAAATTTTAGATAAAGTTTTATCAATCAGTCACCAAAACAACTTGCAATAGATTCAGAATAGTTTCATAAATTCAGTGAACATGAATACTTTCTTTTTTATCTCACCTGGCCCTAAGTGAACTTATGCGATGTTGCGGAATCCGTCTGTCCATCGTTCCTCCTGCATTAGTCAACTTTTCCTTTAAACAATTTCTTCTGAAAATATCAAAGGGCTAGCGACATGAAAATTGGCTGGTAGCTTTCTTGGAAAGAACTCAACAAAGTTTGCAAAATCACTTTGACCTACTTTCGAGGTGACAGGGGTCAAATATGTGGAAACTTTCAAACGACTTCTTCTGAAATACCATCAGGCATAGAGACCTTATATTTGCCCAGTAGCTTCCTAAAAAAAGAAATGACCTTCACCCATATTCAAGGTCACATGGGTCAAATCTGTTAAAACATTTATTTAAACAACTTCATCTGATTAACCAAAGGGCCTGTAAGTATAATAAGTGGCTGAAATGTTCTTCAGATTAAGTCTGATAAATTTTGTGAAAATAAACGACCTGGACCTATATTCAAGGTCGCAGACGTCAAATTTGTTAAAGCCTGTAAACAACTTCTTCTGATTAACCAAAATGTCTAGAAGCATGATATCTGGCTAAAGGTTCCTTAGATGAAGCCTGGCAAAGTTTGCGAAAGAAATAACCTTGACCAATATTCAAAGTCACAGGGGTCAAATATGTTAAAACATTTAAACAAAATTCTGAAATACCAAAAGGTCTACAGACATGATGTTTGGCTGGTAGGTTCCTTGGAAGTTTGCAATGAAAATGTTCTTGACTTACTTTCAAGGTCACAGGGGTAAAATATGTTTAAATCTTAATATTTCCTTCTGAATATCTTACAGTAAAATAATTTAGCAGGGCGACTTTAGTGTTACAAGTAAGCGATTGATACCAGATGAGCTATGCAAGTCCATTGGGCCTCTTGTTTAAGTGACTAGGACAATTTACCTGTTATCTTTAAATAAACTATAAGATCCTTGTGAAGTGAAGCTACTGTTTGCTAAACAAATTAACCCTGAAATAATATGTAATGTTGTATTCTGTTGTTTCAGGACCAGTGCTTTCTGCCTAGTCGGAATACGAAGGTATCAGGCATGGAGAAGTACAGTCCATCAAGTCTGTGTTTCCTGTCCAATCTCACAATGTCCGTAAGTTGTCTACTAACTCTGATACTTATCCTAGCTTGACACATACAGTAAAACCCCACTTATTCGAACCCAGTTACTCGAATACCCCTCATTCGAACAGTTTGCTCAGTGCCAACAAAGTTTGTATCTATCTTATGTAAAATAACCCCGGATTAGTCGAATCGTTATTCCTTGATTACCTTGTATTCCTAGGAAAATAATTTATCCTAGACTCTTTATAATTATAGTATTAATCCTATCTATTTGTCAACACGTGTCAACGGTTCCGCCTGCCATATTTTTTTACATGTGTTTCACGAAAATGCCTCGGGCTAAGACCACAATCTACCGTTATCGATCACACTATTGTGTGTTGATGTGGGTGCCTGATTAGGACGTTGGGTAATAACATGTTTAACGGTAGTATTGTTACATACCTTTTGCAAAATCATAAATGTTTTGATTGTACGTGTCTATTATTTTAAACGAAAAATGTTCACATATACTCATCAGCCGCTGTGCTGATGGAAGTTATTCTATTTTTGTGTTAAACCATATTACGAAATGGTGATATAAAGTGCAAAGTACGATTTTCATGAACCAGTGCCGTTAATTAACAGTTTATAGTAGTAAACCTTCGGTCCATTGTTCTGTGCTAAATACATTAGATAATGCATTGTAATAATGTCATAAACCGGTGCTTGTATGATAAAGTTTTATATCAAAAATATTTTGGCCGATCGCCTCTTTTGTGAATCCGCAAATTTAACATACCAGGAAGCGATTATATTGCAAACATGGATGTTCCAAATTAAACAGACATCAGATTTAGTTTCGTGCACTTTCTGTGTATTGTAACTAAATGAAAATGATTTGTGTATGTTGTTTCAGTTTCATATCTTATTAAATGTTTTAAATCTGTTTTAATATTCCCTTTTTAATGTTGTCATTACTCATCCCCATTGGCCACGCGCTTTATAATAGCATAAGTACAGTTTCAGAATAGGGTTATGGTTAAATTGTATCACTAAAGGATCTTCTCTTGTGAAAAGTCGAAATTTTCCGACAACAAACTTTTTTTCTTATATGCATTTTTGAAAAAGGGAGTTCATTGCATGGCAGAAAATACAAAAAGAAATATATGGTAGTGAACTTGTTTTTGTGCTATGCTCGATCAAAGATACCAAAATGAGCAAAACAGATGATTTATGTGAAAATTGCTGTTTTGGCCAATCGCAGGACAGTTTCTTTCAAAATCTTCCAGATTTATTATCAGATGTGTATGAATGTTTGCAGAATTGACAAAAATAATATTTTCTTATTAATTACGAAAGAAAAAAGTCTTTTTATTATTCTTTTTGCTCAAAAATAAATTTAAGTTACCCCTACTCTTTATTTTTTAATGAGAAAATAATCCATTTTTCCTCAATGTTTTGCAGATTAAATGCTTTATAAAAAAGATTCTGGCAACTAACCTTTTTAAGATATTTGGCAGATCAAAAGGAAATGGGTTTCTCATTCTAAAGCAGTCATAAAAACTGGGGGGTAGCAGGCTTCTTTTTTTTTGTCCCATTGACAAATTGTTATTTTTCACTATTCTTGTGTAAAAAATCAAAATCGCTTCAATAACAACAAATATCTTAAAAACATACTCAAAATGTAAAAAAAAAATGTCTTTCTTGCATAATACCGGGTAGTTGCTTTATAATGAACATAAAGAAGTTGTACAGCAAAAATGAACTACATGTAGCTGTAATGAAAAATGGCGACACACTGACGATTTTAAATAATCAATCAAGCACAAAAATCATGAAATTTTGGCTGTTCGTGAAGTGGAAGAAACACACAGAAATACTTATTTTCAAAATGACCGCCATAATGGTCATTTTCTAAAAACATTCTAAAAAGTTCTACAAATAACAGACATCTATTTTTTTGCTTCATTTTTCAAATGCATATTTGCTATCAAAATGGATAATAGATTGTCAGATATTACAAAACTATCTCATGTGCCGACTTCGAGACAACAAGGTTCAACTGTATGTACCAATTTTAAAAAGAACTTGCTGCAAGTTTAGTACTTGAGAATTTACTACAGTGACTGTTTAGGCCCATGAACAGGTGTCTTGTTTGTTGACAATATGTGTACATTGATGATTGGTCATACTACATGGATGTAAAATGAAAAATATTATTTCTGGTGCAACCACTTGGTTTCTTCACTACATGGATGTAAATTAACAATATTATTTCTGGTGCAACCACTAGGTTTCTTCACTACATGGGTGTAAAATGAACAATATTATTTCTGGTTCAACCAATTGTTTTTTTCACTACATGGGTGTAAAATGAACAATAATATTTCTGGTGCTACCACTAGGTTTCTTCACTACATGGGTGTAAAATGAACAATATTATTTCTGGTGCTACCACTAGGTTTCTTCACTACATGGGTGTAAAATGAACAATATTATTTCTGGTGCTACCACTAGGTTTCTTCGCTTTCGATCCATTAGGATGTGGTTCATAGCAATTGTTTCCCCAATCAGAAACAGGGATCATAAATGAAATGAGAGATTGTAAAAATTTACCTCCAGTTTACAATGATATTGATGAAAGAGTTGCAATCATCTATGAATTAGTTTGTCTATCATGTTATATAACTTTCCTTAACTGTACACTCCCCCCCCCCCAGGGGGCTGCGGTGGCCGAGTAGTTAAGGTGTCCCAACATTCTGCCACTAGCCCTCCACCTCTGGGTTGTTAGTTCGAAACTCACATGGAGCAGTTGCCAGATATGGTGGTTTTTCTCCGGGTACTCCAGCTTTCCTCCACCTCCAAAACCTGGCACGTCCTTAAATGACCCTGGCTGTTAATACCAGGATGTACAACAAAATAAACCAAAACCCTCCCCCAACACTTAGGTAAGTGGGGTAGTAATTACTGTGTGTCTGTATGCCTATGTGTCTCTGTATCTGTGTTAACCTTGTGTACAGCGTATCTCAGAAACCCTTGGTCACGTTAGGTTTACATTCACTCCATAGTATCACACTATCAAGTTCTACAACTGATTTGTTTTTGGTGGTCATAGGTACAGTCAACGTTAAAGGTCACCGTTTACCACCTTGAGAATTACAACATTATTAATCTACTTATTCAACCAACCTCAGATCACTCAAATACCATTTCTTCCTTGAACTATTGATCAGGTCCGCACGAGTTTGAGTAAGTGGGGTTTTACTGTACTGACTCAATCATCGGCGACCAGGTAGCTCAGTGGTAGAGTGTTCGTCTAGAGTTAGGAAGGTTCCGGTTTCGAAATCCAGTCTGGCCGCTACCTTTTCTCTTACTCCTGTTACACATGCACAATAATGTTTTCAGAATCTAGAACATCCTAATATAAAAATATTTCTGAAGCATTGGTAAAAATAATGTTCTCATTTTGGTCAGGTAAGATGACGTCATACACAAGTTGACGTCACAAACGTAAAGTACAGATTACTCTCATACAACTTCACCACATTACCCTGGTCCCTGGAAATGGGGCAGGAATGCTAATTTGATGACCATTTCAAACTATGAGGAATTTTATTTTTAAGAAATCCATGCATGCACCAGTACTTCCTAAGAAGAATTAAAAGATATGCAGATACATCATGGGGATATCTAAGTCAAGTCCCTGTAATTTATTTTACAAGTATATACAAGGTACAACAACACACTTTTAAAAGAATTCACACAACAACACTTACATAGAAATAAGATACATAAATAACCGATGTATAATTAAGATAATCATTACATTACATTAAAAAAATCAAAGATGTCAATTACACAAATATAATATAAAAAGTACTATCACAGTTAGAATATAGACCCGAAAGCAGGTGATTGGGTATTCACTGTCTAGCAAACTTTCTTGCTATAGTTTGGAAATAAGTTGATGTTTTTAGAATATAATTATTCATCTCATTATAATAATAATTTAGAGCAATAATGTGCAGTACATAAAGAGGATACAGACCAGAGTGCAGGTGATTGGGTAGCCCCTACCTAACAAGCTCTTTGGCTGTAGTAAATAATTAAGGCAAAAAGTACATTTAAGGTCATCTGACACGAAGGGTCAGGATCAATAGCCATCGTGCACCGTCCATTGTCTGCCATGTTTAAACTTTTCCTTTAAACAACTTCTTCTCAATAACAGAAAGGCCTAGGGTGATGATATTATGCCTGTAGCATGCTAGGATGAAGATCTACCAAGTTTGTTAAAATGACTGACCTTGACGTACTTTCAAGGTCGCAAGGGTCTAATGTGTTACAAATCTTTCAAACAACTTCTTTTTAATAATTGTGATGCCTGAGGTACTGATGTTTTGTCTGTAGTATGCTGGTATGAAGAGTTACCAAGTTTCTTAAAATGGACTATCTTGATCTACTTTCAAGGTCACATAGGTCATATGTCTTTAAATCTTCAAGCAACTTTTTCTCAATGACCAAAAAGCTTAGAGTACTGATATTTGGTCTATAGCATGCTAGGACGAAGGACAACTTTACAATTACTAACAAAACATTATATAGATTGTTAGATGACCGTTAAGGCCCATGGGCCTCTTGCTGTAGTAAATCATTTAGACAAAAAGTATAAGTATTAAGTGTATCTGTTAATGATTTATTTTTTTGATTAAAATACACTAAGTTGGTGAATTGAAATAATTGTTAGGATACAGCTTTTTAAAAGACAGAATGCTTGTAGCATTTTGTGTCTCATCACATGATATTTGGCTGGTAGCTTCCTTTAAAGGAGCCCAATGAAGTTATGAGTGAAAATAACCTTGACCTCCTTTCAAGGTCAGAGGGGTCAAATATGTAAAAATATTCAAACTAATTCTTCTGAAATACTGAAAGGCCTAAAGAAATGCTATTTGGCTTGTAGTTTTCTTGGAATTAGTCAAACAAAGTTATGAATGAAATAGACCTTGGTCAAATTTCAAGGTCATAAGGGTAAAATCTAAACATATTCTTACAGTCAAGATTTTAGACCACTTTAAGGTTAAAAGTGAGGGATAATACTAGGTGAGTGAGCATTGGACCTCTTGTATTAAGTTAAAAAATAAAAAGGTATGTTAATTGGAATTTACTAATTAAAAAAACTAAAAATAAGCGAATTTGAATAAAATCAAACAAGGAGTTGATTGACCAAACATCAAAGTCACTCACTTGATAAAAGGTCAAGGTCACATTTTGTAACTTTTCACTGATAAACATTTCCTTAAGACATCATGAAGCATAGTTGGTCAAATTTCAACAAAGAGTTAATGGACCAAAGATCAATCTTGACCATTGGGTCCAAAGCTCAAAGATTGATGATTATAATGGGAGATGAATAGCCACATGTTGGGGTCTTTACTGATGACCTGTCAGTGTTTTAGTTATCAATTGGCAATCATAATGATATCTGATATTTGATCCTCATCTTCTGGTGGTGTTGATGATGTAGGTGCTACAGTACTAAGTTTATGCTGACACATGGCAATGAAGCACAGGATGTCAAAAACCATGTCAAATGTCGTGATAACAGTGAAGACAATGAGAGCCGCACTTGTACCAACATCTATGTAGAGAACTATCTGGTTTGCCATGAGAATTATTGACAACAATAATGAGAAAATTTTAAACAACAAAAACATGGCGTAAAATTTATGGACAGCGTCAAAACAATTGCAAGTTGTTTGTAGTTGTTTCCTTGCGCAGAATGTCAATACAGCAGATAGCACCATCATAATGGTGATGGCGATGAAAACACAGACAAAAAGTACACAGCAAGCAACAACAAGGTGCGTGATCTGTAGATACAGAAATACACCAAGATCAAATAATAGACAGAATAGGACTCGCACAAAGAACCAGGTGACAAAGTGACCTTGGAACAGGCCTTTCATATCTAAACCATGATCACTCACTGTACAGAGAGTTGTTAGTGTGATGTCAAGGATGGGAATAATGATGGTATCACTGAAAGGTTTAGACAGGTTTATCTGTTTCACAACAGTCATGGCCAAAACCAGTTTTTTTCCAAGTAGGAACAAGAAGCAAATGGCTGTTCCAGCTAACACAAACGGTGATCCAACTAATACCATCACAGCATAACCAATAGCTACAAGGAATAAAGTAAACGTAAAACAAACTTTTAAGTCATCGCTCATGGTCATTATGAAAAAGGGACTTGATGCTTGTGTGTCCAAGGTCTGGTTTTGTGCGTCGCCTGGATTGGTCATGTTTTGTGTGTTGCCTGGATTGGTCATGTTTTGTGCGTTGCCTGGATTGGTCATGTTATGTGCGTTGCCTGGATTGGTCATGTTATGTGCGTTGCCTGGATTGGTCTGGTTATGTGTGTTGCCTAGATTGGTCTGGTTTTGTGCGTTGGTTGGATTCAGACTATCATTGTTTGGAGCATTCAGATTGTTGAGAATATTGTGAAGTTGCTGTGTCGATACATTTCTCCTGTCAATATCCATATTTGTGTGATATGTTAAATAATGCCAGTTACTGATCGTAGGTCGGTAGTTTTTCTCTGGGTACTATGGCTTTCCTCCACCTTCAAAACCTGGCACATCCTTAAATGACCCTTGCTGTTAAAAGGACGTAAAACAAAAAAGACCAAACCAATTTGTGTGATGAGTGAATGAAAGATTTTATAATGAGGTTTGGATTTTGTTTTTAGATAACCAAATCTTTTAGTTTGGGTTGGATGATATTAACTGATGAAGTCAAAAAGAAAAATCAATAGAAATGGAATATGTAATTATGGTTACCATACATCATGTTTGCTTACTCCATTCCTAGCCTTATCACATTACAGTTCTATTCTGGCAATGTCCAATGATCTCTGGTCCAGATTTATCTTTTCTTTCATCAGGAATTGGGAAAAATGAACTCACATTTTGCTGTTAAAATGTAAAATTCCAGTAGTTTTTACCTATTCTCCGATGGCAACGGTACAAGAATCCTTTAATCAAATGAAAAAACAGTGCAGTGTTTGGTATTGCTCACTTTAGGCCCGACTGGAATCCATATTTTGTTAATTTGAGCGTTCTAATGACATTATCATCCTTTCCAGAACTCTGAATCTTTTGTCCTTTCCTTTGAATCCCATCAGGATTGTTAATTCTCACCAGTGAAATAAGAATCCAATTTTTTTTTTTTTTTGTTATTTCCACTTCCTGAAGTGTGTCATTAAATGTAAGTTCAAAACTCAAAAATGAATTGCTTGTGTTACCCAAAATAAAAAGAGCTTCTTGTTGTGTATCATTAACATGTTACGAATTCTATAAAGTTAATTCACAAACTCAGATATCTTGGTAATGAATCTAGTTTTGTTAAATCCTTTGAGCAATATGGATTGTTTGTGTTCAGTCATATAATATTATCCTTGTGTAATTCTGGCCAACTTTTAGTTGTCTTTCTACCAGTTGTAGCGAATGCATTCAAAACAGTTTGATTTATTTACACGTCCTTTCCAGTCAGCATTGAACTGAATTCATTGTGTATGGTTGAATTCTTTCCATAGACTATTAATGCATTTCATTTGTAGTGATTTTTCTTCTCCATGTAGTTCAGGCCCATTTTTCAGATCTCATATCTTTCAGTGAAATTTCAACATCCAAAGCCATTGCGAAACTCTCAAGTCGGGTCCAAAAATATTTTCCTTTCGTGTGAAAAACAGATCAAAACACTGCAAAGTTCAGTCGAAAGAGAAATGAACACTTCGGTTCTATTCTGTTTTTGTTCCGTTCTGCTTTCGTCCCTTCGTTTTCTCTTCATTAATGATCAATGGAGGTCCTGGTTGCTACAACAAAAGGTGATTTCCAGGTACTGTATAGAATTTTCGGTTGGTAAATATGTACACATAGTATTTTTTCCAACTCAATTAAATCTGATTTTTTTTGCATGTTAAGTTTGAACCATTATTGCAAGGAGAACAATTTATCTGTAAACAGGAATTGGTGAAATGTATTTGCAGTACTGGTAAATCTCTCCCACGAAAATGCTATTTTTAGTGTTGGTTACCTGACAATGTCCAAATACAACACAGTATGTTGTTAAATCTTTTATAAACTGTCAGTCACAGTTATTGTTTGTGTTCTTGCATTACTTAATTATTTTAATGGAAATAGCCTAGCTGAAGGCGTTTAAATGGCATGCACCATGAAGTTCTTTACTTCCTTGTTAAAGCACAAAACTATAGCTTATTACTCATTGAAAAAACTGTACAGAAATACAGTTGTGTTCACATTTGTAAATACAGAAGGACAAGTGGGCTAATGACATGGTGTGGCCTCTGGTGTCTGGCATCAGGTATCAAGATATTTCACTTCCACTGACTTCTCCCTATAACCAAAAGGCTCAGAGTACTGATACTTTGCCATATAATGGGCTAAGAAATTTGTTCAAATGAATGGTAAAATGTATTAAAGTCATCAAGCAACTTCTCATGAATAACAAAAGCCCCTGGGTACTGATATTGGGCCTGTAGCATGATGGGGTGAAGGGCTTGCAAGGTTGTTCAGATGAGTGACCATGACCTTTTTTCAAAGGGCAATTTAGTAAAGTTTGTTTACTTTGTCATACAATCACCAAATATTTTATAAAATATAGTTATGTTTATTCCCAATGTTTTCCATGTGTTTTTAGGTCATTTGGCCCAAAGGGTCAGGATGACCTACAGTATAGCCATCGTGCTCCGTCCGTCGTCATGCTAAAAATTTCCCTTTAAACAACTTCTTCTAAATACCCGAAAGGCACAGGGTGCTGATATTATGCATGTAGCATGCTTGGAGGAAGGGCTAACAAGTTTGTTCAAATGAATGACCTTAACCTACTTTCAAGGTTACTTTCATGTTAAAACCTTCTAGCAACTTCTCAATAACTAAAAGGCCCAGTGTACTAATATTTGGCCTGTAGCTTGCTTGGAAGAAGGTCTATCAAGTTTGTTCAACTGAATGACCTTGATCTACTTTCAAGGTCACAGGGGTCAAATGTGTTATAAATCTTTTTAAACAACTTCTTCTTTTCAGTAACTTAAAGATCCAGGGTGCTGATAGTATGCATGTAGAATGCTGGGATGAAGGGCTATCACATTTGCTGAAATAAATGACCTTGACCAGCTTTCAAGGTCATGGGTAAAATGTGTTAAAAATCTTTCGAACAACTTCCTCTCTCCTCTCGGTAACTAAAAAGCTTACAGTGCTGATATTATGCATATAGCATGCTGGGATGAAGGGCTACCAAGTTTCTACAAATGAATTATCTTGACCTACTTTCAAGGTCACAGGGGTAAAATATGTTAAAATGTTTAAGCAACTTCTTCTCAATATCTGAAAAGCCCAGAGTACCAATATTTGGCTTGAATCATGCTTGGATTAAGGGCTTCCAAGTTTGTTTGACTGAATGACCTTGACCTGCTTCAAGATCACAGGGGTCAAATATGAAAATATCATAACCAACTAAAAATATATCTTATCAGATAACCATTAAGGCCCGTTGGGCCTCTTGTTGATTCTAGTTTAAATGAAAAATTGCTGATTGACTAAATTGCATCCTTAAAGTCACAAGGGTCAAATCAGTCACAGTTGTGATATGTTAAAATCTTTGAATGGATTCGTTCGATATATAGACACCGACATTTTTGTCTGTATCTGTATTGTAGTTCACTTTTAAGATCACCCACTACAACCAGCAGGGCATTAGTTCTCTGTACCTGATCACCCACTACAAGCAGCAGGGTATTAGTTCTCTGTACCTAATCACCCAATACAAGCAGCAGGGCATTAGTTCTCTGTACCTGATCACCCACTACCAGCAGCAGGGCATTAGTTCTCTGTACCTGATCACCCAATACAACCAGCAGGGCATTAGTTCTCTGTACCTTACCACCCACTACAACCAGCAGGGTATTAGTTCTCTGTACCTGATCACCCACTACAACCAGCAGGGTATTAGTTCTCTGTACCTTACCACCCACTACAACCAGCAGGGTATTAGTTCTCTGTACCTAATCACCCACTACAACCAGCATGGCATTAGTTCTCTGTACCTGATCACCCACTACAACCAGCAGGGCATTAGTTCTCTGTACCAAATTACTCAATACAACCAGCAGGGCATTAGTTCTCTGTACCAAATTACCCAATACAACCAGCAGGGCATTAGTTCTCTGTACCAAATTACCCAATACAAGCAGCAGGTCATTAGTTCTCTGTACCAAATTACCCAATACAACCAGCAGGGCATTAGTTCTCTGTACCAAATTACCCAATACAACCAGCAGGGCATTAGTTCTCTGTACCAAATTACCCAATACAACCAGCATGGCATTAGTTCTCTATACCAAATTACCCAATACAACCAGCAGGACATTAGTTCTCTATACCAAATTACCCAATACAACCAGCATGGCATTAGTTCTCTGTACCAAACTACCCAATACAACCAGCAGGGCATTAGTTTTTCAAATCTCACTACACATTACAAACATATTTCATCAGTGATTAGACTGCATGTCATGGCCGAGAAAGTTTCTTCTTTTTAGCCCACCATCATCAGATGGTGGACTATTCAAATCGCCCTCCATCTGTGGTTCATCCATCATTTGTCTGTCCATCCTTAAACAATTCTTGTTATTGCTATTTCTTGGGAAGCACTGAATGAATCTTTCTCAAATTGCATATGTAGGATTCCCTTGGTCCCTAGTTGTACCTTTTTGATTTTGGGACTGATTGGAAAAAACAAAATAGCTGAAAGGCAGCCATCTTGGATTTTGACATGAATAGTTTGTTATCACTATTTTTTTAGAAGTGCTGAATGGATCTTACACTAATGGCAAATGTAGGTTCTCCATGGTCTTTTGATTTGGGGGATGATCGGAAAAACAAAATGGCTGAAAGGTGGCCATCTTGGATTTTGCCTTGGAAAGTTGTTATTGCTATTTCTTGAAAAGTACTAGATAGATCTTCCTCAATTTTCATATGTTTGGTGTCTTATTGTGCCTATTTAATTTTGGGACTAATCGGAAAAACAAAATGGTTGAAAGATGACCATCTTGGATTTTGCCATTGAATGTTTGTTATCGCTATTTCTTTGGAAGTACTTTATGGATCTTCCTCAAATTTAGGTCCCTTTTGGTCCTTTAGTTGTGTTATTTTGTATTTGGGACTGATCAGGAAAAAAATCAACTTTTTAAAAAAAGAATTTATCATTATGAGAGATTGCATGGCATTTTTGTTGCCATTATCATCATGATCAATGCACTTCGTTATTGTGGTTTTGATATTGAAAACTATACTATTTCTTATTTTGTAGGAAAACAATATCTCCCCACTAGAAGGAGTATGCTTACAACACAGATGTGATAACAATCAAACAACATTAGAGGTCAAAGTTGAGAGTTCAGACTGGATACTTTGTCCCTTTGGTCACACTATCAGTGTAAGTGATCTATTTGTGTGTGATGGCAACTGACCATGAAGGAATTGAAACATAGCCGATTCTTCATCTTCAAATTGAGTACCTGGAGAAAATCGTCACCGATAAAGAGAAAAAAGAATATTGAATGACATGAGAATGAGACAAATTAATGGTCGTCAACCTGGCGTTTTTTTCGATTTTTTTGGGTGCGTAAATTAAATTGATACAGACCTTTTTCCAGCAGTTTTGGGTTGATTTTTAGGGTGCGTAAATTACATGAGTTTTTACGGTAGTGTTTTTAGGTCACATGAGTCACTCGATTGCAACTATTTTTGACTTCTCCTCAGAAACTGTTTGTCAGATTTGGGTAAAACTTGGTAAGACATCAGACTTGGTTGAGAATCAAAGAATCTATATTCAAGATAGAGCTGGCACACCAGGTAGCTGAAGGGTGTCCATAAAAGGTCATTTAGTAAAACATCTTTAAAAAAAGATCTCTGAAACTTACATCAAAGGTTTAATCAGGATTGTTACAGGAAGTTTGGTCATACTAACTCAGCTCCTTTATTGTGTACAATCAATGATTGTATCTGTTCCACTATAGACTGGTTGATGCCTGACTGTTATTTTCGTCCTCTCTGTTATGATAGGTACCAGGTTACCATGGTTACGTAAAATGCCCTGATGGTAAAGAAACTGTATGTCCACCAGTGGAGGAAACTGTTGACATGACAACAGTGAAAGGTAAAGAGAACGTACAGGTTTGATGATACCTTGTCACATGAGTCATTATTTATCTATTATGGCCCTGTTGAGAGGGTACTATTGCCTCATAGTATTGTCGAGGGATGGAATAGTGCCTGAGCCGAAGGCGAGGGCACTATCTCATCACGAGACAATACTATGAGGCAATAGTGCCCTCTCAACAGGGCCATAATGGGTTTAGTACATCACCCTTCCATTTAAATACACACGTATACAAAAAGTCTCGTTTTGTTGTGCTATACCACGGCCAGCTTCGGGTCGTTTCCAGAGGCAGCCATTTTCTAGCAGAATAGTAGCATGACGTTATAGTGACGTAACTTAATAGTGACGTCATAATAGATTCACGTTGAACATCGTGCCAAATTTGATAGTGCCCGGGTGAGCGGGCACTATCGCTGCATAGTACCCATGCGTGTAGCCAATGGGAAAGCAGTATTCAGTCACGTGATGTACAATGTACTAAAGTTATATAGCGAATGGTTTGCCCATACCATACATTCGTCCACATGCATGTGTCCCAAAGGGTGTTGCTATTCTTTTTATTGTCGTGAAATTTTGTATGATCTTGGTGTGCAAGGGCATTTGTATTATATGCAATGTCTTGTTTACATTGACTTAGCTTCTGTTTACTGTCTAGTGGCTTATATTTGCAAAGGTCATCTTATTATTTTTTCACTAAATTCCCAAATGCATCAAAATTGACGAAAATTAACATCTCCTGGAAATTTTTACATTGGGGCTTTAATGTTATACTGTAAACGTACATGTTTTTGGTGTACTCAAATTTTAGCACACAACCGAATTTATAAACAGATAAGCACAATGATGAATTGGTGCACTCACAATACTTGTTAAAGAAAGCAATATACAGAAATTGTAATTAGTGCAATCGTAATGTAGTGGAATGCTTTCAGCGTGAAAATCACTTATAAGAGTAATTATTACATTTACAGTAATCTAGGTTACACAACTATTTTGTGATCCACCAAATTAAACCCCTGTGAATAAGTTCCAGACAGAAGATCAGGAAATTTTAACATCTGTGAAATTTTAACATCTGTAATTTTAACATCTGTGAAATTTAAACACCTGTGAAATTTAACGCATATACAAAACTGGTGTTAACTGCACAAATATATTCAAATAATTGAAATGTTTATTTCTTCTATTTGTAGATGTCACCACCATGACACCTGAAACTAGCACCGGAGTTCAGTCATCATCAGATAACAACATTTCACCTGTCTCCACCATCCATATACAGTAGGTATATAGTTGTCTAGGTAATGAATGTTCTCAATGCAATTACCCTTCCACCACCTAGACTGTAATAGATTCCTCCATAACAATGCATATGACAGTCTACTATAGTTACCAAGGGATGAAGGGTTAAAATTTATCATTTAAACTGTGATAATCTGAATTTGCTTCATCATGTATGAGGCATGACTTTCAATAAAGAAATGTCAACTTATGGCCGAGGACCAGGTAATATAAAAATTGTTATCTTTTGTTTCAGAACAACAAAGCCAGAAAAAGCAACATCAGCAGGCAGTACATGGAGGCCTCAGCTGCTGATCATGTTTATAATAATTCTTCATTCAACAGTTTTTGTGTTCCAGTGATTCAAAATTTGTGATTCTGATCTGGGAAATCAATCACAAATATATTTATAGACATTGAACAATGAAACAAACTTTGGATCATAACAATCATTTAATTATGAACCAAACTCAGAATCTTAACAGTCATGTTACTGAAATGGACTAAGGATTTTTACAAGTAACAAACTTAGGATCTTTACCACGAACACATAGTGAAAAAAACTCAGGATCTTTTTAGTGAAACAAACTTCGGATCTTTTTACAGACATGTAGCTGTGAAATACTGAACTGATGATTTAACCTAGAAGAAGGAGATCATGGTCTGAGCAAGAGGAACACATACTTTTTGTGTGAAATCTAAATGAATGGTTGCACAGAACTCTCACCTAAAACCAAGTTAAAAAATCTGTAGAAATTGTTTGAGTTTTCCTTTTTAAAACTTTAATACGTTTTCTGTTAAGAGCCTCTCGCCCAATTTTGTTTCCTGTCAGTAAGATAAACAATGTCATAATAAGTTGTCAACACCTAACTTGTTACTTATCAGGGAGTGTGTATTCAATGATACTGAATAAACAGTTTGGAATATAAATGACTGCTTTTAGTTTTTGTCCTGGACGAAGTTAAGGAGGTATACAGAAATATCTATACCTCTGTCAGTCTAGTTCAGGGTTTCTTGGGAAAAAGTTCTCAAGAGGTTTGACAAGCTTTCAATTTTATACTACATTGATGATTTTTTGCATTAAGAATTCTTACAGAGTTAAACGGCAATTTCATGGAGCCAGATTTTAAGTAATGTTTTTTTAGAAAAGTTCAAATTTTGCCATGTTCGGGATTGACTTTTTCTGCCAAAAATCTAGATTTAAGTTCTTTAGAGGCTTGCCAAGAAATCAATATCTGTACAATGGTGCTGATGTTTGCACTGACAATGGGAATGGGGTTCAACATCAATTTCATGAAGTCAAATTAAGAATTATACAAAAGTGGTTTGCAAGGGTATTCGTCCTTTTTGGGACACCTGAAGGATGTATGTAACGTTTATGACAAGGTAACACACTACCAATGACCAGGACAAAGGTTGATGTATGTAACGTTTATGACAAGGTAACACACTACCAATGACCAGGACAAAGGTTGATGTATGTAACGTTTATGACAAGGTAACACACTACCAATGAACAGGACAAAGGTTGATGTATGTAACGTTTATGACATAAAGGTAATACACTACCAATGACCAGGACAAAGGTTGATGTATGTATGTAACGTTTATGACAAGGTAACACACTACCAATGACGAGGACAAAGGTTGATGTTATGACGTTTATGGCAACGTAACACACTACCAATGACCAGGACAAAGGTTGATGTATGTAACATTTATGACAAGGTAACACACTACCAATGACGAGGATAAAGGTTGATGTTATGACGTTTTGTATGTAACGTTTATGACATAAAGGTAATACACTACCAATGACCAGGACAAAGGTTGATGTATGTAACGTTTATGACAAGGTAACACACTACCAATGACCAGGACAAAGGTTGGTGTATGTAACGTTTATGACATAAAGGTAATACACTACCAATGACCAGGACAAAGGTTGATGTATGTAACGTTTATGACAGAAAGGTAACACACTACCAATGACCAGGACAAAGGTTGATGTATGTAACGTTTATGACAAGGTAACACACTACCAATGACCAGGACAAAGGTTGGTGTATGTAACGTTTATGACAGAAAGGTAACACACTACCAATGACCAGGACAAAGGTTGGTGTATGTAACGTTTATGACAGAAAGGTAACACACTACCAATGACCAGGACAAAGGTTGATGTATGTAACGTTTATGACATAAAGGTAATACACTACCAATGACCAGGACAAAGGAGGATGTATGTAACGTTTATGACAAGGTAACACACTACCAATGACCAGGACAAAGGTTGGTGTATGTAACGTTTATGACATAAAGGTAATACACTACCAATGACCAGGACAAAGGTTGATGTATGTAACGTTTATGACATAAAGGTAATACACTACCAATGACTAGGACAAAGGTTGATGTATGTAACGTTTATGACATAAAGGTAACACACTACCAATGACGAGGACAAAGGTTGATGTATGTAACGTTTATGACAAGGTAACACACTACCAATGAACAGGACAAAGGTTGATGTATGTAACGTTTATGACAAGGTAACACACTACCAATGAACAGGACAAAGGTTGATGTATGTAACGTTAATGACAAGGTAACACACTACCAATGAACAGGACAAAGGTTGATGTATGTAACGTTTATGACAAGGTAACACACTACCAATGAACAGGACAAAGGTTGATGTATGTAACGTTTATGACAAGGTAACACACTACCAATGACCAGGACAAAGGATGATGTATGTAACATTTATGACAAGGTAACACACTACCAATGAACAGGACAAAGGTTGATGTATGTAACGTTTATGACAAGGTAACACACTACCAATGACCAGGACAAAGGATGATGTATGTAACGTTTATGACAAGGTAACACACTACCAATGACCAGGACAAAGGTTGATGTATGTGACGTTTATGACAAGGTAACACACTACCAATGACCAGGACAAAAGTTGATGTATGTAACGTTTATGACAAGGTAACACACTACCAATGAACAGGACAAAGGTTGATGTATGTAACGTTTATGACAAGGTAATACACTACCAATGACCAGGATAAAGGTTGATGTTATGACGTTTTGTATGTAACGTTTATGACATAAAGGTAATACACTACCAATGACCAGGACAAAGGTTGATGTATGTAACGTTTATGACAAGGTAACACACTACCAATGACCAGGACAAAGGTTGGTGTATGTAACGTTTATGACATAAAGGTAATACACTACCAATGACCAGGACAAAGGTTGATGTATGTAACGTTTATGACAGAAAGGTAACACACTACCAATGACCAGGACAAAGGTTGATGTATGTAACGTTTATGACAAGGTAACACACTACCAATGACCAGGACAAAGGTTGGTGTATGTAACGTTTATGACAGAAAGGTAACACACTACCAATGACCAGGACAAAGGTTGGTGTATGTAACGTTTATGACAGAAAGGTAACACACTACCAATGACCAGGACAAAGGTTGATGTATGTAACGTTTATGACATAAAGGTAATACACTACCAATGACCAGGACAAAGGAGGATGTATGTAACGTTTATGACAAGGTAACACACTACCAATGACCAGGACAAAGGTTGGTGTATGTAACGTTTATGACATAAAGGTAATACACTACCAATGACCAGGACAAAGGTTGATGTATGTAACGTTTATGACATAAAGGTAATACACTACCAATGACTAGGACAAAGGTTGATGTATGTAACGTTTATGACATAAAGGTAACACACTACCAATGACGAGGACAAAGGTTGATGTATGTAACGTTTATGACAAGGTAACACACTACCAATGAACAGGACAAAGGTTGATGTATGTAACGTTTATGACAAGGTAACACACTACCAATGAACAGGACAAAGGTTGATGTATGTAACGTTAATGACAAGGTAACACACTACCAATGAACAGGACAAAGGTTGATGTATGTAACGTTTATGACAAGGTAACACACTACCAATGAACAGGACAAAGGTTGATGTATGTAACGTTTATGACAAGGTAACACACTACCAATGACCAGGACAAAGGATGATGTATGTAACATTTATGACAAGGTAACACACTACCAATGAACAGGACAAAGGTTGATGTATGTAACGTTTATGACAAGGTAACACACTACCAATGACCAGGACAAAGGATGATGTATGTAACGTTTATGACAAGGTAACACACTACCAATGACCAGGACAAAGGTTGATGTATGTGACGTTTATGACAAGGTAACACACTACCAATGACCAGGACAAAAGTTGATGTATGTAACGTTTATGACAAGGTAACACACTACCAATGAACAGGACAAAGGTTGATGTATGTAACGTTTATGACAAGGTAATACACTACCAATGACCAGGACAAAGGTTGATGTATGTAACGTTTATAACAAGGTAACACACTACCAATGACCAGGACAAAGGTTGATGTATGTAACGTTTATGACATAAAGGTAACACACTACCAATGAACAGGACAAAGGTTGATGTATGTAACGTTTATGACAAGGTAACACACTACCAATGACCAGGACAAAGGATGATGTATGTAACGTTTATGACAAGGTAACACACTACCAATGACCAGGACAAAGGATGATGTATGTAACGTTTATGACAAGGTAACACACTACCAATGACCAGGACAAAGGTTGATGTATGTAACGTTTATGACAGAAAGGTAACACACTACCAATGACCAGGACAAAGGTTGATGTATGTAACGTTTATGACATAAAGGTAACACACTACCAATGACCAGGACAAAGGTTGATGTATGTAACGTTTATGACAAGGTAACACACTACCAATGACCAGGACAAAGGTTGATGTATGTAACGTTTATGACAAGGTAACACACTACCAATGACCAGGACAAAGGTTGATGTATGTAACGTTTATGACAAGGTAACACACTACCAATGACCAGGACAAAGGTTGATGTATGTAACGTTTATGACAAGGTAACACACTACCAATGACCAGGACAAAGGTTGATGTATGTAACGTTTATGACAAGGTAACACACTACCAATGACCAGGACAAAGGTTGATGTATGTAACGTTTATGACAAGGTAACACACTACCAATGACCAGGACAAAGGTTGATGTATGTAACGTTTATGACAAGGTAACACACTATAAATAACCAGGACAAAGGTTGATGTATGTAACGTTTATGACATAAAGGTAACACACTACCAATGACAGTACAAAGGTTGATGTATGTAACGTTTATGACAAGGTAACACACTACCAATGACCAGTACAAAGGTTGATGTATGTAACGTTTATGACAAGGTAACACACTACCAATGACCAGTACAAAGGTTGATGTATGTAACGTTTATGACAAGGTAACACACTACCAATGACCAGGACAAAGGTTGATGTATGTAACGTTTATGACAAGGTAACACACTACCAATGACCAGGACAAAGGTTGATGTATGTAACGTTTATGACAAGGTAACACACTACCAATGACCAGGACAAAGGTTGATGTATGTAACGTTTATGACAAGGTAACACACTATAAATAACCAGGACAAAGGTTGATGTATGTAACGTTTATGACAAGGTAACACACTACCAATGACCAGGACAAAGGTTGATGTATGTAACGTTTATGACAAGGTAACACACTACCAATGACCAGGACAAAGGTTGATGTATGTAACGTTTATGACAAGGTAACACACTACCAATGACCAGGACAAAGGTTGATGTATGTAACGTTTATGACAAGGTAACACACTACCAATGACCGGGACAAAGGTTGATGTATGTAACGTTTATGACAAGGTAACAAACTATCAATAACCAGGACAAAGGTTGATGTATGTAACGTTTATGACAAGGTAACACACTACCAATGACCAGGACAAAGGTTGATGTATGTAACGTTTATGACAAGGTAACACACTACCAATGACCAGGACAAAGGTTGATGTATGTAACGTTTATGACAGAAAGGTAACACACTACCAATGGCCAGGACAAAGGTTGGTGTATGTAACGGTTATGACAAGGTAACACACTACCAATGACCAGGACAAAGGTTGATGTATGTAACGTTTATGACAAGGTAACACACTACCAATGACGAGGACAAAGGTTGATGTATGTAACGTTTATGACAAGGTAACACACTACCAATGACCGGGACAAAGGTTGATGTATGTAACGTTTATGACAAGGTAACACACTAACAATGACCGGGACAAAGGTTGATGTATGTAACGTTTATGACATAAAGGTAACACACTACCAATGACCGGGACAAAGGTTGATGTATGTAACGTTTATGACAAGGTAACACACTACCAATGACCAGGACAAAGGTTGATGTATATAACGGTTTTTACATAAAGGTAACACACTACCAATGACCAGGACAAAGGTTGATGTATGTAACGTTTATGACAAGGTAACACACTACCAATGACCAGGACAAAGGTTGATGTATGTTCCATTTATAACAAGGTAACACACTAAAAATGACCAGGACAAAGGTTGGTGTATGTGACGTTTATGACAAGGTAACACACTACCAATGACCAGGACAAAGGTTGATGTATGTAACGTTTATGACAAGGTAACACACTACCAATGACCAGGACAAAGGTTGGTGTATGTAACGTTTATGACAAGGTAACACACTACCAATGACCAAGACAAAGGTTGATGTATGTAACGTTTATGACAAGGTAACACACTTCCAATGACCAGGACAAAGGTTGATGTATGTAATGGTTATGACAAGGTAACACACTACCAATGACCAGGACAAAGGTTGATGTATGTAACGTTTATGACAAGGTAACACACTACCAATGACCAGGACAAAGGTTGGTGTATGTAATGGTTATGACAAGGTAACACACTACCAATGACCAGGACAAAGGTTGATGTATGTAAAGTTTATGACAAGGTAACACACTACCAATGACGAGGACAAAGGTTGATGTATGTGACGTTTATGACAAGGTAACACACTACCAATGACCAGGACAAAGGTTGATGTATGTGACGTTTATGACATAAAGTAATACACTATCAATGACGAGGACAAAGGTTGATGTATGTGACGTTTATGACAAGGTAGCACACTACCAATGACCAGGACAAAGGTTGATGTATGTAACGTTTATGACAAGGTAACACACAACCAATGACCGGGACACAGGTTGATGTATGTAACGTTTATGACAAGGTAACACACTATCAATAACCAGGACAAAGGTTGATGTATGTAACGTTTATGACAAGGTAACACACTACCAATGACCAGGACAAAGGTTGATGTATGTAACGTTTATGACAGAAAGGTAACACACTACCAATGGCCAGGACAAAGGTTGGTGTATGTAACGGTTATGACAAGGTAACACACTACCAATGACCGGGACAAAGGTTGATGTATGTAACGTTTATGACATAAAGGTAACACACTACCAATGACTAGGACAAAGGTTGATGTATGTAACGTTTATGACAAGGTAACACACTACCAATGACCAGGACAAAGGTTGATGTATGTAACGTTTATGACAAGGTAACACACTATCAATGACCAGGACAAAGGTTGATATATGTAACGTTTATGACAAGGTAACACACTACCAATGACCAGGACAAAGGTTGATGTATGTAACGTTTATGACAAGGTAACACACTACCAATGACAAGGACAAAGGTTGATGTATGTAACGTTTATGACAAGGTAACACACTATCAATGAACAGGACAAAGGTTGATGTATATAACGTTTATGACAAGGTCACACACTACCAATGACCAGGACAAAGGTTGATGTATGTAACGTTTATGAAATAAAGGTAACACACTACCAATGACCAGGACAAAGGTTGATGTATGTAACGTTTATGAAATAAAGGTAACACACTATCAATGACCAGGACAAAGGTTGATGTATGTAACGTTTATGAAATAAAGGTAACACACTACCAATGACCAGGACAAAGGTTGATGTATGTAACGTTTATGAAATAAAGGTAACACACTACCAATGACCGGGACAAAGGTTGATGTATGTAACGTTTATGACAAGGTAACACACTACCAATGACTAGGACAAAGATTGATGTATATAACGTTTATGACAAGGTAATACACTACCAATGACCAGGACAAAGGTTGGTGTATGTGACGTTTATGACAAGGTAACACACTACCAATGACCAGGACAAAGGTTGGTGTATGTAACGTTTATGACATAAAGGTAACACACTACCAATGACCAGGACAAAGGTTGATGTATGTCACGCTATGACAAGGTAACACACTACCAATGACCAGGACAAAGGTTGATGTATGTAACGTTTATGACAAGGTAACACACTACCAATGACCAGGACAAAGGTTGGTGTATGTAACGTTTATGACAAGGTAACACACTACCAATGACCAGGACAAAGGTTGATGTATGTAACGTTTATGACAAGGTAACACACTACCAATGACCAGGACAAAGGTTGATGTATGTAACGTTTATGACAAGGTAACACACTACCAATGACCAGGACAAAGGTTGATGTATGTCACGCTATGACAAGGTAACACACTACCAATGACCAGGACAAAGGTTGATGTATGTCACGCTATGACAAGGTAACACACTACCAATGACCAGGACAAAGGTTGATGTATGTAACGTTTATGACAAGGTAACACACTACCAATGACCAGGACAAAGGTTGATGTATGTAACGTTTATGACAAGGTAACACACTACCAATGACCAGGACAAAGGTTGATGTATGTACCATTTATGACAAGGTAACACACTACCAATGACCAGGACAAACGTTGATGTATGTTCCATTTATAACAAGGTAACACACTAAAAATGACTAGGACAAAGGTTTATATATGTGACGTTTATGACAAGGTAACACACTACCAATGACGAGGACAAAGGTTGATGTATGTAACGTTTAAGACAAGGTAACATACTACCAATGACCAGGACAAAGGTTGATGTATAAAACGTTTATGACAAGGTAACACACTATCAATAACCAGGACAAAGGTTGATGTATGTAACGTTTATGACAAGGTAACACACTACCAATGACCGGGACACAGGTTGATGTATGTAACGTTTATGACAAGGTAACACACTATCAATAACCAGGACAAAGGTTGATGTATGTAACGTTTATGACAAGGTAACACACTACCAATGACCAGGACAAAGGTTGATGTATGTAACGTTTATGACAGAAAGGTAACACACTACCAATGGCCAGGACAAAGGTTGATGTATGTAACGGTTATGACAAGGTAACACACTACCAATGACCGGGACAAAGGTTGATGTATGTAACGTTTATGACATAAAGGTAACACACTACCAATGACCGGGACAAAGGTTGATGTATGTAACGTTTATGACAAGGTAACACACTACCAATGACCAGGACAAAGGTTGATGTATATAACGTTTATGACAAGGTAACACACTACCAATGACCAGGACAAAGGTTGATGTATGTAACGTTTATGACAAGGTAACACACTACCAATGACCAGGACAAAGGTTGGTGTATGTAACGTTTATGACAAGGTAACACACTATCAATGACCAGGACAAAGGTTGATATATGTAACGTTTATGACAAGGTAACACACTACCAATGACCAGGACAAAGGTTGATGTATGTAACGTTTATGACAAGGTAACACACTACCAATGACCGGGACAAAGGTTGATGTATGTAACATTTATGACAAGGTAACACACTACCAATGACCAGGACAAAGGTTGATGTATGTAACGTTTATGACAAGGTAACACACTATCAATGACCAGGACAAAGGTTGATGTATATAACGTTTATGACAAGGTAACACACTACCAATGACCAGGACAAAGGTTGATGTATGTAACGTTTATGAAATAAAGGTAACACACTACCAATGACCAGGACAAAGGTTGATGTATGTAACGTTTATGAAATAAAGGTAACACACTATCAATGACCAGGACAAAGGTTGATGTATGTAACGTTTATGAAATAAAGGTAACACACTACCAATGACCAGGACAAAGGTTGATGTATGTAACGTTTATGAAATAAAGGTAACACACTACCAATGACCGGGACAAAGGTTGATGTATGTAACGTTTATGACAAGGTAACACACTACCAATGACTAGGACAAAGATTGATGTATATAACGTTTATGACAAGGTAATACACTACCAATGACCAGGACAAAGGTTGGTGTATGTGACGTGTATGACAAGGTAACACACTACCAATGACCAGGGACAAAGGTTGGTGTATGTAACGTTTATGACATAAAGGTAACACACTACCAATGACCAGGACAAAGGTTGATGTATGTCACGCTATGACAAGGTAACACACTACCAATGACCAGGACAAAGGTTGATGTATGTAACGTTTATGACAAGGTAACACACTACCAATGACCAGGACAAAGGTTGATGTATGTAACGTTTATGACAAGGTAACACACTACCAATGACCAGGACAAAGGTTGGTGTATGTAACGTTTATGACAAGGTAACACACTACCAATGACCAGGACAAAGGTTGATGTATGTCACGCTATGACAAGGTAACACACTACCAATGACCAGGACAAAGGTTGATGTATGTAACGTTTATGACAAGGTAACACACTACCAATGACCAGGACAAAGGTTGATGTATGTAACGTTTATGACAAGGTAACACACTACCAATGACCAGGACAAAGGTTGATGTATGTAACGTTTATGACAAGGTAACACACTACCAATGACCAAGACAAAGGTTGATGTATGTAACGTTTATGACAGAAAGGTAACACACTACCAATGGCCAGGACAAAGGTTGAGGTATGTAACGTTTATGACAAGGTAACACACTACCAATGACGAGGACAAAGGTTGATGTATGTAACGTTTATGACAAGGTAACACACTACCAATGACCGGGACAAAGGTTGATGTATGTAACGTTTATGACAAGGTAACACACTAACAATGACCGGGACAAAGGTTGATGTATGTAACGTTTATGACATAAAGGTAACACACTACCAATGACCGGGACAAAGGTTGATGTATGTAACGTTTATGACAAGGTAACACACTACCAATGACCAGGACAAAGGTTGATGTATATAACGGTTTTTACATAAAGGTAACACACTACCAATGACCAGGACAAAGGTTGATGTATGTAACGTTTATGACAAGGTAACACACTACCAATGACCAGGACAAAGGTTGATGTATGTTCCATTTATAACAAGGTAACACACTAAAAATGACCAGGACAAAGGTTGGTGTATGTGACGTTTATGACAAGGTAACACACTACCAATGACCAGGACAAAGGTTGATGTATGTAACGTTTATGACAAGGTAACACACTACCAATGACCAGGACAAAGGTTGGTGTATGTAACGTTTATGACAAGGTAACACACTACCAATGACCAGGACAAAGGTTGATGTATGTAACGTTTATGACAAGGTAACACACTACCAATGACCAGGACAAAGGTTGATGTATGTAACGTTTATGACAAGGTAACACACTAACAATGACTAGGACAAAGGTTGATGTATGTAACGTTTATGACAAGGTAACACACTACCAATGACCAAGACAAAGGTTGATGTATGTAACGTTTATGACAAGGTAACACACTTCCAATGACCAGGACAAAGGTTGATGTATGTAATGGTTATGACAAGGTAACACACTACCAATGACGAGGACAAAGGTTGATGTATGTAACGTTTATGACAAGGTAACACACTTCCAATGACCAGGACAAAGGTTGTTGTATGTAATGGTTATGACAAGGTAACACACTACCAATGACCAGGACAAACGTTGATGTATGTAACGTTTATGACAAGGTAACACACTTCCAATGACCAGGACAAAGGTTGATCTATGTAATGGTTATGACAAGGTAACACACTACCAATGACCAGGACAAAGGTTGATGTATGTAAAGTTTATGACAAGGTAACACACTACCAATGACGAGGACAAAGGTTGATGTATGTGACGTTTATGACAAGGTAACACACTACCAATGACGAGGACAAAGGTTGATGTATGTAACGTTTATGACAAGGTAACACACTACCAATGACCAGGACAAAGGTTGATGTATGTAACGTTTATGACAGAAAGGTAACACACTACCAATGGCCAGGACAAAAGTTGGTGTATGTAACGGTTATGACAAGGTAACACACTACCAATGACCGGGACAAAGGTTGATGTATGTAACGTTTATGACATAAAGGTAACACACTACCAATGACCGGGACAAAGGTTGATGTATGTAACGTTTATGACAAGGTAACACACTACCAATGACCAGGACAAAGGTTGATGTATGTAACGTTTATGACAAGGTAACACACTATCAATGACCAGGACAAAGGTTGATATATGTAACGTTTATGACAAGGTAACACACTACCAATGACCAGGACAAAGGTTGATGTATGTAACGTTTATGACAAGGTAACACACTACCAATGACCAGGACAAAGGTTGATGTATGTAACGTTTATGACAAGGTAACACACTATCAATGACCAGGACAAAGGTTGATGTATATAACGTTTATGACAAGGTCACACACTACCAATGACCAGGACAAAGGTTGATGTATGTAACGTTTATGAAATAAAGGTAACACACTACCAATGACCAGGACAAAGGTTGATGTATGTAACGTTTATGAAATAAAGGTAACACACTATCAATGACCAGGACAAAGGTTGATGTATGTAACGTTTATGAAATAAAGGTAACACACTACCAATGACCAGGACAAAGGTTGATGTATGTAACGTTTATGAAATAAAGGTAACACACTACCAATGACCGGGACAAAGGTTGATGTATGTAACGTTTATGACAAGGTAACACACTACCAATGACTAGGACAAAGATTGATGTATATAACGTTTATGACAAGGTAATACACTACCAATGACCAGGACAAAGGTTGGTGTATGTGACGTTTATGACAAGGTAACACACTACCAATGACCAGGACAAAGGTTGGTGTATGTAACGTGTATGACAAGGTAACACACTACCAATGACCGGGACAAAGGTTGATGTATGTAACGTTTATGACAAGGTAACACACTACCAATGACCGGGACAAAGGTTGGTGTATGTAACGTTTATGACATAAAGGTAACACACTACCAATGACCAGGACAAAGGTTGATGTATGTCACGCTATGACAAGGTAACACACTACCAATGACCAGGACAAAGGTTGATGTATGTAACGTTTATGACAAGGTAACACACTACCAATGACCAGGACAAAGGTTGGTGTATGTAACGTTTATGACAGAAAGGTAACACACTACCAATGACCAGGACAAAGGTTGATGTATGTCACGCTATGACAAGGTAACACACTACCAATGACCAGGACAAAGGTTGATGTATGTAACGTTTATGACAAGGTAACACACTACCAATGACCAGGACAAAGGTTGATGTATGTAACGTTTATGACAAGGTAACACACTACCAATGACCAGGACAAAGGTTGATGTATGTAACGTTTATGACAAGGTAACACACTACCAATGACCAGGACAAAGGTTGATGTATGTAACGTTTATGACAAGGTAACACACTACCAATGACCAAGACAAAGGTTGATGTATGTAACGTTTATGACAGAAAGGTAACACACTACCAATGGCCAGGACAAAGGTTGAGGTATGTAACGTTTATGACAAGGTAACACACTACCAATGACGAGGACAAAGGTTGATGTATGTAACGTTTATGACAAGGTAACACACTACCAATGACCGGGACAAAGGTTGATGTATGTAACGTTTATGACATAAAGGTAACACACTACCAATGACCGGGACAAAGGTTGATGTATGTAACGTTTATGACAAGGTAACACACTACCAATGACCAGGACAAAGGTTGATGTATATAACGGTTTTTACATAAAGGTAACACACTACCAATGACCAGGACAAAGGTTGATGTATGTAACGTTTATGACAAGGTAACACACTACCAATGACCAGGACAAAGGTTGATGTATGTTCCATTTATAACAAGGTAACACACTAAAAATGACCAGGACAAAGGTTGGTGTATGTGACGTTTATGACAAGGTAACACACTACCAATGACCAGGACAAAGGTTGATGTATGTGACGTTTATGACAAGGTAACACACTACCAATGACCAGGACAAAGGTTGATGTATGTAACGTTTATGACAAGGTAACACACTACCAATGACCAGGACAAAGGTTGATGTATATAACGTTTATGACAAGGTAACACACTACCAATGACCAGGACAAAGGTTGATGTATGTGACGTTTATGACAAGGTAACACACTACCAATGACCAGGACAAAGGTTGGTGTATGTAACGTTTATGACAAGGTAACACACTACCAATGACGAGGACAAAGGTTGATGTATGTAACGTTTATGACAAGGTAACACACTACCAATGACCAGGACAAAGGTTGATGTATGTAACGTTTATGACAGAAAGGTAACACACTACCAATGGCCAGGACAAAGGTTGATGTATGTAACGTTTATGACAAGGTAACACACTTCCAATGACCAGGACAAAGGTTGATGTATGTAATGGTTATGACAAGGTAACACACTACCAATGACCAGGACAAAGGTTGATGTATGTAACGTTTATGACAAGGTAACACACTTCCAATGACCAGGACAAAGGTTGATGTATGTAATGGTTATGACAAGGTAACACACTACCAATGACCAGGACAAACGTTGATGTATGTAACGTTTATGACAAGGTAACACACTTCCAATGACCAGGACAAAGGTTGATGTATGTAATGGTTATGACAAGGTAACACACTACCAATGACCAGGACAAAGGTTGATGTATGTAATGGTTATGACAAGGTAACACACTACCAATGACCAGGACAAAGGTTGATGTATGTAAAGTTTATGACAAGGTAACACACTACCAATGACGAGGACAAAGGTTGATGTATGTGACGTTTATGACAAGGTAACACACTACCAATGACCAGGACAAAGGTTGATGTATGTGACGTTTATGACATAAAGTAATACACTATCAATGACGAGGACAAAGGTTGATGTATGTGACGTTTATGACAAGGTAACACACTACCAATGACCAGGACAAAGGTTGGTGTATGTAACGTTTATGACAAGGTAACACACAACCAATGACCGGGACACAGGTTGATGTATGTAACGTTTATGACAAGGTAACACACTATCAATAACCAGGACAAAGGTTGATGTATGTAACGTTTATGACAAGGTAACACACTACCAATGACCAGGACAAAGGTTGATGTATGTAACGTTTATGACAGAAAGGTAACACACTACCAATGGCCAGGACAAAGGTTGGTGTATGTAACGGTTATGACAAGGTAACACACTACCAATGACCGGGACAAAGGTTGATGTATGTAACGTTTATGACATAAAGGTAACACACTACCAATGACCGGGACAAAGGTTGATGTATGTAACGTTTATGACAAGGTAACACACTACCAATGACCAGGACAAAGGTTGATGTATGTAACGTTTATGACAAGGTAACACACTATCAATGACCAGGACAAAGGTTGATATATGTAACGTTTATGACAAGGTAACACACTACCAATGACCAGGACAAAGGTTGATGTATGTAACGTTTATGACAAGGTAACACACTACCAATGACCAGGACAAAGGTTGATGTATGTAACATTTATGACAAGGTAACACACTACCAATGACCAGGACAAAGGTTGATGTATGTAACGTTTATGACAAGGTAACACACTATCAATGACCAGGACAAAGGTTGATGTATATAACGTTTATGACAAGGTCACACACTACCAATGACCAGGACAAAGGTTGATGTATGTAACGTTTATGAAATAAAAGTAACACACTACCAATGACCAGGACAAAGGTTGATGTATGTAACGTTTATGAAATAAAGGTAACACACTATCAATGACCAGGACAAAGGTTGATGTATGTAACGTTTATGAAATAAAGGTAACACACTACCAATGACCAGGACAAAGGTTGATGTATGTAACGTTTATGAAATAAAGGTAACACACTACCAATGACCGGGACAAAGGTTGATGTATGTAACGTTTATGACAAGGTAACACACTACCAATGACTAGGACAAAGATTGATGTATATAACGTTTATGACAAGGTAATACACTACCAATGACCAGGACAAAGGTTGATGTATGTAACGTTTATGACAAGGTAACACACTACCAATGACCAGGACAAAGGTTGGTGTATGTGACGTGTATGACAAGGTAACACACTACCAATGACCAGGAACAAAGGTTGGTGTATGTAACGTTTATGACATAAAGGTAACACACTACCAATGACCAGGACAAAGGTTGATGTATGTCACGCTATGACAAGGTAACACACTACCAATGACCAGGACAAAGGTTGATGTATGTAACGTTTATGACAAGGTAACACACTACCAATGACCAGGACAAAGGTTGGTGTATGTAACGTTTATGACAAGGTAACACACTACCAATGACCAGGACAAAGGTTGGTGTATGTAACGTTTATGACAAGGTAACACACTACCAATGACCAGGACAAAGGTTGATGTATGTCACGCTATGACAAGGTAACACACTACCAATGACCAGGACAAAGGTTGATGTATGTAACGTTTATGACAAGGTAACACACTACCAATGACCAGGACAAAGGTTGATGTATGTAACGTTTATGACAAGGTAACACACTACCAATGACCAGGACAAAGGTTGATGTATGTAACGTTTATGACAAGGTAACACACTACCAATGACCAGGACAAAGGTTGATGTATGTAACGTTTATGACAAGGTAACACACTACCAATGACCAAGACAAAGGTTGATGTATGTAACGTTTATGACAGAAAGGTAACACACTACCAATGGCCAGGACAAAGGTTGAGGTATGTAACGTTTATGACAAGGTAACACACTACCAATGACGAGGACAAAGGTTGATGTATGTAACGTTTATGACAAGGTAACACACTACCAATGACCGGGACAAAGGTTGATGTATGTAACGTTTATGACAAGGTAACACACTAACAATGACCGGGACAAAGGTTGATGTATGTAACGTTTATGACATAAAAGTAACACACTACCAATGACCGGGACAAAGGTTGATGTATGTAACGTTTATGACAAGGTAACACACTACCAATGACCAGGACAAAGGTTGATGTATATAACGGTTTTTACATAAAGGTAACACACTACCAATGACCAGGACAAAGGTTGATGTATGTAACGTTTATGACAAGGTAACACACTACCAATGACCAGGACAAAGGTTGATGTATGTTCCATTTATAACAAGGTAACACACTAAAAATGACCAGGACAAAGGTTGGTGTATGTGACGTTTATGACAAGGTAACACACTACCAATGACCAGGACAAAGGTTGATGTATGTGACGTTTATGACAAGGTAACACACTACCAATGACCAGGACAAAGGTTGATGTATGTAACGTTTATGACAAGGTAACACACTACCAATGACCAGGACAAAGGTTGATGTATATAACGTTTATGACAAGGTAACACACTACCAATGACCAGGACAAAGGTTGATGTATGTAACGTTTATGACAAGGTAACACACTACCAATGAACAGGACAAAGGTTGATGTATGTAACGTTTATGACAAGGTAACACACTACCAATGACCAGGACAAAGGTTGATGTATGTAACGTTTATGACAAGGTAACACACTACCAATGACCAGGACAAAGGTTGATGTATGTGACGTTTATGACAAGGTAACACACTACCAATGACCAGGACAAAGGTTGGTGTATGTAACGTTTATGACAAGGTAACACACTACCAATGAGCAGGACAAAGGTTGATGTATGTAACGTTTATGACAAGGTAACACACTAAAAATGACCAGGACAAAGGTTGGTGTATGTGACGTTTATGACAAGGTAACACACTACCAATGACCAGGACAAAGGTTGATGTATGTAACGTTTATGACAAGGTAACACACTACCAATGACCAGGACAAAGGTTGATGTATGTAACGTTTATGACAAGGTAACACACTTCCAATGACCAGGACAAAGGTTGATGTATGTAAAGTTTATGACAAGGTAACACACTTCCAATGACCAGGACAAAGGTTGATGTATGTAATGGTTATGACAAGGTAACACACTACCAATGACCGGGGCAAAGGTTGATGTATGTAACGTTTATGACAAGGTAACACACTTCCAATGACCAGGACAAAGGTTGATGTATGTAATGGTTATGACAAGGTAACACACTACCAATGACCAGGACAAACGTTGATGTATGTAACGTTTATGACATAAAGGTAACACACTACCAATGACCAAGACAAAGGTTGATGTATGTAATGGTTATGACAAGGTAACACACTACCAATGACCGGGACAAAGGTTGATGTATATAACGTTTATGACAAGGTAACACACTTCCAATGACCAGGACAAAGGTTGATGTATGTAATGGTTATGACAAGGTAACACACTACCAATGACCAGGACAAAGGTTGATGTATGTAATGGTTATGACAAGGTAACACACTACCAATGACCAAGACAAAGGTTGATGTATGTAACGTTTATGACAAGGTAACACACTACCAATGACCAGGACAAAGGTTGATGTATGTAATGGTTATGACAAGGTAACACACTACCAATGACCAGGACAAAGGTTGGTGTATGTAACGTTTATGACAAGGTAACACACTACCAATGACCAGGACAAACGTTGATGTATGTAACGTTTATGACAAGGTAACACACTACCAATGACTAGGACAAAGGTTGATGTATGTAACGTTTATGACAAGGTAACACACTACCAATGACTAGGACAAAGGTTGATGTATGTACCATTTATGACAAGGTAACACACTACCAATGACCAAGACAAAGATTGATGTATGTACCATTTATGACAAGGTAACACACTACCAATGACCAGGACAAAGGTTGATGTATGTACCATTTATAACAAGGTAACACACTAAAAATGACAAGGACAAAGGTTTATATATGTGACGTTTATGACATAAAGGTAACACACTACCAATGACCAGGACAAAGGTTGATGTATGTAACGTTTATGAAATAAAGGTAACACACTATCAATGACCAGGACAAAGGTTGATGTATGTAACGTTTATGAAATAAAGGTAACACACTACCAATAACCAGGACAAAGGTTGATGTATGTAACGTTTATGAAATAAAGGTAACACACTACCAATGACCAGGACAAAGGTTGATGTATGTAACGTTTATAACAAGGTCACACACTACCAATGACCAGGACAAAGGTTGATGTATGTAACGTTTATGACAAGGTAACACACTACCAATGACTAGGACAAAGATTGATGTATATAACGTTTATGACAAGGTAATACACTACCAATGACCAGGACAAAGGTTGATGTATGTAATGGTTATGACAAGGTAACACACTACCAATGACCAGGACAAAGGTTGATGTATGTAACGTTTATGACAAGGTAACACACTACCAATGACCAGGACAAAGGTTGATGTATGTAACGTGTATGACAAGGTAACACACTACCAATGACCGGGACAAAGGTTGATGTATGTAACGTTTATGACAAGGTTACACACTACCAATGACCAGGACAAAGGTTGATGTATGTGACGTTTATGACAAGGTAACACACTACCAATGACCAGGACAAAGGTTGATGTATGTAACGTTTATGACATAAAGGTAACACACTACCAATGACCAGGACAAAGGTTGATGTATATAACGTTTATGACAAGGTAACACACTACCAATGACCAGGACAAAGGTTGATGTATGTAACGTTTATGATAAGGTAACACACTACCAATGACCAGGACAAAGGTTGATGTATGTAACGTTTATGACAAGGTAACACACTACCAATGACCAGGACAAAGGTTGATGTATGTAACGTTTATGACAAGGTAACACACTACCAATGACCAGGACAAAGGTTGATGTATGTAACGTTTATGACAAGGTAACACACTACCAATGACGAGGACAAAGGTTGATGTATGTAACGTTTATGACAAGGTAACACACTACCAATGACCAAGACAAAGGTTGATGTATGTAACGTTTATGACAGAAAGGTAACACACTACCAATGGCCAGGACAAAGGTTGAGGTATGTAACGTTTATGACAAGGTAACACACTACCAATGACGAGGACAAAGGTTGATGTATGTAACGTTTATGACAAGGTAACACACTACCAATGACCGGGACAAAGGTTGATGTATGTAACGTTTATGACAAGGTAACACACTACCAATGACCAGGACAAAGGTTGATGTATATAACGGTTTTTACATAAAGGTAACACACTACCAATGACCGGGACAAAGGTTGATGTATGTAACGTTTATGACAAGGTAACACACTACCAATGACCAGGACAAAGGTTGATGTATATAACGGTTTTTACATAAAGGTAACACACTAAAAATGACCAGGACAAAGGTTGGTGTATGTGACGTTTATGACAAGGTAACACACTACCAATGACCAGGACAAAGGTTGATGTATGTACCATTTATGACAAGGTAACACACTACCAATGACCAGGACAAAGGTTGATGTATGTACCATTTATAACAAGGTAACACACTAAAAATGACAAGGACAAAGGTTTATATATGTGACGTTTATGACATAAAGGTAACACACTACCAATGACCAGGACAAAGGTTGATGTATGTAACGTTTATGACAAGGTAACACACTACCAATGACTAGGACAATGGTTGATGTATGTAACGTTTATGACATAAAGGTAACACACTACCAATGACCAGGACAAAGGTTGATGTATGTAACGTTTATGACAAGGTAACACACTACCAATGACCAGGACAAAGGTTGATGTATGTACCATTTATAACAAGGTAACACACTAAAAATGACAAGGACAAAGGTTTATATATGTGACGTTTATGACATAAAGGTAACACACTACCAATGACCAGGACAAAGGTTGATGTATGTAACGTTTATGACAAGGTAACACACTACCAATGACTAGGACAATGGTTGATGTATGTAACGTTTATGACATAAAGGTAACACACTACCAATGACCAGGACAAAGGTTGATGTATGTGACGTTTATGACAAGGTAACACACTACCAATGACCAGGACAAAGGTTGATGTATATAACGTTTATGACAAGGTAACACACTACCAATGACCAGGACAAAGGTTGATGTATGTAAAGTTTATGACAAGGTAACACACTACCAATGACCGGGACAAAGGTTGGTGTATGTAACGTTTATGACAAGGTAACACACTACCAATAACCAGGACAAAGGTTGATGTATGTGACGTTTATGACAAGGTAACACACTACCAATGACCAGGACAAAGGTTGGTGTATGTAACGTTTATGACAAGGTAACACACTACCAATGACCAGGACAAAGGTTAATGTATGTAACGTTTATGACAAGGTAACACACTACCAATGACCAGGACAAAGGTTAATGTATGTAACGTTTATGACAAGGTAACACACTACCAATGACGAGGACAAAGGTTGATGTATGTAACGTTTATGACAAGGTAACACACTACCAATGACCGGGACAAAGGTTAATGTATGTAACGTTTATGACAAGGTAACACACTACCAATGACCGGGACAAAGGTTAATGTATGTAACGTTTATGACAAGGTAACACACTACCAATGACCAGGACAAAGGTTAATGTATGTAACGTTTATGACAAGGTAACACACTACCAATGACCGGGACAAAGGTTGATGTATGTAACGTTTATGACAGGTAACACACTACCAATGACCAGGGACAAAGGTTGATGTATGTAACGTTTATGACAAGGTAACACACTACCAATGACCGGGACAAAGGTTAATGTATGTAACGTTTATGACAAGGTAACACACTACCAATGACCAGGACAAAGGTTAATGTATGTAACGTTTATGACAAGGTAACACACTACCAATGACCGGGACAAAGGTTGATGTATGTAACGTTTATGACAAGGTAACACACTACCAATGACCGGGACAAAGGTTGATGTATGTAACGTTTATGACAAGGTAACACACTACCAATGACCAGGGACAAAGGTTGATGTATATAATGGTTATGACATAAAGGTAACACACTACCAATGACCAGGACAAAGGTTGATGTATGTAACGTTTATGACAAGGTAACACACTACCAATGACCGGGACAAAGGTTGATGTATGTAACGTTTATGACAAGGTAACACATTACCAAAGACCAGTACAAAGGTTGATGTATGTAACGTTTATGACCATGTAACACACTACCAATGACCAGGACAAAGGTTGATGTATGTAACGTTTATGACAAGGTAACACACTACCAGTGACCAGGACAAAGGTTGATGTATGTAACGTTTATGACAAGGTAACACACTATCAATGACCAGGACAAAGGTTGATGTATGTAACGTTTATGATAAGGTAACACACTACCAATGACCAGGACAAAGGTTGATGTATGTAACGTTTATGACAAGGTAACACACTATCAATGACCAGGACAAAGGTTGATGTATGTAACGTTTATGATAAGGTAACACACTACCAATGACCAGGACAAAGGTTGATGTATGTAACGTTTATGACAAGGTAACACACTATCAATGACCAGGACAAAGGTTGATGTATGTAACGTTTATGATAAGGTAACACACTACCAATGACCGGGACAAAGGTTGATGTATGTAACGTTTATGACATAAAGGTAACACACTACCAATGACCAGGACAAAGGTTGATGTATGTAACGTTTATGACATAAAGGTAACACACTACCAATGACCGGGACAAAGGTTGATGTATGTAACGTTTATGACAAGGTAACACACTACCAATGACCAGGACATGTTATATACCACTAGTGGAATATGACCTTCCTGAATTTCGATTGGTTGGGAAATTGAACTTTGACCGAAAATCACATGGTTTAATGCAACGTACGTGCTGATTGTTGACGTCGTCATCGATTGTTGACGTCGTCACAATTTGGCGGGAATATAATATTACGAGATGATATGTTTTCGAACAATTTTTTGGGGTTTCACAAAAAACAACACTGCCACTGCGAATTAATACTATTGTGGTAGAAACAGGTCACACTACCCGTGGTTATTGAATATTGAATTTATTTCACTCTCGTTAACTATTTTTTAAAAAGTTACAAAAGACACTCGCTAAGGCTCGTGTCTGTTGAAACTTTTAAACTGAAATAATTAACTCGAGTGAAATGAATTCCATATCCAACAACCACTGGTTGTGTAACCTCTATTTATACAATTTTTGGTAGGTAAGAGGGTTGCCTTTTTACTGGCAAGAACCCTGATAATCCATGGACGAACACTTCAAAGAGGAAATGTTCCAAATAAACGATCGCGAAGTCCCGTCAAAATATTGTAACATACAAGTACATCTGTATAATAGTACCATTAGAAATTAGTTAAATGTCTACGACCACCGGAATTGAAAAAAAAAGAATGTGATATTTTATCCAATCAGTCTCATTACTGTAACACGGAAACTCTTCAATAATGATTTGGAACAAAGAACATACAGTTTATATAACTTAGTTATAAACCGAAATGATTCATTTTAAAACGCCTTTATATGGATTAAAAGGGGTAATGTGCATGTTCTACAAATCCTGGAACAAAGGGAAACAAATCGATGTGATTTATATTGACTTTGGCAACGCACCAAGTCACTTTTTCAAATTAGAGGTTATTGGGACAAAAGGGTGCAATTAATGAAGAGAAGAACACAATCACGCATCAGGATAGGCCTGTATCCAAGTGTCTCCCTGCTCCGGAGGAATTTGTATGTTGTTCATATCATGAATGTACAGTAACGAGTCAAAAGTCTTTCTTTTTTTGTCCTTATGCTATTGATTATGTGTATAAGTTCCTGGGTCATAACATTTGAAATCACTGGTCCGCTTAACTATCTAAAACCATTCACATGAACAATATATAAACATATACATATACATGTATCTTGAACCAGCAGCCATACATGGTTGTTATGTTAAAACAGAATTTACCAGTTTTGGCATGGACACTACAGAGACATATATACGTCTCTGGACACTATGTAAACCGGGTGTGTCAAGTGGGTTTCCGACGTACAATGAATGTACGATGCTAAACATGGTGATTTTTTTTTTTTTTTTTATATACAATGTAGTTTAACCCACAACATTAAGTATTCCAAAAGGAGACTGTGAGATGCAAATTAATATATATGTAAAGTATTTTCGTTGTTGAGATACAAAATCAAAGCTGGGACAGATTTAAAGTGAAAATAAATATTGGGCGATACAGGCCCTCTGGACATCTTGTTGACAAAATATCGTTTAAAATAATATGTTAAATTTTTGGTCCATTTGAAGTTATCTTAATTGTCATCAAATTTTCCGTATTCCATCCATTTAAATGCATATCAATTTCTTTAATAATATAGACGTCTATTAAATAAAAAGGAACTAATATAATCTATAAAAAAAAATCACATTTTATTTTACATGGGGGAGGGGAGGTAACTACCAACTTCCTCCGAAAACTACCGAGCAAAGCCATTCAGCTTCGGGATTGAAAACATGGATGTCACCTGTCAAAATAGTTTCATGTGAAAAGATAAGGGTATTGTCTTGGAGGTTCTAGTCATCAGTCATTTTTTATTATGCCTGGACATTCGTCTAAATGTGGACAGGGGCTTATGTACAGCCCACTGTCGTATGTAACCAGTCGCGGAGTGGACAAAAAGTGTAAACAACCCGAGAGGCTTTTGATGAGAGAGCGACTGCGGTGCTCCCGTGGTCTGTATCGGCGTGACCTCAAAGAACATTACGGCTGTGTCAACGCTATAGAATTTTCTCATGATGGCGGGGACTGGATTTCCTCGGGTAAACAAAGTCGATATTGCCATATTTTCATTATTGAGATTTTTGTGAGTGTGTCAAACTGGGTAACGTTTGGAAGTTGACGTCATCCATATCAGATGTTTTATTCTAGATGGCAGATAAAGGCAGAAAAATAAGTAATAGACAAATGACAGGTTACTTATTTTCATTTTCCGGCTATTTCACTTCATTTCAAAGTCATATCTCATAGTTTGTATAAAAGGCATTGACTAGAAATGGCCTAATGAGGTCTGGGGTTTCATGGCCTTATGGGGCTCAGAGTGGGGAAACTGAAGTTCTTAAACTTGATTTACTTTGTTCTTAATTATATTTCGTTGCATTTAATATTTTCATATATAAATATTATTAATTTGTGATAAGATCCATGGTTTCTTTTCGCTTAGTAAGCGTACAAAATATGTATTTTTGATTTTCACTCCCCTTAGGTGACCCTGTATAAAATCTATCAACATTGTACCATAACCATGTAGATTTTCTACAAGCAAAAATAACCAGCCATTATAGTTAACAAATATAGTTTTAACAAAAAACACAAGACATAAGCATCCGATTAATTGATTGCAACTGCTGAATCTGCAAAATGTTATTTAAACTGTTACAAGTAATGCAGCTTCCTTGACAGGCACTTGTTGGCACTTTTTTCTTGACAAAATGGATTTTTAATTAAGCTGATATTGCTGCCTAGAATTTATTTGTCCAAAAATATGTTCACATTAAAGGAATTGTATAATGTCCAGCTAAGTATATAAGGGGGAAATACTGCCTTACTGGCAAGCTAGCTTTTTCAGTCATACGGTATAACCCGGGGACCGGGCGTTCACGCTAGTTGAGCAATGGTGAGCGTTGTCAGTCGTTGGATGGTTGACCGCCTGCCCGTTACATTTGGTGGCAGTGTAGTGACAATGTGTGATCATGTAAGGCCAGTTCCCAGTGGTTTGGGAAGGTGCATTGTTATGCAGAGAAGAACCTACTGATTCCAATGCCAAGTCTCTAGACGAGACTTCCAGGAGGGGAATAATGTAATGTCCAGCTAGGTACTGTATATGAGGGGAAGATACTGCCTAACTGGCAAGCTAGCTTTTTCAGACATGCGGTATAACCCGGGGACCCGTTCACGCTAGTTGAGCAACGGTGAGCGTTGTCAGTCGTTGGATGGGTGACCGCCTGCACGTTACATAATGTAAAAAGATGTGCATTGATAATTATAAGGGTGCCTTGCAAGTGCGAACTGTAGGGAAGTTCCCTTTTAAAGCTCAGCAATAGAGCATTAATTGGGCTGGAGGTTGCGCCGAGGGTTGTGGGTTCAAGCCCCAGCAACCGAATGGCTCTATCTTCATTATTTTTTCTTGTCCTATCACAGGAACTTTAATGCCAATTCATTGAACCATTATGTTAACCAACCTACATGTACAAAATGTACAACTATAATGCAATGACACTACATGTGACCTGTAAAATTAGAGGAAAAATGCATAGCCAGACTGGAGTTCAGAAACGGGACCTTCCAAACTCTAGAAAGACGCTCCTCAAAATGCATTTAGCCAATAGAAAATTGATTATTATCAATAAATCCAATTGATATAAATTCAAATTGCCTGAAGGGTCCAAAGATGGACGAAAGTGCTAGAGTTCAGTAGTCTTTGTTTTTTGTCTTACATATATTGATATATATAGAGAGACAATAAAGACATGCTCAAAAACATGCAAATTAGAGTTTGAAATCTAAACCCCAAAGCAGTTCATTCTCAGGGCTAAGCCCTCAACTCATGAAGTAACCAATCATGGTGATATGATAATTAAGCTGCAACTCAGTATTAAATAGTGTAAACCCTTTGAATAACTTAAACCAGGGAAGTCAAAATAGTGAAATCATATTGTAATTGGGAGAAGTATGTTTCAATTTGAGGCCTTATAAAGTCACTGTTGACCAAATCTTTAGTGGGATTTGTTCCTTGTACTGTCATAGAGGTTTGGCCTAAACTTTAAGGGGTATAATTCGGGGTGACAACTGAAATCCGGGGGAAATTTGTCCCCGAATCGGGAGACATACCAAATTGTGGATAATGAAAAAACATAGCGATTTTCCGGGAGTGCCACAGAGAATCCGGGGAGGTTGACACCTATGTCCTAAAGACAGCAGCTTTGCCAGCATCAACACAATCAGCATCTGGTTCCCTGCAAGCACACGTTTCAAAGTATAATACAAATACTTGGATGTTTGGGGGCTAGGCAATGACATAATTGTGGATGCATTAGCAGAAACTCATGTGACACTGCTTTTACATTTGTGTCACATTGGCTAAAACAGATGGAGAATCTCGTTTCCATAGTAAAAATAGTAGCCAATCATATCACTTCTTTTATCCGTGGTTACATCTGGCCGGGATATCCTGTTTGTTATTATACAAGACAACCCAACACGGTCATCAGGTGGCAGCAACACCTGCAAAGAAAACCAGTACCTACAGAAATATACCAAAGGTTCAAAAATTTAACCGAGTGCCACAAGATTGCTATTCTGATTGGTTGAAATCTCTGAATAGACTTCTTTTCGGAAGAAAGAGATTCTCCATCTATTCTAACCCATGGAACACATCCGTTGGAGCAGTGTCACATGGGTTTCCGATGATGTTGTAGATGATGTATGTTGTAAATCATTCACCAATGAAATTTCTTTATGAAGTATATGAACTATTCCAACATTCAATTGGAAGAGTTCAAATGTGTCTTGAGAGGGAATGAGTTAAACGTTAACCCACAGCTGTTAGTTACCAGATTCAGGTCCTTTCACACCATGTCTATAGTCAATTTTAAAAGCTTGATAAAGGCTTATGTTACTTGACTGGAGTTTCCCCATATCTGTTAGTACTTGTGGAATCTAATTCCAACAAGATGATGCCACTGGCTACACCTTGCAAGCTAGGGTGTACATGTTTTGCTTTTCTAGTCCAAAACCATGTTCCAGTACATAATTGGCCACCATACAGTCCAGATTTGTTCCACTTTGGAAAACATTTCTTCAACAAAATGGACATGCAATTTTAAAATATGCCAAAAGACCAAACAATGACACTCAGCTAATGCCGCCACTTACGAAAGAATGCATGGAATAACATTCCAATTCTAAGAATTATTATTATTAAGGGAAGAAGGGGGATAAAGGAAGTGATTTTGGAGGACTTATTGAAAAGACGTCATTGGAAAATGGAGTATGGGTACCAGTAATTGTATTCGTTCTAATCACCTGGTAATACAAATTAAATAAGAAAATAGATTACATTATGCATGATAGGTGTCTGATGGGAATATGAGAGTTAGATGGGTAGATTTAAACATACAGAATGTTAAGCCATCATAGTAAGATTTGTTTGAGCCAGAAATGCAGAGAAATGAACTGTAGGTAGTGGTTTTGGCTAGTGCAATTTACTATTGTGACCTGGAACTCTTGTTGTCTTGTTGTTAAGTAGTTCATTAAATAACCGGTAAATATGATAATTATACAAATGTTGCTCATTATTATTATTTTTATTTTGTCTTTAATATGGGACCTTTTTCTAACTTTGTTTTCAGGTGGTGATGATCGTCGAGTTTTGCTGTGGAACGTCCAGAAAGCTCTGGCTAACATTGGCAAACCTGTGTTCATGAAGGGGGAACATAATAGTAACATATTCTGTCTTGCCTTCGACTATGAGAACAAAAAGATATTTTCTGGAGGTAGGACTTGTCTTTGTTTTGATGGCATATAATGATCTAACAAGGGCAATATTTAAATGTACATATTGTAAGATAGGGATGTATTAAATTAAGGTGATTATGGTTATGGCCCTGCCTTATTATTCCTTCAGAACATTCAGACTTTAAACGCAGACAAAGAAAGGCAATCTTTTTTAAATATTCTATACAATGTAATTTTGATATGGTATTGAGAAGAGAAAAAAAAAGCAGAAAAATTTTAATTTGTAAGGTAAAAAGTCAGATTTAACATTGCTTTAGGAGTTCATTATTTAGATTGTTGAAGTGTAATAGATGCAAAACATTTTTGTGTTTTTAACTTTCTTTTTTGTAGGAAATGACGAGCAAGTCATTGTGCATGACATTTCAACGTAAGTACTTCTACACGGCTATCCCCATGATTGAGTTTGTATACATGTATGGTTGACAATACATGTGAGAATTTGAGTGTTTTTACATTTGAATCAAGTCAGATCATTTGTATATGTCCAGAGACAAAGATAAACATTATTTTTAGACAAAATTATGGAGGGGCTCGCACTCTGTTCTAAAGACATTTACACCAGTGGGGAGGAGGTTTATTCACGGTTAAGTACAGTATTTTCCCAGCAAACATAGTTTAGTGGTCTATATATGTCAAGAAATAATATTCCTCCGTCTATCTGTGGTCCCTGATCCTTGTGAGTAAAACTTCATAATGGTCCTTGTAACATTTTCTTAAGAAACTTAGCACTCTCCTCCTTCACCATTAATTGGAATTTTTTAACTTAGCGCGGTGGAAGTATATCACATGAGGATGTGCATTAAAAAAAGATGTGTAATATGTCTATTTTTATGCCCCAGTCATAAAGAGAGGGGCATATAGTGTTACTATAAATTAAAGAGGGTCTTCGAGTTATACAAGTTCCAGATTATGAGGTTTTACTGTACAATTTGTTGTTTCTGGTAGTGCTCTTAAATGATGCGTATAACCTTGACTTTACAGAGGAGACACCTTGGATGTATTTACACATGAGGATGCTGTTTACAGTCTTACTGTAGACCCGAACAATATCAGCGTGTTCGCCAGCGCTTGTGACGATGGACGCATTCTTGTGTATGATATCCGTGAGCCGCCCAGCAGTGGTGAGATATTTTCAAACGTTACTGTACACTAATGAGGACATGTTTTAGATTAATTTCAATAATCTTTATATCATACTATCATTTCAGAAAAAAATGTTTGCTCTTTTTGCATTATAGAGGATTTTGCACAAGTATCAATATGATATACAAATGTAGGAATTTATTAAAAGAATTCAATAATTAAATATGGCACAAGCCTTTTTAACACAAATATCATAGTTGAAATATTTTAGAGTCAAAGAGGATTCTGGTTAAATCTTCCTCAAACTAGCATTAGTTTTTATACGATAAATTTTTGAAAATGATATCCATATAAATGGCATTGCACATCGCATATATCAGGAATGTTTTGTTTTGATTTTAATTGTCCATGTTTCTTTATTCAGCAGCCAATTAAGCCAATGAAGCCAATGAATACACTGTCCTGATTTGGGTTTAATAATGTTCAAAATTTTCTATTGGATTTTGATAAGCAGCTAAAAATCTTCCTAGAGTAGGTTATTTTTATCAGATTATTTTTCCTTGAAGAATAAATCACTGCTGGAAAAATAAATTTCTATGTTATCACTTTTAATCACAAGTACTTTTTATCTGTTGATATCACTTGGAATCTTTAAATCATTTCTGATTTTGCCGTTGAAGAATTCTTTCTTTGGTTGTTTACAGACCCATTTTGCCTGGCTAACTACACATCCTCGATGCATGCTGTAATGTACAACCCTGTGGACCCACGCTTATTGGCAACAGCCAACGCCAAGGAGGGGATAGGTCTGTGGGATATCCGAAAACCCAGAACGTAAGATTTCAGTTGATATGATGAATAATTTAGGGTTTTGTAAAATATTGTATACATGCCAGTTTTGTATGTAAAATTATGTGCATATTTAGCCGTTAAATCTCTGTTGTAATCTCATGATTGTACAGGGGGCACTTTCTAAGTTAACATGTGTACAGTCAAACTTTGTTATCTCAAACTCGTCTATTTCTTGACCCTGTTTAATTCAAAGTATTTCGTCGGTCCCAACCAAACTTTACACTAAACATTTAAACTCTTGTAACTCGAATACTCAGATAACTCTTGAGTTTTGCCATGGTCCTGTTGACTAAAAGAAAACAAGGTTCGACTGAAACTTCAGATCTACTGTAAAAGTGGAAATTGTGGAAATTTTGCTTATTTCGCTGGCATAAAATCTCCGCAAATATATCCGCGCGCGAACATGTTTAACACCATTAAAACCATACAGTGAATAATGAGTACACAGTTCTAAACTATATGACTGACAGCGCAAAAAATTTCACACCGTGAAAAGTTTGGCGGCTGGCTAAGCGAAAAATTCCATATGCAAAAATATTGGCTTTTACAGTATCATCAGAATACCACATCTTCCTTTCTGGTCCAATAGCCCTCGAAAAATTTATCCCTTCTTTTGACTTTGAATCAATGCTCTATACTGACTAGTCTTGTCCCTGCCTCCTTAGCTGTCTGCTGCGGTACGGAGGAGGATATGTACAGCAGAGTTGTATGAGTGTGCGGTTCAGTCGGTCAGGGGAGCGTCTCTTGGCCCTGCGACGTCGCCTTCCACCTGTCCTGTATAGTATGTCGAGCTCACAGCCTCTTTGTGAGTTTGACCACAGCGGCTACTACAACTCCTGCACCATGAAGAGCTGTACTTTTGCCGGAGACAATGACCAGGTATATGTACAGTAAAATCCCACTTACTCAAACCTGGTTTTATTGAATACCCCTCCTTCCTTGAACAGTTTGTTTGGTCCCGAGCGATTTTGAACATATTCAATCAACCTCAGATTATTCAAATAACATGTTTTCCTAGAACTATTGATCAGGGCCCCATAAGTTCAAGTCAGTGGGGTTTTACTGTATATAGTTATTTAAGTATCACTATTAACGTCAATGATTTGGTAGTTAAGTGTAAAAATATCAAGCATATCATCCTTAAATACTGCTTCATATTTGGAGAAAATTAAGTTTTACTGTAAAAACTGTCAATAGTGACCATTCAGGGAACCACAAATGTTACGTTACAATCCAGTCTATTTATGGTTGTATCAACAGAAAAATATTGACTGGTGAACATTCTTACAACAAACAAAATAGCACCATGTTCAATTGGGATATTTACTCCTTACATTGTATATGTTATTCAATGTCAAAATATAGTGTAAATTGAATATTCTGTTAATCTTCATATTTTAGAGGTAATCTTATTTTAGCGCTTTTCATGTTGAAAATTTCCCGCTAAATTTTGATTGTGCTGATTACTATTTCTGTACATTTGTGTATATGGCAAGTATTGTGTTTACACCAAATTATCATTGCATTAATCTGTTAAAATTCACTTATGTGCTAAAATTTGAGTGAGCTATAAAATAAGTATGTTTACAGTAGAACAAAGCTATATGTGTTGGATACCATTCAACGGATTAGAACTCTCTAAAATTCTGTTTATTTGCAGTATGTCTTGTCTGGGTCAGACGATTTTAACCTGTACATGTGGAAAGTTCCAGAAAATCTATCTAAACGTAAGTCTTCATTTCCAGAAAATCTATCTAAACGTAAGTCTTCATTTCCAGAAAATCTATCTAAACGTAAGTCTTCATTCCAAAAAATCTATCTAAACGTAAGTCTTCATTTCCAGAAAATCTATCTAAACGTAAGTCTTCATTCCACTACTAGCTTGTAATGTTTTCTTACTGATGTTGCCAGAGATAATATGGAAGGAGAAAAATTCGGTATTAAAATCTTCGAAAATTGTAGTATATATTTTCATAATCGTATGCCTTAAAATGACCTGATCATGAGGACAAAAAGTTGCATTGGCTGAAATATCATACCTATGGCATCAGTGAAACATGTTCAATTCAACATAGAAAAAAATCATTTCTGTCTTTAAAAAAGTTTATTGAATTCTGTTTAGATATGAATGCTCTAAAATTTCTTGACATGTAAAGTGTAACAGTATGATTCAAAGCAACTTTTACCTTTATTTTTACAGGACAATATGTAAATGATGCCCACATGATACTAAAAGGTCATAGGTCAATCGTGAACCAGGTGCGATTCAATCCAGCCAATCACCTGATCATCTCGTCAGGAGTGGAAAAGATCGTAAAGGTATGGTAAAACCTTCCATAAGGAACATCTGTTTATATAACTGTCTGACCATAAGTTAATGTATTACCACAATGCGTTTTGTTTTCCTATTAGTGACATGAACCAGGTAAATGAAAACTACAGCTTTCTTCTTTGAACTAAATTATTCAGATGAAATTTACAATTTTGATTTATTTATTGCAATAAAGAATTAAACAATCTTAAATATTGTCCAGATTAAGCTATTCAAAATTGAATAATATGTGTGTGATTTGTACAGGTATGGAGTCTGTTTGAGATGCTCAACTGTGAGGGGGGCCTGGGAGGGGATAAGCCACCACCCCCTACTATAGGGGAGAGATCAGTCTACACCCATGAGGAGTACATCAACCTAGTGCTACAAAGCGGACATGTGATGACACATGACTACTCTAGTCACTCCACAGAGGAGGACCCTCGCATGATGGCGTTCTTCGATTCCCTGGTCCAGCGTGAGCTCGAGGGTTGCTCCTCTGAAGATGATCTGTCCAGTAGCGAGCAGGAACTTTATGACCGTATTATCCAATTGTCTAACTCGGACATATCTAATGGATCCGAGTCTGAATCGGGGGCAGATGTCGGCCACAGTGTAGCTAACAATAGTAGTGACGTCAATTACGAGGATGATTCGGCATTCAGTCCATTCAGTATTGCATTCGCTAGTGTGGTTGCAGTTCAGACGTCGCGAAGTATGGAGGAACAATCCTCGGGTATATCTTTAGACACGTCATTAGATACTTCAGCTAATAATCAAAACGGAAGTGGTTCTCCTGAAGGTAATGCTAATTCCAGTACCACCGATTCAAGCTCACAGCAACAGACTAGCAGTACTGGCAACACTAGAAGAAGCATCTCCGAGCTGATCGTGAAACGTAAGGAAGTGAAAAGACAAGCAAGCAAGGCTCTGAGAAATAAACAGAGAAAACGCAAACGACCCAGATCGTCAAGTTCTGAATCCAGTGATGGGGAACAGAGTAAAACGTCTGCTTCTGGTAGCAGTGGAAACTGTTTAGGTGGCCATCCAGAAAACGTGCTTTCAGCCCAGAGACAAAAAGCTCAGCTGAAGCTGAAGCGGCTTCAACAGCTTAGACACAACATCTTAAAGAGTGATTCTGATAATAGTGATACTGAAGGACATTCTGCGGTAACAACATGCAACAAAAAGCCAAACGTTGAGCTGAACAACTCCGAAAGAAGTACAGAATCAGCTGGAAAGGATTCGGGGGGAAAATCCTTCATTGATGAACCACAGGGTGTAAGTAATGGTAAAGCTGTGCCAGGGAAAGAGGGGTCTGAGCTCGGCGCTTATCTCCACGAAACCGACTTTAGTAACCAACCCTCCACCTCCACATCGGTGGGGCTGGTGGGTAATTCTCATACACACAACTCCTGTGACAAAACATCAGTAGCGGTGTCCAATAGCAATAATGATAATGCACAGTGTTCAACATCGGAAAACTCTGGAGGTACTCATTCCAATTTAACAGAATTCAAAAGATTCAAGAAACGGACAAAAGCATCAAAACGACAGTATCGTCAGCATGGATCAGACAACGAGGATACGTAATTGCTGGGATGCATGTGTTTCAAAATCTACTGGTCTCGTAAACATGATTAAAGTCCCAATATACGTAACTTTTGGCAAAAACTTGAAGCGAAAATCAAGCCAAATAACTTATTATATTTATAGATTTAGTTAAGATTAACTGATATCAGCGATATTCATGATAAATTCCTATGCGGTTACCGATACAGCAGCAGTTGAAACTCGGTATTTGTAAACACGCGTTCATTTTGAACTGTCTAACTTCTGCTTGTTGTTGAAGTGAGCCACACCTGATTTATTTTCAATTTTTTGGATTTTTCTGTCAAGAGTTTCTTGTTAGTTACCGCTCAGGTTTACTTCGTTTTAGACATATTTTTGCATGATTACCAACTGGATTTTTTTTTTCTTAATTTTGTCAGAATCCCCAAAATTTCCTGAAGTTTCGTATATTGGGCCTTTAAATGCACTGTGTTTGTGGTTAAATATCGGAGGTAAAATGTACGCTTGTTTACCCTACTTAATTAAATTCTGCAGACTTTTCAATTTTGCTTGAATATTATCCCAGGTACTTCCTGAATTGTTTGAATTCCACTTGAAATCATCATTGCTTCTTTGTTGGTAAATAGTCAGAATTATTTGAATACTGTGAACGTACGTGTGTACATATTTTTAGCCTGCTCAAATTTTAGCCCATATCCAAATATAATTAGATATGCACAATGATGAATTGGCACTCTCACGCTACTTGCTGTAGAAAGCAATATGCTGATACTATAATGAACTTATTCATAATTTAGCTTAATGCCTTCAGCAAGAAAATAGCTATTATAAAATTATTGCTAAATCATGAACGTTTACAGTATATACAATGTAAAGTAAAAATCAAGTGGTGTAGGTTGATTGGTGACGCAATACATGTAGTGCTTCAAAAGTCGTGATATTTGACAGTTAGTCTGTTGTACGAACTCATAGGGAAAGTTTCTGATCAGTCCTAAACTTATGATCAGTCCTAAACTTACGATCAGTCCTAAACTTATGATCAGTCCTAAACTTATGATCAGTCCTAAACTTACGATCAGTCCTAAATTTATGATCAGTCCTAAACTTATGATCAGTCCTAAACTTATCAGTCCTAAACTTATGATCAGTCCTAAACTTATGATCAGTCCTAAACTTACGATCAGTCCTAAACTTATGATCAGTCCTAAACTTATCAGTCCTAAACTTATGATCAGTCCTAAACTTATGATCAGTCCTAAACTTACGATCAGTCCTAAACTTACGATCAGTCCTAAATTTATGATCAGTCCTAAACTTACGATCAGTCCTAAAAATTACGATCAGTCCTAAACTTGCGATCAGTCCTAAACTTGTGATCGCTCGAAGATTTCACAGACTTTGGGATAACAAGGTTCAATTGTAATTGCTTGTCAGATTTCATCACCTTTTTAGATATTCTTACCTTGTGTAATGATTTGGACACTTTGCCATATTGTGAAATGCTGTAAATATTGAGACACCGCTGTACTTTATTCCACCATATAGTGTCCCATGGTCCTACAGTTACTTATACCCCACTTCTGTTATTGTTACCATGGAGATCATATAGAGTGTGATTCATATGTAAATTCCACAATCAAATGGTTCCAGTAGCAAAATATCATAAGCGTTACGAAATAGATGTAGAGGAAGGAACATCGAGTTATTTTTGAAAGGGTCACATGTAAACAAAACTATTGTTAATCCAAATGTTCCAACCAACTTTTTTAGCTGATGGCCAAAGTGCTCACTTAGGGGCAAATTTTATCTTAACTGTATACTCATCCTTTTGCAACTCTTCAGCACTCGCCCAGGTAATCAATTGTTAATCAATTGACATACATATACATCTTGGTATCAGAGAAAATATATATACAATCTATGTAGAAACATACAATCTAGGTTGTACATTTTTTTTTTTTTTTCATTTCATGAAATTTTATTGACAAATATACTGACAAAAAGATTGGACATTAGGCATAGCCTATTTAATTTCTCTCCTAAAATCTAGGAACTACATGTAGCTATATAATATACATTCTAATATATCTATAATGTGGACACCTGGTATGATCTATGTACTTTTTGTAGCTAAATAATGTGGTGTAGGATAATTTCTAGGCAGGTATAGATCTTATGTGGCTAGATACAAAATATGTAGCAATAGATATTAATTTTTGTGTAGCTTTATACGATCTATGTAGCTATATCTATTCTATGTAGCTATATACAATCTATGTAGCTATATACAATCTATGTAGCTATATCTATTCTATGTAGCTATATACAATCTATGTAGCTATATACAATCTATGTAGCTATATACAATCTATGTAGCTATATACAATCTATGTAGCTATATCTATTCTATGTAGCTATATACAATCTATGTAGCTTTATACAATCTATGTAGCTATATCTATTCTATGTAGCTGTATACAATCTATGTAGCTGTATATAATCTATGTAGCTATATCTATTCTATGTAGCTATATACAATCTATGTAGCTATGTACAATCTATGTAGCTATATCTGTTCTATGTAGCTATATCCATTCTATGTAGCTATATACAATCTATTTAGGTCTATCTATTCTATGTAGCTATATATGTTCTATGTAGCTATATACAATCTATGTAGCTATATATATTCTATGTAGCTATATAAAGCTATAGCTATATACAATCCATGTAGCTCTATCTATTCTATGTAGCTTTATACAATCTATGTAGCTATATACAATCTATATAGCTATATACAATCTATGTAGCTATATACAATCTATGTAGCTATATACAATCTATGTAGCTATATTTAATCTATGTAGCTATATACAATCTAAGGAGCTATATAATTTATGTTAGCTATATAGTGAAACGATCTATGTAGCTATATACAATCTATGTAGCTATATACAATCTATGTAGCTATATAATATATGTTAGCTATATAGTGAAACAATCTATGTAGCTATATACAATCTATGTAGCTATATAATATATGTTAGCTATATAGTGAAACAATCTATGTAGCTATATACAATCTATGTAGCTATATAATATATGTTAGCTATATAGTGAAACAATCTATGTAGCTATATACATTTTATGTAGCTATATACAATCTATGTAGCTATATACAATCTATGTAGCTATATAATATATGTTAGCTATATAGTGAAACAATCTATGTAGCTATATACAATCTATGTAGCTATATAATATATGTAAGCTATATAGTGAAACAATCTATGTAGCTTTATACAATCTATGTAGCTATATACATTCTAAGTAGTTTATACATGATATGTACTGAAACTACACATCTATATACATGTAGCTACATGTAGATATTTATGTAGCTGTATTATATATTTATGTATCTATATATACATTCTATGAAGAAATTTGTAGATTTAATTCTGCTGCATTGAATTTTCATGTTGAACACATAACAATAAGTGATGTATAAGATTTCTAATTTAGATCAAATGTATTTTTTCTGTTTATTGCCATGGAATTATTCCATCATGAGACAAGTATTGTGATCATGTTAAATAATGCCAGGTACTGACCGTAGGTCTGTGGTTTTTCTCTGGGTACTCCAGCTTTCCTCCACCTCCAAAACCTGGCACATCCTTAAATGACCCTGGCTGTTAATAGGACGTAAAGCAAAATAAACCAAACCTAAATAATCCCTATAATACAATGGGGTGAAAGTTTTCATATATTGAACAACGACAAGGTTGTTAAGATTAAGTGTATGGAGAATGCCATATTTTTCACAAGCATGATTAAAAAAAACTGCCATACAAGTTACACATAAGGATTTATATAGAAACCTTTAAATTTTCTATTTATTACATTAGAGAGTATAAACAAATTGTTACTATATGTAGAAAACAAATGAATGTATTGACAAGAAAAGAGCTGAATTAACACAATTCAACCATTTTGTGCTATTAGGTACTGTAAAAATACTATTTTGGTGCACTCAAATTGAAGAACTGAATTTAGCAGTACACAATGATGAATCGGTGAACTCACAAACTTGCATTATAAACTGGAACTGTTATTAGTGAAGTTATGGCAGAGTACTTTTAACACCAAATTCACTTTAATTAAATTACCATTCAAATATGTATATTTACAGTATCTTGTAATATTTGTGTACAAAAATGTTACCAATTGTGTATTTATTGTATGAACCAAAGATGTGTTAAAACAAACACTGATTATTCTACTGTTGCATCTTCTAAACCCCAACAGGAAGTTGGTGGCTTTGAATGATAGTTCTATTGAAATGAAGTCAATCTAACTATTATCAGAAGTAAAAGACTTTTTCTCTTTAATTACTTCAAAAGATGTGAAACTTGTATACCATGTTTATGATAGACGGCTGTTTCCATGGTTATGAGCCCACCTATTGCATTTCAATTTTCTCATCCCCCCCTTTAATTTCATGATGTACTACTCCAACCTTTGAATTGGAAGAGTCAAAACATTTCATCAGGGGTCAATGAGTTAAAATGCCAACATAGAGTTTCCATGTTAAAACAAACAATATGTGTTTGCTTCCAAGACTTACTACAAGGTACAGTAAGATAGGTTTCATTTCTGTCTTAATTTGTGTCATTGCTATCTTGAAGAAGTAGCATTCTGGCCTCAAACATTTTTTTTTTTTCTTTTCAAATAAAATGTATTTAATTTTTTGATATATATCATTGATGTACACATGAAAATTACCAAAGATTTTTTCATTGAACTTTTGAATGTTTAGAAAGAAACAAGGTATATAAGCAAATGTTCAATAGTACAAGATTGAAGTCTGCATTTAAATGCTGTATTGAATGTCAGTGCTGTTAAAAGTATACCATCAGTAATTAACAGTTATCCGTCTTTACCACAATAATAAGTTAACAATTATGGAAGTGATAGGCTTTCTTCTAAGAGGTATTTCTGGTTAAAACTTTCAAAACATATATTTAGATAAATAATGTTCATGATAGAATTGATTATCATTCAAACATACACTGGTCATTGTATATCACAATTAAGCATATTGGCTGAGGCAGATGTTCAGTGACGAAAATAACTCCCTGGGAATTGTTTGATCAAGGCAGTGTTGTTAATCCGTACTACATGTATAAACTTATTTTGCCTGAATAGCCTGTACCATTTCTTTCCACTAGTACTGCTAGGCTGCGCTTCTTGATACTCTGGATCCTGACCAAAGTTCGGCTGATTGGTCAATTCAATAAGCATATTGTTGATTTTGTTTGAGCATCAGAATTTCCTCTTGTGTGCATTGGAGACATGAAAGAAATGAAGCTTTCCGTCGTTGGTGTTGAAGAAGCAGCCTGCATGATAAAAAAAACAATTATAATAATTAAGTCTGAAACATTTTATTTTAAAATTAATGGGTCTTTATTCTCATCATTGATGTTGGATTAACTCGTTCATCCCTGATTTTATCATGAACTATTCCAGCCTTTGAATTGGAGTTCAAATGTGTCAATAGGAGTAAATGTGTTTAAGATAAGCACTGTTGATGATAAGGGTCAAGACATCGCCAAATATATTGTACATATAGAATTGTCTGCTGTGATGATGATGATGGAAGTGTTGGGCACTGTATGTTGAACTATATAGAAGCAATCATGGGAATTGAAATTAGAGTTTATCCACAAAATCACAAGAAATGTGATTAAGAAATTATTTCTCCACAGCAGATATGAATATCAGTCAATCAAAATGTCAGGATTAGTTGACAAAATCTGTTGGAGAGTAGGAAAACTGCAGCAAGCAGTCTAAACCATTAATGTTTCTGTTGTATGATTTTTGAGTAAATTTTATTCTGTTAAACTGGTATCTTAGCTGGTTAAAATATTAACACAATAAGTGTATATATTGGTTGGGATGTTTTTAACTTTTTCACCTTTCATTTTTACTTCGTCTGAGAAAAAAAAGTTATACAATGTTGGGCAAAACCATTACTGGTTGTATTCTTTATGACATACATGTAGGCCTATAACTTACTTTTCAAGTCGTGTAGGATAGGAAGTATATCCATCCAGTGATTATGGTTTATTAGTGAGCTTTTGCAATGATGCGGCATATGTCGTCTATCCATAGGATTTTCCGTCGGGCTTCACCTTTCCTTTAAATGACTTCTTTTGTATACCAGAAGTACTAGAGACGTGACATTTGTCTGAAAGCATTCTGAGATGAACGTGAACAAAGTTTGTGAAAAAATTACATTGACCTATGTTCAAATTCAAAGGGGTGAAATATGTCAAAATCTTCAAATGACTTCTGTGATACAGAAAGGCCTAGGGACATGATATTTGGCTGGAAGCTTCCTTGGAAGTTTGCTAAAAAGAAGACTTCGGCCTTTTTTCAAAGTCACAGGGGTCAAATATGTCAAAGCCTGTAAATGTAGATTTTTAGACCACTTTAAGGTTACATCATTACCAGGTGAGTGTTGCTGGCCTGTTGGGCCTTTTGTTATATAAATTTCAGATTATGTGAAGTGTAAATCATGTACGTTATGAGTAATAGTGAATGAGGTTTCATGAGCTCACCATTATCAGCAAAGATATTGTGGAAGACAACTCCAGAAATATAAAGTTTTCAAAATACCTAAAAAAAACCTACTGCAGAATGGAACTCATAAAACCTTAACATGTTTTTCGATATTGAAGTGAATACCGGTGAAAAGAGTACGAACACACAAACATTTACTTTATAGTTGTATATTGTTATTGCCTTGATCTGGCTCCAGTTTCACAGACATTTTTGTGTACGTTCTGAACTTCTCATTCTCAAATTAGAGAACTACCTATGAAAACTGGTGTCACGTCATATATAATGTCATTTCTGATTGTGGTCCCAAATGAGAACGTACTTAAGAATTTTTGTGAAACTGGACCAGATGTTCTTCGTGGAAACCAGCCATGTTGTCAAGACCTCGTACAGAAAAATGAAGATAGTTGAATCCTATCATGAACCTGTTTCTGTATATGTGGGTATATGAAGTTTAATGTACAGTTTTACTCGGCCATCAGCTGAATTCCTATTGTCCTGTATGCTTTTTTGTTTCTGTGTATTGTTAATAGCTTTTAGTGACTTTGTTATGCTAGGAGTAAAATCAAGTGTGAAACTGAGCATGCTTGTATTTTGTTAATGTACTTCTCTATACAAAGTAAATTGGTCATCTTATAGATATCATGTATTAAATAAATCTGTACATCATTAAAAAAAACAATATGAAAATGAAGTAATTTTTGTTGTTTCTTTGTTTTGTCAACAGCATTTTGTATGATCTGAAACTATATTTCAGGGATTTGAACTGCCAGGCTGGGGTTCGAACCTCGGACCTTCTGAAACTTACATGGATGTTCATCCTTTCTTCTTTTTGTAAGTCTTCACCCACGAACCCTGCATGGTTCAGATATCCCGTTGCCAAGCTAGCCTGAGTTTCTTCCAACCTTGACACCAGACTTGGACATTTTGACAGATAGATATCTGATGTTATTAGACTGAGTTTCCTCTGGCCCAGATACCAGACTTGGACATATTGAGAGATAGATGTCTGGTGTTGGGCAAGAGTACACTACTGTATGAAAACATGGAGCTATCTTACACTGTTTGGTGGCTGAGAGTGTTGAGGTGATGACAACAAATTGACTGACACAAAACATATACATTTTTATGTATAATAAAGATAGATGGAATATTGATGGATCCAAACCCGCTTATCACCAACAGCTCCTGAATACTGTCAGTAAAAATCTTTGGTTTTCAATTGTTTACCACATAAGTAAGCTGCGCGGTACAAATGCTAAGCAACAAACTGTACCAAGTCTGATCTAGACCAAAAACAGACGATATTCTTCTTCAAAAGATTTCTGGACGGCATCTTTTTGTTTTTGATTAGTCACTCTTGGCTACCATTTGGTGTTGGTCAAATTCCACATTTACATTATAGCGCTATATTCTTTCCCCACACCGGCTATAGTGGTAGTGCCAGAGGAGACTCTGGCTTTTTCCAAAAATACACCAAATACTTGAAATAAGGGTTTGTCACAGGCACATCTGTAACAAGAGGGGGGAAATGCCTAGCCAGACAGGTTCAAACCTGGATCTTCAGATCTCTAGATGAATGCTCAACTAAATTATGTGGTCGCAGAAAATAGACAAGGTTCAGTGTGCTACACTACATTTTTTAGTTTGTTCAATAATATCACTACATCAGAACAGACATCAGGTGCTTGATGCCATGGACTTGCCACAAGATATTGTAATAAAACTGAGATTCATCTTAGTAACTAGTAACTCAGAGTAAATCTCTGAAAGTCATATTATTCTCAATAATTTGAAGCAGACAATAAGAAAAAGAGATACCACTGTATCAATGCATACAGAGACATATTAAAAAATCATAACACCATGATACTCCTGACGTCAAACAACAGGTGCTCTGCTTCCTGCTCCACATGTGGCAGAACCATGTGCCATTCGGTTATGGAGAAGAAAGATTTTGAACATTTGAAACCCATTTAACTTCTTTTGACCTTGAATTTTAGTGAGTCAATGTCATTCATTTGAAGAAACTTGGCAGTCCTTTATCCAGCATGCAACATATCCAGTGTCAGTAGCCTTGTCCTTTAGGTTCTTGACAAGAAGTCGTTTGAAGATTTTAAACAAGTTTGACCCATGTGACTTTGAAAGTGGGTCAGGGTCAATGAACAAACTTGGCAGTCCTTCATCACAGCATGTTACTTGCCCAATTCAGGAGATATGTTGTTTGGGGATTCTGCAACATATTTTACGACCGTTGTGACCTTGATAGTAGGTCAAGGTCATTCATTTAAACAAACTAATTTACCTTTCATCACAGTGGCATAAAATTTCATAGACATTATCAGAACAAATTAATAATAATATCGGCAGGTGAGCTAAAATATAACGTCACATTTTTAGTGTAAATTTTAACATAGATATTATGTAATAATGTACAACATATTGTTTATTTTATGCCACTATGGACAAGTGCATCAACACTCTCTTAACAAAAACGTGCACTGGACCACGATAACGATTGCATCAACACTCATAAAAATACGTGCACTGGACACGAAAAAATGATGAGGTAATTTACTTTGCCACGCCCACTCCAAAGCAGACGGCTAACGGAAGTGGAACTCTCCTAACAAAAGAGTTCGAAAATGTCAGTCATGTGAAAACGAAAGAATCGTCTTGGCCTGCACTTCTTGTTCGCCTGAATCGGTGATATGTTCGGCCTCAGTATATCAATTTCATGATGAGCATTGTCAAATAGAAAACAAGTGCGATGCACGACGCGTACGAGGCCATTCCGATTCTGGAAAAGCTTCCATTGAAAATTGAATCGGTAGCCTGTTACGGTAAACACTGTTTTGACAGTTTCTCATAAAATATTTCCCTCATTATTATAACGCGCTTTCTTACTCGTTCGGATAACTGCTTGCTAAATTTGTACAAATGTTTCTTACCCATTGCTTTAAACTCCCTTTGCTTGTATGTCTGGACGAACATGTAGATAATATCGTTCATTATCATAAATAATAAACTGACAAAATTGTGTAGAGGCCTGTTTCAACTTTAAATATCAAATTTTAAGTATCAGTGATATTACGAAACACTTTATTACAACTATTTATTATGTGTACTGTACAGTATTACTTTCACATTTGATGCATTGATAATATATCTATAGCCAATTATCAAATGCTGATTTCTTTACTGATGTAATTAGTATTAATTCTTCCTGTTTTTTTGTGTCAGATTTTAATTGTACATAGGATTTTTGTCACCTTCAAGCAAGAAGGAATTTCCCTTAAGCTCCGTGGTAGAGCATCCGGCTAGAAACCTTGAGATCAAGGGTTTGATCTCCAATGGAAGCACACTTTTCTCTTTCCTGTTAGAAGTGAAGCGGGTTGATCGCCATTGACCTGTTCGGAAGGTCCTGGGTTTGAACCCCAGTCTGGCTATACATTTTCTCTTTCTCCTGTTACATTTGGCACCCAACAAAATATACCCATGGAAGGTGGTACAGTGTATAGGGTCCCGTGTGTGTCTTTGTGGTCGATAACTTTATTAAAGGAAAGAGGAATGTAGCGGATCTAGACCGAGTTGAACATCGGCGACTAGATATAGCTCAATTGGTTGAGCGTCTGTCTAGAGTTCGGAAAGTCTCGGGTTCGAACCCTGGTCTGGCCGTGCATTTTTCCTCTCCTGTTACACAAGTGTCCATCACCATGCAGTGCATCCCTGTGGTGACAGTGGAGATAGAATCTTGGTGGTGATGTTCAGGTGTGAACACATTTAAAAAGGGGGAGTAGTACAATGAGGTTGATTTTAATTATACATATAATTTAGGTCACATTCTAGCTTGGAGCTAGAGGGAATTTCTCTTTAGCTCAGTGGACTAGAGTGTCTGACTTGGAACATAGAGATCAAGGGTTTTATCCCCAGTGGAAGCACAGTATTTTCTTTCCTGTTACAGGTATGATCATTGTTTTACTTGTCTTCATCATGAAGAAGAACATGAACAGGACAGAGTCGCTTGTAGACTGTAGAGCCTGGCCCCAGTTTCATCAACGTTCCTTAACCTAAGGAAATTCCTTAACTTAAAATTCTCCATAGGAAAGCATTACAGAATTTAAGGAAAGTTCCTTAACTAAGGATTTTCTCCTTAACTTCTGTAATGCTTTCCTATGGAGATTTTTAAATTAAGGAGTTTCCTTAAGTTAAAGAATGTTGATGAAACCAGGGCCAGGTTACTCAATGCTTACTGTAAATTGGTTCCTTTTGTAAAAGGAGCAATGTGGCTTGTGCATAGTAATAAATACAGTCTTTGTCACTCCGCTGATAGAGCAATGCTTCTTTGGCTCAATTGGTAGAGTCATGTATTATCACGCCAGATACTTGGGTTCTATAGTGTAATTCCTGTTGGGGCATTCAACAGGAATGTGCATTCCCTGTTCTACTACACTTAAATACAATATTGTTTTGCAACTTAAGGCCATTATTAACAAACAACCAAGAATTTTTTAATTTTAATTATTTTCATTATCTATATTTTCCAATTTTTCAGATGACACCTTGCTTGTTGGGACAAAAGAATGCCATCTCTTACAATACAAAGTGAAGCGTACAGTGGGAGCAGGTATGTAAAAACCCAGAGGATTGACCATCAATAATGTTTAGAACTTACAACAGGAGCAGGTACATGTATATTGAAATATAGGGGGTCACCATAATGTTAAGGACTTACAATAAGACCATGTACTTACAAGATGTATTTACAGGAATCATACATTATCATTTGTCAGTTTATTGCTGCAAGTTACATTCTTGTGAATTTTAATTTTGGAAAATACTAATAAAATCTTGCAAGAAAAGGTTGTGTCCAATGCCAACAGTTTGGCAGGTCGTTTTTCTCATTATAAGGATAGATACCTAGCTATTTATAGAGTATTCCACCAATATATGGGTGACAACAAGCTGGAACAGATATTGTTTAGGTTTGTTATTGAAAATAAACTAGAAAAATAAAATCTCCATCCCGGCTTGTTGTGACCATCACCGCCTGAGGCTTGATGAAGGAAAAGTTTATCTTTAGTCAATTTAGTCAAAGATGAAAGTAGTGAAACTAGATGGTCCTTTTTTAGATACGTTTTTTGTTTATTTGTATTTTGTAGATGCAAAAGCAGAGGTGACTTTAGTGAGATCATACAAGAGTTTTGCCAAGAAACCCATCTTACAGGTATTCAGTGCTACACAATCATTTACATTGAAGTGTTTGCAAATACATGTAATTATAAACTTTCTATGGTAAATTGTGTTTCTTTAACGGAGAAAGTAATACACCAACAATAACCAAGAATAAACGGTTTGGTAACAGTTTTGTTTTCTGTCATTGTTCTAGCAGATTTGAAAGCATTGACTTGCTTTTAGATGGCAATTCTCATTTTATCTGTTGTTAGCTTTATTGTTGCCTGTAATTTCTATCTGAAAACTATTAAATGCCTGTATTTACCTTTAGACTTACAGTAGTGAATAGAAATATAAGGTAAGGACAGGGGCATAATCAGAAATCCACAGTACACTTCTCTAACAATAGAGCTGTGTCATCTAGGTTTCTGGCGATGGGACAGGGGACAAAGGAATTCACTCACTTGCTTTGTCAAACACACGAAGAAATGTTTGTATGCAAGTTTCAGGGGTATCCAATTTGATAAAGATTGCTTCAATAATTAGTGTGTTACTTTGTTGTACAACAACTAGGTATTGATACAGTTGGTTTAGTATGGTGGCCAGGTGATTTTCAATATCATTTACAACAATTTTTTGTAATTTCAGTTAGCAGTGGTACCAGAATTGTTTCTACTCATCAGTCTCTCAGGTAAGTTCAATGTACATGTTTGAGTATCTGAAATATTATCAAATAATCATTAGCAACTAGTAAAATGGCTAAAAATACAAATACAAAAACATAATGGACCTATTGAAATGTATACATCTGTTCCCTTCTTTTGAAGAAAAGGCGAAATTGGCATTCTAAATTAATAAGGGAAGTGAATTTGTTGATTGACAATCTCAAGGTAGACTAAGAAGTAAAATAAAAAGCTGTTATTTGTTATTTTACAGACAACATTGTAAATGTACATGAACTATCTACATTTGGTCTGCTGACATGTCTCAACAAAACCAAAGGAGCCACACTGTTTGCCATAGGTGTACAGGTAAGTACTCTTACTCTTAGTGTTATTAGGTCATCTGACCCGAAGGGTCAGGATGACCTATAGTCATCATGCTTCGTCCGTCGTCGTGCGCCGTGCGTCGTGCGCCGTCCGTAAACTTTTCCATTTAAACATCTTCTTCTCATAAACCAAAAGGCCCATAGACCCAATATTGGGCTTGTGCCATGCTGGGATGAAGGGGTACCAAGTTTGTTCAAACAAATGACCTTGACCTTCATTCAAGGTCACAGGGGCCAAAAAGGTCAAAATCTTTGAACGACTTCTTCTGAATAACCAAAAGGCCCAGAGACCTGATATTGGGCCTGTGGCATGCTGGGATAAAGGGCTACGAAGTTTCTTCAAACAAATGACCTTGACCTTCATTCAAGGTCACAGGGGCTGAAAAGGTCAAAATCTTTTTAAACAACTTCTTCTGAATAACCAAAAGGCCCAGAGACCTGATATTGGTCCTGTGTTATGCTGAGATTAAGGGCTACGAAGTTTGTTCAAAGAAATGACCTTGACCTTCATTCAAGGTCACAGGGGACAAAACGGTCATAATTTTTAAACGACTTCTTCTGAATAACCAAAAGGCCCAGAGACCTGATATTGGGCCTGTGGCATGCTGGGATAAAGGGCTACGAAGTTTGTTCAAACAAATGACCTTGACCTTCATTCAAGGTCACAGGGGCTGAAAAGGTCAAAATCTTTTTAAACAACTTCTTCTGAATAACCAAAAGGCCCAGAGACCTAATATTGGGCCTGTGGCATGCTGGGATAAAGGGCTACCAAGTTTGTTCAAACAAATGACCTTGACCTTCATTCAAGGTCACAGAGGCCGAAAAGGTCAAAATCTTTGAACGACTTCTTCTGAACAACCAAAAGGCCCAGAGACCTGATATTGGGCCTGTGTTATGCTGGGATAAAGGGGTACCAAGTTTGTTCAAACAAATGACCTTGACCTTCATTCAAGGTCACAGGGGCCAAAAAGGTCAAAATCTTTTTAAACAACTTCTTCTGAATAACCAAAAGGCCCAGAGACCTGATATTGGGCCTGTGTTATGCTGGGATAAAGGGCTACCAAGTTTGTTCAAAGAAATGACCTTGACTTTCATTCAAGGTCACAGGGGCCAAAACGATCATAATCTTTAAACAACTTCTTCTGAATAACCAAAAGGCCCAAAGACCTGATATTGGGCCTGTGGCATGCTGGGATAAAGGGCTACCAAGTTTGTTCAAAGAAATGACCTTGACTTTCATTCAAGGTCACTGGGGCCAAAACGGTCATAATCTTTAAACATTTTCTTCTGAATAACCAAAAGGCCCAGAGATCTAATATTGGGCCTGTGGCATGCTGGGATAAAGGGCTACCAAGTTTCTTCAAAGAAATGACCTTGACTTTCATTCAAGGTCACTGGGGCCAAAACGGTCATAATCTTTAAACATTTTCTTCTGAATAACCAAAAGGCCCAGATACCTAATATTGGGCCTGTGGCATGCTGGGATAAAGGTCTACCAAGTTTGTTCAAACAAATGACCTTGACTTTCATTCAAGGTCACAGGGGCCAAAACAGTCATAATCTTTAAACGACTTCTTCTGAATAACCGAAAGGCCCAGAGACCTGATATTGGGCCTGTGGCATGCTGGGATAAAGGGCTACGAAGTTTGTTCAAAGAAATGATCTTGACTTTCATTCAAGGTCACAGGGACCAAAACGGTCATAATCTTTAAACAACTTCTACTGAATAACCAAAAGGCCCAGAGATCTAATATTGGGCCTGTGGCATGCTGGGATAAAGGGCTACCAAGTTTGTTCAAAGAAATGACCTTGACTTTCATTCAAGGTCACAGGGGCCAAAACGGTCATAATCTTTAAACAACTTCTTCTGAATAACCAAAAGGCCCAAAGACCTGATATTGGGCCTGTGGCATGCTGGGATAAAGGGCTACCAAGTTTGTTCAAAGAAATGACCTTGACTTTCATTCAAGGTCACTGGGGCCAAAACGGTCATAATCTTTAAACATTTTCTTCTGAATAACCAAAAGGCCCAGAGATCTAATATTGGGCCTGTGGCATGCTGGGATAAAGGTCTACCAAGTTTGTTCAAAGAAATGACCTTGACTTTCATTCAAGGTCACTGGGGCCAAAACGGTCATAATCTTTAAACATTTTCTTCTGAATAACCAAAAGGCCCAGATACCTAATATTGGGCCTGTGGCATGCTGGGATAAAGGTCTACCAAGTTTGTTCAAACAAATGACCTTGACTTTCATTCAAGGTCACAGGGGCCAAAACAGTCATAATCTTTAAACGACTTCTTCTGAATAACCAAAAGGCCCAGAGACCTGATATTGGGCCTGTGGCATGCTGGGATAAAGGGCTACGAAGTTTGTTCAAAGAAATGATCTTGACTTTCATTCAAGGTCACAGGGACCAAAACGGTCATAATCTTTAAACAACTTCTACTGAATAACCAAAAGGCCCAGAGATCTAATATTGGGCCTGTGGCATGCTGGGATAAAGGGCTACCAAGTTTGTTCAAAGAAATGACCTTGACTTTCATTCAAGGTCACAGGGGCCAAAACGGTCATAATCTTTAAACAACTTCTTCTGAATAACCAAAAGGCCCAAAGACCTGATATTGGGCCTGTGGCATGCTGGGATAAAGGGCTACCAAGTTTGTTCAAAGAAATGACCTTGACTTTCATTCAAGGTCACTGGGGCCAAAACGGTCATAATCTTTAAACATTTTCTTCTGAATAACCAAAAGGCCCAGAGATCTAATATTGGGCCTGTGGCATGCTGGGATAAAGGTCTACCAAGTTTGTTCAAAGAAATGACCTTGACTTTCATTCAAGGTCACTGGGGCCAAAACGGTCATAATCTTTAAACATTTTCTTCTGAATAACCAAAAGGCCCAGATACCTAATATTGGGCCTGTGGCATGCTGGGATAAAGGTCTACCAAGTTTGTTCAAAGAAATGACCTTGACTTTCATTCAAGGTCACTGGGGCCAAAACGGTCATAATCTTTAAACATTTTCTTCTGAATAACCAAAAGGCCCAGATACCTAATATTGGGCCTGTGGCATGCTGGGATAAAGGTCTACCAAGTTTGTTCAAACAAATGACCTTGACTTTCATTCAAGGTCACAGGGGCCAAAACGGTCATAATCTTTAAACGACTTCTTCTGAATAACCAAAAGGCCCAGAGACCTGATATTGGGCCTGTGGCATGCTGGGATAAAGGGCTACGAAGTTTGTTCAAAGAAATGATCTTGACTTTCATTCAAGGTCACAGGGACCAAAACGGTCATAATCTTTAAACAACTTCTTCTGAATAACCAAAAGGCCCAGAGATCTAATATTGGGCCTGTGGCATGCTGGGATAAAGGGCTACCAAGTTTGTTCAAAGAAATGACCTTGACTTTCATTCAAGGTCACTGGGGCCAAAACGAAACTGTTGTTATTTTTCGTGTAGTCAAAAATCCAAGATGGCCTCCACAGCGGCCATTTTGAAAACACATTCTAAACTTCTCAAGTTCTACCAGTGGAATTGTGCTGAAACTTGCCAGAAATGATATCCTGAGATGGTCCCAACAAAGTGTTGTTATTTTTCAAGCCCATCAGAAATCCAAGAAGGCCACTATCTTGAACTTGTCAATCTATACAGGCATATTATAACTTGATTTAATGACTACACGTATTTTCATAGTGATTTTACAATTGGTAGTCAGATGACCGTTAAGGCCCGTTGGGCCTCTTGTTGTGTTATCACATCACGAAATTGTAGTAGACAAATGTATTTAAAGGGGCGAAAGTAAGCTTTTTTTCATATTTTTTTTTCAAAATATTACATACACATATCGAGTGGGTATTCTTACGGACTACGACGATCGGATTTTGCTGATATGTATTCATAAAAAAATAATTTCAAAATAACTAGTGGAATTCCAAAACGTCTAGCCAGACGCCTGGATTGGGATTTCCACCTACCAACGCATGCGCAGCGAACGCCGTTTCCATTGTAAACACTCTATCTGGTATTACCGTTACACCACGATAAGGCCTAACTACTAAGCGAAAAGTTGCAGAATGGTCAAAATATGACGCAAGAATGCATTACGAAATCATATTGAGAGATGGGAAGTATTCAAAGGAGAAACTACCTGCTCTATTGCGTGTATGTTACATATTTCTTCTGTGTAACGGTAACATGCACAAATAAAGCTTTGATTTGGTTTTGGGGCTACCCAAGGGGAAACTTTCAGTCTTCTGTTGCATAAATGCGTGTGTAATATTAAACTTAAAAGTGTGTTTTATAATATTCCCTTTCTAAAATCTGATGTTCCAGTAAAACAGTATGATTTAATTATAATTGCTGGATAGAAAGACATTTTCAAAAACAATATATACCATAACAGAAAAATTTGTTTGATTACATTGTAAAACGGGATGTGCGAAAGGTACATATGGCTTCAATTCGGACAAAAGGAATAAAAAAATATGTTTTCGCATTCCATGATACGTGTTAACGTGTGAAGACGCTGAAAGTTGGATAGATTTTAAATGAATATGAATGTACATTGTATATATACAGATAGTCTGAAAAAAATCCTCAAGACGTTGAATTGTAAAAAAAATCGCAAACATTTCATGTACTTTTCAATGCATGCTACATACATTTTATAAAATCATCTGAAAAGTTGGGTTCGTGAATATTACCTTTTACATAAATTAAGGTTTGTACCATGGCCGTATTCCGTACCCATGTGTACCGGTCTCGGTCAGGTAAATATAATATAGATAATTCCTTGTGTCGATATATGGTGCCGATATGCCGACAATTATTCTTCATTTGAATATCGGTATGTGTGCAATTGATGTCTAATTCTAATGTGAATATGACTCAATAAGTTTATACACGGACTTTGTTTCATCAGCCGTATACATTACGCGAGGGGACCTCCCGTATGGCCCCTGCCGGCAAACCGATCGGCACACCTGTCACGTGGCGTCATCCCCGTTATTTTTATCAGGGCTTTCCCGAGGAATGCGATTTTGCAAGTGGTCAATATAGACATTTTGAATGGACTTTTGAATTTGGGAATAACAGGAAAGTATGATTAGTAGTGCACACGCCATGTATATTCAAGAACAGGCATTTAGGCTTTCGCGGGATGCCCCTTTAATAGAAATGTAACTAAAGTTAATATCAACAATATTCAAACATATTTGATTGCATAACTCAGTATATGGGCCATATATGTTAAGGTCTATTTATACCTATTTTACATGCAGTGAAAAAAAACGTAATAAAGTTATAGCTGAGATATTTATGTATATCTGTTTCACCTTTTGCCTTTTTTTTTCTTCAGAGAACCAAGTCCTTGAGTGGGGAGGTGGCTTGTACCCTCAGACTGTCTGTCGCTATAAAACGCAAGATACAGGTAAGGATTTTCAAGTTTTGGATATATTTTTCAGTATTATTCAGTATTAAAACAAATCCAATTTTGATAAATAGTCAGACTTAATAAGCTCTAAAATTGTAGAAGGAGTAAAAGCCTTATTAAAACAAGATACAGGTAGGGATTTTCAAATTCTGATATCCTTTTCAATACCATTCAGTAAAACAAATCTGATCTTGATAAATAATATGATAAAATTAGCTCAAAAAATGTATATTGAGTCAAAGCCTCATTAATACAAACTAAGATATCTGGAATTTAACGTTACCTTAAAGAAAAAAAATGTATGAGAATTTCATTACCAGTAAATGAAAATACATGTCCATGCAAAAAGTAAAACAAACATTTTAAAAGGTACCAGGTATAGCATTGTCTTGAATGCCATAAGTTTAATGAAATATTGCTGGATTTAGGTAAACAGGCATTTAATTTATCAAAATTACAAATGGAAAAATAATTGCATTGACCAAACATCTGTGAATAATTCTTACTACAGTATATTTCCTGTGGTTGTTACTGACTTGATGACAGAGCTGTTCTATTTCAGACCTATTACTGGAAGAACAGAGATTTCATGGACCTGCAGGTTTGTGACATATTTCTATTTATCAGCCTCTGTTTGTGTGAAGTCTCCACATATACATGTACCTGCTAACAAACTGATGTCACGACCAGGACATTGAGCTTGTTATAATTCAAGTAACATTTAGAAAGTCACATTCCACTAGACATTTCCTTTGTCACTCATGAAGAGTCAAAGCTAAAATTAAGGAATCAGAAAAATTACTCTCTAATATCAGTCTACTTGATGAGCACATAGGTCAACTACCAAAATATCAAAATATTACAATTTGATCAAAGCACTTTTCATAGTAATGATTTCTTTTAATTTTTATTTTTGTATTCGAGTCTGTGTCTTTGAGACCTAGACTTCTCAATTAACACCCAAAAGTGATCAATGGATGCTTTATTTGTATTCAATTGTAAATTTATTTTGAACTTAATCCAATATTTATTCCAGCCTGATTTCAACATGTACGATGTGCCCAGAGACATGGTTTGGTGTAAGGATACAATCTGTGTTGGCTTCAAGCGGGACTACTTTATTGTCAAGGTAACCTTCTATCTATTTACATAAAATTAAAATACTTCTATATACAGGTATATTGGAAAACTCCTCTGATTTGTTACTTTTCAAACATTAAATTCATTTGTATGTTTGAATGATTATTGTGTCATCTCCGCATTGGTGATACATCTTGCAAACAAAGTTTCCATGCGATGACTTGAGTTGACTTTGGCCAGTTAAACTCAGTCCTCTTTCAGTGCTTCTTTACTGAAAGTCCTTGTTTGGGATTGCTCTTCTGGTCTGAAGGTCAGAACCGTGTCTGAACAAAGATTCCCTCATACCTTTTAACTTAATCTTAATACAGTGCTTCTTTTTTTTTTTTTTTTTTTTTTATATTAATTTTATTTTTCAGATTTTTCACAAATACAACACAGGACATAAACAAAACATACACACTCTCACACCCTTACTTCCTTCTTGTACACATGTGAACAGTAATCTCTTTCACACTTCAAACATGGTCATCATCATCATCGTTATCACACACTACGACATAAACATGAGTCATCATCATCACACTACGACATAAACTTGAGTCATCATCATCATCATCATCATCATCATCATCATCATCATCACATCATCATCATCACACTACGACATAAACATGAGTCATCATCATCTTCATCATCATCACCTCATCATCACACTACGACATAAACATGAGACATCATCATCATCACACAACAACATAAACATGAGTCATCATCATCTTCATCATCATCACCTCATCATCACACTACGACATACACATGAATCATCATCATCTTCATCATCATCTCCTCATCATCACACTACGACATAAACTTGAGTCATCATCATCATCATCATCATCATCACCTCATCATCACACTACAACATAAACATGGGTCATCATCATCTTCATCATCATCATCTCATCATCACACTACGACATAAACATGAGTCATCATCATCATCATCTCCTCATCATCACACTACAACATAAACATGAGTCATCATCATCTTCATCATCATCACCTCATCACACTACGACATAAACATGAGTCATCATCATCATCATCATCATCAGTATATGACTCCATGAGTCAGTATAATAGTGTATAAATAATCATACTCATCCTCAACATCATCACTATACCCCATCTTCATCACTAAGATATGACATACAATGTCATGTAAACATCTTCATAATCATCATTCTCACCATTTTCAGAACATGTCATTATCATCATCACTCTCCAAGCATATATAATCATCTTCATCACTCAACATGTTATCTTCATCATTCTCAGTACATTGTATATGTCACCATCATCAATACTAATTATAATCCTCATCATCATCATCTTCATCACTGCACTACAATCACCCTCGTCCTCATCAACAAGATATGATATACACATCATCATAAGTATCATTCCCAAATAAGTCATCCTCATCAAAATAATTATTAGCAACATCATCAACTTCAACTTTGATCTATGCATATTATACTTATTACCATGTTTTAAACTACATTTAATTAGTCACTTTTACACCCTCAGCCATACAACTTTACACACGCACAAGGATCACTTTTGGGGTGAGATTTTGGGATTTTTACCCATATTTATCCTGAAAATCTGTCTAAAAATTCAAAATTGTACTTCTTTATACAAAAAACTCAAAGAAAATTTGCTAATCTCATAAAATTCCTCAAATTCTCCTATTGGTTTTAAGAACCAGAATTATCCCTGCACACACACATACCCACTCCCACCTTCAGCCATACAGCCTTACACATGCACACATACCCACTCACACACACACACACACACACCCACACACACCCACCCACATGCTACACTACACCACTCACACCTTCACTGACATACACAAGATACATGGACTTAACCAGTATAGAACAATACAGTTGAATAGTAGAATCTCTCAAGAGAGAGAGAGGGGGAGAGAGAGGGGGAGAGAGGGGGGGAGAGAAAAAGGGGAGAGACTGGGAGGTTCTGACATTAGTTTTATGCTGTACAAAGTAAATATTACTACATAAAGTAGTAATTTAGAGGAAGAAAAATACAGTGCTTCTTTACTGAAAGCTCGGAATTGCTATTTAAACCTAAATGTCAAAGTTCAAATTTGGTTCTATAAACAGAACTTGAATTCCCTTTCTTTTCTTTTTTTAAACATTTCTGATTACTTTCTACTGTGGTCCACACAAGTGACACATCTACTTCGTTGAAATTGTTGTTATGTACTCACCAGTTTTAAGTTAAAGGTCTCTCTTTATGATGGGTGATTAAGTGGTTTACATAATTTGTTTTTCCATTTGTAGATAAATACAGGGAACACCAAAGAGTTGTTTCCTGTCGGAACCAGACAGCAGGATCCAATTGTAACACGACTGGAGAATGATACCCTTCTACTGGGGAGGGACGAAATGTCCATTCTCATCGATGACGAGGGAACCCCCACCCAGAAATACCCTATCAACTGGACAGATATCCCCATACAAATAGGTGAGGATGGGTGTGAAGTGTTTTACAAACATACAATAAACTGTATTACAAACACATATATTGGGAACTTATTATACATGATGAACATACAAGATGCAAGAACATATTATTTCTAAATCAGATCAAATATTCAAGTGAAGAAATGATGAGCTAAGTAATACCTGGTATGTGTATATACGGTAATCCTTCGGTTAGATCGAATCGGCGTATAGTTCGAACACAGCCTTTCAGTAATAAAAAAAAAAATGTTTTGACTCCTTAAAGTTCGAACCTTGCTTACACAGGTTTCGGATAGTTCGAACACACAGAATTTGATTAAGCCTGTGTATTGAACTTACGTAATGGATTGCTCTCGGCGATGCAATTTACAGCCTCTCAAAAATTGCGTAAACTGATCTATTTTCACACCATCGATGTTAAACAACAGTATAACATGTAGTACTCATGATGTACGATATTGTTGTCAGCTTTTTCGTACATTTTTTTTACATAAACAAGCCATATTTTCCCGATGTTTCTTTCTTGTAAACATAAACATGTGCACGCGCTAATAATCAAACATCTTTATGACCCCGATTAGCATCGAAGAGCGGAATAAAGTGTCACACATGCTGACAGGTACGTGTGTATTATCATGGCATTACTGTGTTAAATTCTGATTATATAATCGCGGCCTGGTCACCGATACCTGATTTATATCTTAATTGATATATAACCTATACAACTGCCGAGACCAAATAATCTATCAGGTATTCGATCGAAGTATTAATCCGTGCATTTTCAATCCAACATTCGCATTTACATAAACTTCCGACGATGGTTACGGCATAAAATATTTTCTCTCTTTTTTTTGCGAATTAACTTGATAATTAGGCCTAATATGAAAGTGAACATTTAAGTCCTACTTATATAAAGCATTGTTCATCTTCAGATTTACAAATAAATCGTAATAGGTCATCATTTTTGAGGGACAACGATTTGACTGTTTGCCGTGATTTATTTTGCCGATGTCAAAGTTCTCAGATGTCAACCTGGATAGTTCGAACTCTTCTTTATTCCAGCGGCTATAATTTCGTATAATTCGATCAGGATTGACAATATATATTTAATTTCGGTCGAACTGACCGAAGGTTTACCATAGATAATATTATTTCTCACCTCTAATGTATTCATTATTTTCTTCTTTTTCCAGAAAATCATCCTCCATATCTCATAGCCTTATTACCCAAACATGTGGAAATCAGAACGATATCTCCACGTCTCCTCATACAGAACATCGATCTCCAGAAGGCCCGCTACATCTGTCAGGGGAGGTAACTTCAATCTTATATACATAATGGTCAGATAGTCTACATCGTTTAAATATTACACTGTCAATCAAGTTATAAGGGGTGATTAGGAACCAGTTGTATGAAGAGTCATTAATTAACTTCATTTACTGTGAACAGAAATTTTCTAATAAGAAATATTTTTATAATTATTAAAATCTACAAAATGTGGATCAAAAGGATGAAAGCTTTAAAATTATTCATATCTTTATGAAACTTGTCATAAATATTACTAGATTTTGAGGTAATAGCCCATTCATCTTAATATACACATACTTGGATTGGGCCTAGAAAGATGATGGGATACAAATGTTTCTGTAGATTCAGATGTAGGTCACTGTTTAGCTTTCCATCTATTCAAAGTCCTCCTAAGGACTGTCAACAGTAGATAAAGATGGACGATGAGAATGTTTTACATTTTTGCTTCGCCTTCAATGATAGTCTTGAAAAGCGAGACTAAGGTATTGCTTTTCAAGCCGCTGCCGCAGCCGTGTCAACATTTGCATTGAAGTCCACTTTTCACAGTGTTATTGTTATCCGATTAAAATGAAATTTGGTTACATTACACGTACTGTCTTACTGAACATGTATCTTCAATTTGGAGGAAATTTGTTTGCGGGTACTGTTTTTTTGGGTAAAAACTCTTTTCGGTGGATTTTGATAATTTAGTTTAAACAGTATTTTATTCACAATTATTTACAATACAAGATTCAATATCTACAAGAGAATTTACATTTACAGTTCAATTTTCACAGTGTTATTATTATGCGATTGTATTGAAATTTGGTCAGATTACTTTATTATCATACTTACACATAACCTCAATTTACAGCAAATTGTTTTTACAGGTATTTCAATATTCCACATTTACTTTGACTTTATTCACAATGGCGAGACAAAATTACGTGTAATTCTTGTTAATGTTTGTTTACAGTGGTTGTATATACGTGGCCTCGTCTAACCATGTGTGGAAGCTGAACGCCATGCCGATAGCTTACCAGATACGACAACTACTGGAGGCCAATCAGTTTGAACTAGCTCTACATCTTGCCGTAAGTATTAAACTTCTTTCTGTTTCGTAACTTCATGCCTTTATGAACAGACAAAACAAATACTATCTGTATTCTGAGGATTTTGAGTACTGAGAACAGTTTTCTGAGTTGACCCTATTATTGTGCAGACATAATATGGATTGTTACACAAATATTCACAGCATAACTGGACAGCACTTCAAAATCTCTGATGTGGAACATAACTGTAATAAACTCAATACTCGGTAATAAGCCCACCCAGGTCTACTGCAGTTTAGTCATTGTCCTGTAAGAAGCTCAGCTGTGTGTCAAAAATGATATGTTGGCCTTCTGGGCCTCTTGCAGGATTAACATTGCACATAGTGCTATATGTGAACAATGTTCATAATTTACTGCAAAATGTTTGCAAAAATTAAATGATTGCTTTTCTGATTCCATAATGACTTATCAGCTTACTATACATATTTTATTTTCTCCTGGGAATGGTGAAATTGATTCTTAGTGAATATAGAATCTGCCACTGAAATGCAGTCTTAACACTGACTGGACTGTGCACATACATATTTTATAGTAACAAGTGTTCTGTGGCTGTTGACCCAGATTTAGCTGTGCCATTGACTTTTCCTGACACTGATCACCTTCTGTTTCAGGATATGACAGATGAACCCCAGGATGAGAAGCAGAAACGAATTAACCGAATAAAAACTCTTCATGCATTTAACTTATTTTGTGAGCGCAAGTTTGAAGAATCCATGTCAATATTTGTTAAATTAGGAACTGGTAAGTATTGAAGATGATCGGATGACATTTACTTGTTGGAAGGTGACATTATATTGGATGGTTGTTTATATTGTACTTTATGATAATTGACATTAGTTTTGATAGTAACTAATATTATCAACTTGTCAACATGACGGGCAAGTGAACGTATGCCATGGCACAGCTTCTGTCATCTGTCCATCAACTTTTCCTATAAATCCCTAACAGTCATTTAATAACCGCAAAGCAGATTTTGACCAAATTTGGTCTGAAGCATCCTTGGTTGATGGGGAACCAATTTTGTTTTAATGATAGTTCTGACCCTCGAGGGGCCCAGTACGGGATGTGGAGCAAAATCTTCTTAAAATCCTTCCTCTTCCTTTGGAATGAAAGAAATTGTTCCATTTTTAGCCTGAAACATGTTTGTATGAAGAGGAACCAATTTGTATGAATGGTGAGTTTGTCCCAATCCCCAGAGGGGGCCTGAGGGAGCCCAAATAGAAATATAGTAATTTTTTGAACGTCCTTTTTGTTCTGGAAAAAATGACAGCATCTTATCTGAATTTGATCTGAAACATCTTTGAGTAAGGAGGAATCAATGTTGTAATAAATACTGGAGCTTATCTCAGTTGTGGCTGAGGGGCAGGGCTCAATACAATTATCCAGGTGAGCGATATTGGCCGTCTGGACCTCTTGTATTGGATGGTAACTGTCATTGTATTGTATTGTAACTTACATTATACTGGGTGGAAGAAGAAATTGTATTTGATGGTTATTCAATTCTGACAACTTTCAGTCAAGATTTTCTTGTTTATACCTTTTGAAGATCCTTCCCATGTGATAGGGCTGTACCCTAATCTTCTACCCAATGAGTATCGGAGTCAACTGGAGTACCCAAACAGACCGCCGGAGCTTGAAGGGGGAGACCTGGAGAAAGGTCTTCTAGCTCTACAGGACTATCTTACTCAGGTAAGGTGAGGTTAGGTGTAGTGTTAGGTCTACAGGACTATCTTACTCAGGTAAGGGGAGGTTAGGTGTAGATTGTTTGAAGGAGAAGACTTTTGACAGAAGGAAACCATCAGGACGAGAAGTGCCTTTACAGAACTACTGAGTGATCCGACATTGGTGAATGGAGTCATGTGACAGGTTATATCAGAATGTGCTTGATGAGTTTGGAGGATATAAACTGGAGAAATTTTACATAGTGAAGATCATAAATTAAATAAAAAAGCAAAATTATTTTTATTTTGAAGATATTTGTAAAGAAGGTAATTAGATAAGTTTGTCTTGTAGAGTTCACTACCTCAAGTCTATTTATAAGTTTTACCTGTCTCTTACAGAAAAGGGTAGATGTATGTAAAGATCTCAATAAGGAGGTACAAACGACGGCCATCAAGGAGGGCAACAAAACCATCAAGTCTAAACGTCAGCTTAGTCAGATCATCGATACCACCCTACTTAAATGTTACCTACAGGTAGGTCAGAGGTCAACTTAAATGTTACTTTCAGGTAGGTCACAGGTCAACTTAAATGTTACCTTCAGGTAGGTCACAGGTCAACTTAAATGTTACCTACAGGTAGGTCAGAGGTCAACTTAAATGTTACCTACAGGTAGGTCAGAGGTCAACTTAAATGTTACCTTCAGGTAGGTCACAGGTCAACTCAAATGTTACCTACGGTTAGGCCACAGGTCAACTCAAATGTTACCTACAAGAAGGTCAGAGGTCAACTTAAATGTTACCTACAGGTTGGTCAGAGGTCTACTTAAATATTACTCACAGCTAGGTCAGAGGTCAGCTTAAATGTTACCTACATGTAGGTCAGAGGTCAACTTAAATGTTACCTACAAGTAGATCAGAGGTCAACTTAAATAGTACCTACAGGTTGGTCAGTGATACCCCCCTACTTAAATGTTACCTTCAGATAGGTCAGAGGTCAACTGAAATGTTACCTACAGGTCATGATGATTATTTCTTAGAGGAGTTAAGTGGTCAATGGTTCCTTAATTTTTATAAATGGCCCTTTCAAATGTAACTTGTTTGGAAGTTTGAGAGATAAGTGTATGTGGCAAAGTTTCACTGACTGTATAACCTGAATATCTCAAAACCCTATTTGATTCAAAGTGTTTCCCCAATCTTGGTCAACTTTCTCTCTTATCTTAATTCCTGATTAATTCGAATTTTTTGATGAATCTGAAGTTTTCACTTTCCCATTTATGTTGAGATAAGTTTGTACATATCTAACCTTCTGACGTAACAGACCAATGACGCCCTGGTGGCGCCACTGCTGAGAATCAAAGACAACAACTGTCACGTAGAGGAGAGCGAGAAAATCCTGAAACGGAAAGAAAAGTTCAGTGAACTCATCATCCTGTACGAGAAGAAAGGACTTCATCAGAAAGGTAGGACCACCTTATAGGGAGGGAGTACAGTAAAGATTTACCATATCTATTGGTTATACAGATGGTCAAAGGGTACATGTACACTACCACTCGTGGATATGGGTTCCATATATATATATCATAAATGAGGTATTTTGGATATGATGTTAAATACACCATGAATACAGAATTTATATTATTGATAATACAACTGGATGTATGATATATCACAAGGTTCTAGATGACCACAGTTCTTTGTCTACAATTGCAAGTATAAAAGCGCTACATGTTATGATGTACCGGCTCTAAGTTATATAATTCATATTTAATATTTATGCATGCAGGAGAAAACTGATATAGGCATAGCCTGGTATTCAATCCAATTCATTTGTACAAACTTGATTTTAAAATGAAATGATAGATCTACCATCACTTATCTGTGGTAGTGATCCCGCATTGTCTAATTAGTTCTTTCCCCACTTACTTCTTAATGTTGCTTTGTTATGCCCCCGCATTATAGTGTTGCCCATGTCTGTCCCGTCCCATGGTAATGCAACCAGCTTTTTGTGTCGCCTGAAAGGCGACATATAGGGATCACTATGTCGGCGGCGGCGTCTGGCAACAACAGTTTCCGTGCGATAACTTGAGTTTCCTTGGGCCAATCAAACTAAAACTTCATACAGTGCTTCCTTACCAAAAGTACTCGCTTGGGATTGCTTTTCAGGGGTCAAAGGTCAAAGGTCACTGTTGCTATAAATAGAAAATCGGTTTCCCTGGGATAACTTGAGTTTCCTTGGGCCAATCAAACTCAAACTTCATACAGTGCTTCCTTACCAAAAGTGCTCGCTCGGGATTGCTTTTCAGGGTTGAAGGTCAAAGGTCAAGGTCACTGTTGCTATAAATACAAATTATGTTTCCGTGCGATAACTTGAATTTTCTTGGGCCAATCAAACTCAAACTTCATACAGTGCTTCCTTACCAAAAGTGCTCGCTTGCGATTGCTTTTAAGAGTCGAAGGTCAAAGGTCAAGGTCACTGTTGCTATAAATAGAAAATCTGTTTCCGTGCGATAACTGGAGTTTCCTTGGGCCAATCAAAATCAAACTTCATAGAGTACTTCCTTGCCAAAAGTGCTTGCTTGGGATTGCTTTTCAGGATCAAAGGTCAGGGTCACTGTTTCTATTCCACTTGGAACTGATACAATGCATATCCATAGATAAGTTCCTAAAAACTTATCTCCTAACTTGCTGCGCAGGCGACACATCCACGTCCGTGGAATTCTTGTTTAATAACTACAGATCCGATTGTCATCAAACTTGGCATACATAATAAGCATGAAGAGCTTATTTCATATGGGGGAGAGGGCATTTATGTCTCACAGATATTTCCAGTTTCTTATAAAATACCTAATGTGACTTATAGCATTTCAACATTTTGTGATGGTGCAAGCAGACCTGGTTTTTGTGATTTTACCATCATGGTGATTTTATTTAATATTCTATCCACAGCATTAAACCTGTTGATGAACCAAGCTGCTCGTCCCAGCTCACCACTAAAAGGTCACGACCGCACTGTGCAATATTTACAACACCTAGGTAGGTAGCACTGTACAGTCCAAGGGAGATAACTCACACAAAGTTACAACACCTAGGTAGGTAGCTCTGTACAGTCCAAGGGAGATAGTTAACACAAAGTTACAACACCTAGGTAGGTAGCTCTGTACAGTCCAAGGGAGATAATTAAAGGCCCAATATACTTAACTTTCGGCAAAACTTGAAACGAAAATCAAGCATAGTAACTTATTATATTTATAAATTTAGTTAAGATTAACTGATATTAGCAATATTCAAGATGAAATCTTGCGCGGTTACCGGTACAGCAGCAGTTGAAACGCAGTATTTGTAAACACGCATCCATTTCAAACTGTCTTCTACCTACGGCTTTGTTGTTGAAGTGGGCCCCACCTGAACTATTTTCAATTCTTTGGATTTTTAGGTCATCTGAGCCGAAGGGTCAGGATGACCTATAGTCATCATGCTTCGTCCGTCGTCGTGCGCGGTGCGTCGTGCGCGGTGCGTCGTGCGCGGTGCGTCGTGCGCCGTCCGTAAACTTTTCCATTTAAACATCTTCTTCTCATAAACCAAAAGGCCCATAGACCCAATATTGGGCTTGTGCCATGCTGGGATAAAGGGGTACCAAGTTTGTTCAAACAAATGACCTTGACCTTCATTCAAGGTCACAGGGGCCAAAAAGGTCAAAAATCTTTGAACGACTTCTTCTGAATAACCAAAAGGCCCAGAGACCTGATATTGGGCCTGTGTTATGCTGGGATAAAGGGGTACCAAGTTTGTTCAAACAAATGACCTTGACCTTCATTCAAGGTCACAGGGGCCGAAAAGGTCAAAATCTTTTTAAACAACTTCTTCTGAATAACCAAAAGGCCCAGAGACCTGATATTGGTCCTGTGTTATGCTGAGATAAAGGGCTACCAAGTTTGTTCAAACAAATGACCTTGACCTTCATTCAAGGTCACAGGGGACAAAACGGTCATAATTTTTAAACAACTTCTACTGAAGAACCAAAAGGCCCAGAGACCTAATATTGGGCCTGTGGCATGCTGGGATAAAGGGCTACCAAGTTTGTTCAAACAAATGACCTTGACCTTCATTCAAGGTCACAGGGGCCAAAAAGGTCAAAATCTTTGAACGACTTCTTCTGAATAACCAAAAGGCCCAGAGACCTGATATTGGGCCTGTGTTATGCTGGGATAAAGGGGTACCAAGTTTGTTCAAACAAATGACCTTGACCTTCATTCAAGGTCACAGGGGCCGAAAAGGTCAAAATCTTTTTAAACATTTTCTTCTTCTGAATAACCAAAAGGCCCAGAGACCTGATATTGGTCCTGTGTTATGCTGAGATAAAGGGCTACCAAGTTTGTTCAAACAAATGACCTTGACCTTCATTCAAGGTCACAGGGGACAAAACGGTCATAATTTTTAAACGACTTCTTCTGAATAACCAAAAGGCCCAGAGACCTAATATTGGGCCTGTGTTATGCTGGGATAAAGGGCTACCAAGTTTGTTCAAACAAATGACCTTGACCTTCATTCAAGGTCACAGGGGACAAAAAGGTCAAAATCTTTGAACGACTTCTTCTGAATAACCAAAAGGCCCAGAGACCTGATATTGGGCCTGTGTTATGCTGGGATAAAGGGGTACCAAGTTTGTTCAAACAAATGACCTAGACCTTCATTCAAGGTCACAGGGGCCAAAAAGGTCAAAATCTTTGAACGACTTCTTCTGAATAACCAAAAGGCCCAGAGACCTGATATTGGGCCTGTGTTATGCTGGGATAAAGGGGTACCAAGTTTGTTCAAACAAATGACCTTGACCTTCATTCAAGGTCACAGGGGCCGAAAAGGTCAAAATCTTTTTAAACAACTTCTTCTGAATAACCAAAAGGCCCAGAGACCTGATATTGGTCCTGTGTTATGCTGAGATAAAGGGCTACCAAGTTTGTTCAAAGAAATGACCTTGACCTTCATTCAAGGTCACAGGGGACAAAACGATCATAATTTTTAAACGACTTCTTCTGAATAACCAAAAGGCCCAGAGACCTAATATTGGGCCTGTGGCATGCTGGGATAAAGGGCTACCAAGTTTGTTCAAACAAATGACCTTGACCTTCATTCAAGGTCACAGGGGCCAAAAAGGTCAAAATCTTTGAACGACTTCTTCTGAATAACCAAAAGGCCCAGAGACCTGATATTGGGCCTGTGTAATGCTGGGATAAAGGGCTACCAAGTTTGTTCAAACAAATGACCTAGACCTTCATTCAAATTCACAGGGGCCAAAAAGGTCAAAATCTTTGAACGACTTCTTCTGAATAACCAAAAGGCCCAGAGACCTGATATTGGGCCTGTGTTATGCTGGGATAAAGGGGTACCAAGTTTGTTCAAACAAATGACCTTGACCTTCATTCAAGGTCACAGGGGCCGAAAAGGTCAAAATCTTTTTAAACAACTTCTTCTGAATAACCAAAAGGCCCAGAGACCTGATATTGGTCCTGTGTTATGCTGAGATAAAGGGCTACCAAGTTTGTTCAAAGAAATGACCTTGACCTTCATTCAAGGTCACAGGGGACAAAACGGTCACAATTTTTTAAAACGACTTCTTCTGAATAACCAAAAGGCCCAGAGACCTAATATTGGGCCTGTGGCATGCTGGGATAAAGGGCTACCAAGTTTGTTCAAACAAATGACCTTGACCTTCATTCAAGGTCACAGGGGCCGAAAAGGTCAAAATCTTTTTAAACAACTTCTTCTGAATAACCAAAAGGCCCAGAGACCTAATATTGGTCCTGTGTTATGCTGAGATAAAGGGCTACCAAGTTTGTTCAAAGAAATGACCTTGACCTTCATTCAAGGTCACAGGGGCCAAAACGGTCATAATCTTTTAACATTTTCTTCTGAATAACCAAAAGGCCCAGATACTTAATATTGGGCCTGTGGCATGCTGGGATAAAGGGCTACCAAGTTTGTTCAAAGAAATGACCTTGACTTTCATTCAAGGTCACAGGGGCCAAAACGGTCATAATCTTTAAACGACTTCTTCTGAATAACCAAAAGGCCCAGAGACCTGATATTGGGCCTGTGTAATGCTGGGATAAAGGGCTACCAAGTTTGTTCAAACAAATGACCTAGACCTTCATTCAAATTCACAGGGGCCAAAAAGGTCAAAATCTTTGAACGACTTCTTCTGAATAACCAAAAGGCCCAGAGACCTGATATTGGGCCTGTGTTATGCTGGGATAAAGGGGTACCAAGTTTGTTCAAACAAATGACCTTGACCTTCATTCAAGGTCACAGGGGCCGAAAAGGTCAAAATCTTTTTAAACAACTTCTTCTGAATAACCAAAAGGCCCAGAGACCTGATATTGGTCCTGTGTTATGCTGAGATAAAGGGCTACCAAGTTTGTTCAAAGAAATGACCTTGACCTTCATTCAAGGTCACAGGGGACAAAACGGTCACAATTTTTTAAAACGACTTCTTCTGAATAACCAAAAGGCCCAGAGACCTAATATTGGGCCTGTGGCATGCTGGGATAAAGGGCTACCAAGTTTGTTCAAACAAATGACCTTGACCTTCATTCAAGGTCACAGGGGCCGAAAAGGTCAAAATCTTTTTAAACAACTTCTTCTGAATAACCAAAAGGCCCAGAGACCTAATATTGGTCCTGTGTTATGCTGAGATAAAGGGCTACCAAGTTTGTTCAAAGAAATGACCTTGACCTTCATTCAAGGTCACAGGGGCCAAAACGGTCATAATCTTTAAAACATTTTCTTCTGAATAACCAAAAGGCCCAGATACTTAATATTGGGCCTGTGGCATGCTGGGATAAAGGGCTACCAAGTTTGTTCAAAGAAATGACCTTGACTTTCATTCAAGGTCACAGGGGCCAAAACGGTCATAATCTTTAAACGACTTCTTCTGAATAACCAAAAGGCCCAGAGACCTGATATTGGGCCTGTGGCATGCTGGGATAAAGGGCTACCAAGTTTGTTCAAAGAAATGATCTTGACTTTCATTCAAGGTCACAGGGACCAAAACGGTCATAATCTTTAAACAACTTCTTCTGAATAACCAAAAGGCCCAGAGATCTAATATTGGGCCTGTGGCATGCTGGGATAAAGGGCTACCAAGTTTGTTCAAAGAAATGACCTTGACTTTCATTCAAGGTCACTGGGGCCAAAACGAAACTGTTATTTTTCGTGTAGTCAAAAATCCAAGATGGCCTCCACAGCGGCCATTTTGAAAACACATTCTAAACTTCTCAAGTTCTACCAGTGGAATTGAGCTGAAACTTGCCAGAAATGATATCCTGAGATGGTCCCAACAAAGTGTTGTTATTTTTCAAGCCCATCAGAAATCCAAGAAGGCCACTATCTTGAACTTGGCAATCTATACAGGCATATTATAACTTGATTTATTGACTACACGTATTTTCATAGTGATTTTACAATTGGTAGTCAGATGACCGTCAAGGCCCGTTGGGCCTCTTGTTTTGTCAACAGTTTCTTGTTAGTTACTGCTCAGTTTTACTTCGTTTTAGGTTTATTTTTGCATGGTAATCAACTGGATCTTTTTTCATAATTTTACAGAATCCCCAAAAATTTCCCGAAGTTACGTATATTGTGCCTTTAACACAGTCAGTGACCACACAATCAGGGTCATCAAATAGATGATCCCTGAATTTTCATAATGAACTATTCCAACTTTTGAATTGGAAAAGTTCAAATGTGTCTTCAGGGGTGAATGTGCTAAATCTTTGTCTGACCTGACCTGATGTTTTTGCCATTTCTCTTATATATATGTTTGCTCTGTAATCAAAAGTTTCATTGAGAATCAAGTTGATCTGCTTTCTGATGAAACCCTGTCTTTGTTCATAAGTAAGATAAAACTGGAGTTTGATAAAGATAAACTAACGTGGTAACACTTCTGACATAATAAATCAATTTTTAATGAATATTGATTAAGTGTGATGTTGTTGACAGGACAAGATCACTTAGACCTGATATTTGAATATGCTGAGTGGGTGTTAAAACAACATCCAGAGGACGGACTCAAAGTAAGTCTGCATACTTTTACAGTATCAAAAATGGTTTAAGCAGTGTAATTTCTATAATTCATAGATTTGGTATTTTTTTACCCAGTGTTTCACTACATGTATAAAATACTTGTCTTATGTAAAACAAAAGTAGTAGTCCCTTACACTTAAATATCACTGAATAGTTGAAGACAAAAATAGGAATCATTTGACGCTCTCTTTCACAGCTTTATCACAGACTACATGTATGTAGTAAGAAGGTCATTTCAAAGTGATTCATAAATTTTCAACCGCGGCTATAGGGCCCATTGCACTGGTCAATATCTTTTTCAAATCCCTGGGGAGTAAAAACCGGTGCTGCCATTTCGGAGCTCACAGCTTGCATTCTAGCACTGCCCAACCACATACCCAGTACTCTATTACAGCTGAGTAGACTGGAACAAGCAGAGTAAAGTATCTTGCACTGCCGTGATGTGACTCAAACCTGCAATTCTTTCATCTCAATTCCGGCGTCTACTACATACTAGATTTTCCTTTGAGATGGATTAATTACTTTAGATTGCCCTTAAGATATATGACAGTATATTTACATGTCGTACATCTATGATCTTTCTTTTCTCCAGATATTTACTGAAGACTTACCAGAAGTAGACAGCCTCCCTAGAGAACAGATTTTCAAATATTTGGAAAAAACAGCCAGAGACCTTGCTATCCCTTACTTGGTGAGCTATATGGTCAGTGAGGCACTGATAAAAATAATCATATATAGGACCTACGTGTACTTGAATAACTGCCAAGTCTTGTTTAAGCAATGTACCAACATATAAACTAGTGGCTAAGTGTTGCAGATGTGAAAAGGTATGGGGTCACCCGGCTGATCATGTGTGTTTTCTCCAGGTACTCTGGTATCCTCCCACAATACGAGCCACGGTGCGATAACATCCGACCGGGCCAACAAAATGTATTCATATAAGATGACATAACTTGTCTCTTAATAAATTGTTTTAAAATATAAATGAAATTCAAATTTAACATATGCTTTAATCAGTGAAAAAAAAATGAACTTGTTGAAAAAATATTATTTAGAGACACCAGAATACTAAGTATATTTTCATAACTGAACCAAATGTGAAAGCTGGACATATCACATAAGATAAGCCCATGTGCTGACTAACTGACCATTTCTTGTTGCCGTAGGAACATGTGATTCTGGAGTGTGATGACCATACACCGGACTTCCACAACGCTCTGGCTCAACTTCTACGAGATAAAGTCCAGACTCTGATGGCCGACTACATCCAGTCTCTCCCTGAAGGTAGGCGGCAAATCACAACTCCGCTGAAGCCAAGATTTTGTGTTCAAATAAAACCATGATGAAAGATACAAAATGGTTTGGTTAGGTTAAAAACAACATTAGATCACATTCATTGTATATAGGAATCAATGTGATTTGTCCAATACAGCTGTAAGTTAACGATCACGGAGGATAAATTAAAAGACATCAGTTTACCTTGTTATACTGCCACCTATTGACCACGACGAGTTTTGGTGTTATAATGAGGGTAGCGATAGTATCAAGGTTTGAAAGTTACAGTTGTGATATAGGAAGCAAAACAATACTCAATTCTAATGATTATGGTGAAACATTTTAAGAAAGTACATGTTCATCATTTTATATGTTCCTAATTACATTAATATTGGAATGTAAATTATAAATGAACAAATTCAATGTTTCTATGAATAGAACACTATAAGACTCAATGATGACCAAACTGGCAATAAATTTAACTATTTGGCAAATGGTGATATGTGAAGGTGAAACTTATCGAGGGAATTATATTGGAAAGAAATCTGTAATTAGAGTTAAGTTGGTAGCAGTAGTTTTGATTTGTGATAGATTAATGGTGGATTTTTTTTCTTAAAATCTCTTTTTTTCTGGTATAAACAGGACACCTGCCCAGTAAGGCTGGACAGGAACAGGGAGAGCTGGGAGACTACCGCAGGAAGTTGATACAGTTCTTACAGGTGTCCCACGACTACGTACCGGAGAGGCTGCTTACACGATTCCCACTAGACAGTGAGTACAGAGCCTTCGAACAATACCCACAACCCACTTCCCGGAAAAGTTAAGGCCATCAATAATGATAACAGAAGTGAGGACGGATTGTAACAAACTATTTGGGTTCGTCACAAAAATGTGAAAAACTTTGAAAGATATAACCCCAAAAAATAGTGAAATATAATATGGCTAATGGATTATATTGGTATTTCATTAAAGTTGTAAAGATTGGTGTTTTCTGAGGAATTTTTTCGTTTTTTAAATGTGTGTTTAAGGTTTTTACGAGGAGCGAGCTATACTACTGGGGAGATTAGGGAGACATGAGTTGGCTCTCGGCATCTACGTCCACATCCTACATGATACACCCGCCGCTGAACGGTAGGTTCTCTAGAATCTAGATACAACCTTATTTTTTTCCTGTATCTTAAGCACCAGCAAACATACCTCCTGTAGTACTAAAACAAAGTTGTATATGTCTGTTAAATTTGGATATCATTGAAATCTTATATGCGTCTTTTTGAAGCTTCTTTTGAACGTAAAAATCGATATTGATATCATCTTTGAGATCTATCTGAAATCTATTTGAAATCTTTCTGAAATCTATCTTACTGTAAAATTGGTTATTTTAATGCTGCATGAAATCCAAAAAGGGCTGCACAAATGATGACTAATAACATGCTTTTCTATCTTTAGATATTGCCAGGAATACTTTGAAAGAAACAGAGAGGAGAATAAAGATGTAAGTACAAATACTGGTTCTATCCTGTACATAGCCGTCCATTAATATAAGTAGGTTTACACCCCCAGCAGTACAAGCATATAGAAGGTTCACCGAATTTATTATTAATATAATTTAGGGCCGAGTGGTTAAGGTGTTCCTACATTCTACCACTAGCCCTCCACCTCTGGGTTGCGAATTCGAATCCCACGTGGGGCAGTTGCCAGGTACTGACCTTAGGTCGGTGGTTTTTCTCCAGGTACTCCAGCTTTCCTCCACCTCCAAAACCTTGCACATCCTTGAATGACACTGACCCTGGACGTAAAACAAAATAAACCAAACTAAACACAGAAGCTATCACCCCTGTGTGATGTAGACTGAGAAATCTGAACCTGAGGGTAATAGTTGTGATCTATTAGTACAAGTGCCTAGTGCGAGACTTAATAAATCTTATCAATGTCAGATGTAATGTGTGGTGAAATTGGCATTCCTTATATGCTTACACTGCATATAGTGATGATGCGATAGTGAATTTTAGAATAATGGTGCTTGTGAGCTGTCTTTTCCTTTGGTAGATCAAGACAGGTTTATCTGTTCCCTAGCAAAAACTGGAAAACGCATGTGTGAAGTGTGGGATACATTTCTTAAAGTTTCTCTTAACAGGTAATACAAAAAGACTTCACCTGTCGATGTTCTACCTGTCATTGTTTTACCTGTGGTGATTTTTACCTGTAATTACAGGTGTACCTGGACCTTCTGAAGATGTATTTACAGCCCCCCTCCTCCTCTGCCCTCGGGATCTCCGCAGGCCAAGGCTTTACACCAAAACCCAGTATGGAGGCAGCTCTTCGACTAATGAAGGAGCACGCTGCTAAAATTGACTCCACTAAGGTAAAAAGAACGCTGCTAAATTGACTCCAATAAGGTAAACAGCACGCTGCTAAAATTGATTCCACTAAGGTAAACAGTTCTAGTTGACTCACCAACACAGGAAAGAGTAGGCCTTCAAAATTGACTCCGATAGAGTATATAATACCCATTGACTCACCAACATGTTAAGGAGTAGGCCTTCAAAATTAACTCTGATAGAGTATAAAATACCCATCGACTCACCAACAGGTGAAGGAGTAGGCCTTTAAAATTGACTCTGATAGGGTATATAATCCCTATGGACTTACCACACATTCTGTTACATTACTATAAATTCTTACTGTTACTTTTCTTTAACAGGCCTTGGAGCTGTTACCAGCAACTACGAAGATTGAGGAAATCTTAAACTATCTTGAAAGTGTGATGGAACATCAGGCAACAGTACGGCGAAAAAATCAGATCCTCAAAAGCATGTTTTATGCTGAAAATTTACAGGTATCAAGTATAAACTTAGGGTTGTGTATGGCAGGGTCACAAAATCATCTACAGTGGTGTGTGTGAGCTTTCTTTTCCTTTGGTAGGTCAAGACAGGTTTATCTGGTCCCTAGCAAAAACTGGAATACACCTGTGTAAAATGTGGGAGAATCTTGTTAACATTGTGGGGATGTATGAAGGACCTGTTAGAGGGCTGCCTCAGAGGGGTACTAGGGACCAATTTTAAACCTCCATAAAGAAACATGTATGAAGTATAAACTAAGTTTTGTGTATGGCAGGGTCACAAAATCAGCTACAGTGTAACAAAGAAAATATCCTTATAATAAATGTTATACATTTAATATAATATATTAATATATTTAATTATAAAATAATGATGTAAATAAATTTGTTAATCCTTGGTATTTGTAAATCAACTACAGTGTAACAAAGAAAATATCAATAACTAACCAACCATCTGACTAAAATTACCTACTTGTACTGCCTAATGTGCATATAATTAACTCTTTCCAAGTGTTCCGAAAATATGTTTCAAAGGTGAACAATCTTTAATATATATTTTTTTAACTCAAATATTTTTGCACTATAATGTTTACTTGATAACTATTTGAAACATAACAAGGTGTCATTGATAGTTACATAAAGGGAAAATGGGATGGTTTCTTCTTAGCTTTTACCTACCGTGCTAGACCTGTAATCTGAATTTAGAGCTTTTTGTTCTATCACAGATGAATCTATGAGCCTAGATACGTTTTAAATAGGAATGTTTTTTTAATTCAGTTCATTTAACTTTATGTTAATACTATTAGAGTTATGTCCCTTCCTCTAAACATCATCTGATATTTTTTCCCAGGTCCATGAGCAGAGAATGTTTTATCATAAACAAAAAGTGGTGATCAACGATGAGAAGATGTGTAAAGTGTGCAAGAAAAGAATTGGAAACAGGTAATGTCATCCTTCAGTGTTGTATTTACCAGCCTTACAGATACAAATCTATCAATTTGAGAGAACTAATATATGGTATATATGTATGTGGTAAGTCATTGCAAAAACAAAATGATAAAAAAATATTTCCTAGCAAGGTCTTTAGATGAAGAGGAGAAGAATGCTTGAAGAATATACGGTACAGCTAGCGCTTCTGTAATGAATCCAGCTGGTGTTTAGCTGAAGCGTTGGGTAGTGAATTTAGTTCTGGATTATCAAAATGTTTTTCAGTAGAATAAGGCAACAACAGAATATTGGCCTGAAAGTGAGACCAGCAGATTTGCTGATGGTTCAATAGGAAGATTCACTGATTTGTTATGGCTGGGGGTTTTGTGATGTTTCATTTACATTACGCTATATCACAAAGAAAATATCAATAACTAAAACAGAACTGCATGTATACGGCGTGTATATAAGCTGTTGTATGGCTATAATTTGTAGTGAAGGAGACAAGGTAAATCCCAAGTTTCGGTCATTTCAACTGTCATGTAACTCTAAGAGACTGCATGGCCGTAGCTTACAGTCAATTAGATGAAGAAGATAGATATGTTATTTCACCATCTTTGGTGAATTATGGCAGAGAAAACATGGCAATAATGTGTCTATTACTAACAAGGGTATAGAAACACCATCAAGAACCATACTTAACATCTACACATGCAGTTTCATTTTATTGGTGATGGTTTAAATTTGTATCATGAAAAACAAAGTTACTGTATAGATGTTCTATTGCATATGTTAAAGAGTAACTGTAGTGCAAAACCATCTTTTGTGTATGGAAAGATTGGTAAATAGTAAGTGAGATAATTCTCACGAAAATTTTTTTTTTGTAAATATTACGAAGTTTTGACCATTTTTCTAAATTTCATACCTGAACGCAAATCAGAAAATCTCCGATTTTGCCATACGGCCGGAAGTGACGTCACAACGGTGACCGCACTGATAGACTTGTGTAGTCATTATCTTAAAATTATATGAATCGTATCACGACTTGTTATTTGTACAGAGTCTTCTATTCAAGAATATGACACTTATTATATATCAAGGTTGTATGGAGTTCATTAATGACCCTACTGATAATTCCAAGGTGTTGTATGCCCCAGGGGGCCGTAATTAGTGATGAGGGGGGTCGGGAGTTCCACAGGTAGATTCTATGCGGCACACGTAGTCATGATCACTCGACCATAAATCAATAACCGCCGGACTCGCTAACATGATTAACAGGTTATTATTTTGCGGAAAGACTTCAAAACATGCACTTGATATGATTAGGTATTAATTTTCTCATATGTTATTTCATATATCACCGCTGAAACGGCGTGTGCATTCACTGATGGTCACGTTGATTGCATGCTTATATCAACAGGAACTGATCGTAACACCTTTTAAAATGCACACTGAAAAATTTTAATGCATGTCGGTCGGCTGTATAAATACAAAACTACCTAGAACAAACCTCAAACAAACAGATAAGGAAAAGGATATTTGTGTTGCTTTAGACCACGGACTTAGATATAATCGAATTCCGTGTATAGACTCGGAACTTCGAAAACCATATATTTTATTGGACTTCAAAGAAGAACAGTTAGTAACGTCATATAGAACGACAAGACCAGCCTTTTTATACGTACAATACGATGTACGTATAATGGAAAATAAAAATATATAACTTTTATCAATGCTTTCGACCTGTATAAACTGCTTTGACGGTTATCACATTTCGACATCTTTTATCCTTATATATGTTTGAGAAATTATAGGTGTGTATAAAAGTTAACAGCTTTCTATCCATTGATAATTTATTTATGTCTATGCAGTATAAAACAAAACATTTTAAATCGTGAATATTGTGAAATAAATAGAATATGAGCGAAATCCTGATGTTACCTGTCTTCAGGCACATACATCGAAATAGAAATCAAGACAATGTATTTCGAATTCTGTTTGAGAAAAAATAAGATTAGATCTTTAAAAACCCCTGTGTTTTACTGACAAGAAATGAACATGGAACATCTTTTGAAAATAAGATGAGAAGATTACTTAATTGGTTTTAATCACAGACACTTGTGGCCAGGAGAATAGTCATCTAAATATATAGATAATTTGCAAAATATGAATAATTAAAATAAAATATAAAAACTGACTTTAACAATTTTCTTTTTATGTTATTAATCATCTAAAACCATAATGAAAGTAATTGCCAAATTTCAGCTTGATACGTCAAGCGGTTAAATTTCACAAAAAAAAGAGTGTCTGTTAGTCGATTTTTTGTTAAATTTAAACCGCTTGACGTATCAAGCTGAAATTTGGCAATTATTTTCAATATGGTTTTGGATGATTAATAACATAAAAAGAAAATTTGAAAATTCAGTTTTTATATTTTATTTCAATTATCATAGTTCGCTATGTTATCTATATATTTAGATGGCTATTCTCCTGGCCACAAGTGCCTGTGGTTTTAATCCGCATTTTATTCATTTATGTTAAAAATAAAATATGAAAAAACTGTGATACAGACATACCAGGGACGTATATGTGCATATATACGTCCCTGAGACATATCAAGCAAGTTTTCAACAGAACTTTTCTCGTTGAATAGAAGAGTCAAACTTGAAATTAAAAAAGTGTCATATACTGTGTGAGTTGACGGTGGGTTACGGAGATTTCAAAAGATACACGTGCACTCGATAGTCTATGTTCCAGTCGAGATCTAAATGTAACTACAGATTTAGAGTACACATTTTGAAGTTATAAAGAGGGGATAATAACCGCAACATACTCAACTATTACAATTTAGTTAACTCCAATATTTGAATAACAAGTTACGTGTGAAGTTATCGAACTGACCAGGTAGATTATCCCGCTAATCTGATTACGTAATATAATGGACACTAACATGAGATTTACAATATTCAAAGGTATTATTATAAGAGTCACTCTTGAATCATTGGATAAATGATATGTATAACTGACATTATAAATGACACAGAGTATTACAATATGATAGCGCATATATATATGGGTCCATTAAAATGAATTTGAACAATCAGTAAACACTATATTTATGAAAGAATCAAAATAAAGTTATTTCAATGACGATTTCAGATTATTCTCCCGACCCCCATAATATGGTACGTCCCTTAATTTCATTGTATAATACATTTTGAATCATTAATCAACCAGACGTACATATTACTATTATATATAGAGAGACATAGGACCCAATTTCTTGTGTTCCCGTTGTGACGTCACCAATACGTGTGCACAACTTTTAGCGGTCCGCGGTGCGCTTAATTAGCGTGTGGCAAAACAGGTAAAAAACCAAACTTCAACCTGTCGTAACATTGTAACCGGTCGGCCGATTTCGATGCGGTTTTCGACAATGTATTAATGCTGACACAACGAGTCAGATCATTTCAGTTTCTATTTGCACTACAGTTACTCTTTAAATTTTTTTATGTTCTGGGTTTATTTCGCAGATCACACAACAAGTGTGAAACCTAGATTATAATCCAAAATGTAGAAATTTTCATGAGCTGTTAATTGTGGCAAATTTTATTCAATCACGAATTTCACAAAATTAAGTCCCTCGCAAATATTAGCAACTATACAGTATGCTGTTTTGAACATACAACTAGGTAAAAGGTTATAATAATTTCACGTAACTTCACTCTGTAAAGTACTGAGATATAACCCAGCCATGACAATATCCCATGGAGGTTTATTACTAAGTGTTGTTATGTACTGTTTCAGTGCGTTTGCCAGATACCCGAGTGGGATGGTCGTCCATTATTTCTGCTGTAAGGATCCTAAAGTGAACCCCGTGGAGAAATGACGAGGGAGGTGTTAGAATTGTGATCAATAACATATGAACATTCCTACCAGAGATATAAGTTCCTGTCAATATGTAGGCTAGTCGGACATTCCTACCATCCTACCAGAGATATAAGTTCCTGTCAACATGTAGGCTAGTCGGACATTCCTACCATCCTACCAGAGATATAAGTTCCTGTCAACATGTAGGCTAGTCGGACATTCCTACCATCCTACCAGAGATATAAGTTCCTGTCAACATGTAGGCTAGTCGGACATTCCTACCAGAGATATAAGTTCCTGTCAACATGTAGGCTAGTCGGACATTCCTACCATCCTACCAGAGATAAAAGTTCCTGTCAACATGTAGGCTAGTTGGACATTCCTACCATCCTACCAGAGATAAAAGTTCCTGTCAACATGTAGGCTAGTCGGACATTCCTACCAGAGATATAAGTTCCTGTCAACATGTAGGCTAGTCGGACATTCCTACCAGAGATATAAGTTCCTGTCAACACGTAGGCTAGTCGGACTTTCCTACCAGAGATATAAGTTCCTGTCAACATGTAGGCTAGTCGGACATTCCTACCATCCTACCAGAGATATAAGTTCCTGTCAACATGTAGGCTAGTCGGACATTCCAGCAGAAAGGGTGAAATACTTGTACAGTCATCATGGTATTCTAGTCACTGTAGACAATTGTTGGTTATTCATTACCAGGTACTTAGGCCTAACAAAACCCAACAGATTCTCAGAATTATATGGTTTGTATATTCAGCTTGTCTGGCCTGAACGTAGCTTCCTTCAAGGGAGCTGAACAGTTGTTGAGAAAAAAAACCTTTGACATACTTTGAAATCACAAGGGTTAATTAAATGTATCAAAAATTCTAAACGACTTTTTCTGAAACACAGAGATACCTTAAGATATGATGTTTGGCTGGTAGCTTCATAAGTAGGAGCTGAATAGTTACTGCAAATGAAAATGACCTTGACATACTATTTATGAAAAACATTTTCCAATCTTGTTTTTGTCACTTTTGCTGGCTAAAAAATAAGTAAATAGCATGTCATGTGTAAAACAAAAGAAACTAGAGGAAACCCACGTGGTCAGGGAGGTGACCCCATATATCTTTTCACATCCAATCAAGGCTCAAACTCAAGCTGTCTTGATGAAAAACAACTGCATTATCCACTGTGCCACCCAACTACCTGACAGGTATAGCGTATGAACAGCTGATATAATAGGTTAACACATTAATATATTGAGAAATCTGTTTTACAAATATTCTTCATAATACATGTACATGTAATAAATTTCAGATAAAACTATCAGATGAAATTAATGCATCTGACAAAATTGTAAAATTTAACAAACATTGATTAATTTAGCCTCTACAAAGGATGAGAATGTTGTCTGTGTTTTTGCTAACATTTTGATTTGCTGAAAATAAATTCTGTGTCGTGAAAGTTTTGATAGACTGAAAGTATTTTTCAAGGTTTTGTATGTCAGAAAACACATTTTTTCTCCGATACATGTTTTATTTAACTTGTGTATGTATGTTGATACTGTATACATGTATAATATTCAGCTTTTGCCAAATTTGTTTGATTGTGATATTGAGTCTATGCCCTGTACCAAATTATTCTGTTAAAGGCATAATGAGATTTTCTAATCATTTAAAGAGATTTACTGTTAAAACTTCTGTAATATTCATGTAAATTGTGCAGGTTAAAATTCAAACTGTATATAAGCTGTACAAATATTCTGCTTACATTTGCATAATGTGTTTTCCCCTCAGAAATGTCCAGAAAATAAGTTTTAAAAAATTCAATAATTGTGTAGTTGAATATGGAGGAATCGGTTAATATTTATAAATATCCAGGATACAGGTATCTGACAGGAGTGTCTTGTTCACCCCTGAAATTTCATGATGAACTCTTCCAATCTTTGGATTGGAAGATTTTAAATATGTCTTCAGGGGTAAACGAGTTAAAAGAAAGATAGTCTTGTAATCCGATGAGTTAATTTAAATGCGAACCAACATTTGGTTTGTTTTATACAGGGTGTCCGAATACACAAGTTAGCTGTGGTGATATTTATAATGATGGGATTATAAAACAGCTGTCAGATTCGACAGGGTTTCAGAATACTCGGTTCACAATTTACAGGGATCACTGTAGTATGCTATGAACTCTCCAGGTCGCTGATGACAGATGACCTTTGTCCTATACAGTTTAGTTAAAAAATTCAGTCTGAAAGTTTTCTTTTAAAATATTCACCTCTGAGGACATATTTGAGCTCTTCCAATTCTAAAGTTGGGATAGTTTATTAGGTCATCTGACCCGAAAGGGTCAAGATGACCTATTGCCATCATGCTTCGTCCGTCGTCGTCCGCCGTCCGCCGTCCGTAAACTTTTCCTTTAACAATCTTCTTCTTAGTAACCAAAAGGCTCTAGGTGCTGATATTTGGCCAGTAGGCACCTGGGATTGAGTGCTACAAAGTTTCCTCATTTCAATGACCTTGACCTGTTTTCAAGGTCACAGGGGTCAAATATGTAAAAACCTTTAACAATCTTCTTCTCAGTAACCAAAAGGTCTAGGGTAATGATATTTGGCCAGTAGGCACCTGGGATAGAGTGCTACAAAGTTTCCTCATATCGATGACCTTGACTAACTTTCAAGGTCACAGGGGTCAAATATGTAAAAAAGCGTTTGACAATCTTTTCCTCACTAACCAATAGGCCATGGGTGATCATATTTGGCCAGTAGGTACCTGGGATAGAGTGTTCTAAAGTTTCCTCATATAAATGACCTTGACCTACTTTCAAGGTCACAGGGGTCAAATATGTTAAAAAATCTACACAACATTATCTAAAGAACTAAATGATCTAGAGCAATGATATTTTTGTATGATATGTAGACCAGCAATGCGAATCTTTTTCTAATATATTGTGTTTAGGTCAAAGGTCAACTTTGAGTGCTGGACGGGGTCAAAGGTTAACATGGGTTATAATAGGTAAAAAGCTTTAAGAATCTTCTTCTCAAGTTCCATAAGGCCCAGGGTTCTGATATTTGGCCAGTAGGAACCTGGGATAGAGTGTTCTAAAGTTTCCTCATATAAATGACCTTGACCTACTTTCAAGGTCACAGGGGTCAAATATGTTAAAAAATCTACACAACATTATCTAAAGAACTAAATGATCTAGAGCAATGATATTTTTGTATGATATGTAGACCAGCAATGCGAATCTTTTTCTAATATATTGTGTTTAGGTCAAAGGTCAACTTTGAGTGCTGGACGGGGTCAAAGGTTAACATGGGTTATAATAGGTAAAAAGCTTTAAGAATCTTCTTCTCAAGTTCCATAAGGCCCAGGGTTCTGATATTTGGCCAGTAGGTACCAGGGATGGAGTACTCTAAAGTTTTCTCATATAAATGACCTTGACCTACTTTCAAGGTCACATGGGTCAAATATGTTAAAATATCTACACAACATTATCTAATGAACCGAATGATCTAGACCTATGATACTTGCATATATTATATGTAGACTGGCAATGCAAATCTTTTTCTGATATATTGTGTTTAGGTCAAAGTTCAACTTTAAGCACTGGACGGGGTCAAAGGTTCACTGGGGCTATAATGGGTAAAAAGTTTTAAGAATCTTCTTCTCAAGTTCCATAAGCCCCAGGGTCCTGATATTTGACCAGTGGGTACCTGGGAAGGAGTGCTATAAAGTTTCCTCATATAAATGACCTTGACCTACTTTCAAGGTCACAGGGGTCAAATATGTTAAAAAATCACCACAACATTATCTAAACAGTCGTTTGATCTAGAGCGTTGATACTTGGGTATGTTTTGTAGACCAACATTGCAAATTTTTTTCTAATATACTGTGTTTAGGTCAAAGGTCAACTTTGAGCACTGGACAGGGTCAAAGGTTAACATGGGTTATAATGGGTAAAAGCTTTAAGAATCTTCTTATCTATTAATTTCCATAAGCCCCAGGGTCCAATATTTGGCCAGTGCATACCTGGGAGGGAGTGCTATAAAGTTTTCTCATATAAATGACCTTGACCTACTTTCAAGGAGGTCAAATCTTTTAAAAATTAACTTTTACATAACAGATCTTTATAGTCAGATGACCGTTGAGGCCCCTGGGCCTCTTGTTATGAAAATACAGGGTTGAATAAGTTAATCTCTGTCAAGATTGTCCTCGAATGTTGTTATTTTTTAAGTTCATTATACATGGATGTACATAATAATCATATGTTAAATTATAAGAAAGATGTGAGATCTTTAAGTGTAAAATCAATGAAACTCAATGAAATTGTGATATAATTCTAATGCATTTGCTTGTGAATACTGCCCTACTGTTATATGTGTATATTTGTTTGTTATTATCTGGGTGAAAACAGTTCTTGAATCAACTTGATCTTGTGGTGCTTGGAGTGGAGGAATGTCCCTTTCAGAGATTAAAGGGGGGGGGGGGGGGAGTTGCGGGCCACAATAGCACTTCAAGTAAGGCTGAGTACCCCAGATGGTTGGCATTTCCTGTTTTATGTCAGTTGTAAACAGGTTTCTCAAAAACTATCCTCAATGGAAAGTGATGGTATTAAATAAGGAATTCAGAAATTGATTACTGTAAATCTACATATTTTAGTGGTAATCTTGTTTTAGTGAATTCCACACTGAAATCATTTTGCTAAATTCTGATGTGTGCTAACAATTTATTAATAGCGCAATTCAGAATTTAGCAAATGATTTAATCATTAGTTTCTGTTTATTGCTTTTTACAGCAAGTATTGTTGAGTGCACAAATTCATTATTGTCACATTGCTGTCTGTTAAAATTTGGTTATGCACTTAAACTTGAGTACACCAAAATAAGTATTTTTACAGTATTTTTCTAATAACAGACCTAGAAGTCTGCCATGTTTCATGAATAATTTTCTTCTATCAGTGCTCTATTCATCTGGTTTGTTTAAAACAAGAAAATTATCACAGTTTGGAAAGATAAGAATTAACATCCCAGTACAAGGAGGGGATGTATATGGTAAGCCTATTAGTAACTTTACTTTCTGAGTGTAGCTTTGTATATATGTGTTGCCCTTGATAAGCTGATATGTATATGAAAGAGGCTGTGTAAGTCATGAGAATGAATGAATGAAAAAATTAATTTGTACAAGCTTGTGTGTTAGTATTGGTTATTACATAGTATCCCTTTCAAAGACAGACTACAACTCCCAACACAAAAATTGCACATGTGATATAGCCAGTGAAATTAGTCAGAGGCTGGATTCAGAACATATGGGGAAATTGGAATCTTATGTGGACAAGACTTTATCTCAACCCTCAGGCAAGAGATTGGCTGTCCAACTGGTTAGGGCTTTATCTCAACCCTCAGTTAAGAAATTGACTGTCAAGGACAAAACTTTATCTCAACCCTCGGGTAAGAGATTGGCTGTCCAGGACAAGACTTTATCTCAACCCTTGGTTAAGAAATTGGCTGTCAGGGACAAAACTTTATCTCAACCCTCGGGTAAGAGATTGGCTGTCCAGGACAAGACTTTATCTCAACCCTTGGTTAAGAAATTGGCTGTCAAGGACAAAACTTTATCTCAACCCTCGGGTAAGAGATTGGCTGTCCAGGACAAGACTTTATCTCAACCCTCGGGTAAGAGATTGGCTGTCCAGGACAAAACTTTATCTCAACCCTCGGGTAAGAGTTTGGCACAGAATGGTGGTGAACATTGTAGAGTTGGGGGAGCAGGTCAAAGCAGAAGCTTTGCTTAGTTAACAGAGATCCCCTGGGACAGGCCAGGTACAAAGGGAAAGGGGATCAAGGCTACCGTTTTCCACTCGACCAACTTAAACAGCCCCTCTCCCCTTGTAAGCCTCAGGAGATGGCTGCTCCTGGATCATTTACAGTGTCATTGGCAAAAATGGTATTATTGAACTACCCCTTCACGACTCAACTCTTGTACACAACAAATGGAAAAAAAATTATAGTCAAGTGGAAGTAAGCTCATCAAATTCTAGGATTCTATCAGAAACTAAACAAATTGTCTGTAAGACATGAATATCCCCTTGTCGCTGATTCTGGACGTGACCACCAACAGGCTCCTTTAAAATTTGTTTGATGGCTAGTTTTAGGGACCTAAAGTAGGATATCTAAAATAATTAATTTTGTATTAAAAACCACCAACAGGCTCCTTCAAAATTTGTTTGATGGCTAGTTTTGGACCTAAAGTAGGATATCTAAAATAATTAATTTTCTATTAAAAACCACCAACAGGCTCCTTTAAAATTTGTTTGATGGCTAGTTTTGGACCTAAAGTAGGATATCTAAAATAATTAATTTTCTATTAAAAAAGCCACCCTCAATGGTCATCATTATATATGTGTGACATTTAGGGAGGGGGGGGGGCATTTCGAAAAATCAATTTAAACCCCAACCCCCACCCACGAAAGTATAAAATTACTCTGATCACGTACATTTGTTAAGATCCAAATATAGATGTGAGAAAACATGTCCTTGTGGACGGAACTTATATATATGGCAGGAGACAGAACAATCTGGTAATTTTTGGAGGAGTTGAGATGAACCTTTAAAATATGCCTGTATCAATTATTTGTGTAGAAGGAATGTGAACTACTAGTTCTAGAGAACCATGTTTTATAACCAGGTTGTTCTCTTTGGAATGTTTGGATCCCGAGTTTCCACAACATCAATGGGAACGTGTAACACTATCCGGCTGGTTAAGCCGTTCCCCTGGAGGGTAGGGAGTCTAGGGACAGAACCTAGGGCCAGCATTACCAAGATAAGGCTCTGTATCAGTGACCGCTTCTGACCACTGCACCCTATAACACCGAGGCTACCGAGATATATGTGACCTTGAGTAGATCTCCTGTTTCTTTAAAATGTAGTTCTAGGGACGGGCCGGTCTAGCAGTAGCGCTGCCATAATGAGTCAGAGATTTAACTTAGTTGTCTTTAATCTAGACTATTTAAGTATCTATTTGAAATTGTATATCCTTTACTTTTAAATCTACTTTCCTCTTGTAATTTCAAAAAAAAATATCATTTGAATCAAAATTCGAGATAGGACATTTTAAAGAAACAGCATATAAAGGTTTGAGAATGACATACTTTCTGTTAGATGGTTCTGATCTGCTTTGAAAGTAAAACATGATAATGATATAAGACACATCATTAGCTCAAAACATGAAGATAGTAAAAAAACAAACTATATTCAAACTATTTATCTGATCGGAGACGCGCATACGTTTTTCTCACCAGAACTTATCGTGAAAGTTGAACAAGAAAATGAAAAGAATGTAAAAAGGTAGCAACTTGTATCAGGCAATCTGAATGCCTTGTTGTTTTGAAATTCTTTTAAAAGATTGGACATCTTTTCAAAGCGCATCTCTGGCCAACAAATATGTACACAAAGATAAGTCTGCAGGGCTCCCCCACCAGTGGGAGTGTTGTCAGCTAGCTTCTGACGATCGGGGGATACCCAAGTTATCTTTTAACTCATTTACCCCCGAAAAACACATTTGAAACCTTCCAATTCAAAGGTTAGAATAGTTCATTATGAAACTTCAGGGGTAAATTACTTAAGTTGGATTTCGGAAGCTGGTTACAGTGAGTTACACATCTGACCACCACAACACAAAGGCAGAGTTCCTGTTCTGTAAACATGTTTGCTGTGGAACTGTTTACAGCATAGGGACACGTACTATCCACTGGCTTCTGTCCCACGCTTGTGATGACCCTTTTGGTATTCTTGCTTTAAGCCAAGAGTAACAATTGAAATCAATTTTAACGAAGACCATGACATCGCTAATTGATCTTAACCCCCCAAATGTGTAAAATTACTCTAAACATCCTATTTTAGGTCCAAAACTAGCTGTAACTAATTATCAGGTCCCTGTGTTCTTGCTTTAAGCCAAGAGTAACAAATGAAATCAATTTTAACGAAGACCATGACATCGCTAAATTGATCTTAACCCCCCAAATGTGTAAAATTACTCTAAACATCCTATTTTAGGTCCAAAACTAGCTGTTACAAATTATCAGGTCCCTGTGTTCTTGCTTTAAGCCAAGAGTAACAAATGAAATCAATTTTAACGAAGACCATGACATCGCTAACTTGAGCTGATTGACATCAACTTGAGGTCTAAGGTATGTTGAAGTCAATTAGCTTTTCATAAAACTTACTTCAGACAGCAGCCAAAGTTTGTGATATTCAATACACGTTTCTGCGACAAATCATTTGGTATTGTCGTTAGTAAATTAAGATTGTTTTTGAAAGTCTAGACTTTTATTCATTTAACCATAGCTCTGCATACCTTACTGATTTGTCTAAGCAATGTGTTTTGTAAATCTGGTATAAACTGGAGACCAATTGGAGATCCGTTTATTCACGTTGTATAACTGACGTCACACTGAGCTTGTCACCCTTGAAAGCGTCTTCAGCCGACAGACAATAAGCAACAAGCGTCTTCAAGTGACAGACAACAATTAAACGTCTTCAACCGACAGACAACAAGCAGCAAGCGTCTTCGAGCGACAGACAACAATTAAACGTCTTCAATCGACAAAAACATCTTCAAGTGCCAGACAACAAGCATATTCAAATGACAACAAGAGTCTTAAACCAACCGACAGACGATAAGCGTCTTCAACTGACAGACAACTTCAAACGAGTTCTCAACCCAAAGTACCGATATTGGGCCAGTAACATGCTGGGATGAAGAGTTGGTAAGTTTGTTCAAATGAATGACCTTGACCCCTTTCGAGATCACGTGAGTCTAATGTCTGAACATCTTCATGCATTTTTTCTATGTAACCGAAAGGCTCGTGATTTGGGTTGTACATGTTTTTAGCTGGAATGAAGGGCCACCATCTTTGTTCAAATGAATTACCTTGACTTACTTTTAAAATCACGTCATGGGTCAAATATGACTTCTTTTTGAATAACCAAAAGGCTAAGGTTCTGATATGAGACATGTGCCATGCCAGGATGAAGGACAACCAAGTGCGTTCAAATGTCAATGACCTTAGTCAATTTTCAAATTCACAGAGATCAACTGTCTTAAAATCGTTCAACAACTTCTTCTCTAAAACAAAAAGGTCTGGAGCACTGATATAGAACATGTATCACACTAGGATGAAGAACTATCACGTTTGTCCATATCGGATTTTATTTTCAACAATTAAGGGATGCTAAAACCGAAATGTCACGGATTTCCCTATAAAATGGAGGAACGGTCTAGGATTCACATTAATTGGGGAACGGTCCAGGATTCACGTTAATGGAGGAACGGTCCAGGTTTCACATTAATGGGGGAACGGTCCAGGCTTCACATTAATGGGGGAACGGTCCAGGATTCGCATTAAAAGGGGAACGGTCCGGGTTTCACATTAGTGGGGGAACGGTCCGGGTTTCACATTAATGGGGGAACGGTCCAGGATTCGCATTAATGGGGGAACGGTCCAAGTTTCACATTAATGGGGGAACGGTCCGGGTTTCACATTAATGGGGGGAACGGTCAAGGTTTCACATTAATGGGGGAACGGTCCGGGTTTCACTTTAATGGAGGAACGGTCCATTATTTACATTATTGGACGAACGTTTAAAGATTCTGTTCTATGGGTTTCTTTAGTTTTATGTTCCGGCTGTCGATCCAGTGCCGTTTATCAAGTCCCTGTCTTCATTTTTCTTTTTTATCACGTCAATCTCTCCATCTGGCCGCGTCGTTTTGTTGAGTTCCCTACCTGTTGTGTGTTCGTTTGCGTTCCATTTCTTACTTAGTCTATATAGTTATAAACTTGTAATAGATTTATCTACTAGACCCATTTGTAATACAGAAAAGGCCTTGTTCGTATTTAACATCTAAGCCATTAAGATTGTTTAGTTTGTGAAACATTTTCTCTGAAACCTAAGCCGGAGAATTTAGATAGTTTTCCGAGTGTCAGATTGCCAGTGTGCTGCCCTGCCAGGGATGGGAGAGGGGGTCGCTCAGTCTTCAGATTGTTGGTAAAAACTCGGTTTTATTTGAATCACAAGGAGATAAGATTATGACAAGAGGTATTTGTGTCGGTCATACACACACCCTGTTCAGTTATTTAGAGGAGATTGGCCTTCACACAAGGGGCCCTTGTTTCTACTTTTTTTTATTACAGCTGGTGAAATTACTGACAACAAAACATGGCGGTAAGCCATCGCAGGATAATTACTTGCATGCTGTGATTAATTAGGCACACACATTTAAATATGTCTCCCTCACCCCCGCACTATGTATGGGTCCCCCACTGAGAAGAGTAATTTAAAGTTATTTTGAGATAGACTTTATTCAGGTACTTGTTGTTTGTGGCTAGCAGGTTTTACGTACATTACAAAACTATAAAAAGAAAATTTTTTTTTTTATAACATACATGTGCCCTAATTCTCGCTTAATGTTTTAGACACATTTTTTTAAATGAAACGAAATGAATGCAAACTCTATCTTGGGTCAGTAAAGTGGAAGACGAAGGTCGCTGTGACCTACATTTAATAGTATACTAAGTGTGGTTCTAATTATTATGTAACTGAATTGATATTTGACACCCCACCCCACCACACCCCTTACATCTCGAAAAACATTCATCAAAATATGAAATATTGTCAGAATAAAGTTTTTCATCTTTGGTAGCGTCACAAAACTGCGGGCACTTCCGGTACGTCGCTGTACTTTCTCCTGCCAGTAGTTCGAGCCTTCGTGGGGCAGTCGCCATGCATGCTCCAGGAACTCCGGCTTACCTCCACTAAACCTGACACGTCCTTCTAGCATCAAAGCTGTTGATGGGGCGTAAACTACTAGACTGCAGAACACAAAAAAGACAAAACAAGAGTTTTATAGACATATCTCAAGTTCAACTTTAATATGTTGTATGTACTGGGAAATACAGTGGATGAAAAGGTCAGATATAGAAATTCACCTCTCAAAACATGTTTGTACGAGAGAAAATAGCATCTCCTCGGCGCATTTTTGTTTCTTTCACATAAGTTATCTAAGTTTTACCCACAAGAAATATTTTATCAACATTGACAAAAAACATGCGACGCGTTTGCTGTTTGTCCTATTTTAAAGATATGCACCCGACAATTAAAACATAGTTTTTACTTAATATCAATGGCATTGTTGACTCTGTTTCTCATGTAATTAATCTGATTGTTGGTGACATTTTAAAATACTTGACAGATGATCTCAGCAATATTAAGCTACAGGCTTATAAACTGGCTAAAACAGTAATAATGTACTCAACACAAAACTCGCATTATATAGCATACACCGGGCGGCCGTCCTAACAACCTCAGCTGTTGGTAGGAAGTTTAAGGAAATCAAACTGAAATTGGATTGCTATACTCTGTATGACAATGTTTTATTTCCATTTATATTGGTTACCATTGTTCTTTTAACAAGTGTTATTTTGTTAATTGCTTAGTGTATTTTGTTTGTACGCATGTTATTAATTACACATGGCATTCAACATGAATACTTGGATTTAGAATTTGTTAAGTACCAATTTCATTGGTCAATTTTCCCGTTACACGTTATTAGTGTTTCTTGCAACACCTTCGTTTGTAAAAGAACACATATTTTCAATTTGTAAACAAACAAACGGCGATAAAAAAACCAGTAGTCTTTAAACAACAAACCCTTCAGTATTTCGTCTGTTTTCAGCAAGTTCCACTTTGTAAAAGGAGGTTTTACTGTCACTGCTTTAATTAATTATTTTATGCAAATAGCAATCAAGTCGATCAAGGTATCCCAGTACATATACAGTGTAGGGACTTTGTTGGAGGGATGTGTCATGCTCATCAGATTTTGGCTAGTGCCACCGAATACGAAAATAGACTTTAAAATGCCTTGTTGCCCCGCAGTTTTACAGATGTGTTTGGCAGGCCTGGCTTATTACATAATAATTCGACTATGTGACATTTCACGTGTAAAATAGAGAGAGTAATAAATGTCAGTTTAATATTTACGTAGGTGTAACCTCCATTAAATAATTCGAGCACCGAAATTCTACAAATATTACAATGTGTGTACGTATAGGATGATATTATCCCTTCACTGTCGCTTGTCACTGTAGATAGATGGGCGTTGAGACTGTGCAAGGTCACGGTCCTCTCGCCGTCGAAGACAATTCAGATTGTCCTTTTTTGTTTCGTTTCATTTGCTTTCTTTTCACCTATTTTTTCTCTATTGATATACGTGTTTTTATTGAAACTTGAACAAAGTTTAGACTATCATACCCCTCTAATCTCCCCGGGCGAATTATGAATTCGATTTGAATCTAAAACCCTGAATTTACATGCATTGATTTGGATGTTGGTTAGGCCAAAAGTGCCGGACTAATGCAGATATATTGAATTGACCATCTGGAAGATAAGGGCCGATGTTATGATTGTTTGGGGTTGTTCTTGAATGTATGAATTTGAAATAGACGATAATATCATATTTCGTGCTATTGCTCTAGCAATGAATGTTTAAGCAAATGAAGCTATGTCCTATAGCATACATTGCTATTGATGACAACCCTAAAAAGCCCGGTAGGGTATGTTTGTCAGCAACAAAAATGTTTGCTAAAATATTCATTATTTATTTTTTACATTTTGATTAAATAATTGTGCTTTATTTAAATATTTCGGGTAGTTTTTGATCCGGAAATAACGAGTTGACAACAAATGAAATTGATGACGTCCTAATAAAGATTGATACAAGTGCAACTGTTGTTATAGTATCATAATGTCAACATGTGTCCCTCAATGTATTACAATGGAAGAGTGGAGAACAATTGCAAACATAAGGAGATATATTTAATAAGTGTTCATGGATTATTAGATAGGTACATGATAAATGCGGTTGTTTACAAGTCTGCATAAATATTAATCTAATGTAATTTACACAGTTCTAAAGGTATGGTCATTACAATACCTCATCATGACCGACAAATACATGTTTACACACAAAACAAACGACTCGTGTTTCCTTCTCTAAATTACTCACTGCTGTTATTGTTTACCGGGGAAATCTGACCCATTGTGTGGGTCATTCTCATTGTCCGTCTTGCTGACCAGTGTCCTATTGCTGACCGGTTCATCAGTGCTGTCCATCATCGGCTGTCATTACTTAATTGCGAGGTCTGAACAAGGTTTCCATACAATTGTTCTCATCGTCGGAAACTCACGGTACACTTCTCTATCAAATGATAGAGAAGTCCGGCGATGGGTTGTTCTGTTATCCCATTCATCCCTTTCCCAATCAGGAAACAATCGCTGATAACTGAAAAAAGGGACGCAAGATCTTGGTACAGCTTTGTTTGGAACTAAACTAAGATGTTCAGAGTAATTCTAATTGTCGTTGGCGATACGTTTAGGTCGAAATAAAGCTGTCAGAATTTGCTAGGTCCCTGTGGATAATTCGAAAAAGTCCGTCGTCTTATCAAGACGCCTTATAATATGATTTTATGACCAATGACAAGGAATGCAGACACTGTCTGAAATAAAGGACCAACAGGACATAATCAAAACGAAAGCATTGGAAGGGCAGCAGGTCATCCCAAACACACAACTCCCTCAGATGAATATTGAGAGCCCCAGAAGTGCCCAACGTCAGTTAAGCGCATTGTTCAAATGAGTTTGTCAAATTTGTATTTCATGAACCGGAAGTACGACTCTTCATCCGAGCACAAATTCAAAATGTTGTTTTTCGCATTGATATGATATGAAGAGCTTTGTTGTTGTTTGGTTTCGAACAAAAAATCTCCAAAATATTCAAACATTTTCGGTGCTTTTCCAATAATCGACATATGTACAGATTTGACGGCTTATATTATTGCGTTCAGCTGTTCGTTTCTTTTTGGTGTTAGCAATAAAACCGGTCGTCCATTCCTCTGCCTGCGTGTGGTATCATGTAGTCCAGTGTATAACTACATTTTCTATTATCATTTATGATGTCGATATATTGATCACCTCTTATATTCTGTACAATACCTGTAGTTTTATGGTACAAAAATCCAACTTAATCTGCCAGCTTTAGAAGTAACCTGTTTGAAGTCAGACGGCCATTTCCTAATTGCCACGTTATGATATGGCACTGGGTGAAGTTCTGTACGGCATCATTAGCTTGAATTGCAATTTTCCGGTACACTGTTGTTTTTTTTGAGTAAACGATCCTCGAAATTAATATATTAGGTGATTTTGATTGTAAGTGTTTGTTGACTTCAAATGCCGACAGAAATTTATTGTTTTCAAAAGTAAAAAAAAAAAACATCAGACAAATCATTCTCTTCTACCTTCACGCGGATAAATGACTCATGACTCCAGTTCTGTGAACGTTCCTTTACGGAAGCAAATTTCTTAACTTAAAAATCTCCATAGGAAAGCATTAAAAAATGTCAGAAATGAGAAAATCTGAATGAACTTTCCTTCTGTAACGCTTTCCTATGGAGATTTTTAAACTTGATGGATCTGTTCAATGAGGGGTTATGTCTTATTTTAGCATACTTTCTCCTATCAAGTCCAAAATTGTGAGCTAGTTTTACAGTTCTGTGTAAATGTGTAGCCTCCAATACATGGACTCTGTCCATACTTTGTATGATACACCAACCAGCTATTGATAAATACTAACACAGAACCAGACGGTAAGTTGACGAAGCTTTGGTCCCTTTATACTCCTGGTCATTTCCGCCTGTATATTGGTCGGATGGTCTCGGATTATATACCGATTTATGACGCTTTTATGGTGTAAGGTGGAATCGGTGTGCGGTTCATATAGATCTCTGAGAGGAGTGGTATAGAAAGCAGACGATCAGTAGGATGTTACATACTGACACTGACACGTCAAAAAAAGGCTGCTCAACGTGTAGGTCATTATTGCAGACGAATTTCCTGGAACAGCCTAACGACACCTACATCTTACTCTGTAACAGCCTTATGATACGGACGGTTGCCCATCCGAACCTAAATGGAATGAGACAGTAATTGCCTTTTCCAAAAAGCCAACTGGAACTCGTGTCCGCATGTCCTATTCATGACCATTGGGAATATAAAGAATTTTCCGAAATGACCAAAAGGTCCGTTGTAATCATATTTGAACAACGGCATATTTGGACAGAGCGTTATCAAGCTTGTTCACATCTAGCACTCCAAACGTCTATTAACCTATTAAAATCAGTGACCATAGCCCCATGCAGTAATCTACCGGGTATTTAGCCTATATCACCTTAGTAAAACGACTTCTTCTCGACTGCTTGAAGTAGTTTGCTGGAATGGTCAAGTTTGCTAAAATTAATAAACTTAACACCACATAGGTGGCAGTGACAGGGAAGCTTGTTAAAAACCCTAAAAATTAGCGTAAACACTGATATAGACTATGATATCAATAACAAGTTAACGATACCACAGAGATCTGAGAATTTGTTATAGCTAGTTTTGGACGTAAAATAGGGTGTTTAGAGTAATTTTTACACATTGGGGGGGGGGGGGGGTTGTTAAGATCAATTTTCGATAAAAAATGCCCATTTTAGGTCCAAAACTAGCTGTAACAAATTCTCGGGTCCCTATGAACGATACTGTATATATGGGCCCTTTAAGAGGAAAGTTCTGATCTAACTCTTGGAAAGCAAAGACGGGCTGTATACATGTCATGTCTTGTGCTGATGACATAATCTTAGAAAAATGCTCGCATATTGTTCAGAGACTGACGACACCTTAAATGCGTAATAAAATACCTCTATGTGCACAAACTGTCATAACTCTCAGGTCCCTGTGCGCTTAACGTGTCTGTACATAAAATGGTGACGATGCAACTAAGTGTTCAGTTATTTGGCGCGTGACTGGAAATGTCACATGCAGATATTAAATTTGGGGAACTGTTTTTGTTTGTTATGTAATGACAGTCTGTCATTTTAATAAAAGTAGTCCGTTTAACAAGCCGATGCACTGCAGGTTCTAAAAAATGGTGGCCGGTTATGGTTATTTCGGCCCCCTTTTTTTGCCCTTCGCCTTGTTCCGTCGACCAATGAGAAACGCCGCTTTAATGTCCCTAAAAGGCGACATTTCTTTGTTAAAGTACAGTTTTCAATGGGAAATATCCCAACATAATTGATTTAAACATAAGATGTAAATATTATTGTAGCAATATATCCTACCGATCTCCTTATCCCAGTAGGCACAAGAACAAGATCTTCTTTCAACAATCCTTATACCTGCAAACACGCGCAGACATCCGAAGACACATCTATCCTCACAAAATCACTCGGTGGAATCTCAGGATCCCCCAATAAGCCACCTCAGCTGACACAGTGGAAGCCCTTCAAAGCTGCCCTCCCTACTATGTCGTATCTTTCCTCTGCGTTCTAAATCCTTATCGATATGTTTGTCGTTTTATCATAGCAAAAAAAAAAGATAAAATTAACGGTCGATATATACATATTACAGCGCATGACTTAGTGAAATGCGTAACACATTTCAACGAACAGCTCTGGAAAGAATGAGATTGTCTAAAATTTTCCCGAATATATCCCAAAAACAATCACAATTCTCCGAATAAGGTCGTGAAGTCAGTATAAATATCAGTGTTGTTATCAAACGTGATATAAAAAGGACCTTTGTTATTATGAAATAATTAAAAAGGCATAATATCCATAGCAATGGAACCCTGTTACTCCAACACCTCACCAACTTAATATACTATGATTGATTGATTGAATGATTGATTGATCCCTGTTTCTCCAACCTATGGTGTTTACATGTCACAGTTAACTCGTTATTCTATGGCTTACTCTAGATATCGAGATTTTCGTGATGGATGTCGGCTGCTGACAAACAAAACAACGGCACATGGATTCGACAGATGCAGGTTGATGAAGACTATGGGCAAGCTTCATTGTCGCCAACCTTGGTCCCATTGCGAGATATTCTGGAGTTATTAAGAAGTAGGACGTTTTTGAATATGCTTATTCGTTTGACTTCCTGTTGTGATTGCCTCAGCTTTCCCTTTGAGGACGTGACATTTACTTGAATGGGACCTGGATTTATTTAAATCGATGAAATTATTCAATGATCTTTGTTTCCTAACAGTGTTGTTTAACAAACTCGACGCTCTCTGCGTGCTTACTGCCCTTCCCCCGCGCCGCCCCCCCCCCCCCATATTTTTAAAATAAGGCTTCGTATTTTCGAAGGGTCAGAATTGTATTGGCCATATTCTGATCGAAAAGTCTAATGTTGTAAAAGCATCGTTGTCGGGATATCAGAACAATGTTGTTGTCAGATGAGAAACATCAAAAAAGAGGATGATATGACCTATTTACGCATCACTATCTATCTCTATATATATAACATATACATTGTATAATGTTTGTTTACGTAATGCGTTTTCTTCCAGGCGATGTGGTTTATACATATTGACTATGGGTAGCTTTGATGTTGTATATAACCCGTAATTATCACTCGGAGAACACGTTTTCTTAAGAGTTATGTCATCACTGAGGCCATCAAAGACGGAAATTAATTGGTCTGTGGAATGTCAGGTTCTACCAGGAGTAAAGAAATACTGTTACTGTATGTTGTTACAATATAATATTGTATATATATCTTACATTGAGTGGGAACGGAAATGATCTCTCCGTGTATGATACACTATTTAAACTTATCTTTCTTTGTCTGTAACACTTCATCATACAGAAAGTATCTTACCTTGTATGTTACACTATATTGAACAAAAAAATTATCTCCCCTTAACTGTTACACTGTATTGTATAGAAATTATCTTACCGTGTCTGTCACACTATATTATAAAGAAAGTATCTTACTTTGTCTGTAACACTTTCCCGTATCGAGATTATCTCCCCTTGTTTGTTACAACTTATTATACAGAAATTATCATACCATGCCTGTTACACTATAATGTATAGAAATGATCTCCCCGTGCCTGTTCCACTTTAATCTAGAGAAATGATATCCCGTGTCTGTTGTACTTTATTGTACAGATATCATCTCCCCTTGTCTGGTACACATTAATGTAATAAGTTACACTTTATTGTACAGAAATTATCTAACCCTGTTTGTTACACTTATTATACAGAAATTATCTTACCGTGTCTGTTACACTAAATTGTTTAGAATTATCTCCCTTTGTCCGTTACATTATGTTTATAGTAATTATCTCCCCTTGTCTGTTACACTATTTTGTACATAAACGATATTAATGTGTCTGTTGCACTATATTTTATAGTAATTATCTCCCCTTGTCTGTTACACTATATTGTACATAAACGATATTACCGTCTCTGTTACACTATATTGTTTAGAATTATCTCCCTTTGTCTGTTACAATATATTTTATAGTAATTATTTCCCCTTGTCTGTCACACTATTTTGTACATAAACGATTACTGTTTCTGTTGCATTACATTTTATAGTAATTATCTCCCCTTGTCTGTTACACTATATTGTACATAAACGATATTACTGTGTCTGTTACACTATATATATATTGTATATAAACTATCTTACCATGCCTGTTACACTATGTTTTATAGAAATTATCTGCGGATCTCACATTTAAATAAAGTTTTCTTGGTAGCAACATTCCTGCTTCTCCAACCTATGGTGTTTACTGGAATCGTTATTCTGGGCTTGGTGTGACCAAGATTTACATGGCAGATGTTGTCGATGAAGCAGAAGACGCCAATCCTTCCGGAACATCTGGTCTTGTCCACAGGGACCTGAGAATTTGTTACAGCTAGTTTTGGACCTAAAATAGGGTGTTTAGAGTAATTTTACACATTTGGGGGGTTAAGATCAATTTTCGATAAAAATGTGTAAAATAACTCTAAACACCCTATTTTAGGTCCAAAACTAGCTGTAACAAATTCTCAGGTCCCTGTGGTCTTGTCATCTTGTACCTTTTCAAGTGTCTCCTTTGTTCATATTTTCCCCTTGAGTTCAATCGATGTTGAGTTCGGATTATTGCTTTAATTATTGACGTTTCGGTTGACTTTAGCTTTAATAGATAAACGTTTCCACGCATATTATACTCGTTTCGAGAGATTTCAATGTGTAAAAAAGGTTTGTGCACGTAAAAGATTATGATATTGCAGGTGCATATATGCAGGATTTTCGAAAAGGAGGGGGTCCAGCTGACGCTTTTTCAATGATACAACGGTCAAAACTTTCTTGTAAGGCTATGCACATTTTCCTCCTCCGTGAGTGGGGTGGGTGGGTCCTGACCCCAGGACACCCCCTCCCCTCTGGATCCGCTAGTGTATTGTTCACAAGTATTCCTAACGGACCATTCAAGTTACACACAATTCAGCTAACATATTGCGGTTTCGTGCATGCGGTTCGCCGAAAAATATTTTGATTTCCTCGATAAACCACATGAGCTTCATTTGTCATCTGTGGGTTCCGTGTGATCTCAAGCACGTGCCTGCTAGCACGCAAACTAGTTCTATCTAATATGATAGCCAGGGTTTATTATTATCGGGCAAGTAGTTTGTGAAGTATTATTTCGTTTATTTTTTATGTTTTAACTAATTTAAAAGTTTTATATGTTTACATAAATACATATCAACATCTGACGTATGCTCAAATGAACAGCCATGTGGTATGCCAGTCAATTATTGAATAATATTAGGAGTCATATTGAGCCATACCTCCGAAAAACTCATTTAAGAGAGCTTAAATCATATATAAATAAAAAATAAAAATTGAATATTATTCGTTTTAAGTAAATACATCGCAATCCATATCCTTAACACAATCAAAACATACGCATTGTAGTACATATAGGCTTTCAACGTTGAGTTAAACAATTACAAAAGGTCAACAAAATGTCAATGGGAGAAATAATTAAAATCATTGAAATCATTAATAACTTTTAGTATGAGGGAATTACATGTGGACTATTTCAAATTGATTACTCATCCAAAACGAGGCAATTCTCAAAAGAAATATTGCAAATTCAATATAAGAAAAATGGCGTTAAGCCAAATATGTACTAGATTTTGTAATTAGTTTAGATAATTATTGCAAAATTTGAGAGACAAAATTCAATTATCTAACGAACTGCGAAACAGTCATCGGAAGACTTGGTAGAGAGGCGTATTAAAAATCCATGCGTTCATTAAATATCCAATCAAATCCTATGAAATGAAATAACTTTAAAAAATAAACGCAATCTTACGATTCAATGAACTTTATTGAGTTATTTTTTACTGTTAGCCATGTGGTTATTCCAGGGATGAAGCGGTCAGTAGATCTGCCAGATGCCATGGTCACTTATGGTACACCGTAAAATCTACAAAATAAACATGATCTTATTGATATAACATATGTTTAAACGTTTGTAACCATGACGACTAGCTGTCTGGGACAACTTCAGTTTTGTATGGGAACTATTTGATAATTATTACAATCCTAACCAAACCATGCACGTGTACACGTTAGAAACGATATGTAAATTATGATATCGTTTCTAGATAATTATGGTTGTCTAACTGATATGACATTGGGTCCATATGGTATTTCGGGGGGGGGGGGGGTCCTGTTTGTCACCCTGGGACAGATGTTGTAGCTTCCCCTCCATCTCCGGATCCTCAAATCTCACACTCAAATGCATGTTTCGTAGAATATTAGGTCGCTCAACTGTCTCTCTAAGGTACATACATGTAAGCCTATTGTAAATCGTAAACCGTATAGACCGTAAACGTTTTAGTATATACAATATTATGACCATTGATTTGTTGACAAAAAATCTAAAATTTCTTAATAATCTCTTCGTTTACAGGTACATAAAAGTACAATAAATGAACCTAGTGCAATTACAATACTAATTTAGGTCCAAAACTAGCTGCAACAAATTCTCAGGTTCCTGTGATCTGAAAATTCTCTATAAAAGGCATACGTCTCTGATATAAAACACTGTTATACATCCGTCTTTTATTTCAGACTGAAATATTGTGAGCATACTAGTATGTCATCATGTCCTTTTATGTATAGTCGATTCATATTAAGCTTAGAAAGTAGGCATAAAATATATTTTTAGCAATTTTCCAAAAAGTTGTCACCTCGCTTTTGGGCATCTTTTAGAAGATCTACGGTATGCCGACGCTCGCCATCCCATAATACTATGAGATCATTACTCGCACTTTTCCGTGTATTCCTGCGCTTATAGTAAACAGCCGGCTTTCACAGTGAATCAATTACTATTGTTTTAAACACGTTGCATGACCTTTCATATTTTGATTTTGTATTACTTGTATTAGAAAAAGTGCACCATAGGTAAAATAAAGGTAGCACATGGCGTAATTATGCGTGAAACCTTACAAATATAACGAACTATTTTTACACGGATAGATTATTCGACAGGGCCGGGTTCCCGCAATCTTCAGCAGCCTAGCCGGTAGACACTTAACCCTTTAGTGCATACTTCCGACGGACCGATTAATAGTGTTCAAAATTTAGTGGGAATATCCAACTGCACAGGTATGTTAAATTGTATATCTGTAGTTAAGTGCAAATGGTATCGGTGATTTTTTTTCCTGTGAACGATCTCGGATTATGCATCGGACAGCGGCACCATTTCCAATATGGCGGGGATGTATTGGTAATCAGACTGGTCGATTGGCTGGACGGATATCTTGCATATATTGAATCGGAAGTTTAACGGATTTCTTGGCGAGACAAGAGGATGACGAACATATAAACAGGAAATTGTATACTATTGTGTATATACGGGTATGTCCGATCTTCAGGTTTCTCACCTGTTCACTCAAGCGTACAAAACATCAACAATAATCTCATATTCAACACGTTTCATTCCATTGAACATCTCCCCGAAAGCGTTCGAGTTCATATGAATTTTGGTGTGATTTTAGTCAAGATTTAGGCATAGTATGTTAAGCACTAACAAAGAATATGTCCCACCTTTCTAATGTATTGTTTAGATTATTAAAATTGATAGTTTGTAGGGCAGTATTGTGGTTGTAAACAGCCAGAATCAGGGTGACTGTTGCGGTTGTTTGGTAGCATGATTCATCCCAGCTACTGATGGGACTGTCTGACAGTCAGTGCTTGGTGATGCTGATGTCATAAATGATGTATTTATAGTGTTTTCCCTGGGACCCTCAAATTTGATAAATTTAGTTGTCCTGGGACTCCCCATCACAAATAATATATATTAAATTTCATCAATGTTGGGTGTCCTTTGACAATTTTAGGAGTCAGAATGCAAGTTTTTGTGCGTTTGGGAAACCCTGTATTTGTAGTACTTAGCTACATTTATCTGTACAAAGTGACATAAATTAATTCCTTATATTATGGCGTGTATTGCAAATGCTAATTTCCCCCACCCATTATTAATGCATCACTTGTATTTGTATAGATCAGTGTATGTATAGCAGACATTTCAAGTGTAACCAGACTAAGATTCAAATGACTTTATAGTAGATTTTGTTATTGGATCTCCGCCTTTAAAAAGATATTTATTTAAGAGTAATGAAAACAGGAGTTGATTTGTCTTCATTTATGATTAAATGATATCCTGGGTATAAAAGTTATTGGCACAACCGGCACAGGACTGCATGCTTATTGTAGAGTTTATATAAACACCCTACATCAGTTGATTATCAAATTAAAGTAAGGTTTTTTTCTTTTTAAGTTTTCATAAATTTACTCTATTAGCAAGTAATTCAAAAAAATCATACTTGATTCTATTTGTAGATGAATCATTTTAGCTGGAATGTAAAAGCAGCTGTTAAGATTTACGTGGGTGTGGTACTATAAATCAGTATTGTTATCAGGCTTCATTCAAGTGTTTTGTAGAGGATATAAGATTCATTGCATCATATTACTTTAAAATGAGTTAAAAATAGGTTGGTTGTTATACTTCGTTTTAAGTTTTACTTCTCTGTAATATGATGTGAAATGCACTATATGGAGAGGAGTGGGGTGACATACACAATTACTCTGCTGAAGCGTACTGATGTTGATATATTGACTATTGTTAGGTCATTAAGATTCTTGGAAGTTGGATTTGTTTTGAAGTTTCTGATAATCAAAATGCAAGCAGAAGAAACTTTGACTATCACTATTTTCAAAATTATATCTGAAGCGGTAGTGTTTCGTAGTTACAGTTTGTTCCCCTGCCTCAGCTTTATTTTGCCCCGCATCCCTTCCTCTCTCTACCTACCTTCCCCACAGGACACACCCCTTTCTATCCCAAAGGTCACACCCATTTTGACTTCACCCATACCTCACTCCTCCCCATGCCATCCTGCTCATGTTACCACAACCCCAATCACCATGCAGTCCCAACCATCTCCAATTCTCCCCAATCTCTCAATAACATTGCCCCCTACCACCATCCCCATTCTTAACATTCTACTACCTTGCCCCACATTTACTCAATTCCCATTTCCAGTGCTACCACTCCCTGTCCCACACTACCATTCCCCAGCTCCGCACACTTCCTCTCCCCACCCTACAACTAACATGCCAATGTGCGCATATACTATTTTAAACTACCACTGACTCCCTTATTGTCCTATACCCCTCCTCTGTCCTGACCTAACCCAACCTCACCTGTCCAACACCAACACTCCTGTACTGAAATACCACTCTTCTGCCCCACGCTACCATTCCCTTTCCCAACATTGTCATCCCTTTCCCCGTTCTTACTACCAGACTCCAATGTCCTTCACTACCATTACCCACACGATGCCCCCCACCCTACTCGTCCCACACCTACCCCTACCATTCTCAAGTCCCGCACTTCAATCTCCCCCTTGTCCACACATTACTCATCTGCCCCACAAACCTCTTCTCACACAGTACACACACTACACTGTTAATCCAGAGATTGTGAATGACCATTTTAGTGTGTTGTCTGTGTACTAGACTCTTATGAAAACACAGGTAACAGACTCTGCCTAAACATCTACCTGTAATTACCTGGTCCTCTGATCTGGGATAGCCTGTGGCTATATATATACTGCACAAACTTGTACTATATACATAGAGCAACATACATTTACAGTCACTTGCTATATCAGCTTTGCTTTAAGCCTGTAACCAATAAATGTCATCTGATACTTGTTTTGCATTCACATAATCTGTTACCCCTATAATATAGAATACTTGCAGACATGATATAAAGAGGCAAATCTGTAATAATAACAATTAAAATAGAAGTTGAGTCAATATTGATATTGAAATGTTGTGTAAATGAATGGAGACTTGTCTTATATACTTGAATGTTTTCAAAATTGATACGGAATGTCCTGCTTAGTTGATTCATGTTCTTTTTAGAGAGCCTTTTCTTTTAAAAATATAAAAAACATTATCTAAACTAAGAACTATAGTGATAGGTCATTTAGGAGGAAATTAAACAGCAAATGATTGACCCTAACAGCTTACACTGGGAGCCTTCACCTCTATTTGACTGTTATATGATATTGAAACAATAACCCATTGTCATTTCCATGAGGTGAACCTGACTTAACATAGACCAAGGTCACAATCTACATACTAACTCCTACCATCCAATGTTTTACATTATATTGGATATTTATATCAGCACATGGTTGTTATACAATATTTGTGGTGTAACTGTCCTTAGCAGTGAAAGCATTTCTATAATACACAGGGATAATTCTGACTCTAAAAAACCTATGGGAGAATATGAGTTATTTTATGGGATCAGCAAAATATCTATGAGAGATTTCTTCATAAAGTTATATATTTTGAATTTTCGATGAGATTTTCATAAAAAATATGGGTAAAAATCCCCAAATCTTGCCTCAAGTGATTCCTGATACACATTTGATTTTATGTTTATTTGTTACAAATTCTGGAGTGCTGCCAACATTTTTAACATTTATAATGATTGTCTGGTTAAATGTGTTGTTGTGTCTAGCCATTTTACAAGGGAGGAGAAAAAGCTGTGAAGCCCATTCCTGAAGTAATGTCATAATTCATCCTATGTATGACAATATTAATATGACACAGTATCATTGCTCCCAAGTTCAAGCGTTGTCATGAAATTTTAATGCAGCGTGCTGTTTTTCTACTCGGTGCAGGCAGCTGTCTGGATATAGAACTAAAGATGACAACACATGATTACTAAATTGTATCCGTGTGTAATACTATTGTGCCATATTGCATAAAATGACTATTATCTTCATTAGCCTGTGCAGCGAGGCAATCCATGGTGTTTAACTATAGTTTGGTGTAGTGGAATACATCAGTTGTTGAAGAGATACCACGCTAGATAGGGCCTACATTTATTTCTGCTTATCCTGGCATCTGTGAGTAAGAGACTCTGGCTGAGTGAGTTGGCCTACTGTTACACACACTCTCAAATATCTCCAGTTGGCAGGCAGACTGGCAAGAGGAGCAGCAGTGGGTCTCCCTCCCTCATCATCAGCCGGGGTACAACACACAGGATGTGCTGAGGAATCTCCTGTGTTGGGGAATTCACCTGGATCGCTGTGGATTATCTGTCTAGTGCTGGATACAAACATATGTAAGAGGAATAGGCGTTGTTGAGTATATATCTGTCCCATACACTCTGCCTGTGATGAAATGTCAAGGGTTTTGAGGTAGTTCCAACTAATACAAGAGGAGTCTTGGTTGTGTATCATTCTATGTTGTGATGGAAAGTAAGCTAACCATGAGTATCATTTGAGGCAGTCAGGCTTGTGCATCACAAGCTATATATATAAGGATTCTACTTAATGTGTTGAGTATACTGCTCCTGCACTTGTAATCAAATGTAATGCAACAAGCAATTACACCCAGGAAATTGTGTCTGTTTTTGAGGAGCTTTATAGTGGTATTCTGTTGTATTGACAGAAGTTAGTGTAGACAACAGGCTTTTAATGGAGTATATATATATATTATAGGTACGTTATAATCACCACCTCCATCTACATAGATGTATTATTGCGGCACACATGTACCTGGACGTTCTCGTCTAATAGGTACATGATTGTGCATTCGTCAGGTTTGAGGATGAGTTGTGATAACATAATAGCTGGTATATGGAAGGAGTGGTGTGATGTACATATATATGTGCTCAGAGCGTGTATATAATGTAGAAATGCGCAGCAGTGCATTACAGTGTAAAGTGAAGTATATAATGCTGCCAGCTTAGCTGTTCTAGCTCATCATTTAAACATGTACATCTATACTGCCAAAAGGTCATCACTTGATTTGCTTATCCATATTTTGAAGAGGTGTAGAGTAAAATTCTTATAAAAACTTAAAAACAGTTTATATGAGGGAGTAGGTAGATAGTTTATATTCAAAGGAAATCCAGTAGGTATCTGTCTGTAGCTATACCTTGCCACTGTCTGAGGTGTTTGAAGCCAAGGATCACAGCTTGTGTGGAGGAGACATACTGGTGTAGTTTGTATATTGATTAGGGCTGAGTCTGCCTGGTGGTGTGTATATGTGTGTGTGTACAGTGACTTGTGTTCACATCCTCCTGGGCCTCACTATCTCTGTCAGACCACATGTGGTGCCCCATACCAGATGGATCATGTTAAATCCCCTTTGTGAATACTGGTATAATTAGATTGGAGACATTACTGCTGAGGTAAATCCACATAACGACTTGGTTATGTACTGATATATGACACAGTTACAGTTTCAGGTGAGTCTGCTATTGGAGCGTGTGATACCTGAAGTGTCAGGTATTACAGAAACCTGAGGTAATCGGACTCTGTGGTGTGTGTTATTGATTGGTTTATAGGGTACTATAGGTAAGTGATTACATTGTACATAGTGTATTAGGTGTCTGGTCAAGTCAAGTGGCTCACCACACAGGAAATACTCTATTAAATCATCTGACCAGAGACGGGGATCATCATCAGCTACTGATGACCCTTCAAGGATACTTGGTGAAAAAATGATAAGATACACCTATTAAATGATGTCCCATGCTGGCTACTTTAGGATTTGGGTATGTGACCATGTCTGTCCCACAACTGTACTGTTGTTGCACGGTGTCGTGATCAGCCAGGTCACATTGCACGACATTGCTTGCACATCCTAATAAAATATATTATCTCAGTGAAAACCATTTTCTACTATTTCTTGAAAAAAAAAATTTTCCTAGGAATTCCTATAACGTACCGTTACCGCCTTACTACAACCTGGACGTTAGTTCTCTCGCCCTAATTCAGGGAATTTTATTAAAGGAAATTTGTTTTTGTAAAGTCAGATGATTTTAAAGAATGAATATTAACCTGTTTGTGTGGCTTGAATGAAAACATTCGTATCGGTTACTCTCTCATGGAATTTAGTATACAGCAGAGGCTGATATTGTATTGACACTTGGAAACAGTTTTTTGGAAAAAGGAAGGATTATCCCTAAAGAGAAAACCAGCCCTTGTCAGTCAATTTTTGTTGGAAATGATAAAGTATATGAGACATACAGGAGTGTAAAAAAACACGGTAGAGGCAAATCCCGGATATGAAACCTGAACTTCCCACTGCTCATAAAAACTATCGCTTACCTGATTAGTTTACCTGATAACTGACCGAGTTATTCTGGGTTTGGTTTGTTTGTGGTTTACGTACTATTACAGTTATGGTCATTTGAGGACGTGCCAGGTTTTAATGGTGGTCTGGTCAAGTGGAGGAAAGCTTGAGTTCTCGGAGAGAAAACACCCACCTACAGCCTACTAGTACCTGGGAACTGCCCCATGTACTGTAGGCCTCAAACCTGTGACTCATTGGTGGATCGAGGGCTAGTGGTAGCAGAATGTCGGACACTTACCACTGGGCCGCTGTGGCCCCATGCTGCGGTTATATGTCCAAACAGAAGTTAGGGGAGGGTAGTGCACACATAGTAAAAAATTACATGCAGTTGGAACAGGGTTCTCCTATATTAACACTTTGCTGGTGAATGATTAGATATGGTCTGTTGAGAAATTATATGGGAGCATTGAATGTCTATATCTAGAAATGTAATTTATACCATATTCTCCAAGGGATTTTAATTTCCAGATGCTCACTGAGCAAAGAGCCATAAATTGACCATTACGAACAGTATGTCTGTCCATCGGTTGTACATAATTGTGTATTGACTTTTTCTTGGACAGAAATTGCTTGCGGTGCATATTGGAGATGGTATGAAATCCAGCGTATTATAAAATCTATTAGTCTGTGTGTAGTATTCCTGAATAATAGGCTTTCCATGTTTTTGTAACTGGTAGTGATTCCTGGCATAGATCTTTAATCCTATAACATATACACTGTGGTTATTAAAGCTAAGTGGATTTAACCATAAGCCTAAACAGCTGTTACTTAAGGGAATTCTTTACTTCATGATGTTCATGTTTACCACACTCTGATAACAATTTCAAGTCTGAAAGATTCTTAAATTGAGATAACAATTTCAAGTCTGAAAGATTCTTAAATTGAGATAGAGAGTAATTCTACTGAGAAATCATATGGCCCAAAATGGATCTATGCAAATTTTGCAAAAATAATTATGTGTTGTTAAAGACATTTAAGTTATACCAGGTTTTAAAAAGGACTGCCAGCTCCTTTGTTATAAATGTATGTAATTGAATTTAAGTATTTATCTTGAAATGCTTTTGTTGTGATTTTGAGAAGCTTAGTTCAGAATGGCTGTGTATTATCTACTGTGGAGTACTAGTGTTATTTCGACAATGGTGCTGAAGGTCTGATTCTAATTATAATGAACTGTGGAAAAGATATGTCCCTCTAGATAAATCGCTGAAATATTCATTTTTCAAAATAAAACAAGACTCAATATTTTTTTTATGCTGAGATACAGGATTATTATCTCTGGTACCGTGGTACGCAATGATGACCTAGCTATAGAATAAAGGTTTCCCCCTTATAATCATTGCATCATAGGGCTTGTGGTCACTTTCATGTTCTATTGCATGTTACATGTAAATGCTGCTGGTTCAGTGTCAATGTCTAAAGCATTAAAGAAATGTTGACCAGAAGTTGTGGTCATCATATATATACAGAAGGAGAAATATACATAACTGACATAACTCATTAACTCGCTAAAGCTCATGTCTTTTGTAACTTAAAAAAAATAATCAACTGGTGAAATTAATTTCATATCCTACAACCACTGGTGTAACTGCTATGTAAAAACTCATTTAACCCTGGTATCTCATAATTAACTATTCCAACCTTTGAATAGGAAGAGATCAAATGTGTCTTTAGGGATGAATAAGTTATCAGAAGAAAATCAAACATCAGTCCCATCAATTTCATACTTGTAAACTGTATTTGGAAAGAGACATGCACAGTACTAGTATGCACATCCTTGCTACTCTATACTGGCCCGACTTTAAAACTACTGGATTCTGGTGATGGGTGGCTGCAAGTGCTCACACAAGTTTGCTACTGTGCAAGAGTGGTATTTCTTGTGTGGCGTTGAACTGATGCAGGATAATTGAAGTTTTGAGTTATCTCTTGAGGAGCGGAAGACTGCCATTATTGGAGTAGTGGTGATGTCGGAGTGGCGGAGATAATTGGTGTTGATTGAGATGCTAACTTCCTGTGGACCAGTCTCCATTAGTGTATTACATGTCATAGCTATATAGTAGTACGTAAAAAAACCAGCAGCCGTCTGGTACAGTGACTGTAGTACTAACTGGTGTGGTTTGGTCTTTACGGGATGTAGGTTTTGTCAGAAACGTATAACACACAGATATATATCACTGCCTTCAGCTTACTGTGGGTTTAACTACTAAAATTTTATTGACAACATAAAAAAAGATTTAGATACCGTACATGAACAATCATGGATAAGATTCTGCATGTATATTTATTGTATATAAACAATAAAGTGGTATTAGTTATTACATCAGTATTCTTCCCCTTCAAAGATTATGTTTTATAAAAAAAATATTTAGCCCACCTAGCCCAATTAACTACTCTCCATATTGCATTTTAAAACTTGAGTTCAAAACATTTGATTGTAAGTTCAAGGGAAAGAGATATCTTTCTGACCAATTGCAGAAATTGTTTTTGTATTTGCACAAATATTTGGATTTTCAGCATGCAGTAAATACAATGTATGTTATAACTGAAGTCTGAAGAATATGTGATTGCTCTTGATTTAAACATTCATTTGCCAGAGTTGCTTCTATACTAAGTACAGTACATCTGTAAGTGCAGAGCTAGGGCAGAGCTAGCACAACAGCTGATACATCCTCCAGACTGTGTATAATGTCCTGATCTAGCAGAAAGGGTGTGGCATGTACAGTCTGAACAGAGGCTGGAAATATGTATCACTCTAGCAGTAAGGAGGCCTATACTAGTATATATTGATATTCTTAGTTCGGTCCCACAGGAAAACTTCAAAAAGTACTTGTTGTGTGTATTGACATATTTCATATTGAGAGATGTACAATGTACATGTATATGAAAGGATGCTTGATCTGAAGCCTGTATGGTGTTTACACCCCAGAGACTCATAGATATTGTAGAATGTGAAAGATTTGAATGATCATGTAGAGACCTACTTTATTAACTCTACTTAAGTCCATATACATTATGTGTGTTATAAATGGACCATCTACCCAAAAGAAATAGTTTGTTTAAAAACTAATGAAAATACTCTCAAATGTTGATAATAGAAACAACTACCTGATGTGTATAGTGTTGTAGGGGAGTGAGAACTTTTGAAGTTTAAGTGAAAGTCATTAATTTTTCTACAAAATTTGTATTTAAATCAATATGACTTATAAATTGGTGTGTATTTATCTGATGAAGAATGCATTAAATTTTTGAACTAGTAACGAAACTTCGCCAATGTGAATTTTGGTCAATATGATGAATTACTATTACTGTATAGTTTGTCCTAAAAGATAACATAATACAATTGACTTAAGAATTATAATGCTGATTTAAACAATATGGTTATACATAGGTAGGTGATACTGCCTTTAGTAAATTATGAATTTATTATTATACAGTGTATGATTTCTGTGTTGTAGGAGGTTGTGGTTGTGGTGACCCTCCGCCATGACTGAGATAGAGAACTATAACAGCAATGGGGTCCGGTGGGACCCCGGACAGATGGAGGAAGAATTTGATGCTGGCAACAACTCTTCCAAGCTTTTTGAGCGTTCCAGAATCAAGGCTTTAGCAGGTCTGTATGTTAAAACACTGCTTTCTTCACAAACAGCCTGTGCAGTACTTTTTGTCGAACAGGATATGTATGGTATTTTTAGAAACTATTTATAAAGAAAGTAAATTTCTGTTTGTATTTTCTCTTAAAAATCACAAGTACATTTTGAAGTCTATACCTCGGTATAGATTATTCATTAAAGCACAAATTGACTTTTTTATCTGAAATAAATATCTTGAGAAACGAATATTTCCGAGGTTGACTGGTCATTTGTGACTGACAGGGCCTCGGAGTGGGTGGGAGTAGGGTTCTCTTGTGAATTTTTGTGGTGAAGTTTTATACCAGCTGTATACTATACACACATACATATACACACTTATAAACATTTAATATGTAATGTAATAGCAAATACACATTATATCTGGGGCAGACAGTAGTCTGTGCAGGATATATCTGGAGGGATAACTTTTCAATAATGAACAGACTTGATGCATAATATACAGCTAATACACCGAAGAAGTGACAAATGAGTAAAAGGTATTCATTACCGTATATATTGTAAAATGTGGTAACATTCTGGCAGTGCTTAGGTCTATTTGAAGGTCATCTCTTTTACCAGGCAAGTTACGCTTTGAATTAATATTATTTCTCCAGAGATGTTTAGTTCAGAAATTTAATCCCTTAATATAGCTTCTCTACATAATAAATAAGGAAGAGATGGAAAAGATACCAGTTAGAGAGAAACAAAGTCAAATGTTTCTACTTCATTGAAAATAACGTGTGTCCCAGTGCATACAGGTAAAACGGAATGACTCGCAGTGAATTCTCATGGCTTAATTTATAGGCAGAATACAACAATTAACACCATTGTAATTTGACAAGGAAATGTCAAATCTACTTCAAGATTTATAATTGTCAGGGCGGTTTAAAATACTGGAGAAATTGGTTTAAAATACTGGAGAATAGTATCGAGTGTCAGTTCTAATTGTAGAGGTCAAGTTAACGTGACAATTTACACACAAATTAACGTTATTTATGGAGGGAATTTTTTAAGTTGATTCCCGGGGTGCTACAAATCTCACCCCCTAACGCAAGAGTGTTGGCCAAGAGTGTTGGCGTATGGCTTTTGATTGAACTCAATCTGTGCCTGTGTCAATAGAACAGGTATGAGTCATACCAAAAATTCTAAAACAAATTGTATTTTCATTGTTGCGTCTGTTACATGCCGTTAGTGTGCCGGTTTGACCCGGTGTGATGTAAAATACAGAGCTATATTAGTACACGAGAGGGAATATATACCGTACTTCACCTAAATATTCAGTGAAATTAGATTTACACTAGAGAAATATAGAGTAATCTCTTTGTACTAGTGTTTATATTGTGGTGGCTTTTATAGAATACAAATTATAATAGAAAGTATGCATGTGTTTGTAAGTGGTCTTTACATGGTTGAATACATCTGCGTAAGAGGATAAGGCGAGTTAATCCTAATCAACTTAATCAATGATCTCTCCTCCATAAGAGGGCATGACTGATCTGGTTAATGGTCTGGCCGTGGGAACAGGTAGTTCAATCATTCACCCCTGAAATCTTATAATGAACTAGTCCAACCTAGGCATTGGAAGAATTCAAATTTTTCTTTGGGGTGAATGAGTTAAGTCACATGCTGACCTAGTTTACCACACTAGAATGATTACTGGTAGTTATGCAGTACATTGTGATAGCCATAAACAAAATGTGAATGAAATACATTAATAATGAGGTTGCACAATGTAATTATAATAATGAGGCCATGCATCAGTTAATTAACATGTACCAGAGGTTTTGGTATATTTGTGTTAAGCAATTAGATAAAAAAAACTCCATCATTCTTCTTGGATGGAAGTAGTGAAAGATTTGAACAAAAAATAAATTGAAGCAGTGCTCGTGCCCTGATCATGAATATTCATGCTTCCCCTGGAGTATTCTAATTTTGTACATTATTCATCATTTTGGTTTCTGAAGTGATAAAAGAGGATTGAATGTTTACAGACATTTGTCGTAATTGCTGGCGGGCAGACGGCAGTAATGTAACTGCAGGAAGTAGGCTGCAGAGAAGTTGATATTGATTTCTAACAATAAAACCCTGGTTGGCGATGTGGGTTTGTATTGAGTAAGAGAGGAATACAAAATATTGGCCCTGTCTGCCAGCTCACCCATTGATCCATACCTACTATGGGATAATACTGTTTACAAAACCGTAATCTGGCCATGGTGTTGCTGGAGGGACAAGTAAAAAGATAAATGCTGCAACAGTATTAGCATTGATTGAAATATTATCTCTATAGAAACCCATTATCAAAACATGTCTTCTTTCCTGGCTAATGTTTGTCCTTATTGCGTTTTATTCCATTTCATCAAATCCTCCGGTGTTTGCAGCCCTAGTTCGGTAGTAGTGTATGTGGTGGTATCTTAGGTTGTGTAAGTAGGTGGGGGGATCAGATGGCACATTCCAATATTAGAAGTTAGATATGTTAACTGTGATCATAGAGAAATAACCACCGTTGTGTTTAAGGCTTTTTCTGAGGGCATTTTGCGCCTATTTATGGGCCCTATTCTCAATTGAAATTATTTCATATTCAAGCCAAATTCCCAATATTTGCAGTTTACCCCTGAAAAAACTTTCCCAATTCATCAATTTTTCCCCAAAATAAGACCAAAAGGCCCCATCCCAAACCAGTGAGAAAAAGCCCTGGTGTTGAATTTATCTATCTAAATATACAGATATATGGGTCAAAGAAGTAATTTCCAAGTAACACTGGATCCTTACAAATTAATATTTATATCCTATAAATATACAGATATAAATAGATCTAATGCAAAACACTTTTCTGATTCAGTTTATAAATTAAGTCTGTTCAGTTCATTGAAAAATATGCTGTTGAAAAATTAAAATGGAAGAAAATGTTTTGTTCTATAGCTGTAGCTCAAATTATTCATAATTTATGAGGCCAGGTTAATCATTATATGCCATATTTTAAAGAGCTGTAACCATGTCAATGATAAGTATTGAGACCCCTGAAGAGCAGTCATGAGATTAGTTTATCACACAGTTTTATTCTGTCCTGTTTGTGGAAATAAATGTGATACAACACATAGAGTCCATAAGGAAATACTTAAAAATGTTGGGGCACCCCTCCTTGAGATATATAAATAACAACTAAATCAGTCACAGTGTTCAACTTTGTGATAAGCTTGCTGTGCATTTAAAAAAAATCTTTAAATTTCTGTTTGCATTAATGTAAATGAATCCTCTTTCATTAATTAAATGAACATACCTTTCAGATTTGACGAGCCGAAAACTGTGTGTGTGTATGTGGGTTGGGCTGTAGTTTTCCAGGTTATCCAATGTCTTGTGTCACACAGGTCTTTTCTGTTCAAGTTCTGAAGCCTCAGTCCTTTATCTCCGATTTCTAGGTCTTTCAGATTGTGAGGGTAACCTTGACTGTCCTATAGAGCAATGTCCACACTAGATAATGGTGTAGTGTGTCTCATTGTTTTGTTTGGCCGCTTATCAATTCATCACCCCAAAAAATCTTTTCCATTTATGGCAAGTTTGTTGGAGGGTGTTTGCTTTCCTCACTGAGATATGTGCACAGAAGTGGGTTTTATAAACGTTTTACAGATTCTCTACCATGCGCAGGAAGTTGCCTGGATTATGACGGAAATATCTGTTTTGTCCAGATACACCAAGTAGATGTATGTGTGACACAGGAAAAGTTAAGAGTTTTAAACTCGTATATGTATACATAAACGACTCCATGCATAATTTTACTATGTGGATATAGTTTGAAGGGCATAGTAACCTGAAAGTCGAAGGACGATTGCTTAGGGTGTGGACACATGTCGGCCATATTGATGTTTGCATGACTGCAAAAAAATTGGCATATTCAAAGTTTTATCAGTGATTAGTGATTTAGACTTTGGAACAATCATGTCAAATCGTGTGGCTATCAATATTCAGGAGAAGGGGATCCGGGATAAAATTAAACAGCTAGCAGGTAACACTCATTATCTTCATAGCTTTATATACAACATGTTCATAGACAATTGTTCTGAAAACTAAAATTTCAATGATTTGGCAATGTAAGTTGTTTGTATTGTCATAGCAGTATATTTTGTCTGTAACAGTTGTACCTCTTTAAGGCTGTCCAGTTAATTTATTCAGTGAATATTATATAGGCTGCTATAAATAACATGTAACATTGCATAATCTGAAGACTGAGCACAGTTGAAAAGTATGTTAGAAATAAGTGTTTAAATTGACATCTATAAATAGCTATAAACCAAGAAATATTGAAAGTGATGCATTTTCATTATTAAAAATCGAGGTCTTTTATTATTCTTCATTTTTTGAAAGGGTGGTTGGGGGGGGGGGGGGGGGGGGGGGGTTGAAGAAAAAAAAACACAGCTCATCAAGCTTACCTGAATGTGTGATTGACTACCTGTGTAACCAATACTGCCATTGACAAGTTTCTTCTGCTGGTGACAAACCAGGTCATGTCTAGGATACCTGTCATCTGAAGCTCCTTAACTCATCCACCCCTGGAATTTCATAATGATCTATTCCATCCATTGAATTGGAAGCGTTAAAATGTGTATTCAGGGGGTGAATGAGCTCAATGTTACCTGAAACACAATACCTGTAAAGTGTTGTTTTTAGGTCACAAGTCCTGACATTGTGGTAGATGTTTCTCACTCTGAAATAATAATACTGTTGAAAGACAGTAAGGTATTTAATCACTATCACATTTGAAATATGTACAGGCCAAACCAAAAGCAGGTGTGTCTTTCAGTAACTAGTTATCTAAGAGATAACATTTTTTTTTTTTAATATTCAAAATAGAGATTTGCTATCAATGTAATGCTTTAGATTTTGCAATGCAATCCTAACTCAGGAACCCAGTCTTTTTATTTCCAATTATTTAGTAATTGCTGTGTAAAATCAAAACATGCCTGTTGTAATCATCAAATACCTGTTTCCATGCTTTCCTTCCAATGATTGGTTCAGCTATGTATGCAGTTTTGTGTTAATTTTCGTTGTTGCAATGTGTGGTGAAATTTCAATTTTCTTTTCCAGACGAAAGAGAATCTGTGCAGAAAAAGACTTTCCAAAAATGGGTGAATTCTCATCTTATTCGCTTCGGATGCCGAATCTCCGACCTATATATAGACTTGCGAGATGGAAAGATGCTAATGAAACTATTGGAAATCTTGTCCGGAGAACGTCTTGTAAGTATGCTTAAAGGCCCAATATACGTAACTAAGGGGAATTTTCGTGATTCTGAAAAATTCTGAAAAAAAATCCAGCTGATAACCATCCAAAAATAAGCCTAAAACGAAGTAAACCTGAGCGGTAACTAACAAGAAACTCTTGACAAAAAAATCCAAAGAATTGAAAATGATTCAGGTGGGGCCCACTTCAACAACAAACCGAAGGTAGAAGACGGTTCGAAATGGACGCGTGTTTACAATTACCGAGTTTCAACTGCTGTTGTACCGGTAACCGCGAAAGAATTCATCTTGAATATTGCTGATATCAGTTAATCTTAACCAAATCTATAAATATAATAAGTTATTCGGCTTGATTTTCGCTTCAAGTTTTGCCGAAAGTTACGTATATTGGGCCTTTAACATTGATATCTAACTTAGCACGCATAAATTTGAACTCTCCCAATTCGAATGTCGGAATAGTTCTATCTGAAATTTCAAGGGGATTGAGTTGATAAAAATGGTGACTGCTCCGAGTTAATAAGTTGCAGAATCACATTTTGTTGAATAATAATAAAAAAAAAAAATCAGTGCTACATAAAACGTATAATTTAGATCATATTGTCTAAGTATCATTGGCTCTATGAATTGATGATTTCAATCAACACAGAGGAACATGTGTTAAATATAAAGGTTTTGTTTTCCACAGCCTCGACCAACAAAAGGAAAGATGAGGATTCACTGTTTAGAGAATGTGGATAAAGCTCTACAGTTTTTACACGAACAGAAAGTCCATCTTGAAAATATGGGTGCCCACGATATTGTGGACGGGAGCTCTAGACTGACGCTAGGTTTGATTTGGACCATCATCTTAAGATTCCAGGTAAATAGTTTGATAGGCATAATCTAAATCAGTTAAAATATATGTTGATATTTCTTGAATTTGTATAGGCCTGTTTTGGTTGATCCTTGGTCTAAAACTGTAAAATGTTGTTCATATTTACAATAATGATCCAGTCTGTGACATTAACATTTTCAAGCACTAGTCCGGACAAGGAAAATGCAGTGTTTATTATAACAAATATATTGAAATTCAAATTAATTTCAAGAAATTTCTGTTTCATTGTTGTTGATAGGAGTTATTTGGAAGAAAATTTTGGTACCTTAACATATATCAAGTTTCGTGCTGGGTATTTTATAAATGGGATGCTTTCCTTTATAAACAGGGTCCTTCTTCAGAGTTTTAAATGTGAATCCTTAAAATTAAAGGGGTCCTTTTCAGTTTCTATGCTTGAAAAAGATACAGGGACAGCTTCAATGCAAACCCTGTAATAATAATGAATAGTAATGCAGCCTGACAATCTGTTGTGTTGTTGTTCACAGATCCAAGACATTACAGTAGAAGAAACAGACAATAGTGAGACAAAATCGGCTAAGGACGCACTGCTGCTATGGTGCCAGATGAAGACTGCGGGATACCCTAATGTAAATGTACGAAACTTCACCACCAGTTGGAGGGACGGCCTAGCCTTCAACGCCATCATCCACAAACACAGGTCAGTGTAGCACAATACTCTCACTGTAGGGCTGTTTATGTTTTTGCTGAACTATCGGTTTGTTCGCTTTTAAATAAAACATTTTCGAGTATAAATCCTCGTGGACCAGCGAATGTGTATGCATATCTTGCAAGGCTTTCTCAAGGCTTGTCTGAAAGCAGCATCAGATTACAAGGTCCGACCTTATTTAATTCAACCGCTTAATCGAAATAGACCCAAGTTTGTAAAATACAGTTGTTTCAGTGGTCATCATTTATAGAAAATTGTTTTTAGCTAACTTTAGTGTAGAGCTGATATAGTTGAGAAGCCAGAGTCTAGCTTTCTTCTTTCCTAGATGAAAGGAATCAAACTGGTGGATTGTTGAGAAAATATTTTCCCAGAAAAGTAAAGGGACAACAACAGAGTTGTGGTGGCTGGCTAAACTTATTCACCCCTGAAATTTCATAATGAAATATACCAACCTTTGATTTGAAAGAGTTCAAGTGTGTCTTCAGGATCGAGCAAGTTAATGTATGAAACATAGCCTTTGTGCAAAATGGGAAGGTCTGACTTAACTGATTTTTTGACAAACTTTCAACTTATGTTTGTAAATATCATGTTTGTGGTTTGTTTGAAAATTGTAAATGTCTTGCTCACCATTAGGTTGAAGAAAAAGGTTCTTAAAGAAACCATCATGCCCAAAAACTATGCAGTAAAATTGTTCTATTGATATTAACAGTGAAATACTGCTTATATTAAAAGTTGAGTTCCTGCCCCTGACAAGTTGTGTATTTGCAGATATCAGTGACCTTGGTTGACGACATTGCAGTTGCATATGACAATCTGTCGTTGTTGGTTGTGTATATAAAATCCATAACCATTTCCTTCTGAAAAGTCTTGCTGATGATAAGGTTGAAAAAAATAGATCTTTAAAAAGTTATCACTCCCAATAAATTATGACAATTAAGATATTCTATTGATAACAGTTGTAAAAAATATTGCTTATGATTAAAACATTGAGTTCCTGCCCCTGACAAGTTGTGTATTGGCGGATATCATTGACCTTGGTTGACGACATTGCAGTTGCATATGACAATCTGTCGCTGTTGGTTGTGTAGATAAAATCCAAAGCCATTTCCTTCTGAATTGTAAAAGCCTTCCTTGTGATAAGGTTGAAAAAATAGATTCTTAAAGAATGTATCACTCTCCAAAAAAAACCATTGCAATTAAAATATTCTATTGATAACAGTTTTAAAAAATATTGCATATAATAAAAACATTGAGTTCCGTCCCTGACATGTTGTGTATTGGCAGACATCAGTGACCTTGCTGGGTGACATTGCATTTGTGTATGACAATCTGTCGCTGTTGGATGTGTATATAAAATCCATAGACATGTTCCTTCTGAGTTGAGGCGGAGAATAGGCTAACCTAGCATAGCATTTCTGGCTGAGATGCATCAGTCATTGATTTCTTGCTTTACCAAGAGCTGCATGTGGAGAAATCCTAACACTCATTCGATTGTAGTAGGATTAGTGACTTAAACTGCTTGGCGTCACATTTTGTCGTTGCCAGATGTTTCCGGCTCCAAATTGTTGGCCTTTGTGCTTGTTGATTGCTGTTTTCATTGCTGATGTCCTGATGTGTTTTGAGAGTATTTTTGTTTCAAATTACTTTTGTTTGTAGGCTATCTTTCAGAAGTCAATGCAAATTTCATTGGACATAATGTCGCAAAATTTTATATCCAAACAATTTGGCCTGTATGTAAATTGTATGCATGTTAATATGGCCTTGAGTTTTAGCGGGAATATTTTTTGCCGGTTTTCATTTACATAATCGTTAGCAGAGAACTGTGTACAGGACACAGCTCTATATTGATTTGATGGCAGTGGCAGTAGTTATAGGTAGGCCGCCTACAGTTTTCACTGCTTTACCGAGTAGCACTGACTATATTTGTGTTGCTGCGTCAGTTAAATCTTTCTCTGTAATTTATCACAGGATAGACAGATATTTTAGTTGGTATTGCTTGCCTGCCTGCTAAACCTTGGTTGTTATGGCATGAAAACACTGCTTAAAGATCAGACAGTTGCATCCTGGTATAGATCAAGTGCTGATGTCAGTGTGTTTTGTCTGATAAGGGGGAAATCCTGTACGGGGGACAGGGAAAGTAAACACCTCTGATAGTGTTCCTTCTATAGATACGACATGGTTACAACACGTGTACCCAACAGCTATTTATAACGTTTCACAGTAATCTATTACAAATTATCTAGAGATCATTCACCTATTTGGTAATTGAATAAAAATTGCAGGTAAATCGTGACATTAAAATCAAATTATTCACTGATATTTACTTAGAATTGTCGCCCCCTGGCTACCACTGAAATATTTCCGACTCCTTGAAGGGAAGGATACAAGAAAAAACATTTAGGAAGAGACACCTGGTGGTGCTAGACTGCTAGTGCACCTGTAACACTTGAATTAATTCTTCAATTGATGGATTGTTCACGTAAACAAAATCAATAAATTTGACGAAGCAAAATTTCTGTATCTGGTGTCCGTATTATGCTTTTTGCTATCTTGCTATTGCTTTATTCAGTTATTTTTACAAATCCTATAAAAACATGAGTCACGTTAACGTTCAGATGGTGTCGTCTGCTTTCTTGGCCGACATGGGAATTTGTGGGGGAGAAAATAAGAGTTATGAAAAGTGTATGAGTGTTATATGATGAATGAGTCATGAAATTTAAAAGCTCAGGTGTAGCAGGCCTGTCTGTCGTCTGCTACACTTGAGTGACCGAGGGCGACACAACACTCAGGATTATTACGATTATTATCAAGATTTTTGTTCCTTAATGTCACAAGAAACAGAATTTTAATTTAACTGAACTTTATTTTATACATATCAGGAATTTCATTGACTTGTATTGAAATTTTAGGCGTGAAATAAAAAGGCTGAATTGTTTACTCCATGTTACAACATTCTGCTGTAACTTGTTCACCACTGAAATTTCATAATGAACTTTTCTATCCTTTGAATTGGAAGAGTTCAAATGTGTCTTCAGGGGTGAATGAGTTAATAAACGCAACTCAGTATATTTAAAATCATTGATGCGGAACAGTGCAGGAAGTTTTGCTTTATCAGCTTGTTACCTATCAGCACTACACAAGTGTCTGAGCAGTGAAATTATGAGGGTACATTAAAACCCTACTTTTCTTGAACCGTAAAACAGTTCGTTTGGTCCTGACCAAGTTCGTACAATATTCAGCTAACCTCGGATAACTCGAATACCATGTATTCCTCGAACTATTGATCAGGTCCCCATGAGTTCGAGTAAGTGGGGTTTTACTGTTTATATATAGACATTAAGCTTTTGTTTTTCCAATTTCACCTTTTATATGCCAAACTTATTGATCACTAATTAACTGATTATAGTTTCTTCGCAAAAAATAAAGACATCTGGCTACTGGTTCTGTAAGTGTAGAGTCAGACTGTACTTTCTACTGAGTGAGCAGTATATGACCACTGGTTTTATTCTGCGAGCAAGTTATAAAACTACTCCTAGTATTATTAGACGCTGAATACAGATTTTTAGGGGCATTAACTCATTATAATCACCACTCTTTATATAGTTAACAATGTTAGTTTGTCCAACTGTGGATGTTTGAATGCTGAAGGAGGAAGTATTGGTTTAGATATGACAAGCAGATGGTTCTGTCTGCTACTGATCCATGTAGAACACATTATACCATGATAACATCCCATGGGAAACTCCATGAAATACATGGCTGTCCATCTGTGACACAGAAATCAATAGACATTAGATAATGGTGTATGTTGAGAGATTCCATCAGTATCACATCATTCTGTCCTCAGAATAAAAACCTTTCCAGCACTCTCTCCTCTGAGATTCAGCACTGCACAGAATTGAATATTTTAACCATTATAGCAGGATAGTTAAAGCTTAATTTTTCTGACAATTGCTTCATAGTAAAAGGATATAGTAATATTGGCAATTTCGAAAATATAATTTTGTTTGTGAGTACTCCTTTTCTTTTGACTGTTAATAATTTGGAGTAAATTTAACATTTTGGCACATTTATTTTAAGAAAATATTTAGAAATATGTGATAATTTTGAAATACAAATGTATTGGGACAGCCAAACATTAGAGAGAGGAAAGTTATATATAAGATATTAGGGAGAGGGTATCCACACAGGACTAACAAACTGCTGTCCTGTCATGGTTGGGTGAAGGGGTGACTGTCCTGTTTAGAAGTAAGGAACCGAGGAAACCAGATGGCCTGTATCTAACTGTTGATATGTAATCGAGCCTAACCTGATAGTCCATGACCATGCATAATAGGTGTCCAATACAGGTCATCTGATCCTGGTGTGGTCCACATGGCTACCTAGGCTACTTAACTGACCTTTAACTTTTTCATCTTTACCAGACTTGCCCTGCCATTAATTTATTAGGTTCAAATGTGACTTATTCTATTGATATTAACATTGAAGTACTGCTTATAATAAAATTTGAGTTTATGTCCCTGATAAGTTGTGTATTGGTTTAAATGGGCTACATCAGTCTGGACACCCTTGGGTGTATGGTGTTGTTATCACTGCCCCCCCCCCCCCCCTCCCATTAATTTTGGAGACTTCTGGTATTCCAGTTTCAATGTGCCTGAACAAAGATCATTTTGCTGTCATGAAATTTGTCAAAATATAGTAGCTATGTTATGACATTTACCATTAAGTTTCATTCTAACTAGGTTTTAGGCAGTTTCATTCTAACTAGATTTTCTATCTAAAGCTCAAATATTCCAGAAATAGAGCTTTCTGGGTGGTGCTTGTGTTAAGGTTAATAGGAGATATAGAGGAAAACAAAGACCTGCTGGTGAGGTCTGATTCACATCTTAAAACAATTAGTGAAAAAATGCCAGCAATGGATATGGCTGTGTTGGAGTAGCCTTGCTTCTCAAGTACAAAATCAACACGAAAATATTTATAAAGTGCTTGTTAAGTTTGATAGATAGAATGTTCTACTGTACTTATATTTCCATACCAGAATTATAAATAATACTTCGGGATGGGCGGTGGTTTGGGTTTCGAGCCAAGTGGAGAAAGGCGTTGTGTAGACTGAATCATGGAGCTTTTAGTGATACTCTCAGACTCTGATACCCTGATCATTTATGTGTATAGACTGAATCATGGAGCTTTAAGTGGTACTCTCAGACTCTGATACCCTGATCATTTATGTGTATATAAGAGATATACATCCACTATTTTCATGCATCTATATATTTGTCACTATATATTACCCTAGCAAGTTTTACTGATATTTCCAACATGACGTCATATAAAAAATATTTATTGGTAATTTCTCTGTTAGTTATTTCCCTTGGATCCTAAGCAGAACTAATTAATTACTATCTCAGCCAGATAAGATCTTATCAGTAGATTAGAATCTCTGGCCCAACAGAACCAATGGAATGTTATCCTCAATACTGCCTGTGTTGATGTTTGCTTCAAATGTGGTAGAACCCAATGGCTGTATGGCTGAGTGCCCTGGCCCAGCTTCTGTATCCGGCTATTTATAGATGGCTGTGTTGCTCATAGAAAATCTGTATTCATCTATTTATAAATGTGTGTAATTGAAGGGTGTGTCCTCTGCTACATCAACAGTGAGCAGTTTGGTAAGGTTTATGATAAGTTAGAGGGGAAATACAGAAGATAAATAATATTGAAATAAATGTGCAAATAGAAGTGACTTTTGAAATACCAAATGTAGTCAAATTTGTTTCATCTATGTTTGAAGTGTTTGAGTGTTTGAAGAAAAAAAAATCTTTCTGACTTTTTATTATCAGGCCCCCCCTCCCCTCAGCTTCATGAATATCAACCCCCCCCCCCCCCCCCCCACTCTATCCTTCTTAGTCTCCTGTCTGGCTGATTGGAAGAGAAGAAGAGGAATTGAGGAGTAGGGTAAATTGAGGTTGTTGTAGTAGGGAGGGGGAGTTACATGGATGAGGTTATGGAAGGAAGAGAATTGTAAATTTCAGAAACTTAGAGGCAGGAACAAGAATGAAATTGAAGGAATGATGGAAGCGAAGGGTTGAGTGGTAAAACTGTAACTAGTTGGTATTTTCTGTTTAAAACTTGCCTTCCCCTCTTGTCATTGTAAGTGTGTATTACACTCTGTCTCTGCCTAATATTCTAGTCAGGAAATGCCTTTTTTATCGGGTTGAACGGTTGCCAGATTCCTTCTGTTGAGAATATCAGTTTGAATTGGATGCGTGTAGCATGCTTACAAACACACTTAACTTTTATTTAATTTATACTCCACGAAAAGATCTTACATACTTGGTGTTATGTAACACATTATAAAGGCTGTAAAAATACAATGTGTCATCACAGTAGATGTAATCAGCTTACACCGGCCTGCCTTAAGTGGCGATACATGGCGAGGCTTCGGTATAATTAACTGAATCATTGGTGGAAAATGCATGTAAAATGTGTTGTCCCTTAGATCAGGTGTCCTTTATCTAGTCGGTTATACAGGCTGTATGTGGTAGTTATGTTTTGTAAACAAAACCATTTCTGTGGCTATGTTTATGTATCATAATGGTCGTAGACAATGATTGGGTGGAAAGTTCAGATGGATTGTTGATAGTGTATATGAATTAATGTTGATGTTATAGTTATTACTATGAAAAGGAATTAGATATCTACTAGACCTGGCCTTCAGACAGTATCTTGACATCATGTCTTGATTTTCTAAACTACTAAGTCAATAACATTACCAGAAATTGTATGGAAAGTTTTTAGAGGAAAGGATGATCTCACAGTTCCCCCTCTGAGTGTACAGTAGATGTTGCTGCCAGGGTAGTATCAGAGTTGCTCTGATTTAACATTACACAATGGATGATATCATAACAGATAACAGACTCAACAGGGTACAAGATGCCAGGTCCTTGTCAGAGCACCACTGATTATCACAGTGCATCACTCCTTCTATGACCTCAGGCTCCACCTTTTTTTCTCCTCTTTGCTCCCCTCCCAGCCCCTCTACATCCTTTATTCTATCTTCCCCATCGGTCATTGGAAATGGCTTTAATAGCCAGACCCATTTCTTGACTGGAGAGGGAGGAAAAAAGGTCGAAAAATAATGTTTGGGAGATGGGAGTTTTATTGAGATAGACTTAGACACCAATCACAAGTACATACATCCACAAAATTTCTGGAACAAACTTCAAAGTGCACCAAAGGCCAACCCAACCCTAAAGATCCCAGTCTTCTGGGGCCATCTATGATCTTCCTCATCTATTATGCATGGCAAAGGGCCAGTGTTAAAAACGGCCATTATCAATGCCACCTGGTATGTGGGCTCCTAACCTCAGCATGTCTGCACTGGAATGTTGAAGATACTACTAAGTTATTCCCAGTTTCCATGGCAACGCCTATATTTTGCTGGAAGTGGATTACAGTGCTCCACAGTGAGTGGTGTGTATACTGATGATGAGATGGAGATTGGGGAGTCCCCAGTGGTACCCTGTCCCTGTTAGCTTATTTACAGGCATACAGTAGCCCAGAACATGAATGGGAAGAATTCTGTCATAAAAGCAATTTAATGTTTTGTGTGTACTGGAGTTCATAATAAAGAGCTCTGATTCAAAGCTGTAGTGGATAAAACACCTCTGTATACAGCCTGTTCTGATTGTATCAGATAGGATGGGTACAACTGGTAGATCAGAAGATACAAATGAAAAAAAGATATGTTCAGATAATTTGGATGATAACTCTACACAGCTGAGAGGTGTATGCTTAATTTATCTTAGTACACTGAAAACTTCCAACTCTAAAATCAGGCTAGTTCATGATGTTTTCTGGAATCAACCCAGTGAACTCATCCTACTTATATCTTGGCCTTGTCCTTTGCAACCTACAAGGAAAGCTACCTGTGTGGACACAATCTAATTTATGAACATAAACAATAAAAGGCAATAATAGTTCAAAATTTAGATACCCTGTTTTGGTATAGTGAATGTAGCATCTCCATTGAGAATACTAGTTACTGGTATCTGTTTTAGAAAAATAGTTTAGGAAATTTAGTATGTTCTGTATATCTCTGTCTGTAAGAGAACCTGATTTTACCAGCTGAGAGCTGGTGTTTATATTGTGTTTCTGGTCGATTAGACCCGCCCAGAATGGAATGTGCTGTGGTGGATTTATCATTGGGTGGAGGTTTGGTGTATATTCAGAATGACTAATCTTACAATGAAATTCCATGTATGATATTCCCACAATTGATATAACAAAATGCTACATTTTGGGCTGCCATTCAATCTGCTCAATAGGAAATATTTATAGTTTTTGGAAGAATTTGAGAATGTTTTGTATCATTGGTACAGTATCTCCTGTAACCAGCTGGGTTATCACAGTCAGCGTAACCAGCTGGACCATCACTGGGTATATATTCCTTCAGTGTCCCACATGCTACAATCTACATGATTAGCATTTTTCCTGGTTCAGATTCCATCTTGTAGCCATAATTCACCAGGCAAATGTTTCACTAACAGACAAATTGCTGGGGAAACTTATGTACCTAGCAGGGTTGATAGATAATGGTCTGTTCTCTGTTGTTACAGCTGATAAAGGTCACAGGTCAAGGTCACTTACCCTTCCTGATCATCACCATTACATTCTCCCATTGATAATAATTGTGTGGTATGATAATATTACTCTTGTTTAAACAGTTTCTATGATAAAGTTATATAAACCTAGAATATCTTGTATCCTTCACATATTATTTTTGCACACTCTAATTTTAGTGTATAACTGAATTTAGAAAGATTAGCTCATCGATGAATTGGCGAACTCACAAAACTTGCTGTAGAAAGCAATATTCAGAAATTGTTGCTAGCATATACATAATTCAGTGGATTTATTTCATCACAAACGTAGCTAAAATAAGAGCACCACTGATATATGTACGTTTACAGTATGTGTTTAAAAATATAATTCAAAAATGTCGCCATCTGTGGTCTTCTTGTGCGTTTATTGTAATACAAATTATTCTGTGAATAAATTCAGAGACATTATTATGTAACATCAGTGTGCTGATAGAATTAGTATTTATATGTAAAATCAGATGTTAGGACAGCTGGAATAATGAGCAAAGCAGCTACAGACCCTACATCTGGTTGTGTACCAGGTAAGATACAGTTCTGCTGGCATCTTTTAAGCTGTCAGGATAAGTAGTAGCTCGACTGACATGCACAGGTTTATGTACAATGTATACAGAGCCTGAAGTAGACCATCTCTGTTCCATCTCGCACCAAAGAATACTGTTTAGAACTCCGACTTTAAAGATTTGCCCAGTTGTGTTGTGTCGGCTGTGTTAACATGGGAGTGTAGTGTAGAGGGTCTTACGCTGCCTTATCCTGTGTACTTAACTTATTGTCAAGTGTTTACCCATCACATCCAGGCAGGTAATAACTGTCTCACATTGTCAGGCTTACCACCAGCTACAAACTGTAAACCTGTCCATATTTGGTCCCTCAGCCCTCTGATTGGATAAAAAAAACGTCAAGTGCACCTATTAGCCTATGTTGTGGTTCTCTAACTGAATTAGCTTGCTTTTCATTGTCTGTACAGAGAGTTTTTGTATATAATCTGGATCACAGGATTTTGTATCTTAATATCTGTACAGTTATGATATCATGTACCATCACACATTGGTATCAAATTTCATTATGTATGTAATCATATCCTTAAGAGGAACAAATCTTCTCGGTGTCATAATATTACCACCTTAAATGTGTGATTAAAAGAGGTTAAAAATTGTATAAAGTTTAAAGGCATTGTTTTAAGTCATAAGTGTGGGTGTTTACTAAATAAACTACGGTAACCTTAGTTCTAACCTATTGCACTTATTATTATGAATAAAAACCACAGTAAAGAAATGGACCTTGTTGACTATTGATCTTCTTTGCATTAAGATATAACAGACGTGGTCTTTATAACAATAGACAGGTATCCTTTTGTTGTCTGTGACACCTTAGATGATACACAGGTGTGATACCTGTTGATAATGATACAGGTGTCTGGTGATCGTGATGCTTGGGTCCATCCACCATGTGTCAGCTGACCATATCTTACTTATGTACCATGTGATGTCAGTAGCTTTGTTAGAAACAAAACACGATCTTCGGTTACACTAGCACAACCTGGGGTAGAACCCAGCTTACAAACCGTGACCTGGTTAGGCTTAGCCACCTGTGTTGATGTCACGGCTCGGCTGGTTAAAACACGACTAATATATTCTGCCCATGAACTTCATTATGACTGCTGTTATGCCAATCAATAAATGGGCTGTAAACTGTTATGTGAGGAGCCAGAGTTTCTGTTAGACCCATTGTTACCAATCAACCAATTGTTCCATGCTGGTGTGGCGCCTAAACAAAAACAAAAAATATTTAGTTCTGTGCATGTATTGCAAGTTCTTGATTTGTGTAAAAAAAAAAGAGTAAAATTTCCCTTGTGTTGTTGCCTTTAATTAGAAAGGATATCAAAATTGCAGTACTATCTGTGATGTTCAATTCCGTTTGTATTCAGGTTGACTGGTAACATCTATTGTAGGGAAAAAGGTCAATGTAGCTTTTGTATCCTGAATCAATCTCTCTTCTTAATCCTTTTACTAAAGTAGAGCATAATGGACTTATCCAGAGCATTGAATTATATAGTTTATGGAAGTTGAATAGGGGTGAAAGGTTTAAGTTAGACTGCTGTGAATATAGATTTGTATAAGGTTTCATTGCTTTGGACAATATCAAACCCAAGATAAATAGACAGGTTTATTGATGTGCTTTTCATAAATGGACATTTTTGCTGTAGTTTTCCCATAAGGTAGATTTGGAATATGCTGAGATATTTGCCGGTTTTTGTCTGTATACATGTATGAAAACGAATGTCTGATGTGAATGTGTTTTGTCTGTTTTAGACCTGACCTCATCAAGTATGAAAAGTTGCAGAAATCCAACGCTCTCCACAACTTGGACAATGCCTTTGAAGTTGCTGAGGAAAAGCTGGGACTCGCCAGACTTTTGGACCCAGAAGGTGGGTTTCCTTTCATTTCTTCTACTTTCTTTTCTCATATTTCTTAATTCTCTCTGGTCGCTCTTGTCTTTATTCTGCATCCCAATGATAAAAGTTTTCTAGGAGTCGGACAATAGAATGTGGAATGAAAAGACACAATAATTTACACAAGCTCTAAAAAGTTTGGCTGACAAAAAATTTTGCCAATTATAGAGTTTCAAGAATAAAAACGTGGAATTTTCAGCCATCTGATGATGGTTAGTTCATTTTAGTAGTTGTGGTAGAGTTCCTGATCAGTAAGCTATCCTTCACTATTTACCAGTGTACCAGTGTTGGTACATAGTGTTATTGATGGTGATCAATTGTGTAACTTGCCTGCTGTTGTAATCCCTCAGCCAAATGTGACACAAGTTGACTCATTTTCTACGTATTCATGAAACAGGTTTTTTTTTACTTAAGGGAGTCATTGCGCCCAAATGAAATCTGTATTTCATGTAAATCTTATGACTCAGTCTGTAAAATCAATTCTCTTCGGAGATTTATATGGTTCAGACTATTTCTTTGTTAGAACAGTATATTGGGTCTAAGGCAAATTTGTCCAACCCCAATGAAATGAAAAAATAAATAACAAAACAATTTTCCTGCTGTCATTTTCATCCCAACTGTGTAAAGGGAGGATTGTTGCTGATATTTGCTAAATTTCCCACTGTGCATCACTGTCGGCATTTTGCAGATTTCTAGGGTTAAACATCAATTATCTTTTGTGAAGTTGATGTGCTTTTCTCTCTTGTATCCTGTTCATCTGCCTGCTGACAAATTGCTAACCACACCAAAGCGTGCAATTATTCTTAATCTCATGCATGTGAAGCAGACGACATTTGCCAAGCAATGTGGGAACAATATGGCTGATTACCGTAGTTACATTGTAGTTACGCGATTTACACCCGCCCCTAACCTTACCTCAGTGTCTGGTCACATGACCCCATGACTGCCGCCCCTGGTAGCTGTCAGGCTGCAGACGGCCACATTTGTAACAATACATGATCAGCTAAGCATAGCTGTACATCAATGGAGCATCAAATCTCTCAATCAGTAAAAATTAAAGAGCTAAAATGGAGACCTAGCCTTGGTTTCTTTATCGATTCGCTGGGAAGGAAAGATTGAATGATTTTGTTTTATGTAGAAGTGAAATCTGTTGACACTATAACACAGCGATCAATACCAGTTTGTTGTGTTTCCTGCTGCATCGCTCCCTGTTATTATATCTTACGGTAAATCTCCTCAAATACTGATAGAATTTAATATAATATCCTATTACCATATATTTAAAGTGTTATACAGCAGGAAATTATTAAACCTATTACGGTAAATCTTGTTAAGCGTTGAAAGCACTTGAAATGATTATAGTATCATTCAGTATTAACAAGATTTTAGTGGTCCATGAACAAAATTGGAAAACTTCGCTTTGTAACTTAGAACTAGAAATCATTAGATCCTGCTATGGTAAAATTCCTTAAATTTTGATCAAACTTAATTTATAATATTCTGTTAGTAAAATTGTTTTTAAAATATCAACTGAACCTCTTGGTGTTTGAATTGATTCCATGATTAATTAATGTGTAGAATGAAATTAATGTGTTAAAGCAGAAAGTTAAATGAAAAATGAATTCAAGCTCTCATGGATAAACAATGAAAAGAAATCCTGCAGATATTCTTCATATTTTACCCTTAGAAAATACAATAAACATGATTTATGAGATCAGGTATCGAAGCAGTAATTGACCTACTTCTGTAATAAGCAGCCTTATGTATGTGCTGTTGCAGTAAATTATCTAATGTACAATAACTACTTTATTTTTGAAATATAGACAGATATAAAGAATAAGTGACAAACTTTTGAAACTTTGTGTACTGTCAAGACAAAACATCCTATGTACATAATCGACTGTATGAAGAATTTCCATATTGTGTCTCTTGCCAGTAACTCTGTTCTGTGTAGTTATGCTGGTACATGCTAATATGGCTAATGAGGACTATTCTTTGTTTCAGACATCAATGTTGAGTTCCCTGATGAGAAGTCAATTATTACTTATGTTGTTACCTATTACCATTACTTCTCAAAAATGAAGGCGGAATCTGTCCAGGGCAAGAGGATCGGCAAGGTACACCCCACTGACTTATAAGGGTTCACCACAGTCTGTTTGGCTCGGCTCACAAACGGCCAATCAACACATCATTGCTTTCATCTTTCCCAAAACACAAACAACTTACGTTTCCCTTACATCCATGAAAGAGCAATAGCTATTCCTGAAAGACCTAGAAAACTTCTTTGTATCAAAGACGATAGAATTTCTAGAAATACAGTTCATGTATATACCTTTACAATTATTGTAATTATGTTTCTGATAGGGTGCATGTTCTGGGTTTATAGAACAAAGTTGAGAGTTAAGTATATACCTGGCATTATCCTACAGGTGTCTTTTGAGTCAAACTGTTCTTTTGAATATTAGTATGAAGCAGAGAAAAACAAGGGAATAAATTAAGGGGACATGGAATGTATTGATTTATAATATATCGTAAAAAGTTTATCTAAAAAAAGAAGTTTGGAAATTTTCTGCCTGTTTGTTACATGTAAGCAATCTAATTACACTTCTAAAACATTAGTGACAATTTGTTATGTTATGATTCACATTCTCCTTGATTAAATCATGCATCACAATGGAACATACCTGAATTACTACCAAACCTTGTTAATGATATCCACATACTTGTTATATATTAAATGGTACTCACAGATTTCTGCAATTTAATGTATGCTTACTTCACAATATTTCATATGTTCGGTTTTGCTCTAATGTTTAATACTGATGGTTAAATAATAAGTTTAATAAAAATATTATGATAGATAAATTTGGCAATCTTGGTTAATCCTAATACACAACAATATCCGTATAATTATGCTGATATTGTGTTCTTTTGTTTGTTGTATGATCTGATTAATTGATCATTGTTGTATATTTTAGGTAATCGATAACGCCCTGGACTCTGACAGACTCGTAAATGACTACGAGACCTTCACATCAGATCTGCTCGAATGGATTGAACAAACCATTGTGATCCTGAACGACAGACAGTTTGCCAACTCTCTCACAGGGGTCCAGCAACAGCTATCTGCCTTCAACACCTACAGAACAAGAGAAAAACCAAAAAAGTGAGAGGGCCATTGATATTTTAATAAAGTAGAAATGGAGTGAACAGAAAGTGAAATAAAACAGATTCTTTTGTTAGTTCTAATGTTGTAATATCTCAGTGTAAAAGTTTCTATTATGATAATGTTAGCATAAACAGTTAAACCTTCATTTTAAAGTCATGGGACCAGGAAAAAACTTCCAGTTGAATAAGTTTTTGAGTTAAGCAAGTTCATATACTGAGTGTGAAGTATGGTTGGAACTGACAAAATAAGTTTTGGAATTAACGAGTTCGAGATAACCAGGTTCAGCTGCATGATTTTGATGCGTATACTTTGAGAAAAAGAATTAAAAAAAAATGTCTTGCCTTTTCAGATTCGATGAAAAAGGAAACCTGGAAATTTTACTGTTCACCCTTCAAAGTAAGATGAGAGCCAATAACCAAAGGCCGTACCTGCCAAGGGAGGGCAAGCTCATCTCGGACATCAACAAACAGTGGGACCGTCTGGAGAAAGCAGAACACGAGCGGGAACTTGCCCTCCGAGAAGAGCTGATCAGGTAGGACACCTTCCATGTACAGATTGATAGCACTGAAATATTGGATCAGGTCTTGAGTACAGAATATTTGATAATTTTGTTCACATTATGGCATTGTTGCATGGAGGTTACTCCTGGACTGGGGGAAAGGCATGGGCGAGGAGGTAACCTTTACATCTTCTTCTGATCAAAAAGCCGTAAACAGTTGAAAGGCCAGTTTTAATTATAGTTATTCTTTTAGGTAATATACCAGCCAAATGATAATCAATAATTGAATGAAACCTGGATGGAATGTATTTGGTATGTGTCACTGTTTCTGGCTTTAATTAATGACATATATATGTTTTACTTTACAGACAGGAGAAGCTTGACCAACTTGCGGCCAGATTTGACCGTAAGGCGGGCATGCGTGAGACGTGGCTGAGTGAAAACCAACGCCTCGTCTCGCAGGACAACTTCGGTTTCGACTTGGCGGCCGTAGAGGCTGCCACCAAGAAACATGAGGCCATCGAGACGGACATCAACGCGTATGAGGAGCGTGTCCAGGCAGTCGTCTCTGTGGCTACTGAACTGGAACAGGAGAACTACCACGACATTGACAGAATCCTGGCCAGGTAAGGATCAGGGTCTAAGTGGTTGTGATGTTGTTGTTAAAAGACAGATGTTTTTATGGGAAAGAAACCTAGTTGGAAGAAAAATTACACAATTGGAGAGTGATATTAGATATTAAATACGTAGTTTGACAAAGGCAAAATTAATGTCGTCAGTTGATTTAAAATTAAAAAAAAAATCTATAACAGGATAATTTTGTTCTTTGTGACAGATGTGAAAATGTAAGTACAAGGAGTTAGTTTTGAAGCAGTATTCAGGTTGAAAATAATATTGTATGTTAGAAATCTTTGATTTGAGAAGTTAGATCTTATGGCATTTATCACCGTTACAGAAAGAACAATGTCCTCCGTCTCTGGAACTACCTACTAGAACTGCTGAGAGCACGCCGTATGAGGCTGGAATTGTCGCTCAACCTCCAGAGAATCTTCCAGGAAATGTTGTACATCCTGGACTGGACAGAGGAAATCAAGGTGAGCTTACCTCCACCCACTCCATTAGTATCTACAGTAAAACCCCACTTACTTGAACCAGATTTACCGGAATATCTTTCATTCGTGGAACAGTTTGTTTGGTCCCGACCAAGTTGGTACATATTCAACAAACCTCGGATTACTTGAATACCATGTATTCCTTGAACTTTTGATCAGGTCCCCATGAGTTCGAGTAAGTGGGGTTTTACTGTATTTCAGTAAGTCAAGTAATGATGAGTTTCTTGTTTTTCCTCTGTAGGTATGTAATTAAATAAGATATTATTGTTGTAAATAGAGCTGAAAACAAATTACATGTTACAGATTGCTGCTAATTGTATACAAACTTCTATGGTTAATTCCAATAAACTTAACATTGTTAAGATTGAAAACCTGTGATACTCTTGGAGACAACATTGAAAATCTGTGATACTTGGAGACAATATTGAAAACCTGTGATACTCTCTGAGGCAATATTTGTTTGACATGTTTGGGCTTAACGAGAAGTCTGATGTGTTGTTTGTATGGTCATTTTATATAACATTATACGGTATGTTACAGGCACGTCTGATGTCGGAGGACTACGGAAAACATCTGATGAGTGTGGAGGACCTGTTACAGAAACACAGCCTACTGGAGGCTGACATCCACGTTCTGGGCGAGAGGGTCAAGACCGTCAACACACAGGCCGACAGATTTGTCAAGGGAGACTTCTCCGAGGCCGGAGGTAAAGCAGCAACAAGATGAAGTCTGTTACATTTCGGAGACCTTGAATCCCCCAGCTTTAAATGGAGAGCTTTGTATACAGCCAATAAAAACAGCTAAGAAAATTTAATGCATACATGCCGCCGTGAAAGTACATTAAGCTGTGACCTTAATTTAGTTATAGTCATGTTAAAAATATTTTGCTCAATTATGGTTTTGCTAATTACAATTTCTGTATATCATTGTGCTTGTCTATTTAAATGTGGATGTGTGCTCAAATTTAAGTGTGCCAAAATAACTGTTTACAATATTTCACGATTATGGAAGTGATGATTCTGACATGAACATAATAATCTGCTTGTTTCACACTTTACATTCACTATCTGTCCAGTCTATACAATATTGATGTAACTCACCCTGTCTGTACATGGTTGTTTAACAGGATACAAGCCATGCGAACCAGAGGTTATTGAGGAGCGCATGAAGACACTGGAGAACTCATACTCCGAGCTCCTGAACCTGGCTGCTGAGCGCCGTGCACGACTTGAGGAGTCGCGACGACTGTGGCAGTTCTACTGGGACATGGCTGACGAGGAGAGCTGGATTAAAGAGAAGGAACAACTCATGTCCTCGCCAGAGCTGGGTCATGACCTTACCAGTGTACATCTGCTACTCAACAAACAGAAGGTGTGCTACTCCCCTCCAAAACTTAACATTTTCTTACCCCAGCTTACTTCATGTCCCTCCTTATTTCAATATAAACTGCCCAGTACTGAAATCACTCTTTTTCTTAACAAGAATTCAAAACAATGTAAAAATGAAAAGTAGTATTTCTGAAAAAATTGATTTGGTCTGCATTTCAGTCAGTAGAAATTGTCTTGAATCTTTCATTTGTTGGAATTCCCTTTTCAAATGACATTGCTTAAGCTTGATTATAGGTACATGTATTTGTTTTCATTTCAAATTCACATAATGAATACAATCGGATGTATGCTTTCGTCTTTAAAAAAAACGGCATTCATAGGCAATGCTTGTGCTGTATCTAGTTGTAATGGAACGAGTATATATATTTCATGACCCTGGTGTACTAGATAAATATATGAGGAATTCTGTTTGTGGTGTTTCATGTAAAGTTCTCAGTTCTATCATTTATAGAGCAACATAATCAAGAAACTTAGATTTTTAGGCCATGTATAATGTAAGACCTCAATTCTATCACTTAAAGAACAACATGATCAAGGAACCTTAAGAAGATTTGGCCATGGAAGTTAGTAGTTCTCAATTCTATCATTTATACTCGATTCTTTCATTTATAGAACAACATAATCAAGAAACCTTGATAATTTCAGGCTATGGAAGACGAGATGACAGCCAGACACACCCACTTACAGTCCGTACTGCAGGTCGGCAATGATCTCATCACTGCGGGCAATTTCGGGGCCGATAGAATACAGGAACGTATTGATGAGATCAACCAACAGTGGGAGACACTAATTGACCTGGCCGCCTACCGCAAGAAGAGGCTCAACGAGGCGGTAGACTACTACCAGGTAGGCTGGGGACAATGATAGAACTAACCGTCTTACTCTCTCATTGATTGTTATTAATTTGTTGATGCTAAAACTACAGGTATAGTTATCAATGTGAAATTTTATTTTTAATTTTGGGGTTATCTATAGTTCAAGTTACAGATAGTAACAGTGCATCATTTCTCTAAATTTAACCATGTATTGCGTTTTAATTTTTGCTGATTATTACAGTTGAAATTACTAACGGTAACAGTATGTTATTTTTGTCAGTGTAACATTGTTTATGGCCAGTGTGTAACAGATAAATTGCCCATTTCACATTTGATTTGTGTATATTTTCAGTTCTTTGCTGATGCTGATGATGTGGATGCCTGGATGTTGGACACTCTACGTCTGGTGTCCAGTGAGGATGTCGGCAAAGATGAGGCCAGTGTCCAGTCTCTCATCAAGAAACACAAAGTAAGTATGAGTTCCTCTCATCTCCAGGCAACTTTTTCAACTCGTTCACCCCTGAAAATTCATATTGAATTAGTCCAACTAGAGAATTGGAAGAACTCAAATGTGTCTTGAGGGGTGAATGAGTTAATACCACAGTTACATGTGATTGGGGCTTCTTTATGGATGTTACTGACAAAACCTGCTTACTAGTCTTTTCTAAGGTTCATCTCCTTTCAATCCTAATTTTCAGTTATTTCCTCTGCAATGTCCATACTGTAATATAAAGGATTCTGTTTTTGGTACCCTTTCACACAGTTGGGACCTACTAGAGTAGGACTTGCTGACCAAACTTTTCAGTGCTTCCATACAGATATAATAAGCTAATACTTGTTGTTATTCATAGGAAGTAACTGATGAGCTGAAGAATTACGAAACCACCATCGCCGCTCTGCACGAACAGGCAGCCAACCTTGGAGAGCAAGTGAGTCTCGCGCCAAATTTATGATATGATTTTAAATCAGAATTCTACTTTCAGTGGACCTGCTATGAAATTTACACAAGTCGACTCGTGTATCAGCTTATAACTCTTTCCAAATAAATCTTTTAAAATTAGGTTTTAGAAAGTGTTCTGTCCAGCATTAGTGAAAATTTGTAATTTAACACAAAAACAGTTGTTACAGTAGATTTTGATAGAGAAAAAAATAAAGGTTCATCAAATTTAGTGTTAAGACTTTTCCTATGTGTTTTGTTTAGCCTGATATGATGAAGTCTGTTAAGCAATCATTGCCATCAAATGGATGAGAAAAATGGAATAGACAGTAGTGCCTCTATCAGCAGGATACTGTGATCATTTACTCTGACATCAGACATGCCTGGTAAAGATGGCAATTTACATATATCTCGCTATTTAGATACGAGTTATGTCAAGAGTAATAGTGTAAGGGAGGTAATTTAAGTTCAGTTGGTTTACCTACCTCTGTACAATGGGCTTTTTCATGACAGACTTATTTTGATAAAGCAATTAATTTTTGACACTGCTTATTTTTGTTTTAATATTGTAGACTAAAAAAAACTTTAAACTTCAATTTTCAGGATCGTGAATCTCCTGATGTACAGAACAGACTTGGAAGCATCGACAGACGTTACCAGGAGCTTCTGGAGCTGGCCAAACTCCGAAAACAGCGCCTCCTGGACGCCCTGTCCCTGTACAAGCTGGTTAACGAGGCTGATGGTGTCGACACCTGGATCGATGAGAAGGCAAGTCTGCATATAAAACTAAGGGAAATTTTAATCAGAATGATCATACTTTTGTTAAGACAGAGAACATTGAATCAGTTTTATTTGATTCTCGACTGGGCTTTTTCATGACTGACCTATTATCATAAAGTAATTAATTTTTGACACTGCTTATTTCACATAGAATTTAAATGAAAATAGAAATATTCAAGATGACCAATTTCAGAGGGTAAAAGCTCTACTGTAAATAAGATAATTTTATAGCTATCACTTTCTTTGAATCCTACCTTTGTTTATTGCATTTTTTTGGAGAATTCTGCATTAGAAGTTTAATGGGAAAATACTTTTCTGACAATGGAGAAAAATATGTTGAATTTTGTTTTTGAAAAGAAACCCTGACTAAATGTGTTTCTCTTTTGTTTGTTCAGGAGAAATTCTTGACCACGATTATCATCACAGATGATATAGAGGAGTTAGCTATTATGAAGCACCGTTTCGACAGTTTCGAGCATGAGATGAATGCTAATGCCTCCAAGGTAGCTGTGGTCAACCAGCTGGCACGCCAACTTCTCCAAATAGAACATCCCAACGCCTCCGAAGTTATCGCCAGGCAGAACCAACTCAACGGAGAGTAAGTAGCCGGTTCTCAGTGACATTTACCTGTCTATATGAGTATATTTATTTCTGTAAAACATACATATTTTGATGTTAATTTTATTTTAATGATTTTCACACTGAAAGCAATCTGTTAAATTATGATTTTGCTAATTACAGTTACTGTATATGGTTTCTACAGCAAATATTATTAGAGCTGCAATCTGTCATTGCAGATATCGGTTTAAAAGTGGTTATGCGCTAAAATTTGAGTGCGCCTTAATAAATATGTTTACAGTATATTAGACATACACACATATGAAGTGAAATGTCCTATTTGAATGCGAAGATTAAATCAAGACACTACCAGGATATGGTAGTTCTCCTGGATTGTTTGGTTATGTTCTATTTATGTCCATATCAGATGGAACAATCTCCGTGATCTTGTGGACCAAAAGAGAGAGGAAATCAACCTTGCACATGGACTGCAGAACTTCCATATTGAGTGCAATGAAACTATCGTAAGTTATAGACAATGCAAAATATTAATATAAATTAACTTGGGAAATAGAGATGTTTCATCCAGTATATCTTTGTATAAATCAGATATTGTAAAATAGTTATTTAAATGTTCAAAGAAAAGTTTCAATTGGAAATGAATACAACTAAATTTTTACATTAAAAACTGAAATTTCTGTATAACAGAAACAAGTTTTCATTGAATCCACATTGTAGGGTTATATCCTGACCGACTATTAACTGTGACTGTTTTGTTTATACAGAGCTGGATCCACGAGAAGGCTAAGGTCATTGAATCCACTGATGAGCTGGGTAACGACTTGTCTGGTGTGATGACACTCCAGAGGAGGCTCAGCGGAATGGAGAGAGACCTGGCCGCCATCCAGGCCAAGGTAAACATATCACTTTGTCAGGGTGTCGCTAAACTGTTACATATCTAGTATCTTGCGTTTTTATATGTTCAGTAAAGGTAAAGAGACATTTGCCCCATGTCAGAGATAAAAAAGCTCAATAGAAATTAGGGTCTTTGTTTAGACTCTCCTACACACACACACTCACACATGCACACAAAGAATCCAGAAGTCAAACATTTCTCCTATTTTACAAGATGATGTAGATTGTTCTTTTAGTGTGAAGGATATAGTCGGTATATATATAAATGAAGTGATATCATTAACTGGATCCAAAAATAGTGGCTGGACAGGGGTCAAGGTCACCATCTGTTACTTCTGATTATGTTCATACTAGTATCCTTATTTAATAGAAATGAAAGTAGAGTTTAATTTTTGAGGAGATCTATTAAGTTCTTAACAAGAACTATTTCCTGTCAGATAATGTTGTAGGAATTGTAATAAAGAGAAACAAAAGTTTGCATCATTTCAATTTCCTTATGTAACTGAGCATGTTTGCTGTTTCAGTTGGAATCCCTCCAAAACGAGGCTGAGAAATTACAGGATGACAAGCCGGACGAGGCAGCAGCCATCCGTGAGAAGATTGCCGAGATCAACAATGTCTGGATGGATCTCAAGGATATGGTGAGCACCAACGGCTTCGGTACTAGGTTTAGAACCTATAAGAGGATCTGAATTCCAATAACTCTCTGTAGATATTAATCTTTTGGATGAGTATTGGATAGCATCAGTCAATATTGCCTTATATACTTTGTAATTTAATAGAGAAATTGAGAACATGTAACAGGTATATTTTGATAAATATTGTGTGTTGAATTCACTGCAGATTACTGGCCAGTATTAATTGTCTGAAATCATGCACTCTACATTTCCCTTGTGATGTGATTCAGTTGAAGGACAGAGACGAGAAGCTAGGAGAGGCAGGAGAGCTCCAGCGTTTCCTCGGCAACCTTGACCACTTCCAGCAGTGGCTGTCGAGGACACAGACAACAGTCGCCTCAGAGGACATTCCCAACAGTCTCGCTGACGCTGAGAAGCTGCTCAACCAGCATCAACAGCTCAAGGATGAGATAGACGCATACGCGCCAGAGTACGCCAAGATGAAGGAGTTTGGCGACAAGGTCACAGAGGGCCAGGATGATCCACAGTACATGTTCCTTAGACAGGTACATATGTTTTAACAAATATATTCACCATACAATCATATATCTTCATTACTATCAGCAGTATATTGCCCAGTGAAAAAGATTCTTTATCGCTCTATCAATAAAACATACTTAACTGTTTGTTAATGTTCTGGTGTTGGTTTATACAGAGACTGCAGGCCTTGGACAATGGCTGGGAGGAGTTATTACAGATGTGGGAGAACCGTCAACACCTACTCTCACAGAGTCTCAACTTACAGGTAGGTTTTTAGGTCATCTGACCCAAAGGGTCAAGATGACCTATAGTTACCGTGCTTCGTCCGTCGTCGTCCGCCGTGCGCCGTCCGCCGTGCGCCGTGCGCCGTCCGCCGTCCGTAAACTTTTCACATTTCAAACTTCTTCTCAAGTTCTACCAATGGGAATAAGCTGAAACTTAGCTGAAATGATCCTGAGATGGTCCTGACCAAGTGTTGTTATTTTTCGGGTCGGTCCGAAATCCAAGATGGCCGCCAGAGCCGCCATTTTGAAAAACACATTTTCAACTTCTTCTCAAGTTCTACCAATGGGAATAAGCTGAAACTTAGCTGAAATGATCCTGAGATGGTCCTGACCAAGTGTTGTTATTTTTCGGGTCGGTCCGAAATCCAAGATGGCCGCCATAGCCGACATCTTGAAAAACACATATTAAACTTCTTCTACAGTTCCACTGGTACCTGTGAGCTGAAAATTGGTAGGGATGTTCAGGAAGGGCAGCCCATAAAATGTTGTTATTTTTCGGGTCCGAAAAACTCTCGACATTTGTGCCATGGCGGCCATTTTGTGACATGATTGCGCAATCACTGTTTTCCTGAACAACACCTATTTTAAACTTCTTCTTAAGTTCTACCACTGGGATTAAGCTGAAACTTGGCTGAAATGATCCTGAGATAGTCCTGACCAAGTGTTGTTATTTTTCGGGTCGGTCCGAAATCCAAGATGGCCGCCAGAGCCGCCATCTTGAAAAACACATTTTTAACTTCTTCTCAAGTTCTACCAGTGGGATTAAGCTGAAACTTAGCTGAAATGATCCTGAGATGGTCCTGACCAACTGTTGTTATTTTTCGGGTCGGTCCGAAATCCAAGATGGCCGCCATAGCCGACATCTTGAAAAACACATATTAAACTTCTTCTACAGTTCCACTGGTACCTGTGAGCTGAAAATTGGTAGGGATGTTCAGGAAGGCAGCCCATAAAATGTTGTTATTTTTCGGGTCCGAAAAACTCTCGACATTTGTGCCATGGCGGCCATTTTGTGACATGATTGCGCAATCACTGTTTTCCTGAACAACACATATTTTAAACTTCTTCTTAAGTTCTACCACTGGGATTAAGATGAAACTTGGCTGAAATGATCCTGAGATAGTCCTGACCAAGCGTTGTTATTTTTCGGGTCGGTCCGAAATCCAAGATGGCCACCAGAGCCGCCATCTTGAAAAACACATTTTCAACTTCTTCTCAAGTTCTACCAGTGGGATTAAGCTGAAACTTGGCTGAAATGATCCTGAGATGGTCCTGACCAAGTGTTGTTATTTTTTGGGTTGGTCCAAAATCCAAGATGGCCGCCAGAGCCGCCATCTTGAAAAACACATTTCCAAATTTCTCTCAAGTTTCACCTGTGGGATTAAGCTGAAACTTGGCTGAAATTATCCTGAGATGGTCCTGACCATGAGTTGTTACTTTTCGGTCGGTTCGAAATCCAAGATGGCCGCCATCTTACAAAACACATTTCCAACTTCTTCTCAAGTTCTACCTGTGGGATTAAGCTAAAACTTGGCTGAAGTGATTCTGAGATTGTCCTGACCAAGTGTTGTTATTTTTCAGGTTGGTCGGAAATCCAAGATGGCCTTCAGAGCCGCCATCTTGAAAAACATATTTCAAACTTCTTCTCAAGTTCCGTCAGACATCCAAGATGGCTGCCACAGCCCCCATTTTGAATACACATTTAAAACTTTTCATAGAAAAATGATCCCCAGATAGTCCCAACCAAATGTTGTTATTTCTCCAGTCCGTCAGAGATCCAAGATGGCTGCAACAGCCCCCATTTTGCATCCACATCTAACACTTTCCATGATCTGAAACTTGCCTAAAATGATTCTGACCAAATGTTATTTTTCGCACTGTTCCGAAGAAATCCATGATCATCACCATCTTGAAAACCACATTTGTGTGGCATATTGTTACATGATTGTATTACTAATTCCTAGAGGAGAGGAATTTATATAAGCTATTAGCTTGTTTTCCAATCCTCACTATTTGTACAATTTCTATATATGTAATATACATGTACACTGATGGAAATAAAATATTGTTTAAACTAATTCCATAATGGTATCACAATTGGTAGTCAGATGACCGTTAAGGCCCTTGGGCCTCTTGTTCTCTTACAGTCTCAAGTTAAGTTAGGGTCGCAATCTCACAGAGCCTTAAATTACATGTATTACACAGACTCAACTTACAGGTAGGTCTATTACACAAACTCAACTTACAGGTAGGTCTATTACACAGACTCAACTTACAGGTAGGTCTTTCTCTTACAGTCTCAAGTTAAGTTAGGGTCGCAATCTCACAGAGCCTTAAATTACATGTATTACACCGACTCAACTTACAGGTAGGTCTTTCTCTTACAGTCTCAAGTTAAGTTAGGGTCGCAATCTCGCAGAGCCTTTAATTAAAGGTAGGTCTATTACACCGACTCAACTTACAGGTAGGTCTATTACACAAACTCAACTTACAATACGGTCTATTACACCGACTCAACTTACAGGTAGGTCTATTACACAGACTCAACTTACAGGTAGGTCTATTACACAGACTCAACTTACAGGTAGGTCTATTACACAGACTCAACTTACATGTAGGTCTATTACACAGGCTCAACTTACATGTAGGTCTATTACACAGACTCAACTTACAGGTAGGTCTATTACACAGACTCATTTTACAGGTAGGTCTATTACACAGACTCAACTTACAGGTAGGTCTATTACACCGACTCAACTTACAGGTAGGTCTATTACACAGACTCAACTTACAGGTAGGTCTATTACACAGACTCAACTTACAGGTAGGTCTATTACACAGACTCAACTTACATGTAGGTCTATTACACAGGCTCAACTTACATGTAGGTCTATTACACAGACTCAACTTACAGGTAGGTCTATTACACAGGCTCAACTTACAGGTAGGTCTATTACACAGACTCAACTTACATGTAGGTCTATTACACAGACTCAACTTACATGTAGGTCTATTACACAGGCTCAACTTACAGGTAGGTCTATTACACAGGCTCAACTTACATGTAGGTCTATTACACAGGCTCAACTTACATGTAGGTCTATTACACAGGCTCAACTTACATGTAGGTCTATTACACAGGCTCAACTTACATGTAGGTCTATTACACAGACTCATTTTACAGGTAGGTCTATTACACAGACTCAACTTAGGTAAGTCTCACTTTCACAGAGCCTCAACTTACAGGCCACACCAGGTTTACTCCTAAATTCTCAGAAACAAGCGATATCCATGATTTATAACTCTGAAATTGTAATGTCACATAATAGAAATCCTCGAAGAGAGAAAACTTCAGAAAACGCCCAACATAAAAACATAAAGCTTTTACAGATTTTTTTATTAGGTCCTGTTGATCCGAATAAATTTAAATTATACCATTTGTCTTTCCAGATGTATTTGAGAGACGCCAAACAAGCTGAAGTGTTGCTGAACCAACAAGAAAACTTCTTATCCAAGGAAGAAGTGCCGGTAAGCTTGATAACTTTCACAAGCATGTACGCAAGTCTTACATGTGGAATCATAAAAATCCATGGAAATAAAGAGAAATGTTTTACCGTATAAATGCGAGTTTTTCACGGACATCATATGTAATGCGACCATTGTAGCATTGAATTTAGGAATTTTTAGTTGTAGTGGAAACATCATCTCATCTTCCCCCTCATCATGTGCCCTATTGCTGTGATTCAGGCAGATTCACTTCTCATAGCTGTAAATTGTTTTTACCAAAACAGCTAACAAGAAATTGAGTTAAAGATGATGGTTTATTTCATTTTACATTAATTGGTGAAGTTTCAAACACATAAAAACCAATATAAAATTGATTAGAAGCTGGGAACATGTGAGTCTGCTTTCAGATTTGAAATTCTAGAAGAATTTCCAGCATGTTTATCGTCCCCCGTGAGGCCATTAGGTCGTATGAATCTGCGTTTACATGTGTATTTTGAGCTTGTGTTTCTTGGCTGACATCATTATGTTTTAAACGTCCCTTATTTTGTCATACAGAGCACCGTAGGACATCTTGATAAACAGGTAAACACTGATGATGCGTGTGGTTGGTTGGCCAATCGCTGGACAGCGTGTGGTTGATCGACCAATCGCTGTACAGCACATTGTACCTCCGGAGTAAATTTGTATTTATTTTCAAACTGGATATTGGTAGCGTATTTTACATACTATGATTTGGTTTTGATTTTTACATGTAGTGTGTTTTATTTTGGTGTTTTTGCTATTTTTGGATTATTTCATTATTTTTCTGATTTTGATTTTGACTCCTGCTTCATCTTGATGTGATCATTTTGTCCGCTGTCCTGTACCCTCATCATTATCTTGTCAATCATATACCTCGGTCTTCATCAGGAAATCATTAATTATGGTATCTGTTACACAATCCTGCTGTATGTTAGGTTGTGCCTGATGGTTTTCCTTCGTGTACAGAGTAAAAATCCTGCTATAGTGGATCATTTATTAAATGCACAACATTTATTTAAAATAACATCAAATTTATAAAGTAAATGTCCCTCTTTTGCTCCAGTTTTAATTGGACTTCATATCTTCCTTGTTGGAATACATTTTCAAAATTGTACAACTTTTGGATCAGGATAGAAGTGGCTGATCAACTGATTATTGTGAATAGAAGTTGTCAGATAATCATGATTATTTCTCGTGTGATACAGACATTTTATTTTTCTTTGTGATCTGCTTTCTGTTGTGTCTTCCATCTCATACTACTAGCGTCACGCCACGTTAGTCATCACTATGTGCCAATGTTGTTACGACACGTGTTAGACCGTTACTGAGGACACGCCCAGACTACCTCACAAGTCACGGCCTTGTGTTTCATTTCTTTAACCACTACCACTATTAATTGTAGAAGTATGTGTAAATTTATGTATAATTTTTCTTACACTCTAATATTTTTCTAACCTATAATCTCGAGTCCTGTGTAAAAAATGTATAAATCATTCAAAAGACAGTGAATATTGTAATGTTTTAACAAATCAGAAAGAAAATCATTATACGTTGGTAGACCAATAGTAGAAAGAAATTTGGTTCGTGTAAAATGTATTCAGTGATGAATTTATCAAAAAATGCAACAAAAAAAACCCAGAAAAGTATAATGCAGCTTTAAACTCTGGTGTGGTGTATTTCCCTTGGTCAAATGCCACTGACTGTTTCAATGTTTGGTGCTGTCGTTCAGCCAATTCTCTGCAACTGGAGGCTAGGACAAACCACAGCTACGGACGTGGCTGGTACAGATAGACCAGTGCGTGGTGCCTGATGGCGGACAGGAGTATTTATACATGGCACCTCAGTATTATTCATATCCGTTAGAGAGCTGGAATCAGTTTTAGATGAGAAACGACACGAGCCAATTTTTCGGCTGTAAGGATGTAATGTTTAAAGAACTGTTTTTCAGTTTCTGTAGAGAAAGCTTTGTTTACCTACCTCCCTTATCCTGCTCTGGTATAGGTTGTACCTGTAATAAAAAGTGAGCTTAATTGTCAATTTTTGCTGGTGTTGGAAGTAGTAAAATGGGAGATATTATTTCATTTTTTTGAAAAAATACACCATGATTTTGGTGTTGTATTTATGAATCCCCAAGTATGTTGAATTTTTATTATTTTCAAATTGAATATTTGGTCTTGCAATTTAGGTATATAATGAGATTGATATTGTATTATAAGTTTACATCAGAATTCTGTGTTTAATGATAAAAAAAGTCAAAACTTATATAAAGGTACACACACAGATGAGTCACCAAGTGTTGCCATGTCGTGTTATATATTTAGCCTGTGTAATAGACATCGCCCCCGCGGCTGCCAGACTCGTCCCAGTCTGACACAGCACGAGTCGTCATGTTTACAACCTCAGTTTGGACGAGTGCCAGCAACACATTATACCATTCTGAAGCCAGAAACACTTAACTCCACAATTGTTGTGTATAGCTACAGACCAGCTTCTGTTGGCTACTCAATTGAGATTTGTAATTATCCAATGCTAAATGAGATCACACCTTTTTGAATTTGATAGGAAATCAAGATAAATATGGGGACAAATGTGACCTGTTGGTACAAAAGATAAGGATTAATATACAGTATTACATTCTTGGAAGTATGCTGAGCCATTAATAAGTTGCTTTCTTCAATACACAACTAAGATCTCATTATTGGTTTAGTGGATACAAGTTTCTATTACTGTCTTGCTGATGATCAACAGATTCTGTTGTCTTCCACCGTGACCTGAAGAAGGATTTAACCTGTGGTAGACATAGGGTAATTTTGGTTAACATTGTTTTACCGTGCCTGTAACCTGTATGTATTGGCCAGGTAATTATTTAGTCAGTAATGTGTGAAGGGTCAAGACTGCCCACTGTCCAGTCTCTAGTATGGCTGTGTATTTTAACAGAACACCCTGGAGGCTGCTGAAAACCTTATCAAAGCCCATGAGGCATTCATCACCACAACGGATGCGAACGACGAGAAGATCAACGCGGTCTTACAGTTCGCTAATCGTCTGATTGAAGACAACCACTATGCTGCTGATAAAATCCACAAAAAGGCCGAGAACATCAATGAGAGGTGAGTTTATTGTCATTAGATTCCCAGCTGTAAAGTGTAAAGATAACTGAATAACAAAGTTGTAATATTTGATGTCCTGAGTATAATATGGCACAAGTGTTTTTTTCCTTACATATGACAAAGTTTTGACTCAAACAAATTGAGATTGAACGTTTAAAACGTTTGTGGCTAAAAGGCAAGTTGTTTGTAACTCCATATTTATTGCATTAAATATATGTACCTGGATTTTGATTCATTCTAATTATTTGACAAGATCCATTTCATTTTGTGTAATTCCAGACGTGACGTCAATCGCCAGCGTGTCTATGAACAGTTAGAGCGTCTCAAAGACCAGCTTCTGTTACAACAGTTCCTACAGGAATGTGACGAGGTAAGACGCGAAACTTCTGCCTCCCAACTGGACAAGCCAGAAAATCACAAACATCTGAGTTTATAATGCTGTAACTAACATTACTGAACGTGTATATGTGTTAGTTGGGTAAATAAAATTTTAAAAAGTTGTTGTAAGATCGATTTACTTAAGATTATGCTTGTTTTCCAGCTGCGAGACTGGCTTCATGACAAAATGGCTGCTGCTCAGGATGAGACTTACAGAGATGCCAAAAATCTGCACAGTAAATACCTTCGTCACCAGGCCTTTGAGCGCGAGATCGCCGCCAACAAGGAGCGACTTCAACACCTCATGGAGGTATGCAGGGGCTTTATCGATTTCTTATTTCCTTTATAGCAAATATTATGTAGGACTGTGTTATTACAGGACCTAAACTCATTCTGTGTAAAATATCATGCATGGCAATATGTACATATTATGTATTTGAAAACAATCTTAGGTGGAAGTTATTTAGCCTACTAGTGTGTCATAAAAGATGAGTTTAATGTGTTATCTTCTTCAAATGCAACATTACTTTAACTTAGAAAGCCTGGATGACGCTTATTGCCAAAACATGCAGTAAACAATTAATTCCAGATTACGTATTTTCATGAAACGGAAAAAAATCGGTTCAACTGGTCAAACTAGGGGATTAACTGCAATCATTGAAAAGGACACCATGGAATTTTGAAGAAAGAGTTTCAATCTCAGGAGGTTTGTCCAAATTAAGCCTGTACATTGTGGGGTAAAATGATCTCGGCAGATTTGTCCAAATGAAGCCTATACATTGTGGGGTAAAAAGATCTTGGCAGGTTTGTCCAAATGAAGCCTATACATTGTGGGGTAAAAATATATTGGCAGGTGTGTCCAAATGAAGCCTATACATTGTGGGGTAAAAAGATCTTGGCAGGTGTGTCCAAATGAAGCCTATACCATGATATGTTTTGTTGTAGTCTGGGGAGACATTGCTGAAGGAGAAACCTGAGACGCGGGAGCAGATTGAGCCGATTCTGGCCAGTCTGTCGGAGCAGTGGGACGAGCTGGAGACCACCACCAAGTCCAAGGCCGAGCGTCTGTTTGACACCAATAGGGCGGTCCTTTACCAACAGAGCTGTGACGATATCGACGGCTGGATCAACCAACTCGAGACCCAGATCATCTCCGAGGAGAGCGCTAAGGATCTCACCACAGTCAACCTTCTCATGCAGAAACAGAGTGTAAGTTTAGGCACAGTAAGCTGAGTCAGGCCAGGGCATATGGTCACATGACACTAGATTCTGTAAAAGCCAATATTTTTGCGCGTGAAATTTTTCGCTTAGTCAGCGTCCAAATGGTTCGGGATGTGGAAATTTTCACGTTGCAGTCATGCTATTTTGCACAGTGTACCCATAACACTATTATACATTGTGGAGTTGAAATGATGTTAAATAAGTTTGCGTGTGGTTATATTTGCGGAGATTTAATGCCAGCGAAATAAGCGAAAACTTCCACACCGCGAAAAATTCCACTTCTACAGTAGGATTATCTAGAGCAGGTGATTATTTACCAGGGTGATATAGAAATAGGAACAGTAAGGCACAGATATTACTGATTTATTACATAGACGCCCTTAAAAGTTTAACTGTCACTACGAAAGTAGCACTATTATGAAAGTAACAGATTTTTTTTAATGCAGAGGCAAATTATACATGTTTTACAGTAGTGGAACAAGGCGTTTGTCTCAAGTCTTTGTGAAGTAAGAGTTGTTATGAAATCTACTTAATAATTTTACTGGAGCGATGTTGGTACTGGAGCAAAGGGTTTGTCTTTGTGATGATTTTGCAATGTAGGTTTTCTCTGTCGCTCGGCTGCTGTAGAATTTTGCACTCTCTCTGATCTAAGATTTACGTCTGATTTATTGAAAGTGATGCCTTGTTTTCCTGAGACAGTAGTCATTAATCTCTTCAATGGTCCTTAGTCGCGTGAAGTATTTACATGAAAATTGTCTCGTCAGCAAGCATGTTGATGATTCAGACATTGTGCCGCGTTAATTTGATTTCTTTTCATGTGTCGATTTTATAAAGTAGGGAAGCTTGATGAGCTTTCAATAGCTCCCTCATTATCTTTGAAACATCCATTCATTTTGACATTGACAGCCCTTGAGAGTTAAGCACCGACATGCTTGATTACAACGAACTGTTGTACTCTTCTAAGATGCTACAAATCAAAATAGAATTCACTACTGTTTTTATGGCTAATATTATCCTGCAGGGGTAATTTTATAAATCAAAACAAAGCTGTGATGCGAAATTTATATGATTTGTATGTATGATGAGAATTTACATGGGTATTTTTGGATGCAAGCTTTTAACTTTTGTATTTTTTTTTTCTTGCGAATTACTGATGAATTTGTGTTGGACATGTGTTGGTTGTATTATATGCTAGTTTTTATCATCTGTGGAGTGGAAAGTTTTAACCAAAACAAAGTGTGCATATCATTGGAATGTTGTGATTCTTTTCAATTTCAGCAACTTGAGACTCAGATGAAGATGAAAGAACAGCAAGTAACAGAGTTGGACGAGCAAGCCGTCATCTTACGACGTGTAGATCCCAAGCAGGAAGCTGTCATTGAGGCCAGGAAGGCTGCCGTCGCAGAAAGGTTGGTTTCACTTTTCATCTGTATTATATGTTGTTAGATATTACAAGTTTACTGTAGAAGTATAGTGTCTGTGGTTGCTTTGTTAGAATTTGTGGAGTAGTGAGGGAGAATTGGAAACCTGCAAACAATTTTTTGTGTGGCTGATAGGTTTCGGAAGACATAGAGGTTTTAATAGCTTCTCCTGTAAAGAACGATTTTTTTCTATGACTGCCTAGTTGAATTGGATAAAAGTAAATGGATGTTGATCGGATGTTGAACTGTATAAGCCAAAACCTTACTATTCAAATATTAATTTTTCTAAAAAGTGTTCTTTGTTAATTTTGAGATATCATGAAACAGAATTGGTCCTCATAGCTTCATTAATTGTGAAAAAAAAAGAAAGAAATAGAACTCTATCTTATATACCACATAATATGTCTTTTAAGGTTTGCCCATGTTCAAGCACCACTGGTGAAGCGAAGAAACGAGCTGGAGAAGGTTAAACGTATTCATCAATTCATCCGTGATGTTGAGGATGAGAAGCTCTGGATAGATGAGAAAATGCCAATTGCAATGTCCAACAATTTCGGAAACAGTCTTCTTAGCAATCAACTGTTGACAAAGAAAAACCAGGTGAGAATTGTTGAATTGACAAGGTGGATAGCAATACAGAAGGTTTTAGATCAGCTGTCAGTACTGGAAATTTTCTTTTGTTTGAAACACTTCAGATGCATGAACAGAAACTATTTCCACTTATGAATTGTTGACATGGGTGTACAGAGACTGCACTCTCTGAAATCTTCTATGAAACATCAAGCAAAATACCACTTCAAACTGCTAATACTGTATGTAGATAAGCTAAAACAAATGGTATGGGAAAAAGATTGCATAAAATTTCAACACATTTTTAAGAATAAAAAATATTGAACTAGATTAATTTGCGATATAATAACGAAACGATTACAGTGAATTGTACCTCTGTTAACGTAACTTGACTAGAGTTAAAAGTCTGTATAGATGTGTAGGGCTGAAATGATGAGGATTGTGTTTTATCACAGCCACCGACAAACCGAGGCAGTGGACGCCATTTTGTACGTAAGATGTATGACCGTATATGTGTATGAGGAGTTGATGTAGATTATCATTATGTATATATCTATATATTGCCTTTAAACATGGCTACTATATACAGCAGCAACACAATCATACTAAGACTCGCCACCATGTTGAGGGTTAACCAGCTACTTCATATTATTATCATGAACAAAGTATTATTGTGCACCAGTTACTAACCAACATCATTTATACTCGTCATCAATTCTTAAGTATTCACAGATGTGGTAATACTGTCCATGGATCTTATCATAAAATTTTAGATTTCAGTCTTAGTCAATTTTTTTTACTTTGATTATTGATAATGGTAGGGAAAGTCTTGGTCAATTTTTTTTTACTTTGATTATTGATAATGGTAGGGAAAAAACAGGCAAAATTGTTTGAATTGTTTTGGAAAAAATGAATGAACATATATAGTTATGGCTGTCGGACTGAAATCAGAATGAATATAAATTCAATTTCTTAAAAAAAATTAGTGATTTTGTGAAACACTATTGCTTCCTGAATTCAAAATGGTGAAAAAGAAATGTAGAATAATTTTTTTCATCTCAGAAATATTATGGGTTATCTTACGATGTTTGTTAGATATGCCGTAGTTGTACATGATTACGAGGGGAGAATGATTGACCAGATGTGACCATGCTGGCCTGTGCAGGCCTGGATCTAACATGGGTTATGTAAATCTATATCAAGCACTCTCATATCAGTTTGAAAAGATTCACGACAGAAGAAGCCATCGTTAATGTCTGTGTCAGTTAATGTTGCTAATTCTAAACAGGAAGCAATCAATGGTTTAGAAGGTTTAAGTTGTTCTAGAAAGAAGTGTGAGACTGCTTCATGTAATATACCTCATATTGCAATGTCCTCATAATTATGTATGGATATAGAAATCATTTGGTTGTTCATCATTGTAACATAATGTAGGTGTTCAGCATGCTGAACATAATCGTCAGATTTGACATATCAATATATTTTAATGTCGGAATTGCCGGAATTTTATAGGATAGATATTCTTTTTGACATGATTATTTTTGCCATATAGTAGTTTGAAAATTGACAAAATCTCACTGATATTCAGAAGGAATAATATCATTCATCATTTTATAACGGCACATAATTTTCATAATCACATATATCTTTTAAATTTGCATAACCACTTATATATCTTCTAATATTTGTAGGTAAAAATGTTCATCGTTGGTCTTAGTTTGGATATTAAAACAGAAATAGTTTGACAACTAATGACCATATTTTTTTCAACAATAAAAAATTGCCTAACAGAAAAGTTTTTGCTGTTGAAAATAACTTTATTATTCAGAAAACAGTGTCTTGCATTAACAGTTTGTATGGTTTCAAAATTACATTTGGTCTGAAAGTGATGTAACTATACAACAGATACAACAATATATCACACTGTATTCTGTATCATTGATGATGTGTACAGAAAGATCCAGTTTATACTAATGTCTTGCATGCTGATACCTCTGTGACTTAACCTTTGACTGATGAGTTGTCCCCCTTGTTTGCAGTCTCTACAAACAGAGATAGAGAACCACGAACCAAGGATTATGTCCGTGGTAGATGTGGGACAGACACTGATCGCAGAGGAACATCCACAGTCCGAGGAGTTTAGGGCACTCATTGATGATCTTCTCAAACGCTGGAAAGATCTGAATGATGCCGTTGAGAAACGAAAGGACAGACTGAATCTCTCGGACATCGCACAACAGGTTAGTGTGGTAGCAACAAACGCACAACAGTCTCAACTTTCAAGCATTGATTGATTTTAGAATGCAGCTGAATCTCGATACCTCAAAGGCCTGGTTTAATTCAAAGTGTCCATTGGTCCTGGCCAAACTTCAGGCTGAACATTCAACCTCATTTAACTCAAATACTCGAAAAACTCTGAGCAGCCCCGCCATCTCCGAGATAACAAAGTTCGACAGTAATTCTTTCATTAATTTTGATGTAAAGTGTATTTATGTGGATAGATAACTAGGATTTCCATGATTTCATTATCATGAAATTATTTAGCAATAAAGATAATTGCAAACTAACAAATTATGATAATCCTTGTCTTCATTTGCTTATATTCCTGTTACAGTACTACTATGACGCGTCCGAGGCCGAAGCATGGATGAGTGAACAAGAACTCTACATGATGGGAGACGAGCGGGCCAAGGATGAAATTGGTGCTCAGAACTTCATGAAGAAACACCAGGCCCTGGAGAACGCTGTAGAGGACTACGCTGATGTGGTCCGACAGCTGGGCGAGAGGAGCAGAAACCTCATAGAAACCGAACATCCTGAAAGGTATGGGGATCACTCGGACAGTACCAGTCTTAAAATGTGGAAAATGACGAAAAGTGTTCAAAGTCACATATATTGGGTCAACTTGGTCCATTATCATATCAGAAACTTTATAAATCAAAATTCTTTTTTCTTTATTGTTTTGATAAGTTATCTTGTTATAAACCTTTTTATTCCCCATCCATGAAATGAAGGGAACATATATTCTTTGCACTAGAATATAAACAAGAAACAAACTGCACCATTTGTCCCGATGCTAACAGACTTGTGATGGTGTTTTCAGTGAACAGATCGCTGTACGGCAGTCCCAAGTTGACAAGTTATACGCTGGTCTTAAAGACTTGTCACACGAGAGAAAGAGCAAGCTGGAGGAGGTCCTCAAACTGTACGTGTTACAGAGGGAGATCGACGACATCATGCAATGGATCGCGGAACGGGAACTGGTGGCTGGCTCACACGAACTGGGACAAGATTTTGAACATGTATCTGTGAGTATGCTAACAATGTAAAACACAGTTGCTTCAAATGGATTTTAAAATTCTTTTGTAAAAATGATCATAAGACTTGTTTAATGTAATTATGAAACCTAGACCATATAGCAACAATACAAAAATTTACAGTTTTAATTTTGGTGAATTTTGATGAATTCACAAATTTAGCAAAATTAAAAACCTAGCATATATTAGCAACTACTATTATACAGTATTTAAATAATTGTTTTTTTCTTGTCAAACAGATGCTGAAGGAGAGATTTAAGGAATTCGCTCGTGATACAGAGAGCATAGGAACAGAAAGGGTGTCGGCAGCCAATGAAAATTGTGATCAGTTAATAGCTGCAGAACATTCAGATGCCGCCGCTATTGCGGAATGGAAAGACAATTTGAATGAAGCGTGGAATGACTTATTAGAACTTATTGATACAAGAACACAAATGCTTCAAGCTTCTTGGGAACTTCATAAATTTTACTCCGAGTGTAAAGACACCCTTGAAAGAATTGTGGTAAGTTGTAATAGCCCGATTTCTGGTCTTCTGTTGCTACCGACAAAGGGTAAACAAATCCTTTTATCAACTAATTTTGATGGAGTGCTGATGGTGAGAGTTGGCGATTCTGTTAAATAAATATTATGTCAACAACAGTTTCTGATGTTTTGATTGACTATCGTTTTGTAAATGAATATCTGACAAATGTGAAATTTGCACAATGAAAAGCATTAAATTACCATTAGCACATGTAACTTATCACAAAGTGGTATCTTATATTTTTCATTTCTCTCATTTTCATTCCCTCATGCAGGAAAAACAAAACCATATTCCAGAGGAACTTGGAAGAGATGCTCAAAGTGTTGCAGCCTTACAAAGAAAACACGCCAACTTTGAAAATGATCTTGTCACACTTGGTTCAAATGTACAAATGGTGCAAGAGGAGTCTGTGAAGTTACAGGCAGGTTACGCTGGTGACCGTTCCCTGGAGATCCAGAACAGAGAACGCGAGGTCGTCGAGGCGTGGAAGAACCTCCACTTCCGAGTACAGTCACGGAAGACCGACCTTGCGGACGCTAGTGACCTATATCGATTCCTAATGATGGTGCGAGATCTTCTCCACTGGATGGATGATATTAACAGACAGATGAAAACGCAAGAAAAACCAAGGTAAGTGTCACCAATGAGAACTGAAATCCGTAAGACTTGTTGGAAATCTATATTTAACACTAGTTTATCGTTTTATCTCCTAGATTGGTATAAAAATCAGATCATATCAGTGTTGATTGTGAATTTGTATTCTGTATATGGTACCAACACACCACCTTCAGTAGTAAGATCAGAGACATTTCTATCAGTGTCACAAATGCTTTGCTTCAATTCAGTTTAAAAATCATTATCTGAGGACTTAGAAAAAAAGCAAGTCACCAGGTAATAACAGCTTGGCTGTCTGCTGCTTATGATCGGGATTTTTTGTAACATTTTCTGACACTTGATCTCCTTTAGTTAACATTGTCTTCTCACACATGTCGCCACACAATATGTGCCTGGTTTTAAAACTTGACCTTCTTTGACCTTGTGTGACCTTGACCTCCACAGGGACGTATCTGGGGTGGAGCTGCTCATGAACAACCACCAGAGTTTGAAGGCGGAGATTGATGCCCGCGAGGAAAACTTTGCCATCTGTATCAACCTAGGAAAAGATTTGTTAGAAAGGAATGGATTCCGAGTGGAGGAAGTGAGTGTGACTCGTTGGAATGTATTAATTAATCATCAAACTTGATTACAGAGATATTTCTATAATCAAATAAATGTTTGGATTTTATTGAAACAAGAAATGTCTTAGTACAAGATTTCATATCTTGAAGTTGTGATAGTTAATTGTTAGGATATGAAATGATTTTTGTTTATTTAATTGTTTTGTATGTTAGTAAGTATTTGTGGTGTTGTAGGTAAGAGAGAAGTTAATACAGGTGACCACTCAGCGACAGGACATGACTGACCAATGGGAGGAGAGATGGGAACACCTACAGCTCAGTAAGTAACTGCCCTTGACCCTAACTGTATGTCAGCTGAGCCAAGACTCAACATCACGCAGAAAAGATGCCCCAGTATCTCCTAAACCATGTTCCAATACTACGAAAACTACGCCTCCATATGTATCATCTAAACCATAGCTCAAATTTCACCATGTTCCAATATCATGAAATCTATCCCCCAGTATGAATCACCTGAACCACAGCCTGAAATAATGGCCCAGTATGATGAAAATCATGATCCAATATCAGAAAATACTACGGTCCAATATGGTCTAAACCAGGCCAAATATTGCCCTTACAATAGTCTAATGCCAGCCAAACCACAGCCCATATGTCACCTAAATCATCATGTCCTTACATCTCAATATTTACAATATGATTGTTACTTTAAGTAAACCTCTTTCTAATACAGTGGATTCCACTTAATATCACCCTTGTTAATATCACATTCCTCTTTATATTATGTTTTTCCAAAACACCATTTTCCTCTTTATACAATCTTTAAATTTTATTGGTTAATATAATGTATTTTGAGGTGATTTCCTCTTAATATCATGTTTTTTTCAAACCAATCACATAAAATGATTGATTTTAGATACAACCTGTACAAAAAATTGCATAGAAAATAAAAAAAATTAAAAAAAGTTATTTTGATGAAATAATGTTACCTATAAATTGATACATCTTCATATGTACATCGAATAGCTTTCTTTTAGTTATGGCGATTGGAAATGCACTAAATTTAGTAGAAACACATTAAATGTCACATTCCGGTTAATGTCATGTTTTTTTTTGACAAATGGAACATGATATAAAAAGGAATGCACTGTATTACATACACATCACCCCCTGATACCCCTCCATCAGTGAGTTGTTCAAATTTACTTCTATTTACAGTCCTGGAGGTTTACCAGTTTGCCCGTGATGCAGCTGTGGCCGAGTCGTGGCTGTTAGCACAAGAATCCTATCTACAGAATCCAGACTTTGGTGTAAGTACCGAAAACATGTACAATAATCATAAAGCCTTATTATTTCTGAAATAACATGGTCAGCTGTATCTGGATAAGAGTTTTTTCTGGGGTTTATTCAGATGAAAATGCTTTATATTAATATCTTTTACACATTATGAAGTAATTATTTGGGAGAGAATGTAAAATATCAGAATTCTAAAGATGCACTTTGTTATTATGTTGATAATATTTTTGTTGAATTGTTCTTGAAGGTTGACCAAGTTTGACCTGACTTTACTAAACATGAGTTTTTCTCTTTTGTAGGATACATTAGATGCTGTTGAAAACTTGATCAAGAAACATGAAGCATTTGAAAAATCAGCATCAACACAAGAAGAAAGATTTATCGCTTTAGAAAAATTAACATCTGTAAGTACCAGTTACATGTGATGAATTTGTACACATTCAACCAACCTCAGATTACTTGAATACCATGTATTCCTTGCACTATTGATCAGGTCCCGACAAGTTCAAGTTAGTAGGGTTTTACTGTATATGTGAATTAATAGGGTTTTACTGTATATGTAAATTATTAGGCTTTTACTGTGGTTGTGAATTAGTAGGGTTTTACTGTGGTTGTGAATTAGTAGGGTTTTACTGTGTATGTGAATTAGTAGGGTTTTACTGTGTATGTGAATTAGTAGGGTTTTACTGTGTATGTGAATTAGTAGGGTTTTACTGTATATGTGAATTAGTAGGGTTTTACTGTATATGTGAATTAGTAGGGTTTTACTGTATATGTGAATTAGTAGGGTTTTACTGTGTATGTGAATTAGTAGGGTTTTACTGTATATGTGAATTAGTAGGGTTTTACTGTATATGTGAATTAGTAGGGTTTTACTGTGTATGTGAATTAGTAGGGTTTTACTGTGTATGTGAATTAGTAGGGTTTTACTGTATATGTGAATTAGTAGGGTTTTACTGTGTATGTGAATTAGTAGGGTTTTACTGTGTATGTGAATTAGTAGGGTTTTAATGTATATGTGAATTAGTTATTAACAAGAAATTGGTGTCATTATCTTATCCGCAGTTTGAAATGAGAACCAAAGAGAAACGAGAAGCTGAACAATACAAGAGTGAACATCCAGAGGAAGTAGCACGAGAAAAAGAGGAACGTAGGAGGAAATTAATACAAGAATTCTTACCCCCAGAACAACCGTACGTATACAGTCTATAGATGTTCTACTACGAACACTTCCTCATTGAGGAACAGTATTGTAAATGTTACCGCTAATGTTGTTACCCCATCCGTAAGGTAAAGGTATGGTACAGCTAATGTCATGTTCAGTGTACATTACACACTCAAACCTGGCAAAGCAGTGAAAATTAGAAACAGTCTCAACAATCCCATACATGGCATATCCAATGTTGAAATAGTCCGGAAGGTTTGAATATTTGTTTTAGCTGAAAATAAATTCCACAGGATAAACATCTTAATGTTGTGGTCCTAGTTATAGTTACGCAGTGGAAGACCACAAAGGAAAGCCTGCCAGACTAAAAAGTGATTGGACTTTTGTACAGAAATAAATGTATGACGAGAAATAGAATATACTATTATTGAAAATGGCTAGCACATTGTAATAGGAGAATCTTAAAATTTGACAGACCCACCCCAGAGCCGGAGCCTGAAGTGTCGGTACAGGCAGATGTTGTGGATGGGGAACCGTCTGCGACTGAGGAGGGACAAATCCCCTCTGAACCTGAACCAGTTGCGGAGGCTGCAGGTAGGCTCGTGTTTCATGTGTCCTGGTTCACTGTAGTGGTCAGCTGTGGTCAGTTGTTGTACTTGGTGTTGACCGATCTATTTCAGCATTTAGGAAACTACACAACAACAAACTACAATACAATATGTGTGACTATTGTTGTAAAAGCATGTGTACCAAAGCCGGATTTCTGGTGCTATTTGTATAAAACATCTGAAATCTTGAGACTTCCGTAAGTCTTGGGATTCACCATAGATTATCCATTGTTTGAGATTTTTTCTCAGCTTTGGGTGTTTTATACAAGTGGTGCCTGTAAGTCATCTACCTAATAATTGTTGTAGTTTGATAACTTTCTTTCTTCCTTCCATAGTATTTTTATTCTTTAACTTGTTTTAGTTTGTTGTAATCTTATTGAGTTACAATTAGTATGTTTTAACACCTCCTATGTTGTAGAATTTGTGTGCATTTCACAGAGTAGTAAACTTATTATTTTCGGACAAAATGCAAGACTTAGGAAATATTAAAACTCTATACTTAACTAACCATGTAGTACTAAACCCTATATATATATCTAAAGCTTGTTGATTATCTACTGTAATCAAACCAACTTATATACTGGTGTGTTGAATGATATATATATATGCATCAGCTGTTTCGGCTATAACACCGAAACTGTAAAAGATATACTCTCCGTAATAACTCTGTGTACAGCTATTCTCGTAACAAGTAATTGTCTTTTCCCGCAAAGACTATCAAATGTATATAACCTGAAATATAAAGTGTCTTGGACTGGGAAAACTGCGACCCACGAGACCAAGTCTAACAAGCAACCATTGCTTTTCTGATGTGGCTATGGAATATGGCTGATCTGTGGGTCATTGTTGCATGTAGCTGACTGTCGTTGTGTCCCACAGGTACCTCAGGACGGTCGACCTTGCCTCGGTCCAAAGGCGTCAAAGGTGAACAGCATCCCTTTGTTACTGTGTGGGCGTGGCGTAGTGCTAATCCTAGTTACTACCCCTCGTATCTAGCATCATGGCAGTTCTACTGACAGTGCATGGACCATTAACCCTAGGGTCACTACCTTAAATACCCTACCATTTATCCTATAGGGTCAAAAGCCTAAATACCATACCATTTACCCTTTAGGGTCAATACCTTAAATACCCTACCATTAACCCAAGGGTCAAAAGCTAAATACCCTACCATTAACCCTAGGGTCAAAACCTTAAACACCCTTCCATTAACCCTAGGGCCACTACCTTAAATACCCTACCCTTAGTCCAATCTTCAATACCTTGTCCTGTAAAATCATGCAAACCTGAAACAACAAAAATATTTATTATACACAAAGCAGCAATCCAGATGATCCATTTCCAAATTATACTGTATTTTAAAGTTTCCTGAATTTTTCAAATCATAAACCATAATTTATTATTTTCATCCTGAATTTTACATGATACTCTTCCGTCTTGAAGGACAAATATGCTACTAGAGTAGTAATTACATAAAGTATGCACATTCAGTCCCTAGTCCTAAAACAATAAAGAAATCCCTCCCTTTTCCCTGATCTTAAGCTGCTGTAGAATGATTCTACTGTATAGAGTGTAATGTGATATAGATAAAACAAGTGACCTTTGATCAAGCAATGGATATCCAACAGAAATTCTTCATCTTTGACAAAACTTGAGGAAAAATCTTACCAACAGCTACATGTTCCTTCAGGAATTGGGAAAATATAGCATTGTTTGTATTGAAATTGGGAATATTACTCGGGTTTTGGGGAAATGGAGCATGTTTTAGCTAGGGTGAATAGTGTATATTCGGCAGTAAAAATGAGCAGAAAATTCACCAAGTTAAGTTTATATCAACCCCAACTCCACGAATATAAATATTAAGCGACGGTCATAGTTGAAAATTAAAGTCCGCACTTTGATTATTTGTGACAGGAGTGTTGACTGGACCGTCAACTCTGCCCCGCTCCCGGGGACAAAAAGGTGATACACCCTAACGGTTATTTGAGTTAATTCTCCGTGTTATCCTCAGACGTGGTGTGAACTCTATAACTACTTGTTTCTGTGTAGTTACTGCATCTTGATCCAGCATGCATGGCACTACATCAGGTGTTATTCAATTTTGGTTGATTTAATAGATCAGGATAAACTGGAGATTTATTGATTAGGATGAAAAATTTATTGAAATCATAGGTTCAAAGCATTTACAACTCTCACTTTTTATGGCTTTCAGGGGAATATGATTATGACAGTATGTACTTATTTTAATTCATTAACTTTCGGGAAGGTATTTTTTTAAACTAATGGTTTGACTAACTCGTGTTTAGAAAATCTTTCTAATGCTATCTAAATTCAGGCTGCTATTATTTATTTATCAGACAAAATATTTAAAAATTAGTGATTTTACAAGTTAGACTTTGGAAATTTTGATTGAATAGAAATTTTGATTGGTTGGGGTAAGAACTGAATGACATTTTGGATGGTATTTTTACTTCAATCAACCAGTACTATAATCTTTTACTAACCCAGTCTTGCATTTATTGTTCAGAAATCGTGGAGTTGTTTCAGTATTATGAGTTAACATGTGTGATTTGTTTGTTATTAATTTCAACGTAGCTGTATAAAATGGCAAGATCAATTGTTTTCCTCAAACAGTTTCTGAAAAGAACTGAATTGAATATTTATCTGATGGTGAAAAGATTTACTTCTAAGTTGCATTCTCAGTTTTTGAAACCAATTTTTTTTTTAATGAAGAAGTGGTAAAAACACTTAAAAAATTGTCAAAAAAATGTATATGAAATATTGATCCTCTCTCCTTTATACAGCTATCATTTATGTTAATTTGAAAATGTTGAATGCTGTTTTACTCGACAACAGAAATCCGTCTTTTACAGCATTGAATGTCAGTTTATTTCTCAGCACACAGTAGGTTAACAGGAAACCTCGAGACCTCTGAAATTTTAGAGGACCATGGTCTACGAAATAAATATTCATTACAGTAAAAGCAATTTACACCTGTACAATTTAAATTTCTACCAGTCCTTGAAGGCTGGCACCAAAACTTGTCACTGGATGTACTGTAAGAACCTGTATGTGACTGCTACTACCAGGATAGGATAAGTTGTCGAGGCTGCCTGAGGTTCCCTGTATGTACCTATCGTGTGCTGTGTGTTCAGGTGTGGGTGTCACTGTTTTAGTTTAGCTTGCATGTTGTTTCATGTTTTGTCACTGTAGCAGGACAACCTCAAAATCAGGAGGACATAACTCCTGCTGAGCCGTCAGCAGACGAGTCTCGTCGTCCAGGCGAGACTCGCGCAGACAGAGCCCAACTATCGCCGGAGGATAGAGTGGCAGCACCACAAAGTAGGTTAACCTACGCGTTACCACCATCCATCTCTCATATCATCATCAGTGTATCCGTTCTATCATACATTAAATAGTATCACAGAATCTTACAGCATCCAGTTCTGTTACTAAGTAATTAGGTACGATAACCAATAGTACAAAATCTTCTGGATAAAAAAGAAAAAATGGATTAGGTATACAGATCTGTTCCAAAATTTTTTGACCAAAAATTATGACAATGACTGGAAGCTGTGAGTAAATCATCCTGGAAAAGTTTTCAACCATTCCAAAAAACACCCCAAAACATCTATTATCATTCTATGTTTCAATCCTATGTGCTAAAGTAGTTTATACACTTTCATCATTCATCTTAAGGCCATTCTATTAAAAAGAAAATTAAAAAAAAATCATAAATAAATAAAAATAATTCCACTATCATATAAACAGTTTTAATTAAAGCTATATAAGATATTTGAATTATGAGTAATAATGTCATGAGTAAAAATAAATGGAGTAAAAGAGAATATGTTCTGTTTGTGACAAATGTTTTGCATTGTTTCAAGAATATTTGATTGAATTGTACTTGGAAATGTTTGTGCATGCTGTTTTTTATTGCCTGATATTTTTTCTCACTTTAATTGCCTGAGTTTCATTTTGCCAATTATCACTTATAGTTAGATTTTATTTTAAATTGCACAATAGCTTTGCTTCAAATTGGGATCGTTATCTTGTGTAAACATTTGATGTTGTGTGTTTTCGGTTTTGTAAATTACAGTTTTCAGAAACGAGGAACAACCTCAAAATTCTTGGAAGATCTTTTGATCGTTTGACAATTATTGAAATGGTATGGTTAGAAACAAACTGGCTTGATTTCTTTTTGTCAAGTTTTTGGGGTATATTGCACTTTCAGTAGGAATTGAACGTCTGAGTGCTGAGCCCTCACGCGCTCGGCGGGGTCGAAATAAGCGACAACTTCAGCCGAGCCCTCACTCTAAAGAGAGTCCTCGTCAATCTAGAGGTGACTTGTGCCAGCAGATGGCGCTTGTGTAAACTTGTATTCAAGCTAATGGTGTATCTTAGTCCGCACTACTAATATCATCTGTCTTTCTTAACATATAACTCCATCATCTTCATATATAACTCATCTTCATATTGCCTCCATTAATACAGATTGCTGATTCACTTTGTATTTATTTTACTGGTGAACTGTGGTTACAGAGTACTGTGGTATTGAACTAGCCAAAAGAACCTTGTTATACATTAGTAGAACATGTTTTACAGCATCAGCAGGCAGAAGGCATGTAATATAGACATGTGAATTATGTCAGAAATGCCTTTAGTCATCCAGACCAAAATGTTGAGATAAGGTTCTACTGTTTGTTGAGATTAAAAGAGCATTTAGATAACAAGGTTCTACTGTTTTGTTGAGATAAAAAGCATTGAGATAACAAGGTTCTACTGTTTTGTGATATGACTTGTGTAATGGGTGTTTGTCAGAATTAACTACAAGTATGTTGGGATGGTTTTAGTAACTGGTAACCTAGAGTGAGGGTTTAAGTTGAGTGTACAGTACTGGAAACCTAGAGTGAGGGTTTTAGTTGAGTGTACAGTACAGGTAACCTAGAGTGAGGGTTTTAGTTGAGTGTACAGTACTGGTAACCTAGAGTGAGGGTTTAAGTTGAGTGTACAGTACAGGTAACCTAGAGTGAGGGTTTTAGTTGAGTGTACAGTACTGGTAACCTAGAGTGAGGGTTTTAGTTGAGTGTACAGTACAGGTAACCTTGAATGAGGGTTTTAGTTGAGTGTACAGTACAGGTAACCTTGAATGAGGGTTTTAGTTGAGTGTACAGTACAGGTAACCTTGAATGAGAGTTTTAGTTGAGTGTACAGTATTGGTTAACTAGAGTGATGGTTTTATTTGAGTGTACAGTACTGGTAACGTAGAGTGAGGGTTTTAGTTGAGTGTACAGTACTCGTAACCTAGATGAGGGTTTAAGTTGAGTGTACAGTACTGGTAACCTAAAGTGAGGGTTTTAGTTGAGTGTACAGTACTCGTAACCTAGATGAGGATTTAAGTTGAGTGTACAGTACTGGTAACCTAAAGTGAGGGTTTTAGTAGAGTGTACAGTACTAGTAACCTAGAGTGAGGGTTTTAGTTGAGTGTACAGTACTCGTAACCTAGATGAGGGTTTAAGTTGGGTGTACAGTACTGGTAACCTAAAGTGAGGGTTTTAGTTGAATGTACAGTACTGGTAACCTAGATGAGGATTTAAGTTGAGTGTACAGTACTGGTAACCTAAAGTGAGGGTTTTAGTAGAGTGTACAGTACAAGTAACCTAGAGTGAGGGTTTTAGTTGAGTGTACAGTACTCGTAACCTAGATGAGGGTTTAAGTTGAGTGTACAGTACTGGTAACCTAAAGTGAGGGTTTTAGTTGAGTGTACAGTACTGGTAAACTAGAGTTAGACATTTAATTGAGTGTACAGTACTGGTAACCTAGAGTGAGGGTTTGAGTTGAGTGTACAGTACTGGTAACCTAGAGTGAGGGTTTTAGTTGAGTGTGCACTACAGGTAACCTAAAGTGAGGGTTTATGTGTACAGTACTAATGACTGGTAACAGAAAGGTGGAGTGAGTATCATAATAGGCCCACAGTTAGGCAGTAACGAGCTGTCAGAATTGAAAGCTTCATGGTCTGATTAGAACAACATGTAAACACGAAGATCAAACATTTTACACAATTTGATGTTACCCTGCCATCCCTATATATCTGAAATGGACCTAGCCCTCATTTTTGCTGTGTAGGGGTGCCGTAATTTGGAGGCTGTGAATTCACTGTTATACGTGTGCCAGGATGTTGTGGTATGTGGTCTGATGATGCAGGAACCACGCCGATCTTGTATGGAAAACTAGTTTTACGAAGTTTTCGTCATGTTGCAAAAAGATTTGATGATGAAAATGTTGTGTGTATGGAATATGCAAGTGATACAGTGTGGAGAAGATGTTTATAGTATTTTGAGAATTCTACATAGTAATACCTAGAGAGGTAATTCATGTACCTGGAGGAAGACTGGTACAGGAGTCTGGTGAATATGTATGTCGAAAGTGTGGACTGAGACTGAAAGAGTAATGTTTTGTTTTTAAATTTTTACTCTTTAGCTTGCTTACGCTTTAAAGTTTTTCATGATATTTAAATATTTTTTTTAGTATTATCCAACTTACATTCATTCCCAATAGACTTAACCAATTTTATTTTTTTCTATCTGTTGGTACTAAAACATCACAGCTTATATTATGCGTTTATAATTGGTAATATATGAAGACAGTAATGGGTTGCTTGCCTGTTTTTGTAGTGTCAGTAAGTTATTGGGTACATTTAGACTTTCCTGGCTGTGTTTGTTTCTCTAAATAAGTTAGACTGGTGCTAAAAGTTTTGTTAGCTTTACGATACAGGATTCAAAGTTTCAGTTTAAAAGGTTTGATATGATATTTGCACCGTGGCTCCTGGGTTCAAATTATATCCCGAGTTCACTTTTATAATGCATTTGGCTAGCATATCTACCAGCTTTGTGTTAGAATATACTTGGTTCATGAGAGTTTGTTGGTGATTTTATGATTTACGACTACAAATTAACGGGGTTTTTTTGTTAAGTATATTCGCTGCTTTGTTGGTAGTGTATTGATGGGATGTATCAGGATTGGATACCGACATATTTAGATTTTGTTTTGTATACTCGCTTTGTTGGTAGTGTATTGATGGGATATATCTGGATTTGGCGATGACATATTTACGTTTTGTATACTCGCTGCTTTGTTGGTAGTGGTGTAGATATATATATCGTAAGCCAAGCTTGGGTCCACAGTTGCATGCTCAGCATCACAAGGTAGGTGTACACGCCGAGCCCTGCACCACGGGAGTTGGTAGCTTCATGTAGCGTCAGAAATACAGTCAGCCCAGTCTAAATCTCTACATTTCTGTATTAAAGAGAGGAGGTCTCGATCCAAATCACCGTTTAGAAAACTGTTTTCTCGTAAACGGGGAGATGACGATTGGGAAGATCAACCATTTCCAGGTAAATGCAGATAATGAATTAGCGTAGAATGATAGTATGTTATAAGTTAAAGTTTACAGTGAAACAATATAGCTGTCAGAAAAGGTAACTTGTTTGAGTTGCTGCTGAAAGAAAAACATTTAGATTTTTTGCTCTGTTCAGGAAAGGAAATTTTTACTGCTGTGTATGAACTTGTAATGGTCGGGTATGAAGGTCGGTATATTTGTGTGTGTGAAGTTTGGTGATTGTAAAATATTTGTGTGTGTAAGGAAGGTGTTTGCGTGTTAGAATGATGATGTGTTGGTTTGATGTGAAATTATTAAAAAGACTGTTTTTATCAAACTCATTTCATTGGTAACATCTTATGCAAGTCTATTTCTATTGGAAATTTGGGAAGAGTAGAGATTTGGTTTCCCCAAGGAAACTTAAGCCAGTAAATAACTGGATAGAAGATATATTGCATGTAATATTTAATTTCATTATACATTACGTCCTAGCAACTGTGTATTCCAAATCATTAATCAGCAATATACGTGGAATCTTAAAGCAATGACATTTGTGATCAGTAGAAACTAGTGCATCAAAAGTATCTGGAGGATCTAGATCTGTAGATCTGCTATATAGAGCCAGGAACCTCTACAGAATGAAAACATTCATATAACCAGAATCATCTTTGTTTTACCCTACTGTTGTTCTGCAGGTGCATCAGTCTGCTAGAAGATCATAACTTGCTAGTGATAAACTATCATAAGTAAATTCGCATGGATTTTCAATTCAAAACATTTTAGTATTATTGATATCAAATTGAAAAATCTTTTATCCCACGAGAAAGAAAATGTGTATAAAATTAAAATTCTGTGATTTACGTGTAAATTTAAATTGAAGAGACTCAATTGTGAGTGTGAGATGTAGGTAACTATGTACTTACCTTTTACTTATCCTTGTAGCCCAACCGTCTACGAGTGCGGAGGCAGTCCACCACGAGGGGATGCTGATACGGAAACATGAGTGGAAGAATGACGAGGAGAAGGCTACGAACAGGTACGATATACAAAGTCTCACCCGTATGATTAAATGGTAGTTTCAATGGTGAGGTGGTGTGATAAAGGTCATGAGGTAAACAGTTATTCTGACACACTCAAATTTTTGTGCATAACCAAATATAAACAGATGACATAAGGATGAATTGGCACAATCATAATTTAGTGGAACGCTTTCAATGAAAAAGTCCCTAAAATATTATTGCAGTTTAAATATTAACGTATACATTTTATGATTCTAGAACATGTTACTCAACTGAAGTGTGAGCTAGCCATGGTAGACTTGGTGTTTAGTGTTATATAGCATCCTGTTTTTATTTTCCACAGGTCCTGGGACAAAGTGTACGTGGTCTTACATGGTAACACATTGTCATGTTACAAGGACAAGAAGAAGCAGGATCGTATCCACCACGAACCTGTACTCAGTGTGGCCAGTGCTGCCTGCCGCAAGGCCACTGACTACACCAAACGGCCAAATGTGTTCCGTGTGAAGCTCGCCACTGGTGGCGAGTACCTCTTCCAAGCTAAAGATGTGGTAGGTGGAAAAAACTGTTTGAGCTTAATATTTAGTTTTAAAGTTATTTTACGATAAGTGTATTATTCCTTAAATATTTCTAAAACCGTCAGATATTTGCAATTTGTCTGTTCTTATGATTCACATGAAACATATTTAGCTAGATATAATTGTTAATAAATAAACTGTTCGAGGTTAATATTTAATTTGAAAATTATTTCAAAAAAGGAGTATTATTCCTAAAACCGTCAGATATTTGCAATTTGTCCGTTCTTACGAATCACATGAAATGTACTTTTTTTTTAGACATATTTAACTTGACATGATGTAATGTTACTTTAATAATTTGCTGAAGCAATCTCATAATCTTGTTCAACTTTCAGGCGGAGATGGATACCTGGATAGGTCAGGTTGCCACGGTGACGGGCACAGAGCCCCCTAGCGCTAGCGGCCGATCCCAAACAATGCCAGCTAGGATGGAAGGATCAGCGGAAAAAGAACATAAAAAGAAAGGATTCTTCACATTAAAGAAGAAATAATGTCAAAATCATTGGAGCTCTATAATCAAGACAAGGACAAAGTTTTCCTAGAATGCTTTGGTTGGAATCTCTTGTGTTGTAAGCCATTGTGGTGGTAGCTGTGAGAGCGGGGTCACTGGGGACATTCCCAGCAATAGGTCACTGACCAAAGGTCAGAAATCGTGGTCAACAAAAAATGTGATCGTTATAAACCTTAACAAATTTTCCTCTTTCATCTTTTTTTCTCCACGTTGGCATTTATATTACAAAAACTCATACGCCTTATTATTGCTACTAGAGTGGATTTGTCCACCTTTTCCAGAAACGTTTTTCATGCATCAAGATACGAACCTCACAGCGGCTTCTTTGTCACATTGCATAATACATCGCTTCATCGGTCCATCATAATGCCTGTGTTCATCATCCAAACGGAGATTCCTATCAAAGCTTTTCATCGTGTCTTACGTATTCACCTTGTCTGTAAGGAACAGACTAGATATGGCTGGGGAAAAGTTCACAAGATCTTTATACAGATTTTGTGGGAAATCTTACGCAAACTTTCACCGAGATACATATACACACTTCCAACTGTGACCAGTGACTTTCGCATCATTGCATTCCATCTATGCAAAAGTAAATGATCCCGCGACTGCCTTCAAGGTATTCATCGCGTGGTTAAGTGAACATGAAATGTGACCAAACCTGATTTTGTCAAGAGGGATGGACAAAAAATAAAAGGGCATACTGCCTGCAGACTGTTCTGAATCTTCGTAGTAGATGGAATCGATGGCTACTTGTTTGGGTTGTATTTAGAATTGTAGATCCCTGTTTTAATTTGTTTTTGTTCTGATTCTCACCACAGCTATTTGCGAGTTTTACAAAACTGCTGGTAGCGCAGGTTGGTGAAGACTGCAGTGGATGGCCTTGTTGATTGGTGGACTATGACTGTAAGCTGGTCATAGAAACTCCACCTTTTGACTAGTCTATCGCTAATCTACTACTACCAATAGTATGGGGACAAAGTGCATTATAGTATATGTATATCATACACTTCACTTGATGTTTCTCACCATTAACCCAGTGATATCAATGTCATTTTTAAACACATTTGTCAGTTATAGGCCTTATGTCAAGTCGGAGGTAGATGAGAAAATGGTTTTTAAAACTCCTAGATCCTGCTTTGCCATGTGTAATGTCCAATTATTTGCCTTTTATTTGCCAAGTAGTTAACCTGCTGCACTTCTAAGTCAGTTGTAGTATCCTGTACAGAGTATCCGTGCTTGTTAATACTGTTACATAATTATTTTCTCTCTGTTAAATTAATTGCCCTATTATAAAACACGTATTTAAAGATGTTATCTGTTGTTGTGCGAACATTGATCAGTGCAGCTAGTGTTGTCCTTTGTCAGTAGTCTACACTTGTATACTTATATAGAATGTAAAAAAATCAATTTTCCTTCAATGAAATTTCACATAGGACCAAGATAATGTCTTGCTCTGTCAATGTTTTTTTTTTAATTTGTACCAATTTTCACCCAGTAATTCCTTGCCTTGTGGGGTAAATGTTCTACGTGTATGTATTGGTGGCTGACTGGCAGGTTGCTGCTAATGGCCGCATGGTTACTGAACACTAGGTAACATGTGGCCTGCGACATACTGTTAACATCCCCCACTGCATCTGTCACTGTGCTTGTACATGCCGATCTCTCCAGCCACAGGGGATTCAGCATCATATGGGGTTTGTATTGCTTAAATCATGAAAAGAACAATAATAAATCTCTAAATACTGATGGACGAGTTGTTTTTATCTTTTACACATTTTAGAAACGAAGTTTACACCAGTTTCTCACACATTATAGTTTACCGTATGATGCATTGTATAAGCATCCTCAAGAGTTTTTTTTACATTTAGCCTTAAATGAGACACACACACATTGGTTCAGCATGGACCACGATAGGCATATAATCCCTTTTTCAAAATTAATCTTCTAAAGGAGCATGTTTATCATAAATGCAGCCAAGATATTTAATTTGAACTTGCCCTTTCTGGTACCTTAAATATAATCTTTTTCTACCACAATAGGTTGGTGTTATTCAACTCTCAGGGTATCAAATAAACTTTTAACCCATTTTGATTGGCCGACATGATGAACTTTGACAGGAACAACGTTACTTGCTGTTTGTTTATGCCTTCTATTGCTGAGGTCTCCACTTGGCGGAAATATATAAACAAGATAATACGTTTTCCACACATTATAGTCCACGGTTCTTTGTTGTTGTATTCAACTGAGGTTGTGGTAGAAACAGGTCACACGACTCTCGTTTATTGGATATGGAATATATTTCACTCGCTAAATATTTTCAAAAGTTACAAAATACAGTCGTTCAAGCTTGTGTCTTTTGTAACTTCTAAAAAAATAATCAACTCAAGTGAAATAAATTCCATATCCAATAACCACCCATTGTGTAATCTCTGTTGTACAGGTGATAATAGCAACCATGAAACAAGTTATATTAACTTCTACTTGTCACTCTTATAGGCCCGAATGTTATGGTATGTTCAAAAGTTTGAAATTGCAAAATAATGAATTATTTTTACATTCCACTTCACAAGCTTCACCCCCAGAGAATACCTATGCCAAGAAAGTCTAAACCATGGAAAAAGTGCGAAAAATCCATTTTCAGATGAATGACAAGCCATTACAAAATCTGAACAGGATGGATGTGACTGACCAACGCAGACAAATTGTAATCTCACCAGTAGGGGACTTGTAACATTATGCATCTGTGACATTTAAATTTGCTTAAAGTTCATTGCAATGCAAGGCTACATTGCAACAATCTACAATCTTTTACGAAATAATTAGCCATTTCAGTAACGTAACTCAATCCTCTTACCAAAATATCTTATCACTTATTTAACCTTACTAGGGGACCTGTCTCCTGCTTAGGACTGCTCCAGAATTAACCGTATGGGAGGGGCTTGATGGAGGCAATTTTTCAGAGACCCCACCATACACCAAATATTAGGAGAAATTTAATATAGGAAAATAGTATGCTGATCTGGTTTTAACCCTACCACCCATGATATATTAATACAGGTGCCTCCCACTTCCCCCACACGATTAATTATGAAATAGCCCTTAATTATAAAATATTGTCTACAGAGTGATTTGAATCTGAAAAGAATAACTTGATCTGAAGATCTCAATCTAAAAGAAGGCTCATTTATTCTTCAGCTGCTGATATTTTTTAATATGAGCTAAAAGTTACCTGGTAACAAATTCTGAAAAGTTATCTCCCCTATAAAGCAATCCATATCGTATTATGAATTACTGTAAATGAAAGCTAACCATAATGACTACAAATGATGTGCAGTTCACAGTAGTGGTAGTTTGTGTTTTAATGTCTACTTAATACCATAGCATAGAGCCAGTATCGTATCAAATATCCATATCTTTAAAATAGGGGAGATAACTTGCAAAGTAGAGATGGTTGCACAAATTAACACGATTAAAACAAACAACAAAATTCAGATATAAGTTTAGAAAATTGATCTATTTTCTTGTTTTACAAATATCATACTGGCATCAACAAATATTGATGATGTAATACACAAATAACACTGATGAATCGTTGTAGAGAAGGTACAATATAAAGTAGTCCAGTATACAACTCTAACAAATTAACACAAATATCTCGTACACATATGGCTTTCATTGTCAACTATCTGTAAGAGCACCATCACATTAATGTTCAACAATTCCCTGTTTTCTCTTTAATATTATCATTTTGTCCAGTACCGGTATATGAACTTAGCAACTATATATACCAAGTAAGACACAAGTTTTAATTAGCTATTGGAAAGTTCTCGCACGACTCATATATCAAACTTTGTGGTCTGTGTAAAAAATGAATGTATTTGGTATTTTTTCTTATCATTAGTCAATAATAACATGATAATTTCTATGTTATAATGGTACAGAAATCTGATTTCTATAAATAGCACCCGGAGTACATAGATGTGTTCAAACTGATGTCAATCGCCCAAGGTAAAATGTTAATAAAGGAATGTTTCCTTTTGAACAACCAAAAATTCTTCAAAGCTTCCACAAAAAATGAAGTTCATTGTTTTTAACAGATCGGTAGCCATCTGTGCATCAGCACTGTATTAAAACATGACTGCACCATCAAATACACACGGCTAATCTTGCGTTACTTACTCGCTCCTCACTCATGGACAAGATAATAAATATGCATGGATAATTTGATTGGTTCCAGTGCAGTTTGTAATTGTATAGAAATTTGTAATGAGTGGGTAAAGGAAGCAAGATTAACTGTGGGTATCCGACAATGAACTGTATGTACCCGGTATTCTGAGAATTCTGTAAATATTTAGAAAGTTCAATAGTAGACCATTACACTTATATGGTTTGGTCGAACTTCACCGACAATTCTGTTACAAGTAGGATAATACATGCATCTTCAATAATGATTCTAAAAGTAAATATACAACCGGGTAATGCTGTTTGAATTTATTGTTATATTGAGTTAAAATTCCGTGTGTATATCTGGATAATATGTATTGGATTCAGAGATTCAGAATATAATTGAATATATATATATATATTTGTAATATATTAAAATAAACAATTGACTTTCTTTCAAATGAAAAAAAAATCTACATTACTTTTTTAGCACAACACTAATGAGGGGCTTGATCAATTAACAGATAAAAATGATACAATATGGATCTATCTGAAATTAGAAAAATACGAAGATTTCAATACAAGTGGAATGAATATAAATGAGATAATTATGGGTATGGATTTAATATATACAACATATATATACAGTATGAGGAAGATATTGCACTATTAACTGACATGCAGGCATTCTGAGGCTAATTTTCAACATCATACACACAAAATTGTCCCTCGCTTCAAATAATTTAACATTAAAACAAATAAATACCTACAAGTCACATTCATCATCTCTCTTGAAACCTGTCGAAAGTTTTCGAAAAAGTATGAAAGCAGATCTTTGATGCAATCCTGTTGTTGGTCAACTTCTTCTAGAAATAATCTCGATCCAGTAATGCCTGCACTTCTGTGGTTTTAAAGGAAAATCATCTCAACTTATACTTATGCATCTAAAATTCAGAACTTCTTAGGAGGTGGAGATAGTATAGAAATGGAAAATAAAAACAAATAATATCAGTAACTATACTTTAAGTTGGTTTGATGTATTCTTATTTTATGAGAAAGTTGTATTAGATTATTTAATTAGGTACAAATGTAACATCCATTTCATATATGAAATTATTCCCTTTAAATAATTGTTCAGAAGTAATATGGCCTATTTGGAGAATCAATTTCAAAGTTTGCCTGATGAACCAAGATCTGCACCCTGTAAAGATCTGTTTTCAGTAAGCCCTATTATCAATTCCATCTAAAGCACTTGGTAAATATATTGCATTTGTGGGAGGTTTTCTTGGTCTCAGCTGTCCGATTCTCCAGGCTGTGGTATCACACGGGGATATAACTGTAAAACACAATAAACATATATATTTACTACAACCTGTAAGATTGTAAGTTCAAAGATTGAGAGAGTGAAATCGGTATTAAGAGAAACGAGCTAGTGTTCAACAAGGGGATATTCACTGTGTATTTACTGTAATATTGGAGAGGAGTGTGTGACTTCGTACATTTATCTTACAATACAGAGGACATTACCACGGACTTTAACCCAGGCAGGAATCTACTAGACTCACCCCCAGTAATACAATACAGAGGACATTACCACAGACTTTAACCCAGGCAGGAATCTACTAGACTCACCCCCAGTAATACAATACAGAGGACATTACCACAGACTTTAACCCAGACAGGGATCTACTAGACTCACCCCCAGTAATACAATACAGAGGACATTACCACTGACTTTAACCCAGACAGGGATCTACTAGACTCACCCCTAGTAAGTTCCTTGGTATGTAGCCTTCCTTTTTGTCCATTTTGGACCACCACCATTCTTTTTCCTTCTCGTCTCCCTTTCTCAGGATCACTATTTTGTCCCCGATGATAAAACTCAGCTCATCGCTGTTCATCGCCTCGTAATCAAATACTGCCCACGTTGCTCCATTGTTCATGATCCCGAGTTTCTCCTGAATACCTGTAGACAAAGGGTGACACATTAAAACATTACTGTTACAAGACAATTTGGTGAATCATAGTCCCCTTCCGAATGTGGCTGCCTCATCAATTTAATTGGGGAATAAATCACATCAGTCAATTTGCTCATGATTCACACATTACATGTACACTGTAATTAGAAAATGCACCTTCAATAGTGAAAAGTACAGTCATTTATTAGTACAAAACACATCTAACTGAAACCAAGTGTATGTGACTTGATAGTTTAGGTATATATTATGTGACTTACTGTAAAGGTACTCCGAGCAGCCATCGAAGCCGTCCTCCTCTTCCTCACACTTCTCAGCAGCCGTCTCCTGGTCACTGATGGTGGTGGCGAAGATACAGGCACCATGCTCCACCAGGAACTTCACCATGGGTAAGTTATTACAGGACGCTGCACAGTGGAGAGGAGTCCTGGGGAGAAAGGCAACAACTGTTACATAAAACCCAACATTGGGGAAGGAATATTGAAACGATTCTCAACATATTTATTTTTTCAACTTTGAAAAAGTTTCCCATAGCTATTGATGAATACAATGAATTGGATTACTTCCCTTTACCCATGGATAAATTGTTAATTCCACCATTGGTAAATTGTCTATCCCACTCAATCATTTGGATTACTTCCCCTTATCTTTCCCACTTACCAGCCATCACTGTCGGGTGAGTTGACATCACAGCCAAACTCCACAAGGAATTTAACGATCTCGTAGTGCCCAGCACAAATGGCGTTATGTAGAGCTGTGATTCCCTCATCATTCGGCTCACTCACATCGCGGACCTGATCAAGATACAATACTTCAGTATTAAAATTGATCCACACCTTTTAAAATAAGACTAAGATTTTAAAAGGTACATGTACTCGCTCTTCATTTCAATAGCAAGTATACCGTAGTTACCCGGTTAATGATGTTAAGAGAGGGGACAGGTTATGCTATAAATGTGTATCTCTTGACTGAGTATCTGTATGTACAATATTATCAGTATCAATCTATCATGTCGACATATGTATCAAGAACACTTCAGCAAGTCATCTTAAACATGAAATATAACAAAAAAAAAAGATTGATTGAGTAGATTTTTGTCCGCTTCACAAGTGAAATTTTGGATTTAAGAACAAGCCCTATGACAATGCTTACCTGAGTAGCACAGCGCTTGACCAGTTCCAGTTCTCCCTCCAGTGAGGAATCTAGCAGCAGTGCCAGAGGATCAAAGCTCACACGATTCCCTGACTTTTTAGCATTACGATTTTTCAGATTTGTCTTTTTCTTCACTGGTTGGTCGGATGTCACAATCTGAACACTGGCAGGACTGGAGGATTTACTTCCATCCGAGCCTTCCCCTGGCTTGCCCTTGTCGGATATGTCGATGAGGTTCCCCATTCCATCTACAGGGACGTCCTCAGGGACTTGGTCCTGGAAGGACGTGGCCTGAGTGTCGTATCCCCCAATGTGACGTCCCTCCCCTGTCTCCTGGGTTGTGTGCCCCGGCTGGTTCTTGTAACGGTCCACATACTTGTGAAGTAATTTCGTGATGTCTTCATTGTCACTGTCAGAATGTCTGCGGCGAAGGTTTACATGCTTATGTGTATGCCGATTATGACTGACCTTATCAGAAGCAATGTCTGTATAATGTGGAGAAGTTGGAGGTGAACTAGGCTTACCTCCCTTTGGTGAACTAGTTGGTGGTGATTGGGAGGCTGAACTTGACGGTGGTGATAATGAGTTAGCACTGTTTGGTTTTGGCAGTTGTTGATTTGTGTGAGGTTTGTCCTCACCGGACTTATTTGTTTTTGCACCATCTTTCTTGGATATATTTGTATACATCATATTGATGTTTTGCTGGTACTTTTTCAGGGCCTCAGGGCCCAGCTTACCCATATACGTGTTAGCTATCACATTTTTTGAAGCATATTTATATTTAGGCTGCTGTTTAGAACTGCTCCCCGAATCACTGTTGAGAGAAGAATCAGATCCATTATTACTATTTGTGTCCTTCATGGAATCTGTTTGATCATAGGAACGTGCATTCTGCTGTGAATGGGGGTAGGGAGGAGGTGCACCTTGATGTTTATTTTGCGGTACAGAACCCCCGGGGTAGGGGGGTGGGTGTTTGTTCGGGCCTCCATTCCGAGAAGAACCGTTGTTATTAGAACTGTTTGTCCCATTTAGCACCTGAGTCTGTTTCTCTGAATGATTCGTGGATTGATGATCAGAGGGGTAGGCACTGTTTTCCTTTTGAGAACTGTCACTTGATGCAGGTGAACTCTGCCCACTGCCCCCAGTACGTACATCCTCCGCTATTGTAATTGTAGGGCCCCCCTGTTGGTCACTTGGACCCCTGTTTAACACAGAAGTACTGTATGTTGACCCAAATGGCCTTGCCGTCAGGTAAGTCAAATTTGTTGTACCTGCACGAGCAGGGATCGGTGGCGGAGGTTGTTTACTCGGTCGCTGTCCCGACGTTGAATACTGGGGTTGTGATGGTGTTTGTCTCGTCTCCTTATGAACATGTTCTGACGGGGCATGCCCATTCTCCTTTGGCACATTTTTCGACGTATCAACTTCTGAAGAGGTCTTAGACTTAAGTTCCTCTGGTCCCTTCATCACTGTATTGTTATTAGGCTCGGGCACATTTTCAACTTTCAGTTGTTTTTTCGAGGAATCATCAGAAGAATTCATCACAAACTTTGAACTCACAGGTAATGACTGATATTTCGGGTCTGCTTTATGAAAAGTAGAATCTACATTTCCATTTAACTGATCTTTTGGCACAATTTGTACATAAGGTTCCACAGCTGCCACATTGTTTCGAGTTGGCCTATTCCCCGATTTGTTATCTGACTGCTGATTGGCCATTTTTTTCTGGTGTTCAGCCTGCTGGGCACGTTTCTTTTTCAATCTTTGTTGCAACTCCGATATTCTGTTGTCCATTTTTGAAATTTCCTCTTTTCGCTGCTTCAACATATCCCTGTGATTCTTCAGTTTACTGTTTTGTTGTTCGTTCAGTTTGTTTCTCATCTGAAAATACAAAACAGACTCTCAAAATTCTGTTCACTAACATCTTCCTTCACAATAACCTATGGAAGCATTGGCAATAGCTCTTATTTCTGTTGACATTTAAAGCAACAATTCAATCAAAATTCACTATGCTGTAAACAAATGTATTAAACAACCCAAACCAATTTTATAGAAACAGAAAATGAAGCTTCAATACATGAATAAATAGCACTAGTAAACACAAAGAACAATACTTAAAATTTCATTTATCAATGTGTTGTCAGGTAAGGAATTCATTAGATTCTGTAAATTATGAAAACTGACCATTAATTCCTTTTTAAGTTTGTCCAGTTCGAGTTTGGCCGCACTCTGACCCGCTGTATTGCTGACCGAGTCCTTGTCGTGTTTGATATCCTCTAACTGACGGGTCAACTCCTCTACTTTAGCCACGGCCATGACCAGCTCCTTCTCCTTCTCACTGAACAGGGACTTCACACTCTCCAACTCCGAATCTGTAATGGAGAACATAGTGCTCTAATGAAACTCAACGTTTACAGTAAAGGTGATTTAAACTCTTCAACTCCGAATCTATAGGAAAACCAACATTATACCAACAGCATTCTGATACTGTTTGAAATTCTAAAGGAAACATTACAGTGCATGTGTTTCTTTAGCAAACTTTAGCTTGACACCTGTTTTCACCCTAATACCTGGTATTATGACAGCAGCATTATGATTAAATTTCTTTAACCTGCTAAAAAGAACATTTCTACAAACATTTTCACTTTTAATCATTATCTCCAGTCTACCTATTCTATCACTGGAGTCTCCATTGAAGAGTTCATACATGTTTCCTTGCCTGATTAATTTTTAATCAGAAAGCATTTTCATTGACCAGGCATTTGAGTTGGTTAATGTGACATTATAACAATCTGAGGTTACAGGTTCAAATCAAAATCTGTAACAATCAGAACACTGTTGTTGATTCCTATTTTGTTTATTTCAACTTTCTTACTTTTTTTTTCAAATTTCTTCAAAGGTATGTTTTTCTTTTACGAAACGATTGATCAAAGCAATAGTCATGCTTTAAAAAATACTTTCAATGCATATTCACAGTTTTTGGCACTGTAACAGGGATAACCAAATAACAGATCGATAAAACATTGCTCATTTATCATCAAAGGACTGTTTTTATACCGACATTAACCTGTCACACCTGTATCTAGCGATATACATGACAGCAGAGACCTTGATTCAAACACCACATGTTGTATAAAAACAGTCTAACATTTCCTGTTAACTTGCTAAGAGGAAGTGATCCTGTTATTATCAAAGTCTGGGATTTAATACAAGATAAATGTAGTATATTAGACAACACAGTATCTTGATGAAATTGTTAAATTTTACCTCGCCACATTAAATCACTAGAAAACTTACTGATAGATCCGTTGTTATTTTTGTATTTCTCCGCCTCCCCACGGAGAGCTCGTAACTTTTTTAGCTTCATTTCCTGGTTTTCCACCTTCTCGCGCAGTTTTTTAAGTCTGTCGTTTTCAGCAGCGATGTGTTGGTGGCGAGCCTCTTGTTGTTTGAGGTACTTGAGGCGTTGTTCCTTGGCGACAAGCACCTGTTGTTGGTGCTCAATCTGCTGTTGTTGACGCGATGCCATTTCCTGGAGCTCGCTCAACGTCAGGTCAACCCCTCCCGGCAACTACAATATATGAAACAACACCAAAATATAGCTGCTGATGAAAAGAAATAAATATACAATATACTACTATTAATTTTTAAATATTAGATTACCATTATAACATTACATATTTGAGTTTTTTTGCCACAGTTGGTCTCTTCTTATTTCCATACGAGATCCATCCGACACCATTATCTATAACATTATTTTTCAACTTTCTGTTAATGAACTCATATAAACACACAACAGACACGATGAAACTTAATGAATCACAAACATATAACAAGTACATATAATTGACCTTATATTCTTATGTAGAATAGTAATGACGAGAAACAATCACTATGGCAGAGTTTGAACAAAAGTATCGGACAGAACTCCACAACCTGTATCCTGTTCCAGGCCGGAGTTGCTGTCACACATGAACGCCACTGGCGAGTAGTTCCAATACTAGGTTACCCATACACAAATGACTTTCCTATCACTCAGCTTTGTTGATCCTAGGGGAACAACACTGTGATGATGTGCAGTAGTAATTACATTTATTCATGTTCAAAGCACTGCTTGCTTACCAATACCTAAACTGGAACACATTTTGACCATAAAAGAAGAGGATTGCATTTTCTAAATATTGTGATTCAAATATATAAACATTTATTTTGAATTTCAAAACATTTCATTATAAGAAAAATTGTTGTTTAATCTTAGACATTAAAGTTTGATCTCATGTTTAAGCTGACAGTGCTATTGTGAAATATGAATCCCATATATATTTAGGTCTACACTGACACAAACAATCAATATCTCGCACCATTCCTCGACACCTACTGTTCCTACTGACATAATCCTCCCATATTTGTCAATAATTTCATTAATTAATTAAATAATTAATTGATGACCTTTGTGATATGGTCCCTAAGGCACCTTGGCTGCAATTGATACTGACATGAACTGCCAAGCAATCAACATCATCAATATCATTATCAGGCAGACAGGTTATGTTATGTATATATATACTTCTATCCTTTGGAATGTAATGGAAAAGGATTTGGGGCAAATTTTCTGTGTTAGGATCAGGAAATAAATATTATGAAGATATCCTGTATTTGGGGTCGAATGAAGGACAATTTTCAGTTGAATGTCCTGAGAATAGATCTAAATCTCTCTGTATCACACAGAGCCATGTATCAGCGTCAACCTAATGCACAACACAACACAGATGACAATCCAGGACAATCTGTTGAGTTCAAAGTATCACTGTTTACACTGAATTATGTCTGTATAGTTTACATATATCATCATAATGCTTGTTTTTGGTTTATCAATAAAGATCCCTATCCAGTTAACTTTTTAGATAAATTAATCAGCAAAACGTTATGTTCACAAAAGGCTTTTCTTTCATCTTCCTGTTCCCCTAAAGTAAAGGAAGAATGATCTTGTATTTAATAATGTTTCACTTTCCCCTTCCTGAAAGATCACTACAAAATGTCTGACAAGCAATGGCTAAACCAGGACATGAAAAAAGATCAGATTCTTTATAAAAAGTGTTTTGTGTCTTGTGCTTTTCACGAAGGTGACTTTGCATGGTAGAAAACATAACTAGGAAAAAGATTTTGACATTATATACATATAACAACCACATGCAATGCCTGAATGTTTTTATGAACCTGAAATTTTGAAAAATAAAAAAATTCTAAAAGACTGTGTTACTTAGGAAGTAGTGTAAATTCAGGAAACATTTTTTAAGCATATGATAATCAGATAACCTTTATCGTAGCTGCTATATGGAGTGTGGTACAGGTATGCACATCTTTACCTTGCATTGCTAACGAGTCTCGAATATATCTGAGATGTCAAGTGTTGATAAATGAGAAAACTAACAAGACAGCACAGCTGAACTTGCTGGGAGGGAATAGTAGACTTCGTCACCTACATAACATGTTAAATGTCACATCTTAATGATGGAATAAATTCCACTGAGGTCGGACACCTTACCTCCAGGTGCGAAATTTGTCAACAAAAATAGCAGTGAGAAATTGGGCAACCATATATAGTCTACCTGAAGTTCCAGCGCAGGTGTTTCAAAATTCTTCCAAAAATATTGCTTTTTAGAAATCTCCATGCGTCAATCAATTTCCAACTGCTTCACAATGATTGATATTCAGGAAACGTAAAAATTCTGTCCCATTTTCTATATATAGTCCGTCCAACAAAGAATGCATGTACCAGATAACTGAAGGAAAGCTCTTAACTTTCTGAGTCTGAGCTGGAAACATCTTTGTCTGTACATACCACAAAGAAATATAAGGAGGAGTGCTGCTATAAAAGGGAATCGGCACAGAATAAAGGGGATTTGTTTACCTACCAAACATTGACTCTAGATTCAATGATGTTTCAGATCAATGGTTATCTCCCCTTAGTCTGCCTGTGTTTGTTAGCAAGGTGCCTATAAAGATTACGATGGCAACACATTTTGTATAGAACTTGTGTACATGATGTTAGCCCTTTATCTAAGCTGGTATTGGGTATAATCATGTAATACAGTGATTATACCCAATATCATTGTTACACTGTTTGCCAATACTTTTGCTAAATATTTGGACAGATATACTTGGTGGTAATATCTAATTTTTGGACAATATTTGTATAGTAATGTTTTTGACGTAACATCCTAATTCCATCCACCAAGTGTTGGGAAAGCAACCAAAACCAGGAACTACAATAAAACTAGCAATATATTAATTCTGTTTTGATGCCCTTTTCCTTAAAGATCTGTTGATCTCAATAAATCTATTTTAAAAGGTACTTTCAGATCATGACAAACATCAAAACAATTTTAAAATATCTCAATTAGGGCATTGGTGTGTAAAAATCACTTTTATGGTCAAAATGTGTCCTTTGAAAAAAAAGGACAGCAAGACGTGTCCTTCTTCACATGCCAAATCTTCACTAACTACCCTGTATATGTAGGATCTTACATATTCAGGGTACCGTTTAACTCACTACCCTGAAAACACTTTTGAACACCTCCAGTTCTAAGGTTTGAAAAGTTTATTATGAAATTGAGTTGGGTGAATGAGTAAAGTGTAATGCCAGCTAGCACTGTAACTTTGTTTGGGATGTCCTTCAATGCTTCGTTACCAACTATGAGCTAAATGATGATGAGCAAATCAACACCACACCTGCTCATTCAAACAGGAGACAGCAGGTAGAACAAACACCTATGTATGTGATCCTGTGAACGAAGAGTTCTAGGCCATGCTAATGCTAGTAATCAGTAATGAGAGCTTTTGATGTTGTATAATTACCTGGTTATCAATACTTTGTGAGACTGGGTACAGAACAACCTATTTACCTAAAGCTTTATGGCAGACTGTTCCAGAGCCGGGTCAATATTGACCCCAAGATTACCAATAGGGAATTGTAATGATGGGAGGTGATGAGCTGGACTGTTGATTACCAGATCTCAACAGAATCTTGTGGATAGGAGAAATTTGAGGACCTCAGCATTTAGTCTCTACTAATACTGTACCTAACACCTGTAAAATGTTAACAACCCAGGATACATAATGCAGGCTACCCTCCCAACAATTGTTGCCCTGAACATTGTTGAAGTGTCATCATTTAAACCCAGGTAAATCTTACCTATCAAGACCATTTACCTGGATCATTTCCCAGATCTTCATTTCTGTCTTTATACAAAATGTATCTGGCCATTAAATACAATCATTTTTCAGTTAAACTGCAAAGACTTAACTTTTGATCATGTGAATTGCCTGAACTTCTTAAAAATTTTGTCTAATCTTCCAACGAAACTGAACAAATCAAGTTACAGCAGTTCATTGGCACATTTATATACAAAAATTAAAACTTTAATAACTTGAGGTATATAGACTTGACTAGATTATTATTTAAGTAAACCTACATGACATAGGGTTATTACCATTAACGTTGTAAACTTTCAATTTGTACATGAAACAAGAAGGAGAGTCCACAAAAGAAAACTTACATTATAAACCACAAAATCCATATTGCTGAGTGTTTTCAAGGGCAAGTTCACACATCCATTTCATCAAGGTGTAACAAATTCTATGTGTGCCTTCATCGACTAAAATATCAAAACTGAAATTTTCTGAGGCCTGATATTACCTCTTTGTTATATTGCATCTGCCCAAGAAGTTGGCTGACATTTCCATACTTATATGGCCAGGGGGCGATATTTAACATATTTTTGTTCTAATCAAAACAATACTACTGGGTGTCATGCATACAAGTCTGCAGGCACAGACATGCACTTGTGGCAATTTCTTAATTGCAATCAATCTGCTACTTTCTTTCCCCTACAACACAATGAACTTCCTGTGATCAGTCTGTACAAGATCTACATAATTTAGCTGGCCACCATCAACAACCTGTCTGCTGTTTACCTGATCATTATTACAACGACACTACAAATTGTATCAGTATTTCCTGTACTGTGTTATCAGTATTGTAGGCATTGATCTCTTACACCTGAGTATAATTGGCAACAAATGCCCATGCAATGTACCTAGTCACACGAAACACCTTTTAATCTTTGTTTAATCAGAAACTATAAACTCTTGTGTAATGTCACAATCAAACTTAAAGCCTGGTGTATTGAATGAAATAAAACCAGCTTCGCTTTCTTTCTCCCACACTGTTTGTTATTACAAGGGGTAGCCCAAATATTGACATGTCTGGGCTAGGTATATAGACTCTATAAAAGCAATAGTTTCAATGTATTGAATGTAATGTAAAAACATACACAGAGTTGACGTCAAAGGAGGTAAGTTTTATGAAATCCATAATGTGATTCAATTTTCTCAAAAATTATAATTTTTTGTTACTTCTCCATACTTGTACTTTTAAAGATCTCCCGAAAAATCAAATGTTTTGATTATATGGTCAACAGAAACATCTTTTTATTCAAAATCAAGGTAACGCTTTGCTTACATTTACCAGGTACATTAATTGAAAAAAATTGAACATTTAGCACAATCATGTGGTTGATATACATCAAACACCTCCAATATTACATCATATGTCACATATATACTAATGACTACAGTACTGAAGGGTAAATAAACAGTCACATTTAAAACAGTTGGAGGTAACTTGAGTTAAATGTTAATATACATGTCATGAAAATACAAAAACAAAATGCTGTCATCATGTTTGGGACTTTGTCAACATTTGCACACCAGATAAAATGTCAAACAGTCTGGAACATACTTCTGTGTGTACGGTAGAGATCTTTCAGATGTTGATGGTCATATAATAGTTAGCCACCTTTGTGTGTACGGTAGAGATCTTCAGATTTGACAGTCATATAATAGTTAGCCACCTTGGAAGATGCAGAGAGTATAAAGTTTGAACATACTTCTGTGTGTACAGTAGAGATCCTTCAACTGTTGGTGGTCATATAATAATTAGCCACCTTGGGAGATGCAGAGAGTATTAAGTGGGGGCGGGGAATGTGGTTAGGGGACGGAGCAAGGGAATGGTAGCACTGTGAGTGTCCTCCCGACAGAATTGTAATGATACAAAAAATTAAAACTAATTTAATTGTTGATATAATTAAACATTTACACTCTGGTTTGAGGGTGAATCAGTCCCCAAACCACCCCTCCAGACTTCACTATGGCGCCCTGCTTCCAATTACAGTCAAATTGGTATAGTATCATTTCACCCTTATGCAAATAAAACCTGTACTAAGGCGACTTGAAGAGGTCTGTTTTCTTGTGATGCATTTCTGTGAATACATTACAGGCAGTGTACACAGAGGTATTAGTTACGGCCTATATCGGCTGTTAAACTCCCTTCTACAATCAATAATGAATTATTTAAAATTAAGCTATTCGAAAGTTTTAATATATCAGATGTCAGCATTTGAAATCCTGCCAAGGTTACTTATTTAAACCCATTCATAAATGAGAATGACATTGGTGAAAATCTTAAAATGATATCATCTTGTGTCAAATTCCCGATGTTATTCATTTCGTGATTTCCTGTTGTAGATTTCAAGATTAGAATATTCATGACTTGTACATGTGATTACAGTCGAACATTTGTTAAGCATGGTTTAGACCATTATTATATATATTTGTTGGAAAAGACTGTTGGAATACAATAGGCTTTGCCTGTTGTGTAATCCATTTATTAATACTGATGTTTACCATTTCTTTGTATTTCTCGTTAATTGTTTATTGTATCAAAAATAAAATATGTTGAAATGAAATAGACCACCAATATAATGAGACACAAAAAGTGAGTTCTGCTTAATTGGAAATATTTGTTATTCATAGATTCTTCTTCTTCTTAATTTCATCAAATTCAGGAAACTGTCAGAAATGACAACGATAATAAAATGACCAGATTTTTGCCTTTGGTCATTCTGTGTAATAAGACATTCCTCTGTATTCCTAATGACATCATTATACAGTGTGAATGAACACTATAGTAAACAAGTAGGGCTAGGTTTTCATTAATAATTCAACATAAACGTAAACACACAGGTATGGATATTGATGACAGGTAAATTTGGTAAGGAAAACATAATGATTTTTACGTATGACATATTCTGTATGAATAGTAATTACAGGTAAAATTAAAGGACAAACTGATTAAATAGTACAGGTGTGTGTGTACTGACACACATGTCAAAGTAATGTGCGTTTTGGCCCACTTTCTCTGCCTCTGTGATTTACCTGTATAATACCTGTACTTACAGGTAGAACCAGGTAATACACACTGTACAGGTAGATGAAGTTATACCTACCATCTTGAGGTAGCTCTCTAGTTGAGAGTTGATGTATTCTAGAGCAGGTATATCCCAGTCTTCCTCGTTACTATCATAGGTAAATCTGCCATGCTCTGCCATATTGTCATACCTGAGTCAGGCATGATTCACACCAACCTATAATCACACAGGTATTTTCCAGGTATATCACATACAGGTATCCACACATGTACACTATGTCACACACCACCAGATGTCAGTGAGTGTAGAAATCTTTGTTTCCAGTAAACAATATACCCTCCTACACTACTCGTGTGAGTTGTTGAGGTGAGCTGACAGCGTTACATTGACCTATCTTATTCCAACATGGCTGCCGTACGTCCTAATACAGTACAGTCATTCCCGAATATGTTCAATGGAGCATAGGTCCAAAAATAGCCTGCAGGTAACTCGTTGTTGTTGTCTATGACCATCCCGTACCTGTTCAGGTAAAAACGATTGTTGTGATGGGGATCCTTCAGATCCTTATACCCAGACCACCTACTTGTGCCTGACAGGACAAGGACGATAATTAACACCCACTCATTAATTCACCTTACATTTACTCGTTAGTCTGTGACTACAACTTGTATAACAACCAACTATGCTAAAATTAACACAGCAGCATGCATGGCTGTATAATCCAGAATTAGTCCAGGTAAATACTAATCTCTGGGCAGACAGGTAGGGCTGTACAACGATTTCATTCTATACCCGTTAATATTATCCACACAGGTAAGACTTTTACCGGTTAGATCTAAAAGGTATTCAAAAATTTGAATACTGGGTAAGTAGGTCAGGTGTGTCTATAAGTCTGTATCCGTGACTTTCACCCAGGTATTTAATCCCCAGTGTATGTACAGGTGTGTCTGAATGCTATTTACCTTTACAGTAAGGCACTGTGGTAAGATCTGTCTACTAGAAATGTTGACTTGTCAGGGAAATTCCTCTGTCCAACTTGTCACACTATTAATCTTTCTCTTACCACTACACATGTCACAACCAATCATCATATTGATAAAACCACGCTATTTCTGACACCAAATATATATGTCTGAGGTTTGTTGATGTTTGGGGAAACACCAAGTGTATATGCATGGCACTGCAATGATTGCTTAACACATCTGAATAACCTAGTGTACCTTGTACAACTTTTTCTGAAGTATTGAAGATTCATCAAGTAATTCTAACACATATTACTTACTGATTCCATATATTTAAAACTTCGTAAATTCGGTTTAACATAATGACCAACACATGACATAATTGAGCCAAAACATGTAAGTAACAAGAATATTTGCATACATATTCATGGAAACACTTTAAGGTTGCAATTTTCATACTCATATCACACTATCTAGATTATACATGAAAAATATTGATATTTAAAAAGAATATTTTAACCTATTAAACAAATAATTCATGTTGACATTTAATATGTTTCCAGAACACAAGTGTTGAAACTTAAGCTGAACAAAAATGTCTTTCCACACAAGTAAAATTTCAGCTGCATCAATTTAAGCGATGATGGGAAACCCTAACAAATCTGACATGTTTATCTGGTGAGGGATCATCAGAACACGAGAGCCCTCTTTTTAACAAATGATCAGGCACTATACCTTTTTCTGTTTACATGTGGATAGCTTCCTCTTTTTGCCTTGTAGAAATTTGAAGAAGTGAAACATCCCACTCACAGTAGCGACTACCAAATCACAGTACAAACAGGCCAGGAGAAGTCAGAGCTGAGGATGTATCTCCAGACAAGATAGGACAGACACTAATCAAATGCTGTAAACCTCCTCTTAATTGATTTTGACAAGTATCAGAACAGTTGATATTTCAGTAGAAACTTGTCAGAAATATATAGCTCTTCATACAATCTCTTGTTAAATCCCAACAAAAATTGGAACTGTACAAATCTTGATCAAATGATATTTGGATACTGATGAAATTTTCAGATGCCAAACATCCTGTTTAGAATATATCACAGGCTTTGGAGTTGTAACATGTTCATGCAGTGCTCTGACAGATGTAGCTAGAATATTGCCCTAATGTTGTCCCTGCAGTTCGTGTAACACGACTGTAACGATGTACACACACGCTGATGAGTAATATTGGCAAGATTTTAGCCACCGGGATGTGAAAATCATCAAATCTTCACACAGACAAGTGTTATCTACGACTCAAGTCATAAGCTGTTGTGAAAATAAACAGAGATGTTCCCAAGAACCCCTAATCTGAGGATGGCAGGAAGCTAACATAAACAATGTTCCATATACCCCACCAAGTCCATACGATGCAGGGTCCATACTGTCCTTAACAATAATGTTCCATACCTTACTAAGTCCCTGGAATGTATAAGGTCCATACCCCTCCAAGTCCCTGAGATGTATAAGGCCCTTAACAATTATGTCCCATACCTGACGGTTCTTAAATAACATATCATAGGAAACTTTATTTGTATCTCACAAATCATGATGATCATCAGATTTATTCCCATGTACAGCATCCACCCCTTTTCCGCACTCTGAAATCTTGTAGGCTGTTCACCAATCCTGGCAGTATGCAGCTTAACATTCACACTCATTTGTCAATCTTATCTGTAGTCTGTTAATCATTTACATTATCATTCATCCAAGTTGTCCACAGGGTACCATATATCGGGTTATTTTAGAGACTCCATCGCGAAAAATAAAATATCGATAAAATTGGTTTCATTATACAGTACAATATATAAACCATTTAGGTGAAAAATGGTTAGTGCCTCAAAGCACGACCTGATTTAACTTTAGTGACCCTACAACAGCATTTTGCCATGCTACTGTATCCTTCGCGATAACATTTTTTGCAAAACTGGAGGATTTTCAATAAGTATAATTTTTCATGACTCATTTGTTGTGTTATATATGATACATGCGTTAAAATTAATAATTGTAGCTGGTTCACCGTTACAATTAAAATACGCTAAAAAAACCTGATTTACGGTATATGTTTTTATAATTTATTTATCATTCAGCAAGCTGTGATTGCTTGATCCTTAAAGTAACATATTCAATTGAAGAATATTGATACATTTTTGTAGGTAGTGAGATTTCAAAACAGTTCCAATAATCTCTGTTTCACTAGAAAAAAAACTTTGATTTTTTGAAATAAGATCATCTTCAATTGGTATATTTTGCAACTGACAAGTTGTTGTTCGGTAAACAGAAGGTATTATTATTCAGTAAGATTATATGAATTACCAAATTATTTCATTGATCATTTTTGTTTTGTTGAAATAACATAAAAGGCAGCATATATATAATTAAATTTTGTTTTTCTAACGACACCATTTATCACATGTTTATCGTAAGTTTACCACAACATGTTTATACCACCTGTTGGTCAGTTTTAAACATGACCAGCTGACCCCTGTTGATTGGTAGAATCAAGGAGTTACCACCTGCGATTCTACGACAGATTGGTTTGTTCAGCTAAGATTACAGGTAAACACAACTCAATTAAGTCCACACCTGTCAGAGGAATTAATCCCCTGTCCTATTTCTTAATCCCGAAAACCAGGTAATCATCTAAATCCTTAAAGCTTCCTAACTTCTTCACAAACCAACAAAGTACAGATTTAGTATTCTATTTTTCATAGGCTTAAAGACATAATCACAAAGTTTTTTCATTTACCTTTACCAAATTGATAACATTTTTCTTTAGGATTATTTTCAAATAATTAGAATAAAGAAAACATTATTCAAAGTAAAAGTTTGAATTCAAAAATCATGAAAATATTATACTATATAGAATTTTGAGATATAACTTTACATATGGAATACAGTTTTGGGTATGTGGACCTAGAATATGCGACAGTTTATCCTAGTCTTACATAGAAATCTATAGATTTTAGTTTGTATACTCTACTTATGTTGTGTACTCAATCACCCTGTAGTTCCTACTGGGGTATATCATCAGGAAACCTGTAATTAACTGATATGATAAGTCAGGCAAGAGATGAAGAGATGATACAAAATCATTTGATCAGGTAAGAATGATCTCACATGGATTGAGGTCTAAATCAATTTAAACAATCTTTGTTTACAGACTTTTGTTTATATGTAATTATAAATGGAACAAGACCCAGGGGTGATGGTCTCCTAAACCCTCCCAGTATGAGTACCCACCCTGAGGCAGCAATGTGTATCCTCTTACAATGAGCAAATGCTCCTGACCGCTCTCACCTCACAATTCTTTAGACCTTTTGAAGGTACAAATAGAGACCTATCATATTACCCCACAAATTACTAGTTAGCTGGGTATATGGCTATTGCAAATCAGTTCTAAGTGTCAAACAGTCTTATTCACAATGAATACTGTACTGACGAGTTGATCCCACTGTCAGTAATTTTCATCACAGCTTTGACATAACCACGTAATCTTATACAATAATACAGATTCTATACATCAATGTCCGACACAGTAAATTCGCTACTTAAGTAAAATGTTGTACCTAACTTTCTTGACCGAAAAATACAAAAAAAAAAAATCAATACAAGGGAGATAACTCCTTTTGTCTTGAAGGGGGTGGAAAAAGAAAATATTCCTGATTGACACCTTTCTTCCTTTGAAAATACTTAAAGAAATATTGATCTGAACCAACTAAAGCAGTAATTCTCATGTGACTAAAGCAGTATCATAATGATGATACATACACCTAAAATACCAGTACACCACGAACTGCTGGTTTTAATGATAAATTATTTATCCTTCAATCATCAATCAAACATGCAATCAATGACAGCTCCCTGCAAAGGTAATGGGACAGAAAAGTTGTATCATGCTTGCATAGGATTTCAAACCAAACTGTTAGATTAAACAACATGTTTACTTTGGGAGAGCAATATCCCTGCATTGGCACCTCCCCAAATTCTTACAACCCAGAGTAAATTAGGTTTACTACAGATCTCTGAAGGGAAAGTGATATCCTGGTCACATACGCAGATTACCTTTGTGTATACAGAAAATGATACATGGATTCAAGACATTAATTTGAAATCAGATCCTCCAAGGACAAATTCTTAAATTAATATATTTTAGGGCAATACATGTAATTCTGATATGGAGATTTTTTTTTTGGCATGGAAAGGTGTAAATGTAGTGGTTTGGTTTCTGCTTATAAAAGGTCCTTGACTTTCAGGAGTCTTTAACCATGCTTTCAGCCAGAACACATAAAGGCTTACATGTGGTAAACCACTAGAATGGTGTCAAGTTATTCTCTGTGTTAATGAAAGTGTTCATTTTACAACTCTCCTTCAACAACAGGCATCTCAGTTAAACTGAACTGCCAGAAAGTAAAATGTAGCATGTGAAAAGGAATTTAAACAAATGTATTAGATTGTATATTTAGTATCAGAATACAGACATACATCTTATTTTCTGTTATTACTATCTACGAATACCTAGGTATCCATCTTATTTTCTTATGTTCCTATCTATTTTATGAAGAAGATACTCTAATATATTGTCTCTCTGAACTCCATTGTAAATAGAAATCAACCCACAATCACAGATATCTCTAAATGCCCTCAAATGTCGCAATATGAACTTAACATACAGCAACATTTACATACTAAATCATCAGATGCCAATAAAACTATTTCACCCCTGGACGAACCCTACCTGTTGGGGAAACCCTATCAATTAGCACCCCCAGAGCTTCCCTATTCCTATGAATGGCGTCCTGGGGAAGGAGCTTCACATAATGATTTGTAAATTGGGTGTAAATTAGCCCCTTCACAACCGTACAATAGGTACAGATATCTCCTGTATACTAACATTCAGCATACAGTTCAAACACTAGAAAGAAACCTTGGATATGATTTTTTCTTATTTTATGTAAACTGAAAACTTTTTGTTTCTTCTGTAGAGATTTCAAAATGTATTATTTCCTCATAAGTGAAAGCTTTGGAAACTTTTCAAGTTAAAAAAACATCTTGATGAAAAAAATTGAACCCCTCCTCCCTCATACTGACCATTTGATAAGGATACTGCTAATCAAAGATACTACTATCCTATACAGTATAGTGTTACTTTAATTGGCACCACTTCAAAGCTAACCTTCACCTACATATATACATGTATACAGAATGCTCATCTAAAGCTAACTTGTCAAATTGTGATGTCCTTTTACAAAATAAAAAATTATACTGATTCGTGTCAAAATCCACCTGAAATAAGAATATGTGTTCAGAATTTTCTTTTGGTATATGTTGTTTTTGTCCAATATCAAATTATCCATTGATCCAGATGTGAAAACTGTGATGAGTGTCATGTTACTATAGTAACTTTACAAAACAAACACTTTAGATGCCCTTTTTATCTGTTAATTACAGTATAATATACAGAAATTAAGTAACTTAGATAAAATCTCAAATTGATCTGCTACACTATCACTTAAAACTTATTTTCTTAATTTTCATTCAATTTTGAAACTTTAAATGTTTAAACAGAAATTAAAAAACTTACCTGTAGTTTAGAATTGCATGAATGTGTAAATGAAATCCACAGGGTTACAAAAAGTCTAGTAACAAGAAACACTGAATCTCTAACAAACCAAACAGATCATTCTAACACACTTACTTGTGTTTGAGAGTACACCAATGAACGAGTGATACTACCATCGTAGAAGTCAGTTTGAAACATAATACCAGGACAGCCAAGTGTCTGTTTAAAATCCGGGTTATCCTTTCAATCATTAGGCAATTGGCACCCAGCATGTGCCCCGGATCGCATTACACTAACTCCCTTTTTAAAAGTTTACAAGACAGACATGGTGCACATGCTAGAATCTTCTTCCTTGAGGGGGAGCAAGCACTAAACTCTATAGGGAGACCATCTCTTGCCAGTAGCAATGCATAAACCAGGATACATAAACTGTTTTTCTGTAGCCAACTGTAGTCAACATTCTTGGGGTCAGTCAGGTCATGTGACTTTCTAATTGTTTATTTGTGACTTTTCTTTACTCATTTTCAAAAAAAAGCTATAGCAAAATTTATTACAAACTACAATGTTTATATTTAAAAGTTCTAAAGCTATTAAAATTGTGTGAATATTATGTAAATTAAACATCTTCATATAGCTTCAGCTGATGTGTCAGTGATCTTGAAATTATACCAAAATTATAGCACGTTCTGTCACGGTTACTTGATTTTTCTACCTATCGGAGCACAAATAGGTGGTTATTAAATTGTTCCTACTTTTCAAATTTGTACTTAAGAATGTGTCTATACAGTGAGATCTGTTACGATCTTAAGAAAACATTTTAATGGCTTGATAAACACGATAAACAGCTATTTAAATTCTAAGCAATTCAGGTCATTACAGAAATATCTTTTTAAAACTTTTATGAGTTTAAAATAAATGGAAAATTATTCAAACCATTTATTGTAAAATATTTTCAGTATAATGATACTAGCATTTTAAGGCAACTGATCCAAAGCTTCTTTTGAAACTTTTGATGTGAACGTGTATCAAATGATTTAACAATGAAATTTCTTGTTGAAAGTGTTGTTTAAATTGGAGTCAAGTGCTGTTATTTGATATTTGTGATAACCTTAACTGTAGTTTGCATGGCTTTATCAGAGACATTTAAGGGCACTTTGCGGTCAGCTATAATTGAAATGTGAAGTGTTTTAATTAAGTGTCATGAGGCCTGGGTTTATAAGCCCTCCTCCCAGGTAACGCTCGTTCACCAAAACCACAGCCATAAATGTCATCCCAGTGACACAGGCTAATTACAGCAGGTGGACACTTAAAAAATATTGACCACAACTGATGACCGTTGGTCTGTCCTCATCCCATTCAAACTTGTCTCTTTATTTAGGAAATCTCCCCACCCCCCCCACCCCGAAAAATAGAAAGAAAAACATCCAATCAAATACAGTAATTGCAAATTTCAGTTTAAAGAGGAAAATTATGACAGAAGACATCTAAGACCAGTTTAATTATCTTGTCTCTAAAATAAAATGCTCTTTCTTAGTAATCAGGTGTACCTTATATCCTAACTCATTCATCCCTGAAAACATATTTGAACTCTTCCAAATCAAAGGTTGGAAAAGTTCATTATGAAACATCTGGGGTGATTGAGATAACTCCTGAATGAGAAGTTCTATTTTTATCCAGTTTCCATGTGAAGTACATTTCACTTTCCTCCCCTACATGTATACACTTGTATACTATTGCAGTACTGGGTTTCTACCTTAAGTTAAGATGACATGCTCTACAGAGAAGTAATTGTTTCTCCTCCCTCCATTGTCATAGTCTATGAAGGGAATATTCTCCCCTTGACATTTCTATTAGCAGTATGATTTACACTTCGGTCTGAGTCAGGTAGTGTGCCCATCTGATACCAGAAAAAGGTTTATGTTTCCCTCTGCAGGAGGCAGATACATTCTAGTACGTGACCTATCTAATACAAAAAATATAAGTGCTTGTCATTTTCTGCCAAATACCAGCTCACAATATAATCCTCTTTTTATTCCTCCACAAATAAGTGTCTACAGTTGTAAATAAAGTAACCCCCATCCCCCAAGATATTTCATTCTGGTTAGAAATAAACCTGTAACTGTTTTGATCTCCTTAAATAAGTTTAACTATCACCTTTCATATTATGTACCATATTTTACCGTGAATAAGCCCCCCACTTTGGTAAATGTTTTTGAAACAGGGTAGAAATAGAAAGCATTTTGCTGCTTTTGGAAAAAACGTTCGAATAATCTTGTCCACAACAGCATTCATCCATATATATTTTGTCCCACATAGACAGGAATAACATACAAGGCCACTTGGCAATGAAGATATTGCTTAAAAAATGTCCCCATTAACTTTTTAATAGCACATGCATATAAAGATTTCCAGTCATGAAGTATCTTCTTGGGAGGGCATTTTCTGCTTTTGTTACAATTCAAAATGAATGCTTCATACTTCTACAGAACTTTTGAAAGAAAATGTAACGTCAAATTCTGATCTATTTTAAGACAAATCCTTTGAAATAAAGACCAGTTTTTTAACCTGGGTTAATTTGAATCAGATCGGGCTGGTGATTGTACCGAAGGTTATCCTGTTTTTGTGTGTGTGTGTTTTCCAGTACCATGTATCGTAAAGGTTACTAGGTGTGATTAGGTGATGGGTTGTTTTGAATGCTGATAAAACAGTTGCTTGGTAACCAAGTGTGAACGGAGCTTCCTCACCATTAAAAACTTGAAAATCATTTTAATCAATTTGCTCTCTGTGGTCTCCCTTGAAGTTCAAACAACTGTGCATACCTTTCACTGCAAAGCTCGGAGCATGCACTGCAGTCTCGCCGGATGTAATGAAGTGGGTAAACTAAAGTACACATGTACCAGACAAAAAAATCAGAATTTCTCATCTGGAACTGTAGATCATAACATGGCCTTAAACAGATATATCACAATATTTGTGCTTACGTATAATCAAATCAACACAAATATGACGAAATAAGTTTACAATTTGTTCCTATGATTAATTTGCTAATTACAGAACCATACTAAAATTAAGCCAATATTTTTATATAAACGATCAATTGGTAAAATATTCTGTCTGTATCATTTTCTACAAATAAAATAGTTTTTTCTTTTACCGGGGAAATGTTTTTTTTCAGAGAATTTCATTTCTATATTGAAATGGTTCAGAAAGATTAAAACCCAGTCAAACTGAAAGTGTGACAGTCCAGCTTGTCAAAATAATGAGATATCAGGTTACTGACATCCAGATAACCTACCATCATTGATTGACAATGTATGGCACTTGTACGGGACCTTAATCCTGGGCGGTGCATCCCACTGCACATACCCTCTCGTTTCATTAACTCTAGGTTAAAAGCTGGTGTCTGCTGCAAACAATTACAACATGCTGACATCAAACCAGCAACCCCTGGGGAACATATGGCTTCCCTGATTGCCTGTAGCATGATTAACGTACAAGATTTCTGTTAAGTCATATTTACGCTCCACTTTTTTGAAGGTATGTCAAAATAGCTCCAGAAGCAAAAATGCCTCATTAAGAGCTCTGCTCATTTATACAACAAACCAAGGCTTTCAAAATGTTCTTCCTTTTCAACTTTTTTTGTTGGATACCTTTTTGCATATTTCATTTTCAAATTCCTACACATGGAAAATGATATTGTGGAACAAAATTTTTCAGTAAGTTTGTGGACCAGGTCATTAGAATTTTTGAAAAGACAAATGGTTCCCTTTCAGCTGTACCCAAACCAATTTGATCCAAACTGGTTACATTAAATGGAAATTAATTTACTGGTTTTGTAGGTGTAGGATAAGTTTCAATGACATGACTTGTTTCAGATTAATTTATACTGTACTTTACAATAACAGAAAATTAGTGACTATACAAAGGGGATAAATAGAGTTCAAACTTTTTTGATAAAGCTCTCTTTAAAATTTAAAGTTTAAAATTGTTCTTTTTCTAATTAGAAAAAAAAATTTTCCATAGGGTTTCAGTATTCTGATTCTCAGTAAGGTAAATTTAATCAAAAGCTATAAAAAATCAGGTACATAAGATAACCTTCATTGCAAGTTGGTTGATTTAATTAAAACCATTTATAGGTCTAAAGGTTTCACAAATATCAATTAGAACAGAAACTACCTACGTCATTGACTGTCAATTATATCAAATTTCTAATGTATCTTGATAGAAAATGCAATGAACAAAACCTTTTATGCTATGTCCTACTTACTGTAGAGCTTCAGTATAATCACTGAGGTATTTAATCACACTTTTTGATGACAAAGAGAAAGGTATCCATAATACTAGAATGAGGTTGTAATGATTTCCTTAAATTTTTCTTTGGTAGAAAGTATATTTAAAAAAAAAAACTCATCAAAACTTACATTTAACAGGGATCATGAAAACAGAGACTGATGTGGATTTAAAGATTCATGTTTATGAAATAACTTCAAAATTTTAAGAGCAGTAACAGAAAATAAATTTGTTTTGAACAGATAGAAAAATCTTTACAGCTTTTTCATTGTGAATCATATATTTCTTTAAAAAAGTTTTTCTATACAATATGCTGGAATTATAAAGAAATCTTGAAAACAGAATGTTGCTTAATGGTATCGTAAACAAGTTGAGAGTTAAATATATCCATTTTAAAACCCATTGAATGGAGCTGTTTGGACCAGTAAAGGGACAGTTATTGGTTATAGTTATGGTTTTCCGAGCTCATCTGCCATAAGACCCTTTTTTACGCTATGATTGTATGGTAACCCCTAACATTACCATAACACGCAAGACTTAAGTGTTCTTCAATTCAAACGTATTGCAAAGAGGTCCTGCTGTAAACACAGTAGACATAGTATTCATAGGGAAGTGTTAATGGATACAACAGAAACCAACTTCAAATAGAACGTTGTTAGAGCTATCCTAATATTGACTCTCCGAGGCAAAACACATGACACACAAACTCATGGATGTTATGTTCGTGGATATAATTACGAATATGTCTACCTTTTCCATCAACTGTGAACTTACCAATTTTATAGGTAAATCATTCCGGTCTGTCAACATGAAAATACTATCGTATCAATAGTTGGCGGACACTTCTGTCAACATGTTTACACGGCACGACCAGAGACGAAAGCCAACAGGAATAAAAGAGACTATTTTGTTTACGCCCGTAATTTGTAAAGACTTTAATGTTGGAAGATAATCCTTAAGTCAAAATATGTAGATGCAGAATTATAACTGACGTCACATCACGATTTTTAAACTATTCTTTTCTATTGTGAGTCACTTACCTTTCTCATGAAGGGACTCTTGTGTATGTAGTAACTAATTCCGTCAAATATATTCCGTTTAGAATTTACACTTTTTAACTGACACTTTGAAACCACCTGGGCAGATTTCACATGTTGTTTTTCATCCTATTAAACTTGATCTGTTCTACCTGAAATTCTACACATTGATATATACCTGAACTGAAGGAGAGTACAGGTATGCTCTACATTCCCAGGTATATACAGGTAGCGTACCTGTGTGACGATCAACAAAATCAATATTACACCTTCTACAGGTAAGTTATCAGGCTCCAGAGATCTGAATAGCGTGAGTGTATAGCGGAGGTCAGATACCTACAAACGTACCAATACATGTATATATATAATATCGACAACTAAAGAACGCATCCGCATTCGATTAAATATTTGTGGTGGCACAATTAAGGTTGATCGCATGTAAAAACCTCACAGGCTAAACACATATAATAAACATACATAAAAATGTAAAAGGATCAAATAACTGTCACATCTCTTCAAAATAAACCCTGTTAAATGTAATTTATAGGCTCATTCTGTCCATACGACATTAACATTCTAGTTTGTACTTGGTTAACTTAATATCGTCTGTAGATAATACAATCTATTATATGAAGACAATATGCGCCAATATATCAGTGACAAATGTCTGACCTTTTCACCTTCAAAACTCTTAAACAATAGCACACACCACCCCAGCTAAGATTTTGGCAAAATTCCTTCATAGACATCTATATTATTATTGATCAATTTTTAACAGTACAAATTGATTCTTGTGGAATTTAGTAAATCTTATCTTTACTTCCGCGATCTGTGTGTAGCCTAGACTTGTACAGACAATCCCAGTCAACCCTTTACAAACTGTATTACGTTATTCTACCAATAATATTTGCGAATCGGTAACATGTGAAGAATTTTGATACATTTAACAGCCTTAGGCTTACCACTCTCACCCTCTTACATCAATATCTTTGTAACGTTTAATTTAAATTTCAGACATGTTATGAAATGATTTTCCAACGGAATTTATAAAACTCTGTGTATTAAGGGATGTGTAAGGTATGCTGATTATTTGATTTCACACCTGACAAATCACTGCATTATTGGGGAAAGTCCCCGAGCTACCAATAGGAGAAGAAGACAATAAAACTAAAGATACTACATAGATATACATGTCACAATCATGTTTAATGGTATCCAAGTCTTGTACAGATACCAACTTCTCCTTGAAGGCAAATAATGTGACAAACCTGGTTAGCTTCCCAATAGCGCCTGTTTCCCATCCACATATAATCATATACATGAACACGAACTATTTAAAAACCACATTTTATACAAAATTTCTTAAATTTTAATAAATTCACCTGAAGACACATTTGAACTCTTCCAATTCAATGAAAGGAAAAGTTCGTTTTGAAATTTCCGGGATGAATCAGTTAAAAAGTTATATTTAAAGATTTTGTTTGATACTGTGCCTTGTTAAGAGACATGTTTCTGGTAGTTTAAGTCTGTGTAAGGTTGTGACTTTGCCAGGAGTCTAGGTAATGATGGGTGATCTGAGATCTATTAGTACCCTTCCAGCCATACATATCACTGCCCTAAATCTAATGTCTATAACATCCCTAACAGGTGAATCCCATTTTTAGAAGATACTGTTTAAAATTTGTAAGATTTTCAGATTGTGAATGATATGATTTGCTGTTGTAGATGTGACCTTTATACCCCTACTTTATGTTGTTATAGAAGATGCTTTATACCTCTTTGATAGAGGCTGAACTAACAGAACTTGCAGGCTATATAGAGGGATACTGACAAAGAATTTTTCAGGAAGAAATTCTTGAGGAAAATTTCATGAAGAACGGCTTTTAAACATGGTCGTTGATTAAAGACACCTGAAATTGTATATTAAGAAGTGTGTGAAAATTGTTGGAAAAGGCATTTTCAGCATCACAAACAATATTCTAAAATCTGCTGCAATTTGATAAATACAGTTATAACTCAAGTTTTGCAAATCATAAATGCCATCATTTTAATTTCTCACTGGTTGAGTAAGAGTCCTATATTTTGATTACACTCCAACATATGGGCTGAAGTAGAGCCAGGTATACTTAAAAAATTCAATTTCAAATTCTGATTGAATGCATTGTGTTTCCAATCCAATGTCATTACTCAACATTCCGGTTAAACACAATATCTATGAAATAAATTCAAAACATCAATCACGCTTGAAATGAGGACGGAGACCTTGAGAAAAGGACTGAAAATGTGAAGAATGTTGACCCATTTATTGACAATTGAGTGCCTTACAAAGGATATCGTTTTTGTACAGTTATCTGCAGACCTCTCTGTACAGAAATAGCAATCAATGAAAACCAGAGTCCCTGACGCCACCACAAAGGTCCCCTGTTGCTGACACATAAGGGTGTATTACTGAGGCCCCATGACCAAGATATCACACATAAAGCTGCCAAATAGGGACAGCTGATGACATCCGACAAACTGTGAAGTGTCAATCGTTGACAGAGTCCGATTAAAAATATTGGTATGTTACTTTAATACCTAACCAGTAAATAATTACCCCACAAAAATATTTTTAAACCCAAAAGCAGCAATTCCCAAAAACCCTGCAGAGGTTATTTTTCATTTCCAAAACAAGTACATGAACTTGCAACCTAATTTAGTTTGATTCATTTTGTTTTATGTCCTATTAACAGCCAGGGTCATTTAAGGACATGCCAAGTTTTGGAGGTGGAGGAAAGCCGGAATACCTGAAGAAAAAACACTGACTTATGGTCAGTACCTGGCAATTGTCCCATGTGCGATTTGAACTCCCCCACATGGTATTTGAACTACCAACCCGAAGGTGGAGGGCTCGTGGTAGAATGGCGGAACACCTTAACCACTCGGCCACCATGGCCCCTACCTTACAAGATTAGGCCAATATAAAACATCATAATGAAGCAGTGATCTATCTATGTGGGAGTCCCGAGTCCAGAACTCCTAAAATTATGAAAGGACTCATAGAAATTCTGGAAATACTTCAATTTAACATTGTGGGACCCATAGTTTTCAGCAATATTTACAATAAGGACCCATGAAAATAAATTATAAATTGATCGCTGATGAGGGTACAAACTTTTGAAAATACCCGAAATGTAAAAGTGAGTTGCAATGCTGAGAAAGCAAAATTCGTTGGGTGTGTTTATGATGCTCAACCAGCAATAACTGCCTTAACTGGATCAGAAAGGTATTATTTGTTAATTTTGTCGAACAGGTAATACTTGTACCAGTTATATAAATGATGACTAAAAGTCTTGGTATGCATGTATGTAATAAAAGCACAAATGTTTACCTTGTATAAACTCAAAATCTTTGTCATGCTAAATAAGAGGTTCATTTACATACAACATCATTTAACTATTACAAACAGCAATTTCAGTGAAATGAATATTTAAGAATTTGTATCCGCTACCTATTCAAATGTGCTCAGATAACATAAAAGAATAGAAAACTCACTTGATATCAGTTTTTGTAAAATACATTCACTGTAACTTTCTACACTAACTATCATATAGTTTCAATAACTCAGAAACATTGATAAATGAATGCTCAATTTCACTGAAAGGTTGATAAATGAATGCTCAATTTCACTGAAAGATAGAAAACTGAACTGAATGTTCGATTTCACTTTTAGTTGGAGTTTACATTTGTTTTGACCTTTCTGATAAGTTTTGTTGTCCATTGTCTAACTTGACCAGTGTGATGGATGTGTTGACATATCTGACCACAGATAAGCCCACCCTGATAACTCCAGTAATCTCTGTCATCCATCTAGATTGCCTGGTACGTAAGTATGAATAATGACGAACTTACGTGTCCACAACTGTCCTAGATAGACTTGCTTGAGTTATTTCTGGGATATTTTGTAATTCTCTTCTTTGTCACTAGGTAAAATTTCATCTTGGCTCTTTTTCACTTTACCATAATATGCATAACAGAAACAGATTAATTACTCAAAACATACCGATGTTTATGCATTTATCACTGTAAAGAATCAATCTTGAACTCTTAGAGATTATGAATTCCAGTGAGTTGAACGCCCTATCAAGAGCTATAGTCTTTCAAGATCTTGTAAAATAACAAAACTTTGATAATATACAACAAGCACTAATTTTAAATCTGTGAATTTTGTTATGATTTTGAAACCTCTACAATCCTATTATTTAACAGTGAATGATACACAGATAAACTAGGTCCAAGTTCCCCCCCACCAGTAGATGATTGTGGCAGTGCCTCGTCAATCATAGCGATTGTCTTAGTTCATTCTAGTGATTGCTTATCTATAATAAAATTGAAGTTTTCCTGTATTGCTGTGATGAGGACATTCCATGCATGACAGGAAATACTTTATGTCACCTCCTGTGATTAGTCCCCTTTTGTCAGTAATGACTTCTTTGCATGAGACGTGTAATATTTGCTCCGGGTGAGCGTCACGGACCTACCCTAAACCTATCCCCCAACTATAAACTGTTATAAAAATGTTCTTGACATTATGAAAACTATAAAACCGCATTTATAGCCTGTCAACATGCATGCCGCTTTGATAAGTTACGCTGTTATGCTTTCCGACTTGTCGACACCCAGATACCCATTTTGAGGGTCGATTGTTTGACCCCTCCCCTTATTCAGTCATGAACACAATGAGGTAGAGGACATATTTAATCACTATCTGCATCCTAGTCAAAACACATTCCACACTTTCTACCCTATGTCCGGGTTACAACACAAAATCAAAAAACCATTTCCAATGATTAGTTCTGGCAGGCCCTAAAAGAATCCCTCATATCTTCAATTTACATTCTTGTTTTTATTGCAATTTAACGCCCCTTAAACTCACAAAATAATTAACAGTAAATAATTCTTGCATATTTAACAGCGAATTCCACAGCTATTGCTTGTTTATCAACTGATTTGGGTTGAGAAAAGTGTTTCACAGCCTTACGCTTCTAAAGCATTACCAGATCATGAATAATTTGTTGTGGAAGGTGATACAGGTTGGTTTTGTCCATTACCTTGGCTGATACATAATAATAGGCGTTTTATAGGTCTCCACACAGGGCTGGTGGCTGTGTACTTCTGGTCGATACTCACAGACTAATAGCAACATACACAAGTCCATTATCAAAGTATTCCTTTAAAGCAGATAGTTTCATAATGAACCTTATCATTAGATTTAGAGATGAGATTTTTACTTCACTCTTGAGGTTTTTCACATATCAGTAAAAACATATCAAAAGCATGTGGAAGACAAGTCCCACTACAAACAAAACATAATATTGTATATCTCCAGCACACACATAGGCATACACTCACAGGGAGATATTAGCCAAGTGGCAAAGGACTAGAAGTTAGCGCCTAATAAGGCAGCCCCTGCAAATTCCTATTATTGTTTTATGTTGTATCAAAATTGTATGTCTCTGTACTGTAAAGCACTTTAGAGTAGCTTATGTTGGCTAGATAGGGCACTGTATCAAATGTTGTATATTTATTTATATCATTCTATTAAAGAAACATATCCCTCGTCCTTATTTACAAACAGGTTCTAAAATATGAAATACTACTCACATGACCTAATATTGAAAACTTACAGCATTAAATATGTGTGTGAAAGAACCTGTCTTCAGATCTCAACAACTCCATCTTTCAAGTGAGAATCAAGCTTTAGAACTGTAAATAATTCATGAGATTGAAACTTACACCATTCAACGGGCCATCAAAGTGATCTTTATTTAAAAGTCTATAGTCCATAAAACTGCTAGCGGTTGCCTGCTTTGACCCGGAGTAGGTGGTCACTTATGAGTAAACATGAGAACAATACCCAGTCAACCATCAACAACATGTTAATGGCAAATTCATCGGACACTGAAACATCCACTTTAACTTATACAGCAACTATTTTACACCCACATAGGCTGGTACACAATGCCCAAACTTATTATACATTAGGGTGTAGATAAAGGGTATAGACAATTCAGAAAAAACAACCAGGTATGAGTCACAGAGAGGTCATCAGGTACAATTGGTCAAGCCCCCAAAGTATCCATTATCTTCTGTTCCAGTGATTTCCTTAATAGGTACAACCATTTCTAGCTGGACATTAAAGGTAGACCGATGATCAACTCTGTCCACCTTAATGTTAGAGGTAAAAAGCGTTGTCAGCTTACTGTTTCATTGAATCAATATTAATCAACTCATTTATCCATCAAGACACATTTAAACTCTTCTAATACAAAGGTTGGACTGGTTCATTACGAAATTTCAGGGGTGATTTAGCTAAAACAAATTGTAATAACATTTTATGAATATTATCAATAATTGAACCTAACAATAAATTAGGAAAACAGCCAAGACAGAAATTGTTTCAAAATTCTGCTGTAAGCATACAACTTCCAACTTCCTTTAACAAAAGCATCAAATCATTAAAAACATTAACTTGAATTAATTTAATTGAATCACCAAAGTATAGATTAAAGAAATCAGGTGCATGTTTCACTTTTAACCCCCCAAGCAAATAAAAATAATCTTCAGTAAAGTCTATAAAAGGTTGAAAACTGATCCGTTTGTTCCTGATCAAACAGCAATTGATGTATAATTTTACTGAAAATCTGGCCGTAAATAGCCGTGTTTCAGAAACAACAAAGCTTTAATCATTTCCCTTGTGTCTCTATGAATATGAGATAGCTGTTTTCATTTTCTCAGTGCTGGTTTCCATAACTAATAGTGATAGCAATATTCCTCTTTATCTAGACAAGTGGGTTTTTATCCAGGTATGAGTGCGAGACAATGGCAACCAGCTGACTGATCCGCTCCACATGTGGCAGTCGAGGGTTCATGAATCACAGTAAAAGTGCCAGACAATTATTAGAAAAAAGAAAAACGTGTATCTTAATTCTATTGGATCAATATCATTATCTGAGGAACTTCTTTATCCCGCACACATGTCACGTTCAACAGTTCAAGGTGATAGAATGCAAAAAAGACAAAACTCTGACGACAACAACAGGTCACAAAGAAATATCAAATATCCCCAGAGTGATACATATTATTTTTGTATGCAGGTCACTACACATAAAGAAAAATAGAAAAAAAAATATGTTGAATTGATTTAGTAAAACCTCGCTAGGAACTTCAAAGATAATTACCAAAAGGAAATGAAAGGTTGGTTTCCATTGGTTGTAATTGTTGATGCATTCAGAATATTAATCAATCGCAGCTTCTGTCGCCTTTATCAGAATTAGTAAATTAGGTCCCAATAACAAAGGTGACTTTACAGGTCACAATGGATAATGGTCTTATCACCATGACGATATTACTTCTATGGCCTTACATGGGGTCGAGGCTAGTGACCGGTACAATGGACCACTGGTCGGTCAATTATTTACAAATTACGGCTGATATTGATCCAGACACTGTTGCTTATCCTATTAATTATTGATTCAGTTTGGACAATCACAGAGAGGTATGGAGATTGGTAATCACAGTAATGTTTTTTTAAATTCTGGTAGCGATTCATCAATACATTTTTCTATCCAACGTTATGAAATGTAATGAATATTTTATCAAGGCTTTTCAAATAAAAGGTATGAATCACCTTTAACCTAATGGCAGATGAAGTCATGAAGAGAAAAGAAGAATTCTTGATGCATATTTAATTGAACAACACACACACAAACACACATATTGGTCTTAAATCTTTACCGGTTTCTTTAGAATAGAATGCTTTCAACAATGCTACATTAATCCACCTTCATTAATGTCTTGTAAATATTTAACAAAACCTGTGCTCATTAAAATTCAATGTTTCTTTTCCTTGATGGAAACAATAGTCCATTAGGCGAAACATTCGATATACGTACCCCATTGGGGACACCGGCTGGATCTCTCATCTCGTTCTGATGTCTTCTCCCTCTCCCTGCGAAAGACAGAATCACAGAAACAAATGAAATAAACAAGTAAACTGAAATATCCAAAGGTAATTGTATGAGAATTAGTGACTGGGTTATCAATATAATTTCTGTATGTGTGAGAAACTTCAGTACAGAAATGAAGGAAGTTGTTAAAACAAAGGTGTAATAAATACATCAGACTTGTCAATACCCACCGTTATGCAGGTGATTGATATCAGCTTAATGACTGAACTTGTTGTATATATAATGGTTTGGCCATAAAACGGAAGTTGTAAAAAACAAATATTTGTCCTAAATTGTTTACGAAAGGTCATACAATCTCATCTTTTCAGACACAAATATCTCTTCCCTGATATTTTATAAATAGAATTTTTTTCATCATGTGGAAATAATGACACAAAAAATTATAATATTTTCCTGAAATCTGATACTGAAGATGTTTAAAATCTAATGACAAAGACAGATTCAAGGTGTTGATAAACACACTTTAGACTGAGTGAGTAACACTATAGACAGGAAAATTCTGTATCTATCCTTCCAATAATTAGATGCAACAATTTAAATGTTTATGCTGTAACAATGTTGCATATCACATGTACAGTTTAAAGAATAAACCTGTACAGAAACGTATGAACATACCTAAGATGAATATACCATTAAACATTTGCGACTCTAGGACCCAGCGTGACACTATCATCTTAGTAGTTTTGGCAGGAATAACTGTACAGATTCGTATTTGTTACAAGTCTTATAAGATTAAGGAGGAAGTTGTAAAAAACACCAACAGGGTTTGTAAATAAATACCTGAGCCATAAAAACCACAATTCTGTCAAATGTTTTGTTGACCTCGCCTTCTCCTGGGTCAGTATACCTGGCATCAGGGTTAATAAAATAGGTCTCCCTCACACCAATCTTGCTATAAAACCCACTGAACAAAGAGTCCAGTGATTGTAAGATTACACAACAAATCTCTTTGATGTTCCATGCAAAAAATCATCTGTTTACCTACATTATGACTTGTAATATAATTCTGCTACTTTAAGACCCCCTGGCAAGATAACACCAAAGTCAGAATATTTCTTTATCATTTCTTAACCTTAGAAATTGATCTTGACAATAATCTGTCCTTTGCTATTGAAAACCTTACTTACAGAGTCAGAAGTGTTGACGCTGCAGGCAAATTGTAAGTTTGATCCTACAAATTTCATTGTTAAAACACTTATGATCTTTTCACCTTGAGTACAATAACTTGCTGTATTTAAAAGACCAATAATTTCTACTTATAAGACTTGACAGAAAGTCAACACCTAGCTTTAGAGGGTCAATAAAAGAATTTGGCACAGGTAAATTTAATATCTACTGATCGGATTTGCAGGCATGGTCAAGCAAAGTTCAGTATTAAAAACAGGTGATTATTGAAAGCTCAAATCTTGTATAGCATATAATCTTCACAAGTCAAATTTCCCACAAGGAAACAATGTACCAAGTACTTGAAAGTTTACCGCCTATGTATCAGAATTGTAACACGGCCATATACAGTATGTTTGAATCCTTTCTCCTCAATTAATAAAGCTGTAGTAAAAAGATTTTTACCTGGTCGTACTGAAAGGCTGTTGTGAATCACAACTTACATGTTTATGTGTTAGCAACTGATTTAAAAACAGTAACTGCAGTAAAATAGAAAGTAGAAATCATGATTCATGAGGAATAATGAAAAAGAAAATCTGAAGAGACCAGAACTTTTATAAGATGACAACTTTAGCGAAACTATTACTAATGTTTAGATGGCATATGCACTCTCACACACAAGATAAGTTCTTTATGATCTCTGTCATGTCAGCTGTTCTTTATAGACAGGTACAGTATATCCTTTATATAAATGTGTTCATTATAGACAGGTACAGTATATCCTTTATATAAATGTTTTCATTATAGACAGGTACAGTATATCCTTTATATAAATGTGATCATTATAGACAGGAACATTGTAACCTTTATATACAGGTGTTCTTTATAGACAGGTACAGTATATCCTTTATATACATGTGTTCATTATAGACAGGAACATTGTAACCTTTATATACAGGTGTTCTTTATAGACTGGTATAGTATATCCTTTATATACATGTGTTCATTATAGACAGGAACATTGTAACCTTTATATACAGGTGTTCTTTATAGACTGGTACAGTATATCCTTTATATACATGCGTTCATTATAGATAGGAACATTGTAACCTTTATATACAGGTGTTCTTTATAGACTGGTACAGTATATCATTTATATAAATGTGTTCATTATAGACAGGTACAATATATCCTTTATATAAATGTGTTCATTATAGACAGGAACATTGTAACCTTTATATACAGGTGTTCTTTATAGACAGGTACAGTATATCCTTTATATACATGTGTTCATTATAGACAGGAACATTGTAACCTTTATATACAGGTGTTCTTTATAGACTGGTACAGTATATCCTTTATATACATGCGTTCATTATAGACAGGAACATTGTAACCTTTATATACAGGTGTTCTTTATAGACTGGTACAGTATATCATTTATATACAGGTGTTCTTTATCGACTGGTACAGTATATCCTTTATATACAGGTGTTCTTTATAGACAGGTACAGTATATCATTTATATACAGGTATTCTTTATAGAAAGGTACAGTATATCCTTTATATACAGGTGTTCTTTATAGACAGGTACAGTATATCATTTATATACAGGTGTTCTTTATAGACAGGTACAGTATATCATTTATATACAGGTATTCTTTATAGAAAGGTACAGTATATATACAGATGTTCTATATAGACAAGTACAGTATATCATTTATATACAAGTGTTCTTTATAGAAAGGTACAGTATATATATATATATATAGGTGCTCTTATAGACAGGTAGTTTCTTTTATATACAGGTGTTCTTTATAGAAAGGTAAAGTATATATACAAGTGTTATTTATAGACAGCTACAGTATATATACAGGTGTTCTTTTTAGACTGGTACAGTTTATCATTTATATACAGGTATTCTTTATAGAAAGGTACAGTATATCCTTTATATACAGGTGCTCTTTTTAGACAGGTACAGTATATCCTTTATATACATGTATCCTTTATAGAAAAGTAAAATATTCCTGGTATCCTTTTCAAACATGTATCCTTTATAGATAGATACAGTATAAACTTTTATATACAGGTGTCCTTGATACAATGTCCTCTATAGACAGGTATCATTTATGTACAGGACTTCTCTATAGCCAGCTTTCACTAGTCATACACTGATTTGCTATTGGCAAACAATTATTATCAACAGGTTAATATCAAACAATTTAGTCAATTGTTCTTTTTATCCACCTTTATATAAGAAATAAGGCAAATTAACAATGTGATGTGATAAATATGTGCCCTGTAGTACATGCTGAGTACAAAGGTGACTGTACAGTGACTATATGGTAGTTGGTCAAAAATTCTTTAACCTTCAGACACAATTATTTTCTTTTAATATTAAATTGTTGACCTTCCAACAAAGTGTTTATAAACTGATTTAAACTCAGAAATGCTTCCTATCTGTGTTGATCTCTGGATTCTCTAACTTACCTGGTCTCATGGTGAGAAATAGTCACAGTCAACCCACTATTCCCAGGGATTTGCCTTCACACACTAAACAGCACACTTGAAACCGTTAAAAAGGAATTCCGTAACAAATCAAACACAGGAATTGAAATTTCCTTCACATCTTGAATAATTGTGGAACTCCAACAAGCACCCGATTTCAAGATCTGACAAAAAATGACATTTTACAGGATATGACACTTCTCCGCTGTGAAATATTGACAATCGTAAATCCTAATAGTCGTGTTAACGGCGGAACTGTTGAACTTGAAATGATTGGCGTAGAGAGAATCCGGCTCTAATCCACATGTAACAACAAAGTTGTAATGACATTCCACAAATAGCCCTAGCTCAGGTAGTAAACACAGCACAGGGTCAGTACTATGACTCACACTAACCACTCTACCTGTACCAGATCACCTGTCCAGTTTTGACCTAATAGTTAGTCAGTCAGTATAGTAGCATTGGTCAACATTGACCACAACAGCACCAGCATAACTGAGAATATGTATAAACTGACCAGTAAGGCTGAAGTTTGTGAAGTGACCAGGCCTGACACTGGCTCCCTACCTATACACTACAGCTATAACTAAGGGACACCATCTGCTCCAGATCAAAGGTGTACTATATACCAGCTAAATGGCCCATCAGGAATTAGTCTTTATTGTATACATATGATATATGTCCTACGATAGCCTGTGGTCAATGACAAATCCGGCCATTGACCATACAACTAATATAAGGTACAGCTTCAATTAAGGTACCAGTTCTATACAAAATGTATAACAACAGATTGATCTAAATCCACCTAAAATGTATTGATTGCAATTAAAAATTCACTTTAGAATCGCAAACGATCAAATAGATAGAGTCACAAACAGTTTGTTTAAATCAGAGTCAATATTATGGAATCAAACAAGATTAAAAAATCTACTGAAGCATATTTCCATAGCGAAGTCGTCATTGCTGAATCATGTGTGATGTTTCATTGACAGTTCCATACAACTGTCAGAATAATAAAGAACGTTTATACAAATCACTATTGTTCACAGTGTTAAGGTCAAATTCTCATCCAACAACGGAGCACATGTACGGTAAAGCATTTGTATACTAAATTTCCCAGCAAAGAATAGTTTCCCTCTTGTTAATCAGAATATCCTTACCCGTAATACTAAAATGTAAGAATCGTTTGACGGTGATAACAGTGAGTCGATCAGTATAGTTTGAGTAAAATTAAGGTTTAGTGTGGAATTCAGTTAATTAACATCTAGGTAATGAACATAAACATCTCCTTGTAGTCCACTAAATGATATTCACAATATCCTGGTGAATGCAGATCAACACATTTTACACCTCATAAGAAATCCCATGTAATGATGATTGTTCCCGTTACTTAATTAGAATCCAGTACATAGAATCCACACAGAGCCTTGTATTACCTGTATTACAGGTACGCTACGAAGTGCAGAGCAAACAGACCTCAACAGACAGTGCGTTTTGCATGAACAGGTGGAGCGTTACCCGACTCCAAAGGTGCCATGTCCATACAAGCCACTGTCAGCTTATATTATCGACCGGTGCATCTCCCAACAACCTATGTGGTCCAACGCCCTCCGCCTATAAGGGGACGCTTACCTTGGGGTTTACCTGAGCCCTTACTGACACCCCCTTTTTATGTTGGATCTACTCTAGCTATTTGCTAGATATCCAATCTGCCTTTTAAATGTGTCACATAAACAATGCTGGTGCTATTGTTACCCTTGCTCTGACCCTCTCTCATCTTACATATGTCACAAATGTGAAGTTCATGCAATTTTTACCCCCTGAAACAAAACCCTTCTTCACCAAACCCAATTCTTCATTGAAAAGTATGTTATTAATGCTACTGTTGCCCTTTAAAGCCCTTTGCTAGTTATGAATATATCACAGATGTACTGTGGGTGTTATTGTCACCCCTTGTCTCAACCCTTCTCAAGCTGTCTCAACCCTTCACTAGTTATGAATATGTCACAGATGTACTGTGGGTGTTATTGTCACCCCTTGTCCAAACCCTTCACTAGTTATAAATATATCACAAATGTACTGTTGGTGTTATTGTCACCCCTTGTCTCAACCCTTCTCAAGCTGTCTCAACCCTTCACTAGTTATGAATATATCACAAATGTACTGTGGGTGTTATTGTAGCCCCTTGTCTCAACCCCTCTCAAGCTGTCTCAACCCTTCACTAGTTATAAATATGTCACAGATGTACTGTGGGTGTTATTGTCGCCCCTTGTCCCAACCCTTCACTAGTTATAAATATATCACAGATGTACTGTTGGTGTTATTGTCACCCCTTGTCCCAACCCTTCACTGTTTATAAATATATCACAGATGTACTGTGGGTGTTATTGTCGCCCCTTGTCTCAACCCCTCCCAAGCTGTCTCAACCCTTCACTAGTTATGAATATGTCACAGATGTACTGTGGGTGTTATTGTTGCCCCTTGTCTCAACCGTTCCCAAGCTGTCTCAACCCTTCACTAGTTATGAATATGTCACAGATGTACTGTGGGTGTTATTGTCACCCCTTGTCCCAACCCTTCACTAGTTATAAATATATCACAGATGTACTGTTGGTGTTATTGTCACCCCTTGTCCCAACCCTTCACTGTTTATAAATATATCACAGATGTACTGTGGGTGTTATTGTCGCCCCTTGTCTCAACCCCTCCCAAGCTGTCTCAACCCTTCACTAGTTATGAATATGTCACAGATGTACTGTGGGTGTTATTGTTGCCCCTTGTCTCAACCGTTCCCAAGCTGTCTCAACCCTTCACTAGTTATGAATATGTCACAGATGTACTGTGGGTGTTATTGTCACCCCTTGTCCCAACCCTTCACTAGTTATAAATATATCACAGATGTACTGTTGGTGTTATTGTCACCCCTTGTCCCAACCCTTCACTAGTTATGAATATGTCACAGATGTACTTTGGGTGTTATTGTCACCCCTTGTCTCAACCCTTCACTAGTTATGAATATATCACAGATGTACTGTGGGTGTTATTGTCACCCCTTGTCTCAATCCTTCACTAGTTATAAATATATCACAGATGTACTGTGGGTGTTATTGTTGCCCCTTGTCCCAACCCTTTACTAGTTATAAATATGTCACAGATGTACTGTAGGTGTTATTGTCACCCCTTGTCTCAACCCTTCACAAGCTGTCTCAACCCTTCACTAGTTATAAATATGTCACAGATGTACTGTGGGTGTTATTGTTACCCCTCGTCTCAACCCTTCTCAAACTGTCTCAACCCTTCACTAGTTATGAATATGTCACAGATGTACTGTGGGTGTTATTGTTACCCCTCGTCTCAACCCTTCTCAAGCTGTCTTAACTCTTCACAAGTTATGAATATGTCACAGACGTACTGTGGGTATTATTGTTGCCCCTTGTCTCAATTCTTCACTAATTATAAATATATCACAGATGTTTGTTTTTTTTACATGTCGCAAATAAATTGTAGGTTGTATAGTTTCCCCTTGTTGTCAATCACTAAATGCCCAAATTTAAAACACGTGTCTTGTAAGTTGGACCTGATCATTCTGATGCTCCATTTAAATATATCAAATTACTATTAAAACAGTCATCGTTAAAAAAACTATCAGAATTCTTTCATTTCTATCACAGATTTAAAGGAAAATTCATCTGAACGTAAATGACAGGATAAAACTCATTGGACAAATGTCTAAAATGACTTTAAATCTCAACAGTGATAGATGAAATGCCTAAAAGAATGATAAATATCACGCCGAAACATATCTGTGCTAGGTCACCGTAAGGACTGGGACAATGATACCCCCAAATCTCTGATACAATCTGTAGCAGAACAACACTGTTATGTTGTAGATCACTATACTGCATACAGATAAAACTCTGTCTTCAAAACTCATAAAAAAAAATTCCAACAATTATAATTACAGAGCATTGTGACATTTCTTTAAATCTGCTGCAACCTTTCGTGATGATAAGGAACAATCTTATGACACGTTGAAGATATTTTGGACAATTTATTTACAAGACCTCCAGAAATAAAACATGATCAAGGTAAGATTACTAGATATCTGATATCGAACGTCAGCAACGTATTTGTTCTATATCACAACAGCACCATTGTATCTTACACTAGTCCAAATCAACCCTTCTTTACACATCATACAAACCAATTCATTCCAGCAGATATTTTTTCTATGTAATGTTCATTTGGAATTAAAACATCCTTAATGAGATTCCTTTCATGAGAAATTTTCATGAGATTCAATAGATATTTATTGAACTGAATATTTTCAAAACAAGAAGAAGATACATTTACTTTCCTGGGCAACAGACATTTATATATATAAACAAAATTCCAGTGCTGCAAAGATGCAAAATATTTCAGTGTTTATGTTTTTAAATGTGTTCAAGTGAAATAGCTGTGAAGTTCAGATACAGGCCCTTATAACCAGATTAATATAGTATCCTGTTTTACAAAAAACACTCTGCAACAAACCTATCAAGTCACTGTTCTTGTCAGACAAAAAATGTCAACACTAATTACAGTCAAATCAACAGCAGCTGCAGACAAAGTCCAAAGTTTAATGGTCAGCCAATAAAAACAGCTCTACAGAGCTTTTTATAATCATAAGCTTGCATTTGATCAGTGCTTCCGAAAATAAACACAAATCTCAACATATACCAGTATATGCTGGATTTTTTCCACGTACATGCATCAACAATAACAGAATTTTATACAATTCATTTTTTTCCTTTGAACCATGTGTGAAACATTAAATATTTTGACCCAGAAATTAAAATGTTAACTGTACATTATATGAGGAAATTAAGCATTTTGTCATTGAGACTGAATATGTTCTTTCTTAAATAGTAGGATTTCGAGTAACTTGTAAATTATTTAAGGATGTATAGAGGGTAAAGTGTGAGTGTTTATAAGGTAGAGTGATTCAGAATGTGCAGTCATGCTCTCCTGTCACAAGCTCACGTTCCTAAACTTTATGGGGAAATTACTTACCCCTCAGAATAGCTGTACGGCAACCAGGATGTAGGATTTCTACTGATGCAGAGTCCTGGGAACTATACTTTAATGACTGATACTCCTGTTAGAAATCTATCTCAATGGATTACAAATCTCACTGATGTGATGGGTTACAAATTATCTGATCAATGGTGCACTACATGCAACCCTATCAACTTAACATAAATCACAAATAAACCATGACCTTTTCACCTTAAATAGGGAAATCTAAGCTTACCACACCCTGTCAACTCACCATACTGGATTCTAAAGTAATTTAGCTGTTTTTCTTCTAATTTGGACATGTAGACATGATTTTGTCATGCTGGATGAAAGCAAATTCCCTTTGTTTAGGTTTGTGATAATTTATCACAGTTTAACTTTTGGGCGATGCCAACTGACAAGGTTTTAAAAACTGCTTGTTTTTCCCTAGAGCTGTGGTGCTTTGTAAAGAGTATGACCAATTTTAGATAATTATACAAGTCTTAGATAAGTACGCTATCGGAAACAGTTATGTCACAATTTATTCATGCTGAAATACAATTATCTTACAATTTTACAGGCCCATTAGGGCTATCTATACCTTCATAATCAATGGAGTATACTGTAGCAACTTCATAATCTACCAGTATAACAACTTGAAAGCTGACACTTAGGGAAGGACTTTCCTAAATGTTTAGCAATTAAAAGATGTAAACTACATGTATGTACTTGACATTTGATCTGACTGACCTTGAGGAAATGTCAGTTGACACCTTGCTAGATTCTAAACAACTTCATAATGGTACAACAGAATATTTAACAGCACCTTAAGAGATGCAAAATGTGACCCTAAACTTTGATGATGGCATCTGAGCAAGAAATGTAAAATATGACCTTGACCTTCGATATGTTGACCTTGACGTTTGGTCGGTTGTCATCTCATTTTGTCAAATGCTAAGCGGGTCAGAAATGTAAAACTTGCAAAAAATAAATTGTAACCATCCAATCACTTGTCAACTTTGTTCATAAGCAAGAAAATGGACAGATGGACAGATTGATGGACAGCAAAACCAGATAGACTGCTAAATTACTAATGGAATCACATCTACCGACAAAAAGTGCTGCAAAAAGACTGACAAATTTGTCAATAATTCAAAATTACTCAATTTAGAATTGATTTTGTCCTGGTATCATACTTAGAACAGCCACATGAGGTGGACTGTAAACAAGTCTCACCATGTCCCTACATTCCTGACAGCTTATCACCCAGACACAGACCAGAAATGCTTATGATAATCTCCCTTTAATAGATAACAGAGTGGCGGGAGGGCTTTGTTAGGGGAGCAGTATCCCCTCCCCTACCACAAAGGCACCAAAGCTTGACATCAAACCATAGCCCACACTGTTATAGCAGAGGGGAATTATTTTTATCATGGCTGGGTCAGTATCACTGATTAACCCCCAATTATAGGATATCTTACAAGCTAATGGCCAGTTTTATTACAGTAACCTTTACCATTGTTCTGTAAAGTACCTACGCTTACCTGATAAAAGGTGACATTTTTACCTTGATGAGTAAACAGTGCTGTTGTAATCAACTGATTAGAACCAAAAGCCTGCTGAAAGACATTCTCCATATGGTAACCCTACTCAACAACAGATAACAGGCCAAATATACACAATATTTACTAACATAAATATGAAATGACTAATAGCATGTAATAAACAAAGAATATTTTCATTCTAAAATAACTTTGCTTGCAACATTTTTGCAGCAAGTGGTAATGATAACTTGTAACCTATGTTGGGATTAGTCATTCAAACAATGCTGATACATATCACAAGATCATTTTATAGCAAAAGCTATGACTAAACGTGGGACCTTTTTGTTCAATAATATGTGCATGCAGGAAACAAGTATCACCTGTTTCCCAGCGTACTGTTGACTGGCTACAACCAACAAAGTATTGTCAGGTGTTTGGATAATTAAATTATCAGTAGTTTGACGCTGAAAAGGAATTATGAAAGTTGTGCTATAATGTAGGACTGGGACTGTCTGAATATAAATATACTTCACTGGTGTGTGATACACATTAAAGGGGCATCCCGCGAAAGCCTAAATGCCTGTTCTTGAATATACATGGCGTCTGCACTACTAATTATACTTTCCTGTTATTCCCAAATTCAAAAGTCCACTCAAAATATCTATAATGACCACTTGCAAAATCGCATTCCTCGGGAAAGCCCAGATAAAAATAGCGGGGATGACGCAACGTGACAGGTATGCCGCAAGTTTCCTGCTCAGTTTGACGGAAGGGGCCATACGGGAGGGGACGCGTAATGTATACGGCTGATGAAACAGAGACAAAGTCCGTGTATAAACTTATTGAATCACATTCACATTGAAATTAGACATCAATTGCACACATACCGATATTCAAATGAAGAATAATTGTCGGCAGATCGGCACCATATATCGATCGACACCAGGAATTATCTATATTATATTTACCTGACCGAGACCGGTACACATGGGTACGGAATACGGCCATGGTACAACCCTTAATTTATGTAAAAGGTAATATTCACGACCCAACTTTTCAGATGATTTCATTAAATGTATGTAGCATGCATTGAAAAGTTCAAAATAAAATGACATGAAATGTTTGCGATTTTTTTTACAACTCAATGTCTTGAGGATTTTTTTTTCAGACTATATATACAAAGTACATTCATATTCATTTAAAATCTATCCAACTTTCAGCGTCTTCACACGTTAACACGTATCACGGAATGCGAATATTTAAGTCCACACACTCATATAACGACACACTATAAGCATGACTACATGTATATCAGATTTGGAACTGTTGAAACACTTATAACACTACACGTTATGAATATGTTATGATAATTCCGCTTTCTTTTAACATCTTTTTTGTCGTCTTGTAAAGGGACGGTGACTTTTTAAAAAAAAACCCTGCAGGAATGGAATATACATATAAGTATATGTTGTTGTTTTTTTAAAAAAAAAAAAAAAATTCCAGTTATGTATATATTTTCATATCAAATTCAATACCGGGGTCGCAACCCAATGATATTTGTACCTTCACTAATTTATAGATTAAGTATGAATATCACTTTTTTTACGCGTGAAAACAAATGTTTATATTCCTTTTGTCCAAATTGAAGCCGCATGTACCTCGGTCGCACGTCCCGTTTTACAACGTAATCAAACGACTTTTTTTTCTGTTATGGTTTATATAGTATTTGAAAATGTCTTTCTATCCAGCAATATAATTAAATCATACTGTTTTACTGGAACATAAGATTTTATAAAGAGTATATTATAAAACAAACTTTTAAGTTTAATATTACACATGCATTTTATGCAACAGAAGACTGAAACAGTTTCCCCTTAGGTAGCCTCAAAACCAAAATCAAAGCTTTATTTGTGCAGGTTACCGTTATACAGAAGAAATATGTAACATACACACAATAGAGCATATAGTTTCTCCTTAGAATACTTCCCATCTCTCAATATGAGTCCGTAACGCAGTCTTGTGTCATATTTTGACCATTCGGCAACTTTTCGCTCAGTAGTTAGGCCTTATCGTAGTGTAACGGTAATAACAGATATAGTGTTTACAATGGAAACAGCGCTCGCTGCGCATGCGTTGGTAGATGGAAATCCCAATTCAGAACGTCTGGCCAGACGTTTTGGAATTCCACTAATTATTTATTTTATGAATACATGTCAGCGGAATCCGATCGTCATAGTCCATAAGAATACCCACTCGATATGTGTATGTAATATTTTGAAAAAAAGGATGAAAAAAAGCTTACTTTCGCGGGATGCCCCTTTAACACTGTACATGTATACAAATACTACTTTAGATAAACACTTTTTTTTTAAAATTTAAATGTTTGTAATTCCATGCACCTGGTCCAGAGTTTGAAAATTAATTTTCCTTTTTTAGAAATTATAATACAACAAAGCTGAAACTTTCCATACTATTGTCAGACATTCTTACTCAACCAGATCAAAATCTACATTGTATTTAAAATTTGAATTTCTCAAGTTTTCACACCCCTCTACAATTTCCAATAACTCATTCAACATTACAAAATGTAACACCCTCTTATTCAACAAGAGGTTTCTTGATAACCTACTTTTCTACTAGATGCTGTACTTTCAATAGATAATTCAAGATTTCGCGCAAGATACAATAACTTCTACTACAGTATAAGCGAAGGGCAACGCTCCGTAGCCGTGAGAAAGCGATGTTTGATTTGACATGCCATTATTTTCTATCCTCCGATCTCCAACAGCCAATCTATGTTTTACATTTTGACATAAAAGATCACAGCAGGGTCACTATTATGCGGTCCCGAGTACTGGTATTTCGACTCTTTGTCGCCACACAATGCTTACGATCTGAACGTATTGCACAACAACAGTTATGAGTAAACCCGTGAGATTGGTTGGGATTAAACCCGGATTTAGATACACACTTATGGTTACAGGAATTTCACTCATTCACTTCAATACGTTTCAGCTCTCTTATCATCTAGCCCATCAGAAAATTTATGGAAAGTGATTGCTTTAGAGAAGGAAAGCTCGCCAATTCAAACAGTCATTTGAGGCAAACATTTTTCAAAAAGAAAAATTGAAGTTAGATTTCAGAGATTTTAACGCTTAGCATCAGATGAAAAGTTTTCTATTAAAGGAATTTCTGATGTTAAAGTTCATGCTATGTTGACATCTTTTTTCAATGCTAATGAAAAATTCCTCACATTTCCCAAAACATGTAAATTGTTCAGTAGGTGATGCAAAGGTCCAAAGGGCCTGTTACTGATCACCTACCTTAACAATTTCAATTCTTGCCAGGAAAATATTTTCCATTTCATAAACTACTGTTACAGGTACAAACTTTGAAATATACAACAAACTTGTCATAAAATCAAGGAAAAAGTCAGAAAATGAGATTGATGGAGAAAAAAATTAAATGATTAAGTCAATATAAGATATTAAAAGATGTCTTCAAAATCAGGTGTCTAGGTCAAAGAAGAAATGCCAGGATATGAGAAAGAGCAGAATAAAACAAGAAATTAAAGTTTAAAATCATCAACTTTTGCACTAGTTACGCTATTTGAAATCTAAGACTAATGTTTCAGTGACTTGATTGATACAGTTAACTCCCATCAATGACTAACGCCTCTATGCTTTATGGACAGTTTCAATATACCTTGCATTTTTCAATAGATAAAAGTTTCTTCAAACTTTCCCACACTTTCTGTCTAGTGTTACCTGAAATATTACTTTAAATACCACTTCACATTATTTGGTTTAAATGTTAACAATGAAAAGTGTATTTTATGTTATTTTAGTCTGGTAGGTAAAGATTGAATAATTGCTTGTTATTTAAAGCTACATTATTGTGCACAGTTTAAACACAATCCACGTCATTGTAGCATTGTCTGTAAAATGGAAATGTATACACTTTATACACAAAACCTTTACCTCAGCGAACTAAGTCATCTGGTTTATATATAATTGCATGTCCTTGTGAAGAACCATAATAATATCGTTTGGAGGCATTATGAAAGATGTCCGTACAGAAAACCCCTCATTAATGAATCCACAAATCTGGATATAATGAGCCAATAATTTCATTACATCATGAACGTACAAATCCAGGTGGGTTTACCGAACCTTAAGTAGGGAAATTTAATTAATTAGGTATCACATTACTTATACTATAATATACACCCTCACTTACACATAGACATGCTCAACAGCCTACTCATGACCTAAATGCTTATACAATTTATGGGGAAAGTTTGGTTTTTTTTTTACATCCTATTAACAGCTAGGGTCCCAGGTATTGAAAGTGATTCTAAGGAAAGCTGGAGTACCTGGAGAAAAACCACTAACTTATGGTCGGTACATAGCAACTGCCCTATGTGGGTTTCAAACTTGCAACCCAGAGGTGGAAGGCTAGTGGTAGAATGTACGGAAAACTTAACCACTTGGCCACCTCGGCCCTCAAAAATAGAAAAAGAAACTTACTGTCTGCTTCATGCTCTTCCCAAACACCATCCACATATGAGGCTGCGTTTCCAGGGACAACACGACGAAGAACAAACTTAACCTCATCATCTTGGTCATTCCACTGTTTTAGAAACTCATAGATGTTTTCGTCTTCCTTTAGTATTTGCTCTGGAAAAAGAAAACCTCAGATTTAGTATTTCTGTGTATATGCTTCTTTAATGTGAAATGCTTTTCTTTCACAGGTGAAATAAAAAGCTATATCAGATTAAAGGAGCTGGGTAAAATAGGCTATGCTTAGTTCGACATGTCTGGAATTATTTCAAAAGTATTACATAACTTCATTAAAGAAGAGATCCCGAAGGGGTCTTGGTGCCCCCCATCATTTATGATCGTCATCTGTTCTTAGAAAGTTGGATCTCTTCCTGTCTTTCTCTTCTTTTCTCTTACAAGTATTTATATAATCTTGATTATATGAAATTGTGTGACATAACGAACTTTTGAAGAGTAATTTTTTGGCCACCTGTTGGCAATTTTTTCCCTGAGTAGTCCGCAAATGCATAGCTAAGGGCCAAGGGGAACCTTCATATGAAATTTGAGAATGATCCATTAAGTACTTGTCAAGAAATAGAACAAACTACATGTATATTACAGTCAAAATCTGAAGATGATCGTCTGTAGGCCATAATTGTATTTGGATCAGTCCGAAAATGGGATGGTGCACAACTACATCCACTGTAAGACATACATGTATTGTAATCATATCTCACATAGCATCATCTATTAGAGTGGCTGGCTATATTATGTAAAATTGTTTATAGAAGATATACTGGGGTTAATGTTGAAGGGAGATAACTGTAGCACTGTGTAAATAACTGACAATATCTAAGGGAGCAGACACACCTAAACATATGGCATATATCTACTAGAAGATCTAAGCTAAATGACCCTGAACTAGTGTTTTGATATTGATCTTCAGATAATAGATAATGTTTTGTTTTTCTCCCTGCTATTGACCAAAGGTTGACTCTGAAAGATGCATATACATGTATAGTCTTTGACTTAGGTATTTCAATAAAACAAAAACTTCAAAACCTTAAAAGAAATAAGCTTTATAACTTCTAGATTTGATGGGAGTATAAGCTTATGGAGTATCAATCATAGGGTACAGAGCCAATGCCGAAACCTCTAGTCAATGTTCTGTAGGATCCGTTATCCTGGCTTGGATATACTGTAAAAGCAAATATTTTTGGGTGTGGAATTTTTCACTTAGACTGCTTCCAAACTGTTGAAATGGTCGCACTGAAGTCATGCTGTTTTGCACTGTGTACCTATAATACTATTATGCACAGTACAGTTTGAGTGGTTTAAAATAAATTCGCGTGTGGATATATTCGTGGGAAGTTAATGGCAGCGAAATATGTGAAAATATTCACAACGAGAATTTTTTTTACAGTATATACCTCTGAGTATGCAGGGCGATTGAGAATGTGTGTGAAATTAAAGAGGGAATATTCAATCGCAACAAGCTCAGGATAGGTTGGTATCTGTATTTACTTATGTAGTATGTATATTGGATTGAGGATATCAGCAAGTAGTGATCACCAAGTTATCTCAGTCTAAGAAAGGCATAATTTACAAAGTGGGTGAATATATTCATGGTGTAACTTGCAAACATGTTCATGAATAATGAAACAAGTGATACAGGCACATGTTACACAGACACTAGCTGTATTGTTCACATTTTATAGTAACACCTGCCAGAAATTAAACTGTACTGGTTTATCATTAGACACAGGGTAACATGAAGTAAATCTTCACTATATACATCTCTACTCTAACATTTAGATGTTTTTGTAAAATTGTATTGCTAGCCTTTATACATGTGTTTCATATAAAGTTCAGTGAAACCTTTCTTATCTAACCTGGGTAATCCAGAACCCTGGTGTTAAATCAGACCCCACAGTATTCTGGAATCCTGTCTTATCTGTCCTTGGAGTATTCCAGAATAGTATCTTATCAAATACTCTTGAATATTATAGAATCCTGTCCAATCTAACCAATCTAACCCCTGAGTATTATAGAATCCTGTCCAATCTAACTCCTAAGTATTTTTTATCGTGTCTAATCAAACTACTGAGTATTCTAGAATTCTGACCAATTTAATCCCATAGTATTTGAATCCTGGCCAACTAACCCCTGAGTATTCTAGAATCCTGTTCAATCTAATCCCTGGAGTTGTAACCAGTATTCAAGAGCCCCTTTTGTAACTATTCTGAAATCCTGTCCACTTTTCAGAAATTCAACATTCAACAAAAGTAATCCAGTTCATTACATAGAGAATGACTTAGCACAATACATAGACAACTTATAAAACCACATAACACTGTAGAGTTAGATTGTAATGTTTTCTTTAACTGACCACTTAACACCCTATGTAGGGGAGCTGTTGATGATTTGTGACAGTTCATTTAGAGGACAGGACTCATAACCCTCTAGCCACATAAACAAGTGTATTTGAGTTAAACCTTTTCACCCCCAATCTCCACTTTTAATGGCAGGGTAAGGGTATTCATTTTGAAATTTGATCCATGACTTAATACCAGCTTAACACATCAGATGTTTTTATTAGCTGTCAAGTATGTAACTCTAACATACCACTATAAACTGTTGGCATTGTTGGTCTCGGCACACTGGTTCTAGATGTGTGATGGAGTAACAGTTGAGGGCAGGGGTGGAATTGTCTGCTGGTCCACTGGTTTTCTGGGTAGACCAGAAAGTTACTCAACAAGCTAGCCTGCCAGGCCAGTAGGTACTTTGTAAATTTATCACTTAAGCAGATTCTAAGCCCAGATTATACTTCATCTTCTTGATTTCTAGTTTTTTAAGTGGGAATTTTGTCAGTAATTCACTGTTTAATGATATGACAATAAAAATATGTAAGTTTGGGTATATTGTGGTTTATTATTATAGTCATGCAGCTGTACATGCCTTGGAGGATCACAGAACTGTGGTACAGAAGCAACTCTTCACATCTCTATGCCAATGTCTTACCTTGTCCTTTCCATGTCTGTACCAGGCAGTAGGTAGCCCCACCCCCGGGCTCCTGGGCCAGAGATAAGACATCTGAGCAGGTCGTGTCAGGGGTCACAGGAACCTCAATACATCGTTGGTCAAGGTCATCTACATGAACTTTCAGTATTATCTGGAGAAACAAAACAAAGTGTCAAAATATTTTGCCTCTTTATATGAAATGTTGATCCCCTATAACGATGTAAACTACTGATTGTATGATCATTACAAGTACCTCATTGTCCCACCACAACAGTGGCAACTCAAGTAAATTCATCAGTGTATGGAATATAGCAGCAATTAAGTCTATACAAGACTATGTGACTTGCAAATGCTTGTGCTTAAAAATTTTGTGCACTTTTGCATCCATCATAGGGGTACAAGTACTTAACTTCAAAAAAATAATCTCCGAGTCTCATTCTCAATATCCAGAGGTTAGGATCACCTATGCTATCTATAACCTTGGAATATGCAAAACTGAAGGGTCTGTGTGCATCAGCTTTGTTGATGAGGCAAGATGACTGGTTGGACCCTTTGATGTACATCAAAAGAATCTTGTGTTCACATACAGGTAAAATTTGACAGGCTTTGAAGTCAGTTGCAGCTCACTTTATAATCTTCAAGGGACAGGCATGCAGCCTAGCTATTGATCAGGATTGTTTTACCTGAGCGTGCCTTCAGGTTTACCATGACATATTCCAGGGGTGTAGAGAGCGTAGGTGATCGCAACCTCTGGATATCGAAGATGCATGATTGAGTTCTTGCCCTGTTTCACCTCAAATCTCAACATCAGATTTAATAATTGTGAAGATTACATTTCCTAAAATATGTAAACTGAAATTGAAGTATCTATGTTAAAAAAATATTAACTAGAAACATCAATTTTCAGCATGTCAAACTATTAATCACTGGAGAATAAAACGTCAAGTTCAAAATTATTTCTGTAAAGACATTTCATCAGGGGACCTGCATCTCTAACATTGAGGCAAGGGAGATAATCCCTGCAAAATGTAATTAATTTCAGATCAAACAGGTGCAGGAAGCAGCCACATTATGAGTTAATGTTGGGGATGCTGACAGAGATGCCAGGTTTGATACAGTCAGGGTTTCTCCTGAAGTGTGTTTACACTGACAGGTCTGTCTGGTGAGTATCAGGAGGGGGTCATGTTCCTGCACTCACCAGTACAGAACATTACACCAGGATTACATAATGTACACTTGGCTTTAAACAGATTACTAGAGATAAAACCAGAACCTGCTAAGTCCATTACCCCGATTGTCCAACTATGGTCTGTGTTTCATGGTAAACAGTTTTCTTTCCCTAAATATCTTAATAATAAAGCAAAAAAGGCTATGAAAACAATTACAGATTGAAATTGAGTTCCCAGATCAACTTAAATACAAAAGTTTTTCAGTTACAGCAGTTTAAAAAAAAAAGTCTTTTTTGAATCTCATTAATTCTATATTTAAAAGGTGTTACTTTAATTCAAAATACTAATTATATCTTGGAAATTCATAAACTAACAAGGAAAACATATAATTTCCATATTTTCAAACATACCTGGTATGCAACTTGAGCATGGATTTTGCATATATTTACAGTTAATTGGGGCTTTAGGCTTTCTTTACAACAGTTAACAATATTGCCATACTTCACAAAAAAGTGTGCATACTTTTCTACCAGTTCTCTAGAAAATATCCCTTATGATATACCACAACAAAGCACGCTTATACCAAGAGGGATAACTCTTATCAACATAACTCAAAGAACCAAATGACCCCTAGTAGTGAGTGACATGTTTAGAGAGATGTGCACTCCATGTCTCATTGAGAAAGATTAAGGAGGAAGATGAAATAGTCAACATGGAGTTGGAGCATGGAAAGTCTGGCACAGTCACAACAAAAACAAACCAAGAACTTTGTAAACACCCATAAAGCCAAAGGATTGTGTACTTTTTAAACCTGCTTGCTCCTGATAGCATATTGCTTACTACTTTATGCTCCAAGATAAAATGTATGTCTGGTCAAGATTATGGCGGTCACTCACCCTTAGCTGCCAAAGTGGGGAACCGATTCCGAGATAAGAAGCTAAGATGTTTACCATTGCATTTGAAATCTGATGCCAAACATCACAGAATTTTTATTTGGAGTTTGTAGACCTAAAGGGTGCTTCACTGATATACATTCCTTTCACAAAAACTGGACATATCTGTAGAAGTCAGTTCAAAACACCCATATATCAATGAAATAGCATTTTCATGTGGTTGTTTAAAGTGTATTCCCCCCTAAAACAACTTTTTTTATCGAAAGTAGACTCAAGATTAACATTTCAAGATATCATGTAACGGGTATCCGCTGGGCACTCTCGGGGCCAAATTCTAGGTCAATAACAGCTTGCAGGCTATGGTTTAATTGCAACGAAAATTGAAACTGATTAACAGATTTATTTATTTCAACTATAAAGACTAAAGCTAATCCATTCATTTACTTTAGTATAGAAAAAAAAATCATACTAATGTAAAAACCTGGATATGTTCTTTACACTGAATATAAAAAGTGTTCACAATGCTACAAAACTTCTACATTCCCACTAAGTCGATCTTCACCTAACTGTTAGCTCAGTGCAGTCTTAGAAATTTATTATTGAATATGGATAGAAATTCAAGAAATATTTCAAAGTCAAGATCTTGGCAAGGAATCAATACATTGTACAATGCTGTAAAATTTGGCAATGGAAAACCAATATCTACCTTATGTAAATTCAATGGCCTTGTATATTTATAAACCACAATATTACAACGTAAGCAAATTCTACACAAACATGGCACTTGAGACTTCGCTGCATTAAAATATTATATTTTACTGTAACTCACCATATGCACAGCGCAAGAACTTTAGATTAGTTAGAGGGATATACCTATTTGGATACTTTGGCAATTGGTGCAAATATTCTAGCTCATTGGGGGGGGGGGGGGGGGGTGCTATGGAGGGGGAGGGGGTGCTGTTAAAATGTTAACCTGAATAATGTACACAATTTGAAATGTGTCTTTTAAACATTGCTTTGTTTGAAATCATAACTACATCCATATTCAGAAGGAATATTAAAAACCTGTCAATATTTGTTAGCCATTTTGATCTCCAGGTGAAAAAAAATGTCAATTTACATAACACAAGTGCATTTACATAGCAGAGCTCAAGCACCAAGTGAACCTATGAGGAGAGATTAGTTGTATTTGCTTACCTGTAAATCTACCTTATCTTACCTGTGTTACATAAACATCAGAAATAGACAATGCCCACAGGCAAAGTTTAAAGCATGGTGCATTAATATGCAGACAAGGAATGTGATTCAACAGTAAACCATATATACTCATCCGAGTGTTCACAGATACAATTACGATCCTCTCCTTTAGCTTTACATTTCAAAGTTATCACTTATTCAACTCATAAATACTTAGTCGTTGGTGTCATTTGTAGAATTTATATGAATACAAAGTTGACTTGTTTATGATAGCATGTTTAAAAACAATCCTGTTGTATACACACCCAAACTGAAATATTATTTAGAACTTGTATATATTATACTGATCCCCATATACACTAGAACTGGGTACCACAAAATCAAAAGTACCATGGTATACCACGGTATTTAGGCAATTATTACTGCGGTACATACCACAGTATACCACCTTGATTGAATGTTTGAGCTAGCTAAAGGTCTCTGGCTGTTTTTGTTCTGAAGCCATGAATCAACAAGAGGTATGTCATAAGTTTCGAGATCTCTTTGTGTTATCTTCTAATATTCTTTGAGTGAAGCTATGTCTGTTCTTAGTTGATCAGCAAACTTATAGGATATCATAATTAAACCATATTGGAATTCCAATTGATCTATGTAACAAACAGTTCATTGATAAGTTAATTGAAAGTCCCCAAAAAACAGTAAAGGTCTTAACGTACCACAGTAGGTACCATCATAACTTTATACCACGGTATACTGGTAAAACCACCCAGCCCTAATATACACCGGTACCTATAGCAGAATGCTTCTACAGAGATCACACACTTATAAAAGTTTGATATATTTCATGAAAATAGGAAGGATAGGCTATAAAGAAATCATATAATGTTATAAAACAAAACTCAGATCACAAGTATAATAGTTTCTCACAGAAATACATAAATATATGTAAACAGAGACTGAGTGACAAGCATGAAGTGACTGACCCTTTGCCAGCCAGTGTATAAAATAACTGACCACATACATGTACTTCAGTCAGAAGACAGTGGACAGTTTACATATATCACTCAAACAGATGTTACACCTACAGATGTATATATACATGTACATGCTATTTTTATCTCCCCCCCTAAGCCATGTGAAACAGGTCCAAGTTGTTGGTTAACTCAATATATTACCCCATATAAATATACCACAATAGACTGACTAGACAAATTTCATTGTTTATCTCATTTACCCCTGAAGACACATTTAAACTCTCTCAATTCCAAAGTTGAAATACTTCATTATGAAATTTCAGGGGTAAATTAATTAATTGGGGAATTGTATTATTCACTATTTACAGTGTAATGCATTATCATGATGCATTGTGATGTCATGATTGTCAGCTTATATCAAGATAGACGACAACGAAAAACAATAGATTGCTGACATCTAGAAGACAATAAACTGAAAGCAAGTAAAAGCAATTGTTTGTTCACCAGCAAGAACAATGATTTCCCATGACAATATTATTACACTTACTAGAGACTCTCTGTTTAACATATGCTTCTTTTAAAAATCTATCAAATTAACAAGACAACTTGACGAACTATAGTCCCCCACTGAATGTAAATGCCTTTCCAAGGCGAACTCATATCCCATGGACCCAAGTATGAAGTTCTATTGACTAGTAGTGTAGGAGATAGTCTGGGCAAACCTTTTCTTTGATGTAGGTCAAAGGTCAAAATGTAGGTCAGAGTGACCTACTTTTGATACATGAAATACCATATCACCAGGTGAAGAGATGGAGCCCTGACAAGAAAGCAGGATGGAGGGATATGTAACTTTTAGGCTGTAAATACCATGTCCCACTTGTTCAGATCGTCACTATTTTGATGACATCACAATTGTAACTTTAGACATATGTTCTATACCATAATCCAGGGTAATTTAAACTACTGGTTATATGTAGAATTTATCAGTTGTTATGATATCTCAATACTGTGCAATAATACTTATGACTGCATGGAAACTAATGTAATTATAGGAACATTATAGGGGAGGGAAAGGTCCTTTAATTATCCCCCACCCCTCCGCCAACCCGGAAGTGATAATTATTTTGATTATAAATGCTGATTAGTAAATATTCAATATTTATTGTGGAATAACACAATACTGCTGAAAAAATAGAAATTTAGAATATGGATCATAACATAACAGCTGGTTTAAACTTTATGACAAAATTGTAGGCCTCAACTTTGTCTCTCTCTTTTTTTTGCCAAAAACCTTGTGTTAAGAAAACCAAGGACCTGTTTATCAGGTGTAGTCACCAGTATGACAAACCTGAACTGTAGTTATGGTATACTGATAAAAGCAAAGTTTGACAAAAAACATCTCCCCTCTTTACATAAATAGACCACTTCTGATCTTTGATCGCTTTGACAAAGAATTTTCACTATCAAGGTTCTTCTGACAAATTAAAGGAACAACAAATTAGTAGATGATTAATGTCACCAGTGACCTACAGAGACATGGACAGGTATGTGTCTCACAAACAGGTGGTCTCCCTGTTATGTAAAACTCTATACTGCTCAAGTCAATTTCAGATCCATGTAAAATTTAATTGCTCCTTTACCTTAGGTACTGTACAGGAGTTTTAAAGATTCAATCAGATACATACAAGAAAGTCTAGCAATTACAACATTTATTTACACTCTTAGTTACATATAGCTACCAGTGTCACAGAACATCCAATCACAAGAGGCCAAATGGGCCTGTATCGCTCATCTGGAGTGTATTACTTTGTCACTTGTAACATTAAAGTGGGCTAAAATCTGTGAATCAAAAACATGTAAAATTGAAACATATTTGACCTATTTGGCCTTAAAAGTACTTCAAGATTATCTTTTCTTGCAAACTTTGTTTAGCTCCTTCTGCAGACTCCTAGACACTTAATATTTTAGGCCTAGATACATGTAATTTGACTGGTACAGTAGCTTCTGTTGTTCCTTCATCAGAAGCCACCTTTGGTATTTTAGAAGAAGTTGTTTGAAGATTTTGACAAATTTGATCCCTTTGACTTTGATTATATGTCAAATAGTTCTTATTTACAAGACTTGTTCAGTTCCTTTCAAAACCTTTCAGCAAAATATCATGTCTCTGTACTAGGTAGTTCTTTCAAAAACCTTTCAGCAAAACATCATGTCTCTAGGCCTATCAGTATTTCAGAAGATGCTGTTTGAAGGTTTGACATATTTGACCCTTTTGACCTGGCAAGTATGTCAAGGTCATTTAATTAATTTGAATGTTTTGTTCAGCTACTTCTTCCGAAGCTACTAGCTAATATCATGTCTATAGGCCTATTGGTGTTTCAAGTTGTGAAGTAATTAATCTATTTCATGACAATATCATATTCACATTCCTGTTGATGATCATTGTTGGTTTGAAAAGAGATAAAATTATGCAGTGGACAAAAGGTAATATGTTTATTTGCACACAAACAACCCAATGAAGAGCCCTATCTTAGCTGAAGAAAATTATGATATAGTCACTTGAGCCATTAATATTGGACCAATCCCCACCTATTCTGTACAAGATTACTTAACACGCAATTACATACTTGTAATATGATATAATATTTCATTTTTTGTTGTCCAACGCATAAATAGCAAAGTTCTTACGACATAATACAGATATCAAAATTATCTAACTCAAATGGCAGTCTCCTTGCTGTATCACATAACAGTTTCTGTGCTCATTAAAATTGTATACAAGCTAGATAGCAGGTGTATATCCCAGTTGTACAGCCAAATACAGTCTGCTTCCCCAACTAAGAAGTGCTTTTCACCAAATTTTTCCAAATGAAGAAAATTTTAGGACAATCTTCCCAATATCAACAAGAGCACTGCAAGTGGAAACATGATACACCTGTCACACCCTCAGGAAGGCTGTTTCATTTCATTTTGCTTTTCTCTACACCGTATTTATACTGTATGGTGTTTTGTCTATTTTCTTAAATTTTCATTTTCTGCTTTAGACAAGAGGCCCCAAAAACCTGCAATACTCACCTGGATATTTGTGCAATCATGGTAAAATATTCTCAATAAAAGGAGTTTTGCAAATATTTCAATATCTTCAGTCCTCTTGGCTTAAGAATATTCCAGACTGAGTAAAACTTTATACTATTGTATCCAAACATGCTTATTGCCAAATATCATCAACCAGGTCAGGAAAATCTAGAGGACTCTGTCCCAGGTACCGACTAGCCAAGTATCAGTACTCTGTCCCAGGTACCGACTAGCCAAGTATCAGTACTCTGTCCAAGGTACCGACTAGCCAAGTATCAGTACTCTGTCCCAGGTACCGACTAGCCAAGTATCAGTACTCTGTCCCATGTACCGACTAGCCAAGTATCAGTACTCTGTCCCAGGTACGGACTAGCCAAGTATCAGTACTCTGTCCCAGGTACCGACTAGCCAAGTATCAGTACTCTGTCCTAGGTACCGACTAGCCAAGTATTAGTACTCTGTCCCAGGTACCGACTAACCAAGTATCAGTACTCTGTCCCAGGTACCGACTAGCCTAGTATCAGTACTCTGTCCCAGGTACCTACTGGCCAGGTATCAGTACTCTGTCCCAGGTACCTACTGGCCAGGTATCAGTACTCTGTCCCAGGTACCTACTGGCCAGGTATCAGTACTCTGTCCCAGGTACCTACAAGCCAGGTATCAGTACTCTGTCCCAGGTACCTACTAGCCAAGCATCAGTACTCTGTCCCAGGTACCTACTAGCCAGGTATCAGTACTCTGTCCCAGGTACCTACTAGCCAAGCATCAGTACTCCTGGTATGGTTATGAAGAAGAGGATTATTTTTAAAGGTATTTCCACGTGTCTTAACAGCATTACTATCTGATTAGAAATATTCAGACAAGTGTTACAAAAGTTAACATGAATTCTTCAGTCATATAATCCTATTCAAATCAAGGTAAATGTTAATTTACCTTCCTTCTCCAATCCCTTCACCCACCTGTACAAGGGGTCAATAATAGGCAAGATTTTATACCTACAGGTAACAAAAGGAACCACTATATACTTTCAACATATCTGGAATGGATACAATCAAGGAAGTGTGTCTGTATGTATATTCAGTTCCTGGTATTGCATTTCAATGTACAATATTGTTCATACAAGTATGTTTCTATAAATAGCAACAATGATGAGGTATTAATAACACCTAAATAAAACATTAACTTTAACCTTACAAATAAATGCTCTTTTGAGACACACTTCCCGATATAAACCTAATCTTTAATTCAATTCTAACTTACTTTGGGGTGGTAAAACTTCACTCCAAATTCTTATTTTGACTATTGTCGCTACAGATCCCTGAAGCAAAATTGTAAAATTTGTAAAATTCTTTAAAGGATTTTAGATTTTGAAATCAATAATTCCGCTTTCATCTATCTGCAAACTTCAATTCAAACTTTAATCTCAAATAAAAACATCTAAAACAGCAGTAATACTTATATGCATGACACCTGACAGCCTGGAGTCAAATCTGGAGTATAGAGTTGACTGTGGTCAAATTACCTTCAAATTGTTAAGAAAGTACCGTAATGATACTAAAACACCTGTATCCCTTTACCAGTAATTCACATGTAATTCTCTATATGGTATGCAGTACACATATCTATAGGTGAAGTAAATTGTTACAAAGCTTTCCTGGTAGATGTATATTTAGTTTAACTCATAAATAATGCCAACAAACAAAGGTAACTCATCCCAGTTATTTGGTAGCAGAGAGAAATTAGGATAGATTGTACTTGGATGTTGACTAGCATTTCTTAATTGAAGACAAATAGTGGCTATACATGGGGTCTAAAGTACACTGACCCACTGTATGTTACTTTAGACAACATTGACACTGGCTGTGTAATCAAACTCAGTCTGGATTCAGTTAATGGCCAAAGAGATGACTGACAATTTAAAAGTGTAGCTGTACTTTAATAAAACTGAGAAACAATCTTACAGGACTATGACTTGACATGCTGAGATTTGGGATCCAGCTTAATGTACATACACCATTCTACTTCTCTATAACAGCCACCTTGAGACATCATTTATACAGCACTGTCAAATTTACCATTAGTGGACATGGGAAGCTAAAAATGTTAGCTTGTAAACGACTGTCATGAACAGCTGTTTTTAGCATAAATTTCTTTTATAAACACTTGATATATTCTTATACTATATTTACCTTACTCTCCTAAAGTAAGTGTGTGAAACTCATGTCTCACTTTACACACAGTTTTGTAGTTGTAAAAACCTTAACATATTTGAGAAATATGTATATTGTCTAGAAACCATCTCAGTCACTCCTGGGAAAATGTTGAGTACTTAAATTTAAAAAGCATTTCTTAGCTCCTTGGGTAAGAGGAGCTTGATCAGAAGTTAAACTGTTCTTTATAGACAGGTATCCTTACTAGACAGGTGTCCTTTATAGATGGCTATCCTTATTAAACAGGTGCCCTTTATAGACAAGTATTCTTAATAGATAGGTGTCCTTTATAGGCAGGTATCCTTATTAAACAGGTGCCCTTTATAGACAGGTATCCTTATTAAACAGATGTCCTTTACAGACAGGTATCCTTATTAAACAGGTGTCCTTTATAGACAGGTATCCTTAATAGACAAGTATCCTTGTTAGACAAGTATTCTTATTATACAAATGTTCATATTAGTCAGGTACCCTTATTAGATAGGTTTCATTTCCAATCACGGACTCTTGACGGTTAGTGTTCAATCACTACACTGTGTACTTTGTAGATGTATATGCCTTAAAAGTATTTATAGGAAGTCATTCTTTATAGACAGGAATCGTTTGTAGACAGCTACAGTTTATAAGTAGATTTCTTCTAGACTGTTAATTTAAAACAGTTATTTAAATTGTACTAAACATAACAGATGTGACCTTGATGTTTTGTATAATCCTCTAGTTCCTAAGATTCATGTCCATGAATTGTGTATATATATAGCCACATACTTTATCTGTCACCTTGGAATGAAATTATCCATTTTTTATATAGTAATTATATGGTAATTTATAGGAGCTGTTAGAATTACCTAAATAAAACATGTCCTACCTGCATCGCTACCAAAGCATGAAATCTCTCAGACCCCAACACTCAACCAAGTGTTATATCCGTCCCATTTTTTTCTGTCTTAAAATTCTTTCTGTAGCTTTCTCCATGAATGTATGTGATAATAATTTCACAGTCAAGATTATTCAGTGTGATATAAATATCTATGTCGCTACCAAATGTAAAGATACATTTATTTTGAAATGAATCTTCAATCATCCATTGATACAGGTGTTATGGTGGGTAATTATTGTGTGCCACATTTTAAGACCTGAACAATTTTTGATAACAAAACACTATACAGAGGCGATATAGTGGATTTAAGGTATGATAATGTTATCAACCTCCAGTAATGAGAAAGTTATACGATATCACTGAACATCAAAATGTCTGGGTCTCAGGTAAAAAAAAGTATGGTTAGCTTTACGAAATGAAAGTTTTATCAACATCCATCTATTAAATTTAAAAACATCAGAAAAACCTCATTATAACTTTCACACTTTCCTTACAGAATATTATCTACTCAGCATTGTCAGTCCAGAGCAGTGAATTTCTTTGAATACAATATTATTCAACAGACATTGCTTATTTTTGTAATATCAATACTTTATGTTAAAAATTTAAAAATTAAAGGATTCAAATCAATAACATAAGTGATTGAACTAAGGTTTTTGTCATTTCTCTAAATGTAAAGTTTTGTGCCGGTGTCATATAAAATATTCATCCCCCATAAAATACTCATCCGGATGACTATTTTATGCATAAAATAGTCATCCCCCCCATAAAATATTCATCCCCCCCTGAATTTAACAAAATCATTTTACTTAAATACAAAATTTTAGCATCATAACATCATGTTACCTGTAATACATGGTTCCTATATGTCTGGCCAGGTAATACACACTAGGGTGTCACCTGTGTGGGGGCGAACTCGAGGGCCCTGGGGGCTATTCTGTTGCCTGGTGACAAAACACAGGTGTGGCCAACAGCTGTCTATAAGTGCTATATACTGTCCACTCACTGACACAGATGTATATTTGTATATGTGTTTTATCAGGTTAAAAGAGAAAGATAAAACTGCCAATTACTTATTTTTAAACTAATTTTCTTTAATGATTATTGCTCTATATTTTCATTATAACTTTAACCTAGAAATCCACCACTATGAAGCAGAAAATGATGACAGCCAAAATTGGAAAAAAGGCCCTATTGATTTATGGATATATATATAAATCGATTTATGGATATCAATAATTCATTTTCTAATATATCCTTAAGATTAAAAATTAATTTAAATGCTTAAATTAAACAACACCCCTTGTTGGCAGCTGCATGGACATATACGTACATACATGTACATTTTATCAGAGATGTACATGTTCCAAAAGTATAATGGTCAATCAACTTACATCTAGCAGATCATTTATAATGCAAGGGGTTTTGTCTAAACCCTAATCTACATCAAGACAAATGAAAGTACAAAATAATAACTTTATTTAAGCTATTGAGTTAATACAATGTACATGGTTTTTAAAAAGCATCAAGGTGATATATAACACATGCATTTCGTGCCATTAGTACACCTGCAGCTTCAATATACATATGTATGCACCCAGACAAGCAAAATTGTCACAATTGTCCCACAAAAAAACTCTCCTTTTTAATGGGAAAACCCTAAAATATCTACAACTAACCTCTCTGTTAGGGACACCCTACGATAACTACAACTTACCTCTCCATTAGGGACACCATAGGTACAGTATTTTATGACTATAGTAAAAGGGGGATGAGTATTTTATCGGTGTAGATAGGTTTTTTATGACTACAGTATAGGGGGGATGAGTATTTTATCAGTTAAGATAGGTATTTTATGACTACAGTATAGGGGGGATGAGTATTTTATCAGTTAAGATAGGTATTTTATGATTACAGTATGGAGGGGGGGTGAGTTTTTATGGGGGTAGATAGGTATTTTATGACTACATTATAAAGGGGATGAGTATTTAATGGTGGTTGATAGGTATTTTATGACTACAGTATAAAGGGGATGAGTATTTAATGGAGGTATAGATAGGTATTTTATGACTACGGAATAGGGGGGATGAGTATCTTATGGGAGTAGATAGGTATTTTATGACTACGGTATAGGGGGGGATGAGTATTTTATGGGGGTAGATAGGTATTTTTATGACTACAGTATAGGGGGGATGAGTATTTTATCGGTGTAGATAGGTTTTTTATGACTGCAGTATAGGGGGGATGAGTATTTTATGGGGGTAGATAGATATTTTATGACTACAGTATAGGGGGGATGAGTATTTTATGGGGGTAGATAGGTATTTTATGACTACAGTATAGGAGGGATGATTATTTTATGGGGGTAGATAGGTATTTTATGACTACAGTATAGGGGGGATGATTATTTTATGGGGGTAGATAGGTATTTTATGACTACAGTATAGGGGGGATGAGTATTTTATGGTGCTAGATAGATATTTTATGACTACAGTATAGGGGTTAGATATTTTATGGCTATAGTATAAGGGGCTAGATATTTTATGACTACAGTATAGGGGGCTAGATATTTTATGGCTATAGTATAGGGGCTAGATATTTTATGACTTTAGTATAGGGGGCTAGATATTTTATGACTATAGTATAGGGGTTAGATATTTTATGACTACAGTATAGGGGGCTAGATATTTTATGACTACAGTATAGGGGGCTAGATATTTTATGACTACAGTATAGGGGGCTAGATATTTTATGACTACAGTATAGGGGGCTAGATATTTTATGACTACAGTATAGGGGGCTAGATATTTTATGACTACAGTATAGGGGTTAGATATTTTATGGCTATAGTATAGGGGGTTAGATATTTTATGACTACAGTATAGGGGGTTAGATATTTTATGACCACAGTATAGCGGGCTAGATATTTTATGACTACAGTATAGGGGGCTAGATATTTTATGACTATAGTATAGGGGTTAGATATTTTATGACTACAGTATAGGGGGCTAGATATTTTATGACTACAGTATAGGGGGCTAGATATTTTATGACTACAGTATAGGGGTTTAGATATTTTATGACTATAGTATAGGGGGCTAGATATTTTATGACTACCTATCTACCACCATAAAATACTCATCCCCACTATACCGTAGTCATAAAATACCTATCAACCCCAATAAAATACTCATCCCCCCTATATTGTAGTCATAAAATATCTATAATATCTACCACCATAAAATAATCATCCCCCATATATCCTATAGTCATAAAATACATATATATTTACCCCCATAAAATACTCAAACAATCTATACTGTAGTCACAATATACATATCTACCCCCCATAAAATACTCAAACAATCTATATTGTAGTCATAAAATACATATCTACCCCCATAAAATACTCAATTTATCTATACTGTAGTCATAAAATATTTATCTATCCCTATAAAGTAGTTTTGGAACAACTGCGAATCATAAGATATTCCAACATTATATATTTAAAAAAAAAAAATATGCATTCTAAACATCAATTAAAACATAATATTGATATTTAGTAAAACAAACATATTCAGTATTCCCTTTGAAAATAAAGATTACTCACCAGTACTCGTTTAGGCCATTTTCTTTTGTTTGGGTCACTCTGTAAAAATGACACTATCTCATCATAGAAGTCAGTGTCCATCTTGCACCGTTGCAGGATAAAACCATGTATGGTAATGTCCAAGTGACCAAGTTATATGCATACCTGACCATCCACATAACTTCTAATTACAAAAACAACATCTCTTCAATGTCTCAATCAAAGTCACCATTATCCCATTCAACAGGGGTTCAAGTATAGTCATGATCAATTGAATCAATAAATGTCAACCATAGTTCTGGCATGGGAAGTCTGGTGTGGTACACAAGCTTTAATTATATAATTATACCTCATTAATTATAGTGAAATACTTAGAGAATTGTTTTTAAAGAATATAATTGTATATTTTGGAAAAAAGGAATATATAATACAAAAGTTGAAGAAAACACCTTGCATCAGTATGATTATATGTTAGCAAATATTTTCTTAAGTATATTATAATATATAGCTAGCTATAACTAGCATCAGAATTTTTTTAACAACTCAACTGGTACATTCTCCTTTACTATATATAACATATATCGCAATAAAGAACATTCTAAGGCAGTTGAATAATTGACTTATATCCCACCTTTAGTTTTCACTTTAATTTTTGGACTACAATTTTATATTTTACATATTTTTGTGTTTAAATCAAGTGTTATCAAGAAAGCGCAAAGTTATTATAAATGCAAGTTTAAGTATCAGCTGTTGTGAATAATAAAACTATATATGTAATTGGTTTTATAAATTCAGTGTATCTATTTGTTTTAATTATCATTCATTATTTGAGACTGTATATTTTCCTGGGTAAATCTTAAGCTTCACACGTACACCTGTATGCTGGTCACCTGTCACCCATCTCTCACCTGTATCAATTAATATTGCAATAAGCCCCAGGGGCCATCCTACTCATCCCCATACAGGTGACACCCTAGTGTGTATTACCTGGCCAGACATATAGGAACCATGTATTACAGGTAACATGATGTTATGATGCTAAAATTTTGTATTTAAGTAAAATGATTTTGTTAAATTCAGGGGGGGATGAATATTTTATGGGGGGGATGAATATTTTATGCATAAAATATTCATCCGGATGACTATTTTATGCATAAAATATTCATCCGGATGAGCATTTCATGGGGATGAAAATTTTATAGGACACCGGACATCAATAATGTAGCTACCATGTTGTAAATGTGCACGAAGAGACACTTATGAATAATCTCATTTTGTTTACAAAATAGGATGGTTTTTGATTTGATAGATATAACAAAGATTAGTGAGTCTGGGTATCTGATAATGATGATACTGTGACAGGGAGTGGTTACATGGCTCACACCCTGTTTAATGATAAATAATGATAACGGTTTTATGATATGACATATATACTAACATTAAAACTTAAACTAAATCAAAATTTATATCAAGAATCTTTGAATTCTGACTTCCTGTCTAATCTGGCTCCTTTGGACTTTGAAATCCTGTCCAATCTGACCTAGGGTGTTCTGAAATCCTATCTAATCTGACCCTGGGTATTCTGACATACTTTCTAACCTGAACCTGAGTATTCTGACATTCTGTCTAATCTGACCCTGAGTATTCTGACATTATGTCTAATCTGACCTTGAGAATTCTGACATTCTGTCTAAACTGACCCTGAGATTTCTGACATTCTGTCTAATCTGACCCTGAGAATTCTGACATTCTGTCTGATCTGACCCTGAGTATTCTGACATTTTGTTTTATCTGGACCCTGTGTATTCTGACATTCTGTCTAATATGACACTGGGTATTCTGACATTATGTCTAATCTGACCTTGAGAATTCTGACATTCTGTCTAAGCTGACCCTGAGATTTCTCACATTCTGTCTAAACTGACCCTAGGTATTCTGACATTATGTCTAATCTGACCCTGGGTATTCTGACATACTATCTAACCTGACCCTGAGTATTCTGACATTATGTCTAATCTGACCCTGATAATTCTGACATTCTGTCTGATCTTACCCTGAGTATTCTGACATTTTGTTTTATCTGGACCCTGGGTATTCTGACATTCTGTCTAATCTGATCTTGGGTATTCTGACATCAAGTTTTATCTGACCCTAAGAATTCTGAAATTTTGTCTAATATGATCCTGAGTATTCTGACATCCTATCTAATCTGACACTGAGTATTCTGACACCCTATCTAATCTGACACTGAGTATTCTGACACCCTATCTAATCTGACACTGAGTATTCTGACATCCTATCTAATCTGACATTGAGTATATTGACATCCTATCTAATCTGACACTGAGTATTCTGACATCCTATCTAATCTGACACTGAGTATTCTGACACCCTATCTAATCTGACACTGAGTATTCTGACATCCTATCTAATCTGACATTGAGTATATTGACATCCTATCTAATCTGACCCTAGGTATTCTGACATTCTGTCTAATCTGACCCTGAGTATTCTGACATCTTTTCTTATCTGACCCCTGAGAGCTCTGACATCTTGTCTAATCTGACCCCTGAAAATTCTGTCATCCTGTCATCTCCAACTTACTCAGTAGAGCTGTAATCTCACTTCTATTAGATAACAACCAAAAACAGGTATTTATATAATAGATTACAGTGGGGAAATACAACATCCAACTCTACATAGACATAATGGTTAAGCAATTTTCTTAACATCTGCCATATCTTTAATATTTAAAGTATGCCCACAAAACTAAAGGAAACATATTTTCCCAGTGAAGTGAACCCAACATAGGATAATGATTCATCTTTTTTGTTTCAGGAAATGTTATTTAATAATCTAATAATGGCAATAGTAATGAAATACTCTGGAATTTGAAAAATGACTGGCAACTTTTCTACTGTTCCCGACTTTAAAGGCTAAAGTGTGACATGTGTCGCCAATTATCTAATGATATCACTGTGGCAGTTCCGTAATGACATGCGCTACAGTGCAGATTGAGTACAGCAAGTCTGCTAATATATTAGCATATATATTACACATCATTTACATCAAGTTTTACATGAAAGCTGAACTATTTGGCATGTAAATTAACAACTGTGTATATCAGTTTACAGACCAGGCTTATGAAAAGTAACACACATATCTATATATACAGGCCAAACATTTCATTTATAAACAAATATCTAGGAAACCAAATTGTTAAGTCATTTAATCATGATTGAACAGCTAGTATTTTACATATGATTTTTTTTTTCATAAAACTGCTTACATAAGATAATCCATAACAAATTGAACCGGTTAAACTTTCAAGGAAGTAACAGTAAGTACGTCATACAGTGATCTCGGAGTAAAAACATCCCTTCCTTTAAATTAATGACTGACAAATTACTTGTTATCTACAAGAGTACAACTTATCAGCCACCAGGAGCAGAAATTAACATTACCTAACCCCCACCCTGCTTTCCACCCATGCTGCTAATTGTTACCAAAAGAATTTATCTATAACTCAAAATGTCAAAGGTGGTAAAATTGTTTTTAAAGGAGGTCAGTTTGAAAAGAACAGATATCAAAAGCTCTTATGTTCAATATTATCAAGTCACTTACATCTAAATTATAAATCCTTTAGTTGGATTACTCAAAGCTAGTCAAACAGAGTTATGGAAACTATCTACATTATTTAATTGCATCAATTCTGCAATTTTTTAAGGAACAAAACCAAGATATTTTAAACTTTCCTAATTTATAGTACTCCAAGTCTGTAACACATATTCTTTTCTCTCGCTTTTATTTTGATGTTAAATTCAAACTTTACATCTGTCATTTTAGGTAGAGCACATAGGTGTTAACCTTTGAAACCTCCAATGAGGGAGATCTCCTTCATTTCATATTTCCAATGAGGGAGAAAGTGCATGAAATGCGACTGAAACTGCATTGCTAAATTTGTCTTTCCCATTTTATGTATCAAAATAACTTCAAGAAGTATTCATTTGATCCAGACACACCTGTTATGGCCATTACACATACCCTGAAGTAACTCAGGATCTCATTTGACCACAGGATGTAGATTTTGCGATTGTGTGGGTTTGGTCTTAAATGAGAGAGATTTTGAGGGAGTCTCCCTCGTAATGAGGAAGGTTAACGGGTATGGTCACCTTGTCGAGATTACTTGCTACATTAAATGTCTCTACTAACCCACTATGTCACCTTTAACAGAGTCCAAGGAATGCGAGGATCATTGATTTATTTACATGCTAACTTAAAATACTTTCTTACCTTAGAATACACTGCATTATCACTAAATTCTTAGTCAGCTAAGCAATACATTTATACAAAATATTTTCCATTCCATATTTTTATACTGATTTTAAATTATTTAGTTTCATTTTGCTTTCCTCATGAAATTTTTTTGAAACTTGAGCTTTAATAACTTTTTATCACTTCTACAGTTATATGAAATACAACTTATGGAAATTCTGTGATAGCCATAGACGAAAAACTAACCAGATTTAAATGAAGTGGGTCTGGGTTCTGTCTAGGTAGACTTGCCTACAGTTATAGTTTATTGTGTGTATAATGCTTTAAGAGAGGGGAATCACACCAACCTGGTAATTCAATACCAGATGAGACGGTATTTATATGAGGTGAGTTACAGGTGTGATATATATATTTCTTATCTCAGAAAAAAGAAATATGAGTATACCACGTATGTGCGCATTTTGAATGAAAGATTGCAAAAAGAGATAAGCCCTATTCTGTGTTTAAAATCTTTCCATCGGAAGAATTTTCATCAAAATGATTTTCTGAATTTTTTTCCCTCAAGAAATATGGTATGAATAAATATAACACTGACAATTTTGAATCATGTTAAAGTCAAAGAAATCATGGTCATGAAAACTGGGCCATTTAGAAGTCCATGTCGTATTTGGCTATATATCATGATCATCTATTAATTCTGACATCAAGATATATGTTATGTTCCCGATACCAGGGTAATAACAGCAAATGACTGAAAGTTTAAATTGTTTCTAATTGATAGGTCAATTTATCACAATAAATATCTTAATAACGATAGTGTACAATGACCTTGCACATGGTTGACTGACTGTGAAGTCATTTATTTGATGCAAAAATGTTGAGCATTTTTTGATAGGTGTTCGGAATATTTCTACGCAAAGAAATATTTCATGAAGTTATTTCTTCATTGATAAATGTTACCATGAAATTGCACTTGAAGTCACCCCTAGCCTACATACCGAGGAAGGTAAACTGAAAATCTGACAAAGTCACCTTACGATGTCCTTCAGTGGCTGTCAGCTGTTCTGTTCTGCTTCATTGACCCCGGACAAGGTCCTCTACCCAACCCTATATGTACCCACAGGAAAACATGTATGTGGGTACCGGTAATTGAAAAACTTGCCCCAAAACTATTCCAGCCACATATTCAGGACAAAGTTTGTCCACAGGGAAATAAGCATATCCTTGTGGACACAAGACATTTACACCATCAACTCTATATATATAAGAATTCAATTAAAATTTGAACAGTTGAAGCGTATTCAAATCCTTGGCCCACTTTCAACCTTTGAGAAAGTTTCATCTTTAATGTTCCAACAGGTGTAAACTACTTGCACTGCATTTACACAACATGACTGCAGGTTGTATATGTCTAGATATTTTTTTCACATTTGAAACAAACAAATCAAACAAATCTAAGACATGAAATGAGAAACTGTAGAACGATGTGCCCTAAGTTTTGTAGTGTGTGGAAGGCACTCAATGTAAGTCAGGAGTTCAATCTCAGAATGATGAACAGTCCTGACAAATATTCTCATAAGGAAAATTCATTACATTATGAAGGATCAGTTCTATTCATTACAAAATGATTATATTAATAAAAAAAATCACATAATTTTGATAAAATACATTAGAAATACAGGTTTACTCAAATCAAATTTCCTGTTAACAAGAAACTGAACAAGCAGGTCTTGCATCTACAGATGACACTACATAAGTTAAGTCAATGTAGTGTTTTGTCGCATACACCTACCTGTTCCTGAAGTTCAGGAGCAGAAAACACGGCAAAGAACATTCAGCTGGTTTTCACTTTCAACATAATCCCGAAAATGAATGAAAATAAAAATCACTTTTGTAGCAATTCACATCAGACAGTTTCTTTTTTTAACTCATTCCTGGGAAAGGAGAAGACATCGTCCCCGGTGACACTAAACCTGTGTGGTAAATCGTGCCGTTGTCTGTCAACTCAACGGTGGACGGTCCCACAGGTATATTATCTACCTGTTATACCGCGACACTTGAAAACGTAAGTATATATAAATGTACATGAGGCAATCCTCACTGAACAGTTCAACAGTCAACACTTACAAAACTCGAAACGTAAATCTCCGATATGATAGCCGACACCTCTGAGATATTTCCTTCATAATAGGTATACATTCCAGACAGAAGTCACTTACGGAGAGAGTTTTCATTCAATTCACTATTACCTGCTTGGTTAAGCATATCACAGTATTTAAATATCCCCTGTCTGTGTGCTTAACCATGATCAACTAATTTATGATGAGATTATAACTGTGAAACAGGTGAGATACACACAGGTAAGATAGAGTAGGATCCTGTATATCTATCCTTGCACCTTTGCCTTAAGGTCCCTGTGTGAATTACCACATATTTGGCCTGGAATACACATCCATATAGGTTTATATAAATATCAATGACATGAGACCGTGAGGCCTATCTATACCAGTGCTTTTGCAATCTGTACACATTTGTGTATATAGATATATACTAAGCGACTCTTCGTATCCTTGTCCACATGTCATTTTCAAATGAGTGACAAATCCAGGTGAATCCATCCAGGTAACTGTATCGTAGATTGTTGTGGAAACATTTTCTCAAAAAGTGTTGTTCAGGTTCAGGGTTTGTTTAAAAGGTTCACATCCTTTGAATTACAGCAAACACCTTGGTTGGCGTGTACATACAATACACAGGAAATCAATGATTAGAGAAAAAATGTTCCATTTCATAACAGTAATGCATGTTAAACAAACAATTACCACGAAGGCTGTTGAGAGTTATGTGGATAATGTTCCGCTAGAGCCTTGCCATTGTACTACCACATAATACATTACAATACACTAAGAACACATAACAATACGATCGTTTACAATATCCCATATCTTTATCAGATACAAGTGTTCAAATGACAAAAGCTCAAGGTACTAAGATCAATACGTACTAATTGTCGGCATGGTCGATCAATTGCCGTGTTCAAATTATACGGTTACATGATTGCTACAAACCACAATCAATACAAGATATAATTAGATCAACCGGACTCTAAAAAGCCGAATCTGATTGCATTGACTTCTACATTTTTTTGTAATATTTATTTTGGAAATATGATTTGTTTTTGTTTTCTTTAAATAGGAGTCATACAAAATATTTGACCTACATGACAAGTAGGACATAGAAACATAATTTTGATAGATCGGCTACCGCTGTCTATCAATACATCACTTATGACACATATCAGTCGGAAGTTGAGGTAAATGCCTCTATGTCAGAAACTCAGTCTTTCCCATCATGGGGGAAATACTTTCACAGAAAATTATAGAGAGTTTTACATTAAGATCAAATAAATGTGTAATCTGTCAAAATGTTATTGACACATTGCTAAAACTAACTTACACAAGACCTACTTCAACATCAACAAATGAAAAGATTACTGCAGAGTCATGTCTTTTTTTCAAACATACAAAATAACTGATAAAGATTCAGATACCAATCTACAAATTCATGATTTTTAAATATGATGACCTTTTACCTGGTACCTTGTTTTGGGGCGGGGTAGAGGGAGTAGGGGCACAGCTAAATCACAGTGAAGACACGATGGATTAAATTGTGAGAGTGTATGTTCTCCCAACTCCATCCAAATTTGTTTTTTACATAAAATAATGAACACTTGCACAGAAAATTGAAATGCAGTGCATAAAAAATTGAAATGCATTGAATATCTTTAACAATTTTTCACTAAGGTTTTACCATTGAAAATTCGCTGTTCAAGATTTTTTAAAAATAAGCTGTTGAAGATCTCACCATTAAAGATTTACTTTAAGTCAAAATATCCTGAGTAGGCAGGCAATCTAATTCAAGAGAGCTAAACAAATAATCCAAAGTTGCCAAAAGTTTTATACCTGTATGATAAGATAGCCTTCACTGATGTTACATTTGAAAGATAAGATGATTAAAAATTGGGTAGCAGTATCTAAGGTCAACACCAGGACTTCACAACCCATCAGATATACTTAATCCATATATAAACTTGGTATGAACATGGTACACTGCTGGAATTTAGCCCACATGCTGGACTTCACAGATATCATAACATTCAAGAGTTGCTTTAGAAATTTTCTCTTGCATTACCAAAGTAAGTAAGCCAAAGACTTGAGTGCAGATTGAGATCATATGTCCACATATAATAAAAATAAATCACTTTTCAAGCTAAGCTTCATTATCTTGAACAAAAAACTTTGCTTCATAAATATCTTATGAAAATTGATCCAATTCAACATAATGTTCTTATACAGGTCATGATTTCAAATTTACCAACCAGTTTTAGTTTGTATGCTGAAAATTTGACATTCATGTTGGAAGAAAAGAATGGTTTTCTTTCAAGACAATATTTATACAGATTCTGCACCACAATGGTCAACATCAAGACTGTCCACAGTAGAAGGATCTATAAATCTGAATAAATCCCTATTTTTTTTATCAATCTTAATAAATCCCTATTTCCCTATCAACCTTAATGAATCCCTTTTTCATTGTATTACTAGGTAGTGATAACAGTAGATCCATAGATATCAGTCAATGAATCCAACAGGAACTTATTTGTATTTATGTCATCATAAGAGCATTACCTGTTGTAAGTTGACCATATTTGTACCTGTACCAGGTACATGTATTATGAAACCTCTATATTGTAATATTTTATGGAGACTAGCAGCAGAGTATGCATGTCTAAACTGGACAGATTTAGACATGAATGATGTAAAGAAGACCTATACAGATTAGACCTAAGGGGCCGTAATTAGAACATATACAGTAGCGGACAATAAATGTCAACAGTTGTTAGTTTTTGCTGGTTGACATGACTTCTGATTAATGTATTCTATCAGTTGTGGACAAATTGCAGGTCACATCAGGACATCCCTCCTGTCATTCTATGTCTCGTGAACTTTGAACTCTGGGCAAAGTAACTTAATTTGCCTTCCTCAAGGGCTCCAATCTTAACAAACCTGAACGACACTGGCAGCAACTACATTCTAAATATGAAAACCAAGTGATTGTTTTAGTGCCATTTCTATGGGGAATAATTTATTTAAAATGTGAGAATATAAAAAATTAGGATAATCTCTTATTTAGGATCCAACCCCACTACACTGCAGTTTTTTTTATTATAAACAATAACATTTTCCTTCTCTTCAAATTGAAGAGAAGATAAATTGAAGTTCAATTTCCATGGCCTTATGTCCCATTGTGATGAAGATTATAAGTGAAGTTCCCTAAACTGTAGCATTGATGTGCTGCCATCCTGTATGCTTGTTTTTACTGTTTTGTACAATAGTAAAGGTTTATTTATTAACATTTGCTTCTAAGACAGCTAGAATGAAGATTAAAATGGTTAGTTAATCTTCGGTTTGGTTTGGTTTATTTTATTTTACATCCTATTAACAGCCAGGGTTAGTTATTTAGACGAAGTCATATTTTTATATGCAAAAAGGTTTATGAGGCACGGTGGTCTAGTAGTAGGATCCCGGTCTCGTGATCGAAGGGTTGCAAGTTCGAGTCCTGGTTACGGCACTTGTGTTGTATCCTTGAGCAAGATACATTACTACGCTTGTTCCTGTTCCAGTCTTCTCATCTGTAAATGAATATGTGGTTTGGCAGTGCTAGAAATTGTAGAATGCTAGCTGTAAACGCTGAAATGGCAGCACCAATTGTATACTCCCCAGGGAGTTGAGAACAATATTGGTTGGTTGCTAAGGCCCTATAACCAAGGATAATAATTTGTTAACCGCTTTGAGACAGCCTTAACGGTTGTGATAAAGATGTATACAAGAGCCTAGAATTATTATTATCATTATAAAAAGCTAATTTAAAAAGGTAAAATACAAATAATGAAACTATGTAATTATGTATGCAATCTGTAAATAAATGACTCATGCTTACAACTTAATGTAACCATATAATTAGTCCACTGACCTTGGAATCCTGAAACAGAATGATATAGGAGGTATACTCATATTTTACCTTTGTACACTATAAAGTTTGATTAATTTCCACTCAAGAATGAAGTTGTTAAGTGTTGACATTAAACTGATTGATGACTTTCTATACATAGCAACTCTGTGACCCTGACCTTGACATTGGAACCCTAAAATGCAACAATGCCCCATGTGTAGTAACAATTATCACTTGGATAAAGTTAAACAAAAATCTTCAAACAGAATCAGAATGAAGTTGGAAACATATTCTAAATAAAAGTACTTAACAAATATGTCAAAATATAAGGTCTCATTGGCCTAAGAAAGTTCCAGAATAAATACAACTTTAAACTACTCGATCCCAACATACTTATGGTCAAATATCATCACAAGGCTTAATGATATTGCAGAAGAAGTTGTAAGAAGATATGTACAAATCTGACCCCTATTAACCTTGAAAGTAATTTATTTGAGGACACTTTAGGGCAATTTGTAGGAAGTACCGACAAGACCATTATCATTACTCTGTGCCACCTGGTTAATCAAAAGATGAGGTTTCAAATTTGTTTTGAAATGTTTGACCACTGTGACTTAAAATGTAGGTCAAGGTAATTACTTTGAGGAAATTTATAGCACTCTGTCCATGGTACCTACTGACCAAATATCAGTACTCTTCAGTCTTGGCCTTTGGGTTATTCAGGAGAATTTAAAAGGTTTTACATATTTGACCAATGTGACCTTGAATGGAAGCCAGTGTAAATTGTTTGGAAAACTTTGTAGTGTTTCATGTCAGGTACCGTATTTGACCGGGAATAAGCCCCCACCCCCTGAGAAAAATAATTGATCAAAAGTAGGGAGGGGTCTTATTCCCGAATACACCCCTGTTCACAAAAGTCCGCCATCTTGGATATTCTACTGTTTTGATCTAGGAACTCAGTCCACACTATACCAGTAATGTAAGAACTGATATTGACAGAAAGGTTAGATTTAAACAGACCACTTGGAAACAAACTACTTCAAAATGAATTTACTTTTGCTTTATCACTATAAAATATATTTTTTTATTTTCTTTTTCAATACAGACTTACATATAAAGGATCAAGTACAAGAATAATATTTCGTTTTTGTTCAAAGTTAGCAAAATGCACAACCAGTTCAAACATAAAAGTATGGTGTTCTTAACACCAGCTAAACAATGTTTTATTTCAAATTTAGCCTTATAGATTTTTTTTTTTTTGCACACAGTTAGATATATTTTATGTTCAGACACAAAATTAAAAAGAAATTAACATGCTTTTTATTGAGAGAAAGACAAAATTGAGGGGTGGGGGCTTATTCCCAGGCTCCCACCCTGTTCCAAGAACCTTTGCCAAAGTGGGGAGGGGGCTTATTCGTGAGAGGGGGCTTATTCCCGGTAAAATACGGTACCTTCTGGTCAAATATCAGTACTCGGGGCCTTCTGGTTATTCAGCATATGATTTCTTGAAGTTTTACATATTAGACCCTCCTGACCTTGAAAGTGGGTCAAGGTCATATTGTTTGAGGAAACGTTATAGCACTTTGTCCATTCCCTGGTACCTACTGATCAAATACTACTACCTGGGCCTTTTTGTTATTGAGAAGATGAGTGTTGAACTTTTTCTCATGTTTTACCAGGGTGACCTTGACAATAGGTCAAGGTCAATCGTTTGTGGAAAACAAAAATACCTGTCTATAATGGAAACCCTTGTATTACAAATATTTATTTACCAGGTAACCCAGCTATGCAACAATGTAACACTGGGGTGACCTGCTTATGTAAATTAAAGTCAACCTTCCAGTCTGTGGATGGTAGGTATATAAGTTAGTTTTCACCCTAAGACTTGCATAAAAAATATCCTCTCATGTTTTCATTACATTCCTGTCTTTTTCTTTGAATGAGTTTTGAAATGTTCAGGCTCCGTATAAAAGGTATCTTTTAGATTGTGCAGTCGGAGAGGTTTTACAAGAGATAGACAGAGATACAAACCAGCAGGTACTACTGCCGAGAACCACCTTCAGAATGAGGCTTGCTGCTGGGAGTAAGGTCCAGAGTGAGGTTTCCTGGTGTATAATGGATTTGGTAAGTTAGATCTTGTATCTATAGACTCCAGAGTAAAACAGGTGAGAGGGGCTAGCACCTGGGTGGTGTATAGGTCTTTATTAACTGTGATAAAAAAAATTGATGTTTGGTTTTGGTTTCTTGTAAAATCATATTTCATGATGCAATTCTTGCCATAAACTTTATGATCATATATCAAAACATCAAAAGGGTAGAAATCCACACAAAACTCCTTTGGGGGGCCCCACTGCCCTGTTAATACATATATCCATGCTTTAAAAAACACTACTTTATATATGCAAAGACATCTATTAAATTACTCTAGTAGATACTTGAACACCTGAACAAAAAAGGCAGGCTGGACTTCAAGCAACCCGAAAGTTGAAACAGGGGTAAACAAAGTTGCACAAACCCAAAGAACATGTTTGAAAACAGCATGTGGACAGATCTAGACATGAAAATGTACAAAAACAAGAGGCCCAGAGGACCTGTATATAGATCAGGTCACCTAGTGGTTATTTCAGCAATCACAGCAAAATTTCTCAAAAAAAGATTGATTTCGCTGTTCCCCTGTGCTAATCCTGGTGGTAAAATTATGTGTATTCAAATTGCCATGCTAAAGCAATGAGATGGGAAACTCAAAGGTTTTTTAAGTTCTGTTCCAGGGACTAAGACACTAAGAGTGTGTCAAGACCCAAGTAAATTCAACTATAACTTAATTTGTCTCCTTATGCCCAGCAATACTTGTTATTCAAAGTTATGACAAAGGTACAAGTCTCTAGGTGTAAGGTGAGAACCCACAATCAATTCTTATGCACCCTGGTAATTCTTTTTTTTTCTGTTCCTTTGTCCCAACTTGAAATCCCATCAAAAGATCATGCATCAAACAAAATAGAATTTATATCCATCCATTAGTTCCAGAGAAAAAACACCTAATGCAAATATGGCCCAAATACCGTTTCTGACCATAAACCAACCTCAACACCCAGGGAAGTCATTTATATGTATCCCAACTACCTGAGAATGATTACACCCAAATATGATTGATAAGAGCACAGCAGGATGACACCCCATCCCATGCCAATCTGACATACTTAGAATCCTTCTGATGCATTGTACCTAAATATATGAAAATATGGAAATGTAAGAGGAAACAACATCTGCATTGTAATCCCTCATTGAAGTTTTGAACTTATTCTGCATCTTCGGAAACCCATGATACATTTCTCTATTGTTTGTATACCGTGGGCTAAAACAGACAGGTAATCTCATTTTTGTACTAAAATAGTAGCCAATAATATGGTTTCTTTCATCGGTGGCAACATTGAGCTGGGATATCATATTTGTAGCAAACCAACACAGCAGCAGCATCACCTGTCAGAAAACCAGTGGGTTGTGTACGGTTAAGTTTTGACAACATAATTATGTGGCAACAAGTCCTACCGGACATTGACATCAGCGTCATGCTTATTCTGATATAAGGTCCAACCTAAAGCATAAGGAATACATATCTTGCATATATACTTTATGACCTTTTAATAACTGATTTTCATAAGAATTGTCATCCTTTGTTCAACCAAGCATAAAAGCTAACAACATAGAAGTGCTGCTACTGTTCAGCATATGGAAATCAAGGCAGGCAGAGGACAAGCTCTTGAACTTTCTACAAACAGGGCTGTTTTTCAGCATATCTTCACCAGTAACTATTGAGGACTGTTAATTTTCCTTTTCATTTCAGTAATAATTACCATAACTTTAGTATGCAATATATAGTACCTACACCCATCTTTGTAGCCCAAAACAAAGATTCAAATATCCCGCCTTCCCCCCGACTACGACAGAGCCGCAGAGTGATCTACCGTCCTCTTCCTTTTATGGCGCCTGCTGTATTGACTTCACTGCTGCATGCTCCATTGGACTAACGTTTATTTTAAGCGTTGTGGTTTGAGTTGTTGGCTATAGTTTCAACAGTTAGCGCTGTTAAACCCATCTGCCCTTATTGTTAACTTGTTTCGTTGTTTAAAAGTTATTTTTGTGCTGTTACGGTCGAATTTGTTCTCTCCACGTGTCCGGGCTTGGGTGTCCCACGTGGTCCGCCATTTTCGTTTTTTCGTTGTCAGCGGTTTGCAAATTTTCGTCCGTTGTTTGTCTCAGTGTTGGTGTTCATTACGTTATCGTTTAGTTCCAACATTACTGTTCTTTTCTGTTTTTATTTCATTCTACCGTTGTAGTTTGTGTTGGCTTCGTGTTATTTTTATACTTCATAAATTCGCCGTTTGTTTTGATACGGCTTTTTGGAAGTATGTCTCTTTCGAGTCAGCGACGGGGGTCAGCATATGGGTGCTCGCATTTCATTACGGAAAACGATCCCCACGATGCTTGTCCTCTTTGTCGTCCTTGTTCTGAGGAATTTCCATGTGAACTCTGTTCACAGGTCGCTCCTCAGGACAAGGTCTTCCAGGCACCGAAGCGCCCGAGTGCTTCCCGTAGGAAGGCTACCAGTGCTGCAGGGAAGCGGGGAAAACAGAAAGGTAAGAGTCCTACTGTATCTTCGGATTTGAGTAGTGTTGCCTCTGTTCCTGTTCCAGGAGGGCTCGTCTCAGCGAGTTCCTTTTGTGAACAGGGGGTGGCCCCTCCTAGCCAGGATCCTCCTGGAGCTGAGGTGGGGCAGCCCGACCCTTGTTTGGCACAGCCAAGGGTCGAATTAACCGGGAACGCCCGTAAGCTTTCGAGCTTGCCTCCGGGTAGGGACTACCGGTCGCCGGTCATTGACTCTGTCAATGATCCCGGCATTCCAAGCGGTATTGTAGGTAGGGACGGCATTGAGGCTGGGCCTGTGCCTTCGGGTTCAGGTCCTAGTTGCTGTACGGCCTTTCTTTCGGGATTGTCCGTATCCACTGGGATTAGTGATGCGCAGCTCACTAATTCCAGCGTCTTTGCTGGTCAAGCTTTCCCTCCCGGTCAATTGCCTGGCCCCGGTCCTATAAGGCCGGGTCCACCTTTGCCAGGGAACCCGGTGGTTTGTCCATCCGGGTTTGGGTTTGCTGGACAGTCGGACGGTTATCGGCCTCCGATTTCCCAAGGCTTCGGGTATACGGGTGCCTGAGGGCATCCATCCCTTGGCCACCCTAACCAGCCTGCGACTGGTTATGGGTTCCAACAATATCCCGGCAGTTATGGACAGGGTCCATACATGTCTGGGTTTCCGCTTGGAGGGAGTGGTGGTCCACCCTCGCCTTTCGGGCAGGGTAGCCAGCCCCAGGCTCAGGCAGGCCAGTTTGGCCAATTCTGGGGTCATTCCCAGCCCACGGGACCTGCCCCTTTCCCTCCGGGATATGGGGTTGACCCCATGCGGTTTCCTTTTTGGAACCCATGGGGCTTGGTCTCTCCCTCGCGGAGACGGGTTAGCGGCAGCTACGTTGACCCCCCCCCCCAACGTTCTGCTGCTTCGGGGGCCGTTATGGCCGGTCCAAAAAAGGTTTGCCTGACCTTTAGGACTTCTGCCTCCGCTCCAGGACAGTCCCTACCGCCTCTGGTTCCAAGGGTAGGGTTGTGGCTTCTAGGCCTAAACCCACGGCGACGGTTGTTAGGCGCTCTGCGCCTAAGCGCCGTTATGCGGAGCCCCCGCTAGGGCGTTCACTTGAGCTGGCTCCATTGGCCGACCCTTATCTCCCACATCCTGTCGCTACTTACGGTGGTGACGGAGTGGAGGATATGGATTGCGAGGGCGTGGGTATGGCAGAGGATGAGGACGTTGTTCGTCTCTCTCCAGGGTGCTCTGACATTGACGCTGGTCAGTAGGAGTCGTCTGAGGATGATCTTCATGAGGTTCCGGCCTCTGAGGAAGATACCCTAGGAGAGGGCGACTCTGAGGCTGTTGAGGTCGAGGCCCAACAGGTCCTTTCCGGGATGCGAGGTCTTAGGGCCGATGTAGGGCCGGTGTTCGGTTCCAAGGAACACCACAAGATGGAAAGACTGCTGCGGCTTTCCATCCAAATTCTGTCGTATATAGACTACTTTACTGTATGCCTATATAGGGTTTCTGATCTGCCTGAGGGTCGGACATCAGAGACAGAAAAGGCCGACATTCAGGACAGACTTACCTCTGCTCTGAACGGGGCTTTACGAGCTTTGTCCGCCTTGCAGGTGTCCTCGCTCGTGAACCTCGTGTTGGCCAGGCGTTTTTTAGCTTTGAAAAATCGCCCGGTCGATGAACCTTATCGGTCCCAGTTGTTGACTGCCCCCTTCTCCGGGACTACTCTTTTCGGAGGGTCCCTTCCTTCTGTACAGAAGGATTTGAAGGAGGACTCGGTCGCCTCTGCACTTTTAGTGAAGAGGATTCAGACTGAGAGGGCCAGCACCTCGCAGGGGTCAGCGCCCCCCAAGTAGAGGACTAAGACTTCGGTTCCGCAGACTCATGCGCAACCTAAGCCTAAGCCTCCCTTCAAGGGCAACAAGGGGAAAGGTAAGAGGGGCAAAAACCCTCCTGGGGGCAAGAAGAAGGGTTCCTGACTCCCTTCTTCCCTCCTTGAGCGTAGACGACGGGCTTGGTCTAGGGGAGTGCAGTTCTCTCGACTCAAGCTCCGGTCCTTCTTCCGCAGAATTAGACTTAGGGTCAGCAGACGATTCTCTTGCTTGGCAAGGGCTAGATCTTCTGCGACCAGATCTTCCTGTGGGAGAGCGTCTCTCCTTTTTCCTGCCAGGATGGAAGGAAATAACGGAGGACGCATGGGCATTGTCTGTGGTCTCGGAGGGATTAGGTATCCCTCTGTTACGGGATCCCCCCTTGTCGGCAGAGCCAATTTTCTTTCCTCCACCGGGGGATCGGCAAAAGGCTCTGGCTATCCAGGAGGAAGTAAGGACCATGCTAGTCAAGGGCGCGGTCGAGGAGCTGCCAGTGTTGGGTTGCACCCCCGGCTTCTACTCCAGAATGTTTCTGGTGAGGAAGAAGTCCGGGGCATGGCATCCCATCATCGATCTAAGCGCCTTCAACAGGCACGTAGATTCTCCTCACTTCAAGATGGAGACTCCTCGGGGCATCATTGCTTCCGTGAGAGACGGAATGTGGGCAACTTCAGTAGATCTGAAGGACGCTTACTTCCACATCCCAATCAGGAAGTCGGCACGGAAGTACCTTCGGTTCACATGCAACGGGAAGGTCTTCCAGTTCCGGGCCATGCCATTTGGGCTCACGACTGCTCCTTTGGTGTTTACCAAGCTGCTGCAGGTAGTCGTGGGTTTCCTGCATTCCAGGGGAATAGATGTGCACATCTATTTCGACGATTCCCTCATGCTCCACCTTGTGAGGGAATCTTTGGTGCAGGATACCTGTCTGGTCCTGAAACTTTTGCTCAGAGTCGGCTTCATTCCGTCCAGAGAAAAGTCGGAGGTTTCCTCTACTCAGGATTTCGTCTTCCTGGGGAACCGTTTCAATACGGTTCAGGGTATTGCCCTTCCACCGCTGGAGAAGTACGAGAAAGCCAGGGATTTGTCCCTGACCTTCATCGGCAGGTCTCGCGTCCAGGTGCGTTGGTTCCTCAGTTTTCTGGGTTATCTCAACGCCCTGGCAGATGTGGTCCCCTTAGGGAGACTTCACATCAGGCCTTCAGATGTTTCTCCTTGCCAATTGGGTCCCTTCTTCAAGGGATTGGGAAGCCTGGCTTCCTCTCACCAAGTCTGTCAAGGAGTATGCTCGATGGTGGACCATTCAGGGAAATGTTCTCCAAGGGGTTCCTCTGTCCAAGCCGGCCCCCACTATGACTCTGTATACGGATGCGTCGATGACAGGGTAGGGGGCTTACCTCGACGGTCATTGCCGGTCTGGGGAGTGGTCTGGGGAACAGCTCTCAGAGCACATCAATGTGCTCGAGATGAGAGCTGTTCTGTTAGCTCTGCAGTCTCTCCGAGAGATCCTGCAGTCCAAGGTGGTTTGTGTGGCTACGGACAACTCTACAGTTGTCGCGTATCTGGAGAGAGAGGGATGTACCAGGTCTCACATTCTGTGTGCCCTCGCTATTCGTGTTCTTCTTCTGTGTCAGGAGATGCAGCTGACGATCCATGTCAAGCATCTTCCCGGCAAGTTGAATGTTCTGGCGGATACTCTTTCAAGGCGCCGCCAGCCGGTATTGACAGAATGGCAATTGAACCCCTCAATTTTCGAGGGTGTGTATCAGGTGTGAGACAGGCCTCACGTAGACCTTTTCGCCACCTCCCTGAACAATCAACTGCCAACCTTTGTCTCTCCGGTTCCAGATCCGAGGGCTCGGGCCGTGGACGCTCTATCTCTGGACTGGGAGGGAATGCATGCATATGCATTTCCTCCCTTCAACCTGGTGGGCAGGGTCCTACAGAAGTTTTGGGAACATCATTGCTCCCTTATTCTGATAGCACCCATGTGGCCGAGGCAGCCATGGTTTCCAGGGCTGCTGTCGCTCCTGGTAGAAGAACCACTGGCTCTTCCTGTCAGGTCGAACCTCCTTCGGCAGCCTCGGTCCAGAACGATGCACTCACGTCCGGAGATCCTCCACCTTCACGCTTGGAGGCTATCTCAGGAGGCCTCGCTGAGGCAGGCTTTTCTAAAGACGTGTCAGCTCGCATCGCACGATCAATCCGGTCTTCCTCTTCTGCCGTCTACCAATCCAGATGGAAGATTTACTGTGATTGGTGTGTCGGCAGGAAGGCTGATCCGGTCAAGGCCTCTATCCAGTTAATTGCGGACTTCCTGCTATGGTTGTTCCAGGACCGCAAACTTGCCCCTGGTACTATAGCTGGCTATCGGACAGCTATTTCCAGCGTGCTGTCTTTTCATGGCAGAGCAGAGGTGGGCTCATCCCCATCTCTGTCTGCCTTGATCAGAGGGTTTGGGCTGGATAGGCCAAGGGTTCGGCAGTTGGCTCTGCAGTGGAATCTTGCGCTGGTGCTTGAAACTTTGATGCGTGCACCATATGAGCCATTAGACTCTGCTTCCTTAAAGTTTGTCACTTTTAAGGCGGTGTTTCTAATAGCCCTGGCCTCGGGACGTAGGAGGAGCGAGATTCATACGTTGTCGTCTCACCCTTCATGTCTTAGATGGTCTAGGAATTACGCTGCCGTAACTCTCCTCACCGATCCAGCCTTAATGGCTAAGAATCAGGTGCCTGGCTTTTCGCCCGATCCTATCAATGTTCCATCATTGACTTCCTTTGTTGGCTCAGAAGAGAGAGATAGGTTACTGTGTCCCTGTAGGCCCTTAGGTTTTATCTCGATAAAACCAAGGGGGGGTGCGGGGTCCTCGATCTCGACTGTTTTTGCCCATCAAGCAGGGTCAACAGGATATCTCCTCTCAGTCAGTGTCAAGGTGGATTTGTCAGGTAATCAGGTATGCCTATGATCACTCTGACGATCAGGTTCGGGCGCTTTATAAGGTAAGAGCTCACGAGGTAAGGGCCTTGCGGCGTCATGGGCCCTCCTCAACGGCTCCTCCTTCCAGGAGGTCATGTCTGCGGCATTTTGGCGGGGACAGACCACATTCACAGACTTTTACCTAAGGTCGTTGTCATCCCATTCTGATGGGCTGTACTCATTGGGGCCGGTTGTGGTGGCACAGTCTGTTGCTGTGCCTCCTCAGTAGTAGGTGATGGTCCATTTTTAATCAGTATGCTATCAGGCATCACGGTGGGCTACCTCCCCGTGTCACGTGGAAGTACTTTTTCACCACTTTTTAATTATGGGGTGTTTTTGGGGGTTTGTCCTTTCTGGCCTTCCCTCTCCTAGCTTGAGCATGTCTCGAGTTCCTCCATCAGCCTGATCTGGATTCGGAGTCACCACTGCGGTAAGACGAATTTGTATACTAAAGTTATGGTAATTATTACTGAAATGAAATTGAGGTTTTTTAGGTAAAACCAATTTTCAAGATGTAATACTTACCATAACTTTATGGAGTCCCACCCTATATTCCTCCCCTTGCCTCATCTTTGGTTGTCTTTTGGCACCATAAAAGGTTTTTGAGGACGGGAGATCACTCTGCGGCTCTGTCGTAGTTGGGGGAAGGCGGGATATTTGTTTTGGGCTACAAAGATGGGTGTAGGTACTATATATTGCATACTAAAGTTATGGTAAGTATTACATCATGAAAATTGGTTTTACCTAAAAAACCTCAAGCTTATTTGTGTTTAACAGTACTATCTTTTTCATGATCTGTTTTTCAGGATATTTACAATAACTAGGACTGTTTTCCTGTATATTTCATTATCTGTTTTTCAGGATATTTACAGTAACTAGGACTGTTTTCCTGTATATGTCATGATCTGTTTTTCAGGATATTTACAGTAGCCAGTAAATTGTTTTTCCACATGTTGTGTCGACCACTGTGATAATGTGGTGAACTGGTGTAGTTTCTATCAGGTATCAGCCTCTCTCTCTCTAAAACACAATTTATTAGTGCCTGGCAATGTTGATAGAGACTGCTATCTCCCCTTTATTACACTGCAGTCATCAACATTTACATGTATAGGAATGCATCAATACAGCAATGCATCAAACTCTGTTTACCATAAAACTGGATTCAGACACGAGATATCAACAATATACATATAGAGTTTTTACTCGACCACCTGTGGCAAAGAGAAATATCTACACCACGTATATTACACAATCAAATTTCCATGGCAGCTATTTGCCAATACAAAATCAAATGCCTGAATTCAATCTGCTACTGAAACACTTAATTCCAACGTAATTTAAAAACTATATACCATCAGTATTGTATATACAGTATTCTCTTTTGTTTTGGATATCCTTTTGATCCATAACTTGTTGAAGCTGATGGATAAAACCGCAAGATTGTAAGACCAGGTATAATATGCACTCATGTAGTTCAAAAGACACATTTTATACTTTATGACATTGTAGTCTAACAAGGCAGGTGGTTGCTTCATGGTATTATGAGGGTTGGTTTCACAGAAATTGAAGTCTACCAGGACAATTTGTTACTAAAGAAGTTTTGTTTCTTGTGGGCCATTGGTAACTTTGACAGGTGGCTTTTCTCAAGACATGCTATCTCTCAAGACAGAATGTTTCTTAAGACATTAAGGTTATAGATCTTTTTGTATCAAGAGTGTAGAGAAAGGTATTGTGTAGATAGACTGCCTCTAAAAAACTGGTCTGTCACAACGATAGGCAATCTTTTCAATTTTCAAACAGATGAAATAATGAAAAACAATTCCCCTCTAGCAGGAAAGTCTGTAAAATGAAAAAGGTTCTATATGCCGATTAAAATACATCTGGACATCTTTTTTGAATAAGTTATACGAGACTGATGGTCAACACATACTCTACCTGAACATCATAATTAAGAAATTGATCTAGGAAAGTTACACCCAGTCCCAATCTGAAGTAATCTTTGGATTGTGTGAAAGTAATACCGCTTGGTGTGCATGCATAAAAAGAAACACAGCTATATTTGTCATCCTTAAACAGTCAAAGTGACAAGTAACACCTGTAGACCAGCCACCTTGGAATTCTACAAATTCAGCAGTTTTAGTAACTTAAATATCATAGTACATACATGTGGCTATGCACTTGATAAACTGTTTTCTAGTCAACTGATTAACATAAGACATACAAACCTTCTGGTGAATATCTCTGGGATAAGTCTTATTTAGTTAAAAAGAACCATGATGGCATAAGCCATGACTTCCTGTTTATCTGGTCTAATTAAGTTAGCAATTATTTGGGGTTTGGCTTTTAATGAAGATTTATCTCTTCAAATAAACACAACTTTAGATGTTATCCCTGCATGGTCCTACAGGTTTAAAATTTGAGAGTTTAGACAAAGTTACCACTATAGAAGTTGGCAGACCCAACAAATCTCATTTATCAAATCATCTTATTACTACATGTTTATTTCTTATCAATTAAATCCTTGGCAATTCACCACTGATACAGATTATGGACCTGTACATGTTCTGAAACTTCGACATACAACCAGATATTCTTTTGTATCAACCCAGTGCTTCATAATATTCCAGTACTCCCTCAGAATTGTACGGTACATGCATTATGCAGTCACCAGCCATTATAACTAAGGATAAATCCCAGGGGGATCTTGGCACCCACCATCGATAATTTTCATTTGTGTTTCAAAAGTTGGTCCTTTTTCTTTCTTTTTTTTCTCTCTCTTTCAATTATGTATTTAATCTTAGTTCTATGAAGTTTGAACATTTCTCTTGAAAATTAAAATAGTTCAAGGTCTCTTGTCAAGATTTTCAAAATCAACTAAGGACCAAGAAGAACCTACAAATGAAACTTAAGAAAGATCCAAGATCCATCATATGTTTCTCAAAAATAATCATACATAATACACTTCTGAACCCCCCCACCATCAAAATCCAAGATGGATGCCTTTCAGCCATGTTGTGTTTTGGGATCAGCTCACAAACTGGACAATGCACAACTAAGGACCAAGCAATTTTTCTCAGAAATAGCAATAAAAAACTTTCAATGTCTAAATCCAAGATGGCCTTCAGTCAGCCAAAATGTTTTTCTGATCAGTCCTAAAATCAAAACGGCACAACTAGGCACCATGAGAAGTCTTCATATGAAATTTGAGAAAGATCCATCCAGTTCTTTTCAAGATATAGTGATAACAAGAACTGCTTAAGGATGAACAAGGTCCCAAGACAGAACCAGGGATAAAGGGCGATTTGAACAGACCACTATCTGATGATTTGGGCAAAAAATGGCTACAAAAAAGAAATCAAACTAACAATATTTTTAAAGTGAATGTCGGTAAATAAAATAAATTAAGCAGAGTATACATATCAGTATAACAATCAGTTCCTAAATTGTATTGAGAAATTAGTTATCTCTGTATACTCGTTTGTTACTGTGTTTGAAAAAAATTAGGACCAAGGATCTATTAAGCTAGTGAACAATGCTGTACTATGTCTTCTGAAGTAAGAGATGGATTACACAGGAAAGGTGACCTTTGTAAGAGTCGATCTTCCATCGTGGATGTAAGAAAGCAATATTGTTGATATACTTCAAAGTGTTAAGTGCAGTAGAAATTTCCATTTACCTGAATCTAGCTTGCGTTGTTTGTTTGATATGAAGATTATTTTTTCAAAACTCAAAAAACATCCTTTCATATAAAAAAACAACAACTTCAATTTCTATCAAATACTTGGGATTCATTCATTTATTTTTTATTCAAAATGTATAATTTTATATCTTCAATCAATAAAAAAATAATCTGATAAACTTAAAAAGAAAAAAAATATACACAAGGAAAAGCTCTCCAAGGACTGACAATAACACCTGTCAAATGATCATCACCTGTGAAAATAGTTATGCTGCACACAATCCATTGAGGGGCTGTTTAATCTGAACCCATTAAAACATTTCTACTTTCTAGACTGTTTAACTTCACTAATGCTTTTTACTTTCGAATAATTAGTTAGAAAAATGAAACTAGTCCTATGTCCTATAAAAGATTTTTCTCTGCAATGAAATGTGATACTTATGAAATTTAAGAAAGCCATATCTTATGTTTAAAACATCAACGGCTATCTCGTTTCATACAGTATGGAAAGAATACTGGTATTTGTCACAACTGAAGGATTTTTTTTTTTAATTTGTTGAAATTTCATATTTACTAGTAAAGATTTTGTTACAAATATTATGAATAGCTGTATAATTAGCAATAGCATTTGAAATTAAATTTCATAAAGTGCCCACATTTAGCTTGAAGTGCAACATTTATTGGATAATAATGATAGACTTTATTCAAATTCAAAGACACATTGAGTCAAACACTTATCTCACATGTGGTCAGCATAAAATGTACATGTATATATAGTTTTAAAAGTGGTATGTGTACTTTTTCAAGAAGAATTTTTTAACAAAAGTACATGGACTATAACATTTGTCAAATACCATAGAATCATTTATAAATGTATTTACTTAAAATTTAAACCTTACTGAACACAAATGAAACTTAATGTGGTCTAATTACAGTATACTCTAGTAGTTATTTTTTCTATTTTAACTAAGCAATCCAAGTTTTACTATGTTGCAATGACCTTTAAACCTGAAATTATGAGAATAAACTTTTTTGGATGGACAAACCACGGATCAAGGACACAGAGGGATTTGAATAGCTGCCCATCTGATGATGGTAGGCAAAATAAGAGGAACAGCAAAAGCCTTGTTTCCATGAAGAACATTTTCTTTTCTCTGATTGCAGACATTTAAGGGTAATAAGTTATCAATTTATAAGATTGACGTTTCCATCTGGAGATGATCTGTTAGGAAGTACAGTGTATACCAAAAAAAAAATGGGTGAATAAGTGTACTTTGGGTTTGGTTGATTTTCTTTCACGTCCTATTAACAGCCAGGGTCATTTAAGGACGTGCTAGGTTTTGGAGGTGGAGGAAAGCCGGAGTACCCAGAGAAAAACCACGACCTACGGTCAGTTTCTGGCAACTGCTCCACGTGAGTTTCAGAACTTACAAACCAGAGGTGGAGGGCAAGTGGTAGAATGTCAGGACACCTTAACCACTTGGTCACTGTGGCCCCTTCGATGAATACAAATAACAGAACAAACCTTAAGTTTATGATAATGTAAAAGTTTTTTAGAGAAAATTATATAAACATAGATATGATTTAAAAGTTACTAAGATAACTGACTCTTCTGAAAGCATTTGCATGCCAACAGATTCAGCAGTGTTTTCATTGAGGTCAGTAAAAAGTAAGATGCGTGAGAACTCACCACCATAGCTATTCCTCATCCTGTCATCGCCTTACATAACTCTCTCAAACATCTCCTCCCAGCTGCTGTAACACAGAAACAGGTCTCTGCTGATACACTTGGCATTAGTTGGTTACTTCTTGCAATTTTATAAATGAAATTGTTGAAAGTTCAGAACAATTACCTCCTTAAAAAAATTTCTTTTTCCAAACTATCTTCTTTAATCTAATGAGAGGTCTAATGGGCCTTTTACTCACCAAGTATTCAGTCACTTGTCAAATATAATCATCCTAGACTTTCTTCTTGTACAGCACTTGTAAGACACAGCAGGTTGAAGGTTTTTAAAACATTTGACCACCTGCAACTGTCAGATTCGGTTAAGGTCACTTATCTAAAAAAAAATAAAAAAAATACTACCATCATCCAACCATGCAAACTGGCCAGGTATAAGACTCTTGATAATGAAGAATTTATAAGGTAATATCAAATTTGTCCTCTTTGACCTTAATAACAACCTCATCAATAACATAAGAAAGTTCATTACAATGTTCTTCGTTTGAAATTGTTTTTTTAATGCATATAGCCTTTTAGGTTGAAGCCAAATGGAAGACGACAGATGCTACACTTAGGTAAGCCCACTTGGCTGTTTTTGGCCAGGTGACCAATTGATCGGCTCCTCAAGTATTTCAGAATGATATCGATCGATATGTATGCAGACCTAGCTTTCACTCTAGATATTGTACTTTCATTGTATAATTTTTTGCAGCAAAATTTCTATCAATACTGTTAAGGCAGCAAATATTTCTTTTAAGTGCTTATATAATTTAAAAGTATCTGACTAAAAACAATTAAAATGAAGTAACCTAGAGTAATGTTGTACATTTATGTTAACATATAATGATTATTAATTTTATAAAAGTACATGTGTCCTAGAATCTAAATATTTGTTTCATTAACACTTACATGAGCTGTTGCATCTTACTGGAACATGGAAATCAGTAAATCTGAGATATTTCCTCCAGGACTTTCTGAATACTCAAACCACAATAATTTGCACATCCATAGTAACATTAATTTTCAAAATTTTAAACACACCATTAAACTATATCCTTAACAAGTGAGAATGTTGCAGTGCCCACAGTTACAGACTGGTTGTACAAACACAATCTGCATCAAATTTCCCATTTTTCGACTCCAGATTCTCCGATAGTGCCATGTTATCGCCATACAGCCACTGTGAGATCTAAACATACACATTTACAAATTTTTTTTTTCATCCTCAGCCAAACTTCCAGACTCCTCTCAGCCGAAAGAGGTCCATACCAATGATGATTTTAAGTTAGATATATGCTTTTAATTTGCCTGTTACAAAAATGAAAACACTGATCTATCTACCATACATACATTTGGACAACTTCTCCAATTGACCGTGCGACAGATAACAAGATAATCAGATGGACCAAGCTACCAATAAAAACTGTTAACAAAGAATTATTTCTGTTAAGCCTTGTTAGCTTTAACATCATTTTCCTCCGAAAAACTATTTATCATATACAATTTTACATCTTAGTGTTAGTATCCTATTAACATTCAGATTAAAATCATGTCTTAAGTTAGTTCAACTAATATAATTCTGGGGGTCTCTATTTGCATTTTTGAGAATGAAGTTTTTTTTCATTGATGAAGGAAAAACTGACCATGCTTTAAGCATTAAAAATTTGTCGGCTATATCTGATACACGCCCTGTGCAAGTATGGGGCAGACGTTTTTTTTCTACATAGAACATAAGGCATCTAACATCACACAAAACATGGGTAAGAACAAATATGAAGTATCCATGTGTAGCTCCGAGACCTTGTACTACCTATGGAACACACATCATCAACCACACACAAATATTTGTTTCACATTTTGAGAGTGGCTGCAACAGCTGTTAATGATATAACCATGATAACATCCTGTTGAAATACTTCCTCCAATTTGGCCTCAATTTAACGAGTAAAACATGTGCCCCAATTACTAAAACACCATTTCCCTAACGAGTGGGCAGGTTATATGGCATTATCATAAGAATTTTAAGACACATCCCCAGTCTGACACTAATAGATTATCTCAAGTGTAGGCTACATATGTTAACTAAATACTAATTTTGAAAACATTCCAAACATAAGTTTTTCTTTTAATATACATATTGGCCAGTATATACACATATCTTATTACAAAACATTGCAGGCTTTATGTTGATGAATTTTAGGTACAACATGTGTTTGACATTTTGATGTAGCTTGAATTGTTCGGCTTAACTGTAGAAAAATAAAACAAGTACAGAATAGGCACATTTATTTTTATGTTAGCAGTCTATATCACTGGTGTGTGTACACAGTAGCTGGTACCACTATGTGGTGCATTTGCACCAATGCAAGGGTTCATTCAGAGTGAAGTGCATCTTCAATAGCATAGTTCCAACATTTTATATTCTGTTAATGAACACCAGCATAGCCCATGTCGACCTTTATTCATATGATGCATCTCTCTAGTACTGTTTTTTACTATCTGTTAGTTCCCAACAGAAACAATTTCAAAATAATGAATTTATCAGCAAATATACTTTATTTTAAATACAATATCAGTCTGCAACTTTAGCCACTAGTCCTATGCCCATGACTAGTAAAATTTGGTTCAGACTAGTGGAAAGTCTAGTACTATGTAGTAATAAAGACTGCATTTTGCTTATCTGGACTAGTGCTTGAAAACGTTAATGTCACAGACTGCAATATTTCAACTGGTTTGTTTTCTACATTCCTTATGTTTTCTGCTTTTGATAACAACTTTTATTACATTTTCACCAGTGAAATATCAGAAAATATTAACTTGATAAAACTTATATCATCACTGCTTATATCATCACTGTTGATGATATAAGTTTCTGTCCGACATCATTGCGCATTTTTTGTGTACTTTTTTTCCGTTATTCTAGAATCAAATCATATAGAGTAGGGAAATTAAAAACCTTTATAGTATTTTGGAAATTAATAGATTTGATTAATATGTTTTTGTATTTTTACTATTTCGGAAAAAAAAAAAGAACTTCATCCTGTGGCGTATTTGAAAATATCCTATAACTGTTAGGCACTCCGTCACGATCAGTTGTAACCGCAAACTTTTAAAAATGAAATCGGACTTCTGGGAATATCGAAAATGTAACAAAAAGAAAATTCAATGGTTTCCAAATAAATATCAAATATATTTCACTCGTATGGCAGATTTTATAAATATTTTCACTCGTGCTACGCACTCGTGAAAATATAAAAAAAAATCTGCCATACTCGTGAAATATATTTGATATTTAATGGGAAACCATTGAATAGCCTCCATTCATTTGTAACACAACAAAGTATGTAAGCTTAGCAGAATTATCTCCCCTCACATGTCATTTCGAAAACCTCCTGTATTCACATCAGAGGCATCCCGTTTTTCAGAATTCAAATCACAATAAGGCCAAAGTTACTTTATATACAACAGATCACTTTAAACCATACCTTATTCCATTGCTTTATAATTAAAAGATACCCTGGGTAATGCAAATAAGGGAATTATTTTGACTATAAAAGTGCTTTTTACATTCTGAAAACTTAAATTTGACCTCTTTTGAATAAATTGATAATGGTGAAAATAATATTCTCCTTAATGAAAGTTTAAATTAATTGTCATTTTTGTTACAGCAATTTTTAAGTTGTGGTACGGGTAATCCTTACTTATACTAGTATCAAAAAAACATTTTCTTTTTTAAAAGTAAGCCTATAAGTTCTAAAACATGATATAGGCCGTCGAGAACTATAAGTCAATCTCAGCCCATTTAATCACATACGATCGTAGAGCTCAGGAGGTTTAGAAAGTGATTCAGCTTCATCTTTCAACGAAACATACAAGTAACAAGACAACTGCATGTGGAGGCATGACATGGCTGTGGGACTCTATCAGATGTATACTGAGATTAAAAGTAGGCAATGTCAAAGTCAGGTGAAATAAAATTCTTAACAAACAAAAATAAACACATTTTCTACATAGGCCCATAACTCTAGTAAATAATTGTAGGATCAAAATGCCAATAAGGAAAACACAACTTTGTGTCATGAATGATGATTACTAGTAAGCCTACCAAGTTTGAAAGAAACTGTCAGAGGAGATATCTGGCCAAACAAAGATTTACCGCAAAAAAAAAAGGTTTCTACATACAGGTAATGCCCATATAATTTGGTAAATATGCAATGATGTTGGACAAAAAGTTAAAACAGCACAACAAAAGTCATAAAATATATGTTAAATGTTATTTCTATTTAAGTATCATACACAATTTGAAATGAATTAAAGAAAACACAAAAAAGTTCTCATTTTTTCTACATAATGCTCAAAACTGTATCAGATACAAGTTCCAAAGGGCAATAACTCTAGTAAATATTGTTGAATTAATATAAACTGCCGTTCAGAAAACACAACTTCATTTCATGATGATTAAGTCTATCAAGTTTGAGATCTCCGGACAAATAAAATGCATTTTTTTTTACATATTTTATGCCTATAATTGGGGCATTATGTTACAAAATATATGACTAAAATTTATGTTTTTTACGAAAAGTTGAAACAACAGTCAACACAACCAAACCCATAATACAATGTATATTGTAATGATATTGCATTTCAAGTCATGTACTGTACAGTACCATACTAAATTTGCAAGGAATCATCAAAGAAAACACAAAATAGTTCTGCCGTTCAGGAAATCACAAATGCACATATGAAAGTTTTTTTTCTTCATTTCTTATAAACCAATGTTGCTTGGACCACAGGGACACACATGATAATATCAAATTTCCTGCTAGGTTCCTGCTAGGTCCTATGCCTACTTTAGGCCTAGTGGCCAAAGTGGATTCTATTGCATTTAGCTTGAACTGCATAACTGTTATATGGGCACCAGGGAAATTTAACTCACTGGTGGAATTAGAGGCTGACGAAATGTGTCAGAACTGGGACAACTTTGTGCTCGTATTAGACTATATATGTAGTTATATGTATCTAAAATCTTGGGCAGTGCCTTCAGTAGTAACGGTATAGGTTCCTAAACCAAGAAAATGTTGTGCGCGAAGACGTCGTGATGAAACGTGATAAACGGACTCTAGTCATATTCCTGGTTGTTTTATCAAATTTTGTCGACATTTCTATCACACTACCATGGGGGCAGCATACATTTTAAATCGCAAATGTATGCCAGTACGTCAATAGCCGCAAAGCGAAAATTTTCACCTGTTCCTTTTATCGTCGTCCGCTGGCAGACGATAAATTCTGCCGCAAAATGACTAATTGGAACTCTTTTTCGAATGAAGGTAACTTTCACTATACATGCGCACTGCGGTTTTCCGCGAAATTTAAGGAACAGAGGGGCAAAAACGTAAACTGAAAACGTAGGTTAAGGGAATTGCATGTAATCAGGGTGTTTAATTAAGGTGAGAACGCAGTTCCGTGGACTTTCAATGTAAGAGTTTTGTATGATACTGCCAGTTTTACCTACTGGTATTATTGCATTGATCATTAAGTTAACTGTCAGCTGACTGTTACATAAAGATAAACTAACAAGTTTGTATCTGTACTGTACAGTAGTGTATAGGGTTATTATGCCTAGTCCTGACTATCTGAGCAGCCTAATTTATGTTGCGGCTGACAGTCCCTAGCAACAGTTACACAATGTTTATAAGTGGATCATGATCAAATATAGACAGAACCCTCCAAACTAAATATAATATAGTTATAGTATATAGGCTGATACTCATTGATAGCTCAGGACCTGTATATAACATATAACATGTATGTAGTTATATTAATTATAGGCTGATTATCTGATACTCAGTGATAGCTCAGGACCTGTATATAAGCAGCACTGTAATTAAAAATAAAAATTAGGATATGTTAAAATTACTTTCCATGCCCATCCAACATACAATGTATAGCCACTCTATTATTTAATTTCTCATGTTTATTCACATCTTTCTCAAAAACAGTGCAGTCATGACCATTAATCCATTTATTTGATGTGAGAGCTGAGGCATGTTCTACCTCTTGTCTGATAATACATTGCTGGCAAAATTGGGACACCTCTTGAATACATGTACTTCTCTTTACAGGTGGTGATGAGTGTGGTAACAAATAACTTGTAGATTCAAGTAAAGATGAATAGAGTTGTTGCCCTTGTTGACATGGACTGTTTCTATGTCCAAGTAGAGCAGAAACTCCAGCCTCAGTATAAGGGTAAACCATGTGCTGTAGCACAGTACAAAAAGTGGAAGGGTGGTGGGTAAGTATGGAACGTTCAACACAGTATTGTTAAATCTAAAAACAGTTGTTGATGTATACATAGCAATGAGTGATGAAAAAAACATGTTTAAGTGAAAATTAAAGGTAGACATACATGTCAGTAAAATGCAAATAGACCCAGATTAGACAGAGTTGATTTTGAGTTTGCATGGATTCACATAATTATTGAGAGTTTCACAAGAATGCCTGCAACCATGATTTAGTATATACGTCCAATGAATTTACATGTTGTTTTTACATGAAGCTTTAATCTTATGTTAGACACACAAAATATATCAACAACCTTTGTTTTGAAGTTACTTTCAACTTAGTTTGAAAATTCAGAAGAAATATATTGAGCATGGAAAATTTAAAATAAAAATTTACAGGCATATTATGCTTGGAGAATTACAATTGACACAATTCACATGTTTCAATAAGTAACAAGTCTATGGATTTTGATTTCAGACTGATAGCAGTGGGATATGAGGCACGGGCATTTGGCGTTACAAGAAGTATGATGGGTGATGACGCAAGGAAGAAGTGTCCAGGTCTCCACCTGTTCAGGGTACCGGAACTCCGCGGCAAAGCTGACCTCACTAAGTAAGTATACCTGACTATATATTTAACCTTTGAGTATGTTTAGGGTACCAGAATTGTGCTGCAAAGCTGACCTCACTAAGTATGTATAGCTGGACTCTATAGTTAACCTTTGAGTGTATTCAGGGTACCAGAACCCTGTGACAAAGCTGACCTCACTAAGTAGTTAAATTGTATCACATGTACAGGTCTGTAATGTTTGTGGTCACTGTACATGTAGTTAAATTGTATCACAGGTACAGGGCTGTAATTTTGGGGTCACTGTACATGTAGTTAAATTGTATCACATGTACAGGTCTGTAATGTTTGTGGTCACTGTACATGTAGTTATATTGTATCACATGTACAGGTCTGTAATGTTTGTGGTCACTGTACATGTAGTGAAATCGTATCACAGGTACAGGGCTGTAATGTTGGGGTCACTGTACATGTAGTTAAATTGTATCACAGGTACAGGGCTGTAATGTTTGGGGTCACTGTACATGTAGTTAAATCGTATCACAGGTACAGGGCTGTAATGTTTGTGGTCACTGTACATGTAGTTAAATTGTATCACATGTACAGGTCTGTAATGTTTGTGGTCACTGTACATGTAGTGAAATCGTATCACAGGTACAGGGCTGTAATGTTTGGGGTCACTGTACATGTAGTTAAATCGTATCACAGGTACAGGGCTGTAATGTTTGGGGTCACTGTACATGTAGTAAAATCGTATCACAGGTACAGGGCTGTAATGTTGGGGTCACTGTACATGTAGTTAAATTGTATCACAGGTACAGGGCTGTAATGTTTGGGGTCACTGTACATGTAGTTAAATCGTATCACAGGTACAGGGCTGTAATGTTTGGGGTCACTGTACATGTAGTTAAATCGTATCACATGTACAGGTCTGTAATGTTTGTGGTCACTGTACATGTAGTGAAATCGTATCACAGGTACAGGGCTGTAATGTTGGGGTCACTGTACATGTAGTTAAATTGTATCACAGGTACAGGGCTGTAATGTTTGTGGTCACTGTACATGTAGTTAAATTGTATCACAGGTACAGGGCTGTAATGTTTGGGGTCACTGTACATGTAGTTAAATTGTATCACAGGTACAGGGCTGTAATGTTTGGGGTCACTGTACATGTAGTTAAATTGTATCACAGGTACAGGGCTGTAATGTTTGGGGTCACTGTACATGTAGTTAAATCGTATCACAGGTACAGGGCTGTAATGTTTGGGGTCACTGTACATGTAGTGAAATCGTATCACAGGTACAGGGCTGTAATGTTGGGGTCACTGTACATGTAGTTAAATTGTATCACAGGTACAGGGCTGTAATGTTTGGGGTCACTGTACATGTAGTTAAATCGTATCACAGGTACAGGGCTGTAATGTTGGGGTCACTGTACATGTAGTTAAATTGTATCACAGGTACAGGGCTGTAATGTTTGGGGTCACTGTACATGTAGTTAAATCGTATCACATGTACAGGTCTGTAATGTTTGTGGTCACTGTACATGTAGTTAAATCGTATCACATGTACAGGTCTGTAATGTTTGTGGTCACTGTACATGTAGTGAAATCGTATCACATGTACAGGTCTGTAATGTTTGTGGTCACTGTACATGTAGTGTAATTGTATCACAGGTACAGGGCTGTAATGTTTGTGGTCACTGTACATGTAGTGTAATTGTATCACATGTACAGGTCTGTAATGTTTGTGGTCACTGTACATGTAGTGTAATTGTATCACAGGTACAGGGCTGTAATGTTTGTGGTCACTGTACATGTAGTTAAATTGTATCACAGGTACAGGGCTGTAATGTTTGGGGTCACTGTACATGTAGTTAAATTGTATCACATGTACAGGTCTGTAATGTTTGTGGTCACTGTACATGTAGTTAAATCGTATCACAGGTACAGGGCTGTAATGTTTGTGGTCACTGTACATGTAGTTAAATCGTATCACAGGTACAGGGCTGTAATGTTTGTGGTCACTGTACATGTAGTTATATTGTATCACATGTACAGGTCTGTAATGTTTGTGGTCACTGTACATGTAGTTAAATCGTATCACAGGTACAGGGCTGTAATGTTTGTGGTCACTGTACATGTAGTTAAATTGTATCACAGGTACAGGGCTGTAATGTTTGGGGTCACTGTACATGTAGTTAAATCGTATCACAGGTACAGGGCTGTAATGTTTGTGGTCACTGTACATGTAGTTAAATTGTATCACAGGTACAGGGCTGTAATGTTTGTGGTCACTGTACATGTAGTTAAATCGTATCACAGGTACAGGGCTGTAATGTTTGTGGTCACTGTACATGTAGTTAAATCGTTTCACAGGTACAGGGCTGTAATGTTTTGGGTCACTGTACATGAAGTTAAATCGTATCACAGATACAGGGATGCTGGAGCGGAGGTGATCACGGTACTCAGTACTTTCAGTCAGTGTGTGGAGCGAGCCAGCGTAGACGAGGCCTATATTGACCTCACAGAGGAGGTCGACAGGCTCCTCTTACAGACAGACAAGGTCAAGGTCACAGATCTCCCAAACACCTACATCGTCGGAAATGATGGGAAGGGTAAGAATCTGTGGATTATATTAATTTTCATATGTGTATTTAAAACTCTCATGCGATTATACTCCTGTATCCAAGTTGAAAGGAAAAAGGGGGGGGGGGGGGGGGTCTGGAATTTTGAAGTAAGATGTATGTCCATCTTTCTCTCTATAGACACAATTCTGTCATGTATGACAAGTCTCAAAAGTCCTACAGTCTTCAGCGCACTGATGTTCTTGAGTATTAATATTTTGATATGGTCATTATTTGAGTTATGCCCCCTTTTACTAAAGTTGGACAACACAATTTTATACAACTGATACAGTTTTTAGGAGGATTAAACAACACTGCTGCTGCCAAAGTAAAATATTTTTCAAATGTCCTTTATAATGCAAGTTTTGGTTGTATTGGTTTTGTGAATGGTCCTTGATGATATATTAATAAGTTTATTGCAATAGAATTATGGGAAGTATTTATATATTGACACATCATGACCTTTGGAATATGTAACATTAACAGGTGAGAAGGGGGTAGAGGATTGGCTGACTACAGTTTACGACGGTCAGGAGGTTAGCGAGGCTAATCAACGCCTGGCCATAGGGGCAAAGATAGCCGAGGACATGAGGGCCGCTGTTTACAGAGATACAGGATACCGGTGTTCAGCTGGCATAGGGCACAATAAAGTAAGACATGTATACTGAACTTCAAGTAAATATTTCTGTTGAGTGCAATTTTACATGTCTGTAGCATTACTATTGTACAGTATAACATGTTGATAACAAACACGCTTTCTATGAGTTCACTGTTAAATCAAAACAAAGTGTTTTTAATTCCCAACCAGGTGCTCTATCATAAGTATGTAAAACTTGTTAAAAATAAGAAGAGTATTTGAGAATTTTCTTTCTAAAATAAAAATTGGAAAAGGTATAGAAATATTTATGTAACAGCTAATTGTGTAAATGTACCCATTGTGTGTTACTTCTTTGTTTCAGATGCTGGCAAAGCTCGTTTGTGGTTTCCACAAACCTAACAAGCAGACAATCATCCCCCAGGACTCTGTGACTGGCCTGTTTAGCACTCTCCCACTAACAAAAATGTAAATTTGTATATCAGTTTAAAAAGATATCATTCTCTGAAACAAGTTTGGGAAGAACCATGATTTAATGAGAAATTATATAAACTAGGATTTTGTTTTAATTTGAAAATAAACATTTAACCACACATAAAATTCATTGGTATAAAAACAAATTTAAAACCTTCCTATTACTTATTTGTAGTATCTTACAATTTCGATACACTTGCCTTTGAAAAAGATGCATATGAAACAAATCTGAATTATGGCAGAGTGATTTTATTTTTTTCCTACATGACAGACGCCATCTTGGAGGGAAGCTTGGTCAGTCTGTGATGGAACAACTACAGGTAGAGAATGTCGGTGACTTGTGTCGTTTCACCGACAGAGAACTCCAGCAGTATTACGGCGACAAAACAGGGTACAGTATTTATTTCATTATAAATGTAGTTAGGAATTTAACATTGTTAGGGCTATTCCATAGATAAGTATATGGGGGAGACAGAGGACACCTGTATTAATATATAATGGGTAGCAGTGGCTTACCAGAAAGGTGTTGGAACTTATACTCTTACTAAGTCGTCTGAATTTCCTAATAGGTGTCAGAGCTTATATTTGTACCAAGTTGTCTGAATATCCTGACAGGTTAAAGAGCTTATATTTGGCCTAGTTGACTGGCCTACCAGACAGGTGTCAGAGTTTATATTTGGCCTAGTCGACTACTGGCCTACCAGACAGGTGTCAGAACTTATATTGGACCTAGTTGACTGGCCTACCAGACTGGTGTCAGAACTTATATTGGGCCTAGTTAACTGGCCTATCAGACAGGTGTCAGAGCTTATATTGGGCCTAGTTAACTGGCCTACCAGACAGGTGTCAGAGCTTATATTGGGCCTAGTTAACTGGCCTATCAGACAGGTGTCAGAGCTTATATTGGGCCTAGTTAACTGGCCTATCACACAGGTGTCAGAGCTTATATTGGGCCTAGTTGACTGGCCTATCAGACAGGTGTCAGAGCTTATATTGGGCCTAGTTAACTGGCCTATCAGACAGTTGTCAGAGCTTATATAGGGCCTAGTTAACTGGCCTACCAGACAGGTGTCAGAGCTTATATTGGGCCTAGTTAACTGGCCTACCAGACAGGTGTCAGAACTTATATTGGGCCTAGTTGACTGGCCTATGAGACAGGTGTCAGAACTTATATTGGGCCTAGTTGACTGGCCTACCAGACAAGTGTCAGAGCTTATATTGGGCCTAGTTGACTGGCCTACGAGACAGGTGTCAGAACTTATATTGGGCCTAGTTGACTGGCCTACCAGACAGGTGTTGGAACTTATATTGGGCCTTGTTGATTGGCCTACCAGACAGGTGTCAGAACTTATATTGGGCCTAGTTAACTGGCCTACCAGACAGGTGTCAGAGCTTATATTGGGCCTAGTTAACTGGCCTACCAGACAGGTGTCAGAACTTATATTGGGCCTAGTTGACTGGACTATCAGACAGATGTCAGAGCTTAATTGGCCTAGTTGACTGGCCTACCAGACAAGTGTCAGAGCTTATATTGGGCCTAGTTAACTGGCCTAACAGCAAGGTGTCGGAGCTTATATTGGGCCTAGTTGACTGGCCTACGAGACAGGTGTCAGAACTTATATTGGGCCTAGTTGACTGGCCTACGAGACAGGTGTCAGAACTTATATTGGGCCTAGTTGACTGGCCTATGAGACAGGTGTCAGAACTTATATTGGGCCTAGTTGACTGGTCAACCAGACAGGACGGAACTGATATTGGGCCTAATCTGTTTGGTCTACTAGACAGGTGTCAGAACTTATATTGGGCCTAGTTGACTGGTCTACCAGACAGGTGTCGGAACTGATATTGGGCCTTATCTGTTTGGTCTACTAGACAGGTATCATAGCATGTATAGGCATACCTGCATACATTGTGACTGGTGAAACTTTGATTTTGACAGGTACTGGTTGTACGAGGTGTGTCGAGGTATAGAGAGAGAACCTGTATCTGCCAGACAGCTCGCCATGTCCATTGGTTGCAGCAAAAACTTCCGTGGCAAAGAGGCTCTTGATACCCGTGAAAAGGTACTCTTCTCAGTATTACAGATTATTAAAAAAGAGTATATTAAACTAAACAAACATATATTCTATATTCTATATTGGTGGAAAGGAGATTTACTGGGAAGTGTTTTCAAAATACAGTTAACATGTTTATAACAAACACGCTTACCAGTACAACAAATTCATGGTTATAATACAATGCTTTTCATTCCTCACAAAGTGCCCCATCATCTGTATGTTATACACAAAGCAAATTTTGCTTATAGCTAACATACTTCCTCTGTCCCCAGAGATTCGTAATAAATGTGTTTTACTGTCAATGTATATTAACTCAACGCAGTGTTGTCACAATCTAAGTCCTTGTGAATGCTATATCTGAACTGTTGAATGCTATATCTGTACTGTTGAATGGTATATCTGAATTGGTGAATGCTATATCTGAACTGGTGAATGCTATATCTGAACTGGGTAATGCTATATCTGAAGTGGTGAATGACTGTATGCTATATCTGAACTGGTGAATGCTATATCTGTACTGTTGAAGGCTATATCTGAACTGGTGAATGCTATATCTGAACTGTTGAATGTTATATCTGAACTGGTGAATGCTATATCTGAACTGGTGAATGCTATAAATGAACTGTTGAATGCTATATCTGTACTGGTGAATGCTATATCTGAACTGGTGAATGCTTTATCTGTACTGGTGAATGCTATATCTGTACTGGTGAATGCTATAAATGAATTGGTAAATGCTATATCTGAACTGGTGATTGCTATATCTGAACTTTTGAATGCAATATTTGAACTGGTGAATGCTATATCTGAACTTTTGAATGCAATATTTGAACTGGTGAATGCTATATCTGAACTGTTGAATGCTATATCTGTACTGGTGAATGCTATATCTGAACTGGTGAATGCTATATCTGTACTGGTGAATGCTATATCTGTACTGGTGAATGCTATAAATGAATTGGTAAATGCTATATCTGAACTGGTGATTGCTACACTATGTATATCTGAAGTGGTGAATGACTGTATGCTATATCTGAACTGGTGAATGCTATATCTGAACTTTTGAATGCAATATTTGAACTGGTGAATGCTATATCTGAACTGGTGAATGCTATATCTGAAGAGCTCCTTTAGTTTTGCCTTGATGTAGTTGTGGAGTAAATAACTAGTGCTCACATGTAGTACGTATATCTGTCTTAGTCATAACTGTTCATACAAGACGTTTTGTTTTGTAGGTGAAGTATTGGTTAGCAGAGTTATCTGGGGAGGTAGTCGAGAGACTGGAAAAAGACAGAGAAATGGTAAGTAAAACATATTTTAATTTAATATGTTTTTATTCAATTTTTTTTTCATTTCCTAGCAATCAAAGTATTATAAAATTCTAATTTTGTCAGATTTATATATTTTTATTACCATGGCTGTAAAATGGGGAAATTCCACCTGGGAGATTTTCAATTTAAAACCTGAAGCTTTACCAAAAGTTTTTGCCAAATTTTAAAATCCTGCTATCTTAATGTTGTTTTTTTTCTAATTTTATATCTGTTCTAGTATGATAATGCATAAGATTTCTATAACTTCTTCTAGAAGGTTTTACAAGAAACCTGTGTAGAGAACTTGTCTATATTTAGACTGATAGGGAAACGGTAGTTAACTGTGAATTTTGAGAATGTTTTTGTCCTTCAGAATAAAAGAGTTGGCCGCTCTTTGACTGTAAGCGTGCGTTACCAAGGCAACCCTTCAGCTGTGACGGCCTCAAGAGCTTGTGCATTAACACGGTATGATACAAAGAAGATTCAAGAGGACACATTCGCTCTTCTACAGAAGTTTAATACCTCTGCTCCACATCAGGCTTCATGGTAAGGCTTTGCTGTCGTCACAACGGAAATAGAGTTGTGATTTACAAATAGATCATTACTATGGATCCTTGTTGATGAAATAATGCACAAGGACAATAAATTTGATAAAGTCCAGTGTTTAATTGTCTAGAAATGAAAATGAGGTACATTTTAGCAAAAATTTGAAATTTCTGTTTTTCAAACACCTTGAATCTCACTTCGCAAAACTTTGTAACCATGGAATAATTTTTTCAACCATTTTTCCCAATAATAAATAACCTGTTTACCCCTAAATTTTATGATTAACTTTTTTAACCTTTAAATTGGAAGAGTCTTAAATGTGTTCTCAAGGGTGAATGAGGTGTAAACAAAATATTGAAAATATTTTGTTGAAATAATTAACCAGTGACACCCTTCTAAGAGATTTCTGGATGTTTTTGTGTGTTTTAGGACACCTGCCATTCTCTACCTCGGAATTTCTGCTGGTAAGTTTCAGGACCAATCGGGTGGAGGCTCCATCACAGCATTCCTTGGCAACAAGCCTGCTACAACTTCCCGCTCCAGGGACCTAACAACAGCTTCACAGGGACAGAAAGCAGGCATTGCTTCCTTCTTCAGGGCCAAAGTGTCACAATCAGAAGATCAGAAAGACAATGGTAAAGATGCTACCTTGGATAGCAGTGATATTGGTGGTCCTACTTCTGATTTGTCCTCACAAAGAACGATGACTAGTTCATCAGAAATTCCAAATAAGGATACGTCGTCTCCTGACATAGCTTCAAGAAAGCAGCCAAGTTTGGATGGAATCCAAAGTTTCTTTACGAAAGTTGGAAATGGTAGTAATGAGAAATGCAGACAGTCGATTAAAACTTGTGTTTCCAATTCTCAAAATGAAGGCCAATCCTCTGTCTCTAAATTAGAGGATGCAAATATTTTTATTGGTGTCTCCGACAAGACAGAAAAGAAAGGATTTTTTGCATCTCGAAAAAATATTAGCTTGGAATCTAATAGAACAAGTTTACCAAATACGACTTGGTCAGCACCCAAGGATGTGTCGCTGGTGAACAAGTGTGATATACACGAGGAAAACATAGAACAGGAGAGCACTATAGATGGAGACTTGCAGCTGAGTGTCTCATACAATGTTGAACAGGAAACATTACAACAACGAAACAGTTTATTTGATGTTGAAACTGAAACCCGGAAACATACAAAATCACCAAATCTTCATGCTACAAATTCCAACGAGAACAATACCGCTGATTTAGCATCAATAGTGAGTTCTGATGAAGATTATCTTTCCTGTGAGAAATGCCAAAAGAGAATCTTGGTTTGGGATCTACCAGAACATATGGATTTCCATTTTGCAGAGGACTTGCAAAAGTCTCTGGTTTATACAACTCCTTCTGTGGCGAAACGTAAACATGAAGGTTCCTTGTCAACAAGTAACAAGAAACTTAAAACAAAACAAACTAACCCCAAGACTATTGACAGTTTCTTTGGAAAGCACTGATGCTACCAAATAATTATTTGATTTTAAGTCAGATGTGATGTTGTAAGGCAAGACATTTTCCATTTCTGATTGGATAACCTGTTTTGTAAAACCAACATGACACACAAGCACACGGTTAGCTTTCCTTAATGTTTATGAAGCTGGCATGGCCTCACACCAGAGATAACTCTGGTGCCTCATTTCATACATCTTCACATGTACGCTATTCTGATTTGTTAGCATGGAGATTAGCAGGTTTTTTGTTGCTGAAAGTGCATGATTAGCGGTGTTAGCCCTGAATGTCTTGATCAAAATATTGTAGCTATGACATATGTCTGACAACATTATTAAAATAATTTCTGGAAAATGTTCAGATTATTTTTCTGGAGAAAGTGGGCATTGCTTTCTAGAATAATATTATTAAATAGCTGTCTGATATGTGAAGGGAGGTAACTCTATCCGTCTTGTGGTACACATCAGCAAACCGGTTTCAAGTAATGATTTAATGTACTGAACAGACACTGAAAATACTATGATCTAGATCAATAGTGAAAGTTTTTCTTGATGGTAACCAGTTGCTGATGTATATGTATTTACTTTTGATCGAGGTAAGATATTTCTCAGAAAAAGTGAATTCATAAAGAAATGCTATTATTTGAAAGAAAAGTGTTACTTAAATGACCTTTAAGTAGAAGAGTGAAGATACATCTTGTGTGTGTAGTACCGGTAAGACTTGGAGTTTAGATCACAGAACAGTTTTCTATACATTTCATTCTCATGTTTTATGTAATGTTGTGTGTCCCTCAAATTGTGACCTCTGGGTCGAGTTGTTTAATATTATACATGTATGTTATGTCTACTAAATGGTGAAATATTCCACTGTTGGTTAAACATTTTTAAACAATATTTATTCCCTGACATTTAAACAGAATTCTATTGATACTGTATTGTGAAGGTAATGTACAAAATGTATATTTATTAAAATGTTAAGTGTCATATAAACTTGTGAGTTATATTTGTATCCAACAGGGTTGGTGTTGAAGCCGTCCCTATATCTATAGAAACTGAAAGGACCCCACTAATTTCCAGGATTCCCATTTAAACTATGTAGAAGGACCCCATTTATAAAATACCCAGCACAAACCCTGATCCAAGATTGTGTTCAGTGCAACAAAATGTTCACTCTTGGGTTCTCCTGTCTACACTCATGACTGGGGATAGGGGGCTAAAATCTATTTTATGTTTCATAACAAATAGTCGAGGGAAAATATTGAACCTTTGTTGTCAAACTTAATCTACAACTACCCCAGCCTTTATTACTGATTTTCATCAAATTGAAACAAACTCTACAGATAAAATCATAAATGTATACAGTTTAATAAATATAAAGGCTCCTAGCAATTGTCGAGTGTACTGGAATGATGCTGGTAGTACAACTGTACACCATAGTGTTATAGCTTGGTTCCTATGTTGTTTTGTTATCAGTGTTTGACATGAGGTTTCTGTAAGCTGACTGGTTCTGATCGTGGTGCAGTGACGGCTCGGATACCCGGGTTTACACAAATCACAAACAAACTTGTAGTTTTCTATAAATTTATTGACATAGATGTTTGAATTTGTCATCTCAATTGAACAAAGCACCCATGTTTGTGTACATCACAACAGTAGTAAAAATTTCTCCTGTAGACCCACCACACATCCATGTCTCGCACATATGTCCCAAATACTTGCTCATATATTCCATCTACACACCAGTACACACACACACCCTCTCACACACACTCTGGTACTCACCAATACAACCCCAATACAGACATTTAACAAATCTATTGTAATAGGCAGGTTTCCAGATGTCTATTGCTTGTTTTACGATATCACTCGGACACACATAACTAAACATAAAAACATCGCACATCACACGTCTATATCAAATACAGTAATAACTTATGGTACCCCAACATCAACTTAACAGGGTCCTTCGTCACTTCACAGACATTGAAATCTTGAGAAGATGTCTTTGAATTATTTTTGATTTTTTTTTTGTATAGTTTGAATTTAAAAATAGATAATTAAGAGTAGAAGTGCAATTACTGAAATTTTCATATGATTTGTTCCATGTGAAAAAATAATTTATAACATTTTATATTAACTTAATTTCCTAAAATAATGAACTCCTATATTTCAGCCCTAAATGACTTTAAAGTTGCTGATAACATACACAATGTATGGGCCTTTCAACAAACAAGTGAAACGACTGAATAACCAATTAAGTGAATGTTGGGTGAAACCTAACTAGATCATGGTTTTGTTCTGCAATGCCAGCATGCATATCCCACGATGTAGTTCTAGTACATAAAACACAAGTAACTCCTACGGATCGCCGCGGAATGTATCAACAAGTTTGATTGCGGAATGATGAAAAAGCTTTTCACATACAACTTTGAAGTCTTCTATAGAAATCTGTTGCTATGATTTGGTCAAATGAAGAAAAAAAAGATTGACATAAATTTGATCATAGATTTTGTAAAAAGAATGAATTTACACAGATCTGCCCCAGTATCTAGTACTAAAAGGTATGACTGGACCCATTGGTGCTAAACTCTTATACAAATATATCAAAAGATCTACATCTCCATGGAAAACAGAACAAGTTTTGTTCAAATAGTCTGCAGCAGTAGATATTATAAATCTGAATAAAACTACACCAACCTGTGTTGAAGTTCAACTCATTCACCCCTGAAATTTTGTAATGAACTATTCCAACCTTCAAATCGGAAGAGTTCAAAATGTGTCTTCAGGGGTCAATGAGTGGCATCATACACGCACTACAACAAAAAACAATTAAATGCAACAAGATTGGTTTTGGTCAGAGTGATACAAGATTATTGATTAGACGATGTAGATGGAATGTATAAAATACATATTATGTTGTAAAAATTGAGCTTTGACTAATTTTATAAAAGTTGAAAGAAAATTATTTTGGCAATACATTTGGGTGTTTCTTCATAACAACTAGATTGTGTCCCTTTGTTAGAAACGAACCACTTTTTTTCAATGATTTAGGGTTTTGATTGAAACATTTCTGTATTAATAAATCAAGATCAATTTGATATAACAAACAAAACAGCATAAATTCTTTACAACCATGTAAGCTGATTTAACGCAACAACTGTTGATGATTTGGACCATTTCAAAGTCCAGTAGTGGGAACAAAAACATTTCAAATTTCCTCTTGCCCAAAAGAGAATATTTTACATTTCCTCTTGTCAAATAGTAAACATTTCAGATATTCTCTCGTCCCTCATCCAATATTGAATAAGAACATTTCAGATTTTCTCCTTGTCTAATATTGAACAAAAACTTTTTCAGATTTCCTTTCATCTAATATTGAACAAGAACATTTCCTGTTTCCTCTCGTCTAATATTGAACAAGAACATTCAGATTTCTTCTTGTCAAATAGTGAACATTTCAGACTTCCTCTTGTCCGACAGGGAACATTTAAGATTGTGCTGCCTTTCGATATCCTTAAACATGCCCGTCAATGAAAAAGTCTTTAGGACTAACTTTATAGAAAGAAACCTTTTCTACGAATTTTTTTGGCGAACCTGGACAATAAATATATATTTCAACATAACTGAAATTTTCCAGCAAGAAATTGATTTTATTGCTTTAAGGATGAATTTTGATATGATTCAATTACATTCAGATTTACATTTCTGATTCTCGAACATTTTAAGATAAGACCTAGTCAAATAAATTTGGTATCTTTTTAATTGTTTGTAAACCAAAGTTGTGATTTTCAGACAAACTACCCAGACTGTAACAGGCATGAGGCATGCTTCACAGAAAAAAAATCAACATCACTCTACATGTAACCGGTATTTCCAATACTGAGCTTCATTTTTGATCATCACAAACTGCACTGGTCAATCTCCCATCATTTTGTAAACCATGCTTTCTGAAATAATCATTTGTGTATTTGATTTACTATATTAGGCATCTCCATCTCTCCTTTCTTAAAAACTGTTTGCATTACTTAATTTTCTTTTATGGATGTGTTCATTTTATGTTCAACAATGTTGGTTTGAAAATTTGAGGGTGTTGGAATATATATATATAGATCAGAAGTCTTGTTTCAACCTTGGGTCAGTAGCAGAACTTTGAATTTTTCTTTATGTAAGAATATAACTATAAACAAATTAAAGATTAGAAATTAAATATCAATATTACTTCAGTTTTAGATGAAGTCTTCTAAATGAACTCCACATTCCCCAAGATGTACAAATTAATCCTCTAAAACTCCTTTCTATACATCCTACTGTCCTGTTACTAAGGCCCTACACATCCTACTGTCCTGTTCCTAAGGAAAAGCCTGTTCTTAAGTAATTGTACATCCTCCTGTCCTGTTCCTAAGGACTTACACATTCTCCTGTCTTGTTACTATGTACCTACACACCCTCCTGTCCTGTTCCCTAGGACATACACATCCTCCTGTCCTGTTACTAAGGACATACACATCATCCTGTCCTGTTACTAAGGACCTGCACATCTTTCTGTCCTGTTACTAAGGACATGCACATCATCCTGTCCTGTTAGTAAGGGCCTGCCCATCCTTGCCCTGTTACTAAGGACCTAAGGCACCTGTACGTACCACAGGTTAAATACACATAAGTTACACTATAGAAAATCTATATAAATCACAACAACGTGCCCGGGAAACCCTAATATTTGTATCTCCTGTCTGTTTCTGAAGTTCTCTCATCATAAAACATGTATAAATATACTTTATAGTAGTCAATCTTATTGCACTGAGCCTTCGTATCACGTGGCGTCCACATCTAGGTAAACCTTACAAATTAAAACATAAATAGAATATTTACATATATGAATATTTTAGAAAAGAGACCCCTACTACTGTTTCAGAGGAAAGCCGATTTAAAGTTTCATATCACAATAATTTAAATTCATTAAAATAAGCCAACTTATTTCAGAAAAAAAAATTAAATTGATTTTTAAACTGATCCTACTATAATTTATATGTAATTGATTATAGTTCTGTAATGAAATCAGTTCGATTGATACTTTGAATTATTTTTCAACCTGAATCAAGTGAAGACTTTCTGTTTCTACTTATGAAATGACCACAAGTGATCAATGAGACAAACTTTAGTAGAATGAATATGCTACACATATCTGCCCGAAATAAAACACAATTTAAAAAAAAATGGGAAAAAAAGGATAATATTAGGTATCTGATAAGGTACAGAAGAATTTAAAAATCATTTGTATTTTAAGAAAGAATTCATTAAAAGTTTAAAAATGAAAATTAAAAAAAAAAAAAAATGATGCATACAGCAATGGTAAAATAAAATGGCTTGGTTTTTATCATGAGCTTTGTATCCAAATTACCTCAGGTCCAGCAATGTCGCATGTATCCAGAAGTTTCCAAAAATAGCCCACTTAGTCTATATATAGATCTGTATGTACATCACAAACTGAGGTCCAAGTCATCTTGTTCCCCTCAGATAATATATATAAAAATACTCCTTCTAACTTTGTCATAAAATGTGGCCTGTTCTATCAAATATGGAATTGTTCAAAGTAGTCACATTAAACGTTGATTTGTTTTAAAAGTATCTTTTTTTATAACAAATGAGTAATTATTATCAATTGAACTCTCAACAAATGCTATAAAAGATTTTGTCCAATCAATATAACTGTAACATGATACACACAAATGAGGTGAAATTACAACCAAGGTCATGTGGAAATTCCAAGGTCAAGTGAAAATTATCCAAGGTCAAGGTCATGTGAATGAATTCCAAGGTCAGTGTCATGTGGAACAAACAAGATCAAGGACTTGAGTTGCCCAGCAACAGTTGGGAAGAATATGATCAGTACACATGTTATTCAATGGTAACTAAGGACCATCGCTTGGTAACCAAGGATTCTGTTTGGTTGTGCGACAGCCAACTCTATGTTAGCTGTTGTTACCCCATGCCACAAGGGTAAGTATAACACGAGAACTGTATCAGAAGTGACAGTCTCGTAAGGACGGGAAAACGTCCCGGTGTAGTATACTTCCTTGATGCAAGGATAAAACTTCACATACGAATCTCACTCCTGTCATCCCAGACCTGGAATTTAATCGAGGTATTGTTGAATTAAAAACAGTTTCGTCACATATGTCAAGAGAGAAAATGTACAATGACAATCTTTCTGAGACGATCAGTTTTGACTGGATCACTTCCATGCAAGAACACATGTATCAAAAGTTACAACTTGACCCATCACATATGCCCACTACCGCGGAAACCTGTTGCATCTGTTACTCTGCACCTTTTCCTGTTCCTAGTCACAGTCACAGACGAGTCTGCAGCTCCGTCACCAGTGACCTCCCAGTCCATTACTGTATTGCAAAGTTATCCATTGAGTGCTGAGTTTGGAATATTTTGCAGTATTACGGTTCAATTAATGAACTCCTAATTTCTTACATCACCAATATCAGGCTCCCTCTAGTCGTGTCTCCTTGTTATACATCTGATATCATTTTAATATCAGTCTCGTCCTTCTATCCATAACTTCACCATTCAGTCATACATAAGACCAGCTCGAGAAGTTCCATATCTGATCACACTTTCATAGCCAAAAGCTCACAAATGTTGTGTCATGTTCACGACTTATATCAGAATCAGAAATCACAACAACTAGTCACGCTTTTCTATCCTCTCTACCCTACAGAGGACAGGAAGCAGTGTCCTTTAGCGGGATGGTTCACACACATTGTTCAATTTTTATCATGTGTTCATTCTGCTGTTCGACTGCATTGCTGTGACCGCAAGCAACGTTTCCATAGAGATCAAACATGGCTGCCATTTTACAGTTGTGCTAGGTTACATATCTTTAGTTATAGTCACTTTGTCTCAACTTCCCTCCCTTCCTGGTGTTCTGTTTCATCCACGGGCAGTAGGATTGTCATAACTCGGGAACGATGTATCCCTCAGAAATCCCTTTGAACATAAAATGAATATCATTCTAATAAAGAGATCTCGCCGCCTTCCCATATTGGTTGTGAAATATTCGGACCTCCCTTTGCCTTGGGTGGTTGAATGTATGCTATAATGTGGTAGCAGTGCTGCTGGTCGTAATGGTGGTCAGCTGTACAGTATGTTGTAACATGGATCCTTTATCCATGTTTTTAACATCACTCCTGTACAGTACACGATCACGCTCTTCTTCCACTCCACATCACAGCCCCCTGCTTCGTCATCGTCATACTTCAGTATCACGTTGTATGTGAAGGGCGTCCATCTGCTCCAGAATGAATGTGATGGTGTTTTTACGAATCATCCCCACATGAGATTTCAGAGTGACGATTTGGTCATTGCTAGCCTCTAACTTGGCCTCCAGTTTTGCGTTTTCAGCCATCAACTTGTCACGGGCCTGAAATGACACAGAATGTTAATAAAATTGGCTCTACGAAATCAAACACAGAATTTCCCCTTAATATGTATTCATACATATTTATTTAACATGAACATGAGTAGAAAGAGTTTTACTTGTACTACATATTTGCAAAAACATTTTCAACTTTTGTTTTTGGAGAGAAATTGATCTTTCCTATGAAACTACGTATACTATGGTGGTGTACAGCTAATATACTGTACATATTACCTACTTCCAATATGGGTTCCCGTAAAAAATCAATCGGCATCAGTCTCTACTGTATTATGCTATTAAGTTCAACATTAACCTTCCTTATAATGTTTAAAGTTGATTTGGAAATAATTAATGTTAATCACGATCAAATTCAGCAATTATTGAATTATTAACATTAAAATCATGTCTGTTTAATAATAGAAGGTTGTACATATATAACTATATACACTGTGTATAGTAATGAATTAAAATGAACCTTTATTTCTGTCAATACTAATGAAATGGTTGACTAAACCTGGTAACTAAGATGAACCTCGCTTACTGTCTATACTAAACAAATGGATATATGAATTGCAAGTCTAAACCACATAAACTCTTTCACCCCTGAACACACATTTGGATACTTCCAACTCAAAGGCTGGAATAGTTCATTATGAAGTTCTAGGGGTGAAGGAGTTAACAGCTACTTACTCCTAGATAGTTCCCTAATTCCCACTTCAATATCCATAACCAAAATAAAAATTCAAAAAGACATGCAAACAGGTTATAAATATTGTAGACTGTACGACACTCCATCACAGGTGTCGTGAGAACATTCATATAACAACAGCAAGTGAGGTCATAAATTACCTCGGGCTAAAACAAACTTCATGCAAGAAGAGTGATAAAAAATATCTTGATGTCTATATTCATATATATCTTTGTCTGTATTGTGGGTATTTGCTTCTCTGTCTATTTAAATAGATAAGTATTTAAGTGGCTTGTATCACACCGTTGTATTTATCAGACCTAAATATATACATGCACATATTCTTAATTTTAAAGTTTTAAAATAGACAAAAAAAAATCAAACTTGACAGGCAGGCTTTCAGGATCATATACAACAAAAGTCAACGGCATTCAAAGAATAAAAGTTTTAAACAGAACATATTGATGCAAATGTGTTCCAATTTTTCAAAGGTAAACAATATAGAAAAGTAGGATAAAAACCATACAACCATGCAAAAAAAACCAAAGAAATAAAGAACAATAAAAAGGTTGGATCAATGCAAATCATGTAACTTTCATTTTCTGAAAGAAGCAAATTCTGATAAAATAATACACTTTGAAATTCCATTCCTAGCTACATTGACAACGGATGGTTTACAAAAGGAACTAAGGGGAGACAAGCACAATGTATTTGTGGATACGAGGTGTACACAAAACATCTAGACGTGACACTTACGGAGCTCCATCCTCTGCTGAGGTTTGAGACTAAGAGTAAGATAGAGTGTGAAGTTATAATGGGTTATACAAAATCTCCAGTCGACTGGATATAAAATCGTGTGGCCAAATTTATATCACAACTGATTATGTACATGGGATAAACAGGATAGACCATAATAGACAAATTCCCAAACTCACTATATTTGGAAATCAACATTTGTCTGGGACACAAAAATAAGAACTGTGTGATGGAGTAATACCATGTATTTGAGGATAATGATCCTGTATCCTATGGACAAAATTAATGCTGGGAAACTTGGTTAATTAAGTTAGTGTCATGATGAACTAGTAATACATACACTGTAGTTGATCTATTTTCCTTGTTAGGTATTAATTTCTTCACCCCTGAAGACACATTTGGACTCTTCCAATTCAAAGATTGGAATAGTTCATTATGAAATTCCAGGGGTGATTGAGTTAAATGACGGCTGTTCCAGAGTGCCGGGATACATGTTTTTGTTCCTCAGTCATTACAGTGTTATAGAAAGTTCTGACAAACCTGGACAGGTTTTCACATATAAAACTACCATTATAAATCTTTACATCACACCTAAGATTGAAATGCTATAATATGAAGATACTATCAGATGTAATAGACCAGAACATTTTATATACGTTTACAGGAATCTTTAAAAGTCTGGTCGATCAAACTGATGCTGGTGATAGCTTAAGTGTATCCTTTATCAATTAATTCTGTATATACCCACAAACTGAATATGATTACAATATTATTACCTATACTCCCATAGTTACCCACATATTACAATGTTGTCAGTAATGGACCACTTACCTACACCAATAGTTACCCACTGGTTACAATGTGGTCAGCATCAAACCTCTATAGTTCCCATAGTTACCCACTGGTTACAATGTTGTCAGTAATGGACCACTATAGTTACCTTACCTACACCAATAGTTACCCGCTGGTTACAATGTGGTCAGCATCAGACCTCTATAGTTCCCATAGTTACCCACTGGTTACAATATTGTCAGTAATGGACCTCTATAGTTACCTTATCTACACCCATAGTTACCCACTGGTTACAATATTGTCAGTAATGGACCTCTATAGTTACCTTATCTACACCCATAGTTACCCACTGGTTACAATGTTGTCAGTAATGGACCACTATAGTTACCTTACCTACACCAATAGTTACCCGCTGGTTACAATGTGGTCAGCATCAGACCTCTATAGTTCCCATAGTTACCCACTGGTTACAATATTGTCAGTAATGGACCTCTATAGTTACCTTATCTACACCCATAGTTACCCACTGGTTACAATATTGTCAGTAATGGACCTCTATAGTTACCTTATCTACACCCATAGTTACCCACTGGTTACAATATTGTCAGTAATGGACCACTATAGTTACCTTACCTACACCAATAGTTACCCACTGGTTACAATGTGGTCAGCATCAGACCTCTACAGTTACCATAGTTACCCACTGGTTACAATATTGTCAGTAATGGACATCTATATTTACCTTATCTACACCCATAGTTACCCACTGGTTACAATATTGTCAGTAATGGACCACTATAGTTACCTTATCTACACCCATAGTTAGGTACCCAATGGTTACAATATTGTCAGTAATGGACCACTATGGTTACCTTATCTACACCCATAGTTACAATGTGGTCAGCATCAAACCTCTATAGTTACCTTGCCTACACCCATAGTTACCCACTGGTTAAAGTACTGTCAGTAACTGACCTCTATAGTTATAATTACCTTACCTACACCCATAGTTACACACTGGTTACAATATTGTCAGTAATGGACCTCTATAGTTACCTACCTATTACCATAGTAACCTGCTGGTTAAAATATTGTCAGTAATGTACCTCTATAGTTATACCTACCTATTACCATAGTAACCAACTGGTTACTGTTTTACAACTAATGGATTTTATGATTGATCACCATACCTAGTAGTTCAGGGTATTACGTAAGATCGTTAATGGCCTAAACACAAACCAGTAAACAGGTGACATGCTAAAACAGACAACCTTAAACCCAAATATGCATCATACACACTTAATGCTTTGTAAGTCTGATAAACATCTGAATATATAAATATTATAATGATTCATGCATATCATTTATTTCTTTTTTGATAAATGTACAATTCCACTTCCCTTTGTGCTATATGATGTATTAACAAAATATGAAAAAAAATCAAACCAAATTCATTATTTTAACCAATAGGAATACAAAAACATTATTAAACCTGTTTTTAATTTTCATAAAATTGTATCTGAACAGGTTTCAACGCTTTAGGCCATTTGTAGAACTTGAAATATTCATGAGTCCAGAAAACATGCACTTCCTCATTTCATTACTCGGGTCTGCTCTACTGGATGATAGCCAAAACTCAACCTAATTCATACTTCTAGACAATTGCCCATTACCACAAGATATATCTGCTATATTGTAAATTTTACTTTGAGATATTCCGGCCATTGTGATACCTGATAATACCATATTCTTGTTTGTATTGATGATTGCCAAATCTGACTGTGTAATACTTAACCTGACATAACCTGGGTATATATCTTGAATGGAATGTCTATCTCAAAAATGTCAACTATTTCATTGATTAACCAAATCAATATATAATACACACATACCAATGTATACTGGACTGTACCTTTTGATATAGGGATATATGTATAATACAGGATCGGGTAGGATATAGATATCAGTTATATACTTTAACCATTTTACACCTACCTCTTCTGCCTTTAATAAACGGTCGTAGAGCTGGCCCTGTTCCTCGTAATATTCTCCGTCCCCGTTCATGTGGGAATTTCGCATTTGGTAATCCATGAAGTAGATTTCTTCTGTCTGCGTGCCTTGGTGTACGCGGTTCCGCTTTTGTCTCTGCGACATTTTCCGTTTTGATGAGTATGTCAATTCTTGAGTGGGTGTTCCTGAACACAAAGGTAAAGCCAAACATTGTGAAATTGTAGAATTTGTCAACATGTGGAAATTAGATTGCTCACATAATCATTTCAACATGGTAAATTTGTGAACAGTAATACATCATTGTCTACAAAATCTTTGATGCAGGAAAAGTTTTTGACAGAAATAGGTCTGCACTATGAAACCAGACAGAAATATTCACAATATCTCAAGATTGCTGACACTGACATGTCAATGGATGGAATTTGTTAACAGAAATAGGTCTGCACTATGAAATCAGGCAGAAATATTCACAATATCTCAAGATCGCTGACACTGACATGTCAACAGATGGAACTTGTTAACAGAAATGTGTCAACACTATGAAATCAGACAGAAATATTCACAATATCTCAAGATCGCTGACACTGACATGTCAACAGATGGAATTTGTTAACAGAAATAGGTCAACATTGACAGATAAAGGACAGAGATGAAGTCGTCAACATCAGTGTAATGTTGGATACAGTAAAGACATGTTAACCATAGGTTTACACTGTACAGATTATAACAGTTACCTCCACAAGAAAACATTCCTCCCATCAAGTACTTGTTACATTGAATAAATTCAGTGTGATTCTATAAACAATACTGGTACATGTATAGTAATGTTGTTAAATTTCCTTAAAATATCCTGAAAGTGTTTCCTTCTTCCTTCTGTGATAGTTAATCCCACAAGTGAACGTAATCAAAACATGGAGTAATTTTCTCTTTTAGACAAATTCTCTAAATAACGACTGACATTGTATTTCACACCCTCTGCTCCACTCATTACAATTATCTCGGTACAAACATGAATGACAACGAATCATAATTCTTTCTTGGAAGTCTATTATATCCTTTTGTTAAACCAAAAACACAGACTCAATATCAAAGAACAAGACTTATCTGCTAACACCTGTCTGGTAAGAAAATTAATCTTACTAAAATCTATCTTACTAAAATCTATCTTAAAGATGCTTTATATCTGTTAACACCTGTTTTTAAGACAATTATCTGTTAACACCTGTTTTTAATACACTTTATCTGTTAACACTTGTCTTTATGATTCTTTTTCTGTTAACACCTGTCTTTATGACACTTTATCTGTAAATACCTGTCTTTAGGACACTTTATCTGTTATCATCTGTTTTTAAAACACTTTTTCTGTTAACAACTGTTTTTAAGACACTTTGTCTGTTAACATCTGTCTTTAAGACACTTTATCTGTTAACATCCACTTTTCAGACACTTTACCTGTTAACACCTGTTTTAAGACACTTTATCTGTTCATAACTGTCTATATGACACTTTATCTGTTAACACCTGTCTATATGACATTTTATCTGCTAAACAACTGTTTTTAAGACATTTCACTTGTTAATTTTGTTCTTTAAGACAACTTATTCCTAACATCTCTCCTTTTCCTCTGTATGAAGGAGAAAACAACAGAGGTATAAAGTGTTGAGAAAACTTACCGTTTGTTACAGAGTCTTGGCGTCGATTACATGCTGCGTGCTGCTTACTTCGACATTCCATCACAACCAAGTCTTTACAATGTTTATGGGCGTTAATACCGCAGTCTGAAACAGGACACAACTACATGTATCTCACACTCAAGTCAGTCTTACCGGTAGCTTTTCCACACAGCACATACAAATTTAAGAAAAAAAATTCTCTTACCTCAGTAATAATTTTTAAATCTAATGAAGCATGGTTAGTTCATTATTCGCCGGTGATCAATTTAAATCCAAGCTATGTGTTTTTGTTAGTGTATGAACATTTTCCACGCCAACATAATGATCCAGGTTTGAACACCTGTGTAGACTAAAGACAAATGGCTCGGCACATCCAACTTCACGTATTGTGTTCTACACATCAAAGTGTACGTATTGTGTGAGAACCTGCACTGCTAACAAAGCCCTAAACCAGTTCAAAGTGTAAAACTTATATCCCAATGATATAGGACTGAGAGACAGGATTTGAATAGAATTTAAAGGCTTACAAATACATTGAATGAAGCAAAGTAATTAGCATTTCAGATTTTATAATCACCAAGTTTAAATGATATCTTATGTTAGAGAAAATTATACGATGGACTTTTAAAATCTACACGACTGTTTCATTATAACAAATACACCACACAACAATCCTTTTATCGGCAAGTACCGTGACACAAATTATATACAAATTCCGAAAATTGTGGGAAAAACTTGATGAGTACTGCTTTGTCATCTTGTTTTTGTCTGACTGACAAAACCGGAGTGTACAATAACAAATCGGCAGGTTTATATGATAAATATAGGGTATAGAACAACACCAATTTCACGACCACCTACCGCCAATCTATTTATACAGGTATCAATACACACTTCTACCGATTACAGCCACAATGGACATTTTCTTTGTTACCATTCTCTACTTAGTGGACTCTATTTATTTCAATATTTATTTGATAAACAAGCCAGATTGAACGTTGATCTTCTCTTTACAATATCACCTTTAGAAATTTTTAAAAGAATATTTAATTTCAGTCAAGTCTGCTTGTGTATAAGGATAAATTTTTAGTCCAAACAGTTTAAACACGATCTATTGGAAACTCCACTGACAGGTAGCCGATATTTAACTCTGATAAGAAAATGTAATTATTTTGATACGAATTACAAATTTACACATAAATATTCTCAGTAGATAACACGTAAATACTAAACACAAACTATACAACCTTCACAATATATAGCTTACTGCTGTCACATCTCTGACATGAGTTGAAATTAAAGCTATAAATGGTCATGTTTTAGAAAATACCAGTTTATTCCTGAATGAACTGACAATTTATTTTTTCTTTCTTCCATTGTAAATATTGATTTTTTTTAAAGTGAAATAAAACAAATTTCCTGCCCACCTCCGAGACCTAAGTAAACATTGACCACCTCCCATCACTACTTACTTCAAAACCACTTAAAAAAGGACTATTTCTGGACCACCACCCATCCTTCAACGTTATCTACACTTGCTTTGTTAAATCAGAAAATCACATATGTTACACTCTTAAATATTCAACTCTTTTCTTATTAATAATCTATGACAAGCAAAAAAAATAAAAAATTGAAAACTCATGAAAATCCCTATAGATATGATCAATTACTTATTATTTCATTACAAAAATTCTACACTACTATGTGAAACATTCCACTCCACAAATTGAGGTAATATAAATATATATATACATAAACATTTCTGGTACACCAAGAATTTATATAAGTGAAATTCCATCGGTACATTACATCAATAATCAGTTATAAAGCTAACACCTGCCTCCAGTTAGTCTTAGGTATGACAATGTTTTTCTATTGACGAAGTAATCACATCCATTGGACCAAAAACTCACGTATATTTTACTTCGTGTTAATTACTCCCCTCCGGGTATATACCTGACAATATGTCGAAGGTTTGTCGAACACTGGTATATAACGTCAAACGTTGACAGTTACACAAAATCTGTGGTGGACTATTTCTAAGTATATGGATATAATGTTCAAATAAGTGTTGAAAAAATCACACATTTGTAGCGGATGTGATACAGAAACCAAAATAGAAATATACTTTATGAACACTCACATATTAAAATAAAAACATTGACCAGGTTGAAAAATGGAAATTAAATACCAATACATTCACCTCCCTAAAAACTTAAAATCCATCCTTTGAAATAGTATATGTGGTCTAGCTTCAGATTATGTAACTTACTGTATATACTAAGCCTGTCTTTACAAAACTTCTGAAATCTGAAAGTTTGCCAGTTAGAAATATATCCTTCTTTAGAATCAAGATAAACCCTTTGAAATAGAATATGTGGTTTGGCTTCTGTCATAAAACGGTACATGGCGTGTCTATACATTAAATCTCTAACATTAAAAAAATATTTACCTGGTTGAAAATTTAAAATCCTATATCCCAGCGTAGAATCCAAATCAATTCTTTAAGATAGAGTGCTTGTGGTTGTTTCCGTTTTTACAACCGTTTTACTTCAAAAACTGAACTACAAATGTATTTCATAATGTCACGTCATCCTATATACAAGTTGAATGATTAATATTGAGTGAACAGTCAACGACAAAAGGCTACGCTACACCTAAAATAGATGATTAATATTCAACTACGTAAAACAGAAGCAAAAAAAATTAAGGAAAAGTACGCCCACACAGGTAAACATAAAGATAGACAGACAGGAGCATTAGGTAAACAATGTTATCTGATGATGGGCTCTCCACATACAGGTGTACAGGTGTTAAAAGTGTTTATCATACTGTCAACTTACCTTTACATTTCCAGCCCTGCTTTATAAGTCCCCACAACTGAAATAATAACCACAGTTTATGTTAAATTACACCAGCTTCACTGCCGGACGTCCGATGCCTATATATATTTATGGATCTAGGAGTGCAGTGACACCAGACACAAAGTTAGGCACTTACAGTACAGACGTGGCCAATACTAGACAAACAGTTAGGCACTTAAGGTGAGAAATAACCAGAACAGTAACGCGAATGTGTAGATTTGTCCTCAAGTCATTCATTATTCTTTAAAACGTGTCCCCGACATAAAAGAATAATTATGAACTGTAATTCCCAGGAAATACATACATAAGCAGATTAAAGATCCTTTCATTTTGTTATGAACATCTAAGGGTGATATAAAGTGTGCTTAATCAAGCATGGCTCGACTCTCATTGTACGATCGTTTCGGTCCGAGTTTTGCAAGAGGTACACATCAGATTAAAATGCATTCTCTATATACATGACGACTCATTCCAAGTTCCTGTCTGCCTCATGCTCCAGCAACTTTTATTACAAAATTGAAAATAAAAACGTGGGAATAACGACATGAAATCAGACGATATTGAAAATGTCAACGTCATCATTAGCCTAGGGGGTCATAAAAAAACAGTTTACAATCCACAAGGTAAAAGCCTACAACAACATTTAATCTTGTTGTATTATATTTTAACATACTGTGCTTGAGACGGTACATGTTAGACAGACGTTTAAGTAGCCGGTTCATTCATGAAAAGTCCCTGTTTGAGCATTTTATGGGATGATTCAGGTAATTTATCGACTTATAGACTTCCGATTTTAGATGTTTACAAATGTCCTAAATACATTCATTTAAATTCCTTGACTAAGTATTCAGGAAAGCACTTCTTGCACTTTTTTCTCATCTTTGTTTACTGGGATGATAAAAATGTCTTCCCTGTAAATGACACATTAGAACATCTAATGAATATTAATTAGTTGTCCTTTTTAACATGACAAAATTCATGCAAGCCTGATTTATCTAAGCTTATATACTAACAGCTAGACCAAGCAATGCCTTTACATCTTCCCAAACAAACAATGTGATGAAACTCTAGAAAAATGATCCAAGGGACATGTACTGAGTCTAGGGCCATGTAACGGGTCTTGGGCCATATATCGAGCTTGAGTTCATGTACCGAGCTTGAGACCATGTACCAAACCTGGGGTCATGTACCAAGTCTGGGGTCTGCACTGAGCCTGGGGCCTGTACCAAGTCAGGTGCCATGTACCGAGTCTGGGGCCATGTACTGAGTCAGATGCCATGTACCGAGCCCGGGGCCATGTACCGAGCCCGAGGCCATGTACCAAGCCCGGGGCCATGAATCGAGCCCGGGGCCATGTACCGAGCCCGGGGCCATGTACCGAGCCTGGGGCCATGTACCGAGTCTGGTGCCGTGAACCAAGCCTGGGGCCATGTACCGAGCCAGGGGCAATGTACCGAGTCAGGGGCCATGTACCGAGCCCGGGGCCATGTACCGAGCCCGGGGCCATGTACCGAGCCCGGGGCCATGTACCGAGCCCGGGGACATGTACCGAGCCCAGGGCCATGTGCCGAGCCCAGGGCCATGTACCGAGCCCGGGGCCATGTACCGAGCCCAGGGCCATGTACCAAGTCTGGTGCCATGTACCGAGCCCGGGCCATGTACCGAGCCCGGGGACATGTACCTAGCCAGGGGCCATGTACTGAGTCAGGGGCCATGTGCCACCTGTTATTAACTAGAAGTTTATATTACTATCCATTAAGTATAGAGTAATAAACAACTGAAAGTATGACCTTTCCTTACAGAACATCACTCTCTTACAGATTTACTTCCAAAGCATGTTGGTACCCATTTGTACAGCTAGATGTAGTAGAGCAAAAAGAATAAGGTGTCTTGTTCATAGACACAGCCAAATTCTGCCTTACTGCATTTCAGTGCTACCAGCCTCTACAGGGGCATTTTTCATGTTATCTGAAGCGAAGTGACAAGACTTTCTTTGAACAAGTTTAACAAGAGGCCCAGAGGGCCTGTATCGCTCACCTGGATACATTGATATCTAGGTAATCATGATAAAATATTTTCTTTTTGGCTCGCCCCTCAGCCCCTAGGGGGTCAGTCCCACCATTAGTACAATTTTGAATCTTGAGCACTTAGGGATGCTTCCTGCCAAATAAGGCTGATTTACAATCAATGGCTATGGAGAGGAAGTCGATTAAACCAATATCGCTAAATAACTCTTTTTGACCCTGCCCCTCAGCTCCGGGGGGGGGGGGGTCAGTCCCATCATGACTACCATTTTGAATCCTGAGCAGCTAGGGATGCTTCCTGCCAAATAAGGCTGATTTCCAATCAGTGGTTATGGAGAAGAAGTCGCTAATATCAATATAGCTAAATATTTATTTTTGGCCCTGCCCCTCAGCTCCCGGGGGGGTCAGTCCCATCATGACTACCATTTTGAATCCTGAGCAGCTAGGGATGCTTCCTGCCAAATAAGGCTCATTTCCAATCAATGGTTATGGAGAAGAAGTCGACTAAACCAATATAGCTAAATAACCCTTTTTGGCCCCGCCCCTCAGCCCCCTAGGGGGTCAGTCCCACCATTAGTGCAATTTTGAATCCTGGGCACCTAAGGATGCTTCCTGCCAAATAAGGTTGATTACCAATCAGTGGTTATGAAGAAGAAGTCGCTAATATCAATATAGGTTAATTAATTTTTATGGCCCCACCACTCAGCCCCCTAGGGGGTCAGTCCCACCATGATTACAATTTTGAATCCTGAGCACCTATGGATACTTTCTGCCAAATAAGGCTGATTTCCAATCAGTGGTTATGGAGAAGAAGTCGCTTAAACCAATATAGCTAAATAACCCTTTTTGGCCCCGCCCCTCAGCCCCCTAGGGGGTCAGTCCCACGATTAGTACAATTTTGAATCCTGGGTACCCAAGGATGCTTTCTGCCAAATAAGGCTGATTTCCAATCAGTGGTTATGGAGAAGAAGTCGCTTAAACCAATATAGCTAAATAACCCTTTTTGGCCCCGCCCCTCAGCCCCCTAGGGGGTCAGTCCCACGATTAGTACAATTTTGAATCCTGGGTACCCAAGGATGCTTCCTGCCAAATTAGGTTGATTTCCTATCAGTGGTTATGGAGGAGAAGTCGTTTAAAGAAATTGTTGACGGACGACGGACGGACGGACGACGGATGCCACGGTATGGCATAAGCTCACCTCGGTCCTTCGCACCAGGTGAGCTAATAAATGACGTCATAGGTAAACCATGTGTTGTATCAGAAGAGTTATTGCCTTTCATATTCAAATGAAAATCATTTCTACTGGTTACTGGTTCATATAGTGTGTTGCAGATGTAAATATAGCAGACTACTTACCAGCCCTGTACAATGTATACAGAATGTAGGTTTGAAGTAGGTAATCTCATGGAAATCATGTTTAAAACACTTCCTTAGTGCATGACAATTCGCTCTGATAAAGTAAGTCTTCATCTCAGCCTTACTGATCATTCCATCCCTGTAATAATAATAAATTATCTAGTTAACAGTACACCTTGAACAGTTCCATCACATAAGTTCTGTAAATCAAGAAATATTTCAGGGTTTTCCCCTTTTATGGTCTGAAATTGTTTAAATCATTTTGTGGTACAAACTTTCGTGGGTGTGCTATAATTAATAAACAGTAGACACGTATATAGACAAATCTGCTGTATTTATTTTTGTTGTCAAACAGCAACCAAGAAATACAAAGAGAGCATCACATGTAATACAGTAGCTTACTTCCATCTAATATTTTACAGGTAATTCCGTGTATAAACATATTTTCCAATATTACATGTTATCAGGCTAATTATTTTAATGATTTTCCAATATATTTGCATCCCTCATCCAGGTACACCAAATCCCTAGCAGTAGCAGTGTGTACTTACTTGTCAGCGTCTAACACACAGAAGGAATCTATAAATGGGAAGTTGCCCGCTATGGACTCGAATTCCTCGTGAGAGATGAATCCATCTTTGTCGTGGTCGTAGTTTTTAAACACTGCCTATAAAAACACCAACACATACCCCCTTAAGTGTCAAAATTAGGGCGAAACCTACAAGTTATGCAGACTGGGAAAATTTAAGAACAAAACTTTAATGAAGGTATCATGGCAACGGATAATGCTTTAAGATTTATCAACTCGTGGAGCTCTGTTTCCTTCCAATCTTATTAAAATCATATCTTGAACTCTGCCCGTTCCGTAAACTTCTCTCTGCTTCGTCAAAATTTTGATGCAGCAGAGAGAAAGAAGTTTACGGAACAGCATAGAGTTCAAGATATGATTTTAAACAGATCGGTTTCTTTCAAGGATTCTCTTTTTATCAGGTAACAAACACGCCAAAAAATTTGCTAAGTCAAAGTTACACATTATAAAGCTGATATTATCCCTAATTCATTATATCTAAAGTATATACAGCCAAACCTAATTATCTAAGGTTGGTGGGGATATTGGGAAAACTTCAAGTAAAGTGACTTCAAATGGTAAGCGTGAAGATTGGCCTGAACTGCAAAATAATTCATATTAAACAGCGTCTTTAAGTTGCACAAGGTCAAGATAACAAGGTTCTACAGTGTAATGCTTCATAAAACAACTTGAAATACAGAAGTTATAAATGGGGGTTGGAGAAATATTGGAATGGATTGATGATGATCCAGACAAATAGTTTATTAATGTTTCAAGTCAATACTTACTTCCACCATATCGTGTACATGTTTATTAATTGTGTTTGGGACAGGGGGGCTAACTCCGGCTAACCAATCAGCAAAAACCACTGGCTTGGTAGGAGTGGAAGGCTGAAAAAATAAAATTTTGAATGTAGATCCTAATTATACTTTAAAAGTTAAGATTGTACAAGTTAAATTCTTGAGGTCAAAATAAATTGGCTGTATTTTTTTTCAAGGCTAGGCTAACAGAGTACTTGTCATATCAAAAGACTTCCTTGAAACAACACAGACTGTATGACAAGCACTCATACAGTTATAATAATCTTTATATTTGTAAAAATAAAGTTGAATTTTTCAACAAAAATGAACAACTCCATGGCGGTCAATACTTACTGATGACAGGGAGTTACGTGGTTCTCTGGCCAAGGAGAGTTCGTAAATCTCATCCTCCGTGTAGTGGAGATCCAAAGACAACTGTAACCATAGCAACAAATATATTTACATTTTGAGGGAATAAATAGTAAAATTACCTAACAGAAATTTTGAAAAGGAAGAAAACCCATCAGTATACTTTAACATTTCTAAATCACAATGACAGAATATTTTATTCTGTATTTTTTATTTTTTGAAATAGTTTTTAACTAATTCATCCCTGAATATGTATTTGAAATCTCCCAAATCAAAGGTTGGAATAGTTTGTTTTGAAATTTCAGGGGTGAATGAGTTAATCAAATGAAGTAATTGCTGACCCTTAGTGTGTTGACAAGGTCCATGTTCGCACAAACTGGGATGTTGTCGTGGTTCTGTAGCTTGGTGAGCTCTTTGAGGGTTTGAGAAAGCTGTGCCATTTTTCTGAAGTTCACCAAACTTCCCTCCACTTTATCTGGTAATGCTGTGTGTAACAGGATGAGGTCCTTCAAGTGTACACCCCTACAAGGTCAAAGGTCAATGTCAAACAATTAAAAGTTTCACTTAAATTATTTAACAAATGGAATATAATAATGATAATCCATTTTTAAGAATGAAGCAAAGGAAAGAGTAAAAGCTAGTTGAAGGATCTCAGTTCTTATGAAAAGACTTGATAAAAAGATGAAAAGCAAAATTAATTTCATCAAACCTTCAATTGACTATTGGGCATGACGTCAACTTGCCTGAGAAAATGATACAGTGATTGTATGATTTACGTCACTAACTGGACATCCTATGTTGGCATGCCAGATCATTTGTAAAAGTCAGTTCCATCATTTTTATTTTCTGGTTTATAGATATCTTAATAAGTCTAGTGTTTTAGAAATTAAAGCTTTTATGAAATTCCTCTCCCCAAGCTAGTATATCAAGTAATGTTGATAGTTCACCATAATGCAAGGGCAACAGTATTTATATAATCCAAAACAATATGCCTGTAGTTTGTATCTACCATCATATTTCACATAAGGTCCAAAGGGAGATAACCACTAAAATGGTGCAACATTAAGGAAGGGAAACAACTCTTGTTGTCCCAGTATTTATACTCACAATATTGGAATTTTAAATGCACAACACTGGTTAAACACTTTCCGGTAATTACTGAAGTTATTATTGGACGATAAGAGTTCTGTGAATTCCATCAATGTCTGAAAATAAAAAGTTTGCATTCATTAATCATATTCTAATTATTGGCAGATATACATTTTGTAGGATCACAAAGATGTATAATTAGACAGATATAGGTATTTATGTCATCCTTCAATTTGTTACCATGACAATGTGGAATCCTTCAATTTGTTACCATGACAATGTGAATTCCCCCAATTTGTTACCATGACAATGTGGATTCCCTCAATTTGTTACCATGACAATGTGAATTTCCTGATTTTTTTACGAAGACAATGTGAATTTCTTTCCATAACAATGTGAATTCCTTCAATTTGTAACCATGACATTGTGAATTCCCTCAATTTGTAACCATGACAATGTGGATTCTCTCAGCTTGTTACCATTTGTATTTCCATTGCCTCACCTTTTGGGTTTCACTGGGAATGCAAGCATTGGTCTTAGCAAGTCTAGCCAGGGCGCTGTGTGTCAGGCCACCAACAACTGACATCAATGTGTTAAAGTTCTGTAAAAACCTCAGTTTCTACAACGAAAGGAATATGCAACAATGAAATCATAACAAATTGATTTTTTTTTCTTATTGGAACCTTGAAAATGTACCAAAAGGAAAAGTTTTATATTCTTACAAATTGGGAATGATATGAAAACCAAAATGATTGAAACCAAAATGTTTGCCCCGTAAACAATGTAATGATGGTAGGACTAGATTAGTCTGTCAATGAATTAATGCTAAAATACAAAGCTTTAAGACTTCCTTCTTATTCCTGCATTTGCTTTTTAAATATAAGAAGTAACAAAAGAGTTACCTTAGCAACATTGACAAACTTGACAATGACGTCTGCTCGCTGTTGAGGTGTTGTCTTGCTGAGGACCATGCACTGGATCCACTGGGACAGACCGTTGAACAGGGCGATGGATCTCTCCAGTTTGGGGTTGTCTTTCAGGGAGGCCGTCACTGCATAGTTCTTAAAGTCCGTAAACTGGAAAATTGATAGAAGTATATGTTTAAACAATTCTTAAACCATATTACAAATAATAAGAGGATATGTTTAATCCAATTCTTAAGTATTCTATTCTGTTTGACCAAGCATAACGTTGGAATCCTGTTTCTTATGAAAACCACTATAAAGACCAGAATCTTTTGATACTCTGCCTATTCTTACAAATATGTCGTAATCCCGAGGGTGTCACATTAGACAAGTTAATCTTATCAATATGCTGAGTTCCACAGGGCAATAAATAAGACAAGATATAACCTGACCAATATATTTGACCCATGGGGTGTCAGATTAGACAGGTTAGTCTTATCAATATGTTGGACCCATGGGGTGTCAGATTAGACAGGTTAGTCGTATCAATATGTTTGACCCATAGGGTGTCAGATTAGACAGGTTAATCTTATCAATATATTTGACCAATAGGGTGTCAGATTAGACAGGTTAGTCTTATCAATATGTTTCATCCATAGGGTGTCGGATTAGACAGATTAGTTGTACCAATATGTTAGACCCATAGGGTGTCAGATTATACAGGTTAGTCGTACCAATATGTTGGACCCATAGGCATAGGGTGTCAGATTAGACAGGTTAGTCTTATCAATGTTTGACCCACAGGGTGTCAGATTAAACAGGTTAGTCTTATCAATATGTTTGACCCACAGGGTGTCAGATTAGACAGGTTAGTCTTATCAATATGTTTGAGTGTCAAGTTAGACAGGTTAGTCTTATCAATATGTTTGAGTGTCAGATTAGACAGGTAAGTCTTATCAATATGTTTGAGTGTCAAGTTAGACAGGTTTTACAGTACAACAGAACTCATCAGTACTGACCTAAATAGCAAGTCATATTTACGGTTTTTCTTTAAAATCATTAATATTGGTATGGTAACAGAAATATTTTCCTTGATTGAATATGTTTCAGGCGTCAGGACTGCAGTTTTTTGTCCGTTTATTATGTTTTCATTCATGCCTGGGTACAATGGTGACTTTCTAATATGGAGCCCTATGTTTATGATACAAGTGGATATCATTGTAAACAACCATACACATTGTAAATATTATACATTATAAAATTACTGAAGCAAAGAAACTTTTTTTTTCTCACTACTAACTCTCATAAGTAATTTTAAAATTTATCTGATTGTACTAGGTAGACAGTCATACTCGGAGACCTTACCCGTTCAAAATGATTTACTTCTTGTATCATATTTTTGATTTACATCCACACCATTAGCAGTCCAATACTGATACATTCTCACCGAGACAAAAGGCTGGATTATTTTGTAAACACGCAGATATTGATCGTTTAATGGTTAAAGGTCGGTGAAGGTGAGCCTATCGGTATTGTACAGACAGGGACAACAAATGTGTACACAATAGCCCAACACATTAACACCATTTATACAATCAATTTTCACATTCCAGCTTTTCAACGTGATTTTAATGACGCACAAAGCACAAAAATGAATCATTTTCCAAACTACAATTACAAGCGGACTGTTGTCTCTTATTGTGGTGACGGCATACGAACCAGAAACTGTTGTTTGTGGTTGGTATGACAATAAGGCTATTACTAAAGCATGAAATCGGCAGAGCAGAGTTTTAAAATTATGTGTGCACATCTTTGATAATATGACTGTATACCTATACTGACATATTACAGACACTACACAACACAACTGAAACCTCATATTGTCTATTTTATAAATCATGTAATGTGACAGATGATAAAATACACACAAGAAAAATTTCTGCAATTAATGGACCATTCAGCTTAAATGGATACATGTTTAACCCTTATATAAAGCCAGTCTTGTAAATATGACAATGGTTATAGCATTACCTTGATATGAAATGTATTTTTTTATTTGTAGCTTCATTTACCACTTTTATAGAATAAATCAATGTTTCCTTCCATATAACACAAAATCACCTTATATTGCCAACATATTTTTTCTGGAAGTAAATGGTGACAGTGTAACAAGGTTTAGAAAGCTGTAAGTAGTCTTAGATCCAGAAGGATACTTTTCAAAAGGTAAGTAGGTGAGGTGTTGATCCAATAACACTAAAACTTACATTGATCCGGCGGAAGGCCTTTACTCTAGGTAGGTAAGGTGTTGATCCAACAACACGAAAACTTACATTGGTCCGACGGAAGGCCTTGTAATCTAGGTAGGTAAGGTGTTGATCCAACAACACGAAAACTTACATTGGTCCGACGGAAGGCCTTGTAATCTAGGTAGGTAAGGTGTTGATCCCAACAACACTAAAACTTACATTGATCCGGCGGAAGGCCTTGTAATCTAGGTAGGTAAGGTGTTGATCCCAACAACACTAAAACTTACATTGATCCGGCAGAAGGCCTTGTACTCTAGGAAGGTGAAGTGTTGATCCAATAACACGAAAACTTATATTGATCCGACGGAAGGCCTTGTACTTGAAGTAGGTGAGGTGTTGATCCCAACAACACTAAAACTTACATTGATCCGGCGGAAGGCCTTGTAATCTAGGTAGGTAAGGTGTTGATCCCAACAACACTAAAACTTACATTGATCCGGCGGAAGGCCTTGTAATCTAGGATGGTGAGGTGTTGATCCCAACAACACTAAAACTTACATTGATCCGGCGGAAGACCTTGTAATCTAGGAAGGTGAGGTGTTGATCCCAACAACACTAAAACTTACATTGATCCGGCGGAAGGCCTTGTAATCTAGGAAGGTGAGGTGTTGATCCCAACAACACTAAAACTTACATTGATCCGGCGGAAGGCCTTGTAATCTAGGAAGGTGAGGTGTTGATCCAATAACACTAAAACTTACATTGATCCGGCGGAAAGCCATGTACTCTAGGAAGGTGAGGTGCTGATCCCAACAACACCAAAACTTACACTGATCCGGCGGAAGGCCTTGTAGTCTACATAGGTGAGGTGTTGATCCCAACAACACTAAAACTTACATTGATCCGGCGGAAGGCCTTGTACTCTAGGTAGGTAAGGTGTTCGGCCAGTTCCATCGGTTCCAGGTGGTTGAACACCAGGGATACCTTTCGGTTGTGCCGCATTGACGGATTACGAACAGACATATTCCTCATCCAATCGTATGAAGGTCTGTAAAATATATTGGAAAATAAAGAAAACAAAATCATGATTGACTGATCATTTGCACACAATTTTTTCATCATATAGAAAAAATATTGAGAAAATAGCCAATTTCCAACATAAAGCAAGATTAAGGCAAAGCTTGAACTATCAAGTGCTTGTTACTTACAATGTTGACTGATTATCATTATTCACAATCTGGACGGATTATTGTTACATATGATTTGGAGAGATTATTGTTACTTACACTTTGGACAGGTCAATTAGCTGTTTTAAGGTGAGATTTCCCTCAGACTGGACAAGATTGGCAAACCTTTTCACAACTGTAGATAGTCTATGGTCGAGGTCAAAGTGTACAGGAAATTTACTGATCCAGAACCTGCAAAATAGTAGTTTAAACAAAGGTCAATTACAGGTCAAATCAAGGACACTATTTACATATTAAGTCAAAATTACACCACAGCAAATGCCAATTACAGACCATGATCATATTTTAGACGGATACTTAATCATCTGGACCCTAAAAATCATTAACCTTAAGCTAAGATCAAATTTAGGTCGATACAAGGTTACGCCTCAATAAGTAGTGGTACCATGACCTCAGGTCAAAGGTCAATCATAGAATGTTGTCAAATTAAGATGATAACAATTATTTCAAAATCTACCAAAACACAAATGTAAGATAGTTGTCAAGTGTTCAGGGTCAGCTGAAAGTCACAACTACAACAAGTGTAATAATACAAAGACATCTGGACCAAAGTCAATCATATGTTTATGGTCAATTTCTGCAGGCAGTTTACTTCTGCAGGTCAAATTCATAATTGGGTTAAGGTCAAATTCAAATCAAGGTCAAAATCAGAAGGAAAAACTTTATATGGTCATTCTATTCATCAAGTTTGTCAGTATCTGATACTCTATATAAATGACTTAGGGCTGACTTCTCAACAAGAAGATGACAGCTAAGACAAGGTGAACACAACACAGCTGCTGTTAAATATTCTGTATGAAGCAAACTGCTGCAGAAACTTCAGCATTGTGGACAAGATATGAAAGTTTGAAAGACTCGCTAGCAATGGTGAAATCTATTGTAAGTTAACTAACTTGCTGACTTTGAAGGTACAGTAGTGCCAATGAATCTAACTTGGGCCAATACAGTGTAAAATCCAATACAACTGAGAATGCATTTTAATTTTATCAATTTAAACAAACCCTCATATTAAGTGCAAATTTAAGTATTTTTACAAGAAACTTCCACAAATTAAAGTTTTAAATGGTAATGTGTGAAACTATATAAGTAGACTGGGGTCCTATAAGAAGCGAGCCTGCCCGGATGTGACTCTACAGTCTGCACCAGACAGTGTATATAGTTTGTTTATAAAACACTCTCAACAACAACAGGAAGAGACAATGTGTTTGGAGGGTTTCCTTGTGTAACAGATTGTCAGTGACCATAGAAACCTCCTGTTTTCTACGGCTCTATTGATTATTATGGCTGGTATATATATATACCACAATCTATATATAATCTCTAACCCTTCATCTTATAAGGAGCCAAATCCTCAAACCTACAAAATCATGCTTCTTAGTACTAAATATAGGTGCTCGATCCCAATTTTATCTTTAAGCCTTCCTCTAATGTCGAGTCGGAGCCTTACAACTAAACAAATCATTTTCCGAATATTGTAATACCTAGAATGTGGATGACACATGAACAGACATTGCGTTATATTTCTGATGCATGGCTCTAACAAGGAGCTAAAACTCTATATAATCTTTACATATCCTCTGAAAACAGGAAGCCGAAATCTTAAACCAACACAATACCTCTCCATACAAAACACTTGATGAAACAGCCGACGACTTTTAGATATAACAAATATATATCGCAGTTTTCCATCAGTTGACTATTGTTGTTAACTCATTGACCCCTGAAATTTCATAATGAACTTTTCCAACCTTGGAACTGGAAGAGTGCAAACATGTCTTTAGGGGTTAATGAGTCAAAGCAAACAAAATCGTTGACACATGATAATGGTATGTATTTGCATCTTGGTCTATTTCATGGGGTGATGAATTGAGTTGGTCTTGAAACAATTTAATGAAATTAAACCTGGCAAATGAAGCAGGTTACATTTGGTTGTTGCATCAAGTTCAACTTGAGTAAGAATTGAAATATAGCTGTAACCACTGCAGCAGGTGGAAGCAGTACTGTACTACTTATTAAGTTGTAAGCACAAAAGGAGAAAAATAATGTACAGCCACACTTGGATTTAAACCCAGGATCTTCCAAATTCTAGACGGACGCTCAACCTATTGAGCTAAGGGCTCCACTACATTACTCCCTCCTTTTTCTAAGTTTCTGCCCCCAATGATACAACTATTTACACTCTACTTAGCCTAGAAAATCCTTGAAACATAAGGGTTTGTCACAGGTACCATCATATCAGCAGAGGAATAAGGTTCAAACTCAAGCCTCCCAAACTCTAGACAGACACTGAACCAGCTGAGCTACCTCGTATCTGGATGGTGGTTCAGGATTGACCTTGTCCAGTTCTGTTTCGTAAGGAAACCAATTAAATCTTAATCAATTAAAAGTTAATCACATTGTAAGTGATACTTTTTAAATAATGAACACTTCTTTTGTTTACAATATGAATACAAAATAAAAAGCATGATGATGTTGAACTAAGATTGGACAGAGAAGACTGTTTATGTCCAAGGATACAAGATAGCCACAATGAACTAGCCCACAAGAACCACACAATGAACTAGCCCACAAGACGACCACAATGAACTAGCCCAGAAGACGACCACAATGGACTAGCCCAAGACAATCACGTCACTTGCCACCTATTAATAGCACCACACATGCAAGCTGTGTAATTAATTTCAATAATAGCATTATCTTCTGCGACGTCGCCAAAGTGTAAAATCTATAAAAGTTCCTGCGTCAATGTCACACAATCCCATCAATTCAGGTAAAATTTTCATAAATCTCACATTTTAACGAGGCATTCATTAGAATTGTTCTATTTCTGTTGAAGCATGTACCTGGATATAGAAGTGCTTTGACGTCACAATATTGTCTCCACAACATGATTTGTATGGCTGAACTTTTAATAAACCTAGTTCACTCGCGGGGAATGACAACAGCTGGTAAGGGGGTCAATAGATTGCCCTGTGTTTCTAATGGTCAAGAACAAAGGGAGAAAACTTAAGTATAGCCTTAACTGGACAATGTCTAAATCAAATGGATGGGTCTGTCCACTACTCAAAGAGCAAGCTAGGCCTCAAGTTTTCAACGTATAGTGAACTTCAATGCCCGGACATCATGTAACACCTGACTTGTAAACGACAAGCTGGTTTACTTTGGTTAATTTGTGTTTTACATCCTGTTAACAGTTATAGTCATTTAAGGATGTGCAAGATTTTAGTAAATAGTGGTGGAGGAAAGCTGGAGTTCCCGAAGAAAACACAATGACTTATGACCAGTACCTGGTGACTACCTCACAAAGGCCTCAAACCCATGACTTAGAGGAGGAAAGCTAGTAATAGCAGAATGTCGGACACCTTAACCACTTGGTCAGTGTGTCCTAGAGGAGGAAAGCTAGTAATAGCAGAATGTCGGACACCTTAACCACTTGGTCAGTGTGTCCTAGAAGAGGAAAGCTAGTAATAGCAGAATGTCGGACACCTTAACCACTTGGTCAGTGTGTCCTAGAAGAGGAAAGCTAGTAATAGCAGAATGTCGGACACCTTAACCACTTGGTCAGTGTGTCCTAGAAGAGGAGAGCTAGTGGAAGCAGAATGTCAGACACCTTAACGACTAGGCCACCGTGGTCTCTGTCAAGCTGGTCCCCATCAGAAATATGAAAAGATATAGCAAAAGGTTTCTTTCCCTATATATTTTTCACTTTCCAACATGGTACATTTTTCTTTATACTTGTATAAACTCAAAAAAATATTATAAACTCTTTATATTTCAAAATTAACATAATACTAATATTCACCCCTGTGATTTCAAAATAATTTCATAATCAACTATTCCAACCTTTGATTTGGAGGAGTTCAAATGAGTTTTCAGGGGTGAATTAGTAAATGACAATTTTTAAATTGTTTTGGGGACAAAAATTACTTCATGACACACTAAAGCTCAAATTCTTAAAGTTGTTTTCATCAACTTCTTTTGTTATAGCACTCCATGCATTTGTATATTTTTTTACGGGTGAAATCAATTACTATCCTTTTGTATCTATCAAGAACACACGTCAACTCACTGCAGTAAGCACAAAAATTTAAGCATGTCTATTTGTTAAATAAACAAGATTTTTCATCAGCCTTCAATCATTAATTGAAACTTCAATTTCCATTAGCAATAATTTTAATTTACATTTCACACGTATATATATATATATACATTTACATTCAGCACAGACAGTAATCACCCAGGCAAAGATGTCACAGGACAATGATGATATCAGTATCATCAACGACGCTAAAGAGAATAAAAACAATTCATCTAAAAATTCAAGAAGTTTTTTTTTCAAGAAGATGAAAGTACCAATAAGATTTTACTTACCTGACTGCATAGCAAATTTTGGCTTTGTAAATCTGGATTTGACAATCTACGCTGGAAGGGCGGTGGTTACATCCCGGCTTCGTACACGCCACAGTCTCGTTACAGCTCTGATAGCTGAGGCAGGGAGTCAAGGATATCCGTTAGGCCAGAAACCCCCGATACACCACTCACATACCAGCTAATATCATTGACCGACTTATATTATTTTGTAATAGTAATACAAGACAGTCAGTAAGATCATTATGTGCAATGTCATGACCCACATGATCAATGTTATTACCAAAGTTAATGATATCATGACCCACGTGATCAATGTTATTACCCAAGTTAACGATGTCACGACCCATGTGATCAATGTTATTACCCAAGTTAACGATGTCATGATCCACATGATCAATGTTATTACCCAAGTTAACAATGTCATGACCCACGTGATCAATGTTATTACCCAAGTTAACGATGTTATTACCCACGTGATCAATGTTATTACCTCAGTTAACGATGTCACAACCCACGTGATCAATGTTATTACCCCAGTTAACGATGTCATGACCCACGTGATCAATGTTATTACCCAAGTTAACGATGTTATTACCCACATGATCAATGTTATTACCCAAGTTAACGATGTTATTACCCACGTGATCAATGTTATTACCCCAGTTAACGATGTCATGACCCACGTGATCAATGTTATTACCCAAGTTAACGATGTTATTACCCACATGATCAATGTTATTACCCAAGTTAACGATGTTATGACCCACGTGATCAATGTTATTACCCAAGTTAACTTTGTCATGACCCAAGTCAACGATTCGTGACCCACATGATCAATGTTATTACCCAAGTTAACGATGTCATGACCCACGTGATCAATGTTATTACCCAAGTTAACGATGTCATGACCCACGTGCTCAATGTTATTACCCAAGTTAACGATGTCATGATCCACGTGATCAATGTTATTACCCAAATTAATGATATCATGACCCACGTGATCAATGTTATTACCCAAGTTAACAATGTCATGACCCACGTGATCAATGTTATTACCCAAGTTAACGATGTTATTACCCACGTGATCAATGTTATGACCAAAGTTAACAATGTCACGACCCAAGTTAACGATTCGTGACCCACATGATCAATGTTACTACCCAAGTTAACGATAACATGACCCAAGTTAACGATGTCATGACCCACGTGATCAATGTTATTACCCAAGTTAATGATATCATGACCCACGTGATCAATGTTATTACCCAAGTTAACGATGTCATGACCCACATGATCAATGTTATTACCCAAGTTAACGATGTTATTACCCACGTGATCAATGTTATGACCAAAGTTAACAATGTCACGACCCAAGTTAACGATTCGTGACCCACATGATCAATGTTATTACCCAAGTTAACGATAACATGACCCAAGTTAACGATGTCATGACTCACGTGATCAATGTTATTACCCAAGTTAACGATGTCACGACCCAAGTGATCAATGTTATTACCCAAGTTAACAATGTCATAACCCACATGATCAATGTTATTACCCAAGTTAACGATAACATGACCCAAGTTAACAATGTCATGACTCACATGATCAATGTTATTACCCAAGTTAACGATGTCATGAACCACATGATCAATGTTATTACCCAAGTTAACGATGTCATGACCCACATGATCAATGATATTTCACAAGTAAACAATTCATGACCTAATTAAATAAGTTAACGATTTTAATACCCAAGTTAACGACGTTATTACCCAAATTAACGATGCCATGGCCCACATGATCAATGTCATGACCCAAGTTAATGATGTCATGACCCAAGTTAACAATGTCATGACCTAAGTTAATGATGTCATGATCCAAATTAATGATGTCCATGATCCAAGTTAACATCATGACCCAAGTTAATGGTGTTATGACCTAAGTTAAAGATGTAATGACCCAAGTTCACAATGTCATAACCCAAGTTAACAATGTCATGACCCAAGTTAATGATGTCATGACCCAAGTTAACAATGTCATGACCCAAGTTAATGATGTCATGATCCAAATTAATGATGTCCATGATCCAAGTTAACATCATGACCCAAGTTAATGGTGTTATGACCTAAGTTAAAGATGTAATGACCCAAGTTCACAATGTCATAACCCAAGTTAACAATGTCATGACCAAAGTTAACATAATGACCCAAGTTACATAACATTGTCATTACCCAAATTACATGAGACTGTCGTGACCCAAGTGACAGAATAATCTCATGACCCAAGTTAACAGCTTTTGTAAGTACAAGCTCCTGGTTATATCTATCATTTGTTTTTTATCATTTATTTTTGACCTCCATGTGTGACCATACTGTTATTCACATCCACAATATCATCTATATCAGCTCTGTCATAACTCTGTTTAATGTCAAAATCACACAGTCATCAGGATATAGTATCGCTGTGTCATCTTAGTTAAAATTGCAACATCACTCTATATCACTGTAATATCATAAACTGTGAATCGGTACAAAATGTTCACGAATTTCAACAAGAAAATGAAAATCTATACGAAATCATTATACCGGGTAAAGTCATCAACAAAGCCCTAAACCTTAATAAACCTTTAACATGAGAGCATGCTACTTCTGCTAACACTGACTGACCTACTGCTGGTTATAAACCCAAATTAACAGGGACAGTAAACTATGCAATAATGGTATCATATTCACCTGAATAATAGGATATCCAATGGAAAAACCTACTTTTTATATTGTTATGAATCCAGAATATCTTAACAATATCATAATATTTTCCACAGTCACGATAGTAAAAGTTGACTGATTACTGAATTTGGTACCAAACAGTTGATTTAAACTTGCTTTATTTTACAACAATTATGAAACAAGTTATCAAATTTATATTAATCACTTTTGTGGGCCCGGATGTTAGTGTGCAAGGGGTCTTATTGTTGGAGGAAACCAAAGTACCTGTAGAAAACCCACGTGACCAGGCAGGTGACCCTAAACCTTTTTACGTCCGGTCGGGGAATTGAACCCCAGCCGCCTTGGTGAAAGGCAAGTGCGCTATCCACTGCATCACCCGACCACCAAACATTCATCGCCTCAGGTCATTCAAACAAACTATATCCCTGAACTCTTCCAATTCATATGTTGGAATAATTCATTATAAAATTTCTGGTATGAATGAGTTCAATTAATCTCTGTTGCATAATTTCTCAATCCTTTTTCTCCATTTTGTTTTCCATTCTATTTTATGAACTTTGTTTTCTGTTTTATTTTCTCAAAATATCCCCAAGACAAACAAATTCAAAGTCCAACACCTGACGTCAAGAATGGTACTACCACTATATCCTAAGCTTTAGAACAATCTACAACTTCGAGCACTTTTATCCAATTAATACTTATCTTATAAGAAATACAGTTTACAATGACGAAATTCTTGACAAATTATATCTTTGGCATTGCACAATCTGTGTGTGTATGAGGAGGCTGACGACTGGTGATAAATACGTTAAAGTGGTGCACACTTGTACGATGGACAGTGAATCACGTAAATAGCTCCGACAACAGTCACTCGCTCGCCAGGAAATGCACTTGTAATGGTGGCCAACTACTGGTCAAATTTCACCAACCGCAGTATCTTATTTATGCAATGGATTTATATTATGCACTCATTGAAGGTGACCATGAGATTTCGTAACTGAAATTCATTCAGCGTAGACTAAAACTATAACAGATAGTCAAGCCCCAAATTAGCCACAATGAGGCTAACATCGCTAGAACAGATTTTATAATCCAGTGTCCTACTAAATTTTGATTCACAGTGTTGGAGGCTACTTAAGTCCCAGCAGTGTGTTTTGTACCTCAAACAAACAAGAGTTCCAGTTAGTTTGGTATTTAAAATTATCTTACTATAAGTTGATTGGCTAAATACTTATATATTTATTTTTTTTATTGTGAGAGTTTTACGGATGGAGAGAGGTGGGCAGGGGGACTTTTGAGACAGCATGACAATTTAGATATTTTTTTCTTCAGCCATTTTACCATGCAAGCATAAAATTTGGAAAATTTTGAGTGCAAACTGGCAAAACATGAATTATATAAGGATACAGATCCACATAAGCCTCAGCCATCTCGTCGGATGTCATAAACCATTTGTGCATGAGGAACAGGACGCTCGGGAATTCATTGTCCTCCACCAGGCTTCCATCCTTCCCTGAAATTTCAAAAGAAAAAGATGTTATTTTCATATCCTACCCTGAAATTTCAAAGAAAAAGATGTTATTTTGATATCAATGTTATGCAATTTTGTTACATACCCTAGAATCAAATAAATCAAGAAATTCAAAAACTTTTGGCCCTTGAATGATTAATTTTCAGTTTGACAATTTTTTTCAATTATTACTAACTCCACGAGATTAGTTTACCATACTGTTAATTTACAGTGGAACCTCGCCATCCTGAAGTTGACAAGACGATGTGAAAACTTCGAGTTATCCGAGAATTTAATTTACGTGAGTTTGAATGCTTATGTAAGCCTAGGTTGGACTGAAAAAATACTTAAAGTGGGTCTTCAAGCTATACAAGTTTGAGATAATGAGGTTCCAATGTGTTACTGATAGAATAGCTTATCATTAAGTGATTCTATTTGTGTAATGTCGGTCAACACATTAAGTGTTTCATCGCAGAGTGTGTGATATTTTGGCTACAGACCAAATATCATGGTCAGATATTTCTAAAAATACCTCCTGGCCATACCAAATATAGACCTGAAGTGTATAACAGGTAATGTATCAGACTATTCAATAAATATATGATGAGGTACTGGTCAGTTATACATCACAATGACCAGCGGTCAGTTCCAACTCTTGTAATACACATATATATAAATTATCCAGATGGCTCACTTTTATTCTGTAAACTCAGGTATGAAGTTCAGATCACGGAACAACTCCCTCAATTTCATTTTCATAAATCAGAAAGTCCCTCACAAAGTAATGATAAGATTTAAACACCTAGGGCGAGCCGTTAAGCTAATCAGTGATTAGTGACTTTTTCAAACTCTGATAATTCCTCAAATAGTTAATACATAAGTTTTAAAGTTGTTATTTTCCAAGAAACTTAATCTAGTGACAAATTTTACCTGTGCCAATTTTAGATTGAATAAATGGTCAAATTTTCGTTAATCACAAATTAAGCTTTGAACAACTGGGTCCTGGTTACAAAAATATTAAATTGAACTGTTTCATATTTTGTTGATTCCTAATAAGTTTCAAAACTGAAACTTACTTAGCTGTCAGCTGGCCTTGATTTGTGGCCAATCACCTGGCTATATGAAGGGATATTTTACATAAAGAAAGTTTCTCATATTTCTATGACAATATGGTTACCGGTATTTTCAATACCACAAAAGTTCACACCAAGCACAGTCTGGTACAAAACCTCACTGTCCCTGACAATATTATATAGACATAGAATGGACTTCACTATAGTGTGTACATGGGAAGCAGACAGGTAACTAAGGGGTCATCTTAATAGCATGTCAAGCTATATTTTAAAAGTTTATTAATCAATGTTTTTGGCAAATTGAACAGAAGTAACCTGATAAACTGTTGGTATGTATCATGGCTAACCATGAACCTTGCTTTTGACATACAAATTGCCAAGGTGTTTGTTATCGTTTTCCGAAGGGATCATTTAGATCATCATTAAGTAGCTCAGACCAAGTACAGTAGCCCAGACCAAGTACAGTAGCTCAGACCAAGAACAGTAGCCCAGACCAAGTACAGAAGCTCAGACCAAGTACAGTAGCTCAGACCAAGTACAGTAGCTCAGACCAAGTACAGTAGCCCAGACCAAGTACAGTAGCCCAGACCAAGTACAGTAGCCCAGACCAAGTACAGAAGCTCAGACCAAGTACAGTAGCCCAGACCAAGTACAGTAGCTCAGACCAAGTACAGTAGCCCAGACCAAGTACAGAAGCTCAGACCAAGTACAGTAGCCCAGACCAAGTACAGTAGCTCAGACCAAGTACAGAAGCTCAGACCAAGTACAGTAGCCCAGACCAAGTACAGAAGCTCAGACCAAGTACAGTAGCCCAGACCAAGTACAGTAGCTCAGACCAAGTACAGTAGCCCAGACCAAGTACAGAAGCTCAGACCAAGTACAGTAGCTCAGACCAAGTACAGTAGCTCAGACCAAGTACAGAAGCTCAGACCAAGTACAGTAGCTCACTGACCAAGTACAGTAGCCCAGACCAAGTACAGAAGCTCAGACCAAGTACAGAAGCTCAGACCAAGTACAGTAGCTCACTGACCAAGTACAGTAGCTCAGACCAAGTACAGAAACTCAAACCAAGTACAGTGACTCAAACCAAGTACAGTGACTCAGACAAAACACAGTAGCTGAGAAAAAGTACAGTAAGCTCAGACCAAGTACAGTAGCTCAGACCAAGTACAGAAACTCAAACCAAGTACAGAAACTCAAACCAAGTACAGTGACTCAGACAAAACACAGTAGCTGAGAAAAAGTACAGTAAGCTCAGACGAAGAACAGTAGCTTAGAACAAGTTCAGTAGCTCAGACCAAGGTTAAAGTGTTTGTCTAACTTTGGTAAGTTCCAAGTTTGTGGCTTGCGAAATGTGTTTCCTTCCATGTTAAGCGTGGTGCTATTTGAGAGAGGTCAGTGGGGCAGAGCTGCCACTTATAGTTCAGAGGTCAAATCCCAGTCTGATCCTGTTCATTACTTCTTCTGTTAATACTTTGTTATAAAAATCAGTCAACCAAGACCATCTTAACCACAAAAATTCATAACCATGACCTCAAAATGATTGATGGAAAAATATGTCAAAAATTTGATCAGCAGTGTTTAACATCATAAATATTCACTTGATGTGGAAAACAAGAAATTTGACATATGAATGCACTCAGAGAGTCAGATTAGCCTTCAAATTACCAGTGACATAACTGTGACCGGATAAAATGGTCATTACAGATTTGATGAAATAGGACAAGAATGTAAAAGTTGGTGTTTGATCTTAATTACAAACAACTATGTAACTTTGTAATAGCTGTGGTGATGAAGCCTGGTTGTGATACACAGTACGTTACACACAGTAAAAACTGGAGGTGTATCTGACCAATCACGGGCGTGGGAACTCCAGATTTATGGGAATACAAAGATATGCACTCAGGAAGCGTAACATTTAAACACTGAATCAGATCTAATCTGCATAATTATGTTACACAATAACAAAATTAAACTTTGCATATGGCCAGTACAGTTATTAACTATTTTCCATGTTTTCGATAGAAAAAAATGTTTTGTCTTTAGAATTAATTTTATAACTTCCGTCTACTTGTTCTTAAACGGTGCATATTTTTTTTCAAGATTTGACAAATACCAAAAGAACCCATTTTCTTTTTACAGCTTGAAAAATGCAAATATATGTCACAACACACACAGGTACAGAATAAAGGTCAAGGTTATTCAATGTCAGCCAAGGTCAGGCTTACATTTGTCAGTCTCAACACTTAACTTCATAACAACTGGATCGTGTTATCTTTTGTACACAAGAATTACTTTTGGAAAATTATATATATATATATATAAATAGGAGAATAAAAGTAACAATAAATGAAGATAATTTAACATCAATTATATCATGTATTTTGTATATTGAAGACTTCCAATTTGTGTGTGAATTAGACCAATATGCTATACAGTCAAACCTCATTATCTCGATCTTGCATCAAATGAAAACCCTGTTTAATCTTAAGTATTCCAACTGTCCCGGCCAAACTTTTTACCAAACATTCAAAAATGCTGAAGTTGAATACTCCGATAACTTGAAGATTCCCACAGTCCCTTTGACTTTGATATTGCAAGGTTCCACTGTACTAAATACACATAATCTCTTACCAAAGCTCTCGACACAGAGGTGGACGAGTCGTTCGGGCGTGGCGGCCCGGACAGTGACCCCGGGAATCAGGGGTTTATCCTCCTCCATCAGGTCTAGGTGCGTCTGAGACTGGACTTGTGCTTGTGTGTAGTCTTCCGCAGGCATGGGTTGTGTCTGGCCGGTACAATCAGGGGGCACACATTCTGAAAACACAGGTCACAACTTAGACATTTCAACTTAAGGAAATGCAACCCTACTTTAACATTTTTCTCCCTTCCTGAAGAGTTCTACGCTTTGTAAAATGTCTTTTAAAAATACAAATTTTGTATCTTTTTGAATATTTTAACTTATGACAATTTTGCAATTGATATGAGAATCGATGCATTGACAACACTCTTGCTAGTGCAAAATTGTCATATTATCATGGTGCTATTTATAGATTCAAGGGAGATAATTTTAACAAAATTTACAGGTGTAACATGTAAGACAACATATGTCCTTAATGGAGGTAAATATGTATCTGTAAAAGATGTGCATTGATTGTTTAAGGTTGCCTTACAAGCATGTGCTGTAGGGAATTTCCCTTTATAGCTCAGTCGGTAAATCATCTGGCTGGAGAGCCAAGGGTCCCAGGTTCAAGCCCCAGCGACGGCACTATCTTTATAACTTTTCCTCGTCCTATTACAACTGTATAGCAATGCAGAATTGCTTCTACATCTTTTTGTTTTGTTACTATTACATAACATTTATCATTTCAACACAAATGTCCTCAAGAGATACAGTCTCTAAGGACCAATAGTATCTTACTGGGTCTGGTCTGTGACAGGGATTGTAAGTGCTGGTCAGCACAATGCTTGGTGAGTGCTGGCCAACCAAGCTCTTACATGAAAATTGAGATACCCTTGTCCAAGGAACAGACCTAGGTTTGATGATTTTTCTCTAATTCTTGCAAAAACGATGCTGTAAATTATATCCATTGTGCCATCATCAATGTCCCATGAAATGTGTGTTTAAACAAATGATATTTTCATTTTGTAAAACTACATAAAATGATGACGTTCCCTTTTTGTGTGTCGCATCATTGCACATGCTATCAGTTTCACAACCTAGGGGTGACAGAAAAATCTAGAACAGGTAATAGGGGATACAAATCCGTGAATGATGGGAGAAAAGTGTGATATCTCTAACAATCCATGAAAAGTCTCTTAAGGTAGTCGACTTCTTATAACAGGTTCATTCTAAAAAGACCCAGCGAAGGACTCATCATCTTGACTATATTTCTTGGAGCATAATTTCAAATAAACATTTACCTGTCTATAAAGGCCAAAACCATGATATTAAAAGCATATCTGTTTATTATGAACATGAACAAAAGACCACGACCTGTGTATAAAGACCACTGATTATTATATAAAGCAAGTAGGACATATTATGTATTCTACCACAATAGGAGGGTGTTATTCACTCTCACCATTACAACTGTTGAATAACATTTTGTTTATACTACACGTGGAATAAACTCCCAACGTATTTTGATTGGCTGACATGATGAACTTTGATGGGAACAACTTCACTTGCTGATTGCTTAAGACGTCATCGATTGTTGACGTCCTTAACACTTGGCTGGAATATATATATATATACAAGATGACACTTTTGCGCATATCATAGTTCTCTCCAGTTGTTACGACTAAGACTGTGGTAGAAACAGGTCACACGGCTCTCGTTAATTATTTTTAAATGTTACAATGTTGTTGTTAAAGCTCTTGTCTTTTGTAAATTTAAAAAAATAATTAACTTGAATAAAAGAAATTCCACATCCAACAGCCACTCGTTGTGTAACCTCTATTTATGTAAATGCAAATACAGTGTATTAAAACTTACATAAGTTGGGACAAAAAACATATGATTTGGACGTTAGAGTGCAGAATGTAAGGGTGAGTGGTTGATTTATTTAAAAGCATATATTTCATCTTAATTATATAAACAACTTATTAGCATGTCGCCTACGTACAGTGGACTTCAAAAACAGTTATTTGACCTTTAACCACAAACTATACCACAACTTGTGACCTGTAACCATAGGTAAGTGTTGTAGAAGTGGTTATAGACGCCCGAATTGTCTAGTGCTTATATCTGTCTGTCTAGTCCTGTGATAGACAGAGAACACTGAGGACACACTGACACAGAACTTATTATAAATAGTGCCACTGATTGTCCCACCCAACCACCCTCCACCCAACTACGTAGCACTAGGACACAATGACATAGAACTATAGCACCTCTGATTGTCCAACCCAACCACCCCCCCACCCTACTACGTAGCACTAGGACACAATGACATAGAACTGTAGCACCTCTGATTGTCCAACCCAACCACCCCCCACCCTACTACGTAGCACTAGGTTACACTGACAGAGAACTATAGCACCACTGATTGTCCAACCCAACCACCCCCCACCCTACTACGTAGCACTAGGTTACACTGACAGAGAACTATAGCACCACTGATTGTCCAACCCAACCACCCCCCACCCTACTACGTAGCACTAGGTTACACTGACAGAGAACTATAGCACCACTGGTTGTCCAACCCAACCGCCCCCATCCCTACCACATATCACTAGGACACACTGACCAAACACCCCCTCCCCAACCCCAACCCCCCAACCCTACCACATATCACTAGGTCACACTGACCAAACACCCCCTCCCCAAGCCCCCATCCCTACCACATATCACTAGGACACACTGACCAAACACCCCCTCCCCCCAACCCCCCCATCATCCTATCATAAACTACAAGGACACACTGATAGAGAATTACATTCCCACTACTCATTTACACTCCCACCCACCCTACTACTGTAAATGTACTTATCTTAGCGCAGTCAAATTTTAGCGCAAACACAGAAAATTGTAAAATATGATTTAGTAGCGTGGACAAGAATTAGCGCAATTGGGAGGTTCAAATCCGCAATATCAGAAAAATCTAGCCCTAGGATAAACCTTCACACTGTGTCAAAAATTTTAGCAACTTGTGGTTTTTTTTATGTCAAAACCATAATTGTTTATTCCAGAAAAACTATTTCACTGAGGATTATGACCAAACATAAGAGCAGTGTTGATTCTAGAGAAAAGCATGCATGACCCCCTAAGGAAAGTGCCAGGATCTCCTGCCATTAGTAATTCTATGAACCTAAGTTCACCCAGGATACATGTACCAGTATACTTAAAACGGCAGTTTTATTTCTTTATCACTGTATATGGGTCAGTCTATAAATAAGAGCCCTGGACATGTTTAGCTAATCAATTACTGGTCATACTAGTACTGGTGCTATTTCTGTAGGTGATCTGGCTATATTGGGGCCGGACATGAACAGAAGATTAGGAACCTAATTATGCGGAGGTCATGGCAGGTCAATGTAAACCTTCAAGTTAAACACTTTGTTTTAAATATCTGTATTGATTGAACCAGGAAAAATACAGTCAACCCTCCCTAGGGCAGTTACAAAAAAATTCCTTGACATCTGCAATAGGTATTTGAGCAGAGAATAGACTGTATGTCTAACAACTTCAAAGTAAAAATATTATTAGAATTACAATACATTATAATACAAATGTGATAGGATACCGGGTAATTATATAGTACATATCCAAAGGGACAGTGTCACAACTTTAAGATAACAAAGGTTTTCAAGATATACCATAGAAATGAACTTGTACTGCTATAGTCCAAAACTGGACTGGGAAATATCAATGTTCCAAAACAGGACTGGGAAATATTACTGGTCCAAACTGGATTGGGAAATATTACTGGTCCAAAAGTGGACTGGGAAATATTACTGGTCCAAAAGTGGACTGGGAAATATTACTGGTCCAAAACTCGACTGGGAAATATTACTGGTCCAAAAGTGGACTGGAAAATATTACTGGTCCAAAAGTGGACTGGGAAATATTACTGGTTCAAAACTGGACTGGGAAATATTACTGGTCCAAAAGTGGACTGGGAAATATTACTGGTCCAAAACTGGACTGGGAAATATTATTGGTCCAAAACTGGACTGGGAAATATCACTGGTCCAAAACTGGACTGGGAAATATTACTGGTCCAAAACAGGACTGGGAAACATAAATGTTCCAAAAACAGGACTTGGATATATATATCCAGTCCAAAGCAGGACTTGGAAATATTATACCTTAAATCTAAAAAAGAACTAAGAAATAGTATACCCGAAGTCTAAAACAGGACTAGAAAATATTACTGGTCCAAAAGTGGACTGGGAAATATTAATGTTCCAAAACTTGGCTGGGAAATATTATACCTGAAATTCAAAACGGGACTAGGAAATATTATATCTGAAGTCCAAAACCTGACGGGGAAATATTATACCTGAAGTCCAAACAGGACTTGGAAGTTTTACCGTAAAACATGTGATGCTGTGACAATCCTGTTGGACTATATCAGTGTGTTTCTAGGAAGTGGAAGGTTTTTTCCAATGATAGTATAACAGCTGACCAATCAGAAACAATAGGATATAGGCTATATCAGGTTTCCTGTTACACTCAACACAGTACACAGCTTCCTTAAGACCTTGAACATATGAAAGGAAAAACCTTGAGGCAGCAACTACTTCAGCAGCTTATAGTTTACATGTACTTTAATTAACATTAGATATATGCATATATTGTATTCAATATAACTGTAGATATATGCATATATTGTACTTTAATTAACAGTAGATATCTGCATATATATACAGTGTATTGTTCTTAAATTAACAGTAGACATATGCATTTTATATATCGTGCTTTAATTAACAGTAGATATCTGCATATACAGTGTATCTAACTTAAATTAACAGTAGATATCTGCATATACAGTGAATTGTACTTAAATTAGCAGTAGATATATGCATTTTATATATTGTACTTTAATTAACAGTAGATATATGCATATACAGTGTATTGTACTTAAATTAACAGTAGATATATGCATATACAGTGTATTGTACTTAATTAACAGTAGATATATGCATTTCAGATATTGTACTATAATTAACAGTAGATATATGCATATACAGTGTATTTTACTTAAATTAACAATAGATATATGTATATATTGTACTATAATTAACATTAGATATATGCATATATTGTACTTAAAATTAACAGTAGATATCCATATGTATTTATATATTGTACTTTAATTAACAGTAGATATATAGAGGTTACACAACGAGTGGTTGTTGGATATGGAATGTATTTCACTCGAGTTAATTATTTTTTTAAAAGTTACAAAAGACACAAGCTTTAGCGAGTGTCTTTTGTAACTTTTAAAAAATAATTAACGAGAGTGAAATAAATTCCATATCCAATAACCACAAGTCTTGTGACCTGTTTCTACCACAATATTAAATTGGCAGTGTCAGTGTTAATTTTTGGAGTGAACCGCGGACTATTTTGCGAAAACGCATCATCTCGCATAGATTCCCGCCAAATTGTGACGTCGTCAACAATCGATGACGACGTCAACAATCGTGATTTCTGGTCACAGTTCAACTTCTCAACCAATCAAAAGTCCAGAAGGTCATATTCCACTAGTGGTATATAACATATATTTATCCAACAGTAAGCACGTTTATACAATGGTCTGAGAGTGGAATAACACGGGGTATTGTGGTAGAAATGTATATATTGTACTTTAATTAACAGTAGATATATATATGCATATATTTTTAACAACTGGCAATTGTATGATTGAAGAAGTTACTTTTCTAGACTTACAGCAAATCTTGGAACAAGAGCCACATAAGGCCTGTATGGTTCATCTGTTTCTTTTCTCATCTCAACTAGAAATGAAGTTGAAATGTCGCCATTGATTTCAGACATTGGTGACAAGCTCCTATTTCTTACATACCCAAAGACTTAAAATAACAATTCCTAAGAATCTCTTTAAGCCAGAGCATGTGATTAAAAAGGCTTACCAGTCAATTCTAAGAAATGACAACACCTATTCAGTTCTTCTGATGATAGTGCTATTCTGACTATATAAGGTTGTCATATACTCTGCAGGAGTTGAGCAGAAATTCAAATGTCTCAACAAACTAGTTAAACTACATTATGACAAACTTTAAATTGCATTCCAATTATTCATTTTAATAAATGTTTAAGGTAAAGTGTTAATCAATCTTTTTCTTGAAACTTCCTATGTGTTGCCTTAATAAGAATGTGTCTCACACCCAGTGACACCATCCCAGTCAATATGGCTAACTACAGTTAATCTAAACACTACTTTCTTTAATCCTAACATTAAGATTTTTAAGAATACAAAAAATTAAGAAAGCAAAGTAGCTACATTCTTGCACTTATACTCAAGAAATTTTTTTACATGATGCTGTAATAAATGTAATTTAACTAATATACCCCTGACATTTCTTAATGGACTATTCCAACCTTTGAATTTGAAGATTTCAAACAAGCCTTTAGGGATAAGAGAGTTAACCAATAAATAACATTTCTGGGTGAATTTGTAGCTGTTCCACATGGCCCAGAGGTGAGAAAACATGATGATCATCACTTTGTGTGCAAAATTGACCCCCAACAGAGAACCTTAACAACCTGACCCTCACACTCTTACAAGTATTGACTTGTGGAGAAGATCCTCCAGCGTTTACAGGTGTATAATCACACACAGATTGGGGCTAGGTATTTTTGGCACGCTTTCTCCTTCAGAACTTCATCCCCTCCAGGTAAAGTAATTAGGTATCACTTAATCATACTAAATAACAGGTGTCTCGCATACATATGTGAGAGCTAATCTTACACATGTTTGCATCATTGAGCACGAGTGGACCATATCCTTGAGACATAAGACATTTCAGTCATTTGTTTTCGCCACAATTCACATTTTATGTATCCTGTCAGTCCATGTGCACCCTTCTGTCAATGTTCCCCCCTAAGTCCATGTGTCCCCCTCGGTCCATGTGCTCCCATCCCAGTTCATATGCCCCCTCAGTCAATGTTCCAACCTAAGTCCAAGTGCCCCTCTCAGTCAATGTTTCCTCCATAGTCCATATGTCTCCCTCAGTCAATGTTCCTCCTAAGTCCATGTACTCCCTCAGTCAATGTTACCCCGTAAGTCCATGTGTCCCCCTCAGTCAATGTTCCTCCCTAAGTCCATTTGCCCCTCTCAGTCAATGTTCCAACCTAAGTCCAAGTGCCCCTCTCAGTCAATGTTTCTTTCAAAGTCCATGTGCCCCCTCAGTCAATGTTCCTCCTAAGTCCATGTACTCCCTCAGTCAATGTTCCTCCTAAGTCCATGTACTCCCTCAGTCAATGTTCCTCCTAAGTCCATGTACTCCCTCAGTCAATGTTCCTCTAAGTCCATGTGCCCCCTCAGTCAATGTTCCTCCTAAGTCCATGTACTCCCTCAGTCAATGTTCCTCCTAAGTCCATGTACTCCCTCAGTCAATGTTCCTCTAAGTCCATGTACTCCCTCAGTCAATGTTCCTCCTAAGTCCATGTACTCCCTCAGTCAATGTTACCCCCTTAAGTCCATGTGCCCCCTCAGTCAATGTTTCTCCCTAAGTCCATGTGTCCCCTTAAGTAAATGACCCTAATCAATGTGCCCCCTCCCCCCAGTCCATGTGCCCCCCTCTGTCCCACTGTCTCCCTCAGTAAATTATGTTGCCCTCAGTCCATGATGTTGCCCTCAGTCTGTGTCTCTTCAATCCATGTGTCCCTCCGGTCCCACTGTCCATATGCCCCCCCCCCTTCCCCAGTAAATATGTTTCCCTTAGTCCATGTGTCACCATTAGTCAATTAGTCAATGTGTTTCCCTTTGTGTGTGTATCCCCCTCTCCCGGCACAAGTGTTTCCCTCCTTCTCAGTGTAATATTGAGTGGAGGTCATTATCATGATATAAGAGAGGTATGTGTTGGTGTTTTTATCAGTGAGAGAGTCCTCATCCACACACTTTATATATATTGGTGTTTTTATCAGTCAGAGAGTCCTCATCCACACACTATATATATATGCTACACAATATGACCTGTAGTCTCAGATTGTCCTTCTGTATACCATACCCTGTAACCTGACAGTTTGGGTACTTGTAAGCAATATGTACTTGTTATTTGATAGGCTGAGCTGGGTTTGTGCTTAGAAATAAGAATTCTATCTGGTGGCCTAGTCACACTTGTAAAACCTAACCTCTAGAAAAGTACAATTTTATCAGACGCAAATTTGACTCTTTTTTCTTAAAAAAACCCACCCCGATAAGCATATTATAGGTTATCATACCAGGAAGTCTGGCCACAGTCCTGATTGGCTGAACAAAACAAGGGGCCACAAATCTGAAATTAAACTTTTGAAGGAGATCGCAGACTGCTTAGACACTGGATTTTTCTTAGAACCTACGCAATACCTATACTTCATAATGAGTTAACTCCCCCTACATTAAGGACTCATGTTACCTAAGATTTGTGTCAGAACTAGATCGTGTATTGGAAATACTACAAGAATACCCACATTTACTCCAAATTAGCAGGAATCTTAAGAATAAACATGTCTATTTACACTAAAGATGATTCCACATGTGGATTAGCAATTAGGTAACTTTTAATAGATAGGATGTCAATATTTACTTTAATCTAGTACAGAAGCCTGTGAGAAATTATTTCTGTTGCAATGATTAGAAATGTGATTTATAATGAGCTATATCTTCCTTCCCTTAAGGAAATGTTACCTATGATATGAGTTGTATATATAAAATTTCTTTTCATATTCAGCAATGGCTTACAGTCAGTGTGTTACTGGAAATTTTTACTTAGTAATTAATTAAAGCTACCTATAACTGTTTTTTTGCTGGCTAAGTTTCTAACACATGACTAAGTATCAAAATAATGTAATATCTGCCACTCATAAAGCCTTATCTTACATATGTTAATTCATTAAAGTGTATTTAAACAGCTTTTATCTGATGTCAACAAGTGCAACATAAATTCAAACAACACAAGAATTCAATATGATGCCGGATGTTCAGTTGCAAGAAAATCATATAAAGGGGACATAACTCTTTAAAATGGACATAATTCTTTAAAGGGGACATAACTCTTTGAACTGGAACCAGGAAAAGAATGATTATGAATGTCAGCAAAACAAACTCACACTTATTTGCATAAGCAACTGTTATCTAGAATTAAGATATTTCTCAGAAATAGGAATGTAGCTTATATAGAATTATGTTATAACAGAATAACTTCAATTTGAGTTTAATTTGATTGACAGTTAGGAAGTGGCAAAATACCAGGAGCTACCATAGATATAAACATAGCGGGAATCTGTGCATGTGTCAATGTTTATACTATTGTAATTTGCTATAAATATGAAGCGCATGTTACTGAAATTACAGAGGACAGACAAACTAGACTGAAAGTGAACCAGAGCAAGAGTTTAAATAAACCTGAACTCTATCAGCATTCATTGTTTAACTTTTCTATCATCTGAACTAATTTTAGTTGATATAACCCATGCATAACGGGACATCAAAATCGCATTATTTAAGTAAACAGATTCATACGATTGGTAAAATATTTGGGAAAGTTTTACTGCACTTTCACCTATTGTGACCTGGTGACCCAGACTGATATTTAGCTCAACCATCCCTGAATTTTATAATGAACTATTCCAACCTTTGAAGTAGGAGGGTTCAACTGTGTCTTCAGGGGTGACTGAGTTAGAATTACTTACAATAGAAACCATGGCTCGGATATTTGTTACCATATAACAGGATGAATCATATAAACATCTGTAAGGATATATTAATTATTACTGTTCAGTACTACTGTAAAAGCTAATATTTTCACATGTGGAATTTTTCGCTTGGTCAGCCTTCAAACTGTACGCAATGTGGACATTTTTGCGTCGCAGTCATGCTGTTTTGCACTGTGTACATATAATACTATAACACACTGTAGAGTTGGAGTATTGTTGAATATGGTCGCAGGTGGATATATTTGCGGAGATTAAATGTCAGCAGAATTAGCGAAATTTCCACACCACAAAATATTTCAGTTTTACAGTATAGATACAATTTTCACTGGATAGATGGTTTCAGTATCTATGTACTGCCTTCCTCTCAGGAATATAAAGCACTAGCTGTCTAAACTATAAACCACCTGTAATCCAGAAACCTATGGAAAGTATTCTGTAAAAAACAATATTTTCATGTGTGGAATTTTTGCCTTAGTCAGTCTCCAAACTGTTCACAGTGTGGTAATTTTCACGCTGTCATATGCAGTCGTGTTGTTTTGTACTGTGTACTTATAATAAAACTACTATACATTGTAGAGTTTTAGTGGTTTTAAAAATGTTTGATAATACTATTATACATTGTAGAGTTTGAGTGGTTTTAAAAATGATAAATAATACTATTATATATTGTAGAGTTTGAGTGGTTTTAAAAATGTTCGCATGTGGACGGATGTATAATCGTGGAGATTTTTGACGAAAGCAAAATAAGCGAAAATTTCCACACCACAACAATTCCACTTTGACAGTGTACTGAGCTAGGGCCTGTTGGCATGACGCTTGCTACATTTAGATAGGTTTTAATGTGTAAAACTAGCTGTTTTTCTCTTTTAATTATTATTTTTTTAACTGTAGGACATGTACATGCTACACTTTATCTTCCATTGGTATTATCTGTGAAATAATCTGTAACTTGTCTGTGATTGCAGCGACAACGTATTAAGACTGCTATATTTGGTCTGTGCTAGACAGAAGCATTGCCAGTCTCTGTATCACCACAGAACAACCTAGATGTACTGGGGGTATTTAGGGCACATTGACAGACTTTAAGCAGTGTTAGGGTATACCGCGGTACATGTTCCCATTACAGGCCTGTGATTCCATGTGACATTAAGTGATATTAGATAATCACCCAATGCTGTTTATATGACAAAACGTTAAGATAATAACAGACAGAATTGATAAAACGATAATTATGTACACATTCAAAGATTAGATAATCACTTTGACATACAATTACTATTGTGTAATTTCAGCAATCACCGTCAAACAGAACACAAATCACAAAAAGATTTTTTCTTCTATATATTCTAATTATGAATAAAACTGTCTACCACTGAAATCTAAGGGACATTTCATACAAGGCCATTCAAGAAAAAAAATCATGATGTTTATTTCCTTGTGTTTTAAACTAGATAAATACATTCACACTTAAATTACCCTGTATTTCAGATTCTATAATCGACAGAGATGTAAATACACATATCATGGTTTGTATGACATTAACAGATAATTACCGGGATGACCCCGGACATCCACCATTTGACCTATGGATCCCTTTTCCTAACATATATTATGCTAGATCACCGTTTCACATGTATTGTTAGTATACATACACAGCATGGACTTTTCAGCATGGCCAGGGATCACAAACTATTTCTCCATACAGAAAATAATTCAACTGAGATCAAAGTTTCCTGATCAGAAAACATTACCAAGATAAATAAAAAAAAAATTCTTTATGAATAGATACATGAAAATCCTTACGTAGTTATGAAACTTATTCTGAAACATGAAGCTAACAAATCTTAAAGAGCCTGGTTAGGTAAAAACAACCACTAAACATTGCATTGGGTTATTCATTGACAGCTAAGCCTGCCCAGGTTCAGTAAGTACTCCATTAGGAGTTTATAGTACAAAAGCATTTCATCACCGGAGAAAATTTCAAAACATAAAATTAATATCATTAATGATTTGAACGAATTACGGATGAATACACAGTAAAATACTTATAAAACTTCCTAGGGGATATATCAGAAATAAGTTTGTCGTATCTGTTTGACGATTCCTATTCAAGTTTCCGCAAAAAAACATGTTTATAGTAAATATCTTACTGAACAAGTAAAGGGGATGTACATTTGAAGCCCATGTAATTCAAAAACTCTTATAGTGCATTTGTTTTTATAATCACATTTATTTGACATAAAATCAGCTAATAAAGATTTTCACATTCAGGGAGTCGGTAATATTAAAGTTACAAATGAATGAAAATTTAAAAAACCTTGAAAAAGATTCCTGATAATTTCATTCACAAATATTGTCAACGTTATTTGGTACAAGTTTTATCAGAAATGCATGTTTTGACTGGCTACAAGGAGTTGTTTTTACATATCTCCCAGTATATTAATATCAAGGGATACATGTTTATATGTGGTACTACGACATTGAAATGTGGTGTTTTACCTGACCCCAGCTCCTAAAAAGGGGGCACCTGTTTTATCTGACCCCCAGCTCCTATAAAGGGGGCACCTGTTTTATCTGACCCCCCAGCTCCTATTAAGGGGGCACCTGCTGGCAAATAATTTACTATTTGCCATTATTCAGTTTACTCATTTACCCCTTAAATTACATTTAAATTCTTCCAATCTACAGGTCGGAACAGTTCATTATGAAATTTGAAGGGTGAATGAGTTAATAATATGCATAGCAGCTAAGAAACAGCATTGGACTCTGCAGTAAAACAAGTTCAAATTCTCACCTGTACTTCAGCGGAACTGTTACTCAAAGTAAATTCTGACTAATGAATAAAATATCTAATAAACATTATACAATTAGCATATCAATTGAAACAGCACAAATGTAACATACCTTAACTGTACTTTTCACAATGAACATCACTTCATTTTCAGATACATCCATAATATATATATAATCACATTTGTGTCAAAGTTAAGACAGAAATCATTTGTAAAACCTAAAGGTAAGTTTTGGTGGAAGTATTGTCCAGCACCAATGAGGAAAGATTTCACATTATCCACAGAATCCAAACAGAAAGCATTGATTAATGATCCCCTCACGGTCCAGACACTCACACATAGAGATTTGTCCCTGGAACAGCATCCCAGGTAATTTTACAATGACATCTCTGTATCGTTACCTGTAACTCTATAAACATCACCGTCTCTATCACTTATCACGTTCATACACAGGTAGGTGCCTCCCCTTTATACCTGTAAGTGCAGGGTATCGAACACACCTGCTCGACATGAATTCACCTGTAACGACCACAACATACTCCCATGCTGGGACACCTACCTGTGGACAGAAGTTGATGTGACTGACATCAGACAATGGGGAGAATGGATCCCGGAATCCACAGACATCTAAATCCATAACCTTTGTAATCATTTGAGACCAAGTAGAAAGCACTGTTAGCTTTAACCTTGAAATGTTTATTTTCATAAGCAATATTTTTTAGATATATATATAATGGAAAAAAACTACATGATTATATACATGGTAAACATGTAGGTATCACTGAGGAAAATAAATACATCTTTAATATGAATTTTCTAAGCTATACTTCTTACATTTTTTTAAAAATAATTTCAAACATATTTTACAAACAAGTAAGTTGCAGTAAGGAGAATTTTATCAATGCTAAGATTCTGAAATCCAAAAAATAACTAAAATGGTCATCCGTAGCTGGTACTATAGACATAATGACCTTGAACTTAGGTGAATTTACTAAAACTGGAATTCATTTGACATACTTTGGCTCTTTCAATTTTGCATTAAGGGACATAACTCCTTTAAAAAGGGTTAAAATCCAAAATCAAAATGCTGGTACACAACTAAATATTATACTGATCATTCCAGTGAAGTTTGAATAAAATTTTCCAATAGTTAAGATTAAGAAGAGGTTACTGCACAAGTGATTTAGCAAAAAGGGCCGTAACTCCCTTTAAAAAGGATTAAAATCTAAATTGAAACAGATTGAAATCAAAAAACTAAAATGTTGATGCATAACTATATAATATACTGATCATTCAAGTCAAGAGTCACCAAAAGCAGTTAAGTTTAGATGGACTTTCCAGACAAACAGGCAGACAGGTGATTCCAGTATACTAATCCCCCCCCCCCCTCCCTTTATCTTACAGAAATATTTCACACCACATACGGTATATGTATTATGTCAGTGATGAAGAGCCACTTGATGAAAGGTATCAGTCCCTATTATTCATAAGTGTGACTTGGCCAGTCGCTGAGTGATGAAGGTTGGTTATACTTAGCACATCTGTATTGGTGTAATGTTAGTGTTAAGTGTACTGATTTCATCCTTATTTATCTCACCTGTATACAATAGTTCACACAGGTGCCAACTATCCAGGTGGTCAGATCATCCGTAGGGGATGTTCTTTGAAATTAAAATATGTCAAACCTCGTTAAATCTTACTGGTATAACTCTGAAGACCCCATTTTATTCAAAGTATTTCATTGGTCCAGGACAAACCGCTCACTAAACATTGGATTTCACTTAACTTAAATACTCAAATAACTCTAAGATTCCCAACCGTTCTGCCAACTTGGTGAAATGAGGTTCAACTGTAACTTATTTCATCACATATCGAATATGGATTAATATCATGTGATACTGCTAAAGCTTCAGATTGCCAAAAGATGGTCCATGTCTAACAATAATTCTTCAGATATCATTAACTGACATATAGGCTTAATTTTGGTTCAAGTCGTTATATATACACATCAACGTACATCAGTTGAGTATTTTTATGCAATTAAGTTAATGCTGAACATCCCTTCTCTTGTTTGTTTAAATAGATTCATGAATTATTCATTTGGCCTCTGTTTCTAACAAACAATATTCAAAACTGCATAATTTTTGAGCAGACGATTTATCATTTAACTTTCAGATTCACTCGACCGGATTATATTCCACATCATGTTAATATTTCGTCGGATTCTAATTTTCAAAGAAACTTCAATATTTTAACCAAATATTATCCAAGATGATGACAATTTGTACAGTACCACAAACAGAACTTAAATGTATGAGTAATATCATTAAGTCACTTCCTCTTCTACTCCACACCATGAATCATTTATATAGCAATAAAAAAAACTAATAAAGATTTTACAATCTTTCTCACGTGGTAATCTGATACAGGTAATTTATCTGTCAAGGTACATGTTTACTTTTTATTCCCTAAATCCTGATATATAAACAACAGTTTAGTTACACAGATTTGACCCCAGGTACTGTGGTGTGTGTACATGTGGTACACTCCGTGTGAGGTTCTGGGTGGGTGATGGCGGAGAGTGATGACCCTGGTTACCTTGCCTAAGGTGTGTGTGCACAGCTCTTAGAGCACTTGGACTGTTTATTTGTTTATGGGGTATTTACTTTAGTTGCAAAGCTTCCTGTTTCCCCAATGGTTTACAGAAGACCTGACCAGGAGATATATTTTGTCAGCGGATATAGTTATCGCCTCACTTCCACTTTGCATAAAGGATGGGACCATCTTCCGAAAATTACTTGATTTTATTTTTTCACAAGAATTTGTCAAAACGTTTTATAACTCTTGTATGGGGACAAACAGGATGAGGCCACTTATAATTTCGGTGTCATATCAAGTGTAATTCATTCAGTGACCGTGACCACCAGACCTGTATTAGATTTAGCCTGACTTCTGATAGACATCAATGTGATAGGATGGCCCCTGGGGTTTATCCTTATCTCAATTGTATAGCCAATAAGTACAATATTTCATTAATTTACAGTAATATCCTGTTGATCTACATTATGGTACAGAGAAGTACCAAAAGGTTAAGTTTTATCCCTATACAGTGGCTGGCCAAGCTCCTGTAATAGGGTTGTTACACAGATCGAGTAGCTAGGTATGGGTGTGATAAACATAGCCCGCAATATCTGTTAATTTGTGAAATCATAATAAAATTTATATTAAAAAACTGACATCTTAACCTATACAGCCTAATGTAACTGCATTTCAAATTATTCTATTTATGTTAGAAGAATGTGATGCTACCATAAGATAAAATTAAGATTCCTGGGTCACAATACAATACTGTACTTAAAATATTACATGGGTCACATCTTTCTGTACATTTGAAACAACTCTTGATACATACAGTTTGTATATCAAATCAGAATTGTTTGTAGTCCATGCTAAATGAAGGTATGGTAAAATATGTCATGCAATCTTACATTTTACTACGGTACGGTATATTTTTCTGTAAATGTTTGAAATACTGACAATAAATAGTCAATACTAGTACAGTAGACTCCACTTAATATCAACCCTGTTTATATCACATTCCTTTTTATCATGTTTTTCCCAAGCACCATTTTTCTCTCTATATAATCTATGTAATTTTATCTGGCTAATATCATGGATTTTGAGGTGAATTCCTCTTAATATCATGTTTTTTTAACCAATCACATTAAATATTCAGAAAATGATGTTATTTCCATTGATTTCAGATACAACTTGTACAAATAGTTGCATAGAAACTAAAAAATAACCCCAAAAATGTTTTTAATTTGAAATTATGTTATCTATATATATTGAAACATCTTCATATGTACATTGAATAGCTTACTATAGTTATGGAGATTGGAAATACACTAGATTTATAGTGAAAAAGATGTTTCTTTTAATGTCACATTCCTGTTAATATCATGTTTTTGTCTGACAAATGCAACATGATATAAAGAGGAATGCACTGTATATCGACAAATGCCATAATGCATCGATACACAAGAGTGAATCATTACACCTGCAATAAGTGACTCATTATAATGTGTTTAGGACAATTGACCATTTGATAAGACATCAAAGGGGTCGGGTATAAAACTCATTATTTTGTAATCGTTACAGAAATACTGGGGCACATTCACTATGTAGTCGACTACTACAGTGACTACACGTAAAGGAGACGTGCTACATTTAGAAGTATATCACATGTCCCATTGACTCATATTCAAAATAACAGATAAAAGTAATGAACATTAATGTAACTTCAGGATGTGGATTTTTTGTTTCTATTGGTGTACCCTAAAATATCTCTAACTAGACATTGTATATAGACAATTTATCTGTACGATCGTCAATAACGTCAAGGATATATGTGAAACGTGTAAATCTATGTAATACCTAACGGAGGGAGTAACAGTTTCTGTAATTACAGGTACTCCCTCTATACTGTAGGTAACGCGGCCACAGATAAATTCCTTGTTTGTCACCAATATCATACAGAATTGATTTCCTACTCCTCCCTGGAGAACACTTTGTTAGCTCCATTATTAGATGGATTATTTATATTTCTGCCCAGTGTCCATTTGACCGGTGACCACAGCCATTATCACTACCATATTGACTAACAACCCAACTATTCCTGTTCTACTGTACAAAGCATTGTCATCTTCCTCTAAAATGGAATGAAAAATGTTTAACCCAAAATATTTTCAATACTTGTATGTAGGGTAAAATATTAAAATATTAATGCATCCAAAATTTCCATTCAATCATCACTTGATCATGCTTGTTTTTGAATTCAATATTTTTTTTTTAAGAAGCAGTTTTGAAATGTTACAAGCAATTCTATGATGTGAAGATGACAATGCATTTTGTCGTGTATGTAAGGTAAGTAATGCATATGAACATACAGAGAACATGAAATGATGTGTCCATGCAATCCGTAGAAATTCTCACCTTTTTCCTCCACATTGTTATTCTCTTGAGAAGCCATAATTATCACTTTCACATTGTAAATAAAATCCCAGAAAATCAAACCAACAACGACACTGGTTATTGAAATAGCACTACATTATTCCTGGTTTTGGAGGTTTGGGTTTCTATCAGCTGGACCCAGTGTAAGTAAGCCTGCATGGCCATATACAATATCCCCGTGGTAAAGCATAGTCCCATAGGCTTCCAGGTTCAATACAGAAATGAAACGTCATTCACGACAGTGCTCCACACATCAATCACAGAGAATCCAGTTAGCCTAGGGTGATATTAGCCCTAGCCACTATACCAGGCATTAACTACATCTGTGACACTTATGTTAATGCTACTTTTAATGAACATTAAACAAAAGCTTCCACTGTAATTGCCTAGTCTGACAAAATGTCCCTACACTGCTTGCAACAAGTTACAAAGTTCATACATAGATGAAGTGCACTTTTTGGTAGAGATCTAAACTTCCTAAAAATGTGTAACAGTATGCTTACACACATGTATATATATTATACGAGCCGTTTATGGTTGTTGTCAAAAACGTGGTGCTCCAGGCCGTTGATTTTATCACAGTGTTATCCTATCAGTAGACAATAGAGGAAGTATATATAAATAATTTGAAATTGACACAGAAGTAATAAGCTTGTCCTGTATAAAGCTGTCAGCTGCTATTTCTACAAACACTGTAGGTAAATCCATATTTGTATGTGTATTTCATTTTATGGTGATGTTATCAAGATAAGGAAACGAGATTTAGAAATTGTTATTGAATTTTTACAAGTCAGTAAAGAAATTAGCTTCGCTCGATGAAACGTTAACTGACCTCATTTATATCGTACCACACTAAATCTTAAGGGTGAACATATTTTCACTTTGCCTCACAGAGACGACTACTGGTATATAATTGCTACAATTTTCTGCACAATTTTTATGATCATATGTTTTTTTCAGGGTTCTACTTCACATCTTCTTGAAATACTTTCAAACGCACTTGTGTCTAAATGAACTTTATTTGGAATTAATGCGGGACAACACAAATTTTGTAACAAATGTTCAAGGTCCTTCATCTTTAGAAGAAGTTTCATTACAACACTTATATAATACGCAGAAGCACTATATTTTATCAATAAAGTATCAAGTAATGAATTTATCATAGTCATATGACTACGATGTTTGTAAACATTGTAGTGACACATACGGGTGTCCGTTATGTAGAGCAAGGTAATACAGGTAATTAAAAACGAACGTGAGGGCTGCGTATGTGACCGCACATGAGTTACGCATTAGTTCTAAGTCAAAAGTTGTAAAAGATGAGTAAAAATTAGTTGTGGTCATTGACGGTCCAAGCAAGCACACCAATTTCTATTTTTTTTATAATTTAATATGAAGAACACATACATGGTATTGTAATTGCTGATTATAGTATCTTGGATTCCGACAGTTCCAAGCGCACATGAGACGGTTACACCGACGTTGGAAGGACAGAACCATTTCGCATTTAAAACGTTTGTGATTTACAATGTACATTTACAATAATAAAACTATTGGAATGTTGAAAGCCACGCCCATATATTGGTGTTGAGTTATTATATATGATAAATGTTTTATGTTCATTTGGACGAAATGAATAAGAATATAACTCTAGTATAATATATTCAAGAAATCTACAATAAGTACCCTTTACAATTTACACCTAATTATCTAGTCAATGTAGTTGTTCAAATAGGTACAGGTTTGTAGGAAGAAACAGGTGAGATAGACTGACGTCCTTCTAGAAATCTATTATTTGTAACTCAAACTTTAACCGACATCTCCAGTGATAAACAAGTTTTCCAAACATTTTTTTATCAGAAACTTGAGTTTTCATTAATAAAGGCACATTCCACCAAAGCAGATGTATACTAATCGTCAACACGTTTTATATACTTCGGCCTTGGGTTTTGTGCCACGTCTCATGGGCTGTGCTGTGTGATTATAAACTGCCTTACTTCCATAGTTAATACAGAAATATGTGCAGTGTCATTTTCATTCTGGACTTCAAATTTTTGTGCTGTGTTAAAGTGCTCTGGTTTCGATAAACTCACAAGCCATAGCATTTTTCCCCCCAATTTTTTGACACAGGAATGATTGCATGCAGAGCACATATCATGTGGTTTTCATATGGTGTACATTACAAAACTGAGCACATGGCACGGAATTCACAATACTACTAATTGTTAGTATCTAGAACTCCTACCAGTATTGATTTACATACAAGTTGATGTGTAAATCTCCTACCATGTAGTATGATATAATGACAGGTTTAATGAGGCCATTCTAGTGATGTTCACCTAATGCATACATCAGATGAGGTTTATATATTTACCTGTCGCTACTTGGACTATCTGTTTCAGTAGCCTGATATTGTTTATCGTAATCATGAGAGGTACTCAGAGGGTCTGGTTAATTCATTGACCAGCGCTAATGTAAATGTCAACACCAATTAAGACATGGATGAGATTGTATAACCTAGTCTCAGAAGGTCAGTCCTTTGATTATGGACATGGCCAATAATTGATATTGATATCAAAACCACATCAACTGGTCAACCAGTCAACTTCGGAAAGTCATCGGAGCTACCTCAAATGACTTGAAATGCCAACAACCTGACCTCCGAGTTCAATCAATGCTGAATCAGAGCCTGTTCAGGATTTAATATGAAGTAGACACATTATGTTTGTTAATTCATTCATAATTAAAGCTATAATAATTTCATGCTCCTGTATATTTCTCCAACCACCACCGCAACCATCACTATCATAAGTGACTCCATCACCACCACTGTCACTACAAGGTATAGTTCCATTGCCAACATCCTCACCAATAGTCCCTACATTACAATCTATTTGCCACCACTACCACCAATAGTCACACGACATCTCCAATAGTCCAACCACTACAACCATAAGTCCCACCACCACCACCACTACAACCATTAGTCCCACCGCTACCACCAATAGTCACATCGCCAACACCAATAGTCCCAACACTACCACCACTAGTCCCACCGCTACCATAAATAGTCCCATCACCAATATCCCCACCACCAAAAGTCCCACCGCTAACCACCAACAGTTCCTTCACCACCACCATCACCACCAATAGTCCCACTCCCAATACCACAAAGTCACACACACTCACCACCACAAGTTCTCCCAGCACTAGTCCAATTGCGACCACCAACATCCCCCTAACACCACCAATAGTCCCACCACCAACACCACTAGTCCTACTGCTACCCCCGATAATCCCACCACCACCACCACCACCACCAATAGTCCAACAGCCAATACCACAGTAGTCCCACCTTCCTCACCATCACAAGTTCTACCACTTCCAAAAGTCCCACCGCCACCACCAATATATATATATATATATATATATATATAGTCCACTACCACCACCAATAGTAACACAAATAATACCACCTCCGACATCATTCTTAACCCTACCAACACCACCACCATCAGTAATCTTCCCACCCCCACCATCACTATGAATAATCCACCATTTGCTTAAGGACTAGGTACAGCCATATTGGTTGTTACCTGGATGAAAATGGTAATGTTGAGATTTTAATGTTTCCTTCCAATACATGGCATAAGCTTTATCCCATTATGTTAAATATTGATATAAAATGCAATTAAGCCCCCCAAATTAAAAAAATCTGTACTTAGGAAAAAAATATTCAGTAAATAATATCGAAATGGGAGTGCGCAAATATGTTTCATATAGTTACTTGAAACATTTCAAAAAAATAATACAAAGTTACTGCAATGTTCATAGAATGATAACCCAGTGTTAAAATTTCTATTTTGTTCTGTAAATCAGAGTATCAGGGAGAAATACACAGGTACCCCCTCTAAAAAATGTCGTCCATTGCATGCTGTTTTCAGTTCAGGTAAAAGTAGTTACCTGTATCTCGTGGGGGCAATATAGGGGCATTATTTTATATTGAATAGGTCATTTGTCATGTAAATGCAAGTTTCGTGTCAAAAAAGGTATAAAATTGAAATAATAACACCGACATAACGTAGTTTACATTTACGATACGGTTACCTAATTACTAATTAAGTTTGAGAAATGTATTTTGATACCATTGTGCCTCAACTGCCACACATGTTTACGATGGCAACAATTTACGCTAGCGATGTTTGACAGGTGCGAAGCCGAGAACGAATCGGTATAATCAGTGAGTTAATTACTGTCCGATCCATGCGGAAGTGTATAATATATACGAATTCCATCAGAATTTATACAACACAAATTAAACTTTGTTGAAAATTCTTTCAAAATCATTAAATTACCTAAAAAACACTGCTGGAAGTGCCGAACAACATCTTTTCACGTGCTATACATTCGCCCAAAAATGGAAAACTGGCAATCGCTAAAAACAATTCATCGTGATAGGAACGGGCAGTTTTTGCTTTGTGACGATATACCAAGTAGCATTTACCTTTACTGCATGCTTGAATCCAATTTAATTGTTAATTTTGTCGATGTTTCACCATGGCTCTAAGTAAGGCGTATGAATATCTAAAACAGTAAATAGTTGAAAATGGAGGGCATAGGATAATTTTTCGCTACATGCTACGGGAAGATGTTGATTTAAGAGATCTGATATAATGTCATAACTCGTCATACCGCAGACGGTAAGATTTTTATTTTGGCTATGCGGCGTGCCACATAAATTTGCCGATCGGCGATGGAAATTTTTAAAATTTGATCCAGATGAAATCGGTGTCCTAAATTTACGTAAATTGCCATTCATGTGACGAGTACGTTCTCTTATTCTGCGGTTTTCAATTGAAAGAGAGATTTATTCAAAAATCGAAGGCTCGTCTATCATTCTGTGTATATTAAAGTAACAAAAAATGATATTCATTGTTTTTATTATCTTTCGCAGTATTCTGCAAACGTGCACGCGTTTTTAGACATATAACATCAAATATCAGAAAAACCATCAAACGTACCAAAATATGGTTGAAATTATCGATTCTCCATCACAAAATGTACTTTGTGGTCTATTTTGGTCATGCATTTTGCAGTATTTAATAAAATAACAAGTTTTGGTAAAAACACCTCCGCCATATTGAATTGTCCTGTACCTAGTCCTTAAATTCCTGCATCACCCAAACTGGGATTTTTTGTGGTGACAATAATGTACATTTTTACAATTTCTAAATCAAAAGCTTAACCTTCATCAAATATGCAAATATTTTTTTCCCTTTTTACCGTTTTATTTTAAATCAGTCAGTCAACTGCTGAGACAGCGTTGAGCTTTTTGTGTCCAATCTGATAACAAGTATGTATAAATGTCACGGTAACCACAGTGATGCAGTAATGTCCTTCAGTGCTACATCAATACCACAGACAACATTTAGATTCCTTACTGACATTTTGTTATATTTTAAGTAACAAGTCATCAATAATGAAACAGCCTTCACTTTTCTCCGTTACAATCAGCATTAAAACTCCTTTGAAAGAGAAATCCTGCACATTAAGTAAATCTGGTAACACTAAGTGACACAGATAGATTCTCTCAGGCAATGTCCTCTCGACCAGCAGGCCAAAAACGCAACATCACTATCAACCGATATCTTAACTTGAGTCCATAAAAGACGAAAAGGACAAAATGGATCTTTAAATAGAATGTTCATTCAGAATAATAAGAGAGTCGGATATGTAATCTAGCTCGTCTGGCATGATAAAATGTCAAAGGTTTCAATCTAGCTGATAGCATGTCAGAGAATTTTTACCTACAATTATGGTTGTCTGCTTATGTTAGCAGATATTTATCAACCTGAAACCTTTTTATCAATTAATTTGAAGTACTGGCAAAAATGGAATTTTTTTCTATTCATTATCCAGGACTTCTTATATTTCAGTAATTTGTCTTGGTCATCCATTCCAATGTATGACAAAAACAAGAGGCCAAAAGGGCCTGAATAGCTCAACTAGATGTTTAAGCTATGAATGGGAAAAGCTCTCAATAAATATAACATGTAATTTTGCAAATATTTCTCATGTTCAGTGTACTTGGCTTCAGAAAGTTTAAGAATAAAATCATAGATCATTTAATATGTACTGAATGAGCAATTTTAAAATTTTGATATTTTGGTGAATTTGGTTAGAGTAAAGGAAAATTAGGTCAGGGTTGTTTCTCTGATGAAATTTCGCACTGCTCTATCTAAGCATGTTATTTGTCAATAAGCATCATCCAAGCACTTAGGTCAATATGAAAAAATTGTATAATATTTTTACACATTTAACCCTTGTGACCTTCAAAATATATAAAAGTCATTACTTGAGGAAACACTGTTATATTCTATTCCAGCATGCTACTGATCAAATATTATCACCATGGCTGCTAGCTTTTAAGAAGAAATCGTATACATGTATATATACATTTAATGTAGGTCAATGTTATCCATTTGAGAAAATGTGTAAGCATTATGTACCTACTGGCCAAATCTGCATAGTATTGTGGTAGAATTTGAAGGTTGTTTTGAGCCTGGTGATCTTGTAAGTAGATAAATGTACCAGGTAATATATTTTAGAAAATTTTACAGCATTTTTCAGGTCAAGTATCATCAATTAGAGTCTCCTCATTATAAACATAAAAAGAAGATGTTTAACTAGGTTTTTTTTTCACATTTGACCAATGAGTTAGACAGTAGGAAAAGGCCATTATTTGAAGTTTTTTTAATAGCACACAGTCTTAGGTACCTATTAGCCAAATATCTTGACTTTAAGGTCCTTCAGTTCTAAAGAAGATGATGTTCAAAGAAAAAAATTGACAATTCAAACTAGTACTTATTAAGATGCAGTCAGCATCATGATGTACCAGTATACTCCACATCTATAACCAATGTGTTTGGGAAAGGTCCTTAAACCTGCGTGTGCCATTAACAATTGGAAGTTTATTTCAGATCAGCCATTTTGATATACAGGACTAATAACTAAACGATTCAAACATGTTCTATTTAAAACGGTGTCATCAAACAATTTGGATGGTGTGACAGGTGATGTGTCAGTAACACTTTGGTAGCCTACAGTAGCCTGCAGTACTGAACACACTGTCACCTTAATTAGTCAGCTGTTACACTGTATACAGATACTAATGAAGTGCAGCAGGTGTCCCTGGCAATCACTGAGGGGTATACACATGTCACATGTTATATCTGAGGAGTAACTGCAGGGTCACAGCATGGGATACACACAGGTAATACAAAATAATATCACAGAAACATATACGCTTACAGTGCAGGCATGTGGTACATACGAGACATAGTGCCTTTGTTACTCCAATATTTGAAAAGAAAAATTAATTTTTATGAAAGATATCATTAACACCTAGGTCTGAAATCACATTATTTCATTGCATCTTTATAAAAGTTAGGTTTGTTAGATTTATTGCAAGCAAGTACAGTGGACTCCACTTAATATCACTCCTGCTAATATCACATTTCTCTAATCACAACTAATCACATAAAATATCCAGAAAATGATGTCGTTTCCATTGATTTCAGATACAAATTGTACAAAATGTTGCATAGAAAATAAAAAATAACCACAAAAATGATTTTTTAATTGAAATAATGTTATCTTTATATTGAAACATCTTCATATGTACATTGAACAGCTTACTTTTAGTTATGGAGATTGGAAATGCACTAGATTTAGTGGGAAATCTTAATGTCACATTCCTGTTAATATCATGTTTTTGTCTGACAAATGCAACATGATATAAAGAGGAGTGCACTGTACCAACACATATCTCTTATGTACCACATGCCTGTAAAATAATCTGCCACTTAAAAAACTACTTATTTACATGTTTACTTCCATATACACTTCCACCCCTCTTTGCATTTTACAGATTTAAATGCAGATTAATTTTCATTGAAAACAGGGACTTTCTTGAAGTTGAGACACACAGTCTGTAATGAAACTTTTGAATGGCAATGTATAAATCCTATTGGTACTAAAACATGTCTTTCTGGACATGTTTACGGAAATATCAGGAAATATAGGTCACAGGTACCTAAGTCTTTAGTCATAGTCATGATACAGATTAGAGATATATATACTTCCAGCACCTGGTTACTAGGGACATCAGGTGAGCAACCAGAGACATGAATTGAAGTCCTTGAACAATCTTACTTTCCTTTTGATGTTAAAAACATCTCAAATATAGGTCACAGCAAATTATTTATAGCAGGGATGTGACAAACTGAAAACTTCCGATGTAATACTTCATCATGCATGGACCAAGTCCTTTCTACTTAAAAGCCAAGTGACCTAAAAGAAGAAGTGACCCATATTTGAGCTGTTTGATCTTCAGAGGCCATGTATAATAAATTACCATTATCTAGATAGTATCAGTGATGTCGGTGAACTTATCAAACAAATCCTTTTGTTCTAAATACATTCCTTCATTCCGGAGTCTCAGAGTGACCCCCTACATGAGCACAGCAGACTATATACAGAACTGATGCTCATTTATAATTGAAAAACTTGCTGTACTTTTACCGCAGTTTACATAGACAGGTTTTTTGTAAAAGGATTTACAGGTATAGGAACAAAGCTTTAATCAAGGATTTTTCAGCGAGATAGAAGTTCACTTCAAACGAAACAACATAATATACTGTCTACAAAATTAATTAACTCTATGAACTATTTCCTTTTAAAGGTAGGAATAGTTCATTTTAAAATTTCTGGGGTGAATGAGTTAATAAGTTAGAAAATGTGCTCCTCACTCTGAATAACAGTTCATTATGGAGGCACGGTGGTCTAGTGGTAGGACGCTGGGCTCGTGATTGAAGGGTTGTGAGTTTGAGTCCCAGTCACGTCACTTGTACTGTATCCTTGAGCAAGATACTTTACTTTTACTCTGCTTGTTCCAATCTACTCAGCTGTAAATGAGTATGTGGTTTGGTAGTGCTAGAAATTGTAGAATGGTAGCTGTGAGCACCGAAATGGCAGCATTTGTTGTATGCTCCCCAGGGAGTTGAGAAGGCCCTATAACCACGGATAATAATTTGTGAACAGCTTTGAAACGCCCTTTAAGGTCGTGATAAAGCTGTATATCACAACCTCAAATTATCATTATTATTATTATTATTATATACACAATTACAAAAGAAAAACATAACCCATTCACCCCTGGAGACACTTTTGAACTCTTCCAAATCAAAAGTTGGAATGGTTCATCATCATAAAATATAGGGGGTGAATGAGTTTTACAACATATATTACTGAATGTGTTTAGATCGATCTTAATGATGTATGAAAATCTTTAAATAATGTTTGGTCCATATCTCCAGAATCAAATTTTACCTACCCTTCATTAAAGTGGACCAGTAGGTCTGATACAATCAAACAGAATAAATACTCAAAAGTCTAACAGATTACCCTTGAAATAGGATTGACATGAAAGATATCTACAACTGAAAATGTGATAGGTATTTTTATAGAAGTGGGAGTTATGGTTCTTGTTATAAAGTTTGGCCTTTGGATCTCATACCCAGACCAGAAAGTCAGATGAACATTAATTCCATATAAGCAGTGACTATTTAGTTCTCAAAACATTTTGAGTAACACAATGATGTAAATTTGTAATTTACATACATTACTTTTTCTCCAGAAAGAAAATCAGACTTACTTGGTGTAAAAATTCCAGTGATTTCTTGACAAATCCATAACAGGATGACTTAATGACTCAAGAATTATCTTTCATTTAACCAAATACATGAATAATAGCACATCAATTATAGTGTACAATGTTACCGTGCCACATCATACCTTCAATTCCTACAGTACTGTTGAAGTTCCCCTACATCCTGTTTACTGTGCACTGTATAAACTCTCACCTATACCATCAACCTATATTGTCATTGTTTAAATGGCAAACAATTCACTTTCAAATCCTTGTTCTTTTACATAAACAACTCAAGTCTTTTGATTTTGAATTAAACAAAAAATAGTCCCAATACTTCTTTCATAAATGAACAAAGGAACCATACAATTTTTTTCTGTCAATTCTTCTACTGTTGGTTACTTTGTTGAAAGTTTGAAAGTACATGTACGTGTAAAACAAAAGGTTCTCATGATATACAGCCTGATTTCAATTACAGGTATATTATTCTGTTTATCTCAGACTTCCCTAGGGCTGATATTGAGTGATGACAATGCTCTAAGGCAGATATTGCCTCTACAGGAGGAAATTAATACAAACATTTTCCTGTTCCAAGAATTTTTTTTTTTCAACAACATAATTTTGTGGGGTTTTTTAGACAAGGAAGAGGTGGTATTTTAATCAATGACTTATAATAACATAACTGTTTGTAAGGATTCTTGCTTTCAAAACATCTACTGGCAGTTTCGTTACATTACCTGTGATTATCTAGGTAGGTATTGTATGTTGTGTAACAAGAAATAGCAGCAACAAATTTTTAATTTCAAAATTCAAGATGGCCACCAGTAAGACATCTTGCTTTTCCGGTCAGTCCAAAAATAAATTGGATAGGTTAAATTCTAAATTAAAATTATTATCATTAACTTAACTGTATTATTGTCTTAATTCTTACAGAAACATGCAATACCTCATTGAAACTATGTTCATGACTCATGAATAAAACTGGAATATTCATGAATATTCTTTCTGTATGAAAAATATTTCATGAATATTCAAATAATTCGAAAATCTAAACTTTGAAATTTAATGTTATTTTGTCTTACCATGAATATTCAGAAATGTTCACAGTAGTATATAAAACAGGATCAATAGAGCTGACAGATCAGTATCCCCTTAAATTAAATAAAATTAGCATTTAAATAAAAAATCAATCAATAATTGCAAAACTGAAATCAACATTTTATTCATACAATCCTCGGGATATACATGATATTTTTATTGTTTAAAATTTGTTTCATGTTTCAATACAGGTGAACTGTCAATACAGGTGAACTGTCAATACAGGTGGACTGTCAATACCAGTAAACTGTCAATACAGATGAACTGTCAATACTGATAAACTGTCAATACAGGTAAACTGTCAATACAGGTGGACTGTCAATACCAGTAAACTGTCAATACAGATAAACTGTTAATACTGATAAACTGTCAATACAGGTACACTGTCAATATAGGCATACTGTCAATATAGGTGAAATGCTAGTACAGGTAATCTGTCAATACAGGTGGACTGTCAATACCAGTAAACTGTCAATACAGATGAACTGTCAATACTGATAAACTGTCAATACAGGTGAACTGTCAATACAAAATATATTGTCAATACAAGTGAATTGTCAATACTGGTAAACTGTCAATACAAATGAACTGTCTATACTGGTAAACTGTCAATACAGGTGAACTGTCAATACAAAATATATTGTCAATACAAGTGAATTGTCAATACAGGTGCACTGTCAATACAGGCATACTGTCAATATAGGTGAAATGCCAGTACAGGTAAACTGTCAATATTGGTAAACTGTCAATACAGATGCACTGTCAAAGTCAACTGTCAAAACAGGTGAACTGTCAATACATGTATACTTTCAATATAGGTAAACTGCCAATATAGGTAAACTACAAATACAGATTCACGATAATATATGTCAACTTCAATAAAGGTCAACTGACGATACAATGAAGACTATGTATCAAAACACAAGTAAATTGTCAATACAGGTGAAATGTCAATACAGGTCAACAACAAATACAGATAAACTGTCAATACCAGTCAACAATAAATACCGGTGAACTGTCAATACAGGTGAACTGTAAATACTCAGTAAACTGTCAATACATGTAAACTAAAAACAACTATCTGTACAGAGAAGCTACAAACTAGGGATATAATTAAATGTCTAGCTCAGTGTAGACTTTGAAATTGTCTTAACGCAGTGTATCTCCTTCTGTTGCATGTCACAGCAGGTATATTGTACCCTTAAATGTCAATAATTATTATATATATTGTTTGAAGATACTTTTATAGATCAAGCATATGACAGATATATAATGTAATATATTTCAGATTGTGCAATATATTTTAATAACTGCCATTTGTTAATTAAATGCAGTGTATTATAAACAGTATTTATCCTGAAACTTGCCCTATATGTACTGGCCTGCTTGGAAACACAAGCCTGATGAAACAGACATTGACAATGCCTCCTTTGCATTGGCAGTAACCAAGAACCCAGAAATATAGGTGTTAAATCTGCTCTTGACATTTGTTTATATATACAACCAAATAGCTATGTGTTACCTGTATATACAACCAAAACTTTATGTGTTACCTGTATATACAACCAAATAGCTATGTGTTACCTGTATATACAATCAAATAGCTATGTGTTACCTGTATATATACAACCAAAACGTTATGTGTTACCTGTATATACAACCAAATAGCTATGTGTTACCTGTATATATACAACCAAAACGTTGTGTTACCTGTATATATACAACCAAAACGTTATGTGTTACCTGTATATACAACCAAATAGCTATGTGTTACCTGTATACAACCAAATAGCTATGTGTTACCTGTATATACAACCAAATAGCTATGTGTTACCTGTATGCAACCAAATAGCTATTTGGTACCTGTATATACAACCAAATAGCTATGTGTTACCTGTATACAACCAAATAACTATGTGTTACCTGTATATACAACCAAATAGCTATGTGTTACCTGTATACAACCAAATAGCTATGTGTTACCTGTATATACAACCAAATAGCTATGTGTTACCTGTATATACAATCAAATAGCTATGTGTTACCTGTATATACCACCAAATAGCTATATTTTACCTGTGTATACAACCAAAACGCTATGTGTTACCTGTATATACAACCAAAACGTTATGTGTTACCTGAATAAACAACCAAATAGCTATATTTTATCTGTATATACAACCAAATAGCTATGTGTTACCTGTATATATACAACCAAACAGCTTTGTGTTACCTGTATATACAACCAAAACGTTATGTGTTACCTGAATAAACAACCAAATAGCTATATTTAATCTGTATATACAACCAAATAGCTATGTGTTACCTGTATATATACAACCAAACAGCTTTGTGTTACCTGTATATACAACCAAATAGCTATGTGTTACCTGTATAAACAACCAAACAGCTATGTGTTACCTGTATAAACAACCAAATAGCTATGTGTTACCTGTATATACAACCAAATAGCTATGTGTTACCTGTATATACCAACAAATAGCTATGTGCTACCTGTATATATACAACCAAACAGCTTTGTGTTACCTGTATATACAACCAAATAGCTATGTGTTACCTGTATAAACAACCAAATAGCTATGTGTTACCTGTATATATACAACCAAACAGCTTTGTGTTACCTGTATAAACAACCAAATAGCTATGTGTTACCTGTATATACCAACAAATAGCTATGTGTTACCTGTATATACCAACAAATAGCTATGTGTTACCTGTATATATACAACCAAACAGCTTTGTGTTACCTGTATATACCAACAAATAGCTATGTGTTACCTGTATTTACAACCAAATAGCTATGTGTTACCTGTATAAACAACCAAATAGCTATGTGTTACCTGTATATATACAACCAAATAGCTATGTGTTACCTGTATATATAACCAAATAGCTATGTGTTACCTGTATATATACAACCAAATAGCTATGTGTTACCTGTATATATACAACCAAATAGCTATGTGTCACCTGTATATATACAACCAAATAGCTATGTGTCACCTGTATATACAATCAAATAGCTATGTGTTACCTGTATATATACAACCAAATAGCTATGTGTTACCTGTATATATACAACCAAATAGCTATGTGTTACCTGTATATATACAACCAAATAACTATTTGTTACCTGTATAAACAACCAAATAGCTATGTATTACCTGTATATATACAACCAAATAGCTATGTGTTACCTGTATATATACAACCAAATAGCTATGTGTTACCTGTATATATACAACCAAATAGCTATGTATTACCTGTATATAAACAACCAAATAGCTATGTATTACCTGTATATAAACAACCAAATAGCTATGTGTTACCTGTATATATACAACCAAATAGCTATGTGTTACCTGTATATATACAACCAAATAGCTATGTGTTACCTGTATATATACAACCAAATAGCTATGTGTTACCTGTATATATAACTAAATAGCTATGTGTTACCTGTATATATATAACCAAATAGCTATGTGTTACCTGTATATATACAACCAAATAGCTATGTGTTACCTGTATATACAACCAAATAACTATGTGTCACCTGCATATATACAACCAAATAGCTATGTGTCACCTGTATATATACAACCAAATAGCTATGTGTTACCTGTATATATACAACCAAATAGCTATGTGTCACCTGTATATACAATCAAATAGCTATGTGTTACCTTTATATATACAACCAAATAGCTATGTGTCACCTGTATATACAATCAAATAGCTATGTGTTACCTGTATATATACAACCAAATAGCTATGTGTTACCTGTATATATATAACCAAATAGCTATGTGTTACCTGTATATATACAACCAAATAGCTATGTGTTACCTGTATATATACAACCAAATAGCTATGTGTTACCTGTATATATAACCAAATAGCTATATATACAACCAAATAGCTATGTGTTACCTGTATATATAACCAAATAGCTATGTGTTACCTGTATATATATAACCAAATAGCTATGTGTTACCTGTATATATACAACCAAATAGCTATGTGTTACCTGTATATTTACAACCAAATAGCTATGTGTCACCTGTATATACAATCAAATAGCTATGTATTACTTGAACATAGATCTGAATGAACTTTTATTTCTCTGACTTGTGCGAAAAATGCAAAACTAATTGTGTCGCCTGTATTCGCGACCAAATAGTTATCTAATATATTACTGATAGTGATGATATGACTACATAGTTATTACTTTACCTGTCTCATCACTGCACATTTCTGAATCTCTCTTCACCACTTCCTCCACTTCTCTCTAATCTGTGACGTATGGCACAAGGACAGGGGAGAAGAAAGAGACCCCCACTTCACCTAAATCTGTCACAGTTCTATACCAGGAGGCTGAAGGGAGGGACACACATGTAAAACATGTCTGTTTTCTAGGTCAAGTCTCCTTCTCTAGTAACAATAATTCCCAGCAGAACTGACCTAACCTAGATAAATACAGCTGAGAAAATGCTGTCTCCTTTCTGGTGTTGTATATGATCTAGGTGACACAACTGTTCCGACTGCCAGCCATATAAGACTATATCACACACACAAGATTGCCAGCTTCTCCTCACACAGGCCACCACGACTGGAGGATTTTATCTGTGACATGTCTACACATTTGTAAATCACACTGTCTCCATCTTGTAGATTATTCCCCTGTCACCACCAAAGCTGGTTGACTGAGACCTATAGGCAGCTATGCTGCAATATCCACATATGTACAGCTGAAAGCACACTGCTGTCTAATAATGGTAGCTGGACACAGCTGAATGTTAAGCTTTTTAAGCTGAATCCTATAATGAATGCTGCATGAAATCATTAAAGAAGTGCGTGCAATACCAAGACAGTCAGTGTGTTGTCGCTGCAGACAGCACGATATGGAGCCCCGTTGTCCAGGCTCGCACTGTCCGTAAATCATAGGGTCAGAGCCTGGTGGTCACCATCTCCTCTCCTAGCTACCACCACGACGACGATGCCATTGCGTTGTCGCAAACCCTAGCTGACATTATTTCTCCCATTTGAAAACTAGGAATGCATTGGCAGCACAAGCATCATCATGAGAAGCAGCAGCAGCAGCAGCACCAGCAGCCCACGACACTGTCACACGGGCCAGCAGCTACAAGGCTTGGAATAGACCAAACAAGCTTTGATTTCCAAATGGAATTATTCTCGGCTACTCTGTCTGTATACAGTATATTTAGAGCATCAATGTAGAAAGATCGCACACCTATAAAACACTGCACTTACGTCAAAGCGCCATCAGTCTTGCTTCGTGTATTGATCCAGTTTGCCTGGCTGGCTGCCCGACTGCCAATATCTGGCTCACTGGCCGGCCGCTCAGCTAAAGCATCTCTTCCCTTCATACAAAAGCCAGTATGATCATCTGACAGGTATTAGTTCACACCAAGTCCCTGGCTAGGTCACTGGACCAATTCATTGCTTTATCATGTACACCTTGTCCAACCGACAATGCATTAATGACTAGCTGCAAATATAGATTTCAAGGTGACAAAAGGAGGCTAAAAATACCCAGACTGCAACGTTTTAAGCAACAAATTCAGCACAGTCTCAGCCAAGATCCAGATCTAGCAGCCAGCATTATATTAATTTATGAACCTAGTGGTTCCTTACTGTCAGCTTGTACCAAAATATGGAGTTGATCAGTTGGTGGCTGTGCCTAAATCTAACACATCACCAGCCTACACAAATGTAATGTGTGGATTCAGCCAATGATTCTCAAACTAATTAATCTATTCATTGTCAACTTATTTCTAAATATGGAATAAAACATTCCTAGTCCGTTTATACTGAAGTTAGGCATAAAAAAAACCTCCCTTGTCAACGTACACGAAAATAAGGCATGAACAAATTCAAGTCAATTAATACTAAAATAAAGAATAGAATAAATTCTAGTAATTCCATATGAAAAGAAGAAAAAAAACCCATTCTTTGTCAACTTAAACCAAAATTTGAGATTGCAAAATTACTGATTACAAATCCTCGTGAGTGACCAACTTTAGGTATACTCCTGTCCACTGCATGTCCAAAAGGCATCTGCATATATACTAAGTATTGGAGTTGGATCAAAAGATTACTTACGGTGACCTAGCTACCTTTGTATATACTGCATACCAAGGATTAAATTTTTGGTCTAAATTTAAGAAGCAGTGACCTACTGTTGGTATATTGCATATCAAGGATTGGAGTTAGGTCCAAATATAAGTAGCAGTGGCCTACTTTTGGCCCTCACGGATTCATCAACTTCACAAAAGATTTTTAACACCAAAAGAAATATATAGCATAGGAAATATAAAGTAGGAAATATAAAGTAGAAAGAAAGCAGAGCAACAAAGATATACTCATTTCTTTAAATTTAAATTTCATACAGACTGACTTAAAATCAATCCTCATTTAATCCAGCCCCCATTGCTCCACTTGCCCATATCAAACTTTAGAAAGGTTGAGATCCCTACCCAAGAGCATACACCATGTATACACTTGCTCTGCATGACAAATACACCCATCATACCATAATTGCATAAGGGGTCAATCCCTGTCCCTACGAACAATTTCCATGGTCATAACTTGGGAAAGGATTGCACAAGGGGTCATACCCTGCCCCTACGAACCATGTCCTAGGTCATAACTTGGGAAAGGATAAGACAATCATCCAATCATCAATCCAAAGCATCAATGCTACCATTGTAAGTACAGTTTTTACAACTATTAAACAAACCTTTAGTGTTGAGAATGACCATCAGTATATTGTACTCAGAAACAGGAAACATGCTTTTTGTTTTACTCAGAAACACAGGCTACTTAATTCTGTCGCTGTTTCCAAAGGTTAACAGTAGATTGTGAACTAGATACAGTAAACACAGTTTGATTGTTATATAAAAGGTACATAATGTAAACACATTAAGTGGAAATAATGAAGCGTCATGAACTATTTTGTGACTACACATAATTTTATCAGGTTACATTCAATAGACAGATGATCAGGAATAACACAAACTAAGTCAAAAGGAAAATACTCTTGTTTACTTCTCTTTAAATACACTGTATTGCCATTCAAGGTTACATGAAAATAATATCAATCTTCAAACTACAAACCAAGTACACCACACGATAACCAAGCAACCAAGTACATCACAATAGTAACCAAGCAACCAAGAACATCACAACCATAACCAAGTACATTGCAATGGTAACAAGTACATCACAGTGGTAACCAAGTACATCACAACGGTAACCAAGTACACAAGAACTGTAACCAACAAACCAAGTACATCACAACAGTAACCAAGTACATCACAATGGTAACCAAGTAACCAAGAACATCACAACGGTAACCAAGCAACCAAGAACATCACAACGGTAACCAAGCAACCAAGTATTTCACAACAGTAACTAAGTAATAAAGAATAGAAACCAAATCCTGTTAATTCTACTTTACCTTATTTAATAATTACTCTGGTAATAACACTGGTACTCCAGTCACAGTATTGACAACTGTCAAATCCTGTTAATTCTACTTTACCTTAATTACTCTGGTAATAACACTGGTACTCCAGTCACAGTATTGACAACTGTCAAATCCTGTTAATTCTACTTTACCTTAATTACTCTGGTAATAACACTGGTACTCCAGTCACAGTATTGACAACTGTCAAATCCTGTTAATTCTACTTTACCTTAATTACTCTGGTAATAACACTGGTACTCCAGTCACAGTATTGACAACTGTCAAATCCTGTTAATTCTACTTTACCTTAATTACTCTGGTAATAACACTGGTACTCCAGTCACAGTATTGACAACTGTCAAATCCTGTTAATTCTACTTTACCTTAATTACTCTGGTAATAACACTGGTACTCCAGTCACAGTATTGACAACTGTCAAATCCTGTTAATTCTACTTTACCTTAATTACTCCAGTAATAACACTGGTACTCCAGTCACAGTATTGACAACTGTCAAATCCTGTTAATTCTACTTTACCTTAATTACTCTGGTAATAACACTGGTACTCCAGTCACAGTAGTGACAACTGTCAAATCCTGTTAATTCTACTTTACCTTAATTACTCTGGTAATAACACTGGTACTCCAGTCACAGTAGTGACAACTGTCAAATCCTGTTAATTCTACTTTACCTTAATTACTCCAGTAATAACACTGGTACTCCAGTCACAGTAGTGACAACTGTCAAATCCTGTTAATTCTACTTTACCTTAATTACTCTGGTAATAACACTGGTACTCCAGTCACAGTAGTGACAACTGTCAAATCCTGGTAATTCTACTTTACCTTAATTACTCCAGTAATACACTAGTACTCCAGTCACAGTAGTGACAACTGTCAAATCCTGTTAATTCTACTTTACCTTAATTACTCTGGTAATAACACTGGTACTCCAGTCACAGTATTGACAACTGTCAAATCCTGTTAATTCTACTTTACCTTAATTACTCTGGTAATAACACTGGTACTCCAGTCACAGTAGTGACAACTGTCAAATCCTGTTAATTCTACTTTACCTTAATTACTCTGGTAATAACACTGGTACTCCAGTCACAGTAGTGACAACTGTCAAATCCTGTTAATTCTACTTTACCTTAATTACTCTGGTAATAACACTGGTACTCCAGTCACAGTATTGACAACTGTCAAATCCTGTTAATTCTACTTTACCTTAATTACTCTGGTAATAACACTGGTACTCCAGTCACAGTAGTGACAACTGTCAAATCCTGTTAATTCTACTTTACCTTAATTACTCTGGTAATAACACTGGTACTCCAGTCACAGTAGTGACAACTGTCAAATCCTGTTAATTCTACTTTACCTTAATTACTCTGGTAATAACACTGGTACTCCAGTCACAGTATTGACAACTGTCAAATCCTGTTAATTCTACTTTACCTTAATTACTCCAGTAATACACTAGTACTCCAGTCACAGTAGTGACAACTGTCAAATCCTGTTAATTCTACTTTACCTTAATTACTCTGGTAATAACACTGGTACTCCAGTCACAGTATTGACAACTGTCAAATCCTGTTAATTCTACTTTACCTTAATTACTCTGGTAATAACACTGGTACTCCAGTCACAGTAGTGACAACTGTCAAATCCTGTTAATTCTACTTTACCTTAATTACTCTGGTAATAACACTGGTACTCCAGTCACAGTAGTGACAACTGTCAAATCCTGTTAATTCTACTTTACCTTAATTACTCTGGTAATAACACTGGTACTCCAGTCACAGTAGTGACAACTGTCAAATCCTGTTAATTCTACTTTACCTTAATTACTCTGGTAATAACACTGGTACTCCAGTCACAGTATTGACAACTGTCAAATCCTGTTAATTCTACTTTACCTTAATTACTCCAGTAATACACTAGTACTCCAGTCACAGTAGTGACAACTGTCAAATCCTGTTAATTCTACTTTACCTTAATTACTCTGGTAATAACACTGGTACTCCAGTCACAGTATTGACAACTGTCAAATCCTGTTAATTCTACTTTACCTTAATTACTCTGGTAATAACACTGGTACTCCAGTCACAGTAGTGACAACTGTCAAATCCTGTTAATTCTACTTTACCTTAATTACTCTGGTAATAACACTGGTACTCCAGTCACAGTAGTGACAACTGTCAAATCCTGTTAATTCTACTTTACCTTAATTACTCTGGTAATAACACTGGTACTCCAGTCACAGTATTGACAACTGTCAAATCCTGTTAATTCTACTTTACCTTAATTACTCTGGTAATAACACTGGTACTCCAGTCACAGTATTGACAACTGTCAAATCCTGTTAATTCTACTTTACCTTAATTACTCCGGTAATAACACTGGTACTCCAGTCACAGTATTGACAACTGTCAAATCCTGGTAATTCTACTTTACCTTAATTACTCCAGTAATAACACTGGTACTCCAGTCACAGTAGTGACAACTGTCAAATCCTGTTAATTATACTTTACCTTAATTACTCTGGTAATAACACTGGTACTCCAGTCATAGAAGTGACAACTGTCAAATCCTGTTAATTCTACTTTACCTTAATTACTCTGGTAATAACACTAGTACTCCAGTCACAGTATTGACAACTGTCAAATCCTGTTAATTATACTTTACCTTAATTACTCTGGTAATAACACTGGTACTCCAGTCATAGTAGTGACAACTGTCAAATACTGTTAATTCTACTTTACCTTAATTACTCTGGTAATAACACTGGTACTCCAGTCACAGTAGTGACAACTATCAAATCCTGTTTCTTCTGTTTTTGATGCAGCATTCGTAGAGTTTTGATTTTTTTATCAGTTTGCCATTTTGTCTATTATTAGTTCAGTCTTTTGATGCTTTAAGGGCAAATTAAAACCACATATCATAGTGTTAATTATCAAAATACTATTATATCAAATCAGACCAATATAGAATATAGCTGCTGTCCCAACATTTTTTGTTAGTTGTGCATGGGTGATTTTAGGAATAAATTTAAGAATAAATATAGCCAAGAGGATTATTGATGTAAGATAATACACTATAACTGGTACTTCATTTAATTAATTTTTTTAGTAAACTGAAAATAGAAAAATATTAATGTAAAGATCATAAAATATGATTTGGATATTTAATTATACAGTTGCACTAGTCTACATGGTCGTAATTCATAATGTTAGCATTCTTTAGAAATTTATGAACTATATAATACACAAAATATACTCCAACTGTCAATGTTGCTTCTTTATTCTGATAAGTAGCTCTTCATTTCATTCTAAATTATTGGAGAAATGTATAGTAACCTCTAAAATAATTACCTCCAAACAAAAGTAAGCACAAACTGAATAAGTACAGACTTCACCTATGGTTAACTAATAGTAGGTTATCTCCCTTTCAGCACAGCCGGCCATAAGGAAATATACTACCTTACCAATTTTACTTTTTCCCAAAAGAGTTCCACCCAAGGTAAATAAAAAGGCATTTTCTAGATACTAGAATATAGAAACAAGAGGCCCAGGGGCCTCAACGGTCATCTGACTATAAAAATCTATATCATTTGTGTTTGTTTTTGCCAAGTTGTTCAAAGATATCTACATACATGTTTATAACCCCTGTGACCTTGAAAGTATAAGTGAAGGTCTATATGAGGAATCTTTGCACCAATCTGTCCCAGGTACCCATTGGCCAAATATCAGCACCTAGGGCCTTTTGGTAAGCGAGAAGACGTTTATTAAAAGATTTTTACATGTTTTACCCTTGCGACCTTGAAAGTAGGTCAAGGTCATTCATACAAGGAAACTTTGTAGCACTCCATTAGAGGTACCTACTGGCTAAATATCAACACCCAGGGCCTTTAAGTTGTTGAGGAGAAGATTGTTAAAGGTATTTTTACATGTTTGACCCCTATGACCTTGAAAGTAGGTTGAGGTCCATTGTATGAGGAAAGTTTGTAGCACTCTATCCCAGGTACCTACTAGCCAAATACCATATTACTCTGGGGGATTTGGTTAGCGAGAAGAAGATTGTTAAAAGATTTTACATATTTGACCTCTGTGACCTTGAAAGTGGGTCAAGATCATTCATATGAGGAAACTTGATAGCACACTATGCCAGGTACCTACCAGCCAAATATCAGCACCCAGGGCCTTTTGGTTATTGAGAAGAAGATTGTTAAAGATTTTTACATATTTGACCCCTGTGACCTTGAAAGTGGGTCAAGATCATTCATATGAGGAAACTTGATAGCACACTATGCCAAGTACCTACCAGCCAAATATCAGCACCCAGGGCCTTTTGGTTATTGAGAAGAAGATTGTTAAAGATTTTTACATATTTGACCCCTGTGACCTTGAAAGTAGGTCAAGGTCATTCATATGCGGAAACTTTGTAGCACTCCATGCCAGGTACCTACTGGCCAAATATCAGGACCCTGGGGCTTATGGAACTTGAGAAGAAGATTCTTAAAACTTTTTACCCATTATAGCCCCAGTGAACCTTTGACCCCGTCCAGCGCTTAAAGTTGAACTTTGACCTAAACACAATATATCAGAAAAAGATTTGCATTGCCAGTCTACATATAATATATGCAAGTATCATCGGTCTAGATCATTCGGTTCATTAGATAATGTTGTGTAGATATTTTAACATATTTGACCCATGTGACCTTGAAAGTAGGTCAAGGTCATTTATATGAGAAAACTTTAGAGTACTCCATCCCTGGTACCTACTGGCCAAATATCAGAACCCTGGGCCTTATGGAACTTGAGAAGAAGATTCTTAAAGCTTTTTACCTATTATAACCCATGTTAACCTTTGACCCCGTCCAGCACTCAAAGTTGACCTTTGACCTAAACACAATATATTAGAAAAAGATTCGCATTGCTGGTCTACATATCATACAAAAATATCATTGCTCTAGATCATTTAGTTCTTTAGATAATGTTGTGTAGATTTTTTAACATATTTGACCCCTGTGACCTTGAAAGTAGGTCAAGGTCATTTATATGAGGAAACTTTAGAACACTCTATCCCAGGTTCCTACTGGCCAAATATCAGAACCCTGGGCCTTATGGAACTTGAGAAGAAGATTCTTAAAGCTTTTTACCTATTATAACCCATGTTAACCTTTGACCCCGTCCAGCACTCAAAGTTGACCTTTGACCTAAACACAATATATTAGAAAAAGATTCGAATTGCTGGTCTACATATCATACAAAAATATCGTTGCTCTAGATCATTTAGTTCTTTAGATAATGTTGTGTAGATTTTTTAACATATTTGACCCCTGTGACCTTGAAAGTAGGTCAAGGTCATTTATATGAGGAAACTTTAGAACACTCTATCCCAGGTACCTACTGGCCAAATATGATCACCCATAGCCTATTGGTTAGTGAGGAAAAGATTGTCAAATGCTTCTTTACATATTTGACCCCTGTGACCTTGAAAGTTAGTCAAGGTCATCGATATGAGGAAACTTTGTAGCACTCTATCCCAGGTGCCTACTGGCCAAATATCATTACCCTAGACCTTTTGGTTACTGAGAAGAAGATTGTTAAAGGTTTTTACATATTTGACCCCTGTGACCTTGAAAACAGGTCAAGGTCATTGAAATGAGGAAACTTTGTAGCACTCAATCCCAGGTGCCTACTGGCCAAATATCAGCACCTAGAGCCTTTTGGTTACTAAGAAGAAGATTGTTAAAGGAAAAGTTTACGGACGGCGGACGGCGGACGGCGGACGGCGGACGGCGCACGACGACGGACGAAGCATGATGGCAATAGGTCATCTTGACCCTTCGGGTCAGATGACCTAAAAAGGTCGTCTTATGTAACATATACAGCATATTTGCTCATGTAAAACATATATGCTAGTTACTATTACACATAAGGATGTATACATGGTATGTGTGAAGAATCATGAAAAACTATTTGTATATATCAATTGAACAAATTTGCAATTTAGGTATCCTCACAGCATCTTACACTCTATCTTTAACCCTGTCTTCTTCCTCTGACAAAAAATGTAAACTTTAACTCAGTCACCCCTGAAATGTCACAATGAACTAATCCAACAGTTGAACAGAATGAGATCAAATGTACCTTCAGGGGTCAATGAGTTAATTCGGAGCCTGCTATCTGTGTCATACAACATCCTGTTGTTAACATCTAGGAGTTGAGTACCGGTAATTAATTTGGATATCAATATTTTCTTGTGTACCAGTTTAATGAATAGGAATTCATGCATCTCTTCACCAGCTGTACCTCTAAATAATTATTCATCAGAGTCAGGATCCCCTCCAGTATATACTTCAGTACATCTTTAGGCACTCCTCCTCACTGATCCCCATGGAAGGCTACCAGCCATCAGCAGTCCCCATCTTGTGGTCAATCTCCATCTGGTGGTCAGTCTCCATCTGGTGGTCAGTCTAGATCTCCTACTAGTGGTCAGTCTCCCACTAGTGGTCAGTCTCCCACTGGTGGTCAGTCTCCCACTGGTGGTCAGTTTCCCACTAGTGGTCTAGTGGTCAGTCTCCCACAGGTGGTCAGTCTCCCACTGGTGGTCAGTCTCCCATCTGGTGGTCAGTTCCCAGCTACCCTCTGATGTCAAGCATGCTGGCCTATCAGCATGAAGCCCTAGCTTTTAATTTATACTAATCAGTTTGATAAAACTGTCACAGGAGTGTTTTGGACACCACCTACAGACATCTGCAGATCTGTGGACCACAACTATGGTTAAACAACCCAACCTACCACCTAAACATTGAACTTTAGTATCCAACCAACCACCTAACCATTAAACTTTAGTATCCAACCAACCAACCAACCAATGAACTTAACTATCCAACCAACCAACCAACCACCTAACCATTAAACTTTAATATAAGAATGGACATTTTTTAATCTTCAATGCATTACAAAGTCAGTCTTGAGAATTAAGAATTATGGAATTAAGTCAATTTCAATAACACAAACAAAATTGTAGGTTTAACACCTCTAATGTAAGAGAGGTGGTAAGGATACATTTTTCTCTCATTTCTCTTTGTTTTTATTATTCTTTCTACATCCAAATTAAAAATCTACACCAAATGACACATCTATACCCGATGAAAAATAGTGATCTTTTCAGATGACAACAAGTCAGGATAACTGTTTACATTACATGGAGTTACCCGGTAGTTTGAAAGCTGTGTTTACAAAAGTGGTGAACGCAACTTCAACCTGTGTATTACGTAGCTTCTATTCTTTGTAGATAATTCCGACAGTTTGCTGTCTAACAGGTTCAGGTTGTATAAAATATCTAAATTGAAGAATAAATCATTATACTTATTATTTCATAAACTTATCTGTAATCTTCCATATACACAGTACATGTAATTATGATATCATCATTAAAGGCCCAATATACGTAACTTTCGGCAAAACTTGAAGCGAAAATAAAGCCTAATAACTGATTATATTTATAGATTTAGCTAAGATTAACTCATATCAGCACTATTCAAGATGAATTCTTTCGCGGTAACCGGTACAGCAGCAGTTGAAACACGCTATATGTAAACACGCGTCCATTTCGAACCGTCTTCGCCTTCGGTTTGTTGTTGAAGTGGGCCCCACCTGAATTATTTTCAATTCTTTGGATTTTTTTGTCCAGAGTTTCTTGTTAGTTACCGCTCAGGTTTACTTCGTTTTAGGCTTATTTATGCATGATTATCAACTGGATTTTTTTTCGGAATTTTTCAGAATCACGAAAATTTTCCTGAAGTTACGTATATTGGGCCTTTAATATTCATAAGATAATCAAGAATAAAGCCTCATTAATATTCATGAGATTTGTAAATAAAGCTCTCTGTAAAATGACATGCAATAAAACATTTTGAATAGGTTCTTATATCTATTTATGCTAAACAAATACATATAACACATTTGGCACATCACTTACTAGAACCAGAAATTAAGGCAGACTTGTACCATAATTCCTTCCCCCAAAAAAAATTTTTTTTACAAAGGGGCACAACTCCATAAAGAGGGGAGGTAACTAACTCTAAATTATATTCCGCGGCGTACTCACAACCCCTGGATGTATTGAAGGTGCACCAAGTATCATTTAATTCAGCACTTACTCTACTTTATTAATAAGAGTAGTGTGAACAACTTTTGGGAAAAGGGGCACAACGTAATACAATGTGGAAGTAACTATATCAACTTTCACATAATGGAAGCGTCCTGTGTTTCTTTAAATTTAATTTCAAGTTTTGTTTAGCGTTATTTAAATCAGTGCAGTGCTTTGGGAGGAGTAGTGTGAATTGTTTTTTTTTAAACTAAAATGATCAGATGAAATATAAATATCAGGACAGGTGCAATATTTTAGAGTGCAATGACTACATCTGTAAAATTTCAGGAAATCCAGGGTTGATAAAACGGTTAAAGGAATTAGAGGATTTGGTGAATGAGATTGTTTCTTAACACAGATAGAAAAAAGAATCAGATGAACAACCCTTTTCCAGTAATAATAAAATTTTAAAAAATTACAACAGCTTATATAATTACCAAATTGGCCAATAACATAATGAACACCTTGAAACAAAATTAATGAAATTGATATTTGTTTTAATATATATATACAGTAAAAACTTGTGGGGACCTGATCAATAGTTCAAGGAATACATGGTATTCGAGTAAACCAAGATTGGTTGAATATTTTTGAACTTGGTCGGGACCAAATGAATTGTTCGACGAATTAACGTTTTTTGAGTAAAAAGTGGGGTTTTACTGTATGTGATTCCATAGCCAAGTACTGATATCTTCTTTTTCTGGTTTCCATCAAAATATTTAGTCTATGTCACCATCAAAATATAACTACGTTTAGTCTATATCACCATCAAAATATAACTACGTTTAGTCTATATCACCATCAAAATATATCTACGTTTAGTCTATGTCACCATCAAAATATAACTACGTTTAGTCTATGTCACCATCAAAATATAACTACGTTTAGTCTTTATCACCATCAAAATATAACTGCGTTTAGTCTATGTCACCATCAAAATATAACTACGTTTAGTCTATATCACCATCAAAATATAACTACGTTTAGTCTATGTCACCATCAAAATATAACTACGTTTAGTCTATGTCACCATCAAAATATAACTACGTTTAGTCTATGTCACCATCAAAATATAACTACGTTTAGTCTATGTCACCATCAAAATATAACTACGTTTAGTCTATATCACCATCAAAATATAACTACGTTTAGTCTATGTCACCATCAAAATATAACTACGTTTAGTCTATGTCACCATCAAAATATAACGTCTATGTCACCATCAAAATATAACTACGTTTAATCTATGTCACCATCAAAATATAACTACGTTTAGTCTATGTCGCCATCAAAATATAACTACGTTTAGTCTATGTCGCCATCAAAATATAACTACGTTTAGTCTATGTCGCCATCAAAATATAACTACGTTTAGTCTATGTCGCCATCAAAATATAACTACGTTTAGTCTATGTCGCCATCAGAATATAACTACGTTTAGTCTATGTCACCATCAAAATATAACTACGTTTAGTCTATGTCACCATCAAAATATAACTACGTTTAGTCTATGTCACCATCAAAATATAACTACGTTTAGTCTATGTCACCATCAAAATATAACGTCTATGTCACCATCAAAATATAACTACGTTTAGTCTATGTCACCATCAAAATATAACTACGTTTAGTCTATGTCACCATCAAAATATAACTACGTTTAGTCTATGTCACCATCAAAATATAACTACGTTTAGTCTATGTCGCCATCAAAATATAACTACGTTTAGTCTATGTCACCATCAAAATATAACTACGTTTAGTCTATGTCACCATCAAAATATAACTACGTTTAGTCTTTATCACCATCAAAATATAACTGCGTTTAGTCTATGTCACCATCAAAATATAACTACGTTTAGTCTATGTCACCATCAAAATATAACTACGTTTAGTCTATGTCACCATCAAAATATAACTACGTTTAGTCTTTGTCACCATCAAAATATAACTACGTTTAGTCTATGTCACCATCAAAATATAACTACGTTTAGTCTATGTCACCATCAAAATATAACTACGTTTAGTCTATATCACCATCAAAATATAACTACGTTTAGTCTATGTCACCATCAAAATATAACTACGTTTAGTCTATGTCACCATCAAAATATAACTACGTTTAGTCTATGTCACCATCAAAATATAACTACGTTTAGTCTATATCACCATCAAAACATAACTACGTTTAGTCATTATGTCATTCATCAAAGCAGTAAAATGCACTCATTGGTCACACAAAAGTATCATTTGATCATAAAACAGCAGTTTGATGTACCATCACAAACAAAACTTGCGTGAACAGGAATTGATAAAATCCTGCACAGACGTGATTGGTCTATACTTTTTGTCTATAGATGTGTTACCTACAGGTTTTGATAGGTACCCAAAAATCAAGAATCGTTCAGATTTGTTTTACATAATTTCTAAAGTGAAATCTTATAATGGCTGTCGGTACCACCTACAGTTTCTCTTTCTTTCGCCTAAAAATATCAACAACATACGAACACATATATCATAACTTCTTTCATGAAAATATATATAGACCTATCAACTTCATTCACATATGCATATTCCGAGGGTTTTCTGCCCAAAATATATACTATTGTTTATGCCAAATTTCTTGCTTAGATCAAAAGTTGTTTATCATCAAAGCACAAAGTAAACAGAAATATATTTGATAGTACTTGGTACATAGAGATACTACACTCCTTGGTTTGCTGTACACAATAATTTTCTGTGTTATTCAATTGGTCTTTGCTTAATTGGTAGTGTAACACATATCTTGTTGTGTCGTAAACAAAATTTGAAAATAATGGCCGAAAATTCAGGATAAAAACAATATAACAGCCTCATAAAATTAGTTTATAAACAACGTTGCTTCCAGCTAAATGATTTCAAAGAATATTACAGGGACGATAATTTTTTTTTATTATCTTGGGCGTAAGGTTAACAAAGTCGTCATCCTTGCAGAGTTTGACGTAAACCCTGTTTACAGGACAATTCAAGATATTCTATTTAAGCAACTGTCTAAATGTGATAAAGGTTGTCTGTCTCTCGACATTGTGTGCGTGCCTGAATAAGCCGCGCAGTGCTCCGTAGGTGCTACTCCGTGTTGTGAATTGAACTAATTATCGAAGCATATTGACGTGCTATCGCAAACTAACATTTGAAAATCAAAACATCGGAGTAGCTTCACAGGCTGGTTATGGTTTTCAGGTGGGCGCCATTCCTAATATAGGTTGTAATTTACTAGATTTAGTAACACCTGATTTCACAAGAGGACAGTGTGATGTTGACCTTACTACTAGGAGACCTCTCCTGGTCTTTAAGAACAATTCTGTTCACATAAACAGAATTCATTCTTTCTTTCAATTATTCATTGTGTATCCTTATCAACAATAATTCCCTTTTTAAAGGGACAACCAACAGAAATTGCTTTATTTGCATGATTTCATACAGAGAAAGAAATCTAATTGATCAGCAGGGTTTAATTTACTCACTGTAAAATTATTTGATTTTCTACATGGCCGTGCAATCAGGCAATTATTACAGGCAATGAACCCAGTACATAAAATCTATAATTCATGTAAATATAGACAATACAAAATATATTTTGCAAACATCAACTCATGACATGTTCACTAAAGACATGTCTACAAATATATGTATGTTGATAGACAAATTGTATAAATATATACATGTACATGAAATAAAATATAAACTTTATTTATTTAATAACAATTATGAAACAAGTTATTCCAACTTATATTAATTGCTCTTGTTGGCTCAGATGTTTGTGCGCGAGGGGTCTCATTGTGGGAGGAAACCAGAGTACCCGGAGAAAACCCATGTGGTGGGGCAGGTGACCCCATATCTTTTCATGTCTAGTCTAGTCAGGGAATCAAACTCTGGCCACCTTGGTGAAAAGCAAGTATCTATACACTGCACCCCCCCCCCCCCCCCCTGACCACTCAAATTGTATTTTGATTTGTATTAGATATCTGTAACATTGGTATCTAGCCTCTTAAAACCTTTTCAGAAGGTCACACATCAAACATCTAAATATTGAATTTCTGTTAATTCATTAGAATGTTATGAATGCAATTAAAGTCATGTTTTTCCAAAGCTACAGCAAAAAATATTGATGAAATGTATTAACAATATTTTTTCTAAATATTGTTCTTATACATAAAGAATGCTACAAGTTAATTCAGTTGTAACTTCTTTATAAAAATTATTTTTTCTTTATCCTGTCATCAGTTTCATTTTTCTCAAATTACGGCCAAGTTTTATTTTCTGTTACTTTTTAAAGTAATCTATTTAATTTGTCTGATTGTTTTGATTATTTTCTTAATTTCAATTTGAAAAAAACTTTTGACAAAAAGCTTATAAAACATATTTGTGATAAACATTTTCTATTTCTAGAATTCTCGACAGAAAAAATCAAAACCAGAAATTCTTAATTGAAAAAAGAAATAGTTTTTTGCATATTTGTCCATCTAAAAATTACCAGGAATTAAGTCTAGATATATGATTCACCCTGAAACTATTTTCTCCCTCAATTACAAGATTTTTTGCTAATTTTTAAAACATCGGAAATTGTAACACAGGAGTTGAGCAGTGGATCCCCCGCCATGCCTACCAGCAGGCAGCCCCTTGGGTTTTAGTTGTGTACCCCCAAACAGAAACTGTGATAATATATCCACATTTTAGGGAGATGGCTTCTTAGCTTCAGTTACATGCCAGACTAAAACTTAATATGCATGACATTTCCTAGTTACAGTATTTATTAATTCTGTGTTTCTTCACGAGAACTGTATAGTTAGCTCATAATTCATGTTTTTTTATTACAAACATATCCTTTTATTAAATGGCGAAAGCACATATGCCAATACATAAATATCCTTAAATAATTGAAAAAATCCTTAATCATGAGCTGCCAGTCAGTATAACACCTTATTGCCCCACTTAAATACTTAGGAAGCTGATCAACTACTACATCTTAAGATTAATATGCATTAATTTTTTTCTAGCAAATGTCATAAACTTCAAATGAAACTCAACCCTACTCCTTGAAATATTGATTAAAATTAAGAATTCTGGATCATTTAAAGTGATAGTTGCTATTTAAAATGATCATTTCTGAACATGCATAGAAATGGTTTTTATTCACACATCAAAATTGACGGGATGTATTATGAAATAGCATTGTCCGTCTGTCAGTCTGTCGTAAACTTTTATTTGTCCAGATATCTCCTCCTACAATTTTCAACCAATCTCTTTCAAACGTGGTGAGCTTAATTCACCATGACATGAAGTTGTGTTTTCCCTTTCCACAAGATAACTAAGTTGAAAACTGTGAGATTGCATAGGTAAATGAAACTGTGTTCATTTAAAGGGGATAAATCTTTGTAATGGGACGAAAATGCAAAGTTACTTCATGGGGCACATCTCCATATTTCAACAAAGTTTTAAAAAGATCCATTGAAAACTAGGGGAATGTATAACTGGACAAACTTTTGTTCATTTTCGATATAGAAAAGGGATATAACTCTCTGAAATGGGTCGGAAATGCAAAATTATTTCAGGGGTCATATCTCCATACTGTACTGGCTCAGTGGCTATTCCCACAAAATTTTAAAAAGATCTGTTGAAAAGTGGGAAATGCATACCCAGACAAAATTGTGTTCGTTTTTTTATGTAAAAGGGGAATAACTCTATGTAAAGGGTCAAAAATGTAATGTTACTTCAGGGGGCACATCTCTATATTATACTGGCTATTCCCAAAAAGTTTTATAAAGATCCATTGAAAAATGATCGAATACATAGCAGGACAATATCTGTCTATGGACAGACAGAGAAACGAACATGCTGATTCTGGTTGGGGGATAACTTACAACAGGACAGATTTAGACCCTGTTTAGTCACAACAGGAAAGGTTCAGACCCTGTTTAGTCGGTGAGGGATACCTTACAACAGGACAGGTTTAGACCCTGTTTAGTAGGTGAGGGATAACTTACAACAGGACAGGTTTAGACCCTGTTTAGTCACAACAGGAAAGGTTTAGACCCTGTTTAGTAGGTGAGGGATAACTTACAACAGGACAGGTTTAGACCCTGTTTAGTAGGTGAGGGATAACTCACAACAGGACAGGTTTAGACCCTGTTTAGTAGGTTAAGGATAACTTACAACAGGACAGGTTCAGACCCTGTTTAGTAGGTGAGGGATAACTTACAACAGGACAGGTTCAGACCCTGTTTAGTAGGTGAGGGATAACTCACAACAGGACAGGTTCAGACCATGTTTAGTAGGTGAGGGATAACTTACAACAGGAAAGGTTTAGACCCTGTTTAGTAGGTGAGGGATAACTTACAACAGGACAGGTTTAGACCCTGTTTGGTAGGTGAGGGATAACTTACAACAGCACAGGTTTAGACCATGTTTAGTAGGTGAGGGATAACTCACAACAGGACAGGTTCAGACCCTGTTTAGTAGGTGAGGGATAACTTACAACAGGACAGGTTCAGACCCTGTTTAGTAGGTGAGGGATAACTTACAACAGGACAGGTTCAGACCCTGTTTAGTAGGTGAGGGATAACTCACAACAGGACAGGTTCAGACCCTGTTTAGTAGGTGAGGGATAACTTACAACAGGACAGGTTTAGACCCTGTTTGGTAGGTGAGGGATAACTTACAACAGCACAGGTTTAAACCCTGTTTAGTAGGTGAGGGATAACTTACAAGAGGACAGGTTAAGACTCTGTTTAGTTACAAGAAGACAGGTTTAGACCCTGTTTAGTTACAAGAGGACAGGTTTAGACCCTGTTTATTAGGTGAGGGATAACTTACAACAGCACAGGTTTAAACCCTGTTTAGTAGGTGAGGGATAACTTACAACAGGACAGGTTTAGACCCTGTTTAGGTACAAGAGGACAGGTTTAGACCCTGTTTATTAGGTGAGGGATAACTTACAACAGGACAGGTTCAGACCCTGTTTAGTTACAAGAAGACAGGTTTAGACCCTGTTTATTAGGTGAGGGATAACTTACAACAGGACAGGTTTAGACCCTGTTTAGTAGGTGAGGGATAACTCACAACAGGACAGGTTTAGACCCTGTTTAGTAGGTTAAGGATAACTTACAACAGGACAGGTTCAGACCCTGTTTAGTAGGTGAGGGATAACTTACAACAGGACAGGTTCAGACCCTGTTTAGTAGGTGAGGGATAACTCACAACAGGACAGGTTCAGACCATGTTTAGTAGGTGAGGGATAACTTACAACAGGAAAGGTTTAGACCCTGTTTAGTAGGTGAGGGATAACTTACAACAGGACAGGTTTAGACCCTGTTTGGTAGGTGAGGGATAACTTACAACAGCACAGGTTTAGACCATGTTTAGTAGGTGAGGGATAACTCACAACAGGACAGGTTCAGACCCTGTTTAGTAGGTGAGGGATAACTTACAACAGGACAGGTTCAGACCCTGTTTAGTAGGTGAGGGATAACTTACAACAGGACAGGTTCAGACCCTGTTTAGTAGGTGAGGGATAACTCACAACAGGACAGGTTCAGACCCTGTTTAGTAGGTGAGGGATAACTTACAACAGGACAGGTTTAGACCCTGTTTGGTAGGTGAGGGATAACTTACAACAGCACAGGTTTAAACCCTGTTTAGTAGGTGAGGGATAACTTACAAGAGGACAGGTTTAGACTCTGTTTAGTTACAAGAAGACAGGTTTAGACCCTGTTTAGTTACAAGAGGACAGGTTTAGACCCTGTTTATTAGGTGAGGGATAACTTACAACAGCACAGGTTTAAACCCTGTTTAGTAGGTGAGGGATAACTTACAACAGGACAGGTTTAGACCCTGTTTAGGTACAAGAGGACAGGTTTAGACCCTGTTTATTAGGTGAGGGATAACTTACAACAGGAGAGGTTTAGACCCTGTTTAGTTACAAGAGGACAGGTTTAGACCCTGTTTAGTTACAAGAGGACAGGTCTAGACCCTGTTTAGTTACAAGAGGACAGGTTTAGACCCTGTTTATTAGGTGAGGGATAACTTACAACAGGACAGGTTTAGACCCTGTTTAGTTACAAGAAGACAGGTTTAGACCCTGTTTATTAGGTGAGGGATAACTTACAACAGGACAGGTTTAGACCCTGTTTAGTGTAGGTGAGGGATATGTATGTACTTGTAAAGGTATGACATCACTTGATGTTATGATGTGTTTTAAATAGAAACCATTAAACGATGAGAGGCCCCGGCTGTTATCTGACCTGCCTGAAAGCGTTCCCCTACATGAGGTTACAGGTGAATCAACTTACCAGGTTTAACGTAACCAGTATACACTTTGAGAATACTTTCCAGGTGGTGCTTTTCGTACAACGGGATATAAGTCTGATCGAAATCTAAACTTTCAGTCCTGACTTTGCAAAGATTCATTTACACAATACCATATGGTAAAATATTGGCAAAATTTTTTTATTTCAAATAATGAGCACTAGAATCTTCAAAGAACATGTTGAGTCTAACGTAACTATTAGGTTTTACTACAGGGCAAAAGTTCATGACGTTATTACATTTGATCATGTGACATACTTTTCCACTCTTTACAATTTAAGAGTGTGCTTACCTTATTAAGAAACACTGCCAGCTCAGAAATATCAGAATGCAAATGGTAAGATGTAACTTTCAAGAAAACAACAAACTTTATGTAGCAACTCAATGAAAATGTTTTACACTGACAATAACTGTTCTTAATTTCCTGACCACAGTTCTTTGGTTTTCTTCATTAATAACTTCATCATAAAACTTTTACTATAAGTCAGTAAAATAAAACGGTCTCATGTCGGTTTGACAGTATTTACCTGGCCTTGTTTTAGTAAACAAATACCTAGTCACACTAATTTAGGATTAATTATTGAATTAATTTATCCCTTCAGGGAGGCCGGCAAACAATTTTGTAAATGTGGTAATTTCACTACCCAGGCGAATATCATATCAAATACCAATTTTATGTTACAGAAGGAAAATAAAATGTAAACTGAAGAAAAGATGATGAGGACTTACAATGGATACAATGGATAGCAGTCTATGTACCACGAAGATGCTGTACTATCAAGTCACAGATAAAGTGTTCTCTGTATCAACAGTAATTCCCTATTGTAAAAGACAACAACCTTTCTTGTTTAAAAGCATTGATTTACTCCTTGGCACAATGACACATTTAAACTCTTCCAATTCAAAGGTTGAAATAGTCCATGGTGGAGTTTCAGGGGTGAATGAGTTAATATGGCGAACAGGAAATGAAAATAAAAATGTAACAAAAACACTGTTTTATGATTTTTACAGGAAACAGTTGAAGTACTTTTTTTTGAAAGATTGTGCTTTTTGTTTTTTTATCAAACTAAGAATTAAAATGTCCAAATCGAACTAGATGCAACTACATTCAAATTGAAACCTTAGCTAAGACAAAAGTTGGGGGACAGATGCAGAGCATGCTGTGAACTTATTGTACTGAATCAGATATGTTGTATAGAGTCACTGATACACATCCCATGCCGTGAATTTATTTTTTTTTAATACTATGCTATGCGATTGGATGCTTACTAGAAAGTTATCAGCCAATCAAATTGTATCAATTCCATTTATGCTCCTGACTTCCTGTTCTTATCACTTTACAGGTTTGTGATGAAGAAGCACAGCGATTAATGGTGATTATCGAGACATTAGCTATTCCACAAACAATATAAAGGTCCTATTCAAACAATCGTGTTTAACCTCACAACAGGACAACAAAGCCACTGGCTCTATTTGTACAGGGTACAGATGTTTAGCCCCAATCAATTAACTACTATTGTAGCTATCCATCAAGATTTTAAGTGAAGCAACAGCTTAAGAATTTCAAATATAAGCCTTGATTATTCTTAATTTTGAAATTTCTCTTACACATATAATAAGAGAACATCTGTTGAAAGGTAAACAAATTTTCAATTTGTAGAAAAACTGCACACAAATTAATCAATTTAAGTTATAAAGAAACTTACATGAGAAATAATCCAGTATACAGTGAACACTTTGGCTCTACAGTGACATAGAAATCACTGATTAATGACACCTGAATTCATTGATTAAAACCTTTCAACAAACTTTTTTAATTTTCTTGTGGTTATGACTGAAAAAATTACCCATTTGGATGATTTATGGATCCAAGATCTAACCTGGAAAAACATCTGTCTGGTGTTAAGGCTTTTGTTATTTTATCAATCCTTGTGTCTTAAGCTTTTACCCATGAGTTCTAGTGGCAACATGTGTTATCTCCCTTACAAAATTTTCAAATCAGTAGTAAAATATGCGCAATAGTTTGCATCACCCTTATAAGCAATATTAAAACTTCAATCTTGTATTTTGTACTTTCCAAATGTGTAATCAATACATTAATAGAGGATATCTAACAGTGTCTTCAGTAATACCAAATATATTTCACGAGTGGGGCTAATATTTTGAAAATATTAGCCTCACGAGTGAAATATGTTTGGTATTACTGAAGACACTGTTAGATATTCTGTTTATTACATTTTTATAGCAAAATCTATAGAGGCAGCTTTTGATTTTCGTTTGTAAGCAGCGTTCTGATTGGTCAAATCAGAAAAAGTGAAATTTTTCACTAGTGAAAAATATCATATTTCTCACTAGTGGAAAATATCACTTTTATAAAATGAATAATTTTCGATATTTCACAGGTAAAAATGTAATAAAAGAGGAATCTTTCACCGCTAATTATCTCAAATGAAAAAGAATTCCCTTTTCTCCTGTAATTTCCTGAATGAGTTACTTGCCTCTTTACTATAGCTCAATCAGAGAGTAAGGGTAATATACAAATTTCTTGTTTTGTAAAATTATCTTGGACCCACTTTGAAAATTTGCCCTTTGGAGCTCTGTGATTTTTTTTGCTAAGCTTAACTGCCAAAAACAAGATATTTTTTATTTCCTGTTTCACAAAATTATCTTGGATCCACTATAAAAATTTGCCCTTTGGAGCTCTGTGATTTCTTAGCTCAGTTTTACTGCCAATACGAATGTATTATTTTGACACTTTTCTGCAAATGACTCCGGGAGGTAATTTGAAATGTTGGACACTTAAAAATGTAAAGCAGACACATATGCATTAAGTCAGTTGAATTTTTCTCATTGTTAAACAGTTGACATAAGGTAATAGAAAGTGCTTGTTTCAATGTAACCACATCATCGGAAATCCATGGTACAATTCCCTATCGTTTGTATACTGTGGGCTAAAACAGACAGGTAATCTCATTTTTTTACTAAAATAGTAGCCAATAATATTGGTTCTGTCATCCATGGCTACATTCAGCCAGGATTTCCCGTTTGTGGTTATTCTATACAAACTAACACAACTGCAACATCGCCTCTCAATAAAACCTGTTGGTTGTGTAGGGTTAATATGTTTGAACAACATTAGTGACAATAAGTCCTACCGTACATTGACATCGGCATCATGCCTAGAGAAATATACCAAGGTAAATTATCTACCCATGTGCCATGAGAGTTCACCATTCTGATTGGTCGAAATCTCTGAATAGAAGTCTATTCAGGGATACAAGATTACCTGTCTGTTTTAGCCCACGGTATACAAACAACAGAGAAGTGTACAATTGGTTTCTGACAATGATGTTACCACAAACATACAGAATTTACAAACAGATCAATATTTCCTGTTACAAACCTCTGAAGTGTATTTTAATTGCAATTCTTGAAGTCTAAAATGTTCTTAGATGTGTCAGCTAAGAAATAATGTAAGTGATCTAAATCACAACATGGTATTGGATCATCTGGCTGATGATGGTTCTTGTGCTTGTGGTGCTCATACTTTGAAAATTTTGTCCTTTTTTTCTCCCTATGATCTTTACATAATAATCTTGAGCACAACATCATCACAGTTTATAACATATGTCAGGATATTTTAACCTCTAAGTTTTATTTTATGTTTCAACTGAAATGTCAAATGGAATTAATAATGGTTTACCTAGCTTTTTTATCCTGTTGACTTAAATTCAAAAAGTCTAAAAGATTTTCCATTTTAAGTAATTTTGCTTTTCTTTCATATCATGATCACTCTACATAAATCTGATGTTTTCAATGACTGATCTCCCTTTGATTGCCTATTTTAAGTTGTCTTGTGTGAGTGTGAGTGAGAAAGTGGCCAAATTACTATGTTTTCTAGCTACTTCTATGCTATTATCTGTTGAGGAACTACTTTCTTTGGAAAGACTGGTATAGTTAATGTTGTATATGTGTATTGTACTGCTTACAACTATACACATAATGTATGAATGTGGTATCTACACTTAAATATTTGAACCAACAAAAAGATCTGCCATTTGATTTATTTTATTAAATGCTAAAAAATGCCTTACTTGCTTGTACATGTTTTCTAAATAAGTGCACAAAATTAATTCTAAATTACACTGAAAATAGATCTTGCATTTGATGCATTACATTATACCATGTATGTGCTAATTGCAAGTCCCCAACTGTAGATTAATCAAGCCCCCTATATATAGAAATGTCAAACAGGTATGTCTTACATTCCTTTCTCAAATAAATAATCTAGATAAAAACATAAGTCACATCAGACACAAACATTACCTGACTGCTAAACCCAGTCACGGGAGTCAATGACCTTGATGTTTAGACAAGTTAATAATGTGGGCAAGGTTTTTCGTCACTCTAGATGAACCTCTGATTTAAATGTATAAATTAAGTTCTTACACAAGAAATCATGCATGCATAATTTTAGTATGTTTTCTCAAAATAATTAATATTTTCTTTATTTATTTGCCTGTTTTCATTTACTTGTCTAATTCTCATCCTTTGTGTCAATATAATTTGTAATCTTACAAAGGTATGTTGAGAAATACGGTACACACGTACATGTACACCTGTACGTAAGTTACTGTTTAGTGACACTGGTTCTGGATAGAATAACCACAATTTCACTGTAAATTTACTTATAATGAGCAGGTCTTAACTGAGCCCTTCAGGCAAAATTGCCAAATGACAAACTAGCCCAAATTAAACAGTAATAAACTTGTTGCTGTTTATAAATATTAAGTTTCTCAATCAACAGTAAAACATGGATACCAGGTATGAGTTGTATTAGGAAAAAGAGTTAAAGAAATTTTAAGGCATTAGTTTTTTTCTAATAAAAAGGTGATAGAAAAAGCAATTTTTCTACTGGCATTTCAGTAATATTGGGTGCAGAGACTTCCCTACAATAACATTTGGGGCTGAATATATACACCTTCCCTGTTGGGAAATTTGGCTATTATTTCCATTTTTTGTCCAAAAATCCCTAACTGGAAGCTATAAGGCGCAAAAAAAATGATAGGCAATTTCAGAAAAACTGAAATTTTGCATTTTACTGCTTGACGAATTCCTGATTTCCTGACACAGGAAAAATGTTTTGGGAAAATCGCTAATGTAGGTGAACTTCTAGTAACTCATTTTCACCTTAATTTCTTTGAGCTCCACACAAATGTCAAAAACTAGCGTTAAAATATACATGTAAGAGTTTTTTAATTAATGACATTAATTAGCATGAAGTTTGCACGATCATGTGCAAAATATCAGAGATCGATACAGGACATGACATATATGTCATGTGCAAATTAATCATTTACCGTAATAGAAAATCAGGCATACTGACAAAATGTAATGTCTTCCTAATGCTAATGAACTCAATAATATTACATAATATTTCTCAAACAGTCATTATAAGTTTCTTTGATCAATCCCAACATATTGATATACATGTAAACCTGCCAGGAACTAGTTGGTAACCATTTTTGGTATACCCATTCCCAGTAGTTGTTAACCTTGAAACATTATTTCATTGAACAATACAAGCTTTATACATCACCCTCCATACTTTTTGGCAATTAAATCCCGAATTGTATAGAGGAATATTTTTTGAGAAACATGCCGTTTTATACTTAGATGATAGCTGAATGTTTTGGGAGAAAACTGTTGAAATCTTGTGATGATTGCAGATTAGTGTTTATCTTACTTGATCTCGTTTGTCAATTTTCTAATGTCAAACAGATTTGTTAAACCTTGAGTCTATAAATATCATAATCCGATAATAATTGCTGTGAAGAAAAATTTGCTAGCTCATGTATGTAGATCTATGCAACTTGAAAATTAATTTTCCTGAGTAAGATAATACTGGGGTAACGTCTGATGAGTGATTACATATATAGCTACCATCTACTGTTGGGGAACTGTCGTAGAATTAAATGGACTGTGAAGATCACCCGGTAACAATTGGTAGATCTAAAGTATCTGTCTCGATTTTGATGGTTCCACGGTTCAAACCCTTTTCTGGTCTTGCATTTTTATTCACCTTCTACATTTGGTGCTCAACACCAATGCTTGTTTCAAATCCTAGGTGAATGTAACAAACTTGTGTTCTTAATAGAGGTGTCTTTGAGGCTAATAAGATTAAGAACAAGCTAATTCATAGAATTAATATTTCTGCTTTCCCCCCTTTAGTAATTTAATCATATTGTAGGTAAAATCTTTTGAAGTTACATTGTAGAATGAAATAATGTAATTTCCATGCTGTTGACACAAGATGTATTGCTAAACAAAAACTAAAGCCTTTTATGGTACACAGAAATTGGATATTTTTAGTAGCCGTGATTGCACAGAAACGTTAATGAAGGGGCCATAACTCTGCTAAATAACATTAGCCAAAATTAAGCCACAGCAATCAAACTTCGCTGAGCCCTTTAAGCTTTTAACCTAATTGCTACCAAGTTTCAAGAAAATCAGACAATATTTGTTGCCGTCATTGCACAGAAACGGCAGAAAATGGCAATTTTTGTTAATCAAGGGGCCATAACTTTGCAAAACAACTTATGCCAAAAGTGGCTATTGAACTTTGCCAAGACCTTTCCTTTATGCTTTTAACCTTGTAACCAAGTTTCAAGAAAATCAGACAATATTTGTTGCCGTTATTGCATTGAAACGAAGCATGACAGACAGACGGACAAACCAAAATTAATATCCCTCATTTCGATGGATAAAAAAGATGGGAAGAATTTTGAAGAACTGGTCTGCAATTAGCTTGATAGTCAGTGATCAGATATATATGGCTCATTTAATGGTAGATTACTAAAACGTCTGTTTAGATGCATTTTTTCCTCTCCTATTATATTTATACCTATTTCGGTCTTGAATTTATTAAAGCTTGACAGTACAAGATCACATAAGACGATAATTATTTAGACAAATATACGTGTATATATATATGTCAATTGTGTTAGTTTTAAAAGAAAATATGCGTCCAGATAATTTCAGCATTATGCATGCATCTAATTGCATATTATATATAACAACTTTCCCTCTCCCTCACTCTTTTGCCCTTTACCTTTCATTTTAATAAACAGTATATTGCATCCACATCTAGTAAATATAGGCCTATTTTTAGTCTCATTCCTGTAAATGTACCACCAGAAGATTGCATCTTAATTAGAAACATAAAGCGAGGCGCATAATTCTAGCTGCATCAATAGCCTTCGTTTGTGTGTTAAACGCATGGGATAACAAGGTACAGAAAAGTGACAGGGAAAATAAGATACAAACCTTTTGATTTAGGATGTTGCACAAGACAGTAGCCATGACCTGAATTTTGTCTGCTCACAACCTTTAGTCACTTTGTATCATTGACATGCGATTAAACCATCAGGGAGGAGGTCCGTGCCGGCACATTGCGTTTAAGTCTCTTATAACCCAGGTTTATAAATATATCATCGTGCATGTGTATATAGTCTGGCGTGTTGTTTTGAAACGGCTGGGTGGACACGGAGCTAAACAAGTTCTGCTTCAGTAGTCTACGTGAGTTGTTTCCCTTGACTGTCAAGCTGATTCGGAATACCCTCGGACCTGATCTCTATTTGGGAAGTAGAAGTAATTAATGGTTCACTTCATGACGTCAAACCATCAACCAATCAGAATCTATAAGGTGCGAGATTTAAAGTTGAAAATGGAGGCAATAAGCACGATGGACGGAAGCTAAGAAGATGGAAACTACACAATCGATGGTTTTATTCCTTTTGTTTCAGCGATTTTAAAAATGAAGCATTTGACATTTATAGATAACACGGACAATCTTCGTGCCCTTATAAGACAAGATCTAAGGGAACTGGGAATCAAAGTCCCTAAAGGAAAGAAGTCTAAAAAATTCAACACGAAAACACAGGTTTGAAAATAATTCCACTGTTACAAACTTTCTGTACTGTAATAGGCCTGTTGCGTTCTTTGATTTGAAGATTCTGTTTGTTTCGCTTTGTAAGGTCGGTCAGTCACTCAACTGGATCGATAACCCATAGCCATATATCCACCTCCACATGTTGGACACGCCGCCCCCACCCCCCGGTCAGAACCCTTTGTTTATGTTTGTTTACCACGCGTGTTGTGTGAACATCTTGGCGTTCGTCTGTTTTTATTCCTCGGAAATATTCCTGTAACAATCTTGTCAGTGTTAAGTCTAGTCAGGTAAATTTATATTGCGTTCCGCATCTTCCTCATATTGCATTGAGTCTGTAAAATGTATTAACCGGGTTGTTGATTAAAATGGTAGCCATATGCACAGAAGTGAGTTCGCTGTTCGTCATCTTTCCCAGTCGCTTGTGCGACATATATTCCAGTTAAGGAATGAAACATGGTGTCAGAATGGTTAATAGGACCACGCAGAATATACAGATGAACAGTTACAGTGAGTAAATACTGTTGAGTTGTGACATTTCCCGATTTTCGTCGTCAGTCGTCAAACCACGTGGTTCACTGGTAAATTCTCACGATGGCGCTCAATCGTATACCACCTCCAAGTAAGATAAATTTTCACACCAGAAACGTCAGTGAAGACTGGAAAAAGTGGAAGGAGGAGTTTACCCTTTACGTTGATCTAGCATTGAAAGATAGCGAAGAATTAGAGAAGATTAAGATGTTTAAATATCTCGTAAGTTCGGAAGGGAGGGAAATATACAACAACATAAACTGGACCGATGCTGAGGAAAACAGAACGTTAGAAACTGTAATAGCCAGCTTCAACAGGTACTGTGAACCAAAGAAAAATGAAACAGTTGAAAGATTTAAATTCAACAGAAGAAATCAACAAGGGGACGAGACAATGGACAAATATATCACAGATGTGAAAACTTTGGCTAAAACTTGTAATTTTGGCACAGTCGCCCATTCCCTGATACGCGATAGAATAGTGTGTGGAATCACTGATACACATTTGCGTGAACGGTTATTAAGAATACCGGACCTCACTTTAGACAAGGCAGAGGACATGTGTAGAGCGAGCGAGCTTACTAAAAATAGTGTCAACACATTGGATCATGCACATAGTAGTGGTGCTTCAGTGACTGTAAACAAAGTTAAGTCCAAATATCCAAAGCACACACAGGAACGAGTCCACAGTAAGAAATACACAGGGCCCAATAAGTCTACTAATTATGGATCATCAAAAGGAGCAGCGAAAGAATACTCGTGCAAGTTTTGTGGTCGCAATCATGAATTCAAGAGGGAGAAATGCCCCGCATACGGTCAGAATTGCCGGAAATGTAATGGAGCAAATCATTTTGAAGTAAAATGTGAGGATCTCCGAAAGTCCAAGCCGAAAGGTCGAGGTAAAGTACATATGGTACAAGAAGATGAGCCTGATAAAGATTATTTTGAAATCAGATCTATAACCCTTGATGTTGGAAATGACATTCACACTGTTCACAGAGTACAAGGACACACAAAGGAAATGCACGCAACCTTGGAGATTGAAGGTAAAAGGGTCAATTTCCAGCTTGACAGTGGAGCGTCGTGCAATATTGTTCACAAGTCTATTATACCGAACAAAGTCAAGGTTAATCCAACCACAAGCATCCTCAAGATGTTTAATAAAACAACTGTGACTCCACTAGGACAGTGTAAACTAGAAGTTAACAATCCCAAGAATGGTCAGAAGTACACGGAGGACTTTATAGTTCTAGATGAAAAATGTACACCGTTGCTTGGCAGTGCTTCAATGCAAAACCTAGAGTTGGTCAAAATTCAGTACGAGAACATTTTGACTACGGGAGAGGAGAAACCACTTACTGTAGAACAGATTACGTCTGATTATGCTGATGTATTTTCAGGAAATGGTTTGCTGGAAGGCAAGTACCATCTAGTTACAGATCCCGAGGTAACGCCTGTTGTCCATCCACCGAGGAAAGTACCGCTAGCTTTACGACAGAGACTTAAGCAAGAGTTAGACAGACTTGAGTCTATGGACATAATCACACCAGTCAGTGAGCCGACTCCATGGGTATCCAGTTTGGTCATGGTTGTCAAACCGGACAAGCTTAGGATTTGTATTGATCCAAAGGACCTCAATAAAGCTTTGAAACGAAGTCACTATCCGCTTCCAACAGTAGAGGACGTTCTACCACATCTTCACCGCGCTAAGATATTCAGCGTACTTGACGCTAGAAATGGATTTTGGCACGTCGAGTTGGACGAGCAAAGTTCTTTCCTAACCACATTCAACACTCCACATGGCCGATACCGTTGGTTAAGGATGCCATTCGGAATATCGACAGCACCGGAAGAATATCAGCGTAGACAGGACCAGGCAGTGGAAGGCCTGCCTGGGGTCCACAGCATTGTGGATGATATATTGGTGTGTGGAGAGGGAGATACAGAGGATCAGGCAATATTGGATCATGACAGGAAAATGGTTGCATTGTTGAACCGCTGCAGAGAGCGGGGATTGAAACTCAACAAAGAAAAACTTCGATTACGACAGAAGGAAGTTCGATTCGTGGGACATTTGATTACAGCGACAGGTCTGAAACCTGACCCGGACAAGGTCAAGGCTGTAGCTGATATGCCAAACCCCACAGACGTAGCTGGAGTCCGACGATTCATTGGCTTCGTAAACTACCTGAGCAAATTCCTGCCCTGTCTCAGTGACAAGTGCGAGCCACTTAGGAAGTTAACTCTGCAAGATGCAGATTGGTGTTGGTTGGACAGTCACAGTCGCGCGATAGAGGATGTGAAAATGCTAGTCACGTCCAAACCAGTTCTGAAGTATTACGACCCTGGAGAAGAACTTACCTTACAATGTGACGCATCTGAGAAAGGATTAGGCGCAGCCATACTGCAAAATGGCCAGCCAGTCGCGTACGCGAGCCGTGCTCTAACCGATGTAGAAAGAAGATATGCCCAAATCGAAAAGGAGCTTCTGGCAGTGGTTTTTGGATTGGAAAAGTTCCATCAATATACATATGGGAGGTCGGTAACTGTGCAGAGTGATCACAAGCCGCTGGAAATGATAATGCGGAAATCTCTTCACAGCGCGCCCAAACGCTTACAACGAATGCTTCTTCGACTACAGACCTACACGTTCGAAATCGTGTATCATCCCGGTAAATTGATGTATTTAGCGGACACTCTCAGTCGTGCGTTTCTTCAGACCGAGGACAAGACAGCGTTTCTGGAGGATGTTGAGTGCATAAACATGGCGCAATTTCTGCCAATTGCTGAGCCTAAACTACAAGAAATCCAACAGGAGACCAGCCGTGATGAAAGTCTACAGACTCTCAAACAGGTAATACTACATGGTTGGCCAGACAAGAGGTCGACAACGCCAGAGTTGGCACAACCATACTTTCATGTGAGGGATGAACTCTCTGCACAGAATGGAATCATATTTCGCGGAGAACGTGCGGTAATCCCCAGGAGCTTGAGGGAGGATATAAAGTCCAAAATTCACTCATCACACATTGGAGTTGAGGGATGTTTACGCCGTGCACGTGAAACTGTTTATTGGCCGCGTATGAATGCTGAGGTTCGAGATTATGTAGAACGATGTGACACATGCCGAGCCTATGACGACAAACAGCCAAAAGAGACCCTGATATCTCACGACATTCCGGATCGCCCCTGGGCTAAACTCGGGAGTGATTTATGTCTCTTCGACAACAAGCAGTATTTGATTACTGTAGATTATTATTCCAACTACTTTGAGATTGACTATCTGGAAGACACCAGAGCAAGGACTGTTGTCAGAGCTCTGCGTGCACAGTTTGCCAGACATGGTATTCCAGATGTCTTGGTCAGTGACAATGGGCCGCAGTTTAGTTCTGAAGAGTTTCGCACATTTGCAAAGGAATGGGAATTTGAACATGAGACATCATCCCCAGGTTACCCTCAAAGCAATGGGAAATCCGAGCAAGCCGTGAAAACTGCAAAGCGTATAATGAAACGTGCAAAGTCATCTGGGTCAGACCCGTATTTAGCACTGTTAGATTATAGAAATACGCCATCTCAGTCAATGGACACTAGTCCTGTTCAGCGTCTGATGAACAGACGGACAAAAACACTTCTTCCTATGAAGGGAAGTTTGTTGAAACCCCAAGTTCCAACACCAGGAAGTGTTTCAAGACAGCTGAAGGGTGTAAAAGAACGTCAGTCCTTTTACTATGACAAAGGAGCGCGAGACTTGGAACCACTGAATCCAGGGGACACTGTTCGCATCGCACCATTTCCAGGTGATCGACAAAACACATGGAAAAGAGGAGTCGTAAACGCACAAGTCAATACCAGGTCGTATGACGTTACAACAGAGGAATCCGGAAGGACGTATCGTAGAAACCGACGTCATCTTCGTCGATCAAAGGAATCGTTTACTCCAAACATGCTAGGAAACGAGTTTGAGTCGGAACAGGAAGTCAGAAATGAGGAACCGGAAGTACCACATGTGGCACCACCAATGTCACCACCTTGGGTAGAACCACCTCCTGATACACCACCGATGAGGATGATGACAAGATCCCAAGCCGGCAAACAGATTAAAGTGCCTTCGCGATTCGAGGACTAGAGTAATTATGAAAATATAATTACTAATAAGCTTTATGCGTGCTTCACTTTATTAACAATGAATGTGCGCGTAATAATTTTATATTTGTGACAAAGAGTTACTTTTCTGCGTTAGTTTAAAGTTTTCTTTCATTCGCTGAAGCGAAAGCGAAATACCTCGCGAGTTAAACGGAAAACATTTTGAAATGAACTGTTGTGTTAATTTGAATTTCAGTTAGTTCATAATTGATCATTCTAGGAAATGGCTAGTATACATATATAGCTCTAGGTGAAACAGAATGTGACTTTCAATTTAGAACAATTGATAATGCAAAGACAGTATTACATGCCAATTTTTATTACATAATACTCAAATAATTCATGGAATTTAATGCAAAAGTCATATGCAGATAAATGCCAACAGTATATAATGACATTTCAATTCATGAACTGTGCTACATGTATTATACATACAAAGTGAAAGTAGTGAAAACTGAAAGTAATTGATTTTCTAATGTATACCTGCTGTCAGATTTACATTTATTAGTATTTCACAATGCATCTATTCTAATTCTTGTCCATATAAGTTCAATCTTCAAAGGAGGAAAGATGTAACAATCTTGTCAGTGTTAAGTCTAGTCAGGTAAATTTATATTGCGTTCCGCATCTTCCTCATATTGCATTGAGTCTGTAAAATGTATTAACCGGGTTGTTGATTAAAATGGTAGCCATATGCACAGAAGTGAGTTCGCTGTTCGTCATCTTTCCCAGTCGCTTGTGCGACATATATTCCAGTTAAGGAATGAAACAATTCCCATTACGTCTTGGGAAGCTGTTATATTAATAATAATTACACAACGATAAATTATGTATTTAATTAAATTAACAGTCACTCTCCACCCTGGGTATGGCTTCCATACAATTACAGTATGCTTCCCAAAGTTAAACCTTTAGACCAAAGTTTGTAATTCAATAAAGTTATTTTATTCTGAGGTATATTCTCCCACATACAATGAACTTGAATGAAGCTAGGAACTGTGAATGGGTTGTAACATTATGTTTTCCCATAACTCGAGTTAAATGTTGCTACAATCTTGCCGTGCTGTCCAACGATCACATTAATTTAAATACAAGGTGGTTTTTCACTCAAGCACACGTGTGAGAAACGTGTAAAATAATCAGTGATGTCTTAAACAACTGGTGTTGCCAACGGATAAAACAATCAGATAATTAAGGAGATATCAATAGGAAGCCATACACACCCAACAAACCAACTGCGTACATGACACTCATGGATTTGAATAGAGCTGGGTACCACAAAATCAAAAGGACCAAAATATACTGCAGATAGTACCACATTATACCATCTTGATTGATTGTTTCAGCTAGCTAAAGGTCTCTGGTTGTTTTTGTTCTGAAGCCAATCAACAAGAGGCTGTCATTAGTTTTTCGTTGTTATCAAATTTTATTTGAGTGAAACTTAATGTCTGTCTTAGTTGATCAGCAAACTTATAGGAAATTATCATTAAACGATAATGGAATTCCAATTGATCTATATAACAAGTAGTTCTTCAATAAGTTAAATGAAAGTTCCCAAAAAAACTGGTACATGACTAATGTTCCACGGTATGTACCATCACAACTTAAACCAAGGTATACCAGTAAAATGGCCCAGCCCTAGATATGAAGGAATGAAGCTATACATTGTAGCTGTGAATGAACTTGGAAGATATTATAAACGGTATAAAGTTCTATATAACAAATTAGACCTGTCTCAACATTTACTGCAGGCCTGCGCATCCACCTTTTTTTTTTGACAGGCCTGTACATGTCCTCTCTTTTTTTTGAACCAGTTTTCTAAATCTAATTGATTAGTGATTCTCATATTTTCAGGATAAACAAGATGACAAAATATTTGGGAACTTTCTGTCACATGTGTCCTGTATCCATGAAGAGGATTACGGCTATGTCCCAAGGTAACATTTCCCTGCATACGTGTCCTGCTGTGTAGTGTTCAGTGAATATAGAAGTAAATTAAATGAATCAGTAAATATATTTAAATGCATACTTTACTGTATCAGATATTTAAGTTTATACTTTTGTATATGTATCATACAAGCATACGTGTTCAATAGGGGTTGTCCACATCCTCATAACTAGTTAATTGCAAAAAATTATGTCAGTGAAACAATTTCTTCTGGAGAGAAATGTATATCAAATATTGTATGCTACTAAATTAACTGAATGTACCTAACTGTTGTTTGCTTTCAGTAAAGTATCGGGATTGATAAAAAAAATGACTGTCTTTACAGGTTTCTGGTTGATGCTGCTGTTCTTATCAGGAAAAATATTGAGCAGGAAGGATTGTTTCGGAAGTCTGGTGCTGTCAGTCGACAAAAGGAACTACAGGTATAAGGTCTTTGGGGTTGGTATGAAAACAACCATTAACTTGGTTAAGGACCTGTTTATAAGCAATTGTACATAATTAAAGATCGTCTAACTGCAGCAAAGGTTAAGATACTGCTACAATATTGAAGTTATAGCAAATAAATGTTTTTCTTGATTGTGCATCAATTAATTTTAGATGAGCATGTCTAATAGTCAAGAGAAAGGGGTAGGAACAAAAAGTTATGGCCTTTACTTTTGCATCCAGATTTTACCGGCTAGCTTTTGTAATTTTATCATTGGTTGGACGAAGTTACATCTGCTCAGTTTGATCATTGGACAGACAACATCAACAAATAATCAATATTTCAGACATGATATGTTGTCTTTCCACCATGAAACATACCTTGGTTCCTTCATATACAGTTATGTTTACTGATTGGGGAGAGTATGTAAGTCTTCCAAATATGTCAGTGACCAATATCATGCCATGAGGTGTTCCATAAGTAACAATATCTGTACTCTGCTTCAGGAGCTTTGCACAAAATACATAAGCTAGTTATGTATTTGAAGGATTCATCTTTCATCAAAACACTTACACTTACTATGATTAAGCTACATCACTTATAACTTATTTATACATTTGTTGGTGGATAACTCCTGTATCTAACATGATATGAAAAAAATATTCAAAGCAGTATTATGCAAAGTTATCTATTAATGTACTTCTTTAAAATGTCTACCCTTTAAATGGAATGTGAAATACATTGCATATACAATAATGTTCAATAAGATTTAGTTTTGTAAGGTATGTAAAGGTAAAAAATTCTAGTACATTTTCATTTTGTGTTTTTTCCACAGCATCAAATTGAGCTGGGAAAGGGACTTTCTGAAGCCAATGTGTTCGATGTGACGAGTTTAATCAAACAGTTTTTCCGCATGCTACCAGAACCACTTTTCACCAGTACCTACCACGACACGTTCATCAAATGTTTCCAGCTCGTCAACACGGAGGCTTCTCATCAGGCGGTCCTCCTGCTTTGTCTTCTTCTACCCGGGGAGCACCTCTGTACCCTAAGGTCAGGGGTCACTGTTTAAAATCACAACCCAACAGATTTATATGCACAAGAAGAAAACAATAAAACTTTGACAGTAATCTGTTTTATCAGACCTGATAAATTTTACTTCATGAAACAAATTTTAAACACAATTTCAATACAGCTTGTTCATGTTTCTCAATTGATAGTTCTATCCATTTTGTAACCGGGTACCTAGGATTTTGTCATGAAATGTATACTCCTATTTTGGAAAGATGATTTATTTTCCCAATTCAGAATGTAAATGTCCAAGCATGCTATTAAAGCAGGACTTAAATTATAACTTATAGTTAGATCCTGGCCATTGGATGTTCAGTTGATGAGTGCATGGGGGTCAAGGCTTCAGTAGTTGTTCTTGTCATGATAAATGTGGGTCAGGGGCTTCTTACATCTTGATAGCTTGTTTTGTTTATCTTTGTGTTGTACACAGTATAATATAATAATTAAATGTAAGAATCCTTGGTTTTCTATTGCGTTGTCTATATTAAGTGACATGAAAGGAAACATGAAAAATGTGGCTCCCATAGAACATGTATATAAGCTAGTCCTGTGGTCATTGTGTAGACTCTTACTTTATGTTGAAGGTTTACGATGAAGCTTCTGTCCGACATTGCAAGCCACTCGGACAAGAACAAGATGGACCCTACAAACCTGGCCGTCGTCCTGGCCCCTAACATGATGCACCTTAACAGCAAAAGTGAGAAGATGAACTCATCCGAGGAAAAGCTACTGCAGGTTAGGCGGAATAGAAGAATAAAACTGAAGACGTTTTTTTCTCTTCTTTTGTTCCAGATTTTGTAGAAAAGACATTTTATTTTGAACAATTCAGAATGCTTAAAAATCAGATCTCTTTTATTTAAGAAATCATACCATGCTGAAACTTTATTCTGTGCTTGTAAAACCAGCTTTTCCTGCAGCTATTTGAAACCATTGGATAATTTCATCCATATCATAATGTGACTTGAGAATACACCTGACAATAAGAATGATTTCTTTTATTTTTATATCATCGTCAGAAACCCATGGTACACTTCTCTGATGCTTGCATACTGCGGGCTAGAATAGATGTAAATCTTTGTTTCCCTGAATAGAAGTTTATTCGGAGATTTTGATCAATCAGAATGGTTGTTTCTCGTGACACTCTGTTGGATCATTTTACCTTGACCACGACCAGTATCAGGGCTTTTTCTTGGGTCTCTCAGGGGCCGATATACGACCCCATTCCCAATGAGATTTGGGCTTCAATTTTCCCAATTTCAGGATTTTTTTTTCCCAATTAATTAACTTGGCTAATTTTCACAAATTTTCTTGAAAATGTAGAAAGAAAAATATGTGCACTACTGCAAACATATTGAGACAAAAACGATGTATTTCTTGCAATTTAATATCATTTTAAAATACATTGGAACTATTTCAGCTTTATTGGTAATATTATAAGTACCTTCTGAGGCCCTCTGACACAATTATACCAGCATACAAAATACTGAAAATGTGTGGATACGTGTAGTTTTGATTGCAGTGAGAGCAGTGCAGTGTTGGACGCCATTTTTGTTTGTAATGCGTTCCATATAAAGGGAGAGTAATGAATGAGATGTACTATGTATAATAGCAATTTTACATTTTATACTCTTATGTAATCAAACAAAAATTACCTAACAGTCTAGGTGTGTTTTATTTGTTTAATTCATATTACTTTAAAACCATACTGAGAATTGCAAATTTAAAAACTTTAATTTTACAATAAGAATACGGATTATGGGGATGCTTTTCTTTCTTTCAATTATCAAAACACTATATAAAAAGTATGTTGAATATAGATATAATTAACACAACATACATTAATAGATGATTTCAATTTAAGAAAATATTTTATTGATATGCCGATGATTTTTCCCAATTTCACCCAAGGGCCTTTTCCCAATTCACCTTGAAAAAGCCCAGAGTATATTTCTGTAAGCATGACGCTGATGTCAATCTTCATATAGTAGGACCTTATATTCTAACACAATCGACAGGTTTTATTGACAGGCAGTGCTACAAATTAAACGTGATACCCCGGCTGGATGTAGTCACAGTAAAGTATGGATATGATTGGCTACTATTTTAGTACCAAAACGAGGGTTTCCATCTATTCTAGCCCACGGTATGGAAGTGTCAGACAAGTGTATCGTGGGTTTCCGACGATGCTTTCATATGGATTACCTAACAATCTAACATCAGATTAATATAAATAGAGGTAGAGTGGTGAATGAATATGAACCATTTAATCAATTAAATAATTACAGTTTTGAATGCCAGTTCCTTTGAATCCAGGACCTTTCCCCAAACTACTGTTGTAAATGCTGGGTCAGTTTGTGTTGTAATGTGTATTATGATTGTGCTATAAATGTTTGTTTCTTGGCTCTAGGTACAGACATCCATAGTGGAGCTGTTGATCCGGAATGCAGAGAGTGTGGGTATGATTTCCGACAGCCTCCACGAGAGGGCGCTGTTGATGACTGAGGTTTTTGGAACGGATGATGAACTAGATGTGACTGAAGACACATTAGAGGAATCAAGGGACTGTCGGAAAAAGGAAAAGAAAAGGAAACGTTCTGGGTCTTTTCAAGGTAACCAGAGTAAAAATTTGCTATTATTAGAATTATGTAAGGCTTCTAAAATAGATTTGGCTATTACAACATTGCTTCAAAGCTTGTTAATTACTTTGGCTAACTACTATTTTCTTTTCATTTTAAATATGAAATTATATCTATAGGTACTTAAGGTGCCATCCTGGATATCTAGGGGTTTTGCTCACCTGCACTCTTTACCCCCTAGAATATGTCAAATCGAAACTGAAGGCTCTGTGTGAGCCACCTTGTTAATGATGTTAGAAGACTAGGTCAACCCATCCCTTTGATGTTCATCGAAAGAGTCTAGTGGTCACGTAATGGATAGGCTTTGAGGTCAGTTGTGGCCCCTTTGTAGTTTTCAAAAGGAGGTATCGGCCCAGCAATCGCTCAGTATTAATTTTTACTCTAGACCAATCAAACTGCTATTAAACTTCATGCCTTCAGTTTTATTATAACATCCAGGAGTTCAGAGAGTGTAGGTGAACGTAACCCCCGAATATTGAGGATGCTAAGGTGCATGAATGTTACCTGATAAAGGAAGAAATGTTAAAATAATATTTACCTAAAATATATTTATCCATTTAACCCAGCTATTTTACTGGTGCATTTGTGTTAAGAGTTGATCATGGTTTTATTCTGAGCAGGCCTTGTGAGTACCATTGCACAGAGTATTACTAAGTGGAGGAAGAGTACGGACGGTAAGGCTGGCAATCTCAGTCAGGCCAGTAACATGAGCCATGCCAGTGCCTACAGCAACATGAGTCACGCCAGCATGGCCCACGACCAGAGCTCCATGGCCCAGGCTCCTCCCAGCCTGCCGACAGACGCGGAGTGTATGGCGACACCAGTTGTCATGAGGAAGCGCAAGGCCTCCGGAGAAATGCTGCCTTTCTCTGCTCACAAAAAGTAATTTTATCAGGTTTTATGAAATTTTACTATAGTTTTATATAGGAAAATAGAACTTTGGTGTATTATATTTTGTCCATTTTAAGTAGGAAAAGTATTCTTATTTGTTGAGAATCATCCTTGTATAAAGATGTTATCAAGGTGTAAAATTGAGATTCTTGCCCAAACTCCAGGGGCCAGGACAGGGCCTCAAAAAGGAAAGTTAACCAATATTTCAAAAATCCAAACTTTTTGGTATTACAGTGTATTTCTCTGCATGGATGGAGAGATTATGTGGGAAAATGATACTTTTAACACTAATTATTTTGTCAATTTTGCAAAGAAAATATTCTTGGTGAGAATCACCCTTGGGCTTTGGGGAGGGTTATATTGAAGTGTGAAATAGAGATACATCCTCCAGTCCCAGGGGTCAGGACAGGGCTCCAAAGGGGTCCCAGGGGCTAGGGCAGGACTTCCAGGGGAAAATAACCCAATATTTTAAGAAAAATTGTCTGTTCCTACCGTATGTATCATATGTATAGTAAATCATGAGACCATTGGGCCTTTTGTTAAAGATTTGACTAATATTATATTGTATATATGTTTCAGGAAGGCTATCCTACAGAACCTACCCAACCAGGCTACACTAGCCAACACACCATTCACTCCTGCGTCAGGCGTCAGGAGGATGGACATCAATGGTGGGTTACTTTCGGAGTGTCTCTACATAGACACAGAAATGTGTGGCTTAGGGGGTTCTCTTACGGCCTGTTTGAGTGACTGCTCATCCTATTACACTGCTGACCCTTAACAAGTATTTCAAAATCAGAAATGGATGTCTAAACTAAATAATTTTTCACAAAAGTTCTATTTACCAACACATATCACCATTTTACTCATTCAAGACTTCTTGATGAATACATTGTAATGTGGTTTGGGTTTGTCCATATGTCCGTCACACTTCGTTTCTGTGCAATAATGGCAACAAATATCCGATTTTCTTGAAACTTGGTACTGACGTAAACTGCCTTAAGGGCTCTGCCAAATTTGATCGCCACTTTTGGCAGAGTTATGACCCTTTGGTATACTAAAAATGTTGTTTTCTTTCGTTTCTGTGCAATAACAGCAATGGTCTCGGCCATGTTTAATCGCCTCTTTCGACGGCATTATGGCCGTTCAATTTCCAAGCAATACATCTTGTTACAACAGCCTGAAAAATTACAAAATATTTTTACCTTCAGTATGATTACCCCCTTTCGATAGCGGGGGATATTAATTCTATGAATAACCTTGTTTGTCTTCAAAATAAATGATTTTGCTCTCTATCATTTCATGACAGAAAGCCATTGTTTACACCACCTTTATTTGGGATACAAGTTCAGTACTTATATATAAGGTAAATGTTTGTATAATACAAGTGGTCTGATATTGTAGAGATGAGGAGGACGGGTACCCTGAACACACCAAACATCGCCTTCAGCAGTAAGGAGCAGCTGGCCTTCAGTGCTACACCCAGCCAGGCAGGCAAGAACACGAGGAAGCGTCTGAACCTATTCAGTCCTGGTAACAGTCGCAAGGGTAAAAAGTAAGTCAGCGTTCACAAGTATATCTGGGAACGGCTACTGTATAATCAGCACAAAGGCATGTAGGGTGCAATGTAGAATATGGTTTTAACATGTGGTGCAGGACGTAATGTTATAGAAAATTATTTGGATCATGGGGCTCATCTTTAACTTGACTTGAACCATCTTGTTTTCACTGGACGAATTAAATTATATTGAAATACTGAAAACACCTTTTTTCATTGGGGGGGTTAATGACATTAATATGTGAACATAAATACCAAAACATAGCATGTGCTAGTCTTCTGCTGCAGCTTGATTTCAATCAAATATATAAACGTATACAATCTCAGCATGTACTATTTAGTGATTGCATATTGGTGAAAAGGCATCTATTTGCTCAAGCTCTGAATTCTGTATTTTCAAAATTTGTATTTGTTATGTAGCATATGGCACACTAAGAAATATTGGAAAGATAATTATTTCAAGGATGCATCATGGGAATAACATTAATCAAACTTGGAAGTGTTTGATTCAGCTAGTCTTGTCCGATTATTTAAAAAAAATGACAGAAACTTAAAGTTGTAAGAAATTCCGCAGAGAAAGTCAGTAGAGTGGGGTTGAAGGTTTGTTTACCTTCACAAAGAATGTTTAGTATGATCCTATCAAACATTTGGTGGAGGAGACAATAAAATATGGTCACCACTTACAGAACTAATCCATGTAATCAGATATATAATTGGTGACATGATGTTCAAAGCTCGCGACCTTAATGATCGTTTACTGAAACACTTATATTAAAGCTGCATGTGTACGCTGTAAGGTTTGTCAACACAGGAAAATATACACACTATATTACAGTGATGGTAACAATATAGACAAACTGAAATTGGGGCTATTCCATAATTAATCGTGAGGGAGAGGTGGGAGGCACCTGTTTTTATATGTGATGGGTCTCTAGAAGAGTGCCTCCCGCCCTTCCCACATGGTTAATTTTGAACGGCCCATAGGACTGCACCTACTGAGAAAAACATTGAAGTTTCATTATTACAGCAGTAATCTTTACATAGCCATAAAGTTCAAACAGTCATTAGGTACAGAAAAAAATCTTAAATCTGAAAAATACAGTACATAATTTTATCTTGAACATTTAGATCGACAACTGTCAGTACACCATGTTTGTAACACAGTAATAGAAGTATGAATTTAAACAATACAAGTTACAAGAGAAAACAACATTTTCATTCAATCTATGGCCCAAAATTACTTGGAACAATAAATGCCAGCGAGACAATATTGTCACCACTTATGAAACCTGTGGTGACTCACTGACTCACTAAACCAACATAATTTATAAATAAATATAGGCTTCAATAGAGAATATCAAATAAATTTTCTAGTTGATTAATGCCTTATACAGCCTACACATGCAGTTTGCTCTGAATTTCAGAAGTTATTAAAAAACATATTTTATAAGTGGTGACGAGGCTTTTGATAAACTTGTACTGACCTGTGTACTGTAAAATCATTTATTTTAGAGGGGATTTTATTTTCGTTTATTTCATAGTACACTGAATCTACAAATTCAAATGTCCATGAATTCATGTCTCCATGAAATAGTGTTTTTTCAGGCCACCCAAAAATATATGATTTTACAGTACTTTTTCCTGTATATTCTATCCTGTATACTCCAACCTGTATCAAAATAAACCAGTTAACCGTTGTGTTTTTGTCTATCGCTCAATTTTCAGGCTCCCGTCAGGTTCCAATATATCCATGTCTGCTGCCAACAAAAAGGGCAAGTGTAAGGGTCTGTTTCGCAGGCTCTCCGGAGGAAAGGGAGACAAGGTACTTCCCACCCGTACAGTTTGTACAGCTTTACCTAACCTAGACACTATATGTATTAATCTTTGTATATAGCATATATCTGCAAATATATTTTTATTAACTGACATCTTTTCATTGAACATATGATGCATGCTGTTGAAACGCATACCAATTTTATTTTGTATTTATGCTTAGTTTGAATGATACAGTACAATTTCATTCCTAATTTATTGTGTTGTCTGTATTCTTGTATTCGTGTCTGGTATCGTATAAAAAGCAATGAATTATTAAAGCTTTATATGCTAGGTGTTGCATGATTACTTGTCCACTTGGCCAAACAATTAGACTTTCTGCTAAACATTATCCTGTCAGTACTCGGCAAAAAGCTAGTAACTCTTTGTGTCTCGAAATTCAGGAGAATTCATTAGTTTGAAGAGGAGGCAAAATTTGTGTATCTTCAATTAGCATGCTGCACTCTGGATTAATAATGATATCAGCATATATACTCTACATACTCTATATAAGATTCATATTCTATATACAAACTTCAAGTACGTAATAATTGTCAACACTTTCTAAACCTAGAATGTAAGTTAGATAGATAATCTATTTTGTTTACAACGGTTTGAATCATTGACCCAAAGCTCATATTGCTACCATATCTGGATAGAAAATCTGCCAAACTTGAAAATGGCCAACCCAAAACATCAAGTGCTAAACTTTACCAAAAACGTGTTTAAAGAAAGTTAAAAAACAAAAAAATAGGGTGTTTAAAAAAAGCTTTACACAAAACAACATGCAACCATGACATGAACTAGTGCTTTTCATCGATACTTCATTGGACTGATTATCATAATAAATTTTTCATTTTATTGTTGTAGAGAATATTTATTTCCTTCCCTATTTGCTTTGTTAGTTATAACTTTATCACTTTTGATTCCTGATTCTGAAGTCCATGCTGTCCTATAAAGCTCATTTCATACAATTGCTTCATTGCTGACTAACATTCTGATTCCTAAATTGACTTTATACACAAACTACAATAGATTCTGTTTGTTTCAGCAATGAATGATGGTCAGTCTCCACAGACTTTTGTGGTTTAAGCATGATTTAAAGAAATAATGTTTACTACTTTCAGCAGCTACCTGAGCGTCCCAGATCTACACAGGCCAGACAAGTTGGTCAGAGACTAGCTGCTCCTCCGGGAGGCAAACCACACAGCAAGCCACACAAACAGGATACCACCGACGAGACAGACAACACTATCAGCCATCCTCCGGCTTCATCTCACGGACAGTCACCTGTACGGGCCACAGTAAACCAGTCAGTGCTGTCTCCCACTCTACCCGAGCAGTCGGTCCTGTCCGTCACTGAGGAGGACGCTAACTCCCTTAACGAGGGCTTCATCGACGAGGATGGAGATATGTCAACCATGAGTGCTAATGTATCGTGTGAGGATAGCTCTGACCTGCTGCCTCGGTCTTGTTTGTCTGACTCGGCTGTCAATGATATGTCCCGACACGAATCCATCGACGAACATCACCATCGATCAGTTTCCAGCAGTTCGGATCATCAACTTCAACGTAGAGGCACCCTGAGGCGTGGACGGCCAAATTCTCTTAAAGCTGGACTGCTTCAAGGCGAAAAAGACAATATCATGAAGTTGAGGCGAAGTTTTGGCCTTGATAAATCAGAGATTGGTGAGCCTGTGCCTCTGTATATACCCGATACTTCAGGCTATGGGAACATGATGCAGCTTGGGGACAACTCTAGTGGAAGTCAGACAGACCAAGACAAGGACAATAACTCTATGGACATTTCGGAACTAATATCGGAGCAAAAATCTAGTAATTCAATAGTGTCAGATGAAAATACTGTCAGTAGTAATGATACAGATACGGCAACTGGATACAGAGAATCACTTAACTCTGATTCTAAATCTCCAGGGAGTGACAATTCTTCTACAGAGGAGAGTCATGTGAAAGTTGTAAAAATTAACTCTCACGAGAGCATGGACAGTCTACTGAGTGGTCAAACAGATTGCTCCCCACCCTCACCAAAAACAGAAAAGAAAAACTTCCCAAGGTCTATTTCCACTGATAGTGGGAAAGGATCCATGTGTGAGGAAATGGGTGTTTTAGAAAACACAGACAGTTCTAAAACTAGGACTTATACAGTGGTAGAAAGTCAAAAAGTCAGTACAAGTAAAATGGATGGTGAGCCGAGGTGCTCAGAACAAGCAGTAAATCAAACTTCCTCAGCCAAAGACACTGACAAGAAGATGAAGCGGTTTGTTTCTTCGTTAGATATGAAGACAATGACTGCTAGTGTTAGCAGGTCACACAGTCTTCACGTAAGTTCCGTGTCGAGGAAAATTCAAAACCACACTCCAAATCTTCAGATTTCATCAGAGACACATAACCTGCTGTTGAGAGCAGGGTACTTGGGGACCAAACAGAAGGACACGTCCAAGGAGGATGTTCAGGTGATGGGTCCGCCCCCAAATATTCTCAAACACGCAGATACCGCCATCCCAAAACATGAGAGCATCATGGAGCTACAAACAAACATGAGCGGCAAAGTGAAACACTGTGTGAAAAGTCTGGAGACAGATGTTGTTGATCGCCATGCCTCTCCGTACAGATTTGCCAATTCTGTGTCGCGCAAAAGAGGCTGCTCCCCTGTTAGAATACCAACAATTTTCGCAAAAAATGAAAAAGAGGCTGCCTTGATGAAGGAAGTCGTTCAGGTGAATCCAAGGCTAGGTAAAGGTCAGGCTAGACTGCCAATTTCTACGCACCTTCTGAAGCCAACCGAGTCTGCGGCATCAACAGATCAACACAAGCCAACTGCTGGGGCTTCAAGTAGGCTGTCCCGCAAGCCGAGTATCTACTACACAAAAGATCAGGACAGACCAAACTTCAATCCATCAGTCAAAAAGACAACTGGTATCGCTGAAGAGTCAATGGACACATCAGATATTACAGCTGTGAAGAATAAGGAAAACTCCAGTTTTCAGAATGAAGGTGATCACACACCAAAGGATCTCAAACTCTCCAACTCTTACAGGGATTCAACAGATGATGTCTCTACTCCTCTCAGTGAAAAAGTTGAACAGGACAATTCCTTTGATCTAGATGCGACACCAACCAATGCTAACTTTTCTAAGGTGCCGGGCATCAAAATGCCCATCTTACCTGGCAACCTTGGCGAGCGGGTCCTATTGAGAACGTCGGGAGGACATACACCGCGACACATCAACAGGACCACATCAAAGTCGCCTCGCTCTCCAATCAAACCAGTAAAGCGTCTGGGATCGCCAGGGTCACCCTGTCGTAACACACCACGTAGACACACATCTCCCGGGCGACAGAACAGGGCGCGGCTCAGCTCTATCCCTCACCACCTACAAGGGGATATGAGCAGTGTGTGAGTAGTGTGTGTGAGCTGGGGGGCTTGTTGTCCTGTACAAATTCAGTCTAGCTTTGGTATTGTGGGAGCTTTAGATTTTACCAATTTCATACTAGTTTTATTGGCTACATTCTGATACAGGGTTTATCTGAGAGATGATTTCTGATATTTAAGTTGAGCTTGATGGTAAGATGTTATTTAATAGACTATGAAGTAGACCAACTTGGTTATGTTAGCACTGTGAACATTGTCATACATAAAGTCTCTACTTCAATATTAGAAACAGCATATCACTTTTGCTTGGCATACTGTTGAACTGAAGTTTAGACTTTGGTGCGACAAGTTTGTCTCTGGTTTAGTATTCAAAATATCCAGCCAATGAAATGAAATGCTGCAATACAGTATATCATTTTCCAATTATGTGACATTATATGTTTTATGGGTTGGACTGTTTAATTCGTATTCTGATGGGGTGTTTATGGTATTAAAACTCTAGGAGTACTTTACTCAGAAAGTATTATATAAACTTTTGTGCTTTTAGCTAGGAGGAAGTTGAGTGTGGTTTCTGTCTATTGGTCGGGAGTAAGTTTGTGATGTGTGGTGTTTGTCATTTTGCCTATTATTATCTTTAACCTTTAGAGTATGAACATTTTTAAATCGTTTCCTTGCATGTGTGCTCCCGTTTCTCATTTACCATTAATTTTTATGTCGAGTAGTATATTCAGCTGTAAAGCGAAATGTTTGTCATAATATTTAAATGTATGCCAATGCAAGTTGTTTACATACATGATTTTTTTTTACTTGATATGTTAGTGCAATCATTGATGAACATATTCTAACTTTGCTCAAGCAGTAAGTGAATTTTCAGATTTTGAGGTAGAGAAATGAAGAAGAAACCGGTCTCTTTGAGATAGGAAAATGAAGGAGAAACTGGTTTCTAGAAAAGATTTTCACAAGATCCCTGTTTATATTGGAAATCATTGTGTTGCCCCTATGACGCAGTATTGTTTTATCAATATTTGGTTCCTTATGTCTATCTGGGTGCTTTATAAGCCATGGCGAGTTGAGGTGACCACAATGATAGGCTTTATATTTGGTTAGTTTTAGACCTGTACGCTTGTAACTTTATAGGAATGCTTATTAGAAATAATACCTGAATGCATGCATTGTACATGACTACAAGTTTTTCAACAAGGATTGTCGAAGTTTGTGTGAATTGTTTTAGCTCTAACTTTTTCTCCTCTGTACCTGTCCTCATTCCTATTAACTGTAGAAATTGTAAATATGTGTACCGTTTATACTCCGTGATAATTTATACCAATATAATCATGTTTTAAACAAACCTAATATGGTTTTAAAATATTGAATTTCAATATGACAACAAAAACAGTAAATTGACGTGGCATTATACTGTACATAATGCTGTGTGCTTAGAATTTCCACAAGTCTTATAGTGTATACTGATTTGTTGGAAAATTGATAGTGTCAATATGGCTAATTTGTACAATTCATTGCAATAATTCGGAATCGTAATATCAAAATTGTTTTCAACTGAAATGTTGAATTTTTAACATGTATTGGATGTCGTAGTCATAAAAAACAGTTTTGAAGCTAGAATTATTGAATCAAACAGAATATTGCACACAAAGTGCCCAACAAAACTTCTTAAAACAGATTAAGCTGAAGTTGAAGTCAACAATTAAGTCATACCTATAATATGAATGTTAATATCATTTGTAGTACATTTCCAAACACTATCTTCTTGTACATACTCAATGCTAAAAGTAAAGAATCCTAAATCTTCTCTCCAGAATTTTTTTGAGTGAAGTTATCAAGTTTGTTTGTGTTGACATCATATTCTTGTGATATGGTAGGTGTGAATATCGATGACACACAATGCTGGTATTTCCTTCTGAGAAGGTTGTTGGTTGTAAGTAAACGCTTGGCTTTCAAAATGCTGAAAATGTTCTATTTTCTAGTCGTCTTGCCAACTCTTGTTAAGTTTTTTAGTTTGATCAGGAAAATATGTTGAAAATAAACTGTGATTTCATATAAATACTGGAGAAACTCAATTATCCTGTATAAGTTTTTGGAATGTTCATAGATTGATTTCAAATTTCTGTTCAATGGTGTATTAAATACTACAGTTCATATATAGATTCTTGGTAAATCTCACAGAATTGCTGATACTTTGGAACCAATTTGAAAATCAGAAGATTTTAAGCTATAGTAGAAAAATGTCGCATGCTGATCAACTGTTCAATTAACATTTCTCTTGATAACGGTAAACTTTGTTGTAAAGATTAGAAGGCTTTTAGAAAAAAATGGCATTTCAATATTCTAGTCTAAATTCATGCTCATATTTAAAGTATTCCAAGATATTTCATAGAACATTGTATTTAATATTTTGAGGGCTAATCAAAAGAATTCATCTGCCACAGATGCCCATAGTGTGAAAACAACTTATAAACAAACCATGTTCAACAGTTCAATGAAATGGTCTAGTGGCATGATCTCCTGTTTCAATCTGTCTCGTCATTTAAATTTTTTTTTTTACAACATTCTCATAGATAATACCTCATCAGTGAACCAGATGTCTTTGACGATCTACCGCAGACAGTCACTGTTAAGCAGTGCTGCATTGTCATGTTATAAACAAAACCAGTTCTCTATCTACAAAATAATTTAGTTGCAACAATAGTTCTTAGATTGGATTTAATTTAGTTTTTGACAGAGAAGTCTGGTTATATTCTTATCAGATAAATCAGTGTTTCTTTTGAAGATGATTGTATTTTTTCGGCATTAAACCCCACCCTTTTAGCTGTCAGGTTTGTTTCCTTATTTGAAATATTGTATATCCGCACTTCAGGTGAAAGAACCAATTTCTCATAAGTACAACTTTCCTGATTGGTGGATACAGATTTCTATTAGAGCATAGTTAGTCATCCCACTCCATATAACTCGACCTTTCTTATACAATGTATTGACAAAATTCTTACAAAGTTGAAAGTCTTTTCACCATCTTGATAGAGATTTTATTACTACATTAATGTTTTGTGATAGTTTGATTTCTTTATCAGCATAAGTAGAAGGATTTTGTTTCAGCAATATTTGTATGGAAGAAAAATACTGATTATTTTTGGGGTACTTCGGTACAGTATACCTGGTTTTCAAATTCTGTCTATGTACATTTACTTTTGTTCATGAATCCGAACCTGGAGAATTCATTGTGTTATTTTCAGCAGAACAAATGTGTTACAGACAATGTGACTAAGTGGGGACCTGCCCTGCTATTTTGAAGGACAATGCTAAAAACAGTGATACTAATTGAATCTAAACTGTACTGTTACTGACTGGTTCTCTTTGCTTTACAGCTGGGCTGTGAATCTCGAATCGCACAATCACAATTATATTCCAGTGTAATCATGAGATTTTAATCAAGAATCATACATTGCTTTAGCTGCCATACGATAATGTATTAAAATATATGCGAAAGTATCAAAATTTGTCTGGTGTTATTGACAATTATATTTTTGTCTTCTCCTGAAGAGCAAGTGAGCTTGTGTTGTGCTGTCTGTCCGTCATATAGAGTCAAATTTCTCCTTTGAATAACTTCTTCTCAAAAGGCCTACAATGATAATAGCATGCTGGGATAAACGGGTTACCAAGTTTGTTTAAATAAATGACCTTGACCAACTTTGAACGTCGTATGGGTCAAATATGTTCTTTAAACTATTTTTTTCTCAATAACCATAATGCACTGGGTACTGATGTTAGTCCTGTATATTGCTGGGACCAAGTTTGTTCAAATGGATGACTTTGGCCAACTTTTAAGGTCATGAGTCAAGTGTATTCAAATAAATTACATTGACTCTCTTGCAAGATCACACAGAGAATCCAAGAAGACAATTGTACGAATTAGTTCCCCACAGAATGTAACCTTACCAAGATGAACTCGAGCACCAAGTATAAAGTCCAGTAGTGTAGGAGATAGAACCAGGACAAAATCTTTTTAAATGTAGGTCAAAGATCAAACAAAATGTAGGTCAAAGTGACCTACTTTTGATACATAATACACCATCTCACCAAGGTGAATCAAAATACAGTACCAAGTATGTGGTTTGAGTGTAGGAGATAAATCCCTAACAAAGTTTTTTTGATAAAATCGTAGGTCAGAGTGACCTACTTTTGATACATTATCTAACTGAATTAATCTCCAGTGTGTTGTTGTATAGGGGAGAGAGCCCAGAAAATTCTGGTTCTTTGATGTAGGTCAGGGTGATCTAAGTTTAATATATGACACTGCTCACCAAGGTATACCTATACCCCAAGTATGTGGGTCAAGTGAATTGAAGTGCAGGCGATAAAGCCCAAACAAACTTTTAATGTAGGTCAGGGTGATATACTTTGATATATGACACTCCGCCTTACTAAGGTAAACATACCCCAAGAATGAATTTCCTGTTTGTTGTAGCTTGGACAAACTTTTATTAAATGTAGGTCAGAGTGACCAATGTTTGATATATGACACTGCCTCACCAAGGTGATCTTGGACTCAAAGTATGAAGTTCCAATGACTAGTAGTGAAGCAGATGGACAAAACTATAGTGCCCCATCCCGCCATTCCAGTTAGGAGAATAATAACCAATATGCTCTTGGTTATTTTATTTCTGTGGTAGCCAGGCGTTAGGCTAAATGATAGTCTTTACGCTGCAGAGCAATTGAGACCTGCTGGGCCTCCAGTTTAATTCACCTGCCCCAAAGACTGATGTGGCATCTGTCCGGCACTTTCACTTTTCAACCATTTCACCTCTATATAACAGGAGTGAAGTATACCATACATTGATATAAAATGTTCAAATAAATTACCTTCAATAATAATTAAGGCCAGGGTCATATTTTTTATATACAACTTTTAAAACAACTTCTCACTAACCAAAAGGCCTAGGATATTTAGCCAGTATCTTGCTAGAATGAAGGGCTACAAAATGTGTTCAAATGAATGACCTTCACTTACATTCAAGGTTGAATATGTTGAAATCTTAAAATCACTCCTTTGAATAATTATGAAGCATAGAGTGATGACATTTGGCAAGTAGCATGCTGAAATGAAGTCATACTAAGTTTGTTCAAATCAATGAACTTCCCCATTTTCAAAGTCACAGAAGTTGAATACCTTTAGGTGATTATGAGGCCTGGGGTAACGATATCAATATATGACTGTTGGCATATGATATTTGGCCAGTAGCATGCTCTGTTAAAGTTTTACCAAGTTTGTTGACTTTTACCCACTTTCAAGGTCAGACAAGAGTTTTTTTTTCCAGTGGCTGTATTTTAGTCCACTTCTGGACCATGGATCGCCTGTTTTGGAGTTTAATTTTTCTAATATCTTGTGCAAAAGACTGACCTCATATTTAAGTATTAGCCAAACAATGAGTCAGACAGGCCACCAGCCTATATTTTAAGACCTAAACAACAAGTAAATTGTTGAGAATGGCATCAAATCTGAAGTTCATTTTCAAACTTTGTGATCTTCTAAATTTTGTCATGCAATAAAACAGGCAAGTCGTTACTTTTTCCAAATTCTCTGCCAAGAGTTGAAACTAGGACCACCGGCTTAATAGTCTCTCATTACCGAATTCGAATGAGCTATAGAGGAAGTCTTCCTAGCCGAGTCAGTAGGAATTTGCAAGCATTTTACCAGGGTGACATATACCCCCACCCTCTTGAGGAAAGTACTCGTCCCAATTATTCCATGGAATCCTGGACATCTGGCATACCAGTCATGCAACATGCTCTCTTCTGATGAGCTTAAAAGAAATTTATCTTCCAAGTTGGGCTATTGAGGATCGGTGAGACGAGAATTGAGGAAACAGCCGAAGTTTGATTCCAACCTGTCTTCTCTGTTACAATTACAACATAACAACACGCTGGATTTTATATACAGGTTTGTACACATTTACATTTTATTGTTCTTGAAATTATAATTGCACATTGTGTTGGAAGTAACAATAGATTCTACATAATTATATAAATAGCTATACAAATAGAGTCCCCAGAATTTATTGTGCTTCAACAGCTACAAGGTCAATCTACATGTACTCATTTAAAATTATATTATAACTAATATTAGAAATTCATATTACCTCAACATTCAAGAAATTAATGTAAGCATAGAGCATAACCTGATACTTGACAACAAATTTCACAATCTCTATGAAAATTCTTGAAAAAAAATTGTTTTTAAAAATTACAACATTACATAATTTCCACACTGAAGAGAACAAACGAATTTCAAATGTCATTTCTTTTGTGAAAAGCCCTCCCAATAGCTAGACTTACAGAAGTAGGTAGATTGGTGCCCTCCCAACAGCTGCAGATAAAATAATACCTTACATTTATGTGGAAACCTGACTCCTGGATCATTAAACAATCGTAGACTTCAGTATGTTAAGCCAATCACATACGATGTCACTTTTCCTGATGTTATCATTGATTGGTCAAGTCCGAACTTGAAGTCGACTTCATACGGTTTCATGATCCTATGGCAAGATCACTCCAAGCTACGATCTAGTACACAGACAAAATAAGACTTCAATATAAAAATCTGTTACTCGCTTTCTGACCACTGAGTATTAACAAATGTTTCTTTGTAGAATCTTTGCTTCACAGTACAACTATGGCCAGGCAATCATTATGAAGATTGTAAAGACCTAAAACTATTTCTAGTAGTAAAATGTTCTGCGACATACAGAATCGGAGATTCTCCTAAAGGTTCTTTGACAGAAAAATCTTTTCCTTTTTCAGAAAACATTCACACAAAATAATTATCATTGACAGTAACAAAATATATAACTTGCTTATCAAATTCTGCAGCACTTTGAATCTGGTTATGCACCTTCTAATCAATATAAAGTACAATTAATCCTGTTTAGTGTTTAATTCATTATACACATTTAAATTGTTACTTATACATGTACACCTCATGACGACCCATAAAGAAACTACAGGAAATTGTTTAAATCTGTCAAAATTTGATACATGTACCGTACCATTTTCACAAGTTAAGAATGATTTTTCACTTTTTTCAAAATGTTAAGAAGAATGGTTGAATTTTTATGTTATACCCTAGGTATATAAGATACAATAAGTTTTTTGCAACTTTACTAAAGAAAACAATCATAAGAGTATATGAAATCTTATAGTTTTTGACAAGCATTGTCTTTTTAAAAAAAAATAGTCTGAAAAAATGAAACTATCAAAGGTACTCAAGAATAAATACAATATCAATTTCTCCTATAACATTACTGATGTACGTTGTATACAATAAATCTCCGGATGCTTTCCTTCAGGGACTAGAGACAGTCAGTCTCTAATATTGGACCAGTCTTATCCCTGTAAATAATGTGTTAAAATGTATGATAAATGGATATTAATATCACTTTCTACAAAATTCACAAATGATTCTGAAATGTTATTGTAGATACTGGACAAAACAACCATGTGACTTATCTAATGATGTACCACTGGAATGCTTCAATATAGAATACACATACACACAAATCAAATGAGAAAGTACTGTCTCTACCCATTAAGTCACCCAGCACTTATAAGTGTGTATATATAGTAAGTAATACAACTCTCTAACAAAATCAGACATCAAGCTATATTTCTACACTATCTGACAACGTCTACCACTGGTGTATTACATCATATTTATTTTCTGTTTAACCTAACTCTTTCAGCAATGTAGACTACAATGCATTCATCCAATTGAGTGTATGGTAATCTGCTCAAGTAAACTAGAGGGCATAATATACTGAATAACATCAACCATTGGAGTCAGATGGTCTTTTTTCACTCTTAAATATTTGTACTGCATCATTGGTACAAACACTCCCATTTCAAAAAGTTAACATTATTGATAATCATGGTTCTTGTTATTTCATGTCAGATCAAGAAATTAGTGAATGTTTGCACATTACAAAAGTTACATGTTATTCTTAATTACACCGTATACCATCTCTTATTTTTTACAGGGATATCTTTTTCTATTTCTTCACCGAGAACTAATACACAAAACTGGCAATTACATAAAAGTTGACAATTTGACAGATATTCAGATAAAACACAGCCATAGGGTCTGATGGAATTCAGAAACTTCCACTTATCAACATGTAAGCTAGGGAAATCCTCCAGACCTGACTCTGGATCTGCCACTGATTATCTGATCTCAAACTGAACCCTACTTCCTACTGAAATCCATACATCCAAAACTAATATAAGTCAGACGACCTGGAAAAGTCACCAGTTCAATGGAAGATGATCACGATCTTTGATGGTACTAAGTCACTGAAGAGTTATCATTCCAGCGAAGACAACATGAGAAGTTGTTTTAACACTTTCGTCTGACTCGTTTCTCTAATTTCTCCTGCGAGGAACATTTCATCTACAACACTGTAGACCTGTGGTAAGGAAAAAAAGACAAAATATCAATAACAGTCGATCCTCGTTATCTCGATGTCTGCAAGACCTACGGAAAACCTGGACTTATTGGAGTATTCAAATTATCAAGTGCATTGATATGCATTGTAAGAAGTTTGGCAGGGATCAACAAAAAACTTCTAATTGAATGGGGTCTTCATGTTTTACAAGTCTGAGGTGTAAACAAGGTTTAACTGTATATATCATTAATTATAATATATGGAATTTTTAAAGGATCAAGTGGAAAATAGTTTTGCAGACATCTTTATTTCTACACATTTCACAATACAAAGGATAGAATTTGTTATCAGGACTCTTAGTAACCAAATGATAACAATACCACCAAACTCCCAATCACTATCTTATTACTTATTCACTCACCTTATAAAAGTTAAACACTAGATCTAATTCACAGACATTGTGGAAGTATTCATTTAAAACTTCTACAAAATTGTGAATAGCTTCTAGATACATTAGGTTGTTATCGCTGACGTCCACACATATGCAGAAGTATAACCCAGCATATCGCCTGTAAACAATCTTGAAATTCCGGAACTGGAAAAACAAATTGAATAACCTGAATATCAATATATATCTATAATTATTCACCCAAATATCACATTTTATCATGTCAACAGATATATCCTCAATTATGAACAACTTTTTGCTAAATTATAAAACTTTTTCAGTACTCTAAATCATATGCAATCTTTGCTGTACTCTAAATATGAATTCTTTTCTCCTGCTCCATGGAATCACTGTTTAAAGGAGTAATACTAAGCTACCAAAAACTTATTGGGTCTTTTAGAGTTGCCTCCCTTTTGGTACGCAGTATGACATTGTTATATTGCTAGGAAACCAATTTAAATATGCAGAAAACTGTAGACTGAAAGCATCATTTACATAGCCAACTAATGATTAATGTAAATATCTTCCCTAAAGGGAGACAACTCTTGTTTACAAAAAATATCCAATACTGGTATTTATTTCAAATTATTGAATTCTCAACCCATATAACTCACAAATGCTATAGGAACAGTAACACCAAAGAACAAAGATTGTGTATTTCATTTGATAAATGGTATTACAGAAGAAAAATGTTCTCTTGCATAAATTGATAAAATATCAAAAAACTTTCCAAATCAATATTATCAGACTAATATATACTTTATAAAACAAGGAATATACTCAAAATTTCCTACATTTGCTTCAATGATCAAAAGGCTTTTTATAATATTACTTCCATGTACAATTTTCAAAGACTACAATTAGAACAACATTATAGATACCTCGACAAAGTTGGTGTGTTTCGCATCCCTCACAGTGACCACAGCATGCACCTCCTCAATGAGTTTCTGTTTCTCATCATCATCAAAGTGCATGTACCACTTGGCGAGGCGAGTTTTGCCTGCCCTGTTCTGTATCAGTATAAACTTGATCTGCAAGTAATAAATATCTTGTCATGATAAATAATATCAATTGTATATCATCAAAACAGTAATAAGTTGTCAATTCTATACTGTATATTGATTGACCTGAAATAAATATTTGGATTAACAATTATATATATACACATATATTATCAACCACTGGGCTGAAGGAAAAGTCCCTCTGGTACTAATGGGAAGATAGAAGGCTACTGTATGCCAGACTCATGCATGCATTAAACCTTACTAGGTGATAATATATCTAGGGCTGGCAGTAGAATCATTATTTAGGGTCGGTAGCTATAGGGATACCTGAAACACAAATAATGTTTTGGCCTAATGTCCAGCCCCTGTGGTGTAAAAAGGTGTGCATTGATAAATTTCCATTTAGCTCAATGGTAGAGCAACAGGATGGAAATCCAAAGGTCAAGTTTGAGCCCTAGAAACAGCACATTCTTTATCACTTTTCCTCATTCTATTACAAACTGTTCAAGATAGCTAGGAGAACCATTGGATGAGAGCAAAATAACCTGGGTTTGTGAGTGAAAGAAAATAGGGGGTAGTGCAAAATTCATGCATTGATAAAACAAGCTGTAGGAAATTTCCATTTAGCTCAATGGTAGAGCATCAGACTGCAGGAGTACAGACTGCAGCTGCAGGTAAAGAGTTGCGGGTTCAAGCCCCAGCAATGGCACAATCCTGATCACTATTCCTTGTCATGTTACAGTGGTTTATTCAAACATGTTTATGTTAGCTTTCATTGGCAATCTTCCTTTTTCTCAATATTTTCAATATACAAATGTATAAACGTGTATATACAATGTCTATTACATGATACTGATAGATTGACCAGCCAAGCATTCCGAGATCTACTGTGCTATGTCAATAAAAAAATGGGACATTGCACAATTAGGAGACATGGCGAACCTACAAATGAAAATTAAGAATGATCCAATGCACTTCTCAAGAAATAACGACTGACTACTGTCGATTTATCAACATCGACATGACGTATCGCTGGTGACTTGATGATTGTCATTTGCGGATTGTTCCCGACAATTAATCTCAGTATATTAAAAGGTTTCTGAAGCTTTATGAAATATTCACTTCATTATACATTTTAGAATGGAGAAAACATAATTATTATGGTAAAACTCGAAGAAAGGCACTGGAAATTATTATTCTTACCATTTTCGGTCGATTACCGGAACTAGGAACCCTCCCCTTTTTGCACATGCGTAAACAATCATATCCGGATTTGATAGTAATCATAGTTATTAAAGCGTTTAGCTTTAACATATTTTCAGCTGGGTGTGTTGAAGCTTCTCATTCACATAGAAAATATCAAAACAACGTGCAAATTAGAAAGCATGGAAAACAGAATACATGATTCCAGGACAAGAGTGACACTACTTGAACACGGCCTAGAAAATGTAAATAACTTTTATGTTAAACTAGGAGGTCCCGAGAGTAGAGATACATGTATGGCATGACGGCCTAGAAAATATAAATAACTTTAAAGTGACTGAAACTAGGAGGTCTCGGGAGTAGAGATATGGCATGCACCGCATCGTGATACTGATATAGCTGTCAATGACCTGATCACAGACATTTTTACTATCAAACTTTCATGCTTGGTACTTTGTATGTTGGGTTACATTGATCGACAACAGTGACACGTTACAATGGGGTCGATTTGTTATGTTTAAATGGGGTGCCAGACTTTTCGCCCCAATGTCCCATGCCTGAATGTCCCAATTCTTTTTCTTATAGCCCCAATTTATTTTTACATTGTCCCAAATACCATGTCATATTGTCCCAAAATGTTTGGGACGAACGGATCGATTCGCCCAATCCCAGATCGCCCCATCATGCCACATAGTCGGAAGAGTTCTGACCCACTAAATATTTTGACGACAGACGGGTGCAAGAGTCAGAATTCCGCCTAAGTAAAAAAGTGGAAATTTTACCGACCCGTTTAAGCCGTGTTTTATAACATGAAACATTTTTTGATCACATGTAAAATAGGTAGCAATGGAAAGAACAGATATTTTTCTTCTAACCTACACATTTAATCAAGTCACAGGAGGTAGTAAATTAACTGTCGACACCCATTTCCAAAAAAAAAACCAGCTTCCTGACATCTGTTTGAAAATGGCAGCATGTCGCAAGATCCGACGAGAATTTCTTTCTGAACTATCTATTTTTCATCACGTGACGTTAGGCAGCAGCCATTTTGAAGCTGATGTCAGGAAACTGATTATTTTTTTAGAAATGAATGGTCTAGGGGCCCAAAAAGGTTAAATTGGCTTAATTTTACCAATAATTCTGCATACCCAAGTATGCTTGGATCAAATACCTGATCCTAAATGGAAAGGTCTTACAGTGCTTTATTGACATTGTGAATTTTATTACCCCAATAGATATTGTTACGTTATAATGTTTTTGTGATGTGACAAAAACAAACAGTACAAGACAAATACAGTCTTTTGACTGTTAACTCTGTCTTTTAACTAGGTCAACAGTACAGATTTCCCCGGTGCTTACAAAGGATATGATGATACTTGGAGCCAAAGAAAATTTGAAAAGGTATAGTTCTTTACCATGATACAACTTTAGTAATAATCACCAATCTCTAGTTTATTTGTCTTTTTGGGATTCAAGTACACAATACACTGCAGGAAAAAACAAGATTAACCATGTTCTAAAACTTGTTTTACATTGACAATTTAAATGCTTACCGGTACTGTAAATCTTATTTTACAGTGATGTGAGCTTTTGACAAGTATCCTAATTCCATTGATCAAAGTAATTACCAGAAAGTGTCGTTGTGATGAAGAGGCGATCATTTTTTTATTAATCATTCAAATCATTACATATCCTCTTTTTCGTTGTAGAATTTCCGTGTTGACGTGGTTAAAATGGGAGATGATGAACTGGAGTTTGACATGATTGGCATTGATGCTGCCATTGCAAATGCTTTCCGCAGAATTCTATTATCTGAGGTAAGAATAAGTGAGGGTAAAATCATATTAACATACCAGGTAGTTTGTAATTTTGAAGATTTGTTCAAAAATTAAAATGGAACATATAATTAGTAAAAGACTGTTTTTTTGTCCTAGGTGCCAACCATGGCCATAGAAAAAGTGTATATCTACAACAACACATCAATCATACAGGACGAGGTCCTGTCTCACAGACTAGGACTCATCCCCATCAAGGCCGACCCTCGTCTGTTTGAATACAGATCTGACGGTGAGTATATCAGTCTAACAGGTATCTCATTCTCCTGTAGCTATGTACATCCTTTATACTTCTGTTCAATGGTTTAAATATGACTATTCCTTCTGTAAATCATTATACATCAAATGTATAAAAGTATCTTTTTTTTTCGTAAAAAAGGCCCCTTGGAAGTTAGGCTGTAATTTCCAATTTGTTATCATAAAATAGCCAATTGAAAGTGCAATAAATTTGATAGGCATTTTCTGAGAAATAATCTGAGCTGAGGCATTTGTTACTTTACTGGTGAAAATTCTTAATTTTATGGACCCTTGACCCAGGAAAGAAGATATACATAAATCCCTGTTTTATACAAACCAGAGTATATCAGAGTAGAGTCTTGTCTGCGACTTCAGGAAAGACTAGCTTTCTCCGGAGAACAACTAATCCCACAGATAAATGCTTCATTCAAAACGTCAATAATCTTAAATCATAAGATTATAAAATGCTAAAACTTTTTAAATCATTACAAGGTCAGAGATGCAGAAGGTTCAAATTGTAAACTTCTTATTGAGTACTGTTGTTTCTATACTACCAATTAAATGAGACAATTGTTAAGGGACATTGTACATTTTGAGGACAATTAACATTATCTTCATTAATACTTACAGGTGACAATGAAGGGACAGCAGAGGACACGATAGAGTTCCAGCTCAAGGTCAAGTGTACCAAAAATACCCATGCCAAGGACACCACAGACCCCGATGAACTCTACAAGGACCACAAAGGTAGGCTCGTCCTGAGGGTAGAACACAAAGTGTCTTTAATTACACTGAAACATGATGTAAAGAAACACAAGGGGCATCCCAAGTTATTAAAATACCACATATGTTCATTCACTACGCTCGTTTATCAGTAGAAATAATAACAAAATGACATAATTGTGTCGGCTTCATAAAACAACTTGCCTATATCTACACTACTACACACATTTGATAATGGCACTTGCATTCTCTAGTAACAATATTAGGTCATTTAGTTTATTTCCATACTTTTACTTTGGATAAAGAAAATAAAAAATAACATATTATTTGTTCTCATTCTCGTAAGAACGTTTGCTTAACTCTTGTTAATTACATTGTATTGGTTGACAAAGACTGACATCAAAAATTAATTGCTGAGAATGAGAACAAATATTTTATCTTTTTGTGAAAAGTTATGAGTTCACCTATTAAAAAGTGAATGCCTCTTAAAAGCTCCATGCTTCTCTTTGGTTGACAGCAGGTGCATTCGGGTCACACTGACACATCTAGTTTTAAACATAATAGGTTATCTGATATTAAACACAGCAAAGTTATTCTTGTTTTTAATTTTCTTTTTCAGTAACAACAAAACATTTCAAATGGATTCCTGTTGGAAAACAAGCAGAAATTGTAAGTATTGTAATAGGTCATTGATGAACATGTCTTCTCTTTCATAGACAAACTGCATAATATATCATTGTGGTAAAATATATTACAAAGTCAACAACATAATCCGAGAGATGCATTTTAACTTTATTGATGTAATTTGAAAGTGATCTTTCGAATTAGATGATGTAAGTAAGTAAATTTTCCAACAGCTTTGTGATTATATTACAAATGACTTATTGAGATTGTACTGAACCATGCAAATTATAATTTGTTTAGAAATAAGATACTGACAGCAGGAAAGATGATAGTTGAAAGTAGTTAGGAATACCATACCATTCCATTGACTATTTTATTGAGATGGTACTGAACCATGCAAAATATAATTAGTTTAGAAATAAGATACTAACAGCAAGAAAGATGATAGTTGAAAGTAGTTAGGAATACCATACCATTCCATTGACTATTTTATTGAGATGGTACTGAACCATGCAAAATATAATTAGTTTAGAATAAGATACTAACAGCAAGAAAGATGATAGTTGAAAGAAGTTAGGAATACCATACCATTTCATTGCTAAAAGTCATTTCAGATGTCATACATGTATCCTAGTGACTACAGATGTATGGTAAGCTTACACTTGTACTCTACATTTACAGTTCAAGGAAGGTGACATACGTCCTGTGAATGATGATATCCTGATAGCCAAGCTACGACCAGGACAGGTATGTCTAAAGAAAAACAAAAACTTTGTTTGAATAGAGTAGCTTAAGTCTAAAGGACTGAAACTGAACTAGACCAGTCTTGTTTATTGAATTGTCAAAACGATTGATCTTGAGTCAGTATATAGTGCATGAATTACAACTTGTGATATCAACGTTTACTCAAATATTATATCACATCACTTAGGTAATTAATAAATACTCACTGATCTATTGAAGGAGCTGGATTTAAAACTACAGTGTGTTAAAGGACTAGGAAAGGACCATGCAAAGTTTTCTCCTGTTGGTAAGTCTGTCACATAGAGACATTTCTTAAAAAAAAAAAGAAAGGCTTTTGTTTGGGGTCAAATTGGCAAAAATAAAATCCTCCTAAAGGATTTAAAGGTTCTAAGGAACCCTATCACATCTGTCCTGGTCTATGATTTTCATTTACCCTGGTTTACCCATTCTCCTCTTTCAAAATTTCAAAAATCGTTCTTTCTGATCCAGATATGCTAGAGAGACCGTGGTGGCCAACTGGTTAAAGCGTTTAAACAGTTTAACATTCTGCTACTGCTAGCCCTCCATCTCTGGGTCGCTGGATTTAGTCATATCAGGTACAAACCATTGGTCCGTGGCTTTTTCTCTGGGACTCCAGCTTCCTCCAACACTAAAACTTGGCACATCCTTATACACCCCCCCCCCCCAAACCTCACCCCCCCCCCCCCCAAAACTTCACCCCCCCACCGCAACGAAGTTAGGAGGGGTGTACTGGAATTCTTACACTGCTTGGCCAATTTCAATGAAACTTCACACAGATATAAAGGACCCTGTGTTAATGTGCATGCAACATTTCTTTTCTAAAATTTATGGTAGCTATGGTAACCAGTCACTATAAACAGGTTTTCTGTAGAAAAAGTTTGTCCGGACAACTCCTCTTAAACCGCTTGGCCAATTTCTCAGTTGTATTTTGCAAACAATATGGAGCGAGGGGGTATTAGTCAGCCATTGGCTTAAAGTTTTAGTTTCAAATGAAATTGTGAATTTCTTTATACTCTGAACTCAGGTAACACTTTGGATGGTTTTTAGTGATTTTGATTTATTTAAAGATATAGAACGTAGGGGTATATTTGGCTCATTCCCAGTGAAAATTTAAAAAGTTCAAACTTGATTCGAGTTGACATGGCTTTTAATACTTGTATTTCATGTGAGTGTTAAGGCCCATTGGGCCTCTTTTTCATAAGTTATTCATCAAGTTTTCCTGAAATGTATTTTTCTAAAGAACTACATCTCAGAAATTAGCTTACAAGTGTGCTCACACCAAGTTGGTAAATTCTTAATTGTTGTGAGATATTTCATGTCTTGTGACTTAAAATTATGGTTGTCTTACTTACACAGCCACAGCGTCCTACAGACTGTTGCCAGAAATCACCATACTACAACCAGTTATCAATCATTTGGCAGAAAAGTTGAAAAATTGCTTCTCCCCAGGAGTTATAGAAATAAAAAAAATTAACGGTGAGTGCTCATATAGATTCTACATATATAGAAACAGTAAAGGTTACAAGACACTGATATCCATACATAGGCCTCTGTAGAATCAACCATCATTAATTTAACTTGGTCAATATAAGGCAAGGGTTAATGCAGTAATAGATAAAGAAGATGTAATATTGTCTTCAGTAATACCAAATATGTTCACGAATGGGGCTAATATTTTGATATGAGCGTGCAGTGATGAAATGTCAAGGTCACCATTATTAAAAATCAAAACTGACACAAAATTATTAATGATAATTCTAGTGGCTGTATCTTTCATTAGCTTACACAAACATAAAATATATACCAGTAACTTTATGAAAAGCTGCCGGTGCAGCCAGTTCCATTATATTTCATACATGGCAGACAGCATGTGTATAATTTAAAGATACGTGTACTTGTATTACTTGTTATACCTTGTTAAAAACCTTACAACATGCAGTTATAGTATTTAAGATTTTGAATTTTGAATAAATGTTTTGTTTTTTAATTGGGTGTCAATATATAGGATGTTCATTTCAGTTCTAAAATTTGCTTTTGTTAAAAGATCTAGTTATAAACTTGATTTTGCACTGATTTCTTTGTGAAATTGGCATGATATATATTATATTATATATATGACAAATAGAAATGTTAGTACTAATAAATAAGATATTTTGAAGTGACAAATTGTACTGTTACTTGTAAAACAATGAGGAATACATGTTTTTTATCTGGATACACATTTTTCACAGGCCAGAACACAGCCTGTGTGAAGTCTGCGCGACATGACACCTGCAGCAGGGAGGTGTTCCGCCACGATGACTTGAAGGACCTTGTCCGATTGTCACGGGTCAGGGACCACTTCATCTGTAAGTCTGTTACTATGTAGGTCCTGATTCAGCATAGAATGTGATAAATAGTATTCAGACCATCACCAAGTTGCTGCCAAATATCTAGCGATATAGCTGCTTGCATTCACTTACTTAAGGATAAACATTTGCTTGGAAGTCAAACTTGCCAAGTCCTCACAGGTTCTGAATTCTTTTGCCCCTGAAATATCATAATAAACTTTCTAAAGAGTTCAAATGTGTCTAGTTGGGGCATCTCTGGATTTATACAAGTCTTTTTTGAAGGGAGAAAACTGTTGTTAGCTTAGAAGTAAAATGTTTTACAAGAGTTACCCCCCTTCCCTTGTAATATGTTAACCCTATTGCTTTCAGTTTCCGTGGAGTCGACAGGAGTGCTACCACCTGACATCTTGGTGACAGAGGCAGTGCGAGTATTGATGGGCAAGTGCCGAACATTTCTGACAGAACTATCAGAGGCCTCAGGAGCAACTTAACGCCTTTTGTTATATTGTTTTATATATGTTCGATTAAAAATATGAAAACTTATCTTTTTTTTTATCTAATTTGCGTTTTCTTTGAAATCAGTACAAGGAAATAAAAATATCTGGTATGCAAAGTAAGATTGCTTAATGTAGGTTGCCTTCCTTCTTTAGCACACATTTCATTCTTCGAAGTGCTAACACCAAGGTGGGGTTGTGGTGCCCAAATGGGTAAGTTGTCTGACATTCTGCTACAACTAGCCACCCCCTCCCACCTCGTGGGTTCCAGGCTTAAGTTGGGCAGTTGTCAGGTACTGGCTGTAGCTCGATGGTTTTTCTTGGTGTCTCCGGCTTTCCTCCACTACGAAAACCTGTTGATAAGATGCTAAGCACAATTAACAAACCAAACCAAATAGCACAAGGAGAAGGCTGAAGTGGCCAAATTGTTAAGGTGTCTAATATTCTGCTACCACTTGGCTTCCAGCACTGTGCCGTAGAACATTGGGTTTTCTCTGGAAACTGGCTTTTGTTGACCACTAAACGCTGAAACGTTTTTAAATGACGAACTGTTGAAGGCTCAATATACGTAACGTTCGGCAAAATTTGAAGCGAAAATCAAGCCTAATAACTTGATATATTTATAGATTTAGTTAAGATTAACTGATATCAGCAATATTCAAGATGAATTTTTACGCGGTTACCGGAACAGCAGCAGTTGAAACTCGGTATTTGTAAACACGCGTTCATTTCAAACTGTCTTCTAACTTTGGCTTGTTGTTGAAGTGGGCCCCACCTGAATTGTTTTCAATTCTTTGGATTTTTCTGTCAAAAGTTTTTGTTAGTTACAGCTCAGGTTTACTTCGTTCTAAGCTTATTTTTGCATGGTTATCACCTGGATTTTTCAGAATTTTTCACAATCACGAAACTTCCTGAAGTTACGTATATTGGGCCTTTAACAGGACGTAAAATTCAAACCAAGCTTCACAATAAGAATTTAATCAGAGTGTGAAAGATAAACTAGAGGAGTGCAGTGACTTTTGCCCTTATGCCATGACCTTGACCTTTGAAGACTACTGTCGACATCGTGGTTACTTGCATATCTGGTTTGTGAACGTGTGTATAAAACATTGCTCCAAGTAATGTTCACTGTTTCGTAACTCGGACTTTATAGTCGCGACTATTGGTATGCATTCGGTATTACTTAGGATATTCTTCCTGTGAGATCACACAAAGTTAATTTCTGACTTTTCTGCCGTTCTCTTCACCAAAGGTATGTGCTATCCTATGCCAATGTGTTTTCATGTTACTAACGGTGAATATTGCTGAATAAATTTCATCAGCTTATGAGTGTCACTTTTTGACAGTGTCAACATGTTTCTTGAATAAGGCCCAGAACAACGTTTTCTTAACTGTAGTTATTTGGTGTCGTTTATATTATTTTGTTTATAAAGGTATCGAAAGGTAAGATTGTCTTTCTGGGAGTGAAAATATCAGTTTTAAGTGCCGAGTTACAAGAATAGGCAGTGCTGTCATTTGTGTAATGTGTGTGTGGCGATTGCCGACAGGGAATAACAACCATCTTAAATGTTTACTGCATGTTCCATTCACCAACCTGGGTGAAATTACATCAATAAGAGAAAAAAGAAGAAAATGAGTTGTAGACCAAAAATAATTAGATCCCACATGACGCAATAGACGCAGCAAATATATTTTGGCCACTTTTGTGTCCCTAGTAGAGGACACAAATTAAACCCTCAACTTTGCTGGGAGTTTCCACATTAGATACATCTTGTAACATGCAGTGTAGGTTCTCATTTCTCAGTCTCTTGCATACTGTATCCTAAATAGTTATTGTTATTACTGTATCGATCAAAATTTAATAGGACAGGATTGAAACGGACGCAAGAACAGACAATAACCAATACAACAGATCCACTTTCGAGCAGAGAAAATACCACCCTGAGATGCAGGCAGTTTTAGAGGCGGTATGTTGGGGTATTCGTTTCCTTCCGATACATCGGATCTGATGCGAATCCCAAACACAGCAGGGGGTTAATAATCCCCAATGACGAAGCGGTTAATTACTTAATGAAGGTTTGGCATGGTGATGAATATGTTGGTAACATGGAGGGGGTCCTTTTTATTACCCTTTATATTCAGAATTCTCATCCGAAGTTGGAACTTCGACTACATTCACACCAGGTTTAAAATGGCAATGAGGAACCGTGATGGTGGATTTAGATACCTCCTGTTTTATACATTAGACCGCCAAATCAAGTAAAACACTGTCTAGACTAAGTTAATCATGCATCTTTGTGTAATGATGTTTGTTGTCTTCATAGCTGATATAGAATTCCTATCTGCCCTTTTCTTACTCAGCTATCCACAACACTTAACTCGATATTTGTCACTGACGGTTTACGTAATTGTACAGGTTTTCATAAAATTGGTATGTACAAGAACGCTGATAGCAACGTAAATGAAATACGTAATAAAATAAACGGCGAGACAATTTCTCTGGGGGCAGTGTTAAATATACCAGATTGAATCTTGTTTATAACCTGTCAAAACTGCAGATACTATCAACCAAGTGGCCAACGGGATATTGAAAATAAACCGTTTTAGTGTGAAATATGAGAACCCAATGGACAGGATGGTAACTGGCGTATGAAATCAACGCTAAATCTGACGGAAACCAGTAAATAAGAAAACACAATGTTATTATCTCTCACACTGTGATCAGATTTGGTAAACTGTTTTTGATTGCTGACAAATCAAGACAACTATCGGAATAAATCTCCGTGCTATTGATCAAACATTTGTTGAACATGTCTTCGAAAAATCTAGACAGACAGAGACTGACACGTAATTCTTCAACTTCTCAACTCTGCTTCTACATTAGTTTAGATATTTTGGATTCCAACCTTTTGGCCCCTAGCATCACTGAAGAGTCCTAGGAGGACGAAAAAGCTGTATGATGCAGTTTAATTCAATTTGTCAGCATACTGTATCTATTACTAAATGTAAAAGGTGCAGCATATGTGTGTGTTACGTCATCTTTTCTGTGATATCTCAAATGCGGACATTTTAGTATATTTATCACGAATTACAATTGAATAGTTGCTGATTTTCACATGTTCACAATTCTGAACGGAACGTCGTTTGCAGTATTTCTGGAGAAGAAGTGAGGCTCATGTATAGGTTACTGCCCATCACCCAAGCCTCTGTTCTTTCCGAAATGGTCTGCTGCAGGTTCTTCACATCTTTTATGATATCTGGTATTTTGGATGGGTATTGTATTGCAACTCTTTCCTCACAAATCACTCTGGATAACAAAGGGGTTGTGAATATATCCTTATCTCATTTTCCCATCCATGATGACAGCTGCACTTCCCCAGATTTCCGTAGTACTTGCCACTGTTGACACAAACATCCAATGATGTCATTGTTTCTTCCTTGTTCAGCGTTCCTCCTCCATAACTGAGGTTGCAGTTTCGATGTCCTGCTGTACCAAACCAATCTACTATTAAAACCATGATGGAGCTACTCGTTATCGTTGTATGGTGCTACAACATGCTGATGGTCATTTCGATATATATCTCCATTGTCCCAAACATTGGTACAACAAGAGAAGCAATGCTAGTTCAAGTCGCGGTCCAAGCAATGTCTTTGCCTGGCAACCCGATCCTTCCTGATGGTCTCTCATCCTGATCTTTCAGTCGCTTGATGTTGTTGGTGTCACACTAGCTGTCGTTAAATGTCATGTCCCTCTGATAGCTGGAGCTATAGACCAATATTTCCAAACGTCATGATAAAGCACCTTGATTTCTTGACTCATTCGTGCCCAAGTCGCCGCTTCCTTAAAGGCCGGGGGCGACCTACATAAAAAACCGGGTGGTAAGCAATTAGCTGATAAGAAAGTGGGCGGGACTAACTTAGCTGTACACAGCAACCTCAGCTGCTGCCTGTAAACACAACCACATGGTCACCGCATGGTCAGTGTTTATACTATATGCTGTCTTTATATGATCACAAATGTGTAGTACATATTTTTTTTAAAAATTTATTTTTGTTTAATTTATTCTGGAAATGATAAAATAAATAAAAAAAAAATCAAGATAGGAAAACTCTACATAAATAATTCACCATATATTATGAATAGGGCAAAAGTTCATTTCTCCGTTGGTCTATCAGAATGTACTGTTTAGTTTTCTACGCAAAATGTATTACATTTCTGTAGTCGGTCCAAATATTTTCAATAATATTTCAATTTTCTACTTGGACTACTTCCTTCTGTTTTTTTCGGATTTTGACTTTATCTCCCATCTGTTTGCTAGCTCTGTCTAATTGGACTTGAAAGGGGGAATCTTTTATCCCTCCATAGCCTCATCCCTTCCTACCATACATAAATCACTAGTGTGACCAGTGGGTATTTTATATGCATAGATAATGACTGAGATCCAACAATAAAGAATTATTTGTATTATTCACTCATTCAGCATTTCAATGTCACCATAATTTATAACTTATGCGTATCTGTTTTCTATCAGGCAGATATTTATTTATTTTTGAAGACTTATACACAAATGATACCCCAAAATGTACCTCATCAATAATAAAGTTCCAGTGCATTCACCATCAAAGAGAATTTGATACCCTTTTCTCACACCAGTAATGATGCAACAGGAAACCCTTGACCTAGTGCCCACTGGTCACACTGGGATTCCTGGGGTTTTGGAGGGAAAATTTCCCCCAACCCATTTTAGTGACAAGCTGTTGAAGGATAAACACCATATCAAGTTAGAGGAAATATTGTTTAGTTGAAACCAAGAACAACGTGATTCTAGAAAAAAAAATAGCAAAACAAAAAAACTATTGGGACTAAAACCTGACAAAGAAGAAGTCTGTGTGATGAGATGTCAACATTGTGTCTTATGATTTACAAATCCTTATTGCTGTATTGGATGATTACTATGTATGTGTTATTGCAGTGTGGTTCTGTCTTGTTATCAGTTTATGACTGTAGTAATTGGATTAACATTCATGTGTATGTGCCTAAAGGATCTGGTTTCTGGTAATTGCCGCCAAATTGTTGATAAGGTAGGGACTTTTGTTTACTCAGCATGCGTGGCCAAGGCCTTGGCAACAACAGTTGTAAACTTCCGGCAACAACTTCCGTTAACTTCCGGTGAGGCAAATTCAAATTTCAAATTTGATTGACAGCCTCCAAAATTTGTAGACAAATATTTTACTTTAAAAATACTTCCAAATTAACTTTTTTCAAATAAAATGATAACCATATTCAGATTCTTTACACAAAAACCTGTAGCCATGACAAAATCTATATAATAAATGTTTTTGAAAAACATGAATTTGAGGAAAATCTTTCTCTGAAGTGAAGGCAGCCAAAGATTTGAATATTCATCCATTTCCTGAAGTTGTCTCCCTTTTATACCCCAGCCCCGGCCTTTAAGCTTACGCATGGGTTCCTCTCAGGAGCTCATGTGTAACCCTTTATTTTAGATGATGGGTGTTTCTCATCTTCGTTCAAGTATTTCATCCTCCTCCAAATTTGTCTTGTCATAAACGGGTTCATCAGCGTGTTCATGGCCATTAAAATTCAACCACTTCTGTCATGACGTGAATTGTATAATAGAAAAGTGGAGTACAATGCTGCTGAGGGGTCTTGGGACTCTAACACGTCACGCCAGTTTAATAGGGAGTTTCTACTTACGCTACATACATACAGGTCTACCTATTGCATTTCCACTTCATACACACTTTCACTTCACATTAACTACATACATACATACATTACAAACGCCTTACTGAGGACTTTCTGCGTATACTCGTCTGAGTTGCACTTCATACACACTCTTCTGAGATATCCAAGCAAGGCTGAAGCCCTATTGTTATGACGAATATTTACATTTCGAAACAGACAGGTCGGTTCCAATAACTTTTAAATAAGAAATATGTGACGAGTTGGTGAAATGGTAGCAGTGAGGGAGGAGAAAATGTCTAGTTTGAAACGATTCTATTTACTGATATACAGAGGTGATATGTCTTCACGTGAATTAATATGACTTTCTATTTTAGTTATTTTTTAAGCGTTGATTTCATTATATGGGTTATATGAATTTCACATGAGTTTCGTGTGAATTTAGTTGAATTCTGCATGCATATTTTTCGTTCAAATTTCACGAAAGTGAACAAAAATCATGTAAAATTCATATACTTACATTTGCGCTGAAATTCACTATATGAACATTACCAGCAGAACTGAATTTCATAAACGTATATTTACATTTACGCTGCAACCCACTATATGAACATTACCAGCAGAAATTCTTATCATAAAGTATGAAAGCAATGATTCTCGAGACGTAGCACGAGGTTTACTTCAATGGGAGTCTAGACCCTCCGCTTCGAATAACATGGAAAACGCTCCTGCGTCAAACGCTCAAATGACTGATTATTATAATTGGCGCAAATTTTATTCAAACTGGGCTGGTCCGCCAATGTCGTTTAAATAACGACGCATATACAAACAAGGGTAATAAACAACTTATATGAAAAAAATATAAATCAAATTAAGCAATTGTTCTATAGTAAATATCTAAATATATTGATTGAAAGTCATTTTTTGAACTTTCATAGTGCTATGAAAGTTCAGCGGTTACATCCATAGTTAGGCCCTAACGGGCTTCATGCAATATGGATGTAATGGATGACCTTTCATAACATTGTGAAAGTTCAAAAAATGACTTTCAATTCTTATATGAAAGCAATTGTTCTACCCTTTTCAATGCTTATGTGAAATTATGTGAATTTCACGTGAAGGTTTTTTCATGTGAAATTTCAAGTGAATGTTTTTCCATGTGAAATTTCAAGTGAATGTTTTTATACGTTATGAAACATTCGCTGTGTACTATATTCATCATTTAATAATGCATCATATATACCCAAGTTACACTTATTCGGCTTCGATATGAAAATTTCACAAGAATCCTTTATTATTCCTACACACAAATGACCAAACAGACGACAGCTAATAAGACATATATCTAGATTGTATAGTAGTCTGTAGGATATCGATAGCTAGACGTATACAATAAAGATCAGCTATTGACAATATCTTATCCGGGGACACTGCAACACTATAAATCAGACGCAAACAATAGACATAAATTGTATCAGTCAGGAATACCACTCGCTAATTGTCTGACCGCCACAGAATGACGGTACTAAATCAGAAAAAAAATAATATCAGATATTGAATTTTCTTTGTCCCTTTTCTTACGATGTTATCTTAATGAACGTAACAGTATTGCTATCATAACCGTATATGTTTCTAGAACATTTTTGTTTTGCGTTGCAAGCTTCTTGCTATTTGACATGAAAGGTTTACGACCCTGAAGAGTTATGTCCCGGAGATGCTGTCTGGGTTATCTAGGTATATATCGTGTGTAATTGGCAGAGTTGATACATAATTGATGATTATTGACTGCAAAAACGGGAGACAAAATCGCCATGATGTTATTTATAAGCATCATATCATAATACTAAATACTGGAACTGCAAAACACATCCAAAATTGTCCCCGTCACTAATGATTCAATCTGAAAAAAAGTCATCCGATATGAAAAAAATAAACGTTCTGATATAGATTTACAACCGGCAAATCTTCAGCAATAATGGCGGTTGTTGTGGCAAATCTTCAGCAATAATGGCGGTTGTTGTGGATATCTCCAGCAATAATGGCGGTTGTTGTGGATATCTCCAGCAATAATGGCGGTTGTTGTGGATATCTTCAGCAATAATGGCGGTTGTTGTGGCAAATCTTCAGCAATAATGGCGGTTGTTGTGGCAAATCTTCATCAATAATGGCGGTTGTTGTGGCAAATCTTCATCAATAATGGCGGTTGTTGTGGCAAATCTTCATCAATAATGGCGGTTGTTGTGGCGAATCTTCATCAATAATGGCGGTTGTTGTGGCAAATCTTCATCAATAATGGCGGTTGTTGTGGCAAATCTTCATCAATAATGGCGGTTGTTGTGGCGAATCTTCAGCAATAATGGCGGTTGTTGTGGCAAATCTTCATCAATAATGGCGGTTGTTGTGGCAAATCTTCATCAATAATGGCGGTTGTCGTTTACGTAATGCATTATGTGGAACTGCTCAGTGCCTTGAATTTTCGTGTGTTTTTATCAATGGTTATATTATGATGAGTTCATATGGGAATCATTCTGAAAAGACTTCTATGTTTTTCACCAGCTGATTACGTCCCCATTCGAAAAGTGTGAGATGTTTCGTATAGAGGTTCAATAGGATTTGGTAACATGTTGCCTCGGTTACATTCTCGCAATCTTGACTTCTGCGATAACAACAACGTCTCACAAATCTTTTTATTTTTACCATATTAACATAACGACTTACAACAATGTTCATTTAACCCTATATAAAATCAACAACATCTTACAACAATGTTCATTTTACCCCATATAAAATCAACAACATCTTACAACAATGTTCATTTTACCCCATATAACATCAACAACATCTTACAACAATGTTCATGTTACCCTATATAACATCAACAACATCTTACAACAATGTTCATGTTACCCTATATAACTTCAAAAACATCTAACAACAATGTTCATTTTACCCCATATAACATCAACAACATCTTACAACAATGTTCATGTTACCCTATATAACATCAAACACATCTTGCAACAATGTTCATTTTACCCCATATAACATCAACAACATCTTACAACAATGTTCATTTTACCCCATATAACATCAACAACATCTTACAACAATGTTCATTTTACCCTATATAACATCAACAACATCTTACAAAAATGTTCATTTTACCCTATATAACATCAACGACATCTTAAAACAATGTTCATGTTACCCTATATAACATCAACAACATCTTACAACAATGTTCATGTTACCCTATATAACATCAAACACATCTTACAACAATGTTCATTTTACCCCATATAACATCTACAACATCTTACAACAATGTTCATTTTACTCCATTATAACATCAACAACATCTTACAACAATGTTCATGTTACCCTATATAACATCAAACACATCTTACAAAAATGTTCATTTTACCCCATATAACATCTACAACATCTTACAACAATGTTCATTTTACTCCCATATAACATCAACAACATCTTACAACAATGTTCATTTTACCCCATATAACATCAACAACATCTTACAACAATGTTCATGTTACCCTATATAACATAAACAACATCTTACAACAATGTTCATGTTACCCTATATAACATCAAAAACATCTAACAACAATGTTCATTTTACCCCATATAACATCAACAACATCTTACAACAATGTTCATGTTACCCTATATAACATCAAACACATCTTGCAACAATGTTCATTTTACCCCATATAACATCAACAACATCTTACAACAATGTTCATTTTACCCCATATAACATCAACAACATCTTACAACAATGTTCATTTTTACCCATATAACATCAACAACATCTTACAACAATGTTCATTTTACCCCCATATAACATCAACAACATCTTACAACAATATTCATGTTAACCCATATAACATCAACAACATCTTACAACAATGTTCATTTTACCCCATATAACATCAAAAACATTTTACAACAATGTTCATGTTACCCTATATAACATCAACAACATCTTACAACAATGTTCATTTTACCCCATATAACATCAACAACATCTTACAACAATGTTCATGTTACCCCGTATAACATCAAAAACGTATTACAACAATGTTCATTTTTACCCTATATAACATCAACAACATCTTACAACAATGTTCATTTTACCCTATATAACATCAACAACATCTTACAAAAATGTTCATTTTACCCTATATAACATCAACGACATCTTAAAACAATGTTCATGTTACCCTATATAACATCAACAACATCTTACAACAATGTTCATGTTACCCTATATAACATCAAACACATCTTACAACAATGTTCATTTTACCCCATATAACATCTACAACATCTTACAACAATGTTCATTTTACTCCATTATAACATCAACAACATCTTACAACAATGTTCATGTTACCCTATATAACATCAAACACATCTTACAAAAATGTTCATTTTACCCCATATAACATCTACAACATCTTACAACAATGTTCATTTTACTCCCATATAACATCAACAACATCTTACAACAATGTTCATGTTACCCTATATAACATCAAACACATCTTACAACAATGTTCATTTTACCCCATATAACATCAACAACATCTTACAACAATGTTCATTTTACCCCATATAACATCAACAACATCTTACAACAATGTTCATGTTACCCCGTATAACATCAAAAACGTTTTACAACAATGTTCATTTTACCCCATATAACATCAACAACATCTTACAACAATGTTCATTTTACTCCGATATAACATCAACAACATCTTACAACAATGTTCATTTTTACCCATATAACATCAACAACATCTTACAACAATGTTCATGTTACCCCGTATAACATCAAAAACGTTTTACAACAATGTTCATTTTTACCCATATAACATCAACAACATCTTACAACAATGTTCATTTTACCCTATATAACATCAACAACATCTTACAACAATGTTCATTTTACCCCATATAACATTAACAACATCTTACAACAATGTTCATTTTACCCCATATAACATCAACAACATCTTACAACAATGTTCATGTTAACCCATATAACATCAACAACATCTTACAACAATGTTCATTTTACCCCATATAACATCAACAACATCTTACAACAATGTTCATGTTACCCCGTATAACATCAAAAACGTTTTACAACAATGTTCATTTTACCCCATATAACATCAACAACATCTTACAACAATGTTCATTTTACTCCCATATAACATCAACAACATCTTACAACAATGTTCATTTTTACCCATATAACATCAACAACATCTTACAACAATGTTCATGTTACCCCGTATAACATCAAAAACGTTTTACAACAATGTTCATTTTTACCCATATAACATCAACAACATCTTACAACAATGTTCATTTTACCCTCTTTAACATCAACAACATCTTACAACAATGTTCATGTTACCCTATATAACATCAACAACATCTTACAACAATGTTCATGTTACCCTATATAACATCAACAACGTTTTACAACAATGTTCATTTTTACCCATATAACATCAACAACATCTTACAACAATGTTCATTTTACCCCCATATAACATTAACAACATCTTACAACAATGTTCATTTTACCCCATATAACATCAACAACATCTTACAACAATGTTTATGTTAACCCATATAACATCAACAACATCTTACAACAATGTTCATTTTTACCCATATAACATCAACAACGATTTACAACAATGTTCATTTTACCCCATATAACATCAACAACATCTTACAACAATGTTCATTTTACCCCATGTAACATCAACAACATCTTCTAACAATGTTCATGTTAACCCATATAACATCAACAACATCTTACAACAATGTTCATTTTACCCCATATAACATCAAAAACATTTTACAACAATGTTCATGTTACCCTATATAACATCAACAACGATTTACAACAATGTTCATGTTACCATATATAACATCAACAACGATTTACAACAATGTTCATGTTACCCTATATAACATCAACAACGTTTTACAACAATGTTCATTTTACCCCATATAACATCAACAACATCTTATAACAATGTTCATGTTACCCCATATAACATAAACAACATTACAACAATGTTCATTTACCCCATATAACATCAAAATCGTATGCAACAATGTTCATGTTACCCTATATAACATCAACAACGATTTACAACAATGTTCATGTTACCATATATAACATCAACAACGATTTACAACAATGTTCATGTTACCCTATATAACATCAACAACGTTTTACAACAATGTTCATTTTACCCCATATAACATCAACAACATCTTATAACAATGTTCATGTTACCCCATATAACATAAACAACATTACAACAATGTTCATTTACCCCATATAACATCAAAATCGTATGCAACAATGTTCATGTTACCCTATAGAACATCAACAACGTTTTACAACAATGTTCATGTTACCCCATATAACATCAACAATGTTGATATCGAGCGTAATCTTCATCGACAGTTAGTTTAAACAATAGTTTTATTCAAGAATAATACAGTATAATATATCAATAGAATATACAAATGGATCTGGTAGCAAGCTTAAAGCTTATGTAAAACCATCTCATCGACAGTTACCAGAACATTATCAATCTTATTAATGACTGTCAGGGAAATTTCACTACCATCCGTTCTCTATGCACAATGTTTGAATGTTGTATGAGGAAGTGGCGTTAACCAAGAACAGACTAATGAAAAAGTGCCCGCGTCGTTGTCGCTTGCAACTAAGGGCCTGTTTCCAGTAATGTTAATTCTCCATAGGAGCCTGCCCCCGTATAATTTCTTATCTAGCTCCACTACAGTTTTTTTCTTTTCCGAAGAATAATTTTACACCTTTCCGACACCCGGATTTCATAATTTCAGTGAAAATGTATTTTTATAAAGTTGTCATTTTGAGCTTTAAAGACACAAGGTCGTAAATAAAAGAAGGTTATCTCGAAATTGTAGTTAGCAACATAGTATAATTTTTTTTTGATAAATATTTGCAAAACATCGTGTTTATTCATAAAACATAAAAAAAAAAAAATTATCGGATGAAAATGCTCTTGCAGAGACACAATTAGGGAAAAAAATGCCATAAAATTGCAATTTTCTCCCGTTATATAGTTTTGGATGCAAATTTCCATCACAAAATCGGATAGAGCTTAACTTGTTTCATATGTGTACCAAAAATCAGCTAATTCCATGTGGTGGAACGTTCTCATATCACCACCTGAATGTGGTTGTAAATTGAAAGAAAAGGGGAAATGAGTAACAACCTTGTCTGAAACCCTATTATATAGCTTATTATATACAAAATTTTATATTGAATATCAGAGCGATTATTTTCATGACAGTTTTATAATATCAAACAACTAAATAAACAGTATCGATATAAAGATTTACACTGAGGACACCCTGATACATGAATACTTCAAGTTGTCCTCTTCTGAATTTTCTGATCGTGTGACCTTAAACATTTATCCGTATCTTCTTGTCTTTGTCTATACGTTTACGGAATCATTGACTCGACGCTAGCTATTCTTGTCTCACTTTCCTTGTTTTATTGTCCCATCTCCAAAGCGTTGTAGCTCTGTCAGGGTTGGGACCCTGACTTGTTTCACTTTCTTTGTGCCTGCCGACCACGCCACATCGATTAGATAGATTATCCATATGAAATACTTTATTTTTTTTTATTCTAAGTAATCAATCAATTCGTTATTATCACACATTTTCGCATAATTGTTCCACACTACTAAGTATTAGCTGTTTACAGCAATCATCGGTGGCTTGCTATTTTGTTACTTTATCGACGCTTCATAAAACAATCGTTATTGTTTCAAGATGGAGGGTAAATGTGTTGGAGAAGGCTGTCAACTATACTTCAAGAAACGTAGTGGCAATAAGAACAGAAGTGCACGCAATGTTAATAGTCCACAATATTAATGGCTCCTAGATACGCTGGTGCAACAAGGATTGTTGTCAGCAAAGGAACAAGCACTCATTTGCCAGAAGTGCTACATGAAGTATCTTCGGAACAAAAATCAGCCTGAACCTGAAACCGAGGAGAACCAGGAAATAGAGGAAGAAGACGACTCCCCGTCCCATATCCTGCCATTGCTGACCCTTCATGATCTTTTGATTGGATCATCTTCACACAAAAAATGCTGTCTCTGTCGTGTTACATTTGCAATAAATGGAACAAAATCAAAGACATCACCTGATCTATTCACACAATCTGTGGTGCCCCACCTCATCCCGCGTCTGCTCCATTCACCTTATTGGTAACGACTTAGATCCGTCTACAGAGGTAGTCCTTGATGGTAGATGTTCCTTGGAATCTCAGTTACCATCAAAATTGTCCGAAATCATTCATGACCTCTTAGAAGTTTCGCACGTCCTTTCACAGAACCAGTCTGCGTTTGCAATAAGCTTTTCTTCTCTTTATGACTTGGCATGCATGGCCTGGACAGGTTGGTCCAAAGATCAGTTCCTCGAAATCCACTATCACTGTTCCCCATATCATTCATCTGGTATATATACCAAGACTACACACGATGCTCTACTACTGTTCTGGGTAAAACTGAAAACCGACATTTCCTGGAGTCAGTGTTCTTCTCCTTTTGGAATTTCCGAGTCAAGTGTGTCCAAAACTTTCCACTCCATAGTACAGGCATTAGACACATCGATAGACCCACAATTGCTAGGGCCGGATCTCTTGACAAGAGAACAGTTGCTCGGGCACAATACTGTCTTTTCAGAAGCATTTTTTGGAGATAAAGCCACTGCCATATTAGATGGCACCTATATTTATATCCAGAAAAGCTTCAACCACAAGCTCCAGAGAATGTCCTAGCCAGAAGAAGAGAAACTATCTCAAATTCATGAGCATCGCCTTACTAGATGGCTACATTCTGGACACAGTAGGACCATTCACTGGCAGCGAAAATGATGCTACAATTACAAAAGATGTCATTGTCAAGCTAGTTACTTGGCTACAACCAGATGACAATGTTGTCGTTGACCGAGGTTTTAGAGATGTCCTACAAGTTCTCGAAGCCTCTGGCCTCAATGCTAGGATGCCGTCATACCTGAAACACGGTCAAAGTCAACATTCTGACGTCCAAGCAAATCTTGACATAACTATCACCAAATCGAGGTGGATTGTGGAATCCTATCATGGTCGTCTGAAACACTGGACGTTCTTCCGACAGCTTTATCAATGTCATTGAGGCTTTGCTTCGAACCGTCACAGCCTGTCTGAATGGTTATAGAGGACCGATCTACCAGAGATCTCCAGAGAGAGATGCCAAAGATAGGCTAATGGCTGAACGTATGAAGGACCGTTTGACAACACCGAATGGTTTAGCTCAGAGAGTCAAGACAGATCCGGATCTATCTAGACGGGCAAGGTCCGATTTTGTCAAGATGGATGCATCTTCCGTACTGTTTCCCCGTCTCGATCTCGATTACTTGAGAACCATTACGTGTGGAACGTATCAGATATCTCTGGCTCCTGGTTACATCGCCGAACATTTAAGTGATGACGGAGACTATGAGGTGCGGCTTTACCAGCACTCCCCAGACCATTTCCGATGTCAAATACATTCGCGATACAAAAGCCAAACGAAATATAACGTTTGGGTACGGTTCACCGTTTCACCTGATGATGAGGCCCCAATAAAAGACTACTACTGCCAGTGCCCAGTTGGAGAGAGAACGATGGGAATGTGTGCGCATATCTCCAGTATCTTGTACTACAATTGTACCTTGGGTATTACAGGGCGTTGGAAAACCCTCGACCATTACAACCACAGGTAAAGAAATTCCGATAAAACTTGAAATAGTTTTCCATGCGGCAACATGTCAAAATGTCATATGTCATATGTCAAAAGTATGTTTGGGGCTCGATATGAAAGATCCCTGTTACCATGTGACTCACCAAACTTATAAATATAGGTATTTTACAATCGCCCGTAGCTATGAACACTCTCGTAAATGCAAAAACCAACCAAAATCATAAGGAACACGTTTTGTGTGTTGTTCTGTCTATTTGTCAGCCAATGTCTTCAACCACGGGGACTTGTGAAGTAGCCATTTTGGATTTCTTTCATGAAACAGTGTTTCTCTCACTTTTTTTCATATCTGTGTACATATTCTCAACATACCGAGCAAATACTCTCGTGTTTTTGTTAATTATCTAAAGAAAGTCGAAAACCGGCAATTCAACCATAGGCTAATTCAACCCAAGATTTGAAAATGTTCCACCATTTACATTTTGATGATTTTTCCTCTCATCAATAGCATATTACGTACTGTTTAATAGGATAAAAATTGGTTTGCATCCAACGCCCATAAAAGGGTGTATTCTCTAAAAAACACAGTTTTTGTGTCTAAAATGTTATCATCGAAAATGGCATTTTTGAGATTGTTTCTTCCATAAAACAGCCAAATGGCGCAATGGAAACATGATTGTTTGTCACAATCATGCCATGAATGTATTCTTTACGGTGACTATCATTTGATTAGATTTTCATTAATATTTTACATAACATGCACATTTTATCAACACTTAGACAGCTTCTGAAAGGTACAACTTTGAGGAGCCATAAAAAACAAACCAAGTGACCTAAATCTTTATACTTTATAGATTTGTGACCACAACGGCATGGGCAATGCACCACCAACAGGAAATTTGAATCAGAGAAGGGGCCATTTTGGAAACAGGCCCTTTATTGTAACACACGAAAGTAATTCACTTCTTTCTGTTTTGAAGAGTTAATAGGAGGATGAAAATATTGGTTTGTGGTACACAACACACGGACAAAACGGTCTGTTTTGTTACAACTATGCTGCAAATTGTACATGTTTGGCGATAATAAAGGAAGTTGCTTAATTGTAATTATCTATGTCTGGAAAACCAACACACGATGTACTACCAACCCCTTTGGAACCATTGGCAATTTATTGTATAGCTTTTATGTGGTAGAACTGTGTTTTGTGCTGCTCTACCGATTGCAATGTCTCAGTATGTAGTCGTGAGATTTATATCTTCAAGAATATCATTTTGATGCTCATTAGTATAGTGACTGGTTACCGTAATTATCGTGAATTTTAAAGATATTTTTTCTTCTTTGAAGCATTTTATGACTGGTTTACAGTACAGTGTTTTGCCCTTTTTATGTATTTTATTGTAAAACGTTGAACTCTGATAATGTGTACTTACTTTATCCTAGATGATGTTTACCAATAGTTATGGTTTTTCGATGCAATTCAACTTCCGGTGTTATCAAACTCCGTCGGTGATGGCGAACCGTGTATCATGTAATGGGATTTGGGAACGGCGGCTAATGAAACACGATAAAAAGCATATCAGCATATAAGAAGCATTACATACAAGCAGACGCGTAGATACCTGAGGGATTGCGTCGTAACACACTAAGCTCAGATAGAAACCATTTAACTACAAACTGCTGGGGAATCACTGGTCATATATTTTGGGATATATGGCTAATCTTTAAATAATCTGACAAGAATGGAAGATAAAATGTTTTATTTACGTCGTTTTCTGTGATTTTTATTCCTACATTTCCAACAACTTGATGACAGCGCTACAGGTTTCCTTTGGCTCTGAGTGCTGGCCACGACATGAGATTGGAAGGGGACCTGTAACCCGTGACAAGCGTCCGGTTGATGAAGCCGTTCATCGGCTGCTGATGCTGCGGATATGGCGGGAAACTAATGCTGGTTTATAGTGACGTGTGATGTGAGAGACCATAAAAGGCCGTCATTAAGGCACGAGTAAAACACAGCACTAATAGGACGACACAAACACCGATGGAGGTAGATTTGAGTGAGCCATACGCTCTCCCGTGTTACTCGTTTTATGTATTTCCTGTATCGTACATACATCTTCATGAGTAGACATGTTGTTTTTCTATAATAATTGCCAGTCCTAATACATAGCCCTGCTGATGACTATTTGTACAGTTGTGAAGTACCTTCAAGTCTAATGGACGCAAAAATGCAATGCGTTTTAAAGGGAATCAATGTCAATGTTAATTGTTTGCTGCGTCTGTTACAGAAGACCTGCCCGGATTGCTACAAGGCACGGCAGAAGATTCGGTCTTTATTCTAAATAAAAAAAGGAAAATAAAATTCAGTTCAAAATATCTGCTCGTTATTTGTGTCAAAACGTTAAAAACACAGGTAAGCTTTTAATCGATTTTTTTTAGTTCTATGAGTGTATGTCTGGGAGGTTTGTGTTAACAAAATATCAAAAATGTCAACGAATATTATGAAAGATCTTTATTGCATAAAACGTTATTATGGCAGCAGAGCATGGTCCTAAATGTCTCCTCTCAACTTGTCAGCTAGGTAGACGCTTCCGATGCATACTGATTTTATACTCCAAATCTTTTATTTGTTTGCAATTTATTTCTATTTAATAAAAACAATGAGTGCACATTTATAATGTAGCTAGCAGGCATGGCTTTTTATCGTAGTTTGACTTCTCGTTGCTGAAGATCATTTTTGTATCAAATCAAATGTTCCTATATATTATATTCTGTATCTGACAACTTTAAACGTCAAAAAAATGAAAAGATTGACCGACATTAATAAGATAATCAGAAAAGGGGGCCACACCCAAATGGTATGCCTGTTTGAGTGGTGTTATTACATTTTATTTACATTTTAAAATCCGTGAGATTTAAAGAAGGACTAAAACAAGTATCTAGTAACAGCCAGATCTAAGAGACGGTACTATCTTCTCCATCGCCTTCCACCCAGTCAAAAAGAGGCTCGCTAAAACCCGAAAACGTGAATAGATCGTCAAGATAGTACAGGACAAACTATTTAACAGTCATACGATATCTATACCTTGTTGAAATGCTAATAATGTACACACATTACATAAAACCTACCATCCATATTATTATAATGACATTGACATTTGACCTTCAAAGATGGCGGCGAGTCGCAGTGCCTATTATTGTGGTGTAATGGGTTTCGATTTCAGGAGAGAGCGCGTGGGTTGTATCTCCGACTTAATCATTCCATCATCTGATTACATACCGATGACTAGATACGGTACCAGTCATCATGTTTGTGTTCATCAATGGCCACCCCTTTAATTATTCCTTACTTGTTAAAGGTGCAAGTTTAGGTTTGGTGAGTGGCTGTATGTGATGATTTTGAGGGACCATTGTGGTCGTTAGGTATTTGATATTCTGATGCAACTTGCCCTCCACCTCTGGGCCGCAGTGGCCTAGTGGTTAAGGTGTGTGATATTCTACTACTACAAGACCTCCACCTCTGGGCCGCAGTGGCCTAGTGGTTAAGGTGACTGATAATCTGCTACTACAAGACCTCCACCTCTGGGTCGCAGTGGCCTAGTGGTTAAGGTATCTGATATTCTGCTGCAACTTGCCCTCCACCTCTGAGTCGCAGTGGCCTAGTGGTTAAGGTGACTGACATTCTGCTACTACTAGCCCTCCACCTCTGGGTCTCGGATTCAAGCCCTGCGTGGGGTAGTCGCCAAGTACTGACCGTTGGTTGGTGTTTCTCTGGGAACTCCACTGCCCACCACCACGAAAACTTGCCCGTCCAGTAATTACCATACCTGTTAATAGGACGTAAAACAAAAATAAACAAATATAAAATGATGCTTTTATTAATAAATGAATTAATTCTAATCTGACAAGATGATGATTTAAACGTGTATTTTGGCACACAAATTAAAAAAAAAAGTTATTTTGAATTTTTAACTTCCGCAATCTATTGATAAAGTTGATGGTAAACAATGAAAAGCCTTTTGTACTATAAATGTTTTAAAGATACTCCTTTCACCATCTTAGTTAAACATTGCCATGATAAATCTACCGTTTGGATATTGTAAATCAGATTTCGCCAATACCTGGAATTTCCCTTAAATGAAAGGAGTAAACGACTTCCCCTCTTTCTTGATAGTAAGATCATTGCTTCTCCAACTATTATGATGTTTATATTTCGCAGTTAATTCGTTATTCTAGGGTTTGCCCTATAAACCGACATTTTTGTGATAGCTGCTGATGTACAAACTTACGGCATAGCACTTTGAGCAAGTTTTATGGTTGCCACCTTTGTCCCATTGAGATATATACTATATCTTTATATGGTATGACAGTAGACGTTTTTAAATGTGCTCATTAGTATGCCTTCTTGTTGTGATTGAGAATGATGCCTAAGATTTCACTATGAGGACCTGACGTATATGTGGATACGACCTAGATTTACATGGCGGGTGTCGTCGATGAAGCAGAAGACGCTTACATTTCAGGAACTCTTGGTCTTATTCTCTTGTAATGTATTTCTCTATGATCTCCGTGTAAATCTGAGTTCGGGTTATTGTTTTGTTGGCACTACTGTATTTTCCGATTTTATTTTACTCAATAACTCTCCAAATTGTGTGTGACTTCCTCCCGTAGAATATGAAACACATGTTTAGATGGCGTTAAGAAAACCTTCCTAATTAAAACCGACAGGAATTTCGGGTTTGGGGGAGAGAGAAGCACGTCGGAAACATCCAGGTCTTCTAATGAAGTTGTGAGCGGCTTTTTTGTCCCTATTTCTTCGTTTTCCTCGGTGTCATTGTCAGCTCTAAGGATGTGTCAATAGTCATCGGGTGTTGCCACTGAGAGTTAATCAGCCATCGTTATAAACGGTGTTGATAAAATGAACGACGAATCAGAAGGAAATGAGTTCTCACGAGGAGGGCCATATTTATAAAGGTCCGTTGGGTGAGGTTAATTAGCCTTGTACAAATCTGTACACGTGTTTCATAACGACAATGTTTTATCAAAAGACGGATTTTCTATTTTCTTTCCCGGTAATTCGCTACGTGTTCATCCTAACTGGATTTATTAGAAAGTATGAATGGACTATACCTTTCTGAAAACACATGTTTACCATTTAAAGCCAAATTAAACTGAAAATCCCAAAGTTATTACAGATATACTATTCAAATACTTGGATGCATTATGTAATTTGTACATATCATTTGTCATGAATAAAATATGGTTAACTGACTAAACAATCGATGCTGTTTCTATTTGTAATTGTGCTGTAACCGTTTGTGTATTGTTGGTTATCATAACGCACTTTAAGAGATGAGTCGAACGACTTAAAGTACTCAAGAATTCGAATGGAATAGGGACTATTTCTCTCCTTGGCGTAGAAATACGGCTTCCTTTTAACCCTTACGAACAGTCGGCATTTAGTTGTAACGTTCGTTGACGGACTTCCGTCCATAGTTACCAATAGTTTGTCTTGTTTACGATTAACACTTAAACCCGACAACTGTTACCGTAATCAAACTACAACGAGGCCTTGTTCTCTAAAGTAGACATTCCTCTTGCATGTGACCTTTTAACCCTTGACATCAATTGACCTCACAATTGCATATTATTACTCACTCATTGAAGTCAAAATGTGAGCGTCTCGTTTTGCATTTTAATTATCCCCATAGTGTTTCAGCTGGGCAATTCTAGAGAGCAATGCACTTTCTAAATTATGTGGTATTTTTTTATATTTCTTTTTATTTAGCTGCGTTATTTATTCTGTAATAAACAGCATGCCGTTTGGTCCTGCGTGTTCTCAGCGTTAGATCATTCTAGAATTGTATATATATATATTCCTAAGTTAGCTAACATATGCATTTTCATTAATTCAAATGTATCTTTCGCTATCATAACTGTTGAGTAATGTTCCTGCAGATGTTCAAGTATTTTGATAAGATGTATGAGAATAAAAACAATTCAAACATCAGGGAAGAGGCAAACGAACATAGCATAAATATTTTACAAATCTTTTAGTTTATACATATTTTATTTACACTTTTTACAAAACGGATAAGACATAACGTTAAACAAAAATCTTATCAACTCTTTTCCTTACAAATCTTTTAAAAGCGAACGTTATCAATTTTTTCTCCTTTTTTCAATTCGAGAATTACCTTTCTACAATGGGATGAGAAGGGCTGTATGTCTACTGTTCGTCTAGTGTTGGTCTTGTCATTTCGTATTTATGCTGATGGAATGCCTACCGGTAGCCGTAACAGTCTTACACAGCCCACACAAACAGCCGTATCGACATACACGTCAAAACAATTCCATACTTCATAACTCTCATTTAAAATGAGAAAAAAAAAAGAATATCCAGCATTATCTCTAGTTTACATAAATTGCAGAAAATTACGTAAACACAAAGTTTTGAAACTGTTTGTGTGAACAACGCAAAACTCTGTAACTTTAAGGTTCTGGATTATAAATAACATAAACTTAATTATCAGGAAACTATGTAGCTATAAGTGTACATACATTTCAGAATATTACGTAAACAATAAGTTTGGAAAATGTTTGTGATAACAACGCGAAACGTTTTGACTGTTAGGTTCGGTTTTAGATAACATAAACTTAAATTACCAGTGAATTCCATAAATATATTAAGTATATAAGTGTTACTTGAAATCCATAGCGGAATATGATAAATGCATTATTTCATAATTACATACATGTACCTGATACACCATTGTGTATACCGAGATTTTATAACCGGATTGCTCACATTTCCTATGTTATCTAGAAAAAATATATTAAGCGTCATGTCCTTACTTTCAGCAAGTTTAAAGCAGATTCCTACAAAATCCCTTTGTTGTAATTGTGAAAAAACTTGGAGGATTAAGTACGGATTTAACTAAAGCTCTAAAACATTGATATGCTGTTAACGTGAATTCAGCAACCGTTACTCTATAATCCCTCGTTTCCACATTTCACGGCGAAGAAAGGGTGTGTTTGTTTCCAAAGTGCCGATCTAATTGAGATTTCAACGAAAGGTGCATGTTTCTCAGAGCCGAAATAAAACACATGTGCATCGAAGGTCGTGACAATAGCACTGAATTACAGCGACCAAACAGTAATGTGGGGTCTAAATGGCCTCTCCACCTGCTGTGGGGCTTTAAAGTTTAAAAGTTTCCAGGCGAACATCTCTACTTTTGATCGAAACTCTCATCCACTGGCCTAAAACCTTATACTTCAGTTAATATATCTGAAGTGTTATGTCTCCGCTATGCAGCATCGCAAATTGGATCTGTGAATGTTATTCCGGTATTGGCTAGCGTTTTCAAAAGAGTCGAAGGTATTAATTTAGCTTACCGACTATCTCAAATTTCAGCTTAAGTGTTGTGTTGATTTTAAAGTAACCCTAGACAAATTTTGAGTCTCGTTACGTAATTTCTGTTGTATGAAGAAACTATCTTTCAACATATCATGTTATCAACAGCCATTGGGTTTTAGTATGTTAGATTTTCTTGACAACGCCGAGACATCATGTTCACTTCTGCGTTTATTCAATACATTTCCCTTTTTTCCTAACAGACCCTTAAACAAAACACATCCGATTCAGTAACAGTGACTGTTAGCTTCCTTAGCTTATGAACACTCTCGTTTCAAGCCCAAACGCTTCCTTTCAACACTAGTGGTCGCTATCTGTCTAAATACCCAAGGACACACACTTGCATCGGTGCTAGTGATTGTTACTTGTTACTTCTACGCCCAGGGGAAATACTTTACTTCCGTTCGATTCTAATGGTTTACTCTTTTCTACACCCAGGGGACATATGCTTCCGTTCAATACCAGTGTTTTCCTCTTTTTTTACACCCAGGAACAGACACTTCAGGTGAATACTAATGGTTTCTACATGTCTTCACTCAGGGGACAGATACTTCCGGTTGATACTGACGGTTTCTATTTGTCTATATCTAGGGACAGATACTACCGGTCGATACTAGAGGTTTCCTCTCTTCTACACCCACGAGACATTCTTCTGGTCTTACGGCAAGAGGATATATGCAATGGTTATTCCCGTCGCTAATAATGATTGCTACTTATTCACACTCAAGGGACATCTACTTCCGGTCGATACTAATGATTGCTACTTATTCACACTCAAGGGACATATACTTCCGGTCGATACTAATGATTGCTACTTGTTTACACTCAGGGGACATACACTTCCGGTCGATATCAATGGTTGCTACTTGTTTACACTCAGGGGACAGACACGTCCGGTCGATATCAATGGTTGCTACTTGGTTAAACTCAGTGGACAGATAACTCCGGTCGATATCAATGGTTGCTACTTGTTTACACTCAGGGGAAAGACACTTCCGGTCGATATCAAAGGTTGCTACTTGTTTAAACTCAGTGGACAGATAACTCCGGTCGATATCAATGGTTGCTACTTGTTTAAACTCAGGGGACAGACACTTCCGGTCGATATCAAAGGTTGCTACTTGTTTAAACTCAGTGGACAGATAACTCCGGTCGATACCAAGGGTTGCTACTTGTTTACACTAAGGGGACAGATACTTCCGTTCGATACTGATGTCGCTTCATGGTCAGAAACTTTTGCCCGGACAAATACTCCTTTCCTGTCAGAAATAGTGATAGCAATAATTTTATAAACCGTCCCGGGACCAAAGCTGACAAATAACTCGTTATTTTATTTTTGGTTTCAACATATAAAATTACAATTTCAGATAGTGTTGTCGTTAAAAGACTATTGCAACCTTATATTTTGATATTGTGTATTCTTGTGTATTAGTCTTTGCTAGTTTGGTGAAAACAAACACATTCATAGAAATTATACTTTCGCTAAAATCAGATTGCATCGTTTAAAATGTCCACGAATAAAGTTTTACTTTCAATTTTAATCTTTTTAATCACGAGTATGAATCATGGAGTGTTGTGATTAACATTGTACGAACAATAACGCTGGCGAGGTCACGTACTGGGGCGGAAGCATGAAACAATGCGGCCAAGATAATGGAAGATAAGGACACATAACATACACGGGAATTCGTAAATGTTTTGATAGCAATTCGAAAAATATCAGACACATTTCAAACAGCTTATTCGAGTGTCGTAGTCGGGATAATAAAATCTTATCGCTCGCCAATAACGTTCTAGGTTTGGTCAGTATCTAACGCATTACATAAAATACTCGATGCCGTTAATATAATAATACAAGATATATTCCTCTACATTCTCGCAGGAGCACAACTATTTGAATCTTTTCCAGACAAAAAATTATTTGGAGAATATGCCGATAAAGCTCGCTATCCATTTCATTCCAAAGTAATTTTATATAATTTGGCATTAAATTGTTTACGAGGCGAGCCAAAACAAATTAATGTTTAGCGTTGGATCTTGTATGTACCGAGATACTTTTAGTCACTGATGATGTATGTCATCCATACAAACATTTGGTACACCATACAAGTAAAACTGATGATCACTCGTATAATATCACACACACAAAGTTAATGGTTAACATATAACACGTACAAATAAATGGTTTACATCACGCGTACATATTAATGGTTTATATCACACGTATACATTGATTGTTTACATCACACGTACAAATTAATGGTTTACATCACACGTACATATTAATGGTTAATATCACACGTACACATTGATGGTTTATATCACACGTATACATTAATGGTTTATATCACACGTATACATTAATGGTTTATACCACACGTACACATTAATGGTTTATATCACACGTACAAATTAATGGTTTATATCACACGTACAAATTAATGGTTTACATCACACGTACATATTAATGGTTTATATCACACGTACACATTGATGGTTTATATCACACGTACACATTAATGGTTTATATCACACGTACACATTAATGGTTTATATCACACGTACATATTAATGGTTTATATCATACGTACATATTAATGGTTTATATCATACGTACATATTAATGGTTTATATCACACGTACACATTAATGGTGTATATCACACGTACACATTAATGGTTTATATCACACGTACACATTAATGGTTTATATCACACGTACACATTAATGATTTATATCACACGTACACATTAATGGTTTATATCATACGTACATATTAATGGTTTATATCACACGTACACATTAATGGTTTATATCACACGTACACATTAATGATTTATATCACACGTACACATTAATGGTTTATATCACATGTACACAATAATGGTTTATATCACACGTACACATTAATGGTTTATATCACACGTACACATTAATGGTTTATATCACACGTACACATTAATGGTGTATATCACACGTATACATTAATGGTGTATATCACACGTATACATTAATGGTTTATATCACACGTATACATTAATGGTGTATATCACACGTACACATTAATGGTGTATATCACACGTATACATTAATGGTGTATATCACACGTATACATTAATGGTTTATATCACACGTACACATTAATGGTTTTTATCACACGTACACATTTATGGTTTATATCACACGTACACATTAATGGTTTATATCACACGTATACTTTAATGGTTTATATCACACGTACATATTAATGGTTTATATCACACGTACACATTAATGGTTTATATCACACGTACACATTAATGGTTTATATCACACGTATACATTAATGATTTATATCACATGTATACATTAATGGTTTAAATCACACGTACACATTAATGGTTTATATCACACGTACACATTAATGGTTTATATCACACGTACATATTAATGGTTTATATCACACGTACACATTGATGGTTTACATCACACGTATACATTAATGGTTTATATCACACGTACACATTAATGGTTTATATCACACGTACCCATTAATTGTTTACATCACACGTACACATTAATGGTTTATATCACACGTACACATTAATGGTGTATATCACACGTACACATTGATGGTTTATATCACACGTACACATTAATGGTTTATATCACACGTACACATTGATGGTTTACATCACACGTATTCATTGATGGTTTACATCACACGTACAAATAAATGGTTTACATCACGCGTACATATTAATGGTTTATATCACACGTATACATTGATGGTTTACATCACACGTACAAATTAATGGTTTACATCACACGTACATATTAATGGTTAATATCACACGTACACATTGATGGTTTATATCACACGTATACATTAATGGTGTATATCACACGTATACATTAATGGTTTATACCACACGTACACATTAATGGTTTATATCACACGTACAAATTAATGGTTTATATCACACGTACAAATTAATGGTTTACATCACACGTACATATTAATGGTTTATATCACACGTACACATTGATGGTTTATATCACACGTACACATTAATGGTTTATATCACACGTACACATTAATGGTTTATATCACACGTACATATTAATGGTTTATATCATACGTACATATTAATGGTTTATATCATACGTACATATTAATGGTTTATATCACACGTACACATTAATGGTGTATATCACACGTACACATTAATGGTTTATATCACACGTACACATTAATGGTTTATATCACACGTACACATTAATGATTTATATCACACGTACACATTAATGGTTTATATCATACGTACATATTAATGGTTTATATCACACGTACACATTAATGGTTTATATCACACGTACACATTAATGATTAATATCACACGTACACATTAATGGTTTATATCACATGTACACAATAATGGTTTATATCACACGTACACATTAATGGTTTATATCACACGTACACATTAATGGTTTATATCACACGTACACATTAATGGTGTATATCACACGTATACATTAATGGTGTATATCACACGTATACATTAATGGTTTATATCACACGTATACATTAATGGTGTATATCACACGTACACATTAATGGTGTATATCACACGTATACATTAATGGTGTATATCACACGTATACATTAATGGTTTATATCACACGTACACATTAATGGTTTTTATCACACGTACACATTTATGGTTTATATCACACGTACACATTAATGGTTTATATCACACGTATACTTTAATGGTTTATATCACACGTACATATTAATGGTTTATATCACACGTACACATTAATGGTTTATATCACACGTACACATTAATGGTTTATATCACACGTATACATTAATGATTTATATCACACGTATACATTAATGGTTTAAATCACACGTACACATTAATGGTTTATATCACACGTACACATTAATGGTTTATATCACACGTACATATTAATGGTTTATATCACACGTACACATTGATGGTTTACATCACACGTATACATTAATGGTTTATATCACACGTACACATTAATGGTTTATATCACACGTACCCATTAATTGTTTACATCACACGTACACATTAATGGTTTATATCACACGTACACATTAATGGTGTATATCACACGTACACATTGATGGTTTATATCACACGTACACATTAATGGTTTATATCACACGTACACATTGATGGTTTACATCACACGTATACATTGATGGTTTATATCACACGTACACAATAATGGTTTATATCACACGTACCCATTTCTGGTTTATATCACACGTACACATTAATGGTTTATATCACACGTACACATTAATGGTTTATATCACACGTACACATTAATGGTTTATATCACACGTACACATTAATGGTTTATATCACACGTACACATTAATGGTTTATATCACACGTACACATTAATGGTTTATATCGCACGTACACTTTAATGGTTTATATCACACGTACACATTAATGGTTTATATCACACGTACACATTTATGATTTATATCACACGTACACACTAATGGTTTATATCACAAGTACACATTAATGGTTTATATCATACGTACATATTAATGGTTTATATCACACGTACACACTAATGGTTTATATCACACGTACACATTAATGGTTTATATCATACGTACATATTAATGGTTTATATCACACGTACACATTAATGGTTTATATCACAAGTACACATTAATGGTTTATATCATACGTACATATTAATGGTTTATATCACACGTACACATTAATGGTGTATATCACACGTACACATTAATGGTTTATATCACACGTACACAATAATTGTTTGCATCACACGTACACATTAATGGTTTATATCACACGTACATATTAGTGGTTTATATCATACGTACACAATCATGGTTTATATCACACGTACACAATCATGGTTTATATCGCACGTATACATTAATGGTTTATATCACACGTACACATTAATGGTTTATATCACACGTACATATTAATGGTTTATATCACACGTACACATTAATGGTTTATATCACACGTACATATTAATGGTTTATATCACACGTACATATTAGTGGTTTATATCATACGTACACAATCATGGTTTATATCACACGTATACAATCATGGTTTATATCACACGTACACATTAATTGTTCATATCACACGTACACATTAATGGTTTATATCACACGTACACATTAATGGTTTATATCACACGTACACATTAATGGTTTATATCACACGTACATATTAATGGTTTATATCACACGTACACATTAATGGTTTATATCACACGTACATATTAATGATTTATATCACACGTACACATTAATGGTTTATATCATACGTACACATTAACGGTGTATATCACATGTACACATCAATGGTTTATATCACACGTACACAATCATGGTTTATATCACACGTACACATTAATGGTTTATATCACACGTATACATTAATGGTTTATATCACACGTACAAATGAATGGTTTAGATCACACGTACACATTAATGGTTTAGATCACACGTACACAATAATGGTGTATATCACACGTACACATTAATGGTTTATATCACACGTATACAATAATGGTTTATATCACACGTACAAATGAATGGTTTAGATCACACGTACACAATAATGGTTTATATCACACGTACACATTAATGGTGTATATCACACGTACACATTAATGGTTTATATCACACGTATACATTAATGGTTTACATCACACGTACACATTAATGGTTTATATCACACGTACACAATAATGGTTTATATCACACGTACAAGTTAATGGTTTATATCACATGTACAAATTAATGGTTTATATCACACGTACACATAAATGGTTTATATCACACGTACCCATTAATTGTTTACATCACACGTACATATTAATGGTTTATATCACACGTACACATTGATGGTTTATATCACACGTACATATTGATGGTTTATATCACACGTACATATTAATGGTTTATATCACACGTACATATTAATGGTTTATATCACACGTACACATTAGTGGTTTACATCACACGTACATATTAATGGTTTATATCACACGTACATATTAATGGTTTATATCACACGTACACATTGATGGTTTATATCACCCGTACATATTAATGGTTTATATCACACGTACATATTAATGGTTTATATCACACGTTCACATTAATGGTTTATATCACACGTACACATTGATGGTTTATATCACACGTACACATTAATTGTTTATATCACACGTACACATTAATGGTTTATATCATACGTATACATTAATGGTTTATATCACACGTATACATTAATGGTTTATATCACACGTAAAATTAATGGTTTATATCACACGTATACATTAATTGTTTATATCACACGTACACATTAATGGTTTATATCACACGTACACATTAATGGTTTATATCACACGTTCACATTGATGGTTTATATCACACGTACACATTAATGGTTTATATCACACGTACACATTAATGGTTTATATCACACGTATACATTAATGGTTTTATCACAAGTACACATTAATGGTTTATATCACACGTATACATTAATTGTTTATATCACACGTACACATTAATTGTTTATATCACACGTACACAATAATGGTTTTATCACAAGTACACATTAATGGTTTATATCACAAGTACAAATTAATGGTTTATATCACACATAAATTAAAGGGGAGCTTCAAGACAGCACGTGATTACAGTGTAAGCACAGATGAGCTTTAAAAGACTAGTGTTTTTTTTCTACACTTTTTCTGTCATTATTTAAATCGTTTAAGATCGGATTGTGTTTGCATAATCAATCGACCGGAAGTGACATCATAACATAGCAAGTTTGTGGTTAAGTATACGTATATGATTTCATAACACGTGAAACCATGGAGTCAGTTTGGTATATGCATGCTTTTTGGCATTTTTCATAATCCGAACTTACGTGTAGTTTAACTGAGATTGTCAGTAAATCTTCATATGAAAGAAATGCATTCGGTTAACCTCGTGTCTTGATCCGATGCAAAATTTAACAAAGTCGGGTGATCACTTTCCAGCATTCGATAAGGAACCTCTTTCAATTCATTTTAACTATAAAAGATTATAAGTATGTACAGGGTATAATGCCGATATCGGGGATTCAGATGTCCTATCGCAGATCTGTATAGTACAGTGATATTGACATTGACCCGTTGATTGGCATATCAATATCAACACATTTACGTCTACTTTGATTTAATATTGTCTCATTTTAGTTTTCTAATCATTCATAACAATTGCTAGTCTATACAAATCACGCATAGATGGAAGTTCAATGATGTTTCTCAGGGGTCACCACAATTTTAAAATGATGGGTGGAGGAAACTTTCTTGATGACAATCAAAAATGATATAGGCTAGGTCTTGCACAGACTAGTTTTTCCGATTTCGGCCATGATAGTACTGACTGACAGATATCAAAGAACGAGAGAACAAAAATAAGGGGTAAACGAAATATCTTGTAGACAAGTTGAAGCATTCCATGCCTATTCATCGTTCTTTTTTTCAGCGTGTACGAATATACCACTTAAAATTCACAACTATGTATTTATATAACCGTTCATCATACCGTCGATGAACCAAGCGATTAGCACACCACCTAGCGGAATGGACAACACGCGCCATCGTGCACGCGCCGAGCAGACGGTGTGTGGTACTGTCTGGTTAGACTCATTCCTTCAATACAAACTTTGTTTTGTAGAGAAACAATTTCCAGACTAGATCTGTAAGCCCTCCATATCTCTGTCAGGGTCAACACGTTCGACCCGAGGAGTAGTGATTGAGTGGAGAGAGTGGTGGCGAAGTTTTTAAGAGAATGCTTTGGTCATTGGTTTTGAAAATAGGTTAGGTAGAATCTAGATAGATTAGTAATGGACATTCTTAGAAATATTTGAGAGCATTGAATAGTAGAGTAAAAAGTGAATAGTTATAAGAATGTTTTAACTATACCATCAGTTGCAAATGCAAACATAACTTTAATTTTTAGTAGATATAGTAACATATAGTCATCATAGACTGATGATATCACGTCGACAGCTGTGACTTACATAAATGCGTCGATGAGACGTCATAGATACTGTTTCTTGATTTACAACAGATAAACAGTACATATACATATCATGGACAATGTTCCTGTACATGGTAATGCCTGGACCACAGGTTCTGACGATTAACAAAAATATAGAGAGGTGACCATTACTGTGCCTGGACGCCTGGGATCCTGAACTCTGATTCCCTGTGTTTTTCACCTGATGAAGGTAAATGGATCATGGACAAGTTTTACATAGCATGTTTCCTTATATCCGTGGTATATACATGTATATCAAATTACCTCCCCTTATATATAACACCACCCACATTCTAGTTTTGGCTTTTTATTTATCAATTAAGTTTTAATATACATTCAAGCCCTTTCACCCCAGATATGATATACATTTCATTGATCTGGCAGTTCTTGAGTATAATTACCCATCTAAACATGGGGCTTTACATAATAATTACAAGCAGGACTAATAAGGCACAAGCAAAGCATGTTATAATTGACACACAAACACTAAACAGTATCTTTCACACATGTTAGCCCTATGAGTTTATGTAAATTAGAAAGGTGACCCCTATTGATTAGTCATGAGGTGAGTAGGTACTCACAAGGGTCAGGCCTACTAGGCAAGCGAGCAGTGGTAAATGATACATGACTGACAAAGGTATATATATATGCGTGAGTAATTAATCATTTTCGAACAAAATGTCAAAATTATCCAGTATCCAAAATCGAATTTGAAATGTGTAGATCGTCTATTATTCATTTGTGTGTAATTTCCCAACGCCAAAAACCGAAAACTATGCATTAAAAAATCTAGCATGACAACTAAAACAGCTTAAAGAAATATATTTTTGAAAATAAAACATATTTTACCCTGTAGAGCTATTACGAAGAAACAGGGACGTATGTCTCACATACAGTTGTATATACGTCCCTGGAAGAAATAATAAAAATTGAAAAGAAAAAAAATTGGCAGCACTAGACTCATTTCACTAACGACCAAACCGACAAAGGTACATCATCGAAGAAAATATCGAATATACTGAAAAATCCGGATTATCCCGTACCTTGCAACGGCTCCGTATTTAGATTTGCTTCGATTACGAGGCAACTCCTCCTTTTTCACTGTACGCCTCGACTTCAAGTTGTTGTTCGATGGGAAAGCGGTGAGTAATGGTATACAATTATAATATCAAATTAGGATTTTCCCCTATAAAAAGCAACTTTTATGGGATAGCATGAAATGGATCCGATATACGATGTTTGTTTATAATATGATTAACAATTTGGTATTGAAGTATAGGCCTAATGTATAGGCTATAGAAACAGAAAGTACAGCAGGTTCAACTTCCTGGAAGCAAAATGTACTCAGGTTGAACGAGTGAGTGTGTTTGGATGGAGGAGGGGGTATGGAATTTAGTATGATTGTACAATATGATAACAAACACTGTACATTAAATGTCTACCCACCCCAGGCCCAAGGGGATTCGTTTCCTTCTTCCATGGATGTTTCTGACGACTAAATTTGGGGAGTTTCGGGGGGGGGGGGGGGGGGGGCAGGCCTATCTTTTATACAACATCAAGTCTCCTTGACCCTAGGATGCTTCTGACCAGATTTTGACATACTCTTATCTTTCCTTCAGAAGAACAATTCGCTAGATGCCCCATTTAAGACACCAACACAACACCCACCATTTATACAAAATGTATTCCCATGATGAGTGAGTTAAGGAAGCGAGATAAACCGTGGGTATCCGACGATGATCCTCACTCTACAGCTGTATATATGTATGCTCCAATTCATTAGGCAAATACATATGTTACTTTCATTTTTTCAAGAACGCAAGGCCTATCCTGGAGACAATGCTTACTAGGCGAATAGGGCCATGATGTGAAAATCCTTGAGATTCCTATTTTGATTCCAACCTATAGCCAGACGACGATACATCCATGTTACTAAGTAGCTAGCTATTACTATACATGCACATATACAATAAATCACCCATGTCCCTAAAAACATTGGGTTATGTGTTATACTTAAAGGCCCAATATATGTAACTTCAGGGAAATTTTCGTGGCTCTGAAAAATTCTGAAAAAAATCCAGTTGATAACCATGCAAAAATAAGCCTACAACGAAGTAAATCTGAGCGGTAACTAACAAGAAACTCTTGACAAAAAAATCCAAAGGTAGGGCCCACTTCAACAACAAACCGAAGGTAGAAGACGGTTCGAAATGCACACGTGTTTACAAATAGCAGGTTTCAACTGCTGCTGTACCGGTAACCACGAAGGAATTTATCTTGGATATTGCTGATATCAGTTAATCTTAACTAAATCTATAAATATAAAAAGTTATTAAGCTTGATTTTCGCTTCAAGATTTGCCGAAAGTTACGTATATTGGGCCTTTAAAAGCAATATAGTGCTGGACCTGCTTAGATGAATGCTTTCATAATTACAATTTAGTGGTATCGAAGCCCGCTGAAAACTATACTGGTATAACACTGATAACACTGATTCCCCGACAACTGGACGTGAAAAGGATGGGGTCAATTGGCCGACCTCCGGGTTCTCATGTTTCCTCACACAATAAGACTCCTCGCGCGCTAACTTCCGAGCCAACAAGAATGATTAATATAATTGTTGTAAAATAAATAAGTTTTATTTATATATATATATAATCACACTACAATCTCTTGGTATGAGGAGATCGATACCAACATGCTACTGTGGTTGGTCATTGGGTCCATGCTTGTCCCTGGAAAATTGGTTCATATTATGGAATCAACTGTTGAAGAACAGTTGCTGAAAGACAGCAAAAGTCTGGAAACATTTGTAGAAAATACATTTGCATACAAGCAAAAAATATATTACATGTGTGAAGCTTCTTTTGTTTGCTAATTGTGATTTTCCAAATATAAAACTCGATTCTCGAATGTTATTTCATACTTTGTTTTCAGATAGCATCGACTTATTTAGGCAAAATGGCAGAAGGAGGACCCCTTCCTATTCATTCGGACAGTTCTCATTCGGACTCCCACCTGTTAGAGTGTCCTATCTGTCTGGAACAACTACACCAGCCAAAGTCGCTCCCGTGCCTACACTCTTTCTGTCAGGAATGTTTGTCTATGTTCATTAGCAAAGACCTGTCGGGAAAGATGGCATCGGTGACTTCTTTTCCGTGTCCAGTTTGTAGGAAGACGACACAGCCACTTAATCCGTCGATGGATAAGGGAGAATGGGCACAACAGTTCCCTACGCACAGTCTGATACAAGACATGAACGAGACCAAGACAAAGGAGCCACTCCATTGCAAGCCTTGCAAGAAGAAAGGAAATACTGGAACCCCGGCTAAAGTTTGGTGTAAATCGTGCAAAGTTCTGTTTTGCGAATCGTGTAAGGAAAACATCCATGATCTGTTACATGAAGGATGTGATACAGTGGATGTATCAGGATCAAGAGGGTTGCAGATGAGTCCGGAGGCTTCCTCGACTGTTTTGTGTGAAACGCACACTGAAAAGATGGAGTACTACTGTGAAGACCACAAGGTTGTAGGCTGCAGTAGATGTATAATGGCTGATCACAAACGCTGTGAATGGACTTCAACGCAAGATTTCTGTGAACAATTAAAGGGGAACTCAAGACTGGACAAGTTAAGGAAATCTCTACAAAAAGTCACTGAAGACATCGAGACACTCATAAATGAATTTTGTGAACAGCTGAAGACTATGACAGATGATCAAGACATCGCCCTCAAGAGTCTGACCGATCTCCGCCAAAGGGTCGACACGCGTCTTGATGTTTTACAGAAGAGTGTTACTGATGAGTTGGTAGCAGCCTGCAAGGAAGAGAAAGAAAATGTTGAGATGTCTACGCAAAAATACGAAAGATTGAGGTCTTCTTTACGAAACACACTGGAAGCTTCCGAGAAGGCTTGCACGAGGAATAACAACATGGAGACAATATTGCTGTACCATAGAGGACACTTAGAGTTGGAGTTGTGGAAGAAACTTTCCAGTGAGACGAGGGAAACATTTACATCCGTTCGATTACGACACGAAATTGACCCAAGTTTGGTTAACTTTGACCATACCTCTCCACTTTCCATGGGAAAAATTGTCATCAAGAAGGAAAAGGATTGTCTGTCCAGTCTTTTTCCCAAAAAATTGTCAGACTGTCGCATAAAGGAGGTTCACAGGTTCAACATCAAGCGGCCATCAGATAGTGATGATTGCTACGCACGAGGAATTGTTTACCTTCCCAATGACTTGATCGTTGTAGCGGACGGGCGCAATGAGAAACTGAAGTTGTTCACCGCAAAAGGAGATTTTATGGACGAACTGGTCTTTGCAGGATTGCCATATGACATGTGCTTTGTGGATGAAACGTCTGTAGCAGTTACTGTGCAAACGTATGCTAACGATGCTATTCATGTTGTTAGCATAAAAAACTTTAAATTAGCATCAAAATACAAAATCGAACTGTCAAAACTGAAATATTATTGTCGAGGCATTACTTTCACGGGCAAGGATTTCGTGGTGTGCACAAATGGGGGTTTAATGAAGGTAACAAAAGAAGGCAGGATATATTCATTGCCAGGATGGCACGCAAACTGCTTTGTTTTGGCCTACGATCAAAACCAAGAATGGCTCTATGGTACCTCTGTAAATTCGATCGTCTATGGTCAAAAGTCAAAGAGCACAAACACGATCAAATGCACTGTTCAGTCCGTGACGGAGATGTCAGGAATCGACGTGGACATAGACGGTAATGTATACGTATGTGGATGTTCTTCCAACAGTGTCATACAGATGTCACGGGATGGACTACACGCCAGGAAACTGTTGACCTCATCGGACGGTCTGGAAAAACCAAGGGCAATATCTCTGTGTGGCGAAAAGCTTGCTGTTACAACGGTAACGAAGAAAAATAGAAGCAATGTGCTAGTGTTTCGACTTCACTGAATATTAGTAAATGGCAATAGAAAGTATGCAACATGCTTAAAGTTCTGAAGAACTGCTTTTGGTTTCAGCTCAGCTGGAAGGAATTGTCGGTAATGTCCTCAGAACGAAGTTTGTGGACTTTTGTTTTACTCTGCAGTTTTTTTTCTGGGATTTTTGTACGGACATTTTCCATGCAACTTCATATTAGATTCCAATTGAACAACTATTAATTAATGGGCAACGCTTCTAGATTTGCATACCATCTTTACTAATGCAGCTGCTCTTCCAGGACGGCAGCACTTGTCTTTTATTTGCCGTAAATTAGACACTGACTGATTTCTATTATAAGTTGTGATATTTACCTTTATTAATAATAAAGCAGAATCCCGAAGCATCATTTACGACTCTGAGGGTCATTTTGGAGACGTTGTAACGGCCACCAAAGGGTGTGGTGTCCCAAGAGCAGATACTAAAATGATCACTTTTGAAGTGATTTAAAATCAGCGATAGCCTCTCTGTGAACTCTTCATTTATCAGGTGGATTATTTACGCTGCAATTACTCGGTGCTTTGTGTCTATGAAATCATTTTTCAAGGAAGGATGTAAAATAAAAACGTCTTGATTAGAAATACTTCCGTATGCAGATTATTTCTCTTTAAAGATGGCCGTTACCAAGACGACCAGGCGTAGTGTCCTTGTTTGGATGCAAGTATATATAAGGGATGATCTGCTCCAACAGGTGGTATCCTTCTGCAGACAGATCCTCCTTCAAGCTACCATACAAACAGGAGGGATACAGTGTTTTTCACTATTGCTTTAAAATAGTTAAAGGTGATTTTCTCTTCCGTCTGGATAGTTTGCTATTGCAATTCCTTAAAGACACCATTGGTTAACGTGTAAGATTGGCAGAAAAAGTTTGAGTTCGAACCCTGAAGTTGTGTGGGGTGTTTTATTTTTTTTTTGTCACAAGGGTACATGCTGTAGAGAATGATTTTAAACAATTGATTACAGCTGCGATTGTAATTACTTACAGTCTCTTATAGTGTTTTATCAAAATTATGCTAGTGGATACGATTCATTAAATGTCATCTTTAATATTTTACTAATGATTACTATAGAGGAATTGGTCTGCTGACGAAAAAACTTAAGCACAGGAAAAATAGTGAACAAGATGATGAAGACTATGAGCAAGTTGTCGTCATCCTGGTTCATTTTTAAAAAAAAGTAGTTTTGTATCCCTGTATACTATGAGGAGATTTACTAGTAAAACAACTCTCTATGTTCAATATGACACGCTCTGTGTTTTACGGCAATATTTTAAAAGAGTCTGGCGATGTCATTGTAACAAACCGATGCGGATTCAATAGGTGATTATCAAAATGACGACACGGATATACATGTTTATAGCTATGTTTTCAAAGAAATATTCAACAAATAGACATGACCTTAAAAATCTGGCTTCATTTTTGCGTTGATATGCCGTTAAATATTGTTACATATGTTTCATTGGATTTTCGACGTCTAGAAATTGTCCCAAAGGAGACAGGAATGGATATGTTTTTTTTTTTAATCTAAGAACGATTATGATTCCATGTTTGAGACAAATATCCAATACCTTTGATTGCTGGTAGGTGGGAAAGCTTCCTCGCCGTTCTAAACAGTGGACTTTTCGAGAACACCAATTCGTTCATTAGGGAAAGGACGTTTAATGACTACAAAGTATTGTAAAACAGAACGTATCACCAAGTTTGCAATTCTTAAATTGTCGGCGCTAAAACTGTTTGATCTTCATATCTTTGAACACGAAGCCGTATTCGTGTTCCAGTTTTAACCCGAGCTGCTCTCCCGTGTTGATGAGGCGTAAAATACAGATTGATTACGGAACAAATCCGCACAAATAACGAAATAACAAATATAAACATTCGGACCAGGAAATTGTTTGAGGTTTTAATGTTTAATACGAAGCTGAAATTAAATGATGATCGATACTGATTGAGCACATTATCCCAGATTAAATTTACTCGACACAACATAATCCAGATAATAGGGTTCACAAACACTGGTTCCAGATCGATCAAGTGGAGCGCCGTGGTGTAGAGCGGACGCAATCACTTTTTTATTTGAACTCGATAGAGAGCTGGCTCCTCGTTGATATGAAAATGATGGAGATTTTTGGTTATCTCTAATTTCAGCTAGACACATGAAGTAAGGAGATTTGATGAATGGGTATATTTCACCACACGAAGTGCATTACAATCGGGTGATAAGGAAGGAAAACAGACGAGCGCCATATTTGTTAGTAATGAAACACAAATAAGTGCAAAATAACACCACGCCTCACCCAGACGAGTTAAAGGTACAATGTACACAGACATGTTTTCTAGTCTGGTTATGATGTGCTCTTTCTGTTAATATCTGGTGCTTTCCCTTCATTTCGATTCCAAATGCCTGAATGCAGCCATTATCAGAGAAGTACGTAATCATTTGTCGTAAGTAATCGGATTTTGGTTGTTAGGTGTAGAAAAACGACGCGCAGATGTTATAGTTTCCATTGAGAGTGTTGTCATCCAGTGTTATGTGCGGAGGTGTGAAAGCAGCGATATACATAACGTAACGCATGTGCGTTGCATGCCTCTTTTGTCAATGTCAATACTGGAAGGAAAAGTGGACATTTTCGCACATTTTGAGACGACATGGGCAATGTCCCATGTAGGAACTGGATACAGGGAATTCACAAGTGACATAGTGTTACTGATTTATCAGTTATGTTGTATGAACAGTTCTTCAGGGGTCCAATGGTGAATCAAATCTACCTTAAAGAATCATGCAATACTTGAAGAATCAAGTCAAGTTTAACTGGTTAATTTGGCCATATGATTAGTAAGTTACATATTTCGTAATCTCGAAAACACTACACAAAGTTACCAAACTAAGGGGCCGCGTTAATCTTGCCATTACTGTAAAAGTGGAATTTTTCGCTGTGTTGAAATTTTCGCTCATTAAATCTCCGCGAATATAACCACACGCAAACATATTTCACACCACTCGATCTCTACATTGTGTACTAGGATTATGGGTACACTGTACAAAACATCATGACTGAAAGCGCGAAAATTTCCTCATCGCGAACAATTTGGAGGCTTTTACAAATATCGGCTTTTACAGTAACTTAGATTGACCTTTTGTAGTTAGGGACTTTTCATGGCAATATTTGTTGTTGATTGTTACTAGAAAACGCCCACAACGAATGAAATGTTTCACACGACAGCTGCACGTGCAATGAAGTGTCCTCAAAGAAGATCAAATGTCAGTTTGACAAAACACAAGAACGCCTGTTACGTTTTCTAGTTTTGATTAGAAAGGATAGCGACTTATCATGAAACATGGCTAATTCGTTATTCGACTTTTGTTTGAAAATGTTTAACCAATGAAAGAAAAACAAAGCAACGCATTAATGGTCTCTATAAACGTAATGGACCGGGGATGATTGGTATCAAAGAGAGAGAGTGAAATCAGAAAATCGCTGCACAAACATGAACGTCATTTAACAGTCAGTCAGAATCCTGTTTATAAACGGAACCTAGAACCACCGCCACACGAAAACTATAAATCAACTGCAATAATATTTGCATTTACAAACGATACGAAACTGGTGTTTTCCTTGATTTACCGTTAAGCATAATTGGTTTTGTCACACGTTGTGTCATTGACTTGGTTAACAATCGGGAAATAGATATAAGCCGACTTTATTGTTAACAACTTTCAACAGCGCAGAAGAATTCGTATTCAAACGATAATAGGAAGACGTCATCCTAGCAGAAAGGACGTTATGATAACATAATTGTTCTGGGTTTAGCTACTGTAGTGTGGAACTGACTGTAGGTCAAGGTATAGACTCATCAGTGCCTAATGGACAGCCGCACGACATCCATTTGAGCGTGTTTAGATTAGATTGTCCAACATCGCTATAGCCAAACTATCCGTAAATCATCAATTTATCACAAGCCCGTGTCATATCGATCTAACAGAAATATCGTTCGCAGTCTTTGTTGGAAAAATAAACATGTATTCAAACTTTCTTGCAACATTATTTTCGAATTTGTATTGCGTAATTAGTTTAGGTTAGGAATCACGATTTCAAATTCCCAAAAGTCAAAACAGGCGAGATATTGAACCATTTTCCTCGTGTACCACCAGCACCAGCTTATCATGAACTGACAGCTTATTCTCACATGCCGATTAATCATAACTTCACAAAACAATGATCTAACATCTTTCTGTGTTAAATAAATCTGCGCTTTTTCCTGATTTGGTGCTCGCAATTGGTCATAACAGCGGAAGTAGGGTAGAGAAGGCCGCACCGCGGTATGATAGCAATCCTTCAATGTGAAAGCTATTGCGCGTAGCAAATGAAGCAAACATTTTAACTCGGTTTTATGTAGATCATCATTCCTGATAAAAAAACGGTTTTTCCAAAATTACCCATTAAGTGTTCAAAACACTATTGATAAACATCGATCACTACCGCTTGTGGCTAATTGTCATTTTAGATACTGTCATAGCAATTAATATGATACAAAATGCTGTTGAATACTATATATGAGAGCACTCTTTAATACGTGCTATTATTTTTTGTTCTGAGTAGGTACTGGATAATACCGAACCAACTGTTTAGACAATGCATATTTAACCAGCTTCCACTTTCATATCACACATGGATATTTGAACTACTTTCCGATGGTCTGAAAGATAATACACAACTTGGTAATACGAGTTTGTCCGGCCGTATATGACTTCTTGTAACGAAATCGTGTTCAATAATACCGTTCAACTGCAACATGTTACTATCGTATATAGGGAAAAAATGAATATTGTATACATATTACTCTGTTCACTTTGTTACTTGTATCTCAGAACAAAGTGACTTTTGCCGGTTGAAAATATTTGCACATACACTGCACTGTAGCAAAGACTTTCATTTTCATTTGTTTGGGAAGAACAGGAAGTAGAAATGAGGAACTTTTGGATGAAAAAGTAAACACATGATGGAAGTACATCCATAATTGAATAAATACAGAGTTAACCAAATACATCACGCACTGAACCTCTCATCTATTAGTTTTAAAATCGATTTAGCATTACTTTTATTTCCTTATACTGGCGACTTAAAAGATGTTTGACAATACTATATTTACATATAAGCGACAAATAAATCAGAGAATACCGAAGCGTTAACAAAATTATAATCCAAACTCAAAATCGATTAAACCAGGGGCAAAATATGAACATGGAGACCCTTGTAAAAGTGCAAGAGAATAAGACCAGGTGTTCCGGAAGAGTAAGCGTCTTCTGCTTCATTGACGTCACGCGCCATGTAAATCTTTGTCACATCCAAGTGAACATCAAATTCTCAAAATTAGAACCGAGTAGCATTGTCAATCACAACAAGTAAACACACTAATGAGTATACTAAAAAACGTCCATCTTCATATCAGTTAAAGATACAGAATATTTCTCAATGAGACAAAGATGGCGACCTTAAAACTTGCCCATAGTTCTAATTAACCTGCATCTCTCGAATCCTTGGGTTGTTAGTTTGTTTGTCAGCAATCGACATCGATCACAAAAATCTCGATATTCAGAGCAAGCCCTAGAATATCGAATCAACTGCGACATTTAAACACCATAGGTTGGAGAAGCAGGGATGCTACTATCAAGAAATGGAAAGTACACGACCGGAAAATTGAAATCATCACGTTCATTCTATAGCTTAGTAGTAAGCTGTCCATGTTGATCGTAGTTTAAGTAGAGATCGAGGTTAGAGGTTAGAAGAGTCTGTTGTGTCCTTTATTTCAAGTTCAGAAGGGTATATACGACCGACGTGGTCAGCAAAACAAGGCTTAGCTATATTATATTCGCATATGTAGCAATCGAATAAAGTTGCCAGCATGACAACACATATGTAGCGACTGAACAAGGTTACCTGCATAGCAACACATATGTAGCGACTGAACAAGGTTACATGCATGGCAACACATATGTAACGACTGAACAAGGTTACCTGCATGGCAACACATATGTAGCGACTGAACAAGGTTACCTGCATGGCAACACATATGTAGCGACTGAACAAGGTTACCTGCATGGCAACACATATGTAGCGACTGAACAAGGTTACATGCATGGCAACACATATGTAACGACTGAACAAGGTTACCTGCATGGCAACACATATGTAGCGACTGAACAAGGTTACCTGCATGGCAACACATATGTAGCGACTGAACAAGGTTACCTGCATGGCAACACATATGTAACGACTGAACAAGGTTACATGCATGGCAACACATATGTAGCGACTGAACAAGGTTACCTGCATGGCAACACATATGTAGCGACTGAACAAGGTTACATGCATGGCAACACATATGTAGCGACTGAACAAGGTTACCTGCATGGCAACACATATATAGCGACTGAACAAGGTTACCTGCAATGGCAACACATATGTAGCGACTGAACAAGGTTACATGCATGGCAACACATATGTAGCGACTGAACAAGGTTACCTGCATGGCAACACATATGTAGCGACTGAACAAGGTTACCTGCATGGCAACACATATGTAACGACTGAACAAGGTTACATGCATGGCAACACATATGTAGCGACTGAACAAGGTTACCTGCATGGCAACACATATGTAGCGACTGAACAAGGTTACCTGCATGGCAACACATATGTAGCGACTGAACAAGGTTACCTGCATGGCAACACATATATAGCGACTGAACAAGGTTACCTGCATGGCAACACATATGTAGCGACTGAACAAGGTTACCTGCATGGCAACACATATGTAGCGACTGAACAAGGTTACCTGCATGGCAACACATATGTAGCGACTGAACAAGGTTACCTGCATGGCAACACATATGTAGCGACTGAACAAGGTTACCTGCATGGCAACACATATGTAACGACTGAACAAGGTTACATGCATGGCAACACATATGTAGCGACTGAACAAGGTTACCTGCATGGCAACACATATGTAGCGACTGAACAAGGTTACCTGCATGGCAACACATATGTAGCGACTGAACAAGGTTACCTGCATGGCAACACATATATAGCGACTGAACAAGGTTACCTGCATGGCAACACATATGTAGCGACTGAACAAGGTTACCTGCATGGCAACACATATGTAGCGACTGAACAAGGTTACCTGCATGGCAACACATATATAGCGACTGAACAAGGTTACCTGCATGGCAACACATATGTAGCGACTGAACAAGGTTACCTGCATGGCAACACATATGTAGCGACTGAACAAGGTTACCTGCATGGCAACACATATGTAGCGACCGAACAATTACCTGCATTGCTACACATACATAGCGGCCGAACAAGATTGCCTTCATGACAACACATGTAGTTATCGAACAAGGTTACCTGCATGACAACGCATTTGTAGCGATCAAATAAGGTTTATCAATATGATATATATACATATGTTGTGATTATGTCAATATCCTGATCACAGGCAAAAGTTAAGATTTTAAAATTGCATATCCCTTCAAAAAGGTAGAATACAAAATGTGCATTTTGAGTAATAAATCAATTCGGAATGATCATCTATTTCATAGTACTCATTTATAATTGGGCATTATAATGTCATTTGGTTAAAACATTTAAAATGGAATCACTATGAATGAATCGCATGGCAGACTATTATACAGTATAAAATGTTTGTAGTTGTAAGAGTGCGCATTCAAAGCATATATGTATGCCACTAAATTAAGTATGGCTACATAGTGGCAATGCCATATGATGGTAACATTTTGAAATAGATTACAAGAAAACAAACACATAAAATAGCTCCAAATCTTAACACATACTAACAAAAACAAATTGTTTCCTATCCCGTCGCATATTCACAAAAAATAGTTTCCGATCCAGTGATATATTTACAGAAAATCGTTCCAAATCCCGTCGCATATTCACAAAAAATAGGTTCTAATCGCCTTATATGTTAACAGAGACGTGCTCCCAATTCCATCGCATATTCACACAAAAAAGTTCCCAATTCCGTCACATATTTGCAAAGAAAATCAAACCATATGACTTACTGAAAGACATGTATAATAATAATTATAGAACCACTTTGCTTTTCCCTATTACTATAAGATCACCCTTTTTTCCTCAAATTGTATCGGTTGTATTGAAATAACAAGATTGTTAATTCAATTGGTTCGAAATATGATTAAGAAATATATCCCTTTTAAGATATGTTACAATTCGAAACCTTTATTATGCACGTGATGATGGCAACTTCCGGAGCTGTTAGTTCCATGGCTGTCGGTGGAGTTAGGATAATTGAGGATCAGAAAAGTAAACAGTACCGTGATGTTTGTAATTACTATGTCTCAGCTCGCGTACAACTTGGCGCAAATTGTAAAAACAGCCGGGACAAAAACGGTAAACACACGAGATAATAGTGACGCGCGTCATCAGCAGGGTAACTGATACACGTGTGGAAAAAACATCATAAGGATGGCTGCCAGAATTAATGATATTCATTTTTAAGTACAAATATATATAATATATATTTCAGGGCTGTAAACTAACGAAGACTCATCATACGAGAATTACTTTCCCGTCAGCCATTGTTATAACGGATCTGTGTTTTCGATTTTTGTATTTTGAATTCTCGCCGTCAACGAGATTTTGTTCGTGAGTGTAGACATGACAACGTCGAGGTGTACATGATTACATCTGCAGGTAGATCATCAGATACGGTCGATAAATCGGCGGATGAAATCAGTGAAGAAGCGGATTAGATCGGGTTAACCATACGCTAACTTTCTCTGTATATTTAATTGAGATCACGAGATAAAGTGCGGGTTTAATGAGTCGAGTAATTTGTACTTCCTGACTTACAGTGTTACCTCACACACAGAACGTGTCATAAGCGGGCAGTATTTCACCAGACTATCATGTGCTTTTAAATATGTAACATCAGAGAAGCAGGGAGGAGATGAATAACTATTTTCCAAAATTGATTTCACAGTAATGTGATGAAATTCCTAGTGTCCCAAAGTTTTGTTCTTCTTCTTTCCTTAGTGGTGGGGAAACAACACCATTCATAATGAATTCATTATCAAATAATGACTCGAGGGCAAAGAAATGTAATCAGTGATATCATTAACGAAACATGGGTAATCAATATCGAATTTTATCAATTTTTATCAATTTTCTTTCATTATATCAATAATGAATTCATTATGAATATTTCCGACATTTAAATTTGTCCAGATCTTGTCAACGTTATTGTCTGCCTTATTATATATATTTACATTGAAATGCCTACGTAACAGGGAGGGCTGTGAATGAAGATACCAATGATATAAAGACACTCAAAATAATTATGCAGAAAGAAGCTAGTTTGATTATATAATTTGATAAAATCACTTATAGCTGTAGATTATTTAAATTTCTTATTCTCTTATCAATGATAAAATTACAGATAAAAAAAGTGACTTTACAGTTGTAAAGCTTTGGAAGTCAATCATTTTCTGTAATGGTTTTAATCATTATAGCATATCAATTAACTCTACGTGCAACCAAATTTCCTGTAAACTAAAGTAGAAATGTATTGATAAGGTATAATGAAAATGGAAAAATGGAAATAAAGTTACGATAAGTCTTGACATTAAAATGAAAATTTGAGTAAAAATACAATGACATATGTTAATAACGTTACTATCGGTACAAGAATCTCTATGCGCTCATACAGGTAATGAGAACGATATTGATTACCCATGTTTCGTTAATGATATCACTGATTACATTTGTTTGCCTTCGAGTCATTATTTGCGACTTTTGATTGATGCCTTGTAATTAATACTAAATAATAGGTCTGACGTGTTCTATGTTTACCGACACTTGGCCTCTGATTGGTTTAATGAAAGAGCCGGTTTTCTGCGAAAACATGGCCGAAGAACAGGCATACTCATGACAGCATCATATGTTTCCGGGAAGGGTAATTTTTGCGAGCACATTAAAGTGTTATAAGGTTTATGGAAGTCCATTTGAACACAAATGCCAAAACGCAATTCATCAAGACTTGTACTACTGAGAAAAAATTGCGAAAATACAATCTCAGTTGTCGAAGACAGCGTTACTTCTTTCACGGTGGCCGAGTGATTAAGGCGTTCCTACATTCTACCACTAGCCTTCCACCTCTGGGTTGCGAGTTTGAATCCCACGTGGGGCAGTTGTCAGGTACTGACCGTAGGTCGGTGGTTTTTCACCGGGTACTCCGGCTTTCCTCCACATCCATGACTTGACACGTCCTTAAATGACACTGGCTGTTAATAGGATGTAAAACAACATAAACCAAACCATTTTCCATGTAAAATGATACGATATTCGGGAGTATCATGGCATTATATTTATTTGGTATTTACTCAACACGATAGCCGCTTTTGATTAAGTGATTAAGGTTCATTACCCCTGTTTTCTTTAAGGTTTCTTACAGAACTACAAGCAAGATACTGGGAAGACATTTGTGTTGTTTACTTATTTGTCTCCTAGATTTATAAGGCGGGTGTCGTCGATTAAGCAGAAGACGTTTACCCTTCCGGAATATCAGGTTTTCTTTGTTCATATGTTGTCCCTAATCGATTTTGAGTTAGGATTCCCCTATCACTGTCCATTTTAGGGAACTTGTTTCTGTTTATAATTTTGTTTATTTGTTTTCTATCTGAAAAAAAATACCACTATATCATAATGGCAATAATAACGGCAAAATTTAATTGTTTCTTATTAAAAAAAATGATATATGGTAAGAAAGTTTCCATAAAAAGTTACGTATTTTGTTGGCAATAATAAGTATATCCTTATTACATGAATTATTGGCAAAATAATACAAGGTGCTTTTTTATGCAAGACCTGAATACACATAATTTTCCAACCAAAAATCAGTATTGGTAAAGAGGGTTACATATTATGTGTAACGAAAGCATCATTTTTTTTTTGTTTACTTTGTTTTTCACGTCGTCGTGTTTTCCCCTTCAGGTCGAGGGAGCGATATCACAAGATTTGTTATTTGGCCCTAACCGGCAACCATATAACATCACAATATCATTAATTACTGTACAGGCTTTTTAGAGATGTAGGATGATCAAAACAGGGCAGCTTCCATGCTTGTTATCCTGGTCTCATTGGCAAATATGATATTTCCTCGTGGGAAATACATGTTGACGCTTTAAATTTTCGAAATGAATACAAATTCGATTCGATTTTCTTAAAATTGTAACTGCAGAAGCATGGTTTGCTAGCATTCCGTCTTTCAAAAAATAGTGGGAAAATGTGTAGGTAGGATTCCTTAGTTAATCATGCCTAGTTTCTTTCTCTTGCAAGCGGTACATTGTTATGATGTTTGCAGAAAGCATTAGAATATATCAACTTGATGATTTCCTGTTGACAAAATTAAATTACTTAGTTATAATGCAATTTTTAAGGAAAAATTTGGATCTTGGAGTCAAAAATACAAATTTGATTTTCAGATTTCCTTATTCCTTCCTGATTATATAAGGTACATTTATAAAGCTCCACATAAGTAACGGACTCCCTAACAAAGTTCAAGTGTGCACCAAAGAAACATTCTTCAGATTTTTTATACGAAATAAATTTAGAACACCCGCAGTTTGTTTGTTGTTCTTTCTGCTAGCTTCTGACATTGGCCATTAAAGCTTGATTTCTAACAAGTCTGAATGCCATAAAAACAGGAAAAGGGGAAACTGAAAATAAATACTTAACACTCCCAATAAACAATGTCAGGTGTAACACATATGGTAATTATAGTAATTGGTAGGCCTCCGTGACACACCGCAACAGGTCACGCAACTTCTCGCGAGATTTGCCGCTGCCAAGGGAACTGGATTGATAATATTTTACACGAAAACAAACGGCTGTGACAGATTTTAAAATGGAATGACTGCTTCTGTTTCATGTCATGCTGTCGTTGTGAGAGAAATGATAATAAAAGGTCACTAGTTCACATCGATATGGAAACCCGGAAGTTCAATTCTTTCCTCTCATTTCCTTCCTGAATTCCTCTCCTGACCTAAATCAAGTGTGATAATTTCAGATTTTAAATTATGGTTCGAAAGCAAATATTGTAATTCAGCTCATGATCTTCAAAACATTTAAAGCGTGGACGTTCCTCTCGTGAAATAACAAAATGTATGAAAATTAAATTCCCCATATTTAAACAATCGGAAATCATTTAAGACGCCTCGCACTCATGCCCAATTTTAGCGCACAATCAGACATGAGTTATGAAAACTGGTTCTGGAAGTTATGTCCAGTGTGATTCTCTAAAGGCGCAGGTGAACCAGCATACTCACAGGCACTTTAAATCTAACATTCAAATTGTTATATACTGTTATAGTTCTCGCACTGATGTCTTGTTCCTGTCCTCATTCAACGTTGTTTACCAACTGTCTTAACAAACAATGTCAACCTCAGTTCCATGAGTAACTGTTCGTGAATGACATGGGATTACATTGAAATCCATTACTTCCCACTTCTGTGAATTGCTTTTCCTATCTAAATCTGTACCAAGGGATCTCTCAAATGACAAAGTTTCATTCATTCTCTTACTCAAAATATGCTGGCATCATCAAAAAAGTATCCATATTTGATTGCTTAATTGTTTTACGACGCGTCTTTTTATTACGTGGTATAGTTACAGGAAATTTAAAATTTATAACCACATCAACTCTGTAGATGAATAATCTGAGCCCGATTATTATATTGATAACGCTGATATTGTTGGTGGATGTTTCCTCCTGGAAATCTCGACTCTTTTGCACAACTGAAACGTGTTTCATCAACCTGTCAAGGGAAGGCAATGGTAACTAAAATCCCTACACATCATAGTGATTATAGGTATTTATGTTATATTTCCCAAGCGGTTACCTAAAATGTCAACATTTAGGCATGTGTCTTGGCTACAAAAAAGACCGGATAGGCGACGCTAATTTTGCTTTTTTTACGACACAAAGTTAAAACGTACGATCTAGTCTCAACAAAAAATGTTTCTTAAAAAACAGAGAATACTGAAGTATCAATAAAACCATAATTCGAACTAAATATCGACCATACCAGGGAAGATATGTAAAAAAAGTACAAGAGAATAAGATGACCAGGTGTTCCGGGAGAGTATGCGCCTTCAAAATAATCCCGCTTCACAATATAACTCAACAGGAAACATAAAGCGAAAGTGTTAGGATAGCAGCATAAAATACTAACAAGGACCAATAGTTCCGTATAACAGAAATGATACTTATAAACTAGTGACAATAATGATGTGACAATCACAAACATTTCTCGTTGTTAACTAATGAAGACAGGTCTTACATATATAAAACATTTATGGTTATGAAATATGAATGTGTTTGACATATTCAAACATGTATTCTCCCAATTCATGAACTAATACACATACTGTTACTTAAGTTATTTTGCTCCGGTTCTCACGTTGAGATGACATTGAATATGACCTAGACTTACATGACAGGTGTCGTCGATGAAGCCGGAGACGCTAAGGCTTACTCTTCAGGAACACCTGGTCGTTTTCTCTTGAACCTTTTTTAATGGTATTCATGTAAATATTTTCTTTCTTCATGTTTTGCCCCTGTTTTTAATCGATGTGAAGTTTGGATTATTGTTTTGTTGACGCTTTGGTATTCTCTGATTATTTCTTAAAAGGTTATATTCACTATCACTTGAGGACAGGTCATACCTAATAGATTTGGGGGTCCGAATAGTTTATCTTACCTCCGCGCCGGTACACGTGTTCATGGTTTATTAGTACTAATGGAGTTTTTTTCTGTAGTGCTCTTTGAGTTGCATGTTCCAAAACAGATAACCTGTTTTCTTCTGATTTACGAGTTGCAGACGGAATCATTAACGGAACATAAACATGAGAAATTTAATGTCCAATCTCTGTTTTCCCGATATCAATGTACTTATGAGATAGGAATAATGTATCGTGTGGATTTAAAATAGCACAAACATTACGCAAAGGTGCAAACAATTCATTTTTTACCAAGAGCTACTACTACGAGTTTGCCATCCACGTTGATAAATATTTTTTAAACTACATATGATGTTCGTTGCATGTTATGACAAGCTTCTGAGGGAATGATGGATGAAACAATCGTGAATGAAGTTGCAGGTTCAGAACGCTGCTATGGAGATTTTGTTCTCCGGTTTAGTAGATTACAATTTGTGTCAGGTCGACCAGCCATAATGTTTTGTAATTTCAGATGAACTCGGGCCAGTTTCTACATATTATGGTTAGCCTGTATACAGCGCAACTCTCATAGAATAATGTAGGTTAACGTTCCTTACTTACAAATTGAATGTTGAGATTGGTAACATGCTAGCCTTTTTGTGCTTGGTCCTATGCAAATAGTTTAAAATATTGTTTTTTTACCTCCCGATAATTTCACCACATTGTTAGTTAATGTGATCATGATTTTTGACAATTGTACGTTCATTAGCAGTTGAATTGATTCAGCAGAATGCTTCACGACAAAGGAAAGCTGGACCAAACGTCTGTGGTGCCACTCTCAACACTAGGATGTATACACCAAGTCATCAATCACGTTAACATCTGGACCGACAGGTTCGAACGGCTGGCCACAGTGTGGTGGACAAGAGGATTGACCCGGTAATGATCCTGTCCAACACCCACCACTGATAAAATAAACACACTCTGAGTGATCACCGGTCAGTGGTCAGACATTCATCATCATTGAAACAAGGACAGCAATGGTCAACACGGACCAGGTTACTTTGAAATACTTTCTATAACTCCTCGATAGCTATCAATGGCCCGGGTGTTATCGGGGCAGGGGTCTATTTCAAATGATGATTTTTTTCTTTAATCTTTAGATATGAGCCATTTTAGGTTATGTGTCATACTAAATCTGTTTTGAATGTGATGTTTATCCAACATTTCTACATTATCGGGTCATTACGGCCAAACACGGCCACACTGGACACGGTCCAGTGGACGATGACAGGTCAGTCGTGTACGTGGCCCATGTCTAGCCAATTACCGGCTCCATCTTTCCCTGGTCATCATCGTTGATAAGAAACATGGTCATTTATTCTTCTAATTAAATTTTGAAAATTGTTGATTCGAGTACGACTGGAATTAAGAAACATGGTCATTTCGACCATGATTAATTTTGCGAGACTCCATACTTCACCATGAGATTCTTAGCCGGTCTGGAAACTTGATGGACATTAGGAGTTGTATAACACGGGGTATTAGTCTAGAGGAAGAATATCGGAGACAAGCCAGACATTGGATTTCAAACTGAGCCGTACATACAGAAGATCTATCTACCTAATGGTAATCATCATTACCCTTGACCTTTGATTTCGAATCCGATATACAACCATTGGTATTGCTTCTTTATTCTTGTTACATGTTCTGCAAAATTTCAAAGAAGATTTCCTCTTAATTAATATATTTTATCCCACTGTTCGTGTTTCATTCCACATTAGATACCTTAAGGTTAACTGCATTAAATTTCTTTAAAAAAATTAAGAATACCAAAGCGTCAACAAAACCATAATCCGAACTCAAAATCGAGTAAACTAGAGGTAAAATAGGAACAAAAGAAAGATTTACACGGAGACTCTAGTAGTAGCACAAGAGAATAAGACCAGGTGTTCCGGAAGAGTAAGCGTCTTCTGCTTGATCGACGACACCCGCCATGAAAATCTTTGTCACATCCAAGTACACATCATGTTCTCAAAACGAGAACTGAGTGTCATTGTCAATAACAACAAGTAAACACACTAATAAGCATATTCAAAAACGTTCATCTTCATATCACTTAAAGATACAATGAGACAAAGATGGCGACCATAAAACTTGCCCATAGTTCTGATTTACCTGCATTCAAAAGTAATAATAACATTAAACAGATGAATATTGTTTTACTGTAAAAAAGAAATAACTTCATGGCTGAATTGTATATTACGGACACACAGATATTAGTTATAGGTTGATATCTTAACGTAGAAGTAGAAACGATCTTGATACCATAAAAAGGGGCAAAACACCTCCCTGCATCTTGATAGGCATACGACAAGTCGTAAAATTTGAATGCTGAAACGGAGGTTCGATATGATCTCATTTAGATAGTATGAATAACAAGGATTCACCTCTGTTTTGAAACAATGAATAGAAAACAACTTCTTTAAAGCAGTTTTAAGATACCGCTAAAAAGGCGATTGATTGAGTTTTCAATAGCGTTCCAAACAATAACATGACTTTACTGGTGTGATGTGCTTTTACAATCTATAATTCATTTATATAATGGAACATGGTCAATGCTGTATTTATGAATCCAAGCAAGAATTTATTGACATATATAGCTATAGCTATAGCTATACATACAATAACAAGAATTCCACGGAAGTGGCTGTGTCGCCTGCGCAACAAGTTGGGAGATAAGTTTTTAGGAGCTATCTATACTTATGCATTGTATCAGTTCCAAGTGGAATTGAAACAGTGACCTTGACCTTTGAGCCTGAAAAACAATCCCAAGGGAGCACTTTTGGTAAGGAAGCACTGTATGAAGTTTGAGTTTGATTGGCCCAGGAAAAGTGATTTTCTATTTATAGTAACAGTGACCTTGACCTTTGACCTTCGACCCTGAGAAGCAATCCAAAGCGAGCACTTTTGGTAAGGAAGCACTGTATGAAGTTTGAGTTTTTTGGCACAAGGAAACTCAAGTTATAGCACGGAAACATAATTTCTATTTATAGCAATAGTGTGAGTTTGAATGGCTTAAGGAAACTCAAGTTATCGCATGGAAACCGATTTTCTATTTATAGCAACAGTGACATTGACCTTTGACCCTGAAAAGCAATCCCAAGCGAGCAATTTTGGTAAGGAAGCACTGTATAAAGTTTGAGTTTGATTGACCCAAGGAAACTCAAGTTATCGCACGGAAACTGCCGCCGCCGCCGCCGCCGCCGCCGCCGCCGCCGCCGACACCGCCAACATAGTGATCCCTATATGTCGCCTTTTCAGGCGACACAAAAATCACACAATAAAAAGTAATGCTACACACAACATGTATAAGACTTCAAACAAACGCGTCTATAGTCAGCATCTTAAATCACTCTCTATGCATTGCTGGTATGCACACTTCCGTTATTTTTGTGATTTCATTTACATTTTACTGCAAATAAATATGAATAAAGGAACTTGGACACCAATGTATTACCGTCCTTTTCAACAAATACAAGAAACAATTTACACAATACATATCAATCATGAACCATACGGAAATAAAAGTGGGAAGAAGAAAAATAGCAATACAAGCAAAGAGAGAGAAAATGAGAATGATGTTCAGACCGGTTGTATTTACATTGTTCTAACAATAATTTTGGACCGATTTCGCAATTCATCCATTTCATCATTTCCGAAGTTTGTTTACACCAGAAAGGTGTAAATCTAAAATCTGAAGTTAAATTTTCACGAAAAGGTTATTACTCCCCCAGTAATATATTACGATGTTAAATGCATATGGGACAGAACCAGTGGATGTGATACGTGTCTTCACATGGATTACCACATGCACATTCTGATGCGTTAGCTTTTGCTCTAAAATGGTTTTAACAGAGCTGACACGGTTTCTCAAACGGCAATGAAGTATGATGAATTGGTAGCCAAATTCCATATAGATATAGGGACCTATCTGGTCGTTCCACATTTTAGTTGTTGGCGAGGAAAAAGGTACGGCGCAAACTTTGAAGCCGAAGTTTGGGTTGTCTTAGATGATCAGGATTTCTCAGGTTATAACGAAAACGCTCCAAAATGGTTTCTGCTAAGGCATCACACGAATAATTTGGAACTGAACCGGGTTTTTTTTTAATTTTAAAGCATAACATATCTTTTAATGTTTCCTTCTATTATTTAATTCATACTTGTATAAAATGGAAATAGTCCTTTGAAAATCATGCAGATTCTATCTGAATATTTTCCTAGATTTGATGAATTCCGTTGCGAAACTCACATCGCGAGCGGCTTGTTAGACTGGGACCCGTCTGTGGAATAGTATACAGATATTGAAAAAAAGTAGTCAAATAATTTTGATCACTTGGATGTCTGTTTCTAGAAACTTAGGGGCTGGTAGCCAGTCTAGCGGCTTGTTGAAAACGATTTTCTGACAAATCCCTCTCAGTCGTTTATAATAATCTTAAACTTGAATCTTGTGAAGTAAAAACACTTTTTTTGTAATATATTGAGTGACTTTCTCCCATTGTATCTACAGAACATGTTTAGAAGTGTACAGCGTAGTCGTTTGGTAGTCTATTCTTTCTCTTTATAAGTCATTATTGTATACATTTTTTTTAAATTTAGTATTTTAAATAACTGTTAATGCGCATAAATTCGGGGTTTTCCGTGCTTGCCGGAGAAAACCGAGCCGTTTCATATATCAAAGGACGGGCCGCTCTAGTCTTACTATTATTATTAAATACAGCCAGTCATCACCGTGACATTCCGACTTTCGGGCCCATTCCGTGCTTTACTCTTGTTTTCTTTGATGTATTCATCCCATTTAGGTGTTGGGAGGACTTGTCATACAGTCTTGGGGAACAAGAAATCATTAGTCTGTCACAAATATCTCGATGGCGAGATTCTGAAATGACTAATTACAGGCGGCTCCGTGTTAGTCGGTAGGAGTTTCAACACTGATTGTTGCCATGACAATGGTCAGGTTTGATGAGTGATGGACGCTGACAAGAGCTCCGTCGAGAATCAGCATCATTTGAAAGTTTTATTCCATGAGAAAAAGTCACGAAACTTTCGGACGCCTCGAAAAGATGAGTTTCCTGTGAATATTTCGGCAGTATTTTCGTCTATCGCTATGTGTATCGCGCGCGTAATCTGTTTCTTAATTGATAACAAAACTATTTTATAATTCCATTTGTTGCCAAATATACAATAACAATAGATCTATGTATCGACATATCATGTTCGTATACTGGCTTACCTGCATTACACATAATTAAAGGCCCAATATACGTAACTTTCGGCAAAACTTGAAGGTGAAAATCAAGCCTAATAACTTTTTATATTTATGGATTTAGTTAAGATTAACTGATATCAGCAAAATTCAAGATGAATTCCTACGCGGTTACCGGTACAGCAGCAGTTGAAACTCGGTATTTGTAAACATGCACGCGTCCATTTTAAACTGTTTTCTAACTCCGGCTTGTTGTTGAAGTTGGGCACCACTTGAATTATTTTCAATTCTTTGGATTTTCTCTGTCAGGAGTTTCTTGTTAGTTACCGCTCAGGTTTACTTCGTGTTAGGCTTATTTTTGCATGGTTATCAACTGGAATTTTTTTTTTCAGAATAATTCAGAGTCACGAAAAATTTTCCGAAGTTAGGTATATTAGGCCTTTAATACGAATAGTCACCAAATGAGTCCAAGATCTACTGATCGTTGTGTAGAAACCATTTTACAAAAGACAAAACTGTTTATTTTCTACATCAAAACTCGACGAAACAATGATTACTGAATGTTCATGAAGACATCGTGTACGAGTCTAACACAATGTACAGTGGGTATACGTGTACTCTGCAAGGCCTGATTTCAGATTATGCAAACAATGTCATACATTATAATAGATGCAGTATGTATATATGTTACAGAGAACAAAAATGCCACGCTCAATCTCAAAGACCATTCATTCTACACCATTGTGCTATAAATATTGCTTGTTCATAGCATGATCCGCATTACACTGGACAGACGAGAATACCATATCTCTAGTCATGACAAAGAGCCATTCCGGCCGCCTCGTGACAGACGAGAAAGTCCTGGAGCATGCACTACAAACATGGAACCATTTATAAGGCAGGCAATGGTCCGTCGCCCCCTCCCACTCTTCATCACGTGACTGATGGGCCCGTCACCCCGGGGAAAACGGCAGCACAAAGACATGCGCCAGTCGTGTTGGTAAGAACAGGAATATTAATGGCGTCTGGCATTCAATCCGGGCATCCTGCAAAAGATTGTGTCACAAATGTCACTACCTCGTTTAATCTTATATCGAAAACGACAAGCTCTCCATTTGTCCGTGAATCTGTTTACAAACACGATACCAGTTTTAGCCGAGTACAACAAATTGCTTTTAACATTAAATAACAACAAGGGTAATATTTTACAACAATCTGATGGTTTTGTTTCGATATAATTTGAGATTTGTAAGTCGTCGTTGTTATCGAAACATCATTTACTGTCTGACAAACAATCCTTTTGGTTTCATAACTGTTGGCGGCTTTATCTATAGCAAATTTACAAAATGTGAAAACACTAATGAAACTAATATTAAAATACATTGTATCGCAAAATATGATTTCACTGATAGTCGGTTGTAGCTAGAGTGATATTTCACATTTATCAATCAATTCAACAATAACAAAATGTCAGACCAAACACTAACCGAATGCTGCGATGCGTGAATATGCCTGAAAGTACTGAACGGTTCCAGACCGCTGGTCAGTCGAGGGTTCGGTGACCCGGGTCAGCAGGGTGAGATTCTGACGCATACACGTCCAGTCGTTATCACTGGAGGATGACAAAGTCGTGCTCACAGTCATTAGCCGTAAATGGTGCGGCCCGTCAGACCTATACTCCGGCGTTACAGCTGATTGGGACAGACATGGAAACGAACATCTAGCCGATACAAACGACGCCTTTCATGCAATCGTGTGAGAGGCACCGTGCACAGAGAAACCGATAAACAGATTTCACTTCGATGTTAATACAAATTGATTGATAGTCGATTGAAAATTACAAATCAGCGGATAATGTAACTGGTTTGATGGTTATCTCGGAATTTCTAATTGAAAATAACGTAGGTCTTCATGATAATTCAAGGATATTATAGTATATACACATTACATGGTATTGTGTCATAGTAGAACACCATTCAGTGAGATCAATCAGATTCCAATCCCTGGGGTGAAATCAAATGTCAAATTATAGCTAAATACTTCATCTTGTCTGTTTGCTCTCAGAAAACAACAATGAAATGTAAACATGTATTTATAAAAAATCGAAAGCCAGCTAAAGTATTCTAGAAGTAGAAGCATTCGAAATCTCATTGACTAGATGTGGAAATTGACGATTCTAAATAGGCTGTGTACCTTGGAGACCTGCTGTGGATATGGGTACGAATTACCTTTTTGCAAAACAGTCGTTAAAGTGGATGATTATAAAACTCTTTCAAGACCAGGGGTATAAGATAGTGAATTCCACCCGAAGGTATTCAAGTTTGGTAAAACCCGAGGCCTTGACGAAGTTTTTGCTAAATTTAAAAATCCCGACGGGGAAATTTCCCTATCCTACACCTTTGATCATTAAAGAGTGTTTTTTTTCTCTCGTTTCAATCGCAATCGTTTGAACTGGCTACCATTTTTAAAACATCAGCTTTGTCTTGGAGCGTGTTTGACGAAAAGGAATTAGTCAGCGAGACTAAGCATATCTCATATTAGCAAACAATGTTTGCGCCGAGTAACGAATATTTCCGTTTCAACGTAAATCATATAATACATATATATCGTTAAAACGTTTTCATTTCATTGTATCACCTTTGCCGCAATGCGGCATGAGAATTTGTGACGTTTCGCCATCGTTGGAGTTGGGGTAAGAACCGAAGCTTACTACTCCAAACTATACGCCCTCAGGTGGAATTTCTATCCCACATACCTTACATAATTATATGAAGGACTATTTTTCTCGCACCTCTTATAGGTAATGCAAGGGGAACTCGATCAAATACGTCGACATTTCAGAGAGATTTTTGGTGTCTCCTTTATTAACGACATTTTCAAAGAGAGATTTTCAATTTTCTCCTTTATTGACGACGCTTTCAAAGAGAATTTTTATGGGTCTTGTTTATTGACGTATTCGGAGATTTTTGGTGTCTCCTTTATTAACGACATTTTCAGAGAGAGATTTCAATGTGTCTTCTTTATTGACGACGCTTTCAAAGAGAATTTTTATTGGTCTTGTTTATTGACGTATTCGGAGATTTTTGGTGTCTCCTTTATCAACGACATTTTCAAAGAGAGATTTTCAATTTTCTCCTTTATTGACGACGCTTTCAAAGAGAATTTTTATGGGTCTTGTTTATTGACGTATTCGGAGATTTTTGGTGTCTCCTTTATTAACGACATTTTCAGAGAGAGATTTCAATGTGTCTTCTTTATTGACGACGCTTTCAAAGAGAATTTTTATTGGTCTTGTTTATTGACGTATTCGGAGATTTTTGGTGTCTCCTTTATCAACGACATTGTCAGAGAGAGATTTCCATGTTTCTCCTTTATCAACGGCATTTTCAGAAAGAGGTTTTCATGTGTCTCCTTTATTGACGACGCTTTCAAAGAGAATTGTCATGGTTCTCCTTTATTGACGTATTCGGAAAGATTTCTGGTGTCTCCGTATTCAAGACGTTTTGAGAAAGATTTTTTTGTGGCTTTATTGACCAGGTTTTCGGAGAGAGATTTTTTCATGTGTCTCCTTTATTGACGACGCTTTCAGAGAGAGATTTTTGGAATCTCCTTCATAAACGTTGTAGATGCATTTGTGTTTCCGTTTCCTCCGTTAGTTTATTAGGAACTGCGTCTTTCCAGAACGTGACAAAACTCATTTTCACTAAATATGTTGGCAGTATTAAAGACCCAATATACGTAACTTCAGGATTTTTTTTCAGAATTCTGAAAAATCTTGAAAATAATCCAATTGATAACCATGCAAAAATGAATCTAAAACGAAGTAAACCTGTTAACCTTAACTAAATCTATTAATATAATAAGTTATTAGGCTTGTCTTGCCCAAAGTTACGTATTTTGGGCCTTTAAGGTTATACTGTCTATAAGATGTATTGACTATTTTTTACCATGTTCATCAGTTGTCCCTTTCTGATACGTACGCTTGTATAGTCTCCTACATCTGATTCAGCCCTAACCTCCTTCCTTGCTATGTCAGCCTGTTCCCATACCACGGACAGGACAGGGTCATTATCGAATTATTTCCGCTGCATTCGTTTTAATACGACCAAATTGCCTTCGAATAAATTGAAAACTGTCACATTACAAACACCGCTTCTTTATTATGGCGCTATTTTGTCAATCGACATAACACAATACGGGTCCTGCTAAAGTTGCTACGACAGCAGGGATTAGGCACGGGAAAGGGGGGAGGAGATGGTAGAATATACTGCGTTAATGTTTTCCTTAAGTGAAAATGTCGAAAAGTTTGTTATTAGATAGAATTTATGTACTTGAATACCACATAATATACAACATGGGTGGTGATTTCCTTGGGAAACCAAATCCATTAAACCAAATCTCTTACCAAGGTTCATACCTGTTTCAAGTAACAGGATTATCAAAAGAAACATCAAAAGAAAAAAAAATGAAAAAACAGGATAAAAAGGTCCCAAAAACGTGTTGCTGATGATCACATGAAACGTATACATAAGGCACTTTCCTACAACAGGCCACAAAGACGAAAACTGAACCAAAATCAAACAAGTTTATATTTCTATCAACAATCACACTATGCACTGCCTCGCAATCAAAAATAAAATGTTTTATATGTTAAAACCGTTATGAAACAAGTTCTTTTGAAATATAACTAATTCCTCTTGGTTTTGTTAGAAGCGGCGGAGTGTTACTAAAAGAGAAAGCGGAAGTATGCGGAGAGAAAAAGCACGTGGTTGGGCAGGTACCCCTCATACATTTTCCAATAATTCACAATGGGAATCGAACCCTGGCCCCCTTTGTGGGAAAGGCGCATGATGTTATATCCATTGCAACACACAGACTCTCAATCACGAACCCTAAATTGGTAAGCTCTCATATTTGCATGCACATGCGCATAACATCCAAACCAAGATTCTGTCTCACATTAGTATGATCACGTACCTTCAGTACCAAACGTACTTGTAATCGCGTGGGTTAGTCTTCAAAAACACATATATCTTGAAATCTAACCGCTATATTTATCGACATAAGTATAAGCTCAAAATACCAACATAAAAATAGACCTGTATTAGTTTAATATCGTAAAATGCAGAAACTTTATCATTACATATCGTGTATCCTGACGTCAAATATCACATAGCGTATCCTGTCATAAAATACCACCGTATTGTCCTCCCTTTGAACCTGGACATTGATTTCCTTGTAAGTTTCCATGGCAACTATTTATCTAAATATTTGATTTGGTATAAGACATAAGAAGTGACAAACAAGTCTGAGTGACTGCGTTCCTAGCCCTACCTACTTTTCATTAGCATCCTCATCCGTTTAATGACCAGAAATAATCCCACTGATAAACGACATTTGATCCTAGTTATAGCCGTGACCGGAAGCTATACCGGACTATCTGTCAATAACCTTTTGTAGGCAACGGACACAACCGCAGGTGTGTCTGGGAGACAACCTGATCGGGGGTATCAATTAGTGTATCTCTTTTAGATGAAGCTTTCACGACAACTCATACACGTGACCTTATATGGCCATGTCGTCATACATAGTTATCATATATTGTCATAGTGTTACATAAGTAGTAACTTAGACGCCATTATGATATGACCTTATATGGTCATTTCGTCATACATACAATTGTAGTTATCATATATTGTCATAGAATTACATAAATAGTCACTTAGACGCCATTATAATATGACCTTATATGGTCATGTTGTCAAACATAGTTATCATATATTGTCATAGTGTTACATAAGTAGTAACATAGACGCCATTATAATATGACCTTATATGGTCATTTCGTCATACATACAATTGTAGTTATTATATATTGTCATATAATTACATAATTAGTCACTTAGACGCCATTATAATATGACCTTATACGGTCATTTCGTCATACATAGTTATCATATATTGTCATAGTGTTACATAATTAGTAACTTAGACGTCATTATAATATGACCTTATATGGTCATGTCGTCATATATATTTATCATATATTGTCAGTGTTACATAATTAGTCACTCAGACGTCATTATGATATGACCTTATATGGTCATTTCGTCATACATAGTTATCATATATTGTCATAGTATTACATAATTAGTCAATTAGACGCCATTATAATATGACCGTATATGGTCATTTCGTCATATATATTTATCATATATTGTCATAGTATTACGTAATTAGTCAATTAGAAGCCATTATGATATGACTTATATGGTCATGTCTTCATATATACTATTATATATTGTCGTGTGTTACAGATAATAAGTCACTCAGACGTCATTATAATATAACCTTATATGGTCATGTCGCCATAGATACTATCATATATTGTCATAGTATTACATGATTAGTCACTCAGGCGTCATTATAATTTGACCTTATATGGTCATTTCGTCATAGATACTATCATAATATTATATTGTCGAGTGTTACATTATTGGTCACTTTGACGTCATTACAGCATTATGCTCCTTAATTTCACCGATTTATAATGTATACTTGTATAACTTTTACCATATATGACAAACCGTTATAACTAATGTACATACTGTGGCCGGACATCGCCGTCTATTTCTCGTCCACCCACCGTTGTAAGAACATTCTGTATATCGGGCAGTTGTGTATGGAAATTAACCTGCCTCACCTGATTGTTGTTATCTCCGCACCTCATAGACAGGTGTGGGCTTTTTTGTCAATTTTAAGTTAACAGGAAAATAGTTATGATGTAATGATTGTAATTATGTAACCAGCCGGATATAGGAATAAAAGAATTTTCAAACTTGCACTCGTTAAATTCTCCGTGAGCTGGAACTTTAAAATTACAGGAAGCAGTTTCGGTGACAATTGCTTAATAAACTCAAAATCAAAATGCAACCTTAACTAGATTTTATTAGCAATCTAACAAATATAGACAATGATATCATTGAATCTGCAGGGTTTCGCTCACTTTCGTTCTCTGCGTCCGTGGAATAAAGGCACGAGGCTGACTATCCGATTGGTCTTAAAATCTGACCAATCGTTAGGCTGATGTTAATCTTTTGAAGATCACAGGTGATCAACATCCGACTTCAAAGCCCGCCAGTTTTACCGATACGCGACCGACAGATTCGTTTGATGTCCACACAAGGTGGTCCACACCGAGTTTCCATAACAGTTAAAATAAAATATACAAAGGGTGCAGTGAGCGTACATCTAGTCTCTGGTATATCGTGGATGCAGTTCTGAATCAATGATAAATATGTCATGAATAGTTCATAAAGACCTTAATACAAATAACACTAAATGCGTTTTTTCCTATTTATTTGTTTGCCAATTTAATTGAAATTAAATCAAAATTCGAATCAACTGTATGTATAGGTAATGTATGATAATCGAACACATATAAATGTAATTGAATCAATTAATCATATGTGAAATTAATTGCATTAGAGAGCTTGTGAATTGTTTGTGGACACAAATGACTTGATGTATGACGACTTAGCAAAAGGGGAGCGTATGAGGTTGCTGCCAAGTGTATAACCAATGAAAGTTAGGATCAGTATTACGTAAGATACTTTCCGTGCAACGTTATAAAAGCGAAGGCGAGAGAGACGATATCTTGATATAAAAATCGAGATATATACCACGAAGGGGTGAAAATGGCTGCATGTGAAACAAGCTTCATCAGCGTCATAAAAACGGAGTCATGTAATGATATTAACACCCCAGTAAGTAAACGTCCAACTGATAGAGATCAAACACTAATTGGTTTACAATCTTGTTTGCAAAGGAAGAATCATGCCGGAGAAATGTTAAACTGGATTTTCAATCAGACCAATATCAGTGTATGCACGTGCAGCGTATTTTAACCGTGTCGATGTTTGATAGTTTAGTGCCGAGTGTTATTCCGATACTTCATTCCAGCGCCTGCCTCCTTCTGCCCCCTCCTCCTCCTCCTCCTCACCATCTCTCCGTCAGAGGGAGATTCACGATATCCGCAATGGCGAAAAATGGTGGCAATGTTTATTACGTGAGAGCAAGTACAACTCTTGAAAAAAAAACACTAAAGAAAATGTTTCTTGAGGATTTCGATATTGTTTCAAGCCATTAGTGGAACTTAAGTACACCTTGAATGTACTTTATATGTCAGGTCAACGAGACTATAAGCATAACACGCCCAGCAGCTTTTCGATAAGAGTTGACATCCCCGTTAAAACATATACTGTTTTTCCTTTTTATCCGCTTCTTTTTTCTTCCCAGCTAAAGTTAGAAAATGAAATTGAATACTTATATCAAAGTACACGGATTATTTGCAATAAGTAAATACCACCTAGTAAAACGTATGTTTACTGAAAAAAAACGTGTTTTCCCCCACGTTCGATATACTGCACTTCTATTTGGCCTCTGCATGAAAACCTTATTATGAATTAAATTTCATTTAGCCACAGGTACATGAGTATCATAAACCAGGTTGCGAACTCTGTCCACAGTTCCAGTAAACACGCCATTATTTCATAAAGCGTTCATATGACACCGGGAACAGTCTAGATAGACGGGGAAATGTTTTGGTTATGATTTGCAATGTATCATGAAGTCTGATTTTCGGTAGACTCCATGAAACATCGAAAAATGGTTGCATTCAGTTGGTCGGACACTGCTGTCCACTTGGTCACGCGATACCTATTACTGGGTATACGTAGTACCTAAACACGGGAACGCCAGAAGATTGTTGAACACAATGATACATGGCCCTATATTATCATGTCGGACACTGTAGACTAGTTTTCGAGCTGGTATTCCGAACAGGAACTGCGATTTTGTCACTTTTTGTGATCTCGGCATTGAAACATAATTATGCATGTGCATTATGCAATTAGTTAAAAATGAGACATACACATACTCTTTAGATATATATATATATTATTAAATTTTGTGACAAAAAAAATGTTTGAGAAAATGGAGACAATCGATATCATAGTTGAATACAATTGTTGGTAAATCACTATTAGATTATTGCTCTACACCAGCTACAGCAACAACAACATCTTTATATACAAACACAGAAATCAGAGTATTTTGCCACACTTTTATCACAATGACTTTCTGTAACGAACGATGTCACGATAGAATTAAAACATCGTTCATTTGACCCATTTCTGACAGCTGGGAAGAAGTCAACCAGATAAATCAACTTGCATGTCAAGATTAAAAAAAAGAAAGCTCAATACACTTTCTTGTAATTCTCATCAGTCTTGATTAAGTTAATTTGTTTGAACATTTATGCAGATTTTTTGTCGACAATTTTTTCCTCGTCACTAATTGGTTGAGAAAATAAACTATTGTATTGGTTATTTCACTAAGACTTTTAACAAAAAGAAAATTAACCAAATCAAAATAATCATTATATTGCACTCAGAAATATGCGGGTACATAATCGCCGTCTCCACCTTTAACCTTTATTTTTTTCAATGTCACGATGATTTACAATTAGAGCATTAACCCCCGGGAAATGCATGCAAGATCTAAATGGGTGCCCTCACCCTTATGTTCTTGAACTCTTAATCAAAAGTACAAATCTAAATTTCAAGACTCGTTCGCGAACGTGTAATGCTCGTGCATTCACTACGCTGTGTGTCAAGGGAGAAGATCTGGTGAAGACGCGCAGGTCTGTCGGGACCACTATTACGATTTAGAAGCGTTGAAATGGGGGCAAGGGAAGCAGTCTACGAGCAATACCCATTACTGTGACAGGCAAAATACCTTTTTATGTACTCCATGAACTTGGAAGATAATATTTGATGTAAGAGGCAAAAACAATTCTTTAACATAAACATGGATTATCCTATGATTTGTTCAGTGTGGCTTTATAATATCCTAATAGCGAATAAGCTGACAGGTTTAAGGTCGTATATTTATGAATAAATGCATTAGGAACTTATTGTGATATTTAAACACAAGCTCGAAGTTTACCACAGAAAAACAGCCATTGGAAATGACCTCATCTTAAAGCGACCACTGATGGCGAGATCGATTTTTTCCGAGAAGCACCAACATTGTGAACTCACTGAAAAGAAACAATGATTTGTCCACAACAGATTTGTGTAACTTCTACAAAATAAATACTTACGAAGACACCTAGATAGGGCTTGTGTAATCAATGAAATCTAACTTTGAATCAACAACAGCAGAGATAGCTTTCTGACGCTCCGAGTAAAGATAGCGGTACTATAGAGATATGATATTCCAACGGGAAATGACAACCATACATATGTGATATTCCAACGGGACATGACAACTATAGAGATACGATTAACAACGGGACATGACAACTAAAGAGATACGATATTCCAACGGGACATGACAACTATAGAGATACGATATTCGAACGGGACATGACAACTATAGAGATACGATATTCCAACGGGACATGACAACCATACAGATGTGATATTCCAACGGGACATGACAACCACACACATGTGATATTCCAACGGGACATTACAACGACACACATGTGATATTCCAACGGGACATGACAACCATAGAGATGTGATATTCCAACGGGACATGACAACCATAGAAATACGATATTCCAACGGGACATGACAACCATAGAGATGTGATATTCCAACGGGACATGACAACCATAGATATGTGATATTCCAACGGGACATGACAACCATAGAGATGTTATATTCCAACGGAATATGACAACCATAGAGATGTGATATTCCAACGGGACATGACAACCATAGAGATGTGATATTCGAACGGGACATGACAACCATAGAGATGTGATATTCTAACGGGACATGATAACAATAGAGATGTGATATTCAAACGGGACATGACAACCATAGAAGTGTGATATTCCAACGGGATATGACAACCACAGAGATATGATATTCCAACGGGACCTGAGAGCCACAGAGATGTGATATTCCAACGGGATATGACAACCACAGAGATATGATATTCCAACGGGACATGACAACCATAGAAGTGTGATATTCCAACGGGACATGACAACCACAGAGATATGATATTCCAACGGGACATGACAACCATAGAGATGTGATATTCCAACGGGACAAGACAAACAAAGAGATGTGATATTCCAACGGGACATGACAACCATAGAAATGTGATATTCCAACGGGACATGACAACCACACAGATGTGCTATTCGAAAGGGGCATGAAACCACACAGATGTGATATTCCAACAGGACATGACAACCATACAGATGTGATATTCCAACAGGACATGACAACCATAGAAATACGATATTCGAACGGGACATGACAACCATAGAGATGTGATATTCCAACGGGACATGACAACCATAGATACGTGATATTCCAACGGGACATGACAATCATAGGGATACGATATTCCAACGGGACATGACAACCATAGAGATACGATATTCCTACGGGACATGACAACCATAGAGATACGATATTCCAACGGGACATGACAACCATAGATATGTGATATTCCAACGGGACATGATAACCATACAGATTTGATATTCCAACGGGACATGACAACCATAGAGCTGTGATATTCCAACGGGACATGACAACCATACAGATGTGATATTCCAACGGGACATGACAACCATACAGATGTGATATTCCAACGGGACATGACAACCACAAAGCTGTGATATTCCAACGGGACATGACAAACAAAGAGATGTGATATTCCAACAGGACATGACAAACAAAAAGATGTGATATTCCAACGGGACATGACAACCATACAGATGTAATATTCCAACGGGACATAACAACCATAGAGATGTGATATTCCAACAGGACATGACAACCATAGAGATGTGTTATTCCAACGGGACATGACAACCATAGAGACGTGATATTCCAACGGGACATGACAACCATAGAGATGTGATATTCCAACGGGACATGACAACCATAGATATGTGATATTCTAACGGGACATGACAACCATAGAGATGTGATATTCTAACGGGACATGGTAACAATAGAGATGTGATATTCCAACGGGACATGACAACCATAGAGATGTGATATTCCAACGGGACAAGACAAACAAAGAGATGTGATATTCCAACGGGACATGACAACCATAGAAATGTGATATTCCAACGAGACATGACAACCACACAGATGTGCTATTCGAAAGGGGCATGACAACCACACAGATGTGATATTCCAACAGGACATGACAACCATACAGATGTGATATTCCAACAGGACATGACAACCATAGAAATACGATATTCGAACGGGACATGACAACCATAGAGATGTGATATTCCAACGGGACATGACAACCATAGATACGTGATATTCCAACGGGACATGACAATCATAGGGATACGATATTCCAACGGGACATGACAACCATAGAGATACGATATTCCTACGGGACATGACAACCATAGAGATACGATATTCCAACGGGACATGACAACCATAGATATGTGATATTCCAACGGGACATGATAACCATACAGATTTGATATTCCAACGGGACATGACAACCATAGAGCTGTGATATTCCAACGGGACATGACAACCATACAGATGTGATATTCCAACGGGACATGACAACCATACAGATGTGATATTCCAACGGGACATGACAACCACAAAGCTGTGATATTCCAACGGGACATGGCAAACAAAGAGATGTGATATTCCAACAGGACATGACAAACAAAAAGATGTGATATTCCAACGGGACATGACAACCATACAGATGTGATATTCCAACGGGACATGACAACCATAGAGATGTGATATTCCAACAGGACATGACAACCATAGAGATGTGATATTCCAACGGGACATGACAACCATAGATACGTGATATTCCAACGGGACATGACAACCATAAAGATGTTATATTCCAACGGGACATGACAACCATAGAGATGTGATATTCCAACGGGACATGACAACCATAGAGATGTGATATTCTAACGGGACATGACAACCATAGAGATGTGATATTCTAACGGGACATGGTAACAATAGAGATGTGATATTCCAACGGGACATGACAACCATAGAAGTGTGATATTCCAACGGGATATGACAACCACAGAGATATGATATTCCAACGGGACCTGAGAGCCACAGAGATGTGATATTCCAACGGGATATGACAACCACAGAGATATGATATTCCAACGGGACATGACAACCATAGAAGTGTGATATTCCAACGGGACATGACAACCACAGAGATATGATATTCCAACGGGACATGACAACCATAGAGATGTGATATTCCAACGGGACAAGACAAACAAAGAGATGTGATATTCCAACGGGACATGACAACCATAGAAATGTGATATTCCAACGGGACATGACAACCACACAGATGTGCTATTCGAAAGGGGCATGACAACCACACAGATGTGATATTCCAACAGGACATGACAACCATACAGATGTGATATTCCAACAGGACATGACAACCATAGAAATACGATATTCCAACGGGACATGACAACCATAGAGATGTGATATTCCAACGGGACATGACAAAGAGATGTGATATTCCAACGGGACATGACAATCATAGGGATACGATATTCCAACGGGACATGACAACCATAGAGATACGATATTCCGACGGGACATGACAACCATAGAGATACGATATTCAAACGGGACATGACAACCATAGATATGTGATATTCCAACGGGACATGATAACCATAGAGATTTGATATTCCAACGGGACATGACAACCATAGAGATGTGATATTCCAACGGGACATGACAACCATAGAGATGTGATATTCCAACGGGACATGACAACCACAAAGATGTGATATTCCAACGGGACATGACAAACAAAGAGATGTGATATTCCAACAGGACATGACAAACAAAAAGATGTGATATTCCAACGGGACATGACAACCATACAGATGTGATATTCCAACGGGACATGACAACCATAGAGATGTGATATTCCAACGGGACATGACAACCATAGAGATGTGATATTCCAACGGGACATGACAACCATACAGATGTGATATTCCAACGGGACATGACAACCATAGAGATATGATATTCCAACGGGACATGACAACCATAGAGATGTGATATTCCAACGGGACAAGACAAACAAAGAGATGTGATATTCCAACGGGACATGACAACCATAGAAATGTGATATTCCAACGGGACATGACAACCACACAGATGTGCTATTCGAAAGGGGCATGACAACCACACAGATGTGATATTCCAACAGGACATGACAACCATACAGATGTGATATTCCAACAGGACCTGACAACCATAGAAATACGATATTCCAACGGGACATGACAACCATAGAGATGTGATATTCCAACGGGACATGACAAAGAGATGTGATATTCCAACGGGACATGACAACCATACAGATGTGATATTCCAACGGGACATGACAACCATAGATATGTGATATTCCAACGGGACATGATAACCATAGAGATTTGATATTCCAACGGGACATGACAACCATACAGATGTGATATTCCAACGGGACATGACAACCACAAAGATGTGATATTCCAACGGGACATGACAAACAAAGAGATATGATATTCCAACAGGACATGACAAACAAAAAGATGTGATATTCCAACGGGACATGACAACCATACAGATGTGATATTCCAACGGATCATGACAACCATAGAGATGTGATATTCCAACAGGACATGACAACCATACAGATGTGATATTCCAACGGGACATGACAACCATACAGATGTGATATTCCAACGGGACTTGACAACCATAGAGATGTGATATTCAAACGGGACATGACAACCATAGAGATGTGATATTCCAACGGGACATGACAACCATAGAGATGTGATATTCCAACAGGACATGCGACCATACAGATGTGATATTCCAACGGGACATGACAACCATAGAGATGTGATATTCCAACGGGACATGACAACCACAGAGATATGATATTCCAACGGGACATGACAACCATAGAGATGTGATATTCCAACGGGACATGACAACCACAGAGATATGATATTCCAACGGGACCTGACAGCCACAGAGATGTGATATTCCAACGGGATATGACAACCACAGAGATATGATATTCCAACGGGACATGGCAACCAAAGAAGTGTGATATTCCAACGGGACATGACAACTACAGAGATATGATATTCCAACGGGACATGACAACCATAGAAGTGTGATATTCCAACGGGATATGACAAACACAGAGATATGATATTCCAACGGGACATGGCAACCATAGAGATGTGATATTCCAACGGGACATGACAACCATAGAGATATGATATTCCAACGGGACATGACAACCATAGAGATGTGATATTCCAACGGGACAAGACAAACAAAGAGATGTGATATTCCAACGGGACATGACAACCATAGAAATGTGATATTCCAACGGGACATGACAACCACACAGATGTGCTATTCGAAAGGGGCATGACAACCACACAGATGTGATATTCCAACAGGACATGACAACCATACAGATGTGATATTCCAACAGGACCTGACAACCATAGAAATACGATATTCCAACGGGACATGACAACCATAGAGATGTGATATTCCAACGGGACATGACAAAGAGATGTGATATTCCAACGGGACATGACAACCATACAGATGTGATATTCCAACGGGACATGACAACCATAGATATGTGATATTCCAACGGGACATGATAACCATAGAGATTTGATATTCCAACGGGACATGACAACCATACAGATGTGATATTCCAACGGGACATGACAACCACAAAGATGTGATATTCCAACGGGACATGACAAACAAAGAGATATGATATTCCAACAGGACATGACAAACAAAAAGATGTGATATTCCAACGGGACATGACAACCATACAGATGTGATATTCCAACGGATCATGACAACCATAGAGATGTGATATTCCAACAGGACATGACAACCATACAGATGTGATATTCCAACGGGACATGACAACCATACAGATGTGATATTCCAACGGGACTTGACAACCATAGAGATGTGATATTCAAACGGGACATGACAACCATAGAGATGTGATATTCCAACGGGACATGACAACCATAGAGATGTGATATTCCAACAGGACATGCGACCATACAGATGTGATATTCCAACGGGACATGACAACCATAGAGATGTGATATTCCAACGGGACATGACAACCACAGAGATATGATATTCCAACGGGACATGACAACCATAGAGATGTGATATTCCAACGGGACATGACAACCACAGAGATATGATATTCCAACGGGACCTGACAGCCACAGAGATGTGATATTCCAACGGGATATGACAACCACAGAGATATGATATTCCAACGGGACATGGCAACCAAAGAAGTGTGATATTCCAACGGGACATGACAACCACAGAGATATGATATTCCAACGGGACATGACAACCATAGAAGTGTGATATTCCAACGGGATATGACAAACACAGAGATATGATATTCCAACGGGACATGGCAACCATAGAGATGTGATATTCCAACGGGATATGACAACCACAGAGATATGATATTCCAACGGGACATGACAGGCACAGAGATGTGGTATTCCAACGGGACATGACAACCACAGAAATGTGATATTCCAACGGGACATGACAACCATAGAGATGTGATATTACAACGGGACATGACAACCATAGAGATGTGATATTCCAACGGGACATGACAACCATAGAGATGTGATATTACAACGGGACATGACAACCATAGAGATGTGATCTTCAAAGGGGCATGACAACCATAGAGATGTGATATTCCAACGGGAATGACAACCATAGAGATGTGATATTCCAACGGGACATGACAACCACAGAGATATGATATTCCAACGGGACATGACAACCATAGAAGTGTGATATTCCAACGGGATATGACAACCACAGAGATATGATATTCCAACGGGACCTGAGAGCCACAGAGATGTGATATTCCAACGGGATATGACAACCATAGAAGTGTGATATTCCAACGGGACATGACAACCACAGAGATATGATATTCCAACGGGACATGACAACCATAGAAGTGTGATATTCCAACGGGATATGACAAACACAGAGATATGATATTCCAACGGGACATGACAACCATAGAGATGTGATATTCCAACGGGATATGACAACCACAGAGATATGATATTCCAACGGGACATGACAGCCACAGAGATGTGATATTCCAACGGGACATGACAACCATAGAGATGTGATATTCCAACGGGATATGACAACCACAGAGATATGATATTCCAACGGGACATGACAGGCACAGAGATGTGGTATTCCAACGGGACATGACAACCATAGAGATGTGATATTCCAACGGGACATGACAACCATAGAGATGTGATATTCCAACGGGACATGACAACCACAGAGATATGATATTCCAACGGGACATGACAGCCACAGAGATGTGATATTCCAACGAGACATGACAACCATAGAGATATGATATTCCAACGGGACCTGACAACCATAGAGATACGATATTCCAACGGGACATGACAACCATAGAGATACGATATTCCAACGGGACATGACAGGCACAGAGATGTGGTATTCCAACGGGACATGACAACCATAGAGATGTGATATTCCAACGGGACATGACAACCATAGATATGTGATATTCCAACGGGACATGACAACCACAGAGATATGATATTCCAACGGGACATGACAGCCACAGAGATGTGATATTCCAACGAGACATGACAACCATAGAGATACGATATTCCAACGGGACATGACAACCATAGAGATACGATATTCCAACGGGACATAACAACCATAGAGATACGATATTCCAACGGGACATGACAACCATACAGATGTGATATTCCAACGGGACATGACAAACAAAGAGATATGATATTCCAACAGGACATGACAAACAAAAAGATGTGATATTCCAACGGGACATGACAACCATACAGATGTGATATTCCAACGGATCATGACAACCATAGAGATGTGATATTCCAACAGGACATGACAACCATACAGATGTGATATTCCAACGGGACATGACAACCATACAGATGTGATATTCCAACGGGACTTGACAACCATAGAGATGTGATATTCAAACGGGACATGACAACCATAGAGATGTGATATTCCAACGGGACATGACAACCATAGAGATGTGATATTCCAACAGGACATGCGACCATACAGATGTGATATTCCAACGGGACATGACAACCATAGAGATGTGATATTCCAACGGGACATGACAACCACAGAGATATGATATTCCAACGGGACATGACAACCATAGAGATGTGATATTCCAACGGGACATGACAACCACAGAGATATGATATTCCAACGGGACCTGACAGCCACAGAGATGTGATATTCCAACGGGATATGACAACCACAGAGATATGATATTCCAACGGGACATGGCAACCAAAGAAGTGTGATATTCCAACGGGACATGACAACTACAGAGATATGATATTCCAACGGGACATGACAACCATAGAAGTGTGATATTCCAACGGGATATGACAAACACAGAGATATGATATTCCAACGGGACATGGCAACCATAGAGATGTGATATTCCAACGGGATATGACAACCACAGAGATATGATATTCCAACGGGACATGACAGGCACAGAGATGTGATATTCCAACGGGAAATGACAACCATAGAGATGTGATATTCCAACGGGACATGACAACCATAGATATGTGATATTCCAACGGGACATGACAACCACAGAGATATGATATTCCAACGGGATATGACAACCACAGAGATATGATATTCCAATGGGACCTGACAGCCACAGAGATGTGATATTCCAACGGGATATGACAACCACAGAGATATGATATTCCAACGGGACATGGCAACCATAGAAGTGTGATATTCCAACGGGACATGACAACCACAGAGATATGATATTCCAACGGGACATGACAACCATAGAAGTGTGATATTCCAACGGGATATGACAAACACAGAGATATGATATTCCAACGGGACATGGCAACCATAGAGATGTGATATTCCAACGGGATATGACAACCACAGAGATATGATATTCCAACGGGACATGACAGGCACAGAGATGTGGTATTCCAACGGGACATGACAACCACAGAAATGTGATATTCCAACGGGACATGACAACCATAGAGATGTGATATTACAACGGGACATGACAACCATAGAGATGTGATATTCCAACGGGACATGACAACCATAGAGATGTGATATTACAACGGGACATGACAACCATAGAGATGTGATCTTCAAAGGGGCATGACAACCATAGAGATGTGATATTCCAACGGGAATGACAACCATAGAGATGTGATATTCCAACGGGACATGACAACCACAGAGATATGATATTCCAACGGGACATGACAACCATAGAAGTGTGATATTCCAACGGGATATGACAACCACAGAGATATGATATTCCAACGGGACCTGAGAGCCACAGAGATGTGATATTCCAACGGGATATGACAACCATAGAAGTGTGATATTCCAACGGGACATGACAACCACAGAGATATGATATTCCAACGGGACATGACAACCATAGAAGTGTGATATTCCAACGGGATATGACAAACACAGAGATATGATATTCCAACGGGACATGACAACCATAGAGATGTGATATTCCAACGGGATATGACAACCACAGAGATATGATATTCCAACGGGACATGACAGCCACAGAGATGTGATATTCCAACGGGACATGACAACCATAGAGATGTGATATTCCAACGGGATATGACAACCACAGAGATATGATATTCCAACGGGACATGACAGGCACAGAGATGTGGTATTCCAACGGGACATGACAACCATAGAGATGTGATATTCCAACGGGACATGACAACCATAGAGATGTGATATTCCAACGGGACATGACAACCACAGAGATATGATATTCCAACGGGACATGACAGCCACAGAGATGTGATATTCCAACGAGACATGACAACCATAGAGATATGATATTCCAACGGGACCTGACAACCATAGAGATACGATATTCCAACGGGACATGACAACCATAGAGATACGATATTCCAACGGGACATGACAGGCACAGAGATGTGGTATTCCAACGGGACATGACAACCATAGAGATGTGATATTCCAACGGGACATGACAACCATAGATATGTGATATTCCAACGGGACATGACAACCACAGAGATATGATATTCCAACGGGACATGACAGCCACAGAGATGTGATATTCCAACGAGACATGACAACCATAGAGATACGATATTCCAACGGGACATGACAACCATAGAGATACGATATTCCAACGGGACATAACAACCATAGAGATACGATATTCCAACGGGACATGACAACCATACAGATGTGATATTCCAACGGGACATGACAACCATAGATATATGATATTACAACGGGACATGACAACCATAGAGATGTGGTATTACAACGGGACATGACAACCATAGAGATGTGATATTCCAACGGGACATGGCAACCATAGAGATGTGATATTCTAACGGGACATGACAACCATAGAGATGTGATATTCGAACGGGACATGACAACCATAGAGATGTGATAATCCAACGGGACATGACAACCATAGAGATATGATATTCCAACGGGACATGGCAACCATAGAGATGTGATATTCCAACGGGACATGACAACCATAGAGATGTGATATTCCAACGGGACATGACAACCATAGAGATGTGATATTCCAACGGGACATGACAACCATACATATGTGATATTCCAACGGGGCATAACAACAATAGAGATGTGTAATTCAAAGGGGCATGACAACCACACAGATGTGATATTCCAACGGGACATGACAACCATAGAGATGTGATATTCCAACGGGACATGACAACCACAGAGATATGATATTCCAACGGGACATGACAACCATAGAAGTGCGATATTCCAACGGGATATGACAACCACAGAGATATGATATTCCAACGGGACATGACAACCATAGAGATGTTATATTCCAACGGGACATGACAACCATACATATGTGATATTCCAACGGGGCATAACAACAATAGAGATGTGTAATTCAAAGGGGCATGACAACCACACAGATGTGATATTCCAACGGGACATGACAACCATAGAGATGTGATATTCCAACGGGACATGACAACCACAGAGATATGATATTCCAACGGGACATGACAACCATAGAAGTGTGATATTCCAACGGGATATGACAACCACAGAGATATGATATTCCAACGGGACCTGACAGCCACAGAGATGTGATATTCCAACGGGATATGACAACCACAGAGATACGATATTCCAACGGAACATGACAACCATAGAAGTGTGATATTCCAACGGGACATGACAACCATAGAGATATGATATTCCAACGGGACATGACAACCATAGAAGTGTGATATTCCAACGGGACATGACAAACACAGAGATATGATATTCCAACGGGACATGACAACCATAGAGATGTGATATTCCAACGGGACATGACAACCACAGATATCTGATATTCCAACGGGACATGACAACCATAGAAGTGTGATATTCCAACGGGATATGACAACCACAGAGATATGATATTCCAACGGGACCTGACAGCCTCAGAGATGTGATATTCCAACGGGATATGACAACCACAGAGATATGATATTCCAACGGGGCAGGACAACCATAGAAGTGTGATATTCCAACGGAACATGACAACCATAGAGATATGATATTCCAACGGGACATGACAACCATAGAAGTGTGATATTCCAACGGGACATGACAAACACAGAGATATGATATTCCAACGGGACATGACAACCATAGAAGTGTGATATTCCAACGGGATATGACAAACACAGCGATATGATATTCCAACGGGATATGACAACCACAGAGATATGATATTCCAACGGGACATGACAGCCACAGAGATGTGATATTCCAACGGGACATGACAACCATAGAGATGTGATATTCAAACGGGACATGAGAACCATAGATATGTGATATTCCAACGGGATATGACAACCACAGAGATATGATATTACAACGGGACATGACAACCATAGAAGTGTGATATTCCAACGGGACATGACAGCCACAGAGATGCGATATTCCAACGGGACATGACAACCATAGAGATGTGATATTCCAACGGGACATGACAACCATAGAGATGTGATATTACAACGGGACATGACAACCATACATATGTGATATTCCAACGGGGCATAACAACAATAGATATGTGTAATTTAAAGGGGCATGACAACCACACAGATGTGATATTCCAACGGGACATGACAACCATAGAGATGTGATATTCCAACGGGACATGACAACCACAGAGATATGATATTCCAACGGGACATGACAACCATAGAAGTGTGATATTCCAACGGGATATGACAACCACAGAGATATGATATTCCAACGGGACCTGACAGCCACAGAGATGTGATATTCCAACGGAATATGACAACCACAGAGATATGATATTCCAACGGGACATGGCAACCATAGAAGTGTGATATTCCAACGGGACCTGACAGCCACAGAGATATGATATTCCAACGGGACATGACAACCATAGAAGTGTGATATTCCAACGGGATATGACAAACACAGAGATATGATATTCCAACGGGACATGACAACCATACAGATGTGATATTCCAACGGGATATGACAATCATAGATATGTGATATTCCAACGGGACATGACAACCATAGAGCTGTGATATTCCAACGGGACATGACAACCATAGAGATGTGATATTCCAACGGGACATGACAACTGTAGAGATGTGATATTCCAACGGGACATGACAACCATAGAGCTGTGATATTCCAACGGGACATGACAACCATAGAGATGTGATATTCCAACGGGACATGACAACCATAGATATGTGATATTCCAACGGGACATGACAACTATAGAGATGTGATATTCCAACGGGACATGACAACCATAGAGCTGTGATATTCCAACGGGACATGACAACCATAGAGGTATGATATGCGGGAATGCGATTTTCTACTTTGACAAGACAACTGTGTCCCTAAGCTTGTACAAACCGATGGCAGGAGTCGCAGAGTACCTATATCACTTTTTAAAAGCATTATACTATATAGTTCCAGTAATAATTTACAGTCTATAATAACATCAGAATCAAACGTAACAGCAGAACGTGTAACGTTTAGTTAGCTGAAGCAGTTAGGACGATTAAAATGGGGACAAGACATGGTTCAAAATGTTAATATCATAAGCAAAGGTGTTGTGGATTATTTTATGTGGAGAACTTTGAATATTTTAACGTTAAAACGTTCTTCTAAATGGCGCTGAACCAGTAGTGGCCATATATGGCGCCACCGCTTAAAGTCCTGTAGAATTGTTACCGATCCCGATATGAATACTTTTCTAATGTAACCTCTCTCTATTAACTCATCCACCCCGACAACTTCATAATGAACTATTCCCGTATTTGAGTTGGAAGGGTTCAAATGTGTTCTCGGGGGTAAATGAGTTAGGTGTATGCTTTGTACGTATTGTACAACAAACCTCGCATTAATGAACTCTGAGTGTTCACCATTAAAAACTATTACTAAGTAGTTGTCAGGGAGAATTATTCCAAAATGATGAAACTGAAGAAAAAGTTTGTTTTCTATTGTTTTTGCCAACACTTGTGACGACTAAATCAAAATTGTGTAGAAGAAAATCTTGAAGTCCTGACAGGCCCTCGTTGAAATGTTTCTAAGTTTTGTTTGTACCTCTTGAGGTGAATTATCGTCCCCGCAGACCTCTCAACTCCCTTCAGAAACAATTATGTTGTGATGAAAACTGGGCATTAGACCCCAGCATTAAAAACTCTCTTACTTACAATGTACATTTATAAGACGCATAATATGTAATAGTCACACATACGATTATCATAATAGGTGGTAGCACACTGACTTCAGAATTTGTTACAGCTGGTTTTGGACAAAAATAAGGTATTTGTCCATTGGAGCGGGTTATTTTCATGTAAAAAATTTCTAAACCCCCAAAAGTGTACACTTACTATAAACACCTTAGTTAAGGTCCAAAATTAGCTGTAAGCAATTCTAAGGTCCCTGTGAAAGGCTGTAGCTCATGGCCACCTATATCAACATATTTCAAATCACTTATCTTTAATATGACATTAATTTGACATTCGACGGATTAAAGTGACGTATTGGGAATATCTCAAGGTTGTAATTCATATTTCCGGCAAGTTTACATGATAGGTGCAATATTGGCGTTATAAAGAGATCCGTCCCATTTGCAGGAAAACATATATTCATCTTTCATTTACAAACTGCTATTCTGATAAATGCATAGGGTGGAAAAACCATGTATACTGACAAAAATTACGGAGGCAAAATAGGTACACTATATATGTATACTTTATTGATTTAACAACAATTATGAAATAAAACAGTACAACGTATTTCTAATCACTATTGTTGGCCCGGATGTGAGCGTGCGGGGGTGTTAGTGTGGGAAGCAACCGGAGTACAAGCTGAAAACCCACGACGGGTTGCAAGTGACCATACCTATTTTCATTAGATGGGGAAATCGAACCCCGGCCGCCTTGGTGAAAGACAATGCGCTATCCACTGCGCCGCCCGACAATATACTATTTTGTCAGGATGTGAACCGCTTGTGCTGACAATGGCAATAAGACGGAATGTACCTGTACTATCATCACATACCTGTTGCTAACCAGACGCCTTAATTAGAGGAAGGATCGGTATCAGGTGAGGTCGAAATCAATTTTCATCAGCGTCTTTAAACGACTCCTTATCACAAAGGAACATCACGTGACATGCCTACTAATCAGCAGTAAGTAACACGACTTCAATTAAACAAGTTTACTTTTCCACATCTACAACAAAGCTCACACATTCATGTTTACTTAATTAGGTAGCTTGTCCTTTCTTTTAGAAGTCGTTTTGATCTTGATTTTACCTTGATAAAGAATGTCGCACAATGTACCGCGTACGTGCTTCACCCGACATCAAAACTTCTGAGGAGACGTATAAGTCTTTATTTGTGTGTCCTTGATTGCTCAAGATGTAACTCTAGCAGGATAACGCGAGAGTGAAGCAGATTATCGGCCTACCAGCTCTATGTAAAACCATCATGCACGATATTTGTCAAGCAGTCACAATGAAACGTCAGAATTCAAAAATGAAAATAGGATTTATTTATTTCACAGCAATTGTTGAACAAATATTAACTATAATATTGAAGGAAACGAAGCACGTGATCATTATGGTAATTTTGCACCATTTGTGTCCAACGGAAGAATCGGACACTCGCCGTCTTTGTGGAAGGCGAGGACACTATCCACTGCGCCATCTGTTCAACCTTTGATGCCACCAAGACTAGGCTACCTATTATGGAAACATTTACTTATCTTTTTTCTAAATTTAAAAAACTATGCTATCTAAAAGTGTTTAAAAGCACAATTCTAAACATGAAATAATAATAGTCCAAACGTGAAAAAACAAAAGACTTCCAGTTCTTTGTAACCTACATACCCCTTCGCATGCTAAAAATTACGATCATTTTCGACCTATCGGTAAATATAGAATCTTCAATCGTACAAACTCATCGGGTATTTACACAATGCATACGCATATATGATATATGTAGGGTCTAAAGTGGACAAGATATTAATGATGCCGTTGACTTTTTCAGTAAACTTCCGATGTGATGGTCAATAGTGTATTTATTTTGTAAGTAAAGATTGAGAGTTGAATTTGTTTGGATGAAAAGTTATTGAAAACAGCAAAAATCACCTGACATGGTGCCCACAGAGACGTATAATTTATACGTCTCTGGTGCCCACAACTCGGCTATAGCTGAGTAAAGAAACCTCCTAAAGCTATGGTCACATGACTATTTGTTTACATGACAACATCCACACACGTACATCTTGTGATATGGAGTGAATTCATAGGCCTATAACTGACAAAATGACAACGCTCTGACCAGTATGACCTTGATCACAGGGTACCATCGACCGACCCATCGAGAAAAACAATATCAGGCGTGATTTTTTAAATGCTTTGGTTGGAATGGGGTTGGAGGGAGGGGGTGTCTTGGATACCATGGCTCCCCTATTTCGTGTTCCTTTGAATCTCACGTAACTGTAGTTGAGGCTTTCTTGCACATAATCATTTTTAAAAATGACAACCCAAGAAATTACCCCGTAAAAAAAAGAAAATGGAACTAATTAGTCACACTGAGAATTCTGCCCTTATCTGACAAAAAGGTGTAATGTTGGGTTTCCATGATCGTTCCACATGGAGCGAGTCTGACATTCATCAACTGTTTTCTACCATTATCAAACTTGTTGACTGTCACCAGATGTCACTGCGGTGTCTGCCACTTCCGGAATAGCTAACAACCTGCGCCTACTTGATTATAATTTGACGTGCGTTCTTTCGAGATTGCATGTAATTTTCATTTTCGGTTGGTATAATTGGATCCAGAAAGTTCAGTATTAGGATAGATACATTCAGTCCTTGTTAGCATGCGAACGTTTGTATGTTTTTGAGTTGGTTGCTTGACAAAAGTCGATCTGTAATTCAGATGAACCTTGCGCAGTTGACATATCTTCGACTCAACTGATGCGTTTTGACATGAAAATTGCTAGGTATGGCGATTCAAACAGAATTTCTATTCATGGGGAAACATGAAATTGTTATTAAACGGCTAGGAAATTTAAACAAGCCAATTAAACAAAATAAAATTCTGCAAATGAACAAACAATAACCAGAATATCAACACTGGGTGGAAATCTTTCTGTTTTTGAGAAATGTGATCTTTTAAGAAAAACTGAAGTTATGTGTAAGTCCTTTACAAAATATTCACAACATCAAACTTTTCAAATACAGTCTTTCAGAAAACAACAGTATTTTAAAAACAGTTTCAGAATAAATGTAAAAAAATGTAAAACACCAGTGATGAGCTACCTCAAGAACAAAATGGTGTATAACATATATATCTATCATGATCAGTACGTATATAATCGCTGGTAAGGCTTTACCCTAGACATTAATAACATCATAATATGGGAAGTTATTCGGGTGTCCCGGATGTCCAGCTCTGTTTAAGACGGATATTTCCGGAAGTCGCCGTGTGTGTTTACGGCTCGTCTCAGACACTAAGACGTTATATCCAAAACCTAATGATGTCTTTGCGGGAAATGGTGGACAACGTGGGATGACGGGGCAGTTCTCAGACAACCAATTAGAGATGACCTATTTACAGCTGTCGTCAGACATTTGTGACCAGTAAGGTCAAGCTTTTGTCATATAAGGTAGCCAATAACAAGCCTATAAGGGATTACGTAGATTAGATGGAGCTGTTATCGGAGATTTCAGTTCGTGTATGATGTCCCCCCTAATAGATTTGTATTGATTCTTTTAATGGCGTAGCTAATTTACAAGGTGACAAATAACGCCGGATTTTATCAATATTGAAAGATTTATGTAATGGAATTATCGGGAATTTAGAATGGAGCTAATCCGTTTTTTATTTTAAAGATTCCGTTTTTCTCCCGAGTTTAGATTTCTGTTTTGATTCAGATTTGATGTGGAGTGAAGTCCACTAAATCATCAGATTGGCTAATTACGATCCCTATTATTCTGTTTCCAGTGTTCTCTCACCTAGCTCGTGCGCACGTGTCCGATATATACATCATTTTTACATTACATAATCTCATTAAAATGTAATTTGTTTTATGTTCTGAAGAAGATATATCGTTATCTTTTACACGTAATTGAATTATCGCTGGAAACACTTGATGTTGAAGGATGGCACAAGTGCATATGGTTTAAATACGTACATATCTGTTACCAGAGAAGATCCTTCTCCGTTTCTTATAATCCTGCAAACTTCCTGTTCCGGTCAGATCGATTTCTTCGTATTGGCCACGCCCATTATGCACGTGCATTTTGCTGCACGCTTTTCTGGCAAACTCATTTACAGCAGTGCCAAAATTCTGTATCGAATTCATTATGGCTCGTGTGCAAAGCTGTCTATAATGTTAATCTTGATAAGACAATAGGGAAATATCTGCTCCAACATGGGAATGCCATTAACTGTTCCCTACACACACGGAATGTACACACGGTGTGGAATGTTCCATTCTTTAATCCAAACTATCTATATACAGCTGTAGCGGAAAAACAACAGTTTCCAGGTCCAACTTGTAACCCTTTTTTACATAATTTGCATTGTTTGCACTTATTGTATGTTGGGTTTTGGTGCACATATTACACTCAAAATCTTCATTTTTTAAAGTAAGTCTGGTTTATAATATAACTTGGATTCACACTTCAGTAATTAAAAGTCAGCTTTAAACATTCTAATTGTATGTTTGGTTTAGATATAAACTGAGGTCGCACTTCAAGAAATTACATTTAGTCCGGATAAACTTGAATCTAATGAAACATGTCAGCATTCGAAAACTATGCATGTTTGTAAAAATCCTATTTCCAGATACCTTATTTCAATTACAAAAAAGGCGAAGAAAAAAAAAGAGTTGCTATTTTATAATTATTTTACACCAACCTTATTACGTCCCATCGTATTTTTTATGATGGGCTGGAGAGATTTTAACAACATAACGATAGTATTCCAGGAATCAACTGGTGATATAAAAACCGTCTCCGACCGCATCCGGCGACATTTTAGTACGCCTTTCGATGCATTAGCAATCTGTGCGTTGATGAGACTAGGGATAGATGTAATGAGACTTGAACTATCTTATAATACCCAATCTCGCGATGTGGCGTTTTCCGTATTTTACCACCTCCCCTGTTGACATTGCCAGCGGATTCATCGGGAACAGTCACGTCAGGTCTACCGCCCAAAGTAATGGCGACCCTGCATCACAAAACTAAATATCACTGTGATTTTTTTTTCTAGCAAGGCCCGAAGTGTAGGGGAATGGCTGAGGCTTCATCCTTTTAGGGGTTTTACAAAGTGAATGATGTTATTAACTATTGGTTATGTCTGCCATTCCTTTATTGACCATTTGTGTGGCATTATGCAGTTGGTAAACGGGTAAAAAATTCAGCCAAACAAAAAAGCAGAAAGTTGTAACTAAAAAGTTACAGTTTAACATTTTCTGATATGTGTTGAATTCTCCCATCAACGAAAAAATATTTACATATAAAAGAATTTTTTTTCATTAGTTCATATCCCATGATGATGTATATATGTTTGTTTTTACATGTACATTGAACAGTTTGTTCATATTCAATGGCATGGCGGGGAATAGTGGCATCGTTACATGTATCAAAGATATCTTTTTACTTCTTTTATTAATTTGGCTATTCGACGGAACATTGGAAAAGTGTGAACAACGAGCTATAAACAGTGTGCTTGTATTGATGACGCTGTGGATTAGAAATGAAAATACTGACACTGGTTTCATCAACGTTTTTAACTTAAGGAAACCCCTTTAATTGAAAATCTCCATAGGAAAGCAGTATATATAAGTGTTAAGTTAAGGGATTTTCCTTAAATTCTGGAATGGTTTCTTAAGGAAATTCTCAAATAAAGGAACGTTGATGAAACCGGGGCTAGAACCTGTAAATAACTTTAAAAAAAAACTAAAAATGTTAAAAGTATTTAAATCATTAAATCATTATGTTAAAGACCGAATTGCTTAGACCAAATATCATTGTCATAGAAAAGGGGGCGGGGGCAAATATAGCATCAGTATGTACAGTAAATACTAAATAGGTAACTTACATTCGTTATATTTGATGAGCATAATATGATTTGGTAAAAGAAGTCGCGTTCACTACTAAAACTAAAACGGATGTGAATTCGAGCTAATAAAACCCCCAAAGCTTATTTGACGTATAACACTACCTGAAAGTACGTGGTTTGTTTAGATATTTCAGTCAAAAATAGTTGACCTTCTTGAATATTGTTGAAAGAATAAATGAATATATGTAAAACGTGCACGAAATCAAGTACCTACACTCTGCTACACATTTCAGGAATGTCAAGTCTTTGTCAAAAAGAAAAGTTTTAATAAATATTTATGAAATCGAAAAGGTTGAGTGACAATCAAATATGCCTTCGCACAGTGTTTAATTGGAAGTGACTGATCACTGTTACAAATCTCTATAAAGAGCTTAAACGACGCTCACCCTCCTGTCCCCGAAGAAGATCATGCAAACACACTTTTGAGTGTGAAACACAGGTTCCTTTCGCCATAACGAAATCAAAACCCCCAATCAATGTGGTACGATTCAAGCCGCGCTTATATTCCGGACAAGACAATCGCTAGCTTGTTTATCAACGAAGAATTCAGTTCACTGGGTAATTCGACACAGACACACAACTATTTAGTCCTTACCTTACCTTTGTCATTCTTCTAACTTGTCTTGTTTGAATATTTTTGCATTCCAACTTTTTCAAACGCAGACGACATGTTGCAGCGCGCGTGAGAATTAGGAGACGCTGATTGGATAGCAGCGATCACGCTATTTCAAATTGATTGACATTTGATTTAATTTCAAGGCGTGGTTTCAGTGCTATGACGTTGAAATCGATTGCTGTTACCAGCCGTATGATATTGACAACAGAGATGTTTGGTTTACAGTATAAAACATAATCTACCCCAGGATATCTTAATAATGCACCAGATGCACTTCACTGGCGGAGGGTTACATGTTTTTTGCATTTGGACATCGAATTGAGTCTGTTTCCACAAGTGTGTATTCGGACATCAGTTGAATCTGTTTCGACGATTTTGTGTTCGGGCATCAATTGAGTCAGTTTCGTCGATCTCAGTTCGAACTATGAACTTCCGACGGACAACACTGCCTGGTTTATGTACACGCTGCATCAAAGTTTTTTGAAAGGAGATTGTGCTCATGGAAATAGAATTATGAGAAAACATCAAAGACATGCCGTTTTTACGTAAATATGGCCATGGAAAATAGGCGGGAGGATCTCAGTCAGTCCCATTTGGTTAAACAGAAATATATTATCACGAAAAAATGCATGGTTTTTGATGAGCATGATTTTTATGAACACGAGATCAAAGAGGGACAATGTCACGGCTCAAAGTAGGCCTCCGGGTTTTTTTTACATGGATAGTGGTGAAGACTGTAAGTGGGCTTCATTTCGTTTTTTCTATAGTCATGAAAAATGGGGTGTGCAAGCTTCTAAGTGAGCCTGATTCTGCTGTGTGGGTATCCTTAAAGTTACAATTTCTGCTAGTGGGGTGGGGATCATTGAGTTACAATTTCTGGAAGTGGTGCAAGGATCCTTAACGTTTTTAATTTCTGCTAGTAGCGCGGGGGTCCTTCAGGTTATTATTTCGATCTGCTAGTTGTGTGGGGATCCTTAAAGCAAAGTTTGAACAAAACTGGAAACGTTTCTTTTTCAAAATACTTGATTAGACCGGTTAGGATTCGAACATGCAGCCTTCTCGCAAAAGCCTCGGATGCTCTTAGTCTGGCAACGTGACCGACATATCACTTGACCGATAACTAGGGGTCATCAACAACATCATTATAAATACACTGATGTGATGTTACAGAAGAATTTTACAATAAGTGGCATGGGAATCCACAAGTGGCAGTGTCAAGTGTGGAAACATATATACAGGGTTGTAAACCAATAAAATGTAAAGGAGATCGACACCTGACGATCATCGTAAGTTAAGCTCACATTTCTAGTCAATATTTAACCAGTATCATTATTTCAACGTTCATGTCAATTTACTTAAAAACTGACCTTAAATCGCACGAAGTCATATTTACACACGGATTTCTCATCAATCCGGGGAAGAACAAGAAACTGGATATTTCAATAAAACGTTGAGCATTGCTTTTCCCGGTCACGTATTTATCAATTAATCTGCAACGTGAGAAATAATGCGCGAGATACATATTGACAATTAGTTATCTGTTTCAGTCGATATATATAGGCTGCCTCATGCAAAATGTTATTGGTATCTTAAAACACCATGTAAAATTTAAAAACGTCTTCACATTGCAAAACTCATGCATCATACTTTAGTTGTCATCAATTCTCGATATCTCGACATTATAGTTCCGGTCGAAGACATCGTTTTGTTGTAGTGTACGTGTTTCGTTCTGCGGATGGCTGGTATAAATCTGACCATTTACAGCTGAGGTTAGCCATCAATAATGTACAAGTCTATAGAACAGACATTCGGTAACCTTACACAGAACCTCACAAAGAATCGGGCGCGCGAGCCGTCATAACTCGCTTATTCTAGGTGAATAAAACATCACATGGCGTGCTGAACCAATACTTTTCTTGCCTAATCCGCCATTGATTCAGAATCAGGTATCATCGCGCGATGTAACAATCTATTTCTTTCTCTACAAAAAAAACCCACCTAAATGCTGTTCAATAAATGTGTAAGATAATTTGTATACATTATCGTAGCACGCAATTTTGTCGTTAAAGTGTTTTGTATTGATAATTTGTTACTGTCGGTGTAGGTATCGCAAGCTGTCAGCTAAAATATAATTACCTGTACATTCGCCTCAACCCAGATATAATTACCCGTACAGTCACCTCAACCCAGATATAATTACCTGTACAGTCGCCTCAACCCAGATATAATTGCCCGTACAGTCACCTCAACCCATATATAATTACCTGAACAGTCACCTCAACCCAGATATAATTACCTGTACAGTCACCTCAACCCAGATATGATTATCTGTACAGTCGCCTCAACCCAGATATGATTACCTGTACAGTCGCCTCAACCCAGGTATGATTACCTGTACAGTCGCCTCAACCCAGATATGATTACTTGTACAGTCGCCTCAACCCAGATATAATTACCTGTACAGTCACTTCAACCCAGATATAATTACCTGTACAGTCACCTCAACCCAGATATGATTACCCGTACAGTCACCTCAACCCAGATATAGTTACCTGTACAGTCGCCTCAACCCAGATATAATTACCCGTACAGTCACCTCAACCCATATATAATTACCTGAACAGTCACCTCAACCCAGATATAATTACCTGTACAGTCACTTCAACCCAGATATGATTAGCTGTACAGTCACCCCAACCCAGATATAAGTACCTGTACAGTCGCCTCAACCCAGATATAATTACATGTACAGTCACCTCAACCCAGATATAATTACCACCTGTACAGTCACCTCAACCCAGATATAATTATCTGTACAGTCACCTCAACCCAGATATAATTACCTGTACAGTCGCCTCTACCCAGATATAATTACCTGTACGGTCGCCTAAACCCAGATATAATTACCTGTACGGCCACCTCAACCCAGATATGATTACCTGTACAGTCACCTCAACCCAGATATAATTACCTGTACAGTCACCTCAACCCGGATATGATTACCTGTACAGTCACCTCAACCCAGATATAATTACCTGTACAGTCGCCTAAACCCATATATGATTACTTGTACAGTCGCCTCAACCCAAGTAGGATTACCTGTACAGTCGCCTAAACCCAGATATAATTACCTGTACAGTCACCTCAACCCAGATATAATTACCTGTACAGTCACCTCAAGCAAGATAATTACCTGAACAGTCACCTCAACCCAAATATAATTACCTGTACAGTCGCCTCAACCCATATATGATTACTTGTACAGTCGCCTCAACCCAAGTATGATTACCTGTACAGTCGCCTAAACCCAGATATAATTACCCGTACAGTCACCTCAACCCAGATATAATTACCTGAACAGTCACCTCAACCCAGATATAATTACCTGTACAGTCACTTCAACCCAGATATGATTACCTGTACAGTCGCCTCAACCCAGATATAATTACCTGTACAGTCACCTCAACTCAGATATAATTACCTGAACAGTCACCTCAACCCAGATATAATTACCTGTACAGTCACTTCAACCCAGATATGATTACCTGTACAGTCGCCTCAACCCATATATAATTACCTGAACAGTCACCTCAACCCATATATAATTACCTGTACAGTCACTTCAACCCATATATAATTACCTGAACAGTCACCTCAAACCATATATAATTACCTGTACAGTCACCTCAACCCATATATAATTACCTGTACAGTCGCCTCAACCCAGATATAATTACCTGTACAGTCACCTCAACCCAGATATAATTACCTGAACAGTCACCTCAACCCAGATATAATTACCTGTACAGTCACCTCAACCCAGATATAATTACCTGAACAGTCACCTCAACCCAGATATAATTACCTGTACAGTCACCTCAACCCAGATATAATTACCTGTACAGTCACCTCAACCCAGATATAATTACCTGTATAGTCAACCCAACTCAGATATAATTACCTGTACGGTCACCTCAACCCAGATATAATTACCTGTATCTATGTATAGTCGCCTTCTGGTGGCGACAGGCGGGTTTCCAATGTTTAAAGCTGCAGCACCGAGCGGTTTGCACTCAAACAAATACAGTAACTGTTATTAGTTCATTTAACAATCGATGATATGTTGTTCTGTGAAATTGAACGGCTCATTGCATGTTTAGAGATTAGAAGGAAATGAAGATAATTTGGAAGCTCGATCATTTCTATGAACAGTTTTGTACTTTTACTATGCATTGAAGTTCTTTCTCAATTTTTTCTACATTGTATCCTGTCAATTATGATTCTTTCTATTCAATATCTAGAGCACAGAAATATGGTGTAATAATGCTGATTACCTCCCCTTATCAACTTGTTTGTTCCTAGTATAAGTCAACTGTTTCCTCCACCTTCAAAAACTGGCACGGCCTTAAATGACCCTGCCTGTTAATAGGACGTAAAAATAAATAAACCAAACCAACCATGACACGATTTACCTACTCACGGGGAATGATGATATGAAATTCAATTCAGGAAAAAACACCACAATATAAGCAGCTATAAAATACTACAAGCTGACAAATATAAAAACCAATCAAAATGTTACTAGAACCCAAATAAAAACAAACATAACTACAGGATTAGAAGGCCACAGATTACACGCTGTGAGAAAGTACACATCAAACAAATGAGAAAATTTGGAAGAAATCACATGTACAAGTTTTGCATTAAAGACTTTTCCAAAGTGTCTGATAAACGAAAAATGAAAACTTTTAGTAAATTATTTTATGTTCCATTTTCAACTGAACATTTTAGCTTCAGTTAGATTTCGCACGTTATCGAAGCAATTTAAAGAGTTGTATTAAAGACGTTTCGCAATCTCCTACCCTGGGGTGACTTGAATCGGGAAACACTTAAATTCCTCACATCGATAATGACCTCCAGTATTTTTCAAACAGCGACTAAAATTATTTCAGCGGCATTGGAATCAATTACATTGCATTATCAATTAGTTCTCGGCTAAAATCTTTCGGAAATTCCTTAAAGCTATCCTTAACGTTTCTAAACATTTCACACGGATGAATATGTGGTGATCACGCTTCAAAATCCATTTACTTGACATGAATTTCAACTATCCAGAAAGCCCATTATTTGTATCTTAATAAGATTGCTCCATATCTGGAATTGACTTCCGGTAGAACAGGAAGTGACGGCAAAGTTGAAGGTCATTAACGGAAATGGTTAACTTAATGCTTTAATGATCACGAATTTGTCTCGTGCTTTGACGACTCTCTCCGGTAAATCAATAGCATTTACAACCTGTAAATGTTATATATGGTTACAGCGAGAGTGTACTTCTGTACACGATCTACGAATTAACAATTCATCGACAGTGACAACTACCATTCTCGTTGCCATGACAGGCAGTATATAGAATTATCCCATTTACATTTTCCCGTGTTCAATTTAAAAGATAAAAAAAAACGACTATTATTTCTGTTCAATTTGTGTTTTAAAATGAGAATCCTTCCAGTCATTTCCGTGCCTTGTCGACAGAGTATTCACTCAGAAAATTTCTCTATTCACTGTCCAGTTGCCGAACTCTCTGCCACTAGTGTCTACCTCTGTCCGTTCCACACTGCCCAATACGCAGTCACTTGGTACAATCCCTTATCTACCCACTTTGTATCATTCCCTTACATTCATACCCCAGTTACTACCATTACCTACACCCATCTATAGTTCCAAGCGGACGAGACAACCACAACAAGTACCTATTCCATAATATACATGGTATGTAACAGTTAGTTATGAGCATAAACTACAGACACATATATCATATCGCGCCAATCCGACCATTCCAAGAACTGGAACATCTCCAAACATGCTTATGTTCGTCCGAACGAGACTTGGTGTACTCCAGCGAGATTTTACCGATACCAAGTCATCATGCTGAACACAACCTGAACGGAATGACACCGCTGCTGATAAGATGTCTATGGATAGTGTTTATTATTTTCTGTCAAACAAAAGGCTCCAGAATAAGTGGGAATGGAAGACCATAGATAGCATCCCATTATCACAATGGTTTTCCCCTCAATGCTGTTATCGAAAATATTTATAGATATCGCGAGCATTCATACTGAAACGTGGAACACCAACAGCTTAGGTATCCACGGAAATTTGGTTCGGCAAGGAAATTTATCACAAATAAAACATGGCACTGGTTTTTTTTTAAATATCCAAAACAAAATAATTTGATATCTTAGCGAAAGATAAAAGTATGTTTTCCAGCAAGTTTCACGAAGATTTCATATTGACAGGCAAACTAAATTGTAATTCATATCGACCTGTCAGTGAGACTAGAAAATTTAAAGGAAAGGAATAAAACACGGGTACTGATGAGCTTCCCATGCCCTTGAAATCAAAACCCTTTTTCTTCAATGCACATATATATTACACAGATGTCATGTTATGTGGTAGGTCGCTTATATCATTTTGTAGTTAGAAAAGTGCAAGCGTAAAATAAAAATAAGACATAAAACACTTTCCAACGAGAAGACAGAATGCGAAAGAATGAACGGCGCGAGCGTAAAAAGAAATGTAGACTATTGCATCACAAAGAAAACATGATGTTATTTATGTACGTGTAGTACAAACAAGTATAGAGCTTTGTACCTTTTCTCTCCCTCTGTACTCTCAATGTGGTCGAGTAATTTAGAGATGACAAAAAGTATCCAGCGAAGATCAACCCTAAGTTCCGTTGGTCTGGTAGGGTTGGGCTTCGTTTTAATACAAGCAAAACCAGTACTCCACGGCTCACGAAAAGTAAACCACGGCGACAAAAGAGCTGTTTTGACACGCGTGGGACATCCCAGCATGGCGATAAAAGAACAACAATCCTTGATTGATGTTATTATACATGTGTTGTTTTGTCTTATTGAGATAAAACGCTGTTGTTTGTCTTATTGCGTTTCAATTCATGTTTTAAATTAAAATGACAGTAACACATTTTTTTCAGCAATATGTTTGTATGCATATTGCATAAAACTGAAAATATGTTATATTGTAACATGCCCTGATGGCGTTCAAGGTGGTCTATATTTTCATTTGCTTCTTAAAAACTCAAACTTGCTGAAACAAGACCCTCTCGTGCAGCTAGACAATGTATTCCCGGAAGGGCTGGCGATGTGGACAGTTGTGTAAAACATCAAATGTAAGGACCACATAGGGGCAAACGTCCTATAGTGATCGTTCTGTCCGTGTGTCTGTCCGAAAGATAGTGATCGTTTGTCCGTTCTGTACGTGTATCTTTCCGAAAGATAGTGATCGTTCTGTACGTTTGTCTGTCCGAAAGATAGTGATCGTTCTGTCCGTGTGTCTGTCCGAAAGATAGTGATCGTTTGTCCGTTCTGTACGTGTATCTTTCCGAAAGATAGTGATCGTTCTGTACGTTTGTCTGTCCGAAAGATAGTGATCGTTCTGTCCGTGTGTCTGTCCGAAAGATAGTGATCGTTCTGTACGTTTGTCCGAAAGATAGTGATCGTTCTGTACGTTTGTCCGAAAGATAGTGATCGTTCTGTCCGTGTGTCTGTCCGAAAGATAGTGATCGTTCTGTACGTTTGTCTGTCCGAAAGATAGTGATCGTTCTGCCCGTTTGTCCGAAAGATAGTGATCGTTCTGCCCGTTTGTCCGAAAGATAGTGATCGTTCTGTACGTTTGTCTGTCCGAAAGATAGTGATCGTTCTGTCCGTTTGTCCGAAAGATAGTGATAGTTCCGTCCGTTTGTCCGAAAGATAGTGATCGTTCTGTCCGTGTGACTGTCCGAAAGATAGTGATCGTTCTGTCCGTGTGACTGTCCGAAAGATAGTGATCGTTCTATCCGTGTGTCTGTCCGAAAGATAGTGATCGTTCTGTCCGTGTGTCTGTCCGAAAGATAGTGATCGTTCTGTCCGTGTGTCTGTCCGAAACGCATGTATGTCCCCAATCATAACTTTGTTACCAGTCATAGCAGAGGGAGGATACTTTACATGATTGTTAACCACTGTTAAAAGGTCTGTTTCGTATACTCAATTCATTTTTGTTTTACACGAGTTTTTCACGGGACAACAATATTGTGAACTAACAGAACATCGAGTCCGCCCCATAACTTAGAAACTAAGTATTCTGAATGGCCGAGACTTTGCATGATCGCTAAACATTATGAGAAGGTGTGTTACACACTTCAATCATTTTTGTTCGTCAGTGATCAAAGTCTCAAACTCGGATTTCTCTTTGGGGCTCGTTCCACAACATGATTCTTTGCATGGTTGTTTGGCGGTCGAGAGTCTTCCTATAACTAAGAAGTACTTAGTAAGTAACAAACTAAAATCACAGCATGTATCTCTTGAAATGTATCTATCGTCATTTCTCATGATAGTGGGGCTACATTAGATTGATCTTTTTTTAGTTATTTAATTCGGGTTGATAAAAAAAAATGGATGATCTTTTTTGCCCCCTCCTCACTTACGGGGCCTCAGTGGCGAAGTGGTTAAGGTGCCCAACCTGCTCCTACCATGAAATTGCCCTCCACATCTGGGGGTTCGAGACCTACTCGTCGCAATCGACAGTTACAGGCTGTTGGTCGGTGGGTTTTTCTATGGGAACTCCCACAACTAAAGCATGGTACGTCCTAGAAGGACCATATCTGTTAATAGAAGAAAAATAATTAAACAATACATTTTATGTTGGAACACTTGATGTACAAAGCAAACCATTTTTTCATTGGAAAATTAAAGAAAATTCGTTCGGTTCAGCAAATTAAAACTACATGTTAAAACATTTTTTTGTTAAAACAAGAAAAAATCCAAAGAACATAATTTCAAATGAGTGTGACCTAAGTAAAAGGCTGATGTGGCCTTAGCATCATATCTATATGTTGTTGTCTTGAATTTGCACATTCTTCACAATATGCCCTTATTTATACTCGATGATAATTTTGTTTCTCCAACATTTTTTTTTTAACATATTGACTTTATATTGCAACGGTATATAGTTGTAAACATTAATCGGATCCTTGTAAAATGCAGAATGTTCAGTCTCCCGTGCTTGTTCGCTTACGTGTTTCCATACATCGTCTGATCTAGAACAAGCTCGTGCTGTGCGTATTTGCTTACTTGTTTCCAAACTTCGTCCGACACGGAAGTAGCAGTTCTTGCTGTGTGTTTAAAGGCGATATCCCTGGCCTGTAGGAAATACCGGAGGACCAAGTTCGAATCATTAACGGAATTCATAGAATTTGTTTATGATGCCTTCAAACACGCACGCAACACATCCGCTATGTAAATCCATGCTAATTCCATATAGAGTTAAAGACTTGTCATAAATACATACATATTTGTCAACCCAAAAGAGATGTATGTTGTGCCATGTACATTTCTTTATCTCGGAAACGTATGCATTATATATTAAGTAATATACCCTAAGCGTTCACAACCCGGGTAGATAAAAATGATTAAAAAATAAACCTCCAAGTCTGAGTGTCGGATCAATGCTGACAATATCGGCACCATTATCAGATTTGCGCTTGACTGGAAGATTCAGAATGAACGTCTACATGGTCGACATATGTCAGAGTAAATGCCGTGTGTACTTCATGGGGCTCACTTGTACTTTTGGCGATACATGAAAGCATGTCACGTGATTTATATGACTTAAACATGATCCGTCCTTTCTGAGATAAAATTTTCGTCTTTAAAGCACTTTCTAATTTTCGGTTTTTGTTTCTGTTGAGATGTTGTGATGAAAGGTTCCAGTCCGGAACTAAGAGGTCCGTTTCCTATTCAGAACCTTTTATTAACCTTTGTTTCTGTTGAATTCCTCCATTTCACACAACATACAGATTACGTCTTACTCTATTTCATTACCGGTGTTTGGTCTCCGTCACAACACGTGCTATGATATAGTTCAAGTTCAAGTTCAAGTTCTTTATTGACTTTAAGTCTTACGACTTATGATATAGACATAGTTGACATTATGTTATATCATCATGTTTCGTGAGGAGAGGTCGAATCTTGTGGTGGCCATTTATGTAATTGGAAGGAAGCGCATTCTGTTAAGACTTTAAGAAATATCCTGAATACGATTCATTGAAGTTTCCAAAACCTAGCCATATTTTCCCGCTTCTACCGTAAACAAATTAAATAATGTATGTCATTTACAAAGCCTGTCATAAAGGGAATTCGAAAACGAAGTCTGTAAGTGTTCTATTACCTATGTTCTACAGGTAGTATACCACTTATTTATGAATGCTGGAAATTACAAAAGGAACCCCATACCGGATCTAGTCCCGACACGACAGTCCAGTGGGATACCGGTCAAGACCCTCATTCCGGATCTAGTCCCGACACGACAGTCCAGTGGGATACCGGTCAACTCCACCATACCGGATCTAGTCCCGACATGACAGTCCAGTGGGATACCGGTCAACTCCACCATACCGGATCTAGTCCCGACACGACAGTCCAGTGGGATACCGGTCAACTTCACCATATCGGATCTAGTCCCTACACGACAGTCCAGTGGGATACCGGTCAAGACCCTCATACTGGATCTAGTCCCGACATGACAGTCTAGTGAGATACCGGTCAAGACCCTCATACCGGATCTAATCCCGACACGACAGTCCAGTGGGATACCGGCCAAGACACCCCATACCGGATCTAGTCCCGACACGACAGTCCAGTAGGATACCGGTCAAGACATCCAATATCGGATCTAGTCCCGACACGACAGTCCAGTGGGATACCGGTCAAGACATCCAATATCGGATCTAGTCCCGACACGACAGTTCAGTGGGATACCGGTCAAGACATCCAATATCGGATCTAGTCCCGACACGACAGTCCAGTGGGATAACGGTCAAGACATCCCATATCGGATCTAGTCCCGACACGACAGTCCAGTGGGATACCGGTCAAGACATCCAATATCGGATCTAGTCCCGACACGACAGTTCAGTTGAATACCGGCCAATACAATCCATACCGTATCTAGTCCCTACACGACAGTCCAGTGGGATACCGGTCAAGACATCCCATACCGTATCTAGTCCCTACACGACAGTCCAGTGGGATACCGGTCAAGACATCCCATACCGGATCTAGTCCCGACATGACAGTCCAGTGGGATACCGGTCAAGACATCCCATACCGGATCTAGTCCCGAGACGACAGTCCAGTGGGATACCGGTCAAAACATCCCATACCGGATCTAGTCCCCACACGACAGTCCAGTGGGATACCGGTCAAGACATCTTATACCGGATCTAGTCCCTACACGACAGTCCAGTGGGATACCGGTCAAAGCCCACCATACCGGATCTAGTCCCGACACGACAGTCCAGTGGGATACCGGTCAAGACATCCCATATCGAATCTAGTCCCTACACGACAGTCCAGTGGGATACCGGTCAAGACATCCCATATCGGATCTAGTCCCTACACGACAGTCCAGCGGGATACTGGTCAAAACATCCCATACTGTATCTAGTCCCTACACGACAGTCCAGTGGGATACCGGTCAAGACATCCCATACCGTATCTAGTCCCTACACGACAGTCCATTGGAATACCTGTCAAGACATCCCATATCGGATCTAGTCCCTACACGACAGTCCAGTGGGATACCGGTCAAGACATCCCATATCGGATCTAGTCCCTACACGACAGTCAAGTGGGATACCGGTCAAGACATCTCATACCGTATATAGTCCCTACACGACAGTCCAGTGGGATTCCTGTCAAAACATCCCATACCGTATCTAGTCCCTACACGACAGTCCAGTGGGATACCGGTCAAGACATCCCATATCGGATCTAGTCCCTACACGACAGTCCAGTGGGATACCGGTCAAGACATCCCATATTGGATCTAGTCCCTACACGACAGTCCAGTGGGATACCGGTCAAGACATCCCATACCGTATCTAGTCCCTACACGACAGTCCAGTGGGATACCGGTCAAAACAGCCCATACCGTATCAAGTCCCTACACGACAGTCCAGTGGAATACCGGCCAATACAATTTATACCGTATCTAGTCCCGACACGACAGTCCAGTGGGATACCGGTCAAGACATCCAATATCGGATCTAGTCCCGACACGACAGTCCAGTGGGATAACGGTCAAGACATCCCATATCGGATCTAGTCCCGACACGACAGTCCAGTGGGATACCGGTCAAGACATCCCATATCGGATCTAGTCCCGACACGACAGTCCAGTGGGATACCGGTCAAGACATCCCATATCGGATCTAGTCCCTACACGACAGTCCAGTGGGATACCGGTCAAGACATCCCATATCGGATCTAGTCCCTACACGACAGTCCAGTGGGATACCGGTTAAGACATCCCATACCAGATCTAGTCCCGACACGACAGTCCAGTTCGATACTGGTCAAAACATCCCATTCCGTATCTAGTCCCTACATGACAGTCCTGTGGGATACCGGTCAAGACATCCCATACCGTATCTAGTCCCTACACGACAGTCCAGTGGGATACATGTCAAGACATCCCATACCGGATCTAGTCCCGACACGACAGTCTAGTGGGATTACGGTCAAAACCCACCATACCGAATCCAGTCCCGAAACGACAGTCCAGGGGGATACTGGTCAAGACATTCCATACCGGATCTAGTCCCGACACGACAGTCTAGTGGAATACCGGTCAAACCCACCATACCGGATCTAGTCCCGACACGACAGTCCAGTGGGATACCGGTCAAGACACCTCATACCGAATCTAGTCCTGAAACGCAGTCCAGGGGGATACTGGTCAAGACATTCCATACCGGATCTAGTCCCGACACGACAGTCCAGTGGGATACCGGTCAAAACCCACCATACCGGATCTAGTCCCGAAACGACAATCCAGTGGAATACCAGTCAAAACATTCCATACCGTATCTAGTACCTACACGACAGTCCAGTGGGATACCGGTCAAAACACCCCACACTGGATCTACACTGCACACGATAAAGAACACAGCACACAAAATACAGCACACGACACAACACACCATACGATACAAAACACAACACACAACACAGCACACTATACACAACACAACACACGACATAAAACACAGCACACGACACAACAAAGCACATGACACAACAAAGCACACGATACAACAAAGCACACGACATAACAAAGCACACGATACAACACAGCACACAACACAACATAGCACACGACACAGCACACGATACACAGCACACGACACAACAAAGGACACGATACACAAAATACAGCACACGACACAACACATAACACGATACACAAAATACAGCACAAGATACACAACACAGCACACGACACAACACAGCACACGACACAACACAGCACACGACACAACACAGCACACGACACACAGTACATGCATGATGTCATAGTTATAATTAGATAGATATCCTCCCTGATTGTTGTCACCGCTTTGCTAAAGCCTATATTGCACTATATATGCTAAATGGCCTTTTTGTAACAACGCCTTCCCAACCCTTCGGCCAACGAAGTTTGGAGGGCGGGAATGAGGCTGGTATTTAAATACCTGTCCTTCCGTTCTTCAGTCTATAGTTTGACGCAACATGTCTTCGGCATAGCATTTCAACGAGGTAGCACTCTCAAATCAGAATAAGATATGCGCTATCAAAAGAAAAAGAAAAGACATACACCAGCATACCCTGCCTTCCGCTCAAATACAAACGTGTGCACATACAATACGTATATCGAGACGTGACCATAAGCATCGTCGGAAACCCACGGTACACTTCTCTGACGTTTGCACACCGTTCTCTGACGTTTGCATACCGTATGCAAACGTCAGAGAAGTGTACCGTGGGTTTCCGACGATGGACCGTAAGTAGTCTTAGTTTTGTTGCGCTGAGTTACCGTTCCTGTTTTATAATTATATGCGGTATAGCGGAGCGACGAAGTTGAACATTAGAAAACGAAGGCTTCTAGGGTACTAAACGAATGATACCTGGCACGCATTGAAGAGAAAAGGGTCTCGAAACATCTTTGAAATTAGTCTGACATTCTGGTAATATAGTTCTGATTTTATACAGAGCTGATGAATACTGACAATGTTTATGCATGTACTACTCCTAAACAGGAACAAACAGAAAACAAAATATGCTACACGACGTGACCTTAAATAATTACCATTGACATCATTTATCGATTGTTTAAATAGCACCGGTTCTCCTGGTGTTATACATTGTATGTAACTATATCCGTCATATTCATCAATTACAAAAAATCCCTACATCGTTCCAGCAGGAGCACTCTTGTTAACAATCATGTAAAATAGTCTGCTGAAATATCCTTGAAACCCCCAGACAAGTAGAATGGAAAGTGTTACAACATCCAGTCTTCAGTGAAGTGTGTTTGTTTAGTGGGGAAAATATACATACTTTCGTCAGTATTACATCATGTGCTAGATTGGTTTCTTTGTTCAATTGGGAAACGAGTGTCCGTATTACTCCAAGTCCGGACTTAAACCGGTAAACAGTCAAAGTGGAGGGCGGATCGTGCCGGATCCATGTCCCAGAGAGAATCCCGGAGACATACTCGCTTTCGGATAGATTGCTATTGAAGGCATTTTTGGACGCAATTAACCATTGTCGAAGATATACATTTTGTTTGCCTTACACTACACCTGATAATTATGTTTTCGTCGAAGAATTATTGGAAAATAAAACACTTCAGTTCTATTGTCGTCTGCTCAATTGGTTATCGAGTCTCGCGCGCGGGAGCGTTACGTCGGCGCAATGACGTGATTGTAATCGCCACCTTGGGGTAGAAAAAAGCATTGTAACATCACAGGTTGGATGTCGTAATTGACCAATCCATACTCCCAATCGCTTGTTGGCGACTGAGGCTGAATCTGATAAGCTGTCTCGCTTTGAAGCCCCCGTCTGGAACTCTCTGCTATCGTCTGCTCGTTATGTTAGACTGGTCCTAACCACTTTTGTTAGTGTCGAAGCGAAAACAAAAAAAGAGGTCAATTCTTTCGAGTACATTTTATTGAAATGTCTCGAGAAATATTTTTGAATAAAGGTCGATTCTGATCGTTTAGATACGGCGCTAGGTTAAAGTTGTCAACATTTGATCCATAAAACGTGGTCACGTTAGCTTGGGGGTTGGATTTTTTGTTTGGTCTGAAATTGTTAGAGTTTGTATTTTATCAAACCGGTGTTGGATTTGTCATTACATATGATTTAATTAATAATAATTTGAGGTTCTATCACAGTCAAGTGTGTAGAACATCTAAAAGTGTTCACAAATTATTGTTTGTGGCTATAGAGCCTTAGCAACCAGCCAATATCTTTCTCAACTCCTTAGGGAGTATACAACCGGTGCTACCATATCGGCGCTCACAGCAAGCATTCTACAATTCTAGCACTGTCCAACCACGTACTTAACTAGTAACTAGCTTTATCCTAGTTATTCCTTCACTAGGTAACCAAAATCTCTAATGGAGCATGAATTAGGTCCCATAAAATCATCAGTAATCATAATGAATATAAGACAATTAATATTTAACTGATAATTTTACATTTTTTGTTAATCAACATACAGTTGATGAATACATAATCAAAACATATTTCCTTGTCAGGATAAATGCGGACAGAGAGCCGTCACAAGTTGACATATATACTATTAGATAAAACATAGTTCAACATTAGGGTAGAAAACAGTCACCAGTTGACAATGGAGCAGTGCAATCTTCAATGTGACAACTCACAAATTCCCAATTTATGTTATAGTATACATTGGTCCCATGGTAGAGTCATCTAGTGTCTGTGCAGTGGAAATGTAAATATTAACTCATAATCACGTGACCTCTGTTTAAAAATTATTTCTTGGATCATAAATCATCACATTTAGTTTTTATAGTGATAAACACACAATTTTGTAAACAACAGAGCATGCGCTAATCAAACTGTCATTCCACAAACAGTTTTCTCTTGATAATAGTCTTTTAGAACTTAAATTTTGATGGAAACCATGACTTTGAAAACACAGCCCGGGGAGGAAGCACGTGCATAAGAAACAAACTCAAGTGGTTCCCATGCCGACAGATAAAGTTATATAGTTCTTATAATTCGGCATGTTTCTGCAGCATCCCACTGGGTTGTCAACTCGTGCAATCGCAGTGGCGTCAATAAGACAGCACTGTCCAATCACGTGATAGATTACGTATCTATTGAGAGTATAACACAGTAGCGGTCTACGTGATAACAATGGGTAAAAAACTGGAGGCAGTACTGCCAGAGATGTGAGGCTTACATCACAGATAGAGCAACAGTTCAAAGAAAGCTATCCTGCCCTGGAGCACATTCTGATAGCCAGTCGATGACGAGCGCGGGGACGATGATATCTGATGACGATGTTCCCGTCTCGTGTTATCATGGCCGTTATTGGGCGCTCACGTCCCGCCGCCCGCCGTTATAGCTGCTGTTGCTGATACCATCGTGGGATTCTGGAATTACTTGGTCAGAGAAGTGTGGGTTATATTGTCCTGCTGTACAGTATTAAAGTTATAAGGGTTCTGGTGACGATGTAGTTGTTGATGACGACGACGAAGATGATGAGGATGATGACAATGATGATGATGACGATGAGTGTTGCTGTTGCACGACCAGTATCAAGTACCTGTTCTGTGTGTTCATTTTATGTCAGTGTTATGGAAGTTAGAAAGTATTAATCTTCCTCTAGTCAATGAATAACTTAATAAATGTCATTAGCTGAACAATATAATACACAGTCGCTACTTCCGCTAAAATGCTGAACACTTCAAAGTGAGAAGACCATTGGAGTCAAGGGAGAAACGTCAGAGACCTTTTGCACGTCTCTGGAAACATTTACGTCTTTATTGTCGAAAAGGAATTAAGGTGTTGTTTCTATTGCCAGCTGCATTTCGGGCTTGTCGTCAATAAAGAGTGTGTTCCCCCTTTTTTTGTCACCAATTGTTCCAGAATATTAAAATATAGCCGCAAACATAGTCTTCAGATGGAACATTCTGATTTGTCATCCGTCATCCTGTAGCAATTAAGTTTTTATCGTCAAAACACTTATTTTGTCACCACATGCCAACCACAAATTTGTAGTCAAGAAATGTCGACAAATATCACTTTTTCAAATTTGTCATCATTTGTGAACTGTTGTTTGTTTTCATCGTGGAGATTTGAAAATAGTTATCAATGTTTTTTGGATCTAAAGTAAAACATTAGAATGTAAAATTCCGTCAAAAAACTGACTATGTCCCTAGTGTTGTCAAATGTCAACATTGTCAACAGATACCTTGTTAAATGCCAACAGTGTGTTATTGCCATGTTAACGTTTAACAGTCTGGGATACAATATAGGTTTATATGAGACGTTGACAAGCATTACTTACTCATTCACACCTAAACTTCCATAATGAACAATTCTAACCTTCAAATTGGAAGAGTTCAAATGAGTCCTCACGGTTAAATGAATTAAATACCTTTAGGCCGCATACAAAAACCCCTTTAACCAATCAAACACTATCGGGATTAAATTAAGTAATCAACGTATCTACCTGTGATGAAATACATTAATAGTGCCTAGAAAAACTACAAAACAAACCAACTCTTGCACAGTATTTGCATTTTAGTTGTAGATTGGATCGTTTATCTACCAGTACCATCAAGTGAAGATGCACTCTCCAATCCCGAGTGTATAACACAATGTAAATAGCACTGATATCGGCTAGTCCACAGAAGTACATATCCCCAGGACACAAGGCCAGTACCCCACAGTCAGGTTAGCTTCATGACACTGTGAATAAAACAAGATAGACGAAACACTTTCGAAGCCATCTAGTTAGTTCATTTTTGTTCATGGTCCATAAAAATTTTAAAGTGTAATTTGGAATTTTATTCATAACTGTTCGTAATTGAGATTATTTTTGTTTGTATATAAAACAAAAGATCAATTAATCTACATGAAAATTATTCGTTTTCGAACAATGTATATATATTTGTTATCTTTTTTTAATACACTTTCACAAATATGTTTGGTGTCATTTTTTTCTTTACGAATCCGTTCAAAATTAAAGTTTCTAATTTAATAAGCTGACTTTGCATGTTGGTCTATGGACACTCCCGTTGTCAATACGGATCACATATCGAATTTAGAAGACAATAAAATGCGACAGGCGCAGTATGACACCTCCTTACCATTACATGTAAATATTGGCCTTCTCCCATTCCACGGTGATCATCTGCCGCATATGGTCTGCATTGTATCTGTACGTGTCGCGGTCTCGTCAGATTATGCATGTAGATCAATTTGTTTTCAATCAAGGGTGAAAAGTACACGCCACCTTTGTCGCTATAAGTGATTTACATGTACTTTTGTCACACCTCTGGTCCTATCCAGGGAGTTCTAATACAAGCACTGGAGTACGAACGGGAGAGAATTGCCTCGAGGTCACACGATTAGACAACTCTATGTTAATTGGATGGATAGGATGATGAAATTGTAAATGTACTGTTGTCAATTTTTTTAATTGCTCTAATTGCAAGGCAAGATTGTATTGGGAAAAAATGCAGACAGATATAAAGCAGATAATATATATATATCTATATAATATGTAATTATTTGTCAAACAGTTAATTTGATGTCGGTATGCAAATGTCAGAAGATTGATGTATGTAGACTACAAGTATATGTGCAATTACTACATGTCACTATCAGGGCAATCAATATTTTTTTTCCTAAGATTTTATTATATTGAGTTTCCTGATTAGAGAGGGTGGGATGGGAGATTGGTATACCGCGTAGATCTCAAAGTTTTTTGAAAGTGTAAGATGCAGGATAAGGATTTGCGATCGAGATACAGTATAAATATCAGAATATAGTCTCACCTGATTTGAAAGTTTAGGATTGGGGGCATGGAGTACAGTGTAAATATCAGTATATAGTCTCACCTGATTTGAAAGTTTGGGATTGGGGGCATGGAGTACAGTGTAAACATCAGAATATAGTCTCTCCTGATTTGAAAGTTTGGGATTGGGGGCATGGAGTACAGTGTAAATATCAGTATATAGTCTCACCTGATTTGAAAGTTTGGGATTGGGGGCATGAAGTACAGTGTAAATATCAGTATATAGTCTCACCTGATTTGAAAGTTTGGGATTGGGGGCATGGAGTACAGTGTAAATATCAGTATATAGTCTCACCTGATTTGAAAGTTTGGGATTGGGGGCATGGAGTACAGTGTAAATATCAGTATATAGTCTCACCTGATTTGAAAGTTTGGGATTGGGGGCATGGAGTACAGTGTAAATATCAGTATATAGTCTCACCTGATTTGAAAGTTTGGGATTGGGGGCATGGAGTACAGTGTAAATATCAGTATATAGTCTCACCTGATTTGAAAGTTTGGGATTGGGGGCATGGAGTACAGTGTAAACATCAGAATATAGTCTCTCCTGATTTGAAAGTTTGGGATTGGGGGCATGGAGTACAGTGTAAATATCAGTATATAGTCTCACCTGATTTGAAAGTTTGGGATTGGGGGCATGGAGTACAGTGTAAATATCAGTATATAGTCTCACCTGATTTGAAAGTTTGGGATTGGGGGCATGGAGTACAGTGTAAATATCAGTATATAGTCTCACCTGATTTGAAAGTTTGGGATTGGGGGCTTGGAGTACAGTGTAAATATCAGTATATAGTCTCACCTGATTTGAAAGTTTGGGATTGGGGGCTTGGAGTACGGTATAAATATCAGAATATAGTCTCACCTGATTTGATACGCCATTATTAATGTCAAAACATAATGTTGTAATTACAGTAACACGGATTTTAATGTCGGAATAAAGAGGTGTCTCACTACAATGGTGTACACCAAATTTCATTTTAAAGCAGGTTCTGTTGATAGAGGTGTCAATATACCTTGGCATTGATGAGCCAACATCACTTTATCATGAGCGTTTTCGACAGTCGACTACAGGTTCAATTTCAAGGAACAACGACGTAAAAAGTAAGTTATAAATGTATTTACTTCAGCATAGAATTTACACATTTTCAGTTTAAAACTTCAGCATAAAATTTACACCTTTTCAGCTAAAAAAAATCACGCCAAATTAACGACCATAAATTATCGCTCTTGTTCATTTCGCAAATATATGATGCCAACTTGATAATCGAATTTGACCCGTGGTAAAATGTAGAGAGGGAGGCAATATTTTAATAACTATAAAACATAAATGATTTTATGGAGTATAGTACATGTAGGTCTGAATTGGCCGAGTATTTAAATAGTATGTGTAAATACCATATCTTGTGAATGTATGTAATTTAAAATCCGTCATAAAGTCTTACTCCAAAATATTTGTGTAAGTTCTAGAGTAAATAAATGTACTCGCGTACTACGTTCTTAGTTGACACACAGTATGTTTTGAAGTGTACACAAATATTATTGCGTTCAGGTATGTGTCAACTTTGACCGTAGTACACGAGTAAATACGTACGTACCCTGTCACTGTTGAGTAAATAACGGCACTTATTCCGCGATAACAGTATACACATCTATAGGTTTACATACACGAGGGCCTGCATGAGAATCAATTATAGCATTTCACAACAAAAAGTTTATGTATGTACAAATGTTATAATGGCATAGTATTGTAAGTTAGAAATAATTCGTATGCTTGGGATCAATGATGATAAAACACATGTAATAGCAATTAAAACATTTATAATTGAGATTTAACAAACACAAGCACATTGACACATTTAGTACTATGTAAGTTCTATTCCTTACGGTGGCCATGTCCATTTTCAAATGAAAGTTAAAATTACATTAATTAACTTAATATTCTGTTTATTTTTTAAAATACAATAATTGTGTTAGTTGGCAGTATTCCCGGTATAAAACTTCGTAATTTCTTGTGTATTGCTCGCGGGTTATACGTTTAAAAAAAACACAAAATAATGCATCCTATCACCAGTGTGTAGCCTCCTTGTTTATAATTACAACAGGGACGTATATATACGTCCCTGATTACAATTAGTATAAATATTTATATAAGTTTAGAATAATAACACCGTTAGAATAATAAACAATACATTGTTCGTTCCTAAGAATTTGATTAATTATAAGAAGCACGAAGCTTATTTAATATCATCGTATAACTATTACAACCACGGAATAGGATTTGATGCTATATAAGTCTGTGCTACAACAACTGTAGTTGAAAACTCATGTCGAACACGTGGCCGTGTTTACTAATTCATATCTCGCGCCAATTACGAACAAAGCGGACATTTTGATTGGTTACTTATAAATGACATCACATGTAAACAAACCGCAGCAGTCGAGCACATGGCTCATAGCGAGGGAAGCGAACAGTCGTGTCAGAGGAGCACAGTTGGGCATGACAAGTGAAGAACAGAACACGATTTAATCCTACGGGATTTAGTATCCCAACGAAACACTGTCAAGCATAAATATTCACGCAAGAGGCCTGAAAACAGCAGTTTTGTTGAACCAGTCTTTCTACGGCGGTGTCCGCCATCGGTCGTAAATCGGTTACTTGATTGGTCTAGAAAATATACGGCTGGAAATATTAATGTGCATATTTTGATATATAATTATCTACCAACAAATTGTATTCAATCAACTCATTGCTACTGTATGAGTTCACTAAGTGAATAGTTTGTTGTGTTATACGTTTAGGTAGTTGGATACAAGTCGGTGTGTTATGAACTATTTTTGCACGCGTAGTGAGAAAAGTCGTGTGCCGGTGTGCGATGCGGTTACTTTGATAGCAGTGTAAGCTCATTGACAGTTTACAAGTTCGAGTTGAGGTGTGAAAAGGATGCACTCATTGTGATGTTTCAGTTTTTTATATGGACTTAATCAATCGCCATGGATGATAAAACAAAGGACGCTTTATCAGTTTTAACCTTTTTGTGTTATGGTAAGTTTTCACATTTTCCTTTTTTCTTTGCAGCTTTATTCGAAGCGAAACTTGACATTAGAGAGAGCACGAATGGAACGGGTCTCTGATCATGACATTCTGTGTATATTAGATACCCCGTCTGCCCCTTTAATATCAAAGGACAGACGGTGTTACTCTGTTTCATATGAAACACCAAACATAAGTACTAACTGCCATGCATCGTGTTGTGTAATACAATGTCAATACGTTTTCTACTTGCACTTTAAGAGATAATACGGTTATGAGCGCACTTAGGAAAACGTTAAAAGTTGAAAGATTCTTTTATTTGAAAATTAAATAATTAGATTCTAAGCATGTTCCGTTCCTAAAATTTTATGTAATATTTTTGTTTTTATTACTTGATACTCTCTTTCTATGGTAAGATATTTTTTAAACTAAGACAAAAAAATGATTGAATTTGAAACTTTAGATGACCCAACATTGTAACTATCTAATGGGTATTTTAAGTCCATCTCTAGCCTTTGAAGTTGTTTACTTTATTTTAGTTGTATTATAATGTAATAGTTTTATGTTATTCTTTGGATAATTCATAAAGTTGTAACAGAAGTCTTAATTGGTTGCTGCATATCATTACGTGTAATTGTCAGGGTAAAATGATACTTAACGATTTAACTTGACGTATGACCCAGTTGTTTGTTTAGGAGATTTAACTGAAAGAAATGACAAATTCGGAATAGATTTGAAATAAAGGATTACAAAGTGGGTGGCTCTAGGTAATTCTCATAATGCTAAAAGCTGATCATGCAAGGTAGGAAAATTGATACGGGATATGTGAATTTTACGAGTTTTAAATCTTTATTACAGGTTTTGTAAGAGTCATTCTATATAGGAGTTTTAATGCTTTATGCCATTTTCTCTTCGTTGAATAGAAACACGATAAACTTGTTCTGAATATAGCAGTTTAAAATTGATCTTTTAAAATATTATGGTACACTGTTTAAAGTACATTCTTTGTAAATATACATATGTACATCTATCTGGCTACAGTTTTCTGAAACAAACAAACATCTCTGACATTGGAACAATCACAAATCTAAATTTGACTTGTCATAGACGGAAAACAAAGATAGCGGCTATAAATAAAAGCCGCAAGAACTTTTCATTCAATTTTTTTTTGCCTTGCAATGTATTGGATTTTTCTTATATTCTTTGCCTATATAGATGTCAATGTTGCATGTTACTGTGTACATGTGTATGTGGGTTATAAATCAACGCTTCTCGGTAACAAAAACACAGGAGAAAGCTCTTCCAAGATTTACACATGAAATATTGGAACTGCAGCTAAATCAACCTGCTTGTCAGAGATTTGAAATCGAAAACAAATCTAATCTTGTATGCGAAATAAGATAATAGCCTGTTTGGAAAATGAGATTTGCAGAGCTTGGAGCACAATATACAAGCTATATATATAATGACACAAGAATATATTTTCTCTGTAGCAGTAAAACTAGCTGTTGGTTCTGTCTGTCTGTGGAAGGCTTTACATCTAAAGAAGGGGAGGGGGTGGAATTTGTGGGGGAGGGGGTCAGAAATTAAGGGGTCAGATAAACTCAAGTTAATTAACAAATCAGTGTAAACATTGATAATTCTATTGCTTTTGGCCAGCTTAGCTGTTGGAAGTCTAGGGAAATCTGTATACTGTTATCAGCAGGGTATATTGAGTTTCACTTTTAAGCTGCTGAGGATAATTTGGAGATGGGCATGTACTGAGCTGATTAGTGGTAGCTGTAATTAGTCCTGGTAAACAACCCACTGAGTACATTTCCTGTTTAGTTTTTGTTGAAAGACAAGTATATACAAAGCTTTTCCTGTGAAAATATATATCTGAGTAACTTTTTAGTAGGTATTCTATAATTTACATGGTCTCATATTTAACTTAATTTATTTAAAAGCATAGACTGAAGTACAAGTTTAACTTATTCAAGAGAAGTGTAACATATTAAGTTTATTTACATGTAGTTCAAAAATATAAAAGAATTTTAAAAGTGGCTCATATCCAGATATTTCGAAAAAGCATTATAAAGTAAAAAATTAAAGAGATTATGTTTTTTTTTCATGAAAATTCTTTACTAGTTTTTCCAATTCATTACCAATGTGCCACAATTGTAAATCTACCAGTATTTTTGAAGTGTTTTTAGGACCAAGTGCAATTTTGTGAAATTATATTGGCTTTAATAAAATATAATAAAATCCATTTGTAATTAGCAAAATTTTGGACAAAAATGTGTTGGTTAGAAATTTAATGCCGTTAAAATATTCAATACATACATGTATATTAAACATCATCTTTTTATGTAAACGTGTGTAATTTATATTGTTCAGTGATACAACTATTTGTATGAAGTACAAATTATATTTATATATTTATGTAGAGTCATTCTAGAAGTCTTAATTACCAGTACATATAAACATTCTTCCCTGCTTAATTTCTGTAACTGTGTTGGTTCGCTGTTCAAGATATTTAGGTATTATGTGAATATATTTACTTTTGCTTCGTCAAATGGCTCAGGACTTTGCCCATTCCTATGTTGTATGATTGTACATGCCTATAGCATGATATTTATATTCATACCAGATGTTTATAGGCACGTTTAGCTCCTGTGATTCTCAAATTTTGGGAGAAAGAAGCACATCTTGTGTGTGTAATCAGGGCCATGTGTAATATGGCAGAATGCATTCATTGTTTAACCATTTTCAATAATTTGAAATGTGTGCATGGAATATTTCGAAGATTATTTTGTACATATCACATGCTATGATGTCAATGTACTTGTAAAATGTAATTTAAACAACACTGAAACGAATAAGTGAATTACCCAGGCCCCTTAGATTCTGTTGGTTCTAATTATTCACATTAATTCTTTCTTCATGGAAAACATGCTAACTGCACAAAGTAATTTAACTTTGGTACATTACATTACCATTTAGGTAGATCCTTTAAAAGGTTTTGGAAAAGAGCATTTCTTTTCCTAAAAAAATTATTTAGTGGGGAAAATGAAAGGAAAAGTAATTGATTGTTTGAGGTCACCATTATAAAAACAGATTAAAACAGTTTAAATATACTGTATATCTTTATAACAAGCTTACAGGTTTTCTCCATTTTCAAAAGTGTCACCTTGCTTTGTTTACGGGTGATAAGCAGGAAGCAATTAACGCCATGTTTATAGGTAAATCTTAATCTAAGCTAATCCTGACACCGAAAATACAATAAAATTTCATTTGTAAGTAATAAAGATTACCTAGAGATGTTGGTCAGTGTGTAGTACATATATATACCTAGGGGTCATCACAGATGGACATTTGACCAAACAAATAGACTTTGTCACTTTACATGTCTGATGCTTGCACTGATAAATACCCAGTCACAAGGCCAGCAGAATGACTTGTAATACAAAGGGCCATAGGGCCTACCTGCTGGCCCCTAAAGTGGCCCAGTTGTCCTGGGCAGGTGTCGCCACCAATGTTTGACAATATCCTAATGAGATCTCCAGGTGCTAACTGGTTTCTGGGCTGTAGGAGTTTGAGTGCATGGTTTAGGTGACCGTTTGAAGAGGGTGTCGGCCACACTTCACATGTCAAAGATTAGTTTTAGGGGAGAAAGACTCGAGGGGTGGGGCTCTATCTGAGTTAATCTTATTTACACAAACACATCTGATCTCCAGCTCTTTTAGAAAAAACCTTAACATTTATACCAAAAAAAACCCCAGTCAGATTTCATGCTTATTATGTAATAAGTACATACATATACTTACATGTATGATAGTGTCAGATTGAAGGACTCTGGAAAATTATGAGATTAGAAATGCTGTGATGTACAAAACAAGCACAGGGGTGAACTAGCAGACAAAATAATTAACTTGTTACGTGTTTGTATATATACAGTGAGCTCAAGGTAGGACTGATAGGAGTGAGATTTATAATATAATAATATAAGTGGTTGTTGGCAATTGCACAGAGTAGCATCTTTATACTTTCTGGGTTGATACAAATGTTCTTATCTATAAAATAGAGATAAGGCCACTATTGTACAATAGTAGACTGCAGAAGAGGTCAATACAAGCATCTTATGAACCCAATGAAAATAATGAAATTTTCATCTAAGCCAAAATTTTTTGGAAAGAAGACAAGTTTTGTAGTGTACAATGTATATATGCATCTGCATATCAAATATACTTCTTTAGTGAGAAGTTCATCTGGGAACAAGAATAATCAAAGTTTAAAAGATGTGAAATGAGGTCTAAGCTAATTAATACACATTAGCATTAGTGAAACCGATGATTTATTGAATATGAAGAAACAGATAAACAATGGTCACCACACATTGATTTAATTATCAGACAGACAACAATCTGTTCTTTGGTAATAGTACTTTACAGAAATCATTATACATGTACGTACTTCATCAGAAAAGTCATGGTCTAAGAGAAACTTTTAGACTACACAGGTGAGGTGAAGTCTATGTAAAGCTTGCACCGTACCTAGAAATTCCAATTGGGAACTGTTCTTGCAGCACAAAACAAACACCGTGAAAAGAGGGCGCTATAAATTCAACAATACATAATCGCAAAAACAGACACGGATAAATTCCTCTGCCCCATCAACGTGGACTTGTTTCTATACGCTTGGCGACCTTTGGAGATGTTGGTTTTCTATCCTTCTCCCCCATTTCTCCGCCACCAGGCGGTTATGTACCGTGAATGACCACCAGAAGGCCGTCTTTCTCAGCGCTCACACAGAGGAAATCGCATGTCTTGCAGTGTGCATCCTCGGTCTGAGACAGTTAAATCAGTTTTAATGAAGCATGCCTGAGATTTATTGTGTTCAGTCGCCCTGCACAATGCACTGCAATCACTTCCGAGGCGTGTTTTAAATTGCTGACTTAACATGTTGCTACTGCGGAAGTCGAGGGTTATCTCAATTGTCATGGAACCTGGTCAGACTGCTGGGGAAAAACAGACGTCAGAATTTGTTTATATATATATAGGAATATGTACTTATTAAGTACATGTACATGATCTATAAAGTTCTGAATGCCCTCGACATTCGGATCAAGTTCCATATATTGTCTACATGTACTTTATTGTTTCAGAGACTGTCCCATTTAGTGATAAAGTCCATTTTAGCAGTAATTAAAACTATTATCTGACTAATTGCCTTTAATCTTCATCCTGGACAGTATTAATATTTCAGATGATGTGTTTCAAAGTTATAAATTCTTTCGACCAGTAGAAACACTTAACAGCATATTACAATCAATATTCATGATCACTATGCATAGATTCTGTGTTGATAATGCTATTTAAGGGGTAAAATGGTCTAATTTTCATTTATTGATTAAAGTAAATTTTTAATTATAAGCAAAATCTATCAGATATTTCACATATATACAGTTTGTTTCGGAGAGTCATATTGGAAAATGTTGTGAATTTGAAAATCTTGAACATGTATTTTCAATTTGAATACATAAAGTTTTGACATATGTTTTTAAAATGTTAATTTGTGTATTAAAATTTTAAACACTATTTCAGAAACAAATTATCAAGCGTTACTGCTGCATTAATGAAACTTGATTGCAGCTGTGACATGCACATGTAAATTGTAGCACTACAGCTGTACCGTATGATACATGAATCACCACTACTTCACGGCATCCTTTCCATCACCCTTAAACTAAACTGAGAAGTGTTTACGAAACTTCACCATTTGTCAACATTTAAACCAAAAGTGTATTACACATGAAATTTCTTTGCACTAGAAAAATATTCTTTGAGAAATGCATCATTATGACAGATTCATGTCTTTGGCTTATAATTAGCGTCTTACTATGCTCGCATAATATACTTGTATGAACCATTTTGTAGTATTTTGAAAAGAAAACGGCTAAGTGCATTGTCGTGTACTGTGAAGGATGCAGGGAAATTGCAGGAAGAGTAGTTGACGATTTGTGTGTATACCTGCTGGAGGTAAATGAGATGGTTATGGTAGGTAGTTGGATGATGAAAGCGTGGAGACTTTCGCTCCAATATGTTTCTCTCTGATCTGAAGGGAGGGATAAGTGGGGAGGGGGGACATTTGTACACGTTAATTGTACGAGCCACATTTTTTTTGCAGTTGTACAAACTAATCTGTGATTGGTGGTACAAGGACCGCCAGCTGACAATGTTTTCTTGACACTAAGCGTGATCTTCAGGACTTGTAACGCCAAAGTTTTTACTTATTTGATTAGTCAGAATGGTAACATTATACTAATTAACAATTTTGGACCCATTCATTAAACAAAGCAATAAAGTCAGTGTTACACAGCTCCAACGTATATAAAGTAGGTTATATTTATGTGTGGTCTGCTCCAATTTCCCTTCAATACTACGTTATGTACCTGAAACTTCTGGAATTTTTTATTGTCATTCATGACATTATATTCACTTTTGATAGAAACACATCACCCTTATAAAATGGTGGAATGAGGAAAAAAGTTATCTTCAAATTTATCATTTCTACTTACGCAATAATGCCACTTATTGTTTTCGTCATCTTTGACATTGTAGAGATCTAAATGTTGATAGAATTCCATATCGGCTAACTGATCATCGCTGCACTGTTAATTAACGACCAACAAAAACTGGTTATTTCTACAGGGTTGGAGTTGTTCCTGTCTCGGAGATAATGGCTAAGTGTGCAGGATATCATTTCTATTTCCTGTCATGAAAGTAAAAGTTGCTGGTACACGACAATTCGTGGCACCATCGTATCGTCTATGGTAACATAAACACTTATCGGGGAAATCTGCTGTTCATCGTCATCTTTTATGCAAACAAGTTGTTCCTGTAGCTTTAGATTTTTTTGGTTGAAAGAACAAAAGCAAATGTAAAGCATATGCAAGCAAATTTGTGATTATCCTCCCAGATGGGTCTACATGCAAGAATAATAAAACTGGATAGGGAAAAATTGATTGAAGTAAAAATACAATTACCAGTTTTGAAATTGAACTTTTATGGGTTTATATTGATTTGAGGATAGCAGTCCTTCCTTCTCGTTGATTTTTGGGATAAATATTAAATGACAAATCTGCATATCGTTTTCAGAAAGCATTGCTGTCACGTCAAATGATATTTCAATATTTTAAATGACAGGTGAAATAAATAAAAGTACACTAAAACAGTTTTGCCAGGTGTGAGAAATAAACTTAAAGATTGAAATTTGACTGCTTTTGTTGGTGGCATCGATAAAAACTATATATGGATAAAGGAAAATCAAATTATGAATGTACTGATATATATATATCCCAATGCATTGACTCGAACTTTTATAGCATCTGGATGAAAATTTTAAAGTTAAAGTCAATTTATTTCAATTTTTCTGGCAAGTGTAAACATCCTCTATGTGTTGTCTGTCGGAATCAGAATGGCCATGTGTTGCCCGGGATGTTTACTGGACTAGGTCTACAGCATGAGTCTGTGAGACAAGATAACAGATAAGTAAGACTCCCTGATAAGGGCTTCTTGTCTGGGTTCTATACAGCAACTCTCCAGGGCTTCAGGGAGTTAAGGAAAGGGAGATAACTTCTTAGAGTGGAAGGTCGCATATATATAATTGCTCCCAAGGGCTTTGTGAGAATGGAAAGTGCCAAATTATGATGTAGGGAAGAAACCTGTCTGTGTGACCTGGTGTAAATCCCAAGGGATTAATTATATCCATGAAGGGGAGGGAGAATTCCAGTGGGAGTTCTAGATCTACAGATAATTTCTTCTGGATAGGATTATCACTAACCTGCATAAGGTGGAAGTGGTTAACTGACCTCATCATAGGGGATGACCGAGTCTATAGTCTGGACAGTACTAGTATTTAGCTAGTGATAAAGAGACTAGCTATAGGCTAGGCCAATCTTGGTCAATCATCTCTTATTTTATTGTCACAATGTGCTGACCCTGGATGATGATCTGCATAATATATTTTAATTTGCAGTTTTAATTACCCATTCACCCCTGAACATTCATAGTGAAATTTTCAAACCTTCGATTTGGAAGAGTTCAAATGTGTCATTAGGAGTAGTGAATGAGTTCTAATGATTCAATTTTGATTTGGCAGTAGTGCTAGGCCTGTGAATATTAAGACATACAGTACTGTACAGTACATGTAGGTCACACAGTCCAGTGTTATATTATTTGGTCAAGTCTATATAATTACGGGTAGTGTAAACTTGCCCACTAGTACTATTGTTTTATCGTCCCCCTGTCCTGATCATGACTGGACTTCAGTCTATTTGGTCACATTGACCTTTTTTTTTATCATATGTACATGTACACTTTGTATATACAATTATAGGACAGTGTGACCTTGCTGAGCTTTCAGATTTGTTCTCCATTGCCCCCTGAGGATGGGAGGAGACCATCAATGGATGTATAACCTGTTCACATCAGTATGGTTATCTTAACCAACAGCAAAAGAATGTGACAAAAAATGAAGAGAATAAATAGAGAAACATTCAATCATTTTTGATAGTTCTACTTAATCAAATTTGGATTCCAATATTACAAAAAAAAAAATCACTGGAGTAAAAAGTCCTTTGATAAGAGAGACTGGTATGCTATGTACAGTTACAGGAGGCGAGGAACTGTACTGTAGAGTATACTTTGTCATCTAGTCATTTCTCTCCAACCCCAGTCTTGACTACATCAATATTTCATGCAATCATTTCACTCTCTTTGGTTAATTTGGTTGTGTGAGATGTAGAAGCATCTATATTGTGCCGGACACCTCAACGTTTGGGGCCAGGTCCAGACTTACTGTCTAGTTTTTTACAGTGACTCTGTCACACACACATTACTTCATAAGACTTTAATGTTTTACCATAATAACCAACGACCTTTCTAGCTGTGGTGTGGACCGAGGTGTCCGTTCTAACATAAATGTTGTTTATTTATGTGTATATAATAGCATTACAACTGTACAGTGTAGTTATATATAATACAAGCTAATAAAATTCTGATCCACTTGAGAGTCTAATTCCAGAAGCATCTGAAAGTTTTAAATTGTCCGTACTGTTTATTTAAAAGCTAATAAATCATTCTTCTTGCAGTTCTATAATTTCAAAGACATTTCCATCAGAAAAGTTGAGACCAGAGAAGTTAAACTCGACCAACAACAGTTTGTTAGCATATTTAAAAAAAGTGATGCCTGCAAGATCGGGGGGGGGGGGGGTCTTATTGTGGGAGGAAACCAGAAAATCCGAAGAAAACTCATGTGGTTGGGCAGGTGACCCTATATACCAATTGGGGAATTGAACTCCAGCCGCTTTGCTGAAAGGCAAGCGTGCTATCCATTGCACCACCTGACAACACAAAATGTCTGTAAAATGTACAGCTCTGCCTCATATATACATTTGTATCTACCACAGAAGCTATGTATACTTGTGATCATGCACATTTTACAACATGCTCTTTTATAACATGCCTGCACACCAAATTTGAAATATGATGTTGTAGAAATTCTTTGTCAAACGCTCAAGCTTGACTCATTTGTAATACAATCTATAATGTTAATGATTGTGTAAATGAAATGGTATTGCCAGGGTGTACATCTTATATAAATTGACATCATTTCATTCAAATGAACCCACTCTATCAATATGTGAAAGGGTCCTCTTCTTAAAAGTGCTGAAAAAGAAGCAAGCCAGTCACTGAACAATACTGAACACTAACAAAAGTGGAGTGTCTCGGGTGAAACTATCTCAAAGCTTTCATCCCAAAGTGCATTTCTCTTTAACGATATCAGATTGTATACTTGTACTTTTTATTTGAGAAATGCAAGCTAACCCGTATCAAGGTTTCTGAATCTTTTTCCAATTTGTCAAAATCATCGGTAGCTGTTCATATGTTAATTAAGACTTTGTTGTATGTTAATTCGAATCTTGTTGTATGCTATGCCTATACAAACACAGGCAGGTAATCAAGATTGATAGAAACAAGTCAAGTGTCCCCTGAAAGGAATACAGGTAAGATTACATTACCTATTCAAAAACCTGTTGAATTCACATAATATTTCCTTGCACCAGTATAAAATTAACTATAGGTGTATGTAGTACAGTTACAACCTCGGGTTACAAACGGAAGATGGATGGACTGTTGGGAGGCTGCTAGAATGCATAACGAGTTCTTATACCTTTATATAGGATCCATCTACACTTACAAACATTCACAATTCAAAAGGCAAGATGGATAGATATTTTGAAAACTGGACAGGTAGCATAATAAAGACAAAGGGCAGGTGTGAAGACAGGTGAACAGGTTTGTTATAGGTATCTAGTTATAAACTATAAAGCTCCTGGCAAGGTATTCGGTACGGAGATTTTGTAGTGTGTTGGGTGTGTGTTTTTCAGGGTCAGTAGTGACTCTATCCGGAGCTATAAACAAGGTTGGACAGCTAAGTCTGTAGTTGATCATTATCCTGTTGTCGGATTGATTTACACCCTCCTGCCACAAAATCAACAATACAGGAGTCAGCCACGGTGCATTGAACCCAGGAGATAAGTTCTGCTTTGTAAATAACAAAAATTAATTACATTAGCTGTGGCCCTTTAAAACTTGGTAAGTGTTTATTTAGCCAGTCAGGGTAGGTGGCTGATATTCAAACACTACAAGGTAGAGTTCAACAATGTGTTTGTCGTCAATTTTATTGACACAGCAAAGAATTTTTAACATCGACATGTAATAGTTTTCTTATTGGCTAATTTGCTGCCTCTGATAGCATTCAGCACCGTACAGAATACGTGAAGAATACATGAATAGCATTCTGTTGAAATTACTCTTTTTTTACGAGAAGTTTGTACCGATTTGGCCCCTATAGGTTTGACTGTTTTGGTTGAGATGCACGTTGGCGTTGAACCCTGAGCTGGGTGTACACAGACAACAGAAGGTATAAAGGGCCCGCATGCTCGACCATTGATAAGAAATCTTGTGAATTGGCAACCTCAAATATACCCCTGTACTTGTTACATAATGCCAGAGTCATTCAATTCAAACACTTTAAGGATTGAGAGCTATTAAAATTTGCACTATTTGATGGTGTCAAAACTGGCTCCATTCTTGAGGCTAATTATATGAGAAATGTCATAGAAATTAAATTGCATTTCGGAAATGAATTTGAATATGGGGTAAAAAGCATGCAAACTGTTTACTTGTGGGAGGGGCAGTCTGTTTTGTACCTGATAATTTATTAAAGTAGTTTTGAGGCAATATGTCTGATAGCATTCAATGGCACATGTTGTTCAAACAGACATAATCATAATTGCATATCTGTTAATTTAAAGCTGAGAAACATGGTATTGAATTTCGTAGTACTACATGTAGCATGATTGAGCAATCATTAGTTGGTGATTCATGATCAGCAGCCATATTGTTTGAATTTAGTCGTATGCTAGCTGTCATTGGAATAGTTTAACACTTGTTTACTCCTTCACCCCTTAAGACACATTTGAACTTTTCCAGTTCAAAGGTTGGAATAGTACATTATGAAATTTCAGGGGTGAATGATAATGAAGTGATGCTATGATTCATAGCACAGAATATTCAATATAAGGACTGTCTGTCCTTTTTCTTACTGCCAAAATATATTTGTACAGTATTTCAGGGTTCAATATTTCTTTCTTTTTCCTTAAAATCCTGAATTTCTTTTGATAGCATTGGACAAATGGTAGATCAGAAGTGATTGACTTTTATTATTTATAGATATACTGACCCGGAGATTATTTGTGTGTCTGATAAAAAGTGGTTCTGATGTATACTATTGTTTGTTATGTATATCAACATACGGAGGTCAACTACTAACTCTCTTAGTCTCTAATTTCATTGGATCATTTGATAAGACTCTTAGGTTTCTCTTTCGGCAGCATAAAGAGATCAATAAATTTTAATTAATTGAATTAATATCTCTTTCTTTGATGGACAAATTTGGTTTTATCGGCTGCATCTGATTTCTAACTTGATGTTTTATTCAATATTTTCGTCCCAGCGGTATAATCGCATGTTATAATGTAGTGCTAGGCTGAGTTAGTGAATGTCAGAAAAGATCACGAGAAACTGGTAGCCGTGGACGACTGGCATTTAATGGACAGAATGGTTGTAACGGGTTTCCTACTCCTCTGATGGTATCTTTAACGGTCATGCAAATGTTTGTGTAAAGCAACATGTGTTGTGGATCAGAGAGCTACCAATAACATCATGTAGTCTTCTACACCATGGTCAATTGTCATTATGTACTGCACGATCTAGAACATGAGTAAAAAATATACCTCATCAGATTCAGGTGTAGAATTTAAAAACTGTACTCCTGGAGACATGGGTTTCAAAATGTCTAGTTTTTCGCCCCATGGATGTGTGGGTGGTAGTTCTTCGGTTTGTATTTCTGTCTGTAGGTCTGTTGTGGGGATTTATAGTAGCTGCTGATCAAGAGCTTCGTGCAACATGTTCTAGCTGTACAAGTGCTATACATGTAGGATATGTATGGGTAAGAACACCCTAGCTTAGTCGTACTGTGACACTGGGCACAGACATGGGAGAAGAAGCGGAGGTTTCAGGGGCTCTCCAGCTTGTAATAGATTACAGTACTGTTTGTTATCGGTCAGCTACTATACTTATGTTTATAGATGTCTGTCATCCCGTCAGTAATTAGCGATCACCTGTTCTACTGTAGGACAGTTACCACCTTCTCCGGCAGTAGAAATGAATTGTTTCTGTCTCCAGGTGTACTTCAGAATGCACCTCCAAATTCTTCATTCCTATACACTGTAGTGTGAAAAATCAGTTAAACACTCTATAGGATGTGAACGGGAATTGACAGAAATTTGTGTACTTCTGGGGATTTAATGCAGTTATTTTCATGCTATTTTAAAGAAATATTTTTTTTTCAAAATTTACTGAAAGTTTTCCGTCTTTGAAAACAAATTAGGACAGTTTTACTGCTATCGTAAAATGTTTGTTTTATTTGAATGATTCACGGACTGCCATTTTGATTGGTTAGTTATTAGATCTAGCTGTCGTGGTAACGGTATACCTGGTACATGTACTGGTGTATTTTTGGCTGTGTACCTTTATTAACATGCACTTACTTAGTACAAATCACGTCCTCCTCACAACAAACCACAACTCCATACAAAATTAATATACTTTTTTCGCTCCTGATTCACATTTACGGCCGGATAATTCGGAACGTATTCACATTTCATTAAGTTGATTACCTGTCTTTATTACCAGGCTTTACGACTATGGACGGCAACAGCACATTCGGATTAGAGTGAAATTCAAACTGAACTTTTATGCAACTGTTGATGACATCATTAGCGACAGTTGGAAAATCGCAGATTTCATTATGGCAGTAAAAGTCACTTTTATTTGCAAAAAAAAATAAGGGAGAAAACAAGTTAAAGTGAATTCTAGAATGTTGAACGTGCAGTTCTACTTGCTGTTGCCTGCAGCAAACAGGTAGTGCATTACGAACAGCTGTTGATTCCCACTCAATATCAACTCCCTAGTGGCTGGTATTCATGGCTGTGTTTATGGCAAGGAGACGAGATTGAATTTCACACAATGCTAATCCGAGTTCTTGATTATTAATCAAAGTATATGTTTAACTCGTAAACACAGGCATTAACAAGTTCGTAAGAAACAAATTAGTTTGTTGAGCCATATCACGTAATTGTGTTGCTTGTCAGAGTACAATCAATTTCTGACCAATCAGGAACCCGTTCTCTATTTTTCTCATTTGATTTTTTATGATGGCATAAAATGTCTGACTAAGATCACATAATATATATTGTTATCATGTTTGATAGTAGAACTAAGCACAAGTCAACATTGATGGAAAAAAGAAAGAAAAACAATGGTTATTATCAAGATATTTACATAACTTGTCTAAATTAAAGTGGACCAGAATTATCACACATACAGTACCTGTATATACTGTATAATGAATGTAGCTATTTTGCCATGAACTGTACTTTAATGATGTCAGATGGGCATGCACTGCAATGTAGCGGATCATTAATCACCTGTTGAGAACTCAAGAACAATGCCATGTTGAATTCATTAAGAGTCTTTTTATGGTACGTTAGCAGTATGAGGTAATTTCATTTGTTTAAGTAGAAAAATTATCACATACATGTACTTTCGAATTGAACTCCATTTAATGTACAGGGGCAGCTTGTTGACATACTTTCTTGAGTCTGATCCCAGTGGCGGTCCATGAACTTTTACAAATTAAAATAATTCATTATCTTCAGAAGCTTTTACACTTAGGGAAATCAGATGAAATGAAGCATTTAACATGTATAAAGGTAAAGACTGCTTAAAAAAAGAAAATTTTAGGGACAAGAACAGCTTGGTGCTCATGCGATATATGATAAAGACTTCGTTAATTCCAAGCTTAGTATAGGAGGAAATGAGGTTACAAGCTCAAGCAGCTTGATGCATTGGTTCTCATTGTGTCTCCATGTGGATGGGTATACGTAATGGACTGTCTCCGCCTTTGACAATGAACAGTCTAATGAAGACTCCGGGGATGTGAAATGTACGTTAACGTTAACGGTACATTCGGATTTCCAGTGCACCAATCTTAATATATTCCTGACATGTGTGCGTCCTGATGTACATGTACCTCATTATCTATAGTGAACTTTCCCAACCATTGATGTGTCCCAGTTCAATTCTATTGATGGGTGGGATATTTTCAGATTGTATTGCATTGGTAATGCTTGGATACGTGGGATATCATGCATATTTGTCACAAACAGACACTGCCTTTGTACCGAAAACATCAAGCCTAAAGCCCTGCACTCTTTATCTTGTTTTTTTTTTTCAAATGCGCTGGCTCAATTTTTTTTCACAAGGATAAAAAGTATTTGACTTACGAGGGAGACGTAAAAGCATACATGCATAAATTACCCAAGTATGATCAGATTAGATAAAAAGATGTGTTTATATTTTTTTGAGATTGAATGCATTGCGTATGATATGGGGTTTTAGTAGCACCACGAGTGTGAGGTTTCTATAGACTACCATCAATCTTAGCTTATTTTCACATAAAACTAAAAAATGGAATTTGGAAGCAAGAAAATAAGATTTTACCTATTGTAGTTATCATTAGTAAATAAAATAGTCGACAGTTTTATTACGCCTATCATTTCTTCAGCCCTTTCAAACCATCTCTCCATTTTGCATTGCAAATGATGATGATATTGTCACAGATTGACATTGCATTTATCAAAAGACACCCTCTATCTAATCGCCGAGTCACACTAAACACTCTTCATAATGGCTTCCAGGCTATCATGACCCAGGTTCATGAATAATTCATGATAATTTGAGCTGTTACAAGTTAAGGTCCTAGCCCCTCCTCTGTGAAACCTTCCTGTCTATCTTAACATAGATCTGAATGTAGAGAAACACTTTTCCACCTGTGTGATTAGCATGTCACCATGGCGACCAACATCCATAAATTTACTTAAAGAGTAACATCAATGGGATGTTTGCAAGATAAGTTGAAATTTCTCCTAGATATGAAATAATATGGAATATTGTGCACAGAAGACAAAATTCAAAGATCATTTAGCTGTTGACCATGCTCCAAGATCATAAAACAATCTCAAGTCTAAAGTCTAAACACAATAATGCCCCAAAAAGCAACATCTTACTTGATTGAATAAGCAAAAACTGAAGTTTAAAGATTTTTTTTTTATGATCCTCCGGTTGAGAAGTTGAGAAATGTTACAAGCTGAGACATTAATCCAAGCGGGAAGATTATAGGCTTCCAACTCAGAACCTCCAAACTGTTGACAGACAGGTCAGCCATCTTGCCAATGAACAGATCCAGATATACTATGTACCCTGGCCACATTTTTTGTTAGTCACAGTTTCAACAACACCACAGCATTAACAACCTAACCGTATTACTAGCAACAACTAATGCGGACATGCACCAGTTTATAACAGGAAGTTTATAGGCCCAGACCAGTAGGATTTGAACTCCCATGCCAGCTTCCTTAGACTCTACCAATGGATGACTGATGCTGTCTAGTTGATAACTGTGGGCCAGGAGTTTTATCATGTTCATGATGAAATAGCAAATGTATATTTGTTTTTGCAGTTGAAGATGTTTCTACATCAATCAGAATTCTGTATGAATTGCTCACATTTTCTGACTCGATGGTTTTTTTTTCTCCAGAAATTTCATTATATCTTATCACATAAACAGAAATGACAAAACATCAGAAAAAACTTGTTATATGATTTCAATTCAATAAAAAAAACGTTTTTGGCTGTGTTCAATTTCTCGTATACATCTCTAGAGGATTTCCATGGTTACTCATTGATTAACAACTCAAGGATTCTCCATGATGACATATAGTTGGTTGTAGTGGTGTAAATTTAGTCAAGGACAAGTTGAGCCACACAAAGGTCACGTGTAATGATTTATTTTGTCAGTTGTGCCATGTGTTTTGTTTGTTAAGAAATGCAAGTGTAAAGTCGATCATGTTTTATCATCAGAAGGAAAATGTCAACAATGTAAAAAGTGACACACGAACATAAACTAATAAATTCCCGTAAAATGCAAGCAGTACTGGAGTCACACAAGCCTGAAATTCATTCACAAATGTTAATGGCTATGTTAATTTTTTCTCCCTTTACCCCTACTTGCCGTTTGGATACCCATGACGGCCTATAGTTGGATTTCACGAGATTACGATATTCTGTTGTGTGAATAACGCGGAAACCCTGCAACCGTGGTGTTATACATGATCAATATGACCCAATGTTTACTTCCCAGCCAGAGCAACATAATATTCCCGCAAAATAAAACGCTGCATTGAGTTAGACAGGTTTCTCTTTTTTCATACACCGAGTCTAGAATGTTTTAAAAGTATTTTATTTTGTACTGTATTCCTTAATCCTTCAATAATTATCCCCAGCCTGTCTTACTCTTGACTTTATCATTGAGTCTGTTCTGTCCAAATCACTAATATAAATCTTTGCCGTCAGAAAAAGAATATAGCCATCTTGTTTATGGCATGTACGGGTGTACTTGACCACCAGATACATGCTATATTTTAATGGCTATAGGATGTTATTATAACAATGACAGCAATATCCTCAAATCATGTTTTTTCTTGTGACAATAAACACATCAGTTCAATTTTCCACATGGAAGGGTTCACTGTGTTTAACGAGTGTCTGATCCTCGCATGCTTGGCTGCCATGGAACGTGAGCATAACGTTGTCCACACTGACAGACCGGGACAGTTTTATAGCCTACCTGGCAGAGATATTAGGACTTTGTGCCATTATGAGTGAAGATTTTCTCCTGTCATGTTCTCCCTTTGTGTGTGTTTTGTGGTTTTATGATGAAACCGATCGTCTGGACAAGGGATAACCCTCTTCTCATAAATCTGGACAAGGGAGAATCCCCAGATAATCCACTTCTCATTAGTCTGGACAAGGGAAAAACCCAATTAGTCTAAACAAGGAATAACCCACTTCTCAAAAGTCTGAAAAAGGGAGATCACCCTCTTCTCATTAACCTGGAAAAGTGAAAAACCCACTTCTCATTAGTTTTTAAAAGGGAGATAACCCACTTCCTATAAGTGTGAAAAAGGGATATAACCCTTTTCTTATTAGTGTGAAAAAGGGAGATAACCCTCTTTTCATTAATCTGGAAAAGGGAAATAACCCACTTCTAATTAGTCTTGAAAAGGGAGATAACCCACTTCTCATTAGTCTGTTAAAGGGAGATAACGGACTTCTCATTGGTCTTGGAAAGGGAGATAACCAAATTATCATTAGTCTGGGTAAGGGAGATAACACACTTCTCATTAGTCTGGGCAAGGGATAGCCAGCTTCTCATAATTATGAGCAAGGATAACCTACTTTTCATGTTTACAAGGGATATAAGTCACATCTCATTGAAGTCTGGACAAGGGATAGCCCACTTCTTATTAGACTTGCCTGATATTTTAAAGATCATACCATTTACCATCATCATTTTGGGACATGAACAAGATACTTCCAAAGGAAAGGCAGTGTAAAATTGTACCTTACAAAGATATATTTGCTCAGCATATCTGTCAAATAAGAAAAAAGTTCTCCATACTAGATCTTGTGCATCAACACTGCTAGATTAATAGAGCTAGGGGGATAGATGATCTTTTGAAGGATTTACAGGGAGAGAAGAGAAAAGGGGAAGTACTGGAGGAAGGGTATCGGAGGACAAAGTTGGGGCCACACTCTTTAGTCCTTATTAATCCCCTGACAGTATGCAGATGTGTTATATAACCTTGGGAGGTGTGACCTTGACCTTGTAATTAGATATAGCGTAGGGGAAGTGTCTGGAACCATATTAAAGTTTACCCCCTCTAGGCCACTTAGTGTTGTCAGGATAACTCACTGTGGTTAGAGCTTTAGACAGATTTCATCTGCAGAAAGTTTTTAACGAAATTAAGGTCTTCTACACCCTTTGTGTTTTTCTGTTCCATATTGTAATGTATTACTATCACACAGTGGGCTTTTCCTTAATCTGTGTTTTGGGAAACAAAAAATCTCAGGGCTTATCTACCAGCATGTGTAATTTTTTCTTGTTTAATCCAAGCCCCGAGAACTCCGACAACCTGTCTAATCCAATGATTCCTGGTATAAAAGCATATTTTGACACTTTCATCTAACACAGCAAATTTCTGGGATCAAACAGATTTTCAGATTACATTATGTTATCATACATCTGTTAAATCAGCCATCTGTGATGCCTTTTGGTGGTTAGGAATAAAATGATTGTTCTAAACAGATAAATATATCGAACATTTAAGAAACATACAAAACCTCACCTTCAACATTTTCTGCACGTTTTATTATCTACTAGAAGGTTACATTTTATTTGTATTGCTCTCTCAGTCTCTCAATGAAATGGATAAACGAGAAAAAAAACGTAAATACTCGCCCGGCATTATTTAAGCATTACATACCTGTTTAAAGGGTGTTTAATAGGGAAGCTGAAAAGACAAAGGAAGAGCTATATTTAATGTGACACACAAATATTTTTACAAACACAGGGCATTGTTAAACAGTAACAGTAGATATAGGCACACATAACGTGCAGATGCTGCCAAAGATTGTAACATATTTTTTATGTGCAATGGTTTTCCAGGTTTAATTTAGATGCATGTTGTAGTAAAAAATGCGCGAAAGAGACTCCGCTTTAATATCTTGGTAATTGAAAATGCATTTTTCCTCTTAGTAATTGTATCTTGGGTAGGAATATTAGAAATTGGAAAATTTGCCTGCATTTTGGAAGACAACACGTACATTCTGTAGTGTTTTCCACCGAAATACACTATTATGGTAAATATGAAGCAATTTTGGTAGAATGTATTTATAATACCATGCATGCCTGCAGGTACTGTTTGATCTGTTTTGTTGGCAAAAAATATGATATCAAAATAACAATAAATTATCAAATTATATAATTTTCATTCATTTACCGCTGTAGAATGCAATGTAATGCAGTATACACAGTAAACATTTATGATTTGGTATATAATGAAATTTACATGGTGAAAAATGAAAGTAGTATTAAAGAATGCTATTGGAAGATTTCACAGTTGTCATGGTATCTACCGTATATCATCTTGTAATGATAACACAATGAAATGGAGTGTAATAAATGATATTAGCAAGCGTCTCGGAGCACTACAGATAATGCATTTATCTTGCACATTGTCATAAAATGTTTTAAATAGTACCATACTACTGCGGAGTAAATGTTTGCACGGAATGGGGGCTTTATAGCCCTGCCAAACTCTCTACAAGCCAAACAGATGGTGTACAACCGATTTAATTACATACACGTCTGATGAATATATGTATTTTAATAGTTTTCATATCGCAGGGTACAGTATATGGTGTGTGTTGGTATGTTGGATAGATATATCGGATGCTGTAGACAATGTATAACATGTATCTCTACACACATTCCCTTGTTGAACCAAGACAGGGTGCTATCATAGCAAATTCACTAATTCTGCGCGGGGATAACGTTTTGCATGCATTGCACGCTGCATGCACCTCCCTGTCATCTACGTCTGTTCCATTGTCTAAAGGCTTTAGCAGACATCCCCAGTAACTGCAGGCTTGAAATTAAACAGGAAAGAATGAATTAAAAGATTAATGTTTCATGCTTTGCTGTATCTCAGTTGGCGAGCTGATCCATCATATGTTTGGGTTGTTATTGCTGTTTATCCTGGAGTGTGATTACCAGCAACCATAACATTCCAGTATTTTGATTAGGTAGATCAAATGTCTTTGGTTATTTAGAAACATATCTGAATTCTGATCCCCTCCAGAAACATTGTGGCAGCTTCTTTAAATTTCATATGTTGCCATACATGTCAGGTTTTTTTTTCTCCAATATTTTTGCACCAATTCACCAAATTCTTCATTTCTTTTCCAAATTTCTTTTGCAATAACGTGTACAAAAATTTCTGCATGTGTTAAGTTGTTCTGCCATTGATTAATTATGAACAAGGTCAGATTTTCCATGTCCTAATTGAATTTTGAGGAATCTGTCAAGGAGACAAAGAACTCATTCTTGCACCACAAACCCAATCACCATCTCTTTTGGATCATTTGTCTCTTGAGATGACCCCTTCACTTATCTCCTGGGAACATCCATACATTTTATGAGCTAAGGGCAGTTTGCCATTGAGATGACCCCTATGAACCTTTGAGAATCCATACTAGTCATATTCTGAGTCATGTGAACGAAGGGTACCTTGTATAAATCCTATTTTGGAAAAACAAAAACTGAACAGAGAATATGTTAAAGAGGATCTTTAATCCATTCTCAGTGCCTCTGGTGCTATTTTTTTTAAAAATAGGTCAAGCTCATTTGATAAAAAAAATTACAAAATGTTAACTCGTTTTGATCCTCCTGTCCCCACAGATCGAGATCAGCATGGAGACCAAGGCCCTTCTGCCCCACATTGATATGAACTAAGGGCTGTTGTCACCAGATAAAAACTAGATTCTAATCTTTTTGACACTCCTCACCCATATATATACACTGAAGTGTTATGTAAAGGAACTTTGATTGATATTCTCTCAGCCTTTTCTCACAGAATTAAATCAATATAGGTTTTTCATTGAGTCTTTTTTGACAGTTTTCAAGGTTGGTTGCAACAAAATTGCTACTTGTATTGAGGTCGATGTGATATTGCAGTGTGACAAAAATTGATTTTTGATATTTATGGGAGCCTTATATATCAAGCCACTTTGAAATTATATATTGTTGCTAGTTTCTTGTTTACAATGTTTAGGTTCATACACTTGTATATTACCATTTCAATAACTGACTAAAAATAGAACGGTGTAGGGGAAGATTAGGACACCAAAGACTAACCCAATATCTGATGTTTGTTGCTGTAAATGTCTGCCCTTGGTCTAAAGATACAGTGACCACCTTCTTTAATTCCAGAAAATGTTGGGTTATTGTAAAATGGTGGAGAATTTTCAATAACAATATGCTGGGAAGTGAAATGTGGAGGTGTCAGCCGTATTGGTTGTTGAAAGACATTGCATAGTAATTCAATAAATGTATCATAATATATCTTTGTAGATGCTTAATTATTCTGGGGTTTCCTTGGGTAAAAGAGTGCTAAACTGCCTGTCAATCGGAGCAAATGAGCAAAACAAATTCAGCCAAACAAACTGGGAAATGAACACCACACAAGAAAAATTCAATTGATATGATTTATTCTAAAAGTTTTGATACTTTTTCGACATTCATGAGATACTTTCTCAAAATTCAAGAGCAGTTAAATTGCTTAGACATCAGGTCTACTGTACTAACATTTTGCATAGACCAACAGGTTTTCCTGTGGCCTTGGTCTATCGGTCTATCGTTACTTTCACAAACTGCTCAGCTCATAGTTATTGAGTAGACAATCACATGCGTAACATGCAACATTTATATATTTTCAAATTTTTTCGTGCAATGAATTGCTTTGCTTTTATTTCTGCTCCTCTTACAGTATCCTATAACAATTTCAAATTTACATTTTCAGTGTGTTTGTGTGCAAGTCAAGACTCCTACTACTTTAGCCGGAAGCCAGAGAGTCAGTCTGTTTCTGAAAATAGTGAAGTCATCCTCTATTGTGATGTGTCCAACAGGAAGTTCATAGAATTCAGCTGGCTTTTAGGAGAACAGCCGATTCAAGACACAAGCCGGAGATTTCAGCAGGGTAGCAACTTACGAATACTTCGTGTGACACGAAACGAGGATGAAGGACCGTTTAATTGTGTAGCTACAAACCGGTCAACAGGATTTGCTTTGCAGAGCACAGACGCAATGCTTAACATTCAATGTAAGTACTTGCCTTTTGAGCTTGAAGTAATTTTATTTTCGTTTGTCGATATATATAGGATTTGCATCGAGAGGTGACCTGCTGTCATGATCCGATATTGAAAGTCCAGCAAGTGACTTTGATACAAGCAGGACACGTGGAGACAATTTTATTATAAGGAAATGTCACAACCAAAATTTCCAAGAGTACCATGGGTTTTTCTCTCCATCACAGGTTTTAGTCCCAAGTTTCTAGACCTAGGGGTGAACATTGTTGTCATGGTGAGAATTACAAATACAAATGTCAAGGTCATCTGTTTCCTTCTGGGGTCTCTTTCAGTTGTTCACAGTTTTTCCCCCGAGAGCTATAGATATAATGTAATACCTTATAGAACACTGCTCTTACAAGTGTCTCTATTTGTATCATCAGTTTGTCGATTGGTTTTTGTTTGGAAACAAATGTTTCAATGGTACCTCAGACAAAAAAATCAATACTGAAATAGCCAACAGGCCATCTTAAAGAAAAGCCTTTGTCCTGACAAACAAGGAATAGACGTTATCTAAGAATCTCGGAATAATATTAACAGATTCTGTTCAAATTTCAGAAAATTAGCTGGCGTCCTTCTGGAAGCATTTTCTAAGATTTAATCTCTTTCTTGAGTGCAAATTTAAAATTTTTACAAAAAATTCTTAATTGCTGCTTTTAAACTAATCATGGGTATTGCTCCATCTGTCTGGGACATCTTGGCCAACTTTTTCTACCTTAAGTGATAAAAGAGCTCGCTATCTGCACGATTATACATATTTAGACTCTTCTATCTGGGCAATATGTGAAGATTCGTTGGTGGCCAATTATACATATGGGAACAGTTGTATATAATCTGTATCATGGTTTAATTTTACGTAACAAGACACAAGGTGTGCTGGGAGTTTTTCTCCAACCTTAGGAGTGAAATCCAAAACGTTCATAATTAGTATATCTCGTTAGTTGTTTAGCTGTACTTGAACACTTTAGTTGCTTATTTACTTGACCAAAAAAATGGACTTTTTTAAATTACAAAATAAATCTGCAATTGATCACTGAAGGAACTTGTTTTACTAGATGATCAATTTTGTTTTAAAGCTGTCAGTGATGTCTTGTGATTACATCAGATGTTTAAGGATTAGAGCTATCCTTGGTGGAGGACATTTACCTGTTGGTTCGTTCCCTAATTAACAGGTGAACGGCCAGCTGTGTAGGGAGTTTACCATGTTTACAGTCTAAGGCAAGTCTCTGGATCAACACATCCTCCCTGTTATAACCCGCTGTCAATGGTTCTGATCACCTGCCAACACCGCTACCTTGTCACCCCTTAAATATCACAATAGGCATGCCTCTTCTTGATGCACACTCATCTACAAAGCAGACATATAGGGGTGTGCAGCTAGGGGGTTTAGGATTGATGTCTGTCACCGTGGTGATGAATGGGGAGACTGAAGTGTTTCTGTTTCGCTGTGGAAAAGGATAGTGGAAAACATGCAATATTTGTTTAATGAATACAGTAGTGCACCTTGCAGTGAGTGTCAGGGATAACAGATTTGCCTTTTGTTGTTTATGTAACGGTTAACCCCCAGAAAGCCTACAACATCTTTACTTACTGAAGGTAATTACGGTACAGGTAATTAAGTGCAGTTTCCTACTATTTATCCTGTTGCATATGCATCACTGGTCTTAGCTGATGATCTAGATCGATGCTGCAGCTGTAACTGTGCTGTATAAATACAGCACTCAACCTGAATGTTCCAGTCACGGGCGCTCGAATCTGGACCCCGCCCCCTTTACTCGCCAAATACTCTTATAATATCAACAGGGTAAGCAACTTTTTTCCGAACGGCCTCCCGGAACCTCTCTGGCTTTATCTTTTTCAAAGTAAAAACTAACGCTGTTACAACGTTTAGCGCGAACCCCACGTACCTTGCGGTTTCAATCGACTAATTTTTTGTTTTTAATGCATGCTGAACCTCTAAGCGATCCAGTTTCCCCTTCCAACATGTGTTTACCAATATCGATTTGTCATCTGCCGCTCGACAACAGGTCGACCGGCCGGAAGTTGATGTCTCACGAACACTGGTTTGTAACAAGCAAACTGATTGGTCGGTATTTTTTGACGTTTGGAGCGAAAAATAGATTTCGATGTGTTTACATGTTGACATGTGTTCATCACGATGCTTTAACAAATGAACAAGAATGTGCAGTCCAGTGGATCCATAGGGGCTAAACTTATTGATATTAGGACAGGCATGTACAGGGAAAAGTGTCCTCGTGCGGGATGCTGCTAAGAGTCTGAAAACCAATGGGAAATCTGTTGCTATTACGGCGACCCAGTTTAGCCATGCATGCTACCACAATCCATCATGTGGGCAGGTATTTTGGATGGTCGATTCGGTGACGATGAAGCGGCAAGAAAATGTCAAGCGGACAAAAACAACAGGACCAGAATATGCGCCACCGACGTACTTATCATCGACGAAATCAGCACGCTGAGTGCCAGATTGTTTCAGCAGGTAAAGGTGGAAATACTGACAGTGTCAGTGACACATGTAAACGTTCTCGAATCTTGTAAATGTTTCCCAAAATCCCAAGTCATATCAAAGATCCCTTTTACTAGTCTAGATAATATCATGATATTCATCCATATAATAATACCATATATTTCATTAGATTTATTTGTGTTAACAGCACAGTTGACCCCCCCCCCCCCCCCCCCCCCCCCCCCCCCATACACTATGGCCAACCAATTCATTTGTCCACTTTTTTAATCACGCCTCTGTGCAACCAACCCCTTCACGATTAAGGCTGGGCGGTTTTACCGGTATACTGTGGTATAAAGTTGTGACGGTACGTACCGTGGTACATTAGTCCTGTACCGGTTTTTTGGGGACTTTCATTTAACTTATCAATTAAATATTTGTTACATACATGTAGATCGATTGGAATTCCAATATGATTTAATTATAATTTCCTATAAGTTTGTTGATCAACTAGCCAGGACAGACATACATGTAGCTTCACTCAAACAATATTAGAGGATAAAACAAAAAGAAACTTATGACAGGCCTGTTGCTGATTGGCTTCAAAAACAGCCAGAGACCTTAAGCTAGATCAAACATTCAATCAAGGTGGTATACCGTGGTACGTATCGCGGTATTTGCCTAAATAACGTGGTATACCGTGGTACTTTTAATTTTGTGGTACCCAGCTCTTTTCACGATCCATAATCATCAGTATTGATGGCGGATTGCAAACTTATGAAGATGAAGAATCATCCTCATTTGTAAATCATGGTGCATGCTTTGACTAGGTCACATATACTTATAAACCTGATATAGACTCTTCATATCTGCTGATATTATTATTAATACACTTTAGAGATGATATGCATGAATTTATCTGGTACTGTTTACAAAAGTTGACCACTATATATATACGATATATAATAGTGTACATGTATATGTTCACTGTATTAAATTTCAAATGATGTCAAATTGTTAATATATATTTGCACATTAAAATTAAAAATTCACGATGTTAATTGTATTCAACATGATTTGTAAACCAGCATTCCATATTATTACTACATTATATACTGGTTGCATATTGTATTTAGCTCATACATTGTACAGTGTAAATGTACTGTACAGTATACATGTAAGTTGTTAACATCCAGGGGCAGGCAAGTGAATCAATAATGTTCTTTTTTTATCTGTATATATAGATATATAATAATTTTATTATGTTTATAATCTAAGGTAAAAAGAACAGTTATGGTCTATTATATACTGTAGTAAACAAACAAGTTTTTAAAATTAAATGTTTGTGCTTTCAAATATTGTTTTAACCCCCCCCCCCTCCCTACAATTGTATGTGTTAGATAATTTTCCATTTACTATGGTTATTTTCAAGAATTCCTTTAAATTCATAAATAATTGGAAATGATGGCTTATAGGAGTTAGAGTTGTGACAGAAATTCAGTAAAAAGAATATATCAGCAATAAAGGCTTAAGCATGCTACATGTGTTCATGAACAGTATTACACTGTATTACTACAAACTGGACACCTTTGTAAACTGACCATAACATTTAGTCAGTGTCAGAACCTGTTGACTTCCAGTTAAAGCAAATTATAAACTGTTTGTGATTTTAAATGAAATCAAAATTTATGTTAATCGATAAAAATGATATTACATAGTCTTGTTAGGAATAATGAAGCAAAGTTGTTCAAAATCGAATAAGTTGTCAACTGACCACATATTAAGTTGACTAGATTAAGGTCAAATTTTCCATTTATCAATTGCTATAACATTTTGAAGTAAAGTTGAATAAGTTAGAATCAAACAAGGTGTCAACTGACAAAACCTGAAGATATTGAGATCAAAGGTCAAGATCAAATCTTACATTTCCTAGCTGTTTAACATTTTGTTGTGAATGTGGTCAGAATCAAACAGGGTGTCCACTTTGCAAATTAACCAAACTCATGATTAAGATCAAACAGATCAAAGGACAAGTTCACATGTTTCAACTGATAGTCTTTTAGGGTCATCATACAGTATATACATAATAGGGCCCTTCCTGATGAGTCACTGTTCAATTGTAATGAAAAGCATTTATATATACAATAAATCAATGAGTACACTAAAATGGAAGTCTGGCATTGTACTATATCATATATACAGCAGGGATCACTCTGGGGGGGGGGGGGATTGTGGAATTTTTACCCATATTTTCCCTGAAAATCTCATTAAAATTTCAAAAAAGTATTAGTTTATATAGATAAATCTCACAGAAATTTTACTTATCTCATAAAATCCGTTAAATTCTCCCATAGGTTTTAAGAGCCAAAGTTATCCCTGTACAGTATATATGTACACAATATGTACAAGGGCTGCATGTAGCGGACAGATGGTGAAGGTGTCAAGACTTTCTACAGCCACTAGTCCTCCATGTCTAGGTTGCGAGTTTGAAACCAATACATTTATATGTATATGGGGCATGCACAGTTGTCAGATACTGACTGTAGGTCAGTGTTTTTTCTCCGGGTACTCCAGCTTTCCTCCACCTCCAATAATAATACGATACGTGCTGTTGTGATCGATACACGTATCATATTTCTTAATTGCTCGATCACCCTGCATACCATTGGGTATCCATCGGAGGAGTGAAGGCCCCACTACCCATCCAACTAAACGCACAGTGTTGGCTCTATTACCTGCATTCTGGCTTATAATAAAACAACATCAACTACACTTAACTTTATGTACAAAATTTAATTTATTTCATTTTACTATCTACAGGTGGAGTATGTGTGCTGCTTTGTCAGGGGAAAGCATGAACACTTCTTCGGAGGTATCCAAATTGTTTGTGTTGGTGACTTCTTCCAGTTATCACCTGTAGCCAATGACTTATATATGGATCCTGGGAAATATGCCTTTTCGTCAGATGTATGGGAACACATTATTACACTGTACTCATAATTTCTCCCTGAGACATGTCATTAGACAAACAGACACTCAGTTAATTACAGCCATTAATGAACTGGAAAGGGGTCATCCGTCTGTAACAACCGTCAATTTGATGTATTCATTGTCACGGCCATTATCATTAGGGGATCCACCAGTTTGTTTATACGCAAAAATTTTTGAAGTGGACTGTCATAATGGATCCTGTCTTCAGGAAATGCCAGGGGAAATGTCAGTATTCCGATCTGAGGACAGCGGAGACACCAACCGACTGAAAAAAATCATGGCCAAAAAGGTGTTAGCTTTGAAGGTTGGTTGCCCTGTGATTCTCCTGAAAAACTTGTCACCATCTCTTGTGAATGGAAGTCGAGGAACAGTAGTTTCTTTGGAAGCAGATACGCCAATTGTACAATTCAGTGACGTTCCTGTAAAATTGGACATGACAGCATTCACAGCATATGATCCAAGTATCTCAAAAGTAGTCGCAGAAAAAATGCAGATTCCTCTCAATCTGGCATTTGCGTTAACCATTCACAAGGCACAGGGTCAGACCTTTCCATGAGTTGTTGTTAACTGCAGGAGAATCATGCAACCAGGTCAAGCAGGGTAGCAATAGGATGGGCAGTTTCAACTGATGGCCTGCAGGTGTTTTATAATTACTATCCCTCATCAACAGGAGGTTGAGAACATTTGCGCTTCACCTGGACAAGCTATTGCAGATGATCTGTCCTGCTGTAAAATGGTTAATATTGAAAAATAAAATACAATGTATGATGCAAACTGAATATGATTATAAATCTTCCATTACTTTGGATTATTCATTTCAGATATAAAGTAACAAAAAAAATCTTCTTGACAAATGTTAATGATAGGAAAGATATTTTAATCTTTTTAAGTGTATTGACCTTGACTCTAGATCTGTACATTTGTAGGTCAAGAAGTCAGTTGAGTACTACAGGCCCATCATTCCTCTTGTTATATTTATTTACTGAAAGGCTATACATGAAGATAAGAGATTTGAGCACCTGTCCTTTCCATCACCAAAAATTAATAATTCTTAGGTGTATTATTTAAGCACTGAACTGCTAACATTATACATGCATGTATATTTGGCGTTCATAGGCAATATGATTAAAATAAGGATGTATAAACTACCAGGTACAAATGTATTACTTTACCCTACATGTACAGATGACAGTTTCTTTTTTTTTTGTTGTTTGGTTTTTGTGTTTAAATCATCTCAGTTCATATAACATGCCAGTAATTAATTACATATTACATGTAAGTGGATCTGAGTTGGTACTCAACACATACAATTGTACATGTATATAGGCTTTCAATGCCTCACATGGTCAAAATCAGCTAGCTATCAGCATATCAGGATTGTGATAGTTATATCAATCTAGCCAAATATTAAAAAAAAAGTATCATATTTTAATTGGTTGTATTCTATACATCTGATACATGTATTTACAACTTTGAACTCGAGTACATACATAATGTATGTATGTATTGTACAGTAGGTGAAACCATATACCGGGTAATGGTAAATTATATACATTCATGCATCAATATACAGTCATGTACTACTACACATCCTGTACATTGTCTTAAATTATCATCTGGTTGTCACAAGATTAGTTGAAAGTGAATTCATGAGGAGTTTTAATTTGTGGTATAACATACATGTAAAATACATGTTTGTTAAAATTGATATATTATAGGAAGACAATGCAAGGAGGGGGGTTATATATACAAATGCACATGAAGGTTACATATGCCTATTGCTCAATCATGTTCCTTGTTTAACCAATAAGCAAGATACACTATATATTTGTGTGTAATTTGAAACAATAGATATTATGACTTCAAGAATGCAACCCTACTTGTTTTATTATTTATCACTAATTCAGTAAATTTAAAAGACATTGTAAAGTGTCAAATATCGCCCTGTAAACAGCTAGGGTAATTTTGTGGCAGGTCATCTTGTAACACCTGCAGGCTACTGATCATTTTGTTAGTGTTGATCATAACATGATGATAATACTTAAAAATGATAAGAACATTTATGAATCTTCTCGCATACTTTTCTCTTCCAATATTATGAGCACAAATTGTACAGCTGTTACAAAAAAGATGTGCATTGATGGAGTTGCCTTACACAAGCGTGAGCTGTGGCGTTGAGCTGAATAGACAAGGGTAACAAGGTTCGAGCCCCAGCAAAGCCACTACATTTATCACTTTTTCTCATATTTTTACACAGCTATTAACAGTTACCTGGTAAATAGAAAAGTGAACTAAATGATAAATAATGTTTATCACCAGATTGGCAAAATAAACAGGGTAAAAGTCTTGATCACTACAGATAAATAATTTAATTGATTTATTAGATAGAAAAATATTGCCAATTAAAAATAAACAGAAGGTTTTTACATGGAGCAAAGCTCATATTACTCCAACAGAGTCGACAAAACTGATGCAGCTCCACCAGTTTTGTGACCTAGCAGGGAATTCGATTCAGGTTAAGATACGTTAAAATAATCATTTTTTGGTACAGACAACTGAACAACTTTGTTCAAATTTTCGTATATGATAACTGCACACTGCAGGGTATTATTGGTGAAAAAAAGAGAGAAAAAATTAGTTACAGTTCCATTACTACTTTGGATTATGTTAAATAGATATATATGTTGCCATCAAAATTAAATTATCAAAATGACAATTATTAATTTACCATTCATTAATGCTGAAATACTCTATCGCTTTCGAGGACATTTTCTCACTCAAATTTACCACACATTTTTCACTATAATGCTATTGACCAATCAGAATGCATGTTACAACCCAGTCTTCGCGGAGCATCAACTTCCGGCCGGTCGACCCGTAGCCTGCTGCAGTTGACAAATCGACGCTCTAAAATCTGTGTTGAAGTGGGAAACTGGATCGCTTAGAGGTTCAGCATGCATTAAAAACAAAAAATTAGTCGATTGAAACCGCAAGGTACGTTGGGTTCGCGCTAAACGTTGTAACAGCGTTAGTTTTTACTTTGAAAAAGATAAAGCCAGAGAGGTTCCGGGAGGCCGTTCGGAAAAAAGTTGCTTACCCTGTTGATATTATAAGAGTATTTGGCGAGTAAAGGGGGCGGGGTCCAGATTCGAGCGCCCGTGGTTCCAGTCTATCCTGATGTATAAATGGGTACTCTCTTACTGGGAAGTAGTATTTTTGCAATTCGGGTCATGGACATTTCTGGTGAGCTCAGGCTTTATATAAATCAACTTTATATCAGCCTTATCACAAAATTTAACATAAATGAGATTTACTCATATTAGATGAACTGGACATGAGCTATACAAGTGTCTTGTGAAAGTCTGGTTTGTAGGTGATCGAGGGTTCTTACATTAAGGGAATAATCTCCTTTGTTTTGGTCCAAGGCTTAGAGGACCCATTCCCATTTGAAAAAAAATATAGACCCTAGCTGTTTCCTCTATCTGATAAATGTTGTGCTGCATATACAATGTTCATAAGAAAAAATAAAACTTTGTTCAGCATTTCAAAAGGATGCATGTGACTTGTAACTTGATAAAGGTTTTTGGCAGAAACGTTGACATGAAGGTGATCCATGCCTTTCTTCATTTTACAATTACTCAGAAAGATTACTTCTTTGTCACTCAAGAGCTTCAGTTATTTGTCATCACTCTGGAACATTATTCACTGTCACCAAGGTGCTTTGTTCATTGGTACTTCAGTATTAGTTTCACTCAAGGTTGACTTATATTGGAAATGTCTTACAGCTTTATGGAATCAAGGTTACTTGAGTGCTTAGCAGTTTTAGCCATCTGTTCTATAAGCAGTAGAGGGCTCACAGTGACTTGTCGGGATTGTGCAGCAAATACACATTTCCGTGAGGTAAACAGAAGCGTTTTCCTGTACAAAACAGACGTTTGCACCCAATACAGGAGGGCCAATTAATACTCTCAAGAGTCCATCGTCATGGATACGAGAATGAGCAGAAGTGACCCAGTTGACACTGGGCACGTTGGATAAGTGGGGATTTTTAGTGTATTCACACGTTGTACCATTCAGTGTAATGCAAAATGTTCCGCTATTATGATGCAGATTCTCAGGCCTGTGGTATTTCTAATGAAACCAGACATTCTACTGTAGTCTTCCATGATATTTTTTTTTACCCCTCCTTACTCTCAAAATGCAAAAGCATGCATCTATGCTTTATCATCTGTAGGGACACGTGCGGAAGAAACTGAAGAAAACTTTTTAAAGAGGCTTTCCACAGTATATATACATTCACTTTAACAAGGAGCTCCTTTCATTTTCTCTCATCAGAACAGATGCTGATCAAATGTTAGCGGGATTTATAACTTCCAGACCTATACCTCCCGTGAAAACTACAAGAGTAAAACAGTGATAGGTCTGATCAGGGTGTCCCAAGTGTTTGTAACGATGGCAAAACAGTGCATTAGGTCGATGAGCTGACACGAAAAAGGTGAAAGCCGCAAAGAAAGACCATGTTTAAGTAAACAGTGTACTGTTATATCGCTGCACTTCCATCAAACACGTTATGTACAGAATGTCTTCGAATCGCTCCTAGTCCCATAAAAGTTTTATGGCGTGTGACGGAGGTGACATTTTGTGTTGCTGTAAAACACTATCTATATAAATGGCTGGAAAGGGAGGCTGGCCATGAATTCTCTATAGTGCATTTCAAAAGAAGACTTTTTCATAAGGAAGCATTCAAAGACAGAAGTTACAACCCTCTAAATAGTTTTGTTGGCCTTGCAGTGTACATGTACATCATATCTTCTGTGTCCATGGCTTTTAACTCATTTACTCCTGAAGACATACATAAACTCTTCCAATTCAAAGGTCGGAATAGTTCATTATGAAATATCAGGGGTAAATGAATTAAAAGCTTTTTAGCATGTTGACAATTATAACATGTACATTGTATAATCAGAAAAAATATCATACTTTTTTTTAAGATACATGTACAAAATGTTGGATGTTAAATCAGATTAGTTCGTAAAAGTACTTTTTAGAAACTCCAGGGGCAGTATAATCAGTATTATGTAGTTCATTTGCTGTGTTTTTCCACTATCTTCCATTAGTTGTGACATTCATTTGTGTGCCATGGCCAGTTTTTGTGATTCTGTGAAATAAATTCAAATGGAATAGACGTAGTTGAGAATGAAAAACATGAATTTGTTTAAAGATGAAGCCAGATGTGGCCGAGTTTTTGTGCACTTTAGTGGACCTAGGGTATATTCCTCTCAATGTTACGCTAAATACCTTGGGAGGATAACAAACAGTTTTTGGGTCGAGTCTATCCTGATGGATATAGTGGTACAATTTTGAGCTTAGCCAGGTATTAAGATTATAGTAAATGGCATACAAGGAAAAAAAATGTTGTAAAAAGGCTCGGGTCTTGGCTCCATGGCTCCAGATCAAATTAGACAAGGCTCCTTTTCTGAAGAATTTTGCGAAAAATATTGAGAAAAGCAAAAAAAAACAGTTAAAGACCCAATTTTGTTTGCTCTTACAGTGTAACCTGTCTAAGTCAGCTCTTACAGTGTAACCTGTCTAAGTCAGAGGTGTCTGGTTTTTAGAAGGAGGATACCAGTTTTCAGGGTAATACCGGACCAACTGTAGGCTGGAATAGACACGGTTTCAGATTAGACCGGGTCCAGTTTTCACAAGTTATAATGTTAATTATTGTCTGAAAAATTAGTTAACTATTTAATACTATCCTTTGTTCATTTAACAGGGACAAATCATAGAGCGTTTTGTTCTGCAATCACAAAGAGGTCATATTTGATTACATTAGTTTGGTCATAAATAATTCTTCTGGAACTCGAACCCTTCATGAGGAGATTATTTGATATTGAGGTTATCATTTATCAATTTGATCTTTCAATATTTAGTTGATAAAAATGTCAGGTCATAAAAATAAAGGAAAATGCTTTCATCAACTCAAAATGATATGTGAGTAAAGTTGTTGTGCAAAACATATACTAAAGCTAGCCAGCTAAAAGTTTCATAATCTTGGAGACAAAATTAAAAAAAAAAAGTTATCTTTCATGTTTAAACTTGGAGCGGTTGGTAATTTCTGATAACAAGTTCTAATCACATTGCTAATTTATTCCTCAAAGGATTCCACCACTTACGCAATATTAGAGAAAATATGGAAACAAGTTAAATACACAGGTTTGAAATAAAAGATAAGGAGGAAGAACATGTAAACATGGAGGAGATAATGGGGAACAGCCTCCATGTCGACCCTATCTGTATCTCCACAGTGTACACAGATTATGTCTGAGTACGACTACATATTGAAACTGTTGTGGAGACTTTATAACCTGGCCTGATATAATTCAACAACGGAGATTATGGTAGATTGGAGTAGAGTTGGCTTGATATCTCAAAGGATATTTATCCCCAGTGTTGTGTTTATTTAATGGAATATACACCAAATATGGCGGATAAGCTGTCTTGTGTTTATATATGGACTGTTTCTTATAGACATGTCAGGGGTAATCAATCCAGTGATAATACCTCTCCAGTGTAAGTAGCCATTGAGTATCTGTTGTCATGGATACTACTCTATTGACATCATGATTCCCTTCATTAAAAGCAATAGTAATGGCCGTTGGTTAGTTGATTTCTACCCAATTGTCCAGTCATTGTGTTGTTCGAAATTGAATTCCGCAGATGAGTGAACCGGCAAGCAGACAAATAAAGCGTTGGTCATTTTGACTGGTCAGTTACTGATATTGACAAGTGTGGTGCTACTAGTAGCCCCAGGCCATCGGGACCTGTGAAAAGTAAACCAATTTTGATGGAAGAGATTTAAACCTGAGGAATAGCCTTTCAAAACAAGAAAATTGACTACACTACATTATCAGATCTTCTAAAGAGGAGAGCTCTCCATTGAACCTGTAACACAATCCAATGTTTATAAGTTTTGTCCACACTGGCTCTTTGATGTGGGGTTCTTCCCTACAACCACTTAGAGCCAGGTCCTCCTGACCCTCAGTGTCTGTGCATGACCAGAAACTGGGGATATGTAAGCTAGCCATGAGAGCTTGCCTGAGGTCTGGACCAGATAGCCATCTCTGTGTAAGAACTAGTAGATATGTACACTTAATTGGGGCCCCAAGGTGTTTTCCTTGGAGATGAACATGTAGATGTATGTTGTTAGTTTGTATGGTTACACATTAACATTATCTGGTAATCATATGTTGGAGTGGGCAGACCTATATATCTACAAACACGCCTTGGAACATGTTTGCTTGTTTTTTTCCTGCCCCCCCCCCTCCAACCCCAACCCACCATAAGCAACCAAACTATTACCAAACCTACCAACCATAACCAATAATACAGCTGTATACATCATTACACTTGTCCATCCTGTCTGCCTTATACCTTTAGTATAGCACGTGGCAAAAAGAAAATCTCCAATGGACTGTATAGAGCTATGATAGTTCATTGGTTCCTTGTCAGCTTTAATATAAGTGATCTAAATAGTTGTCATATCTTCTCAGAAAATCAAACTGCAGCTGGTTTAATTTTAGTACAACACTTTTACAAACATTATTTTTGGAGTTTAATGTAAGATATTCTGAAGACATTGTCTGACTTTTCACTTAATAACAATCTGTCAAATTTTCCTTTACTTGTCAATTCATAATAACACACGGTACATTCAAAATTGCTTTCTGTTATGTAACGGGCAGGTTCAAATTAACTAAAATTTTCCACTTTAATTAAATTTAGAGCAGAATTTATAACATTTCCGATTTCAAAAGACTTGTTAAAAGTGGGAGTATAAATGTCTGATACTAAACTGTCACGGCTGTGTATGTACCTAACACTGGAGGACAATTATGTCTGTGAAATAGAAGATGTAATTAGGTAGCCAGTGTGGTGTATTAACAATACGATACCTCGTACATCGTCCTTACACACCTAACATATCAAGTTTGTCATTGTTGATGTAATTGTGTGTGCAAAAAATCAATTCGGCAGCAATTTTTTTTTTTCACCTGAGTGAGACTGCATTTTAATTGATATTAAACTGATATTGTATCAGGTTGGTGTGTGTTGTGAGGTACTGATGTTTAGTATTGGGCGGGTACCGGTGGTTTTGGGGTGGGGGGGGGGGGGGGGGGGTAAATGGCAGCTATGTTGTCATTGAATCATTCCATTAGTCAGGGCCTGTTGATACATTTCACAGACTATCCAATTATACATGTACATGTGTGTATGTTGTCAATCAATGGGGTTGTATAGGACATGCACTGTCATACTTATTCAATTCAAAGAAAAAGCATGAGTGGTTTGAGCATCAGCTTTATTGCAAATGTTTTTGGGGAAACAAACTTTATTTGTAACTATTAGGAATACATACAGTACATATCTACTAGTTCTTACACAGAGATGGCTATCTGGTCTAGACCTCAGGCAATTTGTAACTGTCTATTAATGTCGAAAATATATACTGTGTCCCACAGGGTGTCAGATAAGACAGGTTTTACTTCAAAACACTGTCTAATAAACGTTTTGCTAATTCATTTCCGATTTAGGTGGTACTTCAGCTTAGTAGGAAAAAGAACCCATTGAACATGGCAATTTTCTACTTATATAATTATTTGCTGTCTTTAAATTTTTGTCTTGAGGTTTTGACAGATTTCTCTTTGCTATGTTGTACTGAATACAGATAGATGTGGCCCGTTGTATCGCCTCCGATCTGCTATGTTAGCCTAATTCATATCAGATTTGAACATGAAGCGAGGGATGAAGCTGTTTTTGTCGGAGAGATTGAAATGTGTCTGGTATCCATGTACATGGATAGAAAATGCTTCTGCTCCTGATTTTACTGCTTTTAAAATGAAATGTGTTCAGAATCTGGTTAGGCCTAAGTAATCCATCCCTCAGACATTCACTTAATCTGTCCGAAAAGTTTGCCAAAAATTTACGGATTTAATTAAAAACGGTATCTTTATACTGCATAGCGTCTTATCACCAAGATATGAAAATGCATTTTGTGTTGGTTTTTCAGGCTTTGAATCTTATTGGAATGTAAGTGCATTATCGCTTTGGAAAGAATTTGCAGACAAATGTAAAAAAATGTTTTTTAGAATTCATAATATTTTTCTTGATATTTCATGACCTTGATGAATTAGCTGACCTTAAGATAGAGTTGATGTCAAGGAAGATTAGAATGGTAGATTATCAATATAATGCTAGCACACATGTGTAGTCTCCCCATACATCACTCTGGGAGGAAACGTCTCGCCTCCCTCCTCTGACATCACAGTAGATAACTAGGAACTCCTATAACATCTAACAAGCAAAATTCATCAAAACCGGAGAAACATTTTGTCAATTATAAAATCATTGGTGATGCCGAGGAAGAGAAGTGACATGTATAATACCGAAGATATTTGGTTGAAAATCATTATTGACAGATGTTTCAAGTGTGGAAAATATGGAGTATTTACGGTATTTGAATGCCAGACTGGGTGGCCTTACTGGTGGCTATTTGTGGCCATCTAGCTAATCAGACTTCCATTCCACCTCCCTGTAGCTGTGATGATAAATGGGGCCTCCCCTAATGAATCCTTGGTCCTCTAAATGTGCCCTTATCCCCAGAAAGAAAGGGGCTGTAATCGGGCTGAATTTTGATACTGTGAGCTTGGGAAGTTGTCAAAGTTTGAATGATTTGGTCTTGATTTAGTGTAGACACAGGAATCCTCTTGTACCAGTACATGTGTCTATTTCTGGCAGCTGAGATAAAGCTCTTTTGTGATCCCAAAAATCAAGCTTCTTCAGGATCCTGATCAGACTGTTTCCCGTTCCATATGAAACTCAACGTAGCGACTGCCATTCACACTATCAGTGATATAAAATCAGTGACGATTTCCGGCATTTTATCTTCGCCAGATAGATTTGTTTTGTACGCAATTTATAGTTGAGTTTTTAGTGCTGGATCCGAAAGACCACAGGATGTTTTTAGATTATATGAATATCATTTAGGAAATTATGTGCACATTTGCCACGTTTTCATTAATAATTTCACCGAAAATTACAATATAAAGTCATGACCATACGGAAATAATTCAAGAATCAAATCTCCCTCTCCTGGGCTGATTTTATTACTGTCTCGTAAAACCTAACAAGCAATTTTTCGTAAAGAGAGGATGATGGAAATTTCTGGAATGTATGACAATGATCAATGTTAAAAAGGTTATGACCAGTGTTGTTCATTTATTTGATAGCTTAGTTTTTTTCTGTTTTGTCTTTTTTTTCTGTTGTTGGTGACATTTTATTTTATCATAAATTAGTTTCTGTTTGAAAAGTATTTTTATTTTGTTCTAATACAGAAAATTTGATAGTGACATGAAAGAGATACATAATAATAGTTGAAGACTGATAGCTTTTGTGTACTTTAGCACATGCAATCACTAATATTGATGATCCTGAAATTTTATAATGATATATGCATGTAAATTGAAAGTAGATTAATGCTACTTTATCACACACATTAAATACGCATGTCATCAATACTGGTTTTATTATCTGCTGCTAGACATGTTTTATTGGTGTATTGTAGATATTCGGTATTTATTGCTTTTTTATATCCCCCAGATTTTTAGGTCATCTGACCCAAAGGGTCAAGATGACCTATAGTTACCGTGCTTCGTCCGTCGTCGTCCGCCGTGCGCCGTGCGCCGTCCGCCGTGCGCCGTCCGCCGTCCGCCGTGCGCCGTGCGCCGTCCGTAAACTTTTCACATTTCAAACTTCTTCTCAAGTTCTACCAATGGGAATAAGCTGAAACTTAGCTGAAATGATCCTGAGATGGTCCTGACCAAGTGTTGTTATTTTTCGGGTCGGTCCGAAATCCAAGATGGCCGCCAGAGCCGCCATCTTGAAAAACACATTTTCAACTTCTTCTCAAGTTCTACCAATGGGAATAAGCTGAAACTTAGCTGAAATGATCCTGAGATGGTCCTGACCAAGTGTTGTTATTTTTCGGGTCGGTCCGAAATCCAAGATGGCCGCCATAGCCGACATCTTGAAAAACACATATTAAACTTCTTCTACAGTTCCACTGGTACCTGTGAGCTGAAAATGGGTAGGGATGTTCAGGAAGGGCAGCCCATAAAATGTTGTTATTTTTCGGGTCCGAAAAACTCTCGACATTTGTGCCATGGCGGCCATTTTGTGACATGATTGCGCAATCACTGTTTTCCTGAACAACACCTATTTTAAACTTCTTCTTAAGTTCTACCACTGGGATTAAGCTGAAACTTGGCTGAAATGATCCTGAGATAGTTCTGACCAAGTGTTGTTATTTTTCGGGTCGGTCCGAAATCCAAGATGGCCGCCAGAGCCGCCATCTTGAAAAACACATTTTCAACTTCTTCTCAAGTTCTACCAGTGGGATTAAGCTGAAACTTAGCTGAAATGATCCTGAGATGGTCCTGACCAAGTGTTGTTATTTTTCGGGTCGGTCCGAAATCCAAGATGGCCGCCATAGCCGACATCTTGAAAAACACATATTAAACTTCTTCTACAGTTCCACTGGTACCTGTGAGCTGAAAATTGGTAGGGATGTTCAGGAAGGGCAGCCCATAAAATGTTGTTATTTTTCGGGTCCGAAAAACTCTCGACATTTGTGCCATAGCGGCCATTTTGTGACATGATTGCGCAATCACTGTTTTCCTGAACAACACCTATTTTAAACTTCTTCTTAAGTGCTACCACTGGGATTAAGCTGAAACTTGGCTGAAATGATCCTGAGATAGTCCTGACCAAGTGTTGTTATTTTTCGGGTCGGTCCGAAATCCAAGATGGCCGCCAGAGCCGCCACCATCTTGAAAAACACATTTTCAACTTCTTCTCAAGTTCTACCAGTGGGATTAAGCTGAAACTTAGCTGGAATGATCCTGAGATGGTCCTGACCAAGTGTTGTTATTTTTCGGGTCGGTCCGAAATCCAAGATGGCCGCCATAGCCGACATCTTGAAAAACACATATTAAACTTCTTCTACAGTTCCACTGGTACCTGTGAGCTGAAAATTGGTAGGGATGTTCAGGAAGGGCAGCCCATAAAATGTTGTTATTTTTCGGGTCCGAAAAACTCTCGACATTTGTGCCATGGCGGCTATTTTGTGACATGATTGCGCAATCACTGTTTTCCTGAACAACACCTATTTTAAACTTCTTCTTAAGTTCTACCACTGGGATTAAGCTGAAACTTGGCTGAAATGATCCTGAGATAGTCCTGACCAAGTGTTGTTATTTTTCGGGTCGGTCCGAAATCCAAGATGGCCGCCAGAGCCGCCATCTTGAAAAACACATTTTCAACTTCTTCTCAAGTTCTACCAGTGGGATTAAGCTGAAACTTAGCTGAAATGATCCTGAGATGGTCCTGACCAAGTGTTGTTATTTTTCTGGTCGGTCCGAAATGCAAGATGGCCGCCAGAGCCGCCACCATCTTGAAAAACACATTTTCAACTTCTTCTCAAGTTCTACCAGTGGGATTAAGCTGAAACTTAGCTGAAATGATCCTGAGATGGTCCTGACCAAGTGTTGTTATTTTTCGGGTCGGTCCGAAATCCAAGATGGCCGCCATAGCCGACATCTTGAAAAACACATATTAAACTTCTTCTACAGTTCCACTGGTACCTGTGAGCTGAAAATTGGTAGGGATGTTCAGGAAGGGCAGCCCATAAAATGTTGTTATTTTTCGGGTCCGAAAAACTCTCGACATATGTGCCATGGCGGCCATTTTGTGACATGATTGCGCAATCACTGTTTTCCTGAACAACACCTATTTTAAACTTCTTCTTAAGTTCTACCACTGGGATTAAGCTGAAACTTGGCTGAAATGATCCTGAGATAGTCCTGACCAAGCGTTGTTATTTTTCGGGTCGGTCCGAAATCCAAGATGGCCACCAGAGCCGCCATCTTGAAAAACACATTTTCAACTTCTTCTCAAGTTCTACCAGTGGGATTAAGATGAAACTTGGCTGAAATGATCCTGAGATGGTCCTGACCAAGTGTTGTTATTTTTTGGGTTGGTCCAAAATCCAAGATGGCCGCCAGAGCCGCCATCTTGAAAAACACATTTCCAAATTTCTCTCAAGTTTCACCTGTGGGATTAAGCTGAAACTTGGCTGAAATTATCCTGAGATGGTCCTGACCATGAGTTGTTACTTTTCGGTCGGTTCGAAATCCAAGATGGCCGCCATGGCCGCCATCTTACAAAACACATTTCCAACTTCTTCTCAAGTTCTACCTGTGGGATTAAGCTAAAACTTGGCTGAAGTGATTCTGAGATTGTCCTGACCAAGTGTTGTTATTTTTCAGGTTGGTCGGAAATCCAAGATGGCTTTCAGAGCCGCCATCTTGAAAATCACATTTCAAACTTCTTCTCAAGTTCCGTCAGACATCCAAGATGGCTGCCACAGCCCCCATTTTGAATACACATTTAAAACTTTTCATAGAAAAATGATCCCCAGATAGTCCCAACAAAATGTTGTTATTTCTCCAGTCCGTCAGAGATCCAAGATGGCTGCAACAGCCCCCATTTTGCATCCACATCTAACACTTTCCATGATCTGAAACTTGCCTAAAATGATTCTGACCAAATGTTATTTTTCGCACTGTTCCGAAGAAATCTATGATCATCACCATCTTGAAAACCACATTTGTGTGGCATATTGTTACATGATTGTATTACTAATTCCTAGAGGAGAGGAATTTATATAAGCTATTAGCTTGTTTTCCAATCCTCACTATTTGTACAATTTCTATATATGTAATATACATGTACACTGATGGAAATAAAATATTGTTTAAACTAATTCCATAATGGTATCACAATTGGTAGTCAGATGACCGTTAAGGCCCTTGGGCCTCTTGTTTTGTTTTATATTCGTACTTGCAGAACTACTGGAGCTGAAACATATCAACAAGCCATAGAATTATATGGCTCAGTATTCTGTTCAAATCCACAATATAAAAGATAAGCTGGCTAGTGGACTATTTCACGGCCAACTGGCATTTGAGATTCGTTCTGTACATTTCTAAGTACAAAATAATTGAACCACATGCCAATAATGCAGGAAGAGTGTTTCCTTGACGGCTACTTGCTGATCAGGGTGCTGTGCTGGAAGACGATATGCTAATCTGTCCAAGTGTTTTCTTTCACTTTCCACTGACTGACCCCAAAGATCATGACCACTGGTCATCAGGGTTATAAGCTTTAAATGGACCTGAAAAGGTCAGCTGTTTTTATCCAAGCTTCAGTGTATGTGAGGATTTTCTAGAGCTGTCAGTGTTTTCTTTGTTCTCCTTCATTAAGTGTTACAAACTAGTAAGGTACAGGGTACAACCAAAATGGACACGGCATCATCACCACTTAAAAATTTAATCTGTAACCCTGTTTGATGTTTACAAACTTTTGTGAAAGATATGGATGAGTTATTGGTCATTCCACAGTGTCAGCGGACATTCCCTGACAACCGGTCACTTGTCCGAGGGACAGCGTGGTACACGAGCTGTTGGGATATCTATGTTGTGGTGTTACCGATGTCAAGGCATGTTGATATATACAGGTGGCCGTTCATTAACTTACCTGTAAGATTTCTACAGGTGTCTGTGCAAATACAAATTGGTCCCACCTACCTTGTAGATATGTTACCTGTATGATTGACTGACCCTTACCTGTATGAGTACCTACATGCCCTTTACCTGGCCGTATATCTCTCTGATTGACTTCCCCTACCTGGTGTACCTGTAGCGTACCTGTGGTACTCTCGTTCCTCTTATTAGAGTTGAAGTTCCCATGTAAAATTATCCGCTCACATGGAGGGCTGTTGCATGTCAGGGTCTGTCGAGGGAAGAGGGTCGGCTATCTCAAAGATGATAAACAACTATGGAATAACAGCTCTCTCAATACCTGTCATAGGTATTGTTTACACACTACGTCAAATCTCATTGTCACACTCCAGTTTTTAAGTTTCTGTGTATCAAGATATCCAAACTTTATCGAGGGGTCTCGTGACAGGAGAAGAGGTCCTGTGCTGTTAAGTGGTGCAAAGTGAGACAATATTTGTGTTGTTGTTTGTGACGCATTGTATTTCATTCATTCATGATTCGAACTTGATGGCAGTTCGTAAACAAACATATTTTATAAGCATTGTGTCAACCCCATCAGATCTAGTATAAATGCACTCTGAAAATATTTTATAATAAACTTTTCCAAGCATTGAATTGTAAGAGTTTGATAGTGTCTTCAGGGATCAATGAATTAAGTGCAGATAAATGTGAAAAATTGATGCACATACATACATTGTACATTTATTGACTACTGAATAAAGCGTTTATCCATTGTGAGTTAGTAGTTATGCAGATTATCATGAAATGATGAAAATAGATTAATTAAGTAGGCGGTTCAAAAAATCATCCATAGCCCTTATTTGTTTCATTATTTCATCCCTCTTTTTTCGAGATTTCAGGGAGCGTACACATATAGACTCCTATAATATCTGTGTCATTCATGACAGAACTGTTGTTTTGATCGTTTAAACAAACATAAACCTACCCACACCTATGTATATTATGCGTTACTTATGGGTGTTCGTATATTGTCTAGTTCTATATATAGTTTCTGGAATCCTGTTATTGCCACAGTGATAGGTGAAATTCTCTGCTCAGTCGTACAGTTGTCAGACAGATTTCTATTTGATAGCGAACCATTGTAACTAAAGGCTAATTTTGAGTGATGGGAGCCATGAGCTATGAAATTTGAGTGTGAAAGCTAATCGTTGTCTTGGTGGCATGCTTTAATGAAGCAGGATTGGCAAGAGTTTGTGAAATCTACCTTTAGACAGGTGGGATGAGAAATTGATAGGAGAAAATGTCATTTTAGCAGAACAGTCTAATATCCCTGTGTCTTCTTGTCAGGGTTATATGAACATGCGCTTTGTCAAAGTTGCTCCGTTAAATCTCCCGGAAAAGTGACATTTTCAAAATTTGACCCAGGAGAAGCACATGTCATTTTAACATGCAGATGGCGGTCCAGTGTCTGTGTCCGTATCATTGGGTTTGTTTGGTTGAAAGCAGATTGGTGTACTCGGTTGGCATCAGCCGGGTTTTGTTTGGGTGTACTTGGTTGCCAGTAGCCGGGTGTTCGGGTGTTTGGAGCTCCATACCCCACACAGTCTATTGTCCCGACACTATTTATGCATGGAGTTCCTTACAAAGTGTGTCATTCTTAACACTACAATGACCTGTCAGTCTCACCATTACTGGACATGAACTCCCAATCTGGCATCCAATGTACCCTCTCACCCCTAAACATTATTATTAGATTATTCCAGATGAGCCATTGGAAGAGTCTATAATGAAAGAGCAGGTAGTGCTTTCAGGTTCACCTTGTTGGATGTTATAAAATATATTTAACTTTTCTTTGGATCTCTTTGAATTTATTCTAAAGGGAAGTTTTACAATTAAATGGCTTGGTTCAATTCATCATTTATCACTTATATTAAGTCTGTGAAATGAAAATAGGTAAACAAAATTCAGAGGTGAATTGATTCAGTCAAAAATCTTCCTACATTGGATTGAAATTTTTTTTTCTAGTTTTTTTTTAATGAATGGTCATTGTAAGCATTGTTGTAAAAAACATGATTTGCTGAATTCCGAAGCATATGCAGTGTTCTGGGATTTTTAATTAGGAGCCCACCATTATACAAAGATATCCCGTAGGCAGACCTCAGCAATTTCTATTGAAATCTTTGAATTTGGTCGTTGTTGGTGTGGGATCTAAACTTTAAGACTTGCCCTCCCCTGGCTTTGTAAGGATGTCAGACTGTGTCTGTGCTCCCAGACAGCCCCTGAATACAGCAGGTCGTGCAGCTCCACCCGGGGACAAGCTTAGCCCCACAGGAAGTCAAAATAGCCCCCCCTACACAATGTTCTGTCAGCACAATCCAATACAGCTCAAAAACAAATTTTCGGTGACCTTGAGGGTTTGTTCAAATTTTCATACATATATTCTTCTTCAAGTGAAAAATGTTCCAATAAAAGTTCATCAATTTAGAATGCTCAATAAAAAAAATGGTTGGAACAGTTTCTATGGCAATCAGTATGTACATGTTTTTGTTCATTTGTAAGATGACTAGTCTGTTTTGAAAAGGTTCTCCTGTTATAAGGTGCTGCTCTGTTAGGTAGAGAGGTAGCAGTCATTAGGATGAGCCGCCCTCTGGAATCTTAAATCTGCTGCCCAGTATGACACCAGACTTCACACAAACTCTTGTCTATTTAGTGGATTTAAAGAAACCATGATCTGATTGTGAATGCCTACCTGCTTTGGAGCGGTTTGATATAATCCCTCACACCCTTACATACAAAGTAGCTGAGGGATGTATTTTTCCCACTGTCAGTTTTCATTGGCATTTGCCATTGGCAATCAAAAAAAAGTTCATAAGAATTTTGTCTCGAGTCTTGATTCGGCTTTTCCACCTGACCTACCTGATCGAAAAAAATAAGAAAATAAATGAAAATATTTCCTTTGCTTGCAGAATAATGGATGAATAATACTCTTTTTTGTTGGGTTGGAAATACAAAATTAAGTGAAATGCATTCTTCAAATTGAACGATGCAGGAGTAATGATTGAAGTCGAATATGTGTGTGTCCTTGCATCTAGTCTAAGGGATTGAAGGTTTTTTGGACGAAGTTCATTTTCTGAAGTTTTAAAGATGAAAGGAGATTTTAAATGGATTAGGCTCCCGGCCATGGGTTAGAAGATACAAAGTTCTGAGCCTGCCACCATACGATTGTCAGGGACCTGTTTCTACCACCACACAGTCGCCCTCTGGTGGCAATAATGGAAAAATAAATTGTCTCCGCACATTCATACTGTAGGATTTAGACATGACTCTTTCATGTATCATTGCCAATTATTTCATGATATAAGAGATTTTGGGGCAGATTATTGCTATCTTACTGTCAGTATGTGAGAATACACCCAAAGTCTGTTCATTGCTGGATTATAAACGGAGAAGCGGTCCGCAATTTTCATCTGAATATAAAGTAAGGCTGTATGTGATGGACACACAGGAAGTTTAAAAAAACATGATTCTGACAAGCATTGCCAAAGTTGGAGGATGATAAAATTGAGATATGTTGCTTGTTGTTCAACTGTCATATATCACACACTCCATTTGTATAGGACTGTAGCACATTTAAACTATAGATTGATGTTTCTAACCAGCAATTCTTGCGTGGTTCAGATATTGGTGATAAAAATTTCAAATAACGATTGTCAAATCTTCTTTACCATTAAGTATAATAGAAAGAGAAAAAAAAAATGTTATTGATTATATTACACATTATAACATTGATTTACAAAAGAGAAAAAAAAAATTGTACAAAATGTTATTGATTATATTACACATTATAACATTGATTTACAAAACTATAGGTTGTTAAAAGATTATCAAATTTGCATTATTGACCAGATAACATGTAAATTAGGGAATATATATATATTCAGCCTAAAATGGTGTTCTGAAGTAACTTTCATGTTGAATAAGTGAATTACCTTTCTTGTTGGAAATCTTTAGTTAAATATGGCAGGAAAATGGTATCTGTGACATGCTGTCAGTCTCCGTAGGAAAGAAATCTTACATCAAGCTAGATAAAAGGTCACATGGTCTTGCGGTTGTTTTCTGATAGCTTATCAGTTGTGACGATGATTACATCACGGGGAGCTACTGCACATGTGATCTTGTCAGAAACAGGCCCGTAACCTACCACTGGTTTTTAGGGAACTTGCATCATACCGTCTTGTAAAACAAAATCCTTCACTCATATCACAATCTGTTTAAACCAAAAGAATTCTGACACTAATTGTGCTGAATTTAGACCTTTTTGAGGAAGCTGCATATTAAAAGTCAATTTTTCGTTATTTTAAAGATTTAAATGTCATTTGGGTATTTTTTCTGGTAAAAAATTGCAGATATATTGTAGCACATGTACATGTATATCAGTATAGAGTGGACCATTATCTACAGAAACTGACAGAAACATTTAGAATAATGGGAAAAATAACTTTAGATGGCTACAGGTGTGTTTAAGGGATTCTTTTAAAAGTAAAAGTGCACCACGAAAGCGACCTGCTGATAAGGACAATTTACTGTGTGAGTAAGTGAACAAAGTAGAGTGCATATTTAAAACAGATACTTGATTTTTACAGCCAAACCCTGACCCTGATGTTTTAAAGCGGGAGCTTCTTCTACAGCTTGCAGATAGTGTTAACCTGTAAAAGATTATACCGTATTCTACATAATAAACAGGCAGGGCTGTGGTATCACAAAGGATCTTTACTTCTTAACGACTTGGTTAGTGCGACCAAGAGGTGGAGGGATAGTGGTAGCAGAATGTCAGACACCTTAACCACTTGCAATTGGTCACTATGACCCAAAGGTTGAGGGCTTGTGGTAGCAGAATGTCGGACACTTTACCACTTGGTCACTATGGCCCAAAGTTGGAGGGCTGGTGGTAGCAGAATGTCAGACACCTTAACCACTTTTTGACCCAAAGGTGGAGGGCTAGTGGTAGCAGAATGTCAGACACCTTAACCACTTTGCCTCTGCAAGAACCATGTGATATTTCTAGCTTATATATGAGCTCGTGTTTTCATGACAACACTGCATGAACAAATTGTGGACATTGAATGCATCAAATACAATAGCTTTTGCTGGAGTTTGGGGCTTTAAGAATGAATAATGCTAAGAGCTGCAAAAAACACACATTTAAATCTGATTAATGTTCACAGCTCGGCATTGCTTGATACTCATAAACCGTTCGGAAATCCTGATGAAAAACTATTTTACATTTGAATTTCAAGGTTTTGCGATAGTTCTTCATCCCATTCTGCAATATAAAGAAGCTAATGTTTTGATTTAGGAGGTTTTGGTGTTGTTATTTTAATACCTATTTACTGTAATCTGGGTTATATGTGATCATTAGACACATTTAAACCTCAGCCCGCGGGAACCAGCTCTTCAGATTTGTCCCCGCAGAAAGGCAAACAACATTGGGTTGCGATTGTTTTTCTATTTCTTTTAAGATTATTGAATCTTCATTAAATATTAAACACATTTTAAAGGAGGTTATGCAAGGCTTTGACAGAACACAGCACATTCATTTAAGTTTCAACCGTTTTGACATGTTGCAAATGTTTAAGTTTTGTCATCTGCACTGAGATGTTGGACTCCACAATCAATTACGGTGTTGATTGAATGCTTTAAATCTTATTGATGTCAGGGTCACTTATTTGTAATGTGACATTGTTACCGCAGTTAAGGTCAAAGGTCAGTAGACAAAGTTCTCTGTGTTTCCCGGTGAAACATTGACACAAGGTCTGTTATAATGTCAGTATTGTTTTACAAGCTCTTTGATGAAGTTGCACAATTTGAACATGTACATGTATGGGTTGACAAGATATGTAAGATCATAGAAATCTTTGATAAATTTCATGTAACAGTTTGACTGGATCTCAAATACAACTTGGCATCAAGGTCAGGTGGTTAGATTCCAGTACTAATAAGATACTTCTTTGGAGGTGACATGTCTCTGAAATAAGATTTTTGTCAAACCAAACTTATACATTGTATTGTTAAGGGTAAGGCTTATATATAATTTCTACGTGAGAACTAGGATATTTCTCACGTGGTATGAGGAGGGTGCTAAGTTTAGATACTAGAAAGAGTAAAAACATGCAGCACATGGAATGTCTTTGTTTTAAAGGTCAAGGTTACGCAACCACTTAATAAATTCATCAACTCACATATGGTGTAAATGTGCCGAGCATTTCCTCCTTTGTATGTATGCTGTTGATGTGTGTGTTTTGTGTCCGACCTTACTCCAGTGAGTCGGGACCGTGTATGAGAACGGGAAACAACTTCAGTGACTGTAATTGACAGTTCGGAGCATGTCATATCTGCTTGACATGCTGCTGACGAAGTAAAAACACATGTCAAGTTGAAACTTGTCAGCCGAACAAAATAAAAAAAAACTGTTGATCCGACTTGTAATGATGTCATTTAAGGATTGTGTCTAAGTATTTAAAGGAGAACAAATCTTGATATCAGCACAATAATAAAACTGGAAATAGGTTCTAAAAGAAACAAAAAAAAAAAAATATTTTTAAAAATTACGCACAAACATCTAAATTCAAAGATGATATGAAAAGGCAGCAACAAGAAAGGTTTTGAAGGCTAACATGCTGAATTGCTTTTGACAAATGTCTGATCTGTTTTCTTTGTAATCTTTTACTTGTTGTAGATGTAAAGAAAGATACTGGGGCGTCTTTTTCAGAGGATAATCGCAGGTATCAATCAAATGTTGAGGAAAACAGAAATAGATATAGGAACAAAGTAATAATTCAATAAAAACATTTCTGCCACTAATGACATACTGCATTGTCTGATACAGGGTCGCTTCGAGGGTTTTGGCAGACTTGATATTTGATATGTCCTCACAATGCCATCCAGCATGCAAATAATATCCCGCACTGGAACTTGTAATCTAATAGAAATAGATAGTTAAACTGTTACGGAAACTAGTTTCCATAGCTATCAAGACTCATACTCCTCAAACATGATGCATTATTTCTCATTAAATCATTTCATAATTTGATTTCAAAATTCATTTATTGAATCTAGTATGTCTGCTTCTTTGAATTTAATGATTGCTATAACTTTTAAGCATGACATCATTTTCCTTCATCCCGTATCTGTAACTTAAGGCTCTGCCTGGAGTCCGATTCTTATCTCATTCCGATATGCATGTAACGGTTGACTATAGACTTATTATCGATTTTTCGAGAAAATATGACATAATATGTTGGTATAAAGATTTACAAAATGCACATTTGATGCAATCACTTGTGAATGTAAGTCATAATTTTGAATGAGAAAATTCTAACTTATGGAAATGTTTATGCTATTGCTAAATTTTATATTACTTATCGTAATGCTGCATGAACATATTGCAGTGAACAGTGATGATTGCGATGATGCAATGTACCGATACTTAAGCTACCCAGGATAGGCTAATAAAACTTATGCTTTAACATTGTTTTCATGTCAGACAAGTTGACTAATGAATTAAACATTAATTGAGTGGAAACATATAGGCTTTATTTCAGGCGTTTGCCAAGTTTGGCAAGATTTTCAAAAAAAGTTGGTAAAGATGGGGAATCGGCTACCAAACATTTGTGTTAGGATTGTAAACTGTCTGGTAATTTGAAGTTTCAAGTCTGTGATTGATTCCGGTTTAAACTACATGTACATGTACTACCTGTAGTATATTTGATGGACAGAGAGATTCTGTGCAAAGAAATAAAACATTAAACATTTCCATAAAAGACTTACAACTTCCAGTTCTGGTAAGCGGTGACCAATGAAATGTAAAATTTTCCTAAAAACAAAACAAAAAAAAACAGAAAAAAAATTTATTGAAAAGAAGAAAAAAAGTTTATTGGAGTCAATTTTAGTTGAGAGAGAGCTTGAGGGAGAGATGGGTTTGAAAGCCATTTTATATCTCTTACAGAGAGTGGAGAATGTGAATTTGTATCGACAGAGTTGAGAATTTACCGATTTACACATAAATGTTGACAAAAAGCTTTCAGGATTTGGACAGTAAGTGGGCAATCATAGTGATTTAGTGACAATCTAACTTGTAACAAATATCCTACAGCCTTTCCCAGCCACACACAACTTAAACTTTCCTTTTTCACATCTGAATTGTTCAAAAACAGAACGGCAAGTTTATAGTGGCACATAAATTTGCTATAAAGTAATTTTTGTTGGTCGCTTCGGACAGTAAATAGATAATTGTAGGTATATTTGCTGACATAGGTCTTTAACCCCAAAATTGGATATGCAGGATCATGTGGACGGTATTGGGAGTGAGAACGGCTCTGTCCCCCTCTGATAACGTACATGTCACATGGGCAGGGCAAACAAAGGTACACTACTGTCTGCTGACAGCTTCGCCAATTTCCCACTTCTCCGTAATCTGTTTCAACCTTTATTAGGTACATAAATACCGTTGCATTGTCACATCAAATGCTTTCCAAGCTTTGCCATGACTTTGAAGTTTCAACCAGTCCGAGTTATTCTTGTTTTCGGTAATAACCTACAGGCATTTTTTTTTATTGATTAGGAGCCCAAGTCGTTAGTGACAATAATTATTTTGACAATATTGTGACAACTTTTAGGGGTAGGCTTATTCAGTTTGTATAGGAATAAGATATTGCAAACGCTTAGAATGATATAAGATTTTACTAGCTTTTAGAAGCTGAATGATCCCGACTCTACTAGATTCAAGACTGTCAGTGAACTAACATGCAAAATTCACAAAGGAACATATATAGAGCTCGTAAACCACTGAGTCCTTTTTTTCCTCCCGTGAAAATATTCTCGTCTCGCTTTAAGTGAGATATTGCATGGCAGTTCCATTTTAAAAAGTTTGTCGATAGTAAATAATGTGAGTTTTATCACTGGCGGTTGTAACACTGGTGGGGTCTGCTAGTGAAAATAACCGTTAATTTGAAGGACTACAAATGAATCATATCGGACATATTTGTTGTGTTATCAGCGAGGGAAGAGAGGCGTGGTATTGGCTGTAGGGTGAGATCATGACTCTCGTCTTCATTCCTTGATGTGGTTTCCGTAATTCACCAATAATTCTGTATCAACAGTTGGACCAATCATTGCATCTTTGTACCACATGTGTGTATTCCTTAAAGATTAGATCAAAATCCCTCGATGATAATTAAAATTTAAAAAAAAAATATTGATGATGGAATGAAATCATATGATCCGATACAATATGTTCCAGTTTCCAATAATGCAATTTTCTTTTCAAAGCAAGTCTCGGTGCATGAAGATTTTTTTCCCAAAAACTTCAACAAATATTGTTATTATTGTAAATTAAAGAGTTGTTTTTATAGCCTATTGAACAAGTGGACTAAGGAATCTGGATGTTCGCGACGTAATGGGATGATGTGTTTGTTCGTAATTCTTCTTCGTTAGATGAGAACTGTTTACACCGTTAGCGGTATGGAGAAAGGACGTGTGTTTACATAGAGAAACGGGTCTAAGAAGTTTTAACCCTAGCTCGTTACACCAGTTACTTGGTAATTATCACAACGAACACCCCAGTAAAGTTATCTACCATAGTGAGTAAAGATAAAAGGAGGAAATATGTGACGGCGTAACCTTTGGTAATGAAGTAAATATGTTCCTAGCATGCTATAGATAGGGGAGGGCCTTTCATCCTGTCCCTCCGATGATTAAAAACACTTTCTTTTGTAAAATGGCAGACGACACCTTCAGATATCAATTTGAGAGCTACAGATTTAGCCGTAAATTGTAAAATTCTTTCCACTGTAAATTAGTGTGTCTAGATTTAGGCACGGAATAAATGTTACATTTTATGGCCAATACTTCAGCAGTTAAACTTGAGATCAAGACTTTTTTATTGCGGAGTCTTCGAGGTGGGGAATGGAAACTATGAAGCCTCTAAGTAAAGGAAGTATTTTTTTTTGTTTCGTGTTGGTGGGATCGTGGATGCTATAGCCATTGATAAGTAGACCAATAGCCACGTGTCTTGCCTTTTTCTGTTACAGTGAGTTAAGATTCCAGGTTAAAGATATATCTGAATTTCCTACTCGTTCGGAAACTGCCATTATAGCTTGCTGCGTGTTGCTATGAAGACAGAGCAGACCTTTCTCAGATCAATAACAGTAACTAGGATGTGACGGGAGAGAAAAACACCCTCTGTATAGCTAGACTAGTGAGAAATTCTAACACTGTTTCCTGACAAAGAATATGTTATATACTGTAGCTTAACAATGTCTGTAAGTTACTTTTTCTGGGGTACTCATATGGCATTGTTAATAATTGTTCTCTTTCTGAACTTTTCATGTTCAAGTTTTAGTGATACAGTTCGTGGTAATTTATTTCGATTTGTTTTGACATTTTATTCCTTGTTTTGGCAGATTTTTTTCTATTTTTCGTATTGTTATATTTCTATAATGTTACAATGGTAACTATAGCCTTGGTGGATTCCTTTTAATTCTTTTCATTTTATCAATGGCTATTTTATGTCTGAAGTTTATATCATAGGCCCATATTTTATTGTTTCCAAATGGGGTTTATATTAAATGAGTTCATGTGGACTTGCTGGTTACATTATACATGTGACCAACTACACTAGCACTATGTAATATCTTTTTTGCCAATCTGGGCATGACAAATGGCTGTTTTCAAGACAACCAGGATTGACATGTTTTCTGCAGCTAAAATGACTTAATTAACTGTTATCCGGGTTTCTGGGCTATTTCACCTTGTTTTTAAAAAAAAATGTATTGTATACGTTTTTGTACCCTGAAGAACACTGTCTAGCCGTATCCTGGTGGTTAGGAATTGTGGTGGTACGGCTAGCCTTGTCACAGAGAAATGTCAACCAATGTGGTCGGATATTGGATGTGATACAGCAGGGCAGACATGTCAGGACCGCAGCAAATGGTTGTTATGGTGCGTAATTGGTTTGGACACATTGGAACAATTAGACTGTATAAGATATCATTAGATATAAATTAGATGGACAGCCTTTCTGCTGTTTTGTCCCAGGAAGTGGATGAAAAGGATTACGTTTTTTTTTGCCTGTATAATATAAATGTTACCACCCCATCTATATGAACAGTCTGGGGACTTGTATGGGAAACACTTATCTTTGTCAAGACAATTGCTAATGAAATATTCATTGTGTGTCTAAATGGATTGTGATATCTCAGTTTTGTGGTTGTTTTATTATTGAGAACCGAGACTGTCTGATGAGTTAAAGGAGACCCACTGATTTCTTTATTTTTATCTGCAACTTGTAAATGTCGAAAGGTGGTGGTCCAATGTTCAACTTACTATTGAGCTAACATGTACACAGACCACAGTATACCTTGTTGTTATGATATGTTGTTTAAAGAAAAAGAGCTTTGCTGTTTAATGTTCTGATTGCAATTTTATTTAGAAAATTAAATCCCATAAAATATAACGTTGACATCCTATCTCTTTATGCATTATGCACAAACCCAACTTAGCTACCCGGTTTGATGATGATGGACTCTGTCTTTTTACATATATATTCCCTTCCATTCCTTTGACCAAGTCTACCCCCCCCCCCCCCCCCCCACACACACACACTTCCATGCTTTTGCTTTTAAACTTTTAAACAAGGCTTGGGCTCGAACCTGGGACCTTCGGAACACTAAGGGAATACTAGTACTCCACAAACTGAGCTAGCTGGTTGCTGATGATCGACCCAATCCAGTTTTGCTGTGTACCTACATGTATATTCTTGTATATTCTTCCATTAGATTCTGCGCTTCAAGAGTCTGAAACTTTTGGATGACAGGGGCCTATACATATCCCTATGATGGATTGTGGTCTAATTAATATCGCTTTAGTCTGTGATTCATATCATTGCACTGCATGCAAATAAAATTATCCAATCAAAATTTCATAACAACAGATAAACGATTAAGACACGTTATAAAAGCGGAGGTTTTGTGATGGCTTTGTTTTGGTATCGCCAGCTTTATTGCTGTTATCAGACAAGGCAATGATTATTGTTGTGTAATCGTAGAAGACCACACCATGTTTATTTCCAGTTAATTCCACCTTTTCATAGGGAACCCTCTATCATTAAGGCCTCCGAACAATTTCCCTATCCTAAAAAAATCTGTCATTCTTGAAAGGGATCCAGTCATTTTTCTCTTAGGTCTTTTTTTCTTAAAATTTTATTTTGTTTCAAAGTTGGTCTGCCATCTGTACCAGCATATAAGATGGCCGTTCCCTCCCTCATCGTTGGCTCAGGAGACTGTAAGCGTTTTAGTGCCGATGTCCAAATGTCAAACATCGGGTCCCATGGTGACAGTCATGGTTTTTCTGTTTGTAAGGGTGAGCTAAGTACCCTTGTCTAAAAACTCAAAATGGATTATTAGCATAAAAAAACTGGCATGAAGATTGTATTACAGTTGTAATCTTCCTCACTGTACAGACAGTTTAATTTGTCTGACAAAGGCCTATCATTGAGTGGTCTTGGAGGGTGTTCTATACATGGCTGAGGGTAGGGATAGAAAGGGTGTTACCATATATTGACAACATATAAGTAATATTTACATCTACCATCGTTTGTATTGGTTTTATATGCATTTTGTAGCACCTCTCTTGATATCAACTAGCTATATCACACTTATATCAATTTATAGTCGAAGATAGAGGACCCCCTGCAGGTTTTGCTGTTCAATGTTAAAGGTCCGCCAGTACACACAGTTTGAAGCCCCCAAATGTCCCCCTTAGACACCCGCCAGGAACACAAACAATATATATTATCGTCCATGCCAAAATTTCATCTACAAGCTCATAGGGATCATTGCAATATAAATTAGATAGGTTGAAAGTACTGTACTGATAACAAATGCATTTTTTTAGTCTGAGGTGCACATATTATCCCCCTATCACCGTCCCAAGCATTCCATAGGTTATGTGGATCCCGCGATAAATTTTCATGTTTAGATTTCCGAATATCTTGTTTCGAAATGCAGTTCTTGAAACTGTGCCAAATGATGATATGTTTGAATATAAGAATACATGGAGTAGAACATTTCCGCCAGAAGTTCTGCATTTCTGGACCTATATTTCCTTTCATAATCGTGTTAGCAGCAGAGAAATCACCATGGAAATATCGCCACAGTAACAAGTGTTAGCTGGTTAGGAAACCAATGAGTGTTTTGTTTCTGCAGAAGGAAGCCGGACAACATTCCTACAGCAAACTTGAGCCACAAACAGCATTTGTCAATGTCACTGAGATATGTCTTGCTTGTTGATCGCCTTAGCTAAGAGAGCATTTTGACCCAAGACAAATGCTTCCAAGCTTTCCTTGTAACCGAGCCTCTTTTCTTTCACCCAATCTCGCAGACTTAGCAGAGATGATAGAATGCCGGGGCTACAGGACCGTTCTGCTTTCATTGACATGATTTATCCCGTAAGGAAAACCTACGCATGGTGACCTTGACAAGGTCAAGGACGACCAGATATATATGTCATCAATGGCAGATTTTCATGAGCGAGCATTTTGTGCCTGACACATTGTGTGTTATTTTATTGTTGATTTCTCATCATAAGACTATTTGGATTACTGGTAATGAAAGTTCTCAAGCAGAGATGTTTAAATTCATTCTAGTATCCATTGTATACATTTCATTTTGAGAAAAAGGTGTGATGTTTGAACACTTATTTTCCGTTAGAAAATATCAGTCAAAGGTGGATCACAATTAATCTTCAGTTCTCATTGTTATATTTAGGATTACCGGGTATATCTTTCGGCATTCTTTCTCCCTTTCCTACGCTTTCTTTGTGTCCTAGCCGTCTCTTAATGTAGCCTCTGTATTGGTCGACAGCGAATTAAGACTGTATCAAATATCAAGATTTATGAAATAAGTAAATTAATGTTCCAGCTTTTTTAAATGCACAATAAGAAGACTCCAAAGATAAGTTGGTATTGCAACATTAACACCACTTCATACCTGTGTGAACACGGCCCCCTAACGACGAGACAGGTGAGAAGCAATGTGTACCTTTTTTCGTGTAAGGCCTCTGGGATGATCCCCGGAGTCTTAGTATGTCATGTTGTTCCCATGTCTTGTTTGACTCACCTAAGCACAGTGTTTATGTTTTATCCAATGACAATATCCAGTTTTTAAAACACAGAACAAAGATGTGAATTATAACGCCATCGGGACCTACAATAATATCCGAGGCGTGGAGGATACTTGGGTAGCTAAGATATGTACAGCTGCCTCGATGTTTAGAGGAGAAAACACTTCTTTTGTTTATCTATGAAGTGTATTTTTAAATCAAAGTGAATTTAGCTACTTATCTGATAGTAATGTTTCTCCTGAAATGCTTTATTAAAGAAATTTATAAGTATCTCATTGCTCAAATTTAAAAAAAACCAATTAGAAATATTTAAATTGTCTGATGTTACGTTAGGAGTGCAATCTCACAGAAATAGTACAGGCATACTTATGGTGATAGTACAGATATAGAAATCTGTGTGTGAACAAGGCTCCAATGTAGGAGGGCTATAACCAAAGTATTGTTTTATCCTAATTGGGAGTGGGGATGGATAAACTCATTCACCCCTGGTGACACATTTGAACATTTCCAGTTCAAAGGTTAAGTTGGACGAGCTAATTCATTATGAAATTTTAGGGTTGAATGAGTGAAAACTTGAAGTAGATATGCATGATTAATGGGGTGATACTAGGGCTATATACCCCAGGTAGTTATAGTTAGTACCAGGGCTATATTCCCCGGGTATTTATAGTTAATACCAGGGCTATATACCCCAGGTAGTTATAGCAAGTACCAGGGCTATATACCCCAGGTAGTTATAGCAAGTACCAGGGCTATATACCCCAGGTAGTTATAGCTAGTACCAGGGCTATATACCCCTGGTAGTTATAGCAAGTACCAGGGCTATATACCCCGGGTAGTTATAGCAAGTACCAGGGCTATATACCCCAGGTAGTTATAGCAAGTACCAGGGCTATATACCCAAGGTAGTTATAGCAAGTACCAGGGTTATATACCCCTGGTAGTTATAGCCAGTACCAGGGCTATACCCTGGGTAGTTATAGCAAGTACCAGGGTTATATACCCCGGATAGTTATAGCTAGTACCAGGGCTATATACCCCGGGTAGTTATAGCTAGTACCAGGGCTATATACCCTGGGTAGTTATAGTAAGTACCAGGGCTATATACCCCAGGTAGTTATAGCAAGTACCAGGGCTATATACCCCAGGTAGTTATAGCTAGTACCAGGGCTATATACCCCTGGTAGTTATAGCAAGTACCAGGGCTATATACCCCGGGTAGTTATAGCAAGTACCAGGGCTATATACCCCAGGTAGTTATAGCAAGTACCAGGGCTATATACCCCAGGTAGTTATAGCAAGTACCAGGGTTATATACCCCTGGTTGTTATAGCCAGTACCAGGGCTATACCCTGGGTAGTTATAGCAAGTACCAGGGTTATATACCCCGGATAGTTATAGCTAGTACCAGGGCTATATACCCCGGGTAGTTATAGCTAGTACCAGGGCTATATACCCTGGGTAGTTATAGTAAGTACCAGGGCTATATACCCCAGGTAGTTATAGCAAGGTCCAGGCCTAAAGTTATAGCAAGTACCAGGGCTATATACCCCGGGTAGTTACAGCAAGTACCAGGGCTATTTACCGCGGGTAGTTATAGCAAGTACCAGGGCTATACCCTGGGTAGTTATAGCATGAACAAGGGTTATATACCCCGGGTAGTTATAGCATGTACCAGGGCTATATACCCTGGGTAGTTATAGCCAGTACCAGGGTTATATACCCCTGGTAGTTATAGCCAGTACCAGGGCTATACCCTGGGTAGTTATAGCAAGTACCAGGGCTATATACCCCGGGTAGTTATAGCTAGTACCAGGGCTATATACCCTGGGTAGTTATAGCTAGTACCAGGGCTATATACCCAGGTAGTTATAGCTAGTACAAGGGTTATATACCCCGGGTAGTTATAGCATGTACCAGGGCTATATACCCTGGGTAGTTATAGCTAGTACAAGGGTTATATACCCCAGGTAGTTATAGCATGTACCAGGGCTCTATATACAAATGTACACCAGGTAGTTATACCCCCGGCATATCTATAGCAAGTACCAGGGCTATATACCCTGGGTATTTATAGCTAGTACAAGGGATATATACCCCGGGTAGTTATAGCATGTACCAAGGCTATATACACCAGGTAGTCATACCCCCGGCATATCTATAGCAAGTACCAGGGCTATATACCCCCGGCATATCTATAGCAAGTACCAGGCCTATAGCTATAGCAATCATCAGGGGTATATATTGTTATAACAAACATCAGGATCACTAACTACACGATACATTTTATATCTATCTGAGATATCATCGACCGTTTTGACTGGAGGAGAAGTTATTACAGCATGTTATGGCTTTTCGCTGCATTGAGGATCCACCCACATGTATACCCCGATATGGAATAAAGATTTCACCGTGATTTACTGTAGGATAGTGTAGAGGAAGTGGGGATACCTTCTGATAATTCACGCTGTGTAGGGGTATATAACTCAGTTACTCTAGGTGTCCCAGATCAGGGCAGTGATATCAACCTTATTTGTATAACAGTTCATGAGCAAAGAATCACACACTGGGTTACACAGCAACAGTGTAGGGCAAAAAGTGATCATTTAAAATCCTGCCTTTGAAGTTTCCATATTTCTGATAAAAGTGAGATAGCTTTATCTGCATTGTATTGTTGTATTATTGGGTGTACTATATCTCAAGGCTTCATAGCCTGGCCCGAACAGCATGGTCAACTTAATCAAATATTGTGGGACAATTTGTGAAGGAAATATGTTACTAGCATAACACTTTTTAGCTTGAAATTCACCATTTTAAGTCCTGTATATATGCATGGTTTTAAAATTTAAAAACTCTTAATTCATAAAATTTGTATCAAATGTGATTATCATTAAGCTTACCGAAAAAGAAATTGAATTGTATGCAATATAAAGTAATGGAAATTTAGGGGTATATTGGTCAGTAACATCCATTAAACCTCCGAGTCCAGTATCCATTGATATATGATTGATTCAATGTTGTCTTATCTGTTTACGTAACTTGACCGAGCACTGGTGACATTTCATTTAGAAATCTTTTCTATCTATTTTCTCGGATATGTTTTTGAACTTTATATAGTGTACCACTTCCTGTTGAGAGTTTCCCTTGAATATGAAATATCTATATAAAACGCTTCCCAAATACCTGTTTTTTGCTATGTGGACAAAAAATGTTAGCAGTGCACAGCGTTTAAAGTGACACTTTATGTGAGGGCTTTCTTTAATGTGGGTACATTTTAATGACTTCTGTCTCTAGAAGTTTTACCAGATATATGTCGGGAGCTATCTGAGTGAGGTGAATTCCCCAAGGAGACATCTTCGCTATAGTAAACACTCGGTCTATGAGCAAGAGTTCAACTTCATAAAACAGTTTGCAGCCGGATTGCGTTTGCCATGCATTTGTGTTTTTATTTAAGGGACGAATAAACGTTTAACAGAGTATAAACTTTTATAGTTGATAGTTCGGAAATAAAAGAACCATAATAAGTATTTACTTCACACAGGGAGAATTTATCAGAGAAAACACAGAGCAGAAAACAAGCAGAATGTTTAAGTTTTGATGTATTAAGATATAGGTAAAGAAATTTAATTGCTATAGGGAAGCATGTTAGGTACTTGTTGGGACCTTATCTAAGGGATATAGAATAGCAGAACATTCTTCAATGTACAGGTAGATAGACATAGAAAGGAATCGTATATAATGATTTTGTCTACATCCTCCTTCACAAATTTATCTCGGAAATGAATAAAATATGTCAAAACCATTTATCTTTGACAGCACAAGGATGAAAAAAATGTCAGTCTCAAGGTTCTTGTTTTAGTATTTCCTTTCCCCTGGCGTGTGGAAGCTGTCTGAAAAACATATCTGCATGTGGGACATAGAAGGTATCTATCACACTTGGTACTTGACAAATACCCTACGTCTCTGTCAGAGAGATGCTGAGGCCATTTTGGTTTCTCCGTAAACTGGTTTGTAAGATACTACTACTATACAGGCTGCAAACACCAAATACATTCTGGAATCTTTCAGTCGTAGTGAAAAATGGTTGGTACGCTTGCCTTTGACAGGCTGGTTGGTTTTTGCAGGTTTTAATGAGGAAGAGTGGGAATGAACCTTGTACACTCGCCCCATACATTAGCGAGAATTTGTGTGAACTCCCCAGCGCTAGTTATATCTCTCCCAGTGTGTTGGTATGTCCCACCAATACAACACGCCTGCTGCTCCTGATGGTTCCTGCACTTGTAAATAAACTCCATCCCTCATTGATTTTGACAAGACTTTGTGTCAGAAATTTGTCTTTTCCTTCAACCATGAAACTACATCATGTCTACCGTCCCGAGCACAGTCATGGCTAACCGACATATACAAAGACCGAAGAAGCACGGAGTGTTTTGAGAGGTTTGGAGTAGCTATGGCAGCAAGCTCTTGGCTGCTACCATCCTCGCAGACATTCATTGGTTCAGGAATAACGAAAAAACTTCATGACGGGAGTTCTTCTGCGTTTCTTTGTTTGTGGAAATATCTCATAACTTACATTTTTTCATTTGGTAATTATCGACAATGAAATATAATAAGCTGTAAGGTTTTCCTGTGTCTGCCCAGGAGTGATTAGCTGGTACATTTAAATTCCCCATCTCTCCTTCGCTTCAGCATTGTGCTTCACAAATCACATAAAGCCAGGACAATTACAGTGGGTGCAGGGGAATATTTTTCTGCCACATAAAAGGACAATCATGGCATATATTTGGCCGATTCTATTATAGCGATGTAAAGCAAATTAGCAGTGCCCCCTGTTAGCAGACAGTTATCATGCCGAGAACACATTCGATTTATTTTCACTCCTTTGTTTGGTCTGAAACCTGCAAGTGTTGATTCCCATGAGATTTAGAAACCTAAACAACCAGGACATGGATCAAAAGCTGTAGAGACAGAAAACAATTACATTGAAAACACAATTTAGAATATTGAATTATTTCAACAATTCAAATTGTATGTTTAGTTCTTACATTGATCGTAGAAAAATGGCAATTGTTTCATATATATTGATTAAAATATCAAATTATATGAACTATTGAAATTCTTCACTGGTCGGTTTAGGGCATATCTAGTTGTATAGTTGACACCCACTAAAGAAAATACATTAGTTGTTTCAGAGAAATTGTTTAAATATTGAATTATATAAACAATGATAATTTTATTTTTTGGCGTATAGCATAGAAATCTGAAAACAATGGATGATAAAGAGAGCATATATTTTTTCTATACCTACATATAAGCTTTACCCGGTAAATAACATTTTTTGTTTGTTCGTAGTGTTAATGTTAAAACAGAGAACAAAAGTTGTAGCTGTCAGTTGTCATTTTACTTAATTGCGGCTCTTTTTAAATTATTTATTACAAGTTAACACACTATGTGTGGAAAAAACTATTAATGCCTCTGTTAGACAGAAAAAAATCCATTCAAGCTTCTTCTTTATGTTGGTGCGGCAGTCGTCAGTCTCCAATACCATCTATTTGATTCCGCCGTTGATCGTATTTTGACACTTTCGGCTGGGTAGAGTGTTGGATTTTGCTGCCAGGGAAAATGTTTACTAATTTGTTGCTGGCACTGACATGCATGTTGGTCATAGACCCAGAGCGACCCCTGTCACACATACCTGGAAAGGTCAAATAAGCGACATAGATAGACTGATAAGTACTTTTTTTATAGATAAAAAGCCTGAGAATTGCTGACGACATTGGTGTCAATTCGAGACCTGTTTCCTAACTGTTGCCATGGTAATGGAATCTTTACACAGGGAAATGTTAGTCTGGAAACTAGAACCATGGCACTGATGTGTCCGGGGTGACCAAGTTTATCTAGGAATTGCTTGTTAGCCATTTTGTTCAGATTCTCTGGTTTGAATGCTTTACTAATTTGGGGGTAGAATTAAAAGTTTGTTGTTTGGATAATTTTATGGATCAGGGTTGGATAAGTTTGACCTGACTTTCATGTAGTATTGTGTGGAAAGAAACCATTTATCTGATGATGTTGTGAATGGTTTCTTGTTGTTTAGCCTCAGAGCTCATATTTCACAGACCAGATCCATCTTCCTCATGCAAACTGTTGGAATTTTCATTGAATTAATTATCAATATAAAACAAGGATTCAATTGACCTAATATACCTGATCTAAAATATCAACTAAAAGTCTCCTTTTTACCTAAATGATAAGCTTTTAGATATTCTTATACGAGTGTAACCTTAAATAAGACGTGGGTAGGTGTACATGCTAACCACTAAGCCCAGATTTAGGATACATGAAGGTTTTGTGTTGTGAGAGCGATTAAGAATGGCAGCCGAGGCAGCAGCCAGTGAAAGATATAAGGGAATCCTGTCCGTCTGTCAACACTGCACAGCGATGTGGGGTACAGCCCTGGCCAGGTATCTACACAATCGCTAGTGTACAACGTCTATGAAACCCAAAAAGTAAAGATTTTCTGTATAATGATGAGATATAAGTGCTAGTCCCTGTTCATATTCGTCGCCTCCGAATACAAAATCATTGCTGCCTCTAGATAGCTAATTACCTGTCGGTATGTGAAATAAAACCATCTTTTTTAACCATATACAATTACAAGTCAGGCAAAGCAATAAATTTAACAGAAAGTAAGGCAGAATCAAGGTTGAGGCTGACTGTTGAGGATGATTGCCAAGAATAGTACTTAAAAATAGAAGGGCAATCATTAAAAGAGAAAAAACGAAGATTTATACAGAATTTGCTTAAAAAATTTAACAATAAACTATAGGTCTTTAAATTCTCATTAGATTTTTGCCTTTTTGGAAATGTCAATTCTGTTAAAATTGATTCATCAATTCATTGGAAATAATTAATTTGAAATTGTGACGGGAGTACTTGCTAAATTGTTGATGTAATTCAATAAATTAATTCATTCTCATCCTATTAGATGGCCAATTGTTTGCCACATAAAATGTCCTCCCTTGCACATTGAGTGCGGAACAGCTTGATAATGGCATAAAAATGGCTATTTATGTTGCCATGTTTACCGCAGTTCTGGTACAAATGGAATGTGAATCACTGATTAATATCTGATAGCCAGGTGAACGGACGTTAGCAGATGCCTTCCTCACCATGGAAACATTTCTCTTTAATTTGTTTGTCCAAGGTTTGCATATAAGAGAATGTTTTTTTTAACAAATTTCATAATTAAATGAAAATTACAATGATGACCATAAAAAGGAAGCAAACGATACAAAGTTACGCATTGCAATCCTTGTTTATTTTCTTTGTCCCAGAATACATTTAATCAGTTGTTGTAGCGACAGAAATTACAAAAAGCAGATGGTGGAGTAGGTTAATGGCGGGGAGCTCGTAAAATCCCTGATTGTCTCCCTTCTCTGGAGGGTAATTTTCACGAAAGTTATAGTGTTTTTTATGCATAAATTATCCCCACCGCACCACAACTCAATTGCTCCCAGAAGGGACCTTGAGAGGGGACAATATTTCGGGTAGAGGGTATGAAGATAATACTTGTGACAGGGTATTACACAACTCTGAGGCAGGGATTTTGGAGAGTGATTATGACATGACAGACATACTTGTAACAAGGTCTTGCCAATAAATTTAACAGAATAGAAGATATTAGTATCTTCAGTACACATTATATTCATCCGTTATATGTTTGGTGTTAGTCAGAGCTGTACCCAATGATATTACACCACATCACCAAACATCATTGTTTCATAGTCATATTCACAGAGATGCTTTGAATTTATTTCTCTCCAATAAAGTTGATGAAGTGCTTGTTAGCTATACAGCCAGTAACAATGATTCACTACACAGTCTTGGTAACAATGATCATGTTTTATGGATCACATAAACACAAGGTAATAAAGACCATGGTTATCATACTCTATTTACTCTGCACTAATCAAGCACGCCACAGTTTGTCGTATTCTCACACCACAAGGGAAACTGCTGTCGATTCAAACACACAAACAAAAATGAATGATGCAAATTTATTACACATTTTCTATTTAATGAATAATGAAGATCAAAATGAAGCTCATTTGAATAAAGATACATGTATTATTAGTAAATTTGTAAACCATATTGGACCTTTCCTTTGTAGTAGGAGGGGTCAGGAGATGAGAGTTTGCCACCACAATTGACTTCGCGTTGTGTACTTTTAAATTGGGTACAAATGTACCAGACCCGTGACATGAAACACAGTGGCCAACAGTCAACTCCCAAACCCACCTGCCAGTTCTTTTCCCTTAGATTAGTCGAAGTGTTAGGAAAGACCCACAACAACACCAGAATAAAGTTTCTCTAATTTATTCAACAACGAGATCATTGGTTAACGAATAATAATTTAACAAAGGAAAACAATATCATACGGTGTAAAGCCAGTAGAAAAATCTAACTAAATATAACGGATAACAAAGGTAAACTGAAGATGAACCGAACCAAAACCGAATGCCTACATGACTGTGAATGACTAGATGAAAGACATTGTTTAACTGTTCCCAATATAACTCCTGTGACCCTATGTCCAGGTTAATTAATGCCTAGCAAACTGACCAGATTCTCATATCGGTCTCGCCTAACTATTAAACACTACAGATAGACTTAACTTTCAGCCTCCGAGATGGGCGAAACTTCCAACCCCTTCCCACAGAAACCTACATATTAAACATTACCTATGGGGTCCACATTATCTTGATAATCTAAACATAACACACTTCAGGATATAGCTAGACACTGGTATAGCAAGTAAAATCCCCACTCTGTGCTCTCTAAAACTACAGCATTGGACTTATTACATGATTATAAATAACAGACAGCTTCTGTTTTCAGAGCTTCAATACTACACTCCCTATGTTGGCCTAAGCATGCATTACCGCCGCAGCCTCGTTTCCGAAGCGCACGTGTCTACGATAGCCCCTTCATTCTAAAGCCACTCTGGTTTCAAAGTGTACCCTAACAGATCTTAAACATGCATATAAGCCGCTCTGTTTTCAGAGCGCAAAGCTATCTAACTAGACGTAAACATGCAAAGCGCCGCTCTGTTTTCAGAGTGTAAGCTATCTAATACCCCTAACCATGCATAAGCAGCTCTGTTTTCAGAGTGTCAGCTACACCTAACCATGCATAGTCGCTCTGTTTTCAGAACGTAACTATTCCTAACCATGCATAGTCGCTCTGTTTTCAGAACGTAACTATTCCTAACTATTTCTAAGTCATCCTGTTTTCAGAACGTCCCCTAACGCTAACAATCTTAAACTAACATATCGCTAACACCTCGTTTTCGAAGCGTAAATGCCTAAGTTAATTCACCCGTCTAACGACCCCTGAAACTCACCAAATCTCCGGCAAAGGAAAGGCACTGAAACGCACGTGTACGCGACTTATATAGCCCTCACCTCATGACCCCAGTGAACCCACCCGGATTGAATCCGAGAGTAACTAAAAGACTCAGCGACTGGCTCCGCCACTGAAGTCTTCGACCAATCACAGCGCGTATAACGACTGCCATCGGCTCACCTCACAAGATGGCCGATATAAACAACCCGAAGCAGACAAAAGTCAATACCGACACGATGTCCCCTCGTAAACCCTAGGCTGAACCCCCCAGAGTACTGCTAACTTGCGACTAAGGGTACGTACACCTAGTAAGAGCCAAAACCACTACAGGGTCGCCTGTCAATACCCAACACGATAGTATTACCGCATTACTGGCCAAGTCACGTACGACAGAAAAACCGTCTATACCACATACCTCCCACCAGAAGATCAAAGTAATTTTCTTCTAACAATTCACTTTGTCCAATCCCTGCCAATAAGTTTCCTTACTAATATCTCCTATCAAACAATACTGGCTAAGGTATTACACCTTACTTAGGAAAGTTATATATGTCAACAAAGTACATATTCCAATCAATACAAATATTTTGCCTAATAATGGACAGAGTATTTTTTTTCTTATACTATTTAAAACCGCGAACGCGTTACCTGCAAACGAAAAGATACATAAATGAGAATAAAATAAAATTATGTTATTTTGCGCGAACGCGAACCTAAAATAAAAAAATTGTCCAATGTCTCACAACAGTATGATAGGCTAGGGGCGCACACCCCTCACAAGTCCAAGGTGTCAAGGTCCTTGGCCGCCTCCTCCACCACCTGGTTCCGGGCCTCCTGTTCCCCCCGCTCAGCCAAGTTCCCAGGGCGGGGTGGCAGGGTGTCCCCGGGGGAACGATACTCCCGGTTGGGGACCACCACAACCCTCAACCCTCCCATCCCCTGGTGGTGGGTGGCCAGGTGCCTCATCCCCCTCTGGTGATTCCGGCCTCGCTCTCCGCAGCGGCTGCATTCATGCAGCCTTACGGAGGGCGAGTGCAGGCGGCTCCAGTGCCGGAGGTACCCCCCCAGCCGGCGGTAGTGTTGGGGCCCACACCCCTCCACCGGGCACACCATCCCAGCCGCCGGCCAAAGGGGCCTCTCCAGAGTCCTAAACTCTTCCAGCTCTTTCGCGTCTGCCACCAGACTCAGGAAATCTGGGTCTGACATGGTTAGATGGCTAGATAACTTTCTTTCTAAATAAATTTCTGAAACAAAAAAAAACAAGAAACTAATCATAGTTCCTCCACATCCTATTCATCTATACCCAACCCTCACTAGCATAGCCTGTATTGATCTCAATACATAACCACTAAATATACCCCACTACTTATTAAAAAAAATATTATTCCCCTACACTCAAGTACTGTAAGTGCCCAATAACCCTATTTACACTGACCACTTAAATACCTCCTTCCCCCTAAAAAAAAAAATCTACATTTTCTAAACTAAAATTCTGGCTTTACAACAAATCAAAATAAATTAAAAATTAAAAAAACAACTGAATTTCCTCTTGAAGTATTATTTTCAAGGCTATACCAGTTACAAATTTTTTTTATATTTTTTTTTTATTTTGTTTTCCCTCAACCTTCAAATTCTTTCAAGCTTTAGAATAATTTTTCCCAAGAAAAATAATTGAGCTCAAAAAATAAAATATTCACACATTACTATCTACATGCAACAAGTGGAACTTTTCCAATTATTGAATGAATTACACACAAAAACAAGGCAGATTTTCATCAGCCAAACACGGAAAACGGTACTAACCTTTATTATATATACACGAGACTTCGGCCGAAGAAATGGTGGTTTCAGGGTCAAGGTTACTTTCATTCTTGAATAGAATATTTGCCTCTATTTTGTGACAAAATCTCACCATTATAGAATATCTAAAACCTACTTAAAAGAAGTATAAAGTGTAAAAATACAGGTCATGCACCTATTGACATGCTTATTTTCATAAAACTATGGGGAGAACCTTTCTCGAGGTTTTATTATTCTCCCTGTTCTAGTTTTTACAGGTGATTTGAACAACTGAGGTGGGATTATATCCGGTTCGTCTGAAGACGAATCACTCAAGGGGTTGTCTTCCCCCTCACTAGAGTGATGGCCTTCAGACGTCTCCAGAGGAACCGGATCCACCACATGTGGCTCCAACCAGTTATGTGGGGGGTTTGAGCCTTCATAAGGCTTCAAATGGTCCACATGTACACTTATAGCTGTTGTACGACTATCTTTCTGTATTTTGTAGGTCAAAGCGGAGAGTTTCCCTACAACTAAGAATGGACCCGTCCAACCTAACTCTAGTTTCTGACCTGCCTTTGGAGGATACCAGCGCCACACCCATGTGCCTATTACAAACTCCCTTGATTTTAATTTTCGGTCGTATGTTTGTTTCTGGGATTTGGCAGCTGTATCTAGGTGTTTGTTAGCATACACAAAAGTCTCTTGCATGGTTGTTCGCAACCATTCAACGTACTCCAGTGTACACAAGTCTGTTTGTGACCCTGGCGCCCCACCTACCATGAGATCTAATGGGCAATCTACCTCACGACCCAACATCATTAGATTGGGTGTACAACCAGTACTTTTGTGCTCACTAGCCCTGTATGCCATCAAAATGTAGGGAAGATGATCATCCCAATCTAACTTTTCTTCCTGTGCATACATTGACAACATTTGTTTTAGAGTACGGTTGAATCTTTCAACTAAACCGTTTGAACATGGCCTATATGGGGTTGTTCGACTCTTTTTGATGTCTAACAATCTACACACCTCAGAAAACAAGTCGCTTTCAAACTCGCGACCCATGTCACTATGAAGTTGTAATGGACAACCTAGTCTAGAAAACACTTCTGTTACCAATTTATCGGCAACAGTGAGGGCTTGATGGTTTGGGACTGCAAATGCTTCTTTCCACTTTGTATAGTATTCACCAAATACAATTATGTACTCATTCCCATTTCTACTCCTAGGTAAGGGACCCACAATGTCTACAGCGGCACACTGCATGGTACTTCGAACCTTAAACTGTCTCAACGCAGATCTACCCCGACCAGGACCTGGTTTACACCTAGCACAGAGGTCGCATGATTTACACCACCTAGCTATAGTGTCTGTCATACCCGGCCAGTAGAATCTACGGCTTACACTTTCTACAGTTCTATCTCGCCCAAAATGGCCTGCAGTGCGATTTGTATGCAAATGCTCAAAAATTGTATCCCTAATCTCTAGAGGAGCTACTAATTGAAACAGAAACTCATGGTCACTCAACTTTTTCTGACGGTACAGTAACCCATTTTCTATCTCTAGCATTTCCCACTGAGCCCACAGACTCTTTGCATCACTATTAAGATGACTAATCTCCCTTTCCTCTGGTACAGAGTCTGATATTTTCTTTAACTCTAAAATAGGTCCTATTCCACTATCCTTAGTTTGTAACTCTAACATTTCATCCCTAGTCCATACTGGTAACCAATTACATTGATTTTCAGGGGCTTGCACTATCGGGCATACTGGCTGTGTAGACTGCTCACAGTCACTGTTTGCTTGGGATTCGAGGAGTTGTCTCCCCTGCTCTATATCAGATTGCTCACAATCCATGATTTCATGACAATCTGGACAATCTGATCGCCCGCACTTTCTGGACGGACGCCTTGACAATGCGTCAGCATTTCTGTGCTTTGTACCTGCTCGATATTGGATTTCATAGTCATAAGTTTCAATCACACTTAGCCAGCGTGCTAACATACCCTCTGCATTTTTGAAATTTTTCAGCCAAATTAAAGGGGCATGATCAGTTCGAATGACAAACTTTTGGCCATACAAGTAATGCTGAAATTGCCGCATAAATGTTACAACCGCCAAAAGTTCACGTTTGGTGGTACAATAATTTTGTTGGGCTTGGTTTAAAGTTTTACTGGCATAAGCGATTACTTTTTCTTCTCCAGATATTTCCTGACTCAACACACCCCCTATTCCAAACGAGCTCGCATCACAGTCAAGGATAAATGATCCTTTATTGTCTGGGAATGCGAGAACAGGTGCCTCTATTAACTTCTGCTTCAGAGTTTTAAATGAGGTCTCACAACTTTCGTCCCATGTAAATTCTACCCTTTTCCTAGTAAGCCTTGTCAAAGGAGCAGCTATTTCAGAAAAATCAGGGACAAACCTACGATAGTAACCTATCAATCCTAGGAAACTTCGAACTTCACCTTTACTCTCCGGACGGGGCCAACACTCTATAACCTTGGTTTTCTCTGGATCACAACTCACCCCGTTTTGCGAAACTCTATGCCCCAGAAATGTCACCTCTGTACGGAATAGTACACACTTTTTGGGTTTAAGTTTAAGATTAGCTGACCTAAACTGGGTGAAAACTAACTTGAGACTTGCTAAAGCACTGTCAAAATCATCGCCAAAACAGACTACATCATCTAGATAGCATAGACATTTCTTCCATTTAAGTGGACCTCCTAGGACCTTATCCATTAATCTTTCAAACGTAGCAGGGGCATTGCATAGCCCGAATGGCATTACGTTAAAATGGTATAAGCCTAAATGAGTTGAAAAAGCTGTTTTTTCCTTGTCTGCTTTATCCATTTTTACCTGCCAATAACCGCTAGCAAGATCTAATGTACTGAACCACTTAGCCCCATTTAAACTCTCCAGAACATCATCGGTTCTGGGAAGAGGATATGCATCCTTACGAGTGAGGGTGTTAAGACGACGAAAATCTACACAAAATCGACAGGACCCGTCTCGTTTTGTTACTAGACATACAGGAGAAGACCAACTACTCTCACTTGCTTCTATGACATTTTGTTCAAGCATTTTCTCTACCTCCTGCTCTATAAGCTGTTTCCTAGCAGGGTTCACTCTACGGGCAGGTATTTTTACTGGATGTGCAGTGCCTGTGTCTATTCTATGGGTAACACGGTTAGTTTGACCAAAAACACCTTTCTCATTAACAAACACATCTGTAAATTCTTTTAACAGATTTGATACTTTCCCTCTCTGAGTACTGGTGAGTTGGTCAGAACAATTATCTAACAGGGGTTGTAAATGCTCTGGAAGCCCCTCCCCGTCACTGCTGTTACCGGAAATGACCTCAGCAGACCTGCTACCTAACTTTTTATTGGCCAACCCGCTTATCTCAGAAAGCTCACTTTCCGTCCCTCCCTTGGTGTCCTTAACATCTACTTCCAAGACGTTGGTTACTGCCTGTATCCTACCCACAACTGTTCTTGATTCTAGATAGACATCTTTCTCTCCCAGATTTACTACTGAAACTATTATGCTAGGTGACTGGGGTTTCACTAAACATTTGGCAACCAAAATACCTTTATTTCTACTCTGCTTTGTTGGTTCCACAAGACCTTCATTACTTAACAACGGACGGTCGGCTTGACATACTAGAAATTTTTCTGACTGTGCAGGGACCTTAACTCTACCTCCAATCCGGATATGAGAACAACTGTAGGTTTTAAGCTTGATTAACTTAACTTTCCCTTGGCTGGTTTTCAAAGTCTGTCTTCTAACCTGGATACTACCATCATACTTATTAAGGAAGTCTATCCCCAATATCCCATCCAAACCCTCTAACTCTGCTACAACAAAGGTTTGTTGAAAGGACAAATGCCCCACCTGAAACTCTATGGTGGCCTGACCCTTTACCGTCAACCTTTTTCCGTCTGCTGACACAAGATTTACATCATACTTTGTCAACACCGCAGAACTAAACCCTAATTCACCAAATTTGACCTGGGACATAATTGAGACTGGCGACCCTGTATCCACTAAGACATTACAACCACCTTCCTGGGTTCTTAACTTGACGTACAGACAGGTTTCTACAGATTGTACACTGCCTAGTCTAATCGAAGTTTTACCAACAGATGTTTCAACATCTTTATCCACTATACTCTGTTGCCCCTGCTCTACTGCAGTTCCAAGTACCTGGGCTGAAGTTTTGGGCTTAACCTCAACCCCACCTATTTTCCCGACTCCTCTTGTGCATTTCCGGTCTGTGTATCATTCAACCTAGCAGCTAGAACGGGACAGTTTCTCCTAAAATGACCTTCCTGTCTACAATGGAAACACTCATAAGGACCTGCAGTCCAAGTTCTCCTTTGGGGCAAAGAAATACTAGCTAATTTCTCATCCAGCATTTTTGCAATGCTGTCCATGGTTATCTCCCCTTTGAACTCAGTACTAGTTTTGTCTTTATGTTTCCTATTTGAACTCCTCCCCTGGGTGTTTACAGCACAGACCTGATTAGTACCATCTGATGGTTTCTTACTTTTGTTCCCAACTACTGCCTCATACTCTACAGCAGAGGAGATCGCTTCCTCTAAAGTTTGAGGGTGACCAAATGTGACCTTCTTTCTTAAAGCAAAACAATTTAGACCTGTCACAAACTGGTCCACTACCTGCAACTCTAGGGAGCTATATGGAACCTCAGGATACGCTAACAACGCTAACCTGCGTAAGCTATAACCATAATCTGATGCTGATTCATCTTTCCCTTGACGTCTATTCCGGAACTCACACCGATAAGCTACACTACGCTCTTTTGGATTGAACCGCTGTGTCAAAACATTTCTAATAGCTTGATAATCGCTAAGCTGACCCACAGTGAGGTTACTTAACAGTTTTTGGGCTACCCCTCTCAAACTCATGCTCAGCTGCTGAGCCTTCTCAGAGTCAGTCCAGCCATTCCAGGCTGCAACTTGCTCAAAGTGGATAAGATAATCCTGCCAATCACTTGATTTCCCATCAAAAGTGTCTGGGGATTTCTCCTTCCTAGTTACTCGGGGTGATATCTGCCTCTGACCTATATCCTGCCGTTCCCGGGGCCTGTACATAAACCCTCTATCCGGCAAAGGTGACTCTGCCTGAGACCTACCCCCAGCAACCCTCTGTCTAGCCCTAGCTCTGGGTGTCCTATATCTCGACTCTTCCTCGGTATCACCCTCATAGCTATCATCTGTTTCTGTTTCTGACACATGACTCCAAGAAGGTCTACTCCTTCCTGTATGATATGAGGAATTGTCATTCCCCAGGCGTTCAGAGGAAGTTTGGCCAAATCTTCCCGAACTGTAACCTGGGGTTTCAGCAACATAAATGCTTCCCCTATTGACAGGAGTACTCTCTAAAGGAGCCTCAAATCTTACACTACGGTTAGAACGTCTAGGAGTTACATAACTTGAACTACTCTGTTGTAATCTAGAGTGCTGTCCTGTATATACTGGAGACATTTCCTGATCATAACTATGAGTATCAGAAAAGACATCCCCTTGATCTTGGGAATAAGAGACCCCAGCAAGGCTTTCCTCACTGTAACTAAGCAACCCTAATTCCCTACGACCTTCCCTACTCATACGATATTCATCTACATCAGAAGCTATGTCAGAATAAAAATGTTCCATATCGTCATCCATACCTAGACTCATTTTTATTGTTCTGTGTTGTTAAACCTTGGAATCTTTCCTCACTAATACGACTAATCCTGGTCACGGCACCATTTATGTAGTAGGAGGGGTCAGGAGATGAGAGTTTGCCACCACAATTGACTTCGCGTTGTGTACTTTTAAATTGGGTACAAATGTACCAGACCCGTGACATGAAACACAGTGGCCAACAGTCAACTCCCAAACCCACCTGCCAGTTCTTTTCCCTTAGATTAGTCGAAGTGTTAGGAAAGACCCACAACAACACCAGAATAAAGTTTCTCTAATTTATTCAACAACGAGATCATTGGTTAACGAATAATAATTTAACAAAGGAAAACAATATCATACGGTGTAAAGCCAGTAGAAAAATCTAACTAAATATAACGGATAACAAAGGTAAACTGAAGATGAACCGAACCAAAACCGAATGCCTACATGACTGTGAATGACTAGATGAAAGACATTGTTTAACTGTTCCCAATATAACTCCTGTGACCCTATGTCCAGGTTAATTAATGCCTAGCAAACTGACCAGATTCTCATATCGGTCTCGCCTAACTATTAAACACTACAGATAGACTTAACTTTCAGCCTCCGAGATGGGCGAAACTTCCAACCCCTTCCCACAGAAACCTACATATTAAACATTACCTATGGGGTCCACATTATCTTGATAATCTAAACATAACACACTTCAGGATATAGCTAGACACTGGTATAGCAAGTAAAATCCCCACTCTGTGCTCTCTAAAACTACAGCATTGGACTTATTACATGATTATAAATAACAGACAGCTTCTGTTTTCAGAGCTTCAATACTACACTCCCTATGTTGGCCTAAGCATGCATTACCGCCGCAGCCTCGTTTCCGAAGCGCACGTGTCTACGATAGCCCCTTCATTCTAAAGCCACTCTGGTTTCAAAGTGTACCCTAACAGATCTTAAACATGCATATAAGCCGCTCTGTTTTCAGAGCGCAAAGCTATCTAACTAGACGTAAACATGCAAAGCGCCGCTCTGTTTTCAGAGTGTAAGCTATCTAATACCCCTAACCATGCATAAGCAGCTCTGTTTTCAGAGTGTCAGCTACACCTAACCATGCATAGTCGCTCTGTTTTCAGAACGTAACTATTCCTAACCATGCATAGTCGCTCTGTTTTCAGAACGTAACTATTCCTAACTATTTCTAAGTCATCCTGTTTTCAGAACGTCCCCTAACGCTAACAATCTTAAACTAACATATCGCTAACACCTCGTTTTCGAAGCGTAAATGCCTAAGTTAATTCACCCGTCTAACGACCCCTGAAACTCACCAAATCTCCGGCAAAGGAAAGGCACTGAAACGCACGTGTACGCGACTTATATAGCCCTCACCTCATGACCCCAGTGAACCCACCCGGATTGAATCCGAGAGTAACTAAAAGACTCAGCGACTGGCTCCGCCACTGAAGTCTTCGACCAATCACAGCGCGTATAACGACTGCCATCGGCTCACCTCACAAGATGGCCGATATAAACAACCCGAAGCAGACAAAAGTCAATACCGACACGATGTCCCCTCGTAAACCCTAGGCTGAACCCCCCAGAGTACTGCTAACTTGCGACTAAGGGTACGTACACCTAGTAAGAGCCAAAACCACTACAGGGTCGCCTGTCAATACCCAACACGATAGTATTACCGCATTACTGGCCAAGTCACGTACGACAGAAAAACCGTCTATACCACACCTTACTCTATATGGAGTTAAAAAAAATGAATTTTATGTAAGGTAAACTAGACAGGTTAAATCATCTTTTTATTCATGGTTTGATAATTTATATGATTTATTTATCAAAATTTCTGAAATTTGTGTAGAAAAGTGAAACTAGAAACTAAGATCTGATATGTTCAGCACTTGATGTTGATCTAGAATTTACAGACGTCTGACTAAGATGGTGGATATCGTTGTCAAGTGGAGATAGTTACGAACAAACAGAGCTCAGGTGTTAAGTGTCAACTGGTCTATTAGCTGTAATACATGTATCGACTGCTCTGTGTGTAAACTCTATCAGACCAGTCTTAGTGGCCAGACAAAATATTTACTCTTCAATTTAAAAGACACTACTGCATGCCTGCAGACTTTAGCAGCTCGGCTATGTTGTCATGGAGAGCACCGTGCAAGCGCTGGTGATACCTAGATATACAAGTAATATGAGGTTTCGTTTTCACCTGACTACCTGTATCTATCCAAATAAGGAAAATATGTGCGGACGGCAGTGGTAACGCCTGTACATTTTTTTTCTCCAAGAATAAACTTTACACCTTTAACGAGGACGAAATTTACCTACCTAGAAATGTGTTAATGAGACCTTTGATGTTTCTCCTAAATAAATCTTTGACAGGTGATTAAACCCCGACGGGAATATGTTGGTATCGGAGAAATCACAGCGATCAGATTGCATGACTACAACTTAGTGAAGATGAGAAGGTATAGATTTCCGTGCAGGGGAGAGAATGATGCACTTTTACGGGACGTATTTAATGTAAATGGACACAAAGTTTTCAGTACATGTGATAACACCATTGTCAACTTTGATTTATCAAAATGGCTTTAATTACGATCTTCTTGTACTGTTTCGTATCCATAGTGATTTGATACCCGGAGAGTGTGAAGTTTTCTCTCGTAGGTTTTTTATCCTCTCTATCTTTATTGTGTTATGGTGTAAACAGTAAAAATTAGAAAAGAAAGAAATGTAAAAAAAACAAGAGATTATCAGGAAATGGCCGTGTTGCCACATAAACATTTTCAAGAGCGACAGTTAAAATTTTAAGCGTACACGTAAAGTATTTTACTATTGTTGTCAATGTAAAGGGTGTTTGTATGTTTTACTGATCCAGTCGGCATTAGAATTAAATCTATTTTACGACTTTTTTTATTTTAAATTTAAGTGTTTTTGAGCAATTCATTGTTGATTGATGAGCATGTCATATGTTCGAGAGATTTTTTCACTTTTAAAAGGATATATTGAAGATTTGAGTTTAAAGTTTTGCCTGAAGAAATAAGTGTCCTTTGAGCAATGTTGGATGATTAAAAGTCTAAATGCATGTCACTTTATCTTGGTTAATGGAAAAGATTACCATATCTTAGATATCTAATATTCTATAATCAGAATCGGATTAATTGAGGAAGACGGACCAGCCTTGGAATTGAAGAGTTTTTTCATTAATTTGGTATTAAGTTCTATTTAGTGAAAATTCAAATTCTGTCGAATGTATCAATCGGTTGTTTGTCAGGGTGACATGGAGGGTGAAAGATGGCTTTGATGAGCGGTATGTCTGCTCGGTTACGCATGCTGGTCAATTTGACAGTGAAGGAATGCCGATGAATAAATTTGAATTTCTCGACAATATAAATTTGTCTACACAGAGGTGGTAATCTGTGGTATCAGTTACATTGCTGTCTATGAAAGGGAAGACTAAACAGGGGTAGACTACGACCGTGATATAAATCGTTGGAGCAAAATATGATATTGCTACCTGACAGTGCGTTCTGGACACCTGGTTAGCGGGGCTTTGATCTTTTCATGACCGACAGAAATCTCCCGTGTCAGGCTTTGATACTGGTGACAATACTCGCCAGGGATTCGACTCCTCACTCTCCATTTGTAGATAATACTGAAACTTCATGACCAGCGGGGAATTGTCATCTTTGCCCTTTTTTCTTCCTTGCAAAAGACGTGTACCGATATGATCTGAATTAGATCTCTATTAATACTATATGGATCGGAGATTAGCCGTAATCTTATTGAAAAGGTTTGACAAATATTCTAACATGGATGTTTTTACATTCAGAATGTTTTATCAGAATTCACATAAGGATTTCTTTGTATGCCGACCACATAACCGGAGGGGTTCTTGGATGTAGTAATCCCCTATTTCTGACACTAGACACGTTTATAATACTAGCTTACACAAAAAGGGACTTTCTGGCCAAGAGTGCATACATTTGTGTCCTTTGTGATGTCAAGATCAAAACTAAGGTCATAGAGGTCAGGTCATTCCTGTGTGAGGTCATCACTTTATATGACTGAAGACATTAGAACAAGGTCATTAGTGTCAACAAGTTGATCACTTTAGAACCCTCTCACCCCTGTATAACTTCAGTAGACTGTACCATGGATGAGTCTATTATAGTTTACAGCGGTGAAACGGTTAATTAGGGTAGAATCAATGACCGACTTACGAGTGCTACAACTCAAAACCTTCCATAATATGATCAGGTTGTTTTGCTAGAATTGGTCCCAACTTGATCCTTGTCAGTAATGTCATCTTCAAGGTCATCAGCTTCCGAACCAGGTCAACATTGAAGTCGCCATGGTAACGACACATTTTCTTTCTGTTTTTGTACAGCCCGCCTCTGTTTAGTCTGAACCCCAGTCTTTTCTGGCCTATCAAAACCCGCCTCTGTTTTAAATCTGAACCCCTGTCTATTTTGGCCTTATCATTTGGTCCTGGCATTTCCCAGTTAAGTTATAATATCCTATCCCTACAAACCTGTCACCTGTGTAAACCGGACAAAGCTTTTGGCCCCTGTGGCTTCAAGTTTTGACAAACTATACAGTATTTGATAAGAAGCATTTGATTCCCACAGAAAAATTGTAAGACTTTGATATTTTCATTAAAAAACAAAAATGAGAAATCGTGACCATTGAAGAAAGGGAATCCAGTTTTAATCAAGTTGATTTCTTCAATAAGAAAACAGCGTGAAGAAAAATTCTCTGGAGTAATTACAACATAATGTATACATAAGCTGGCCTCTCTTTTACAACACAATCTGTAATACTGCAGTAAATATGGAGACACCTGCAGAAGACCTGAGGTATAATACATTGACTGGTTGTGTGGAAACAACTGCAGTGCCTAGGTGTTTTATGTTTTGGTGGCCCCTTTGATTGTCTTCATGGCTGTTAAACTTGAGTGGCCCATCATTATAGAATGTGTGAGTATTTCATCTTTAGTTATCATCTTTGAGCCTTGCTGTTGGGCCACCATTCAAATTTTCATGATATGGTCTCTTGATAAAAAAGTGTGTTGGGAGAAAATTGGCTAAACTGTGAATAATAATAGATATATAGATATTGATGTTCACACAGTATGAAGGAAAATGTACATGTAGGATTAAAATACTTAACTGCTCTTGGAGTTTGCCTGTGATCTTGGAATTATTTTGAAAATTTCATCTAGTTTAATTTTCCATGGCAAGTCTTGTTGCCTTAGAGATTATAGTTTAAAAATCCTAGGAACACTTGAATTGAAGATTGTAAATAAGGTTTGTGGTACAATTTTATAATTATCTCGAGATTTTACAAGTGGACAGCATTATAGAGCATCAAGGAATTTCAGCATCACAAGAATATTAAAGATTTTACTTATAAAGCTGGGAGAGGGATTGGTACGGTGATGAAGTGTATTATAGAACCTCTGACAGGGGTGGTCTGTACAATCAGTCTAGTTATCAAATGTCGCAATTTCTTTTGCATATGCATGTTAAACGCAGAAAATATGCTGACTACAATTGTAAGATATGATTGTCACTTAGAGAGTCACATGTCAATGGCCACTAGCCTACAGTGATAGAGGTGCATGCTGACTGCAGATGAAGCAGATTCCCCCATTATAACTAGACATTTCACATTTTCTACAGAATTTATTAATGTCTTGAGAAGTTTTTAATTTACGGTCAATAAAAAGATAATTATGAAAATTGTCTGTATTAGAGAAACATCATCATTATCGGCCACTATGCTGTAGCAACTGTGATGTAATTTTGTCTGCGTTTTATTATTTTTCTGTGATAATTGCAAATATGGATCCAATGTCCATCGAGTGTCACAGACTTTTATGCATAGAATCATGTCTTTTTTGACATTTCATTCAATCTTGAGTGTTGTCTGTAAAATCGGTTCGGTTAGCTGTTAGGACCCCTAGGGATGGTGGTAAGGGGTTGTCAGTGATGGGAGGTACAACGCTATGATCATTCAGACATAAAACCTTGCATTTTATGGCCAAATAATGATCATGGACCTTGCTTTGGGGTGTTTCACTAGCCTGTTATGCTGCTGTTAAACAATGATTGTTTTAGAGGCTTAATCTCTCCGCTCCAGCAAGCTATATACATTTCAAAATGGTGACAAGTCCAAACAGGGGGGATGTATGCGGAACACTCTAGAGACATGTAATAAGGAAAATTCAGGTTCATGTATACAATCATGGTGTAGACGAACGGTGGCATAGCATAGACAATCACAGGGAGCATGGCGTAGACGAAAGGTGGCACAGCGTAGACAATTACAGGTAGCATGTCGTAGACAAAAGGTGGCACACCGTAGAAAACCAAAGGTAGCATGGCATAGACAAAAGGTGGCACAGCATAGAAAACCACAGGTAGCATAGCGTAGATGAAAGGTAGCATAGCATAGACAACCAAAGGTAGCATGGCGTAGACAACCATAGGTAGCATGGCATAGACAAAATGTGGCACAGCGTAGAAAACCAAAGGTAGCATGGTGTAGACAAAAGGTGGCATGGCATAGACTACCATAGGTAGCATGGCGTAGACTACCATAGGTAGCATGGCGTAGACAACCATAGGTAGCATGGCGTAAACAAGTCAAGAAGTCTCACAGGTAACAGGTTACAACTGATGAGTCCTGACAAGTCCTGGATAGATTCTGCCTGGCAGTAACATTAATTTACTCTCAAGGAGAGCAGGCTATGTCTAAGTATCACAAACATTATTGGGTTCTGCAAACAGAATGATTTTGTCTCGAGGAAAAGTGTAGTGTGACCGTATATACATGATAGTGTTACTGCGATTCTGATACAAGACCTTTACTATGACTATTATGTATAGCAATCTAAAAAACAGAATTATGGCCTCAGTTTCAAAATGTTCCTAATATAAATTGATCCTACAGTTAGAAACGTAGGAAACTCTTCAGCAATATGTTCAAAGTGGAAAATCGGAGTTAGGAACATGCATATAGGTGGCCTATATAGTATTAGTTGTGAGAGATTGGGGGGGCCCCGGGGGGGACCAAAAAAAAAAAAATGGTGGACAGGGGAAATGAGGATTAGTAAAAGGATTTTTGAGAGTTTAAGTGAACATATGCTATGGAGAATTACTCTTTGTCAAAATATGTAAGAAATTCAGCATTGATTTAAGGATAAATGTATGTCGTCCTAGTGTAAACCTGGGTTATATCAGGTTTTCTTTCGACATGTCTTTCTTCAGTTGGCATCTTTCAATTTTTTTCTAAACAGATGAGTTATTTTTGTAGGCATGCTATCAAATTAAATAAAAAACAGACACAATTTCAAAAGTTAAACAGAAAACTGCAGATAATTGGTTGCATTTTCAATATGAAACATAATTTTTGTTCCAAAATTGGCTGGCAGGAATTCAGAATGATGAATAATGGCGGAGGATTGAAGTTTATCCCGGCCCCCTCCCTGGCTTTACATGTTGCTATTCAGTTAGAGATTTCTGTTGTCTACTTTCACCGGAACATATATGTCTCAGGTGAAACATGGCTGCATCAAAGTGGCCATAAATATCTCTAACTAGATTGGAAGGTGTAGCAGAAAAAAGATTGAGTGGGGAGAAAAATCATATTTATGATAAGGTGATGGGAAGATTTAACTATATGTGTCCGATGATTGGTAATATACTTGTGGAAAAAATGCAATGATGAAAATTTTGCTTACTGCTTTTGTTTCTGGATGAAAATTTTATTTGCTAAAATAGTATGAAATGTAATGAAAAGAATCACGAAATTCTTTCCTGCTCTTAATAGTAATTACATAATAAGATATAGCTCATTACATGTACATTCAAAATCAGATGAAGTATGAACTCATATTCTCTCTCTTTATAAATAACAAATATCAATGTATTTTGTGTATCGTGCTGTTTTGAAGTGGGATTACACATACTTTGTATACTTGCGCTGTTTTTAGGGAGCATACTCATTGAAGAAAATCTCTATAAGCTGTATGTACTGTAATGCTCACGGAGCCCCCTCATCAATGTATCATTTCATCGTTTAAGTTGATCTCGGGTACTAATTAGAAACTACCAGACATGAAGTATGTATAAGCTATAGCATCTACTCTGCCAATAGATCATATAAAAAAGTTTTAAAAAATTAACAAAAAGCTGCAGTATGGGAGTGAAAAGCCAGAATGGAGCCATGTGTTTGGGATGTTTTTGTGATGTAGCTGAAATCACATCCATCTCATCCTAGCTTCGCGTTATCAATATATCTAATTGAATTTGCAAAAAGATATTTCGCCGAATCACTGTCAGTCCTGAAGAGGTGGGTTTTTGAATGACTATCAAAATGGCTGAATGCACTCTTCTCGCTCTTTGATGTTGCATGAATAAAATTTTGAATCCACTGACGTATTTTATTTCTCTTATCGTCCTAAGTGTGAAATCCGCTGATATTTTTTTCTGGAGTGGATGTATTAAGGATAAAGCATTCCATGTGTATACTATCTGGTGCCGTGATCTAGCGAGATCATCATCTCTAGGAATTGTGACGGAGCAGCTCCGGGCAACACCTGTCAGGATTTAAATGTTATATTTGTATGCAAGGGCAGATACAACACTCTCACGTTTCAGTTTTTGTGTTTATTGAGGATTTTTTTTTAATTCTAAAATTATTGTTTTAATCATTTGACCAAAATTAAAAATATTTTGCTGAAGTAAGTTCAATAACAACATTTGCTGTTTCGTTGAATTTTGTGTAAATAGTGGGTAAATGAAATGCCTTACTCAACCCTTGGTAATTTGTTAACTCTTACAAACTGTTTTGGGGAATTATTTCTTTATAACAAAAGAAAGACTGTGTATTATGTCTTCTTCTAAACAGAAATACATTTGTCACAGAGATTTCCAGTTTTGACAGCCTCTCAAAAATATTTATTTCCGGAAGCTTTAAAATCTTCAGCAAATAAAAAGGTTCAAAAAATTCTATATCCAGCTCTGTAACTAAATTCTGCTTTATTCTTAAGATATATGCAACTTTTCATTTAAAAGAGAAAGGAAGAAGAAAAAAATTCTTTAGCATTTTCGGCACTTTAAATTCAAATAATGGCAGATAACCATCAGTGAGACAGAAAGATACATGTAGATGGGTGTATTACACAGAAAAATAGTGTTAGAGCCTGTTTTAGGGTACACCTTCAATATCTGATGGCAGATCTAGATGTATATCCCCGTCTATATCACAGCGATGCATCGTTTAGTGGGTGTAGCTGGCCCTACATGTATATGATACTAAATGGTGTTTTCATTTAAATTTGAACACCTTTATGTAAGGGGTTTAAGTAAACATTCTTGGGCTAATGTGTTGGAGAAAATGTGCAGCAGCGTGTTATACAGCAGGGTGTGTGAACACAGAAGACACTATTCACACAGACCGCTGTTATCTGTTACTTTTTAATATTTCCGGCATTATGTTCTCACAAGATGCATTTCTAAATTGCGGAGGACATCGATCAAAAATCAGATAAACTTCTTGAATAACGTGACTGTCTAGAGCATTATGATCATGTTATGTCAAAACCTTTAAGCATACGCTGTAACTGTAAGAAGTCACGGCCGCTGTATCTGTCGTCGACGTTTTTACGTGGATTTTAGAAACGACTACGCGTGTACAATGAAATGTATATATATGAAAACTTCAGATGTAATTAAAGAAATTTTGCATAATCACTTCTATCTTGATCATGTGTACACTGCGGATGAACGCACATCCCGTAGACCCTTCAGTCCATTGTCATAGTCGATCACATCTCGTAACTTGATACAACAGACACTGTTTTATGAATACATTGAGAAATTTCTGGGGACCAATGAAACATTCATGACTGCAAAATCTGTAATGGAAAATTGGACGTCGTGAAATGTGTCGTTGGCGTGGTAATATGTAAGAGAGATGAACAGGATCAGAGAAGCGGTTGCACAGAGCAATGGGGGTATACTCTGTCACTGTGAGTTAGCATAAACGATCATGGCCAAATAACCGCTATAGCCATACACTCAATGTATTGTCGTAAAGTGCTGGACTCCTCAGGGCTTAGGTTAGGATTGGAAAGCGATAACAACCTATATTGATAAAGACCTAGGGAAGGATCGTAGGTGGCAGAGTTCTAGGATATTGTGATGGAAATCTCTACCTGATATGCACTTATCTTTATTTGGTGTATTAATTATAATCCATCATGGCCATCCTCCTTCCGTCAGCTATCGATTTTGCTCATATCTGCTGGTCGTGTGAGGTTGTTTCCAATTTCAAAACATATCTTTGCATCAATGTCATTGAGTTCTCCAAACATGAGCAGACTGATCATATAATCTCCTTACCCATTTGAATGTAATGATGATTGAAGTTCAAGTGTCATGTTTTGCGAGAAATTTGGATGGTGTTTTGAAAATATTGCTTAGTAACATGCAGATGTTTTTTCCTGAACATCACATTATTGATATTTCAATAGGAAATTTTCCTCAAGAATCTCTGAATTTAATGCGATGAAATCAAATTCTTTACTCTGAAGCTTCTAAATTTGTAAGAAAAGCTTGCTTCAGTATTTTTATAGGATTATATGTAATTTATTAAAGCTTTGAAAGTTGATTTAATTTGTCTGACCCAATGCTCAAAAGAGCCTATAGTTGGCTAGTTATACTGCCCCATATACATGTGTATAATTAAAATTAAAATTTAACTTGTTTTAAATTCCCTGCATTAAGTTGAAATGGTTAAAAGCTACATGAAATGCTCCATTAGTGTTAGGTCTTAAGTAGAGGCAATAATTCATTGAATTCCCGTGGTTATATTCCAGCAATTATGATAAGCTGGGGGAATTTATCTGGGAATAATTGATATATTTTTATATAAAAATGATAAATTGATGGGAATCACGCTTCTAAAACATTAGTGTCTATATGGCCGTTGTAGATTAATACTTTTAGCTGTTAATATACTCAGCGCATCTGTACTATATATTTTTGTATGTTATGTCCTACGGCCAGATTACCAGATGGGCTCCTTCATCTAGAATATTACATAGATATTGAATTATTCAGAAAAAAAATTCATTCTAATAATTTTGATCTGGATGTCTGATTCCAAGTTCTTTACTAGGTTGAAATAAGCTAGTAGTAAAACGCAGTCTGAGAAATTCTTCATAAAAAGGAGCTGGTAGCCAGTCAACCAAATTACTTTTAAGTCCAATATTTAGAAACTTAAACATGTAGTTGTGAAGATATCATATAATTTCAGACTATGTGGAGTTAATTATCCATTAAATTAAGAAACTAGGTCTCGTAAGCTTAGAAGAGATGTTTTGGGATGCAGTATATTCTCATTGGCTGCAGCTTTTCTAACTTAATATATATAAATAAAAAAAAATTGTCTTCGGAGGCAAGCTATCTGTCAGAAAAGGTAAAGGGTGGTCCTTTTAAACATTGAGTTTCAACATCCTGATTATAGCTGTATTTCATGTGTTTTGGAAACCGTGGAGGTCAGGTGTGTGGTTGTCGTGACAACCGTGCTGTGTGTTACAAGGACTTTTAGGATGCACACTTACATGTTTAAACAACAAATGTCAGCTAGAGTTTATGTTGCCGCTGAAAATTCATACATTAAAAGCAGATCTCTGGAACTCTTAACAGCAGAAGAGGGCTTTTGTCAGAAATGGAGCTCTCCTGTAATGAAAGGGAAAAAAAACAATTGAATTGGTAAATGCCATTGAATTTCGATGCATAGAGTAAATTAAGTATATATGAAATATTTACAAATAGTCAAATTTGTTATGGTGACAAGTTAATGAAAAATTTGATTTGACAATACTTTGTTTTGGACAAATTTATGTCTTTGTAGACATGGACTAACAACTTTTCTGATGGCTACCATATACCAGTAGTGTGTGACAGAAATTAGACAGATACATGTTGGTGATCTTAGAAATGCTTTTACTAGAAAACTTCAGGAAATTTTATTTTCATGACAAACATTCAATGCTTCTCAAAGTTTTTAATTTTGTTTTACAGAAGACTTCAGCATAGAGTTTAGGTTGTTCTTTTGCAATAGGACAAAGATACAGCTTATAATGTTATTTTGTTGGAGCGAAATCACCAACAAGTTTCTTTATAAGAAGCAGTTAAAGAGAGACTAGTGGTTTTGTGGTAGAGGGATAGAATTTATCTCCTACAATGACAAATTATCCCTGTCCTGGCTAGTATGATAGCATGAGGGCAGATCAGTAACATTAGCAAGATATAGTGTTTTAAAGAATGCCCATTACCCTAGATTACCAAGTCATCAAAACATTTTTGTGAACCTGCGGTGTCTAGGTCATCAAAAGGTTTGTGAAGGTCTTGGGTGTCTGGATTGTCAGGGTGTTTGTAGATTAGTAAGATATAGGGATGAAAAATTCCGAATGGTATGTAATAAAGACTTTTTTGGGTGGGGTAGAACAAAATTTCTCCCAAGAGCTAGGATCCCAGTGTAATGTTGTCTAGGTACTAATGTAACAGTGATTGCCATGTGTTGCAATTCTTGACTTCACTCCAGATACTTTAAGGTTAAAATAAAAAAAAATTGAGTGAAAAGCATTCCAATTAAAATGTTTTAAGTGTCACTCGTTGATGAAAAAAAAGGCTAGGTGTATATATATATATGTCTGTTTTGGATTTTCAGTTTACTCCTACTTAAAATATTGATTTGTTGCCATTTGCCTTAGATCCATCTTTGTTGGCAATGAAGTTTGTGATAGATCTGGAGTTGATGACAATTTTGTTTGACAGAAACCCCGAAAGCCTTCTGGTTTCAAATTGAAAAATAATATAGCCAGTCATGGTCGCTTTGTCTTATAATTATAATGAGCCATTAACCTGCAGAATTTGACATTTATTCACCTATGGACTTTTCCCCAGCCACCTGTCAATCACATCATACTTTTGGGATTTTTGTTTGCTTCTGAATGTGCTTTTATTTAAATGTTATATATATATGTGACATTTTACAGGTTTTATAATATTGGATTCTAAATATAAGACATTTTCACAAGTGTTTGCAGTTTGGGAGAGAGTATAGATAGTATGGAGGGGGTGTAGGGGGGGGATAATCATTTCTATATGGTCTCCAGGTATACCTGTGTAGCAGACATTGTGATTGATGGGCTGATAGCACTAAAGCCATCACTGGCAAAATCTCTAAACAGTGAAGATCCTGATAACAATGTCAGTGTAAGGTGGATCCAGGGCCAAGTCTGGTGCTGGTAAAAGTTTGTGGAAAATTTTACAAAAACTCTTAAACCAATGCAGCTAAGCATTTAAAAAAAAAACTCAAAACATACAATGATGACAATTTTTTTCTGTTTTTCGGCAAAGCATTCTTGTGAACTACAAATAATCTTTGCTATTAGTGAACTTTTGGTATAAGATATTGGTACAGTCTACGTCTTTGTTTAAAACCCTCTAGATCACACTATCTGGGATTTATGTTGATAATAATTAATTGTTTACTGATTTACTGTAAATATACTGATTTGGAGCTCTCAAGTTTTCGCCTGTAACTGTATTAAAAGGGACAAATGCAATACTTGCTGTAGAAACCTACATACAGAACCTAATTAGTGCAGTCATTATTTAGTGGAATACGTTTAGAGTAGAAATCGCTAAAATAAGATTACCGCTAAAATATGTATGTTTACAGTATGTTCATCTGTTAAATACTGAAAGTATCAGGTAAGTAAAACTGATATACATGTATGTCAATTACCTTAATGATGAATTAGATAGCAAGGTTATCTTTTATATTTGACTTTGAAAAATCTTCTGGTCATGATAGTTTAAATAAACCATATATTTATGTATATACAATTAGAGAAAAAATTGCAGCAATTGCTAAAAGTTTGAAGAGGAAGTAGGTATTTGTAACGGCTGTACTTGTAAACAGGTCCTGATGCTGATATCAAATGTTTATGCTATCTTCATCACCATATCTCTGTATCTTGTGTAAAACCTAAGACCCACCACCGTATTTACCCTAATAAATGTCTCACTGGCTGTACAGTATAACCTGTCAAAACTGGCACCTGTCTCATCCTAAACCCTGTCTATTCCGGCCTTACTGTTTAGTCCCTGCATTTCCCTCTAAACTGATATTCTACTTCTACAGACCAGAAACCTTTGTAAACCGACCAGAATATTTGGTCCCAGTGACTGTCAGATTAGACAGGTTATACTGTAATATGTTCTCAATAACAAAGGGATTTCAGAATTGAAAAGCAGTCCAGTGAAAAACAGTTTAATCAAAAAATTTAATAATAAAAATATAAGGATCCATAAATACAATCAGAATAATGCTTTTCATTTCAGTAATAATTACCATAACTTTAGTATGCAATGATCAAGACCTACACCCATCTTTGTAGCCCCAAAACAAAAGATTCAAATATCCCCGCCCTCATACCCTGACGTACCCCGCACATGCACGCCGAAAACGCACAGCGTACTTACTTCCTCTTTCTTCAATGGCGCCTTCACTGTACTGACGGTTTGGGTTTGGCTGGTCACAAATTAGCTTTGTGGACTTCATTTCAGTGTTCCATATCCTTTTTTCAGTGCGCAGTTGGCGTACATATACCCATCTTCCCCACTGTTTACTTTGTGTTGACTGTCGTCGTGGTTTTTGCCGTTTACGGCCGGGTTTCCTCGACGGGTCTCGTTAGTGGTGTAACGCACGTGTCCGCCATTTTCGTCGGCCCTGTTATTTGCTGCGGTCCTGTTTTGTTTTGACCGTTTTGTTTGTTTACTTGTATTTTATTAATACTTTTAGTAAACTGCTTGCCGTTTTTTCGTATCAGTTCATTTATTTTTTGAATAAATTTTTGTTCTGTTACTGTTGGTTTTCGTTGACTGTTTGACTATATATATATATATATTATGTCGTCTAGTCTTCGTAGGTGTTCGGCGTATGGGTGCTCGCATTTCCTTGAGGACGGCGACCCCCATGACGCCTGTTCCATTTGTCGTCCTTGTTCTGGGGAGGCCCCATGTGACTTATGTTCTCAGGTCCCCTCTCAGAACAAGGAATTTTGTGTTCCTAAGCTTCCCTTACCCTCTCGTAAGAGGGGTGTGTCAGGGAAGCGAGGGAGACCGAGGGGTAAGGCTGCTGCTTGTTCTAAGGAACCTGTCAGCTCCTTCCCTTCACCTGTCACGGAGACCCTCGCCTCGGCGATCCCGTCTTCGGGACAGGAGGTGGTCCCTCCTGTCCAGGTTCGACCTGGAGTAGGGGAGGGACAGCCTGACCCTAGTATGCCTTATACTAGGGTCGAATTGGCCGGTACCTCCCGTAAGCTTTCGTGCTTGCCCTTGGGTAGGGAGATCCGGCCGCCGGTCATCGACTCTGTCGTTGACCCCGGCGTCCCAGGTGGTGTTGGGGTTGGGGATTGTGTTGGTGCCGGGCTTCTCCCTTCGGGGTCAGGTCCCGGTGGTGACTCTGCCATTGCTTCGGCAATGTCTGGTCCCTCCGGGGGGAGTGCAGCGCAGCGCTCTTTCCCCAGCACCTTTACTGGTCCAGGTTTTCCCCCCGGTCAATTGTCCTATCCCGACCCTGTTGGGTCTGGTTCTGGTTTTCAGTTGACAGGGGAGCCGGGAGTTCCTACTTCCGGTTATGGATTGCCTGGACAGTCGGCCGGTTCCCGGCCTTCTATGTCCCCTGGTTTTGGGTATACGGGTGCCTGCGGTCACCCAACCCTGAGCCACCCAATCCAGCCTGCGACTGGTTTTGGGTTTCCCCAGCTTCCCGGCAGCTATGGGCAGGGCCCATACATGTCCGGGTGTCCACCTGGGGGGAGTGGCGGTCCACCCATGGCTTTCGGCCAGGGTGGCCAACCCCAGCCTCAGGCAGGCCAATTCGGTCACTTTTGGGGTCACTCCCAGCCCGCGGGACCGCCCCCATTTCCCCCGGGTTATGGGGTTAACCCCATGGCTTATCCCTTGTGGAATCCATGGGGTATGGTCTCTCCCTCACGGAGACGTGTTCGCAGTGGGAACGTTGTCCCCCCCCAACGTTCTGCTGCTTTGGGGGCCCCTCTGGCCGGTCCTAGGAAGGTTCGTCGGACCTTCAGGACTTCTGTGTCTCGCACAGTCCCTCCTGTCTCCGGGTCCAGGGTTGGGGTTTCGGCTTCTAAGCCAAAACCCCCAGCCACGGCGTTAAGGCCTGCTACGCCTAAACGTCGTCTGGTGAGCATCCCCGGGGATAATTCCCTGGAGTTGGCACCTCTGGCTGGCCCATTTCCTTCCCTCTCGGACACGGATCCCCGTGCCGAGGCGGAGGATATGGACTATGAGGACGCGGGCTCGGCAGAGGAGCCTGACGTTATTCACCTGTCCCCTGGTTGCTCAGAAATCGACCCCGGTTATTCCGAGGACGATCCTCTTGAGGAAGAGGATGATGAGGTCCAGGGAGATGGTGTCTCCGAGGCTGCTGAGGCTGAGGCCCAGCAAGTGCTTTCTGGCATGCGTGCCCTGCGGGCTGACGTTGCCAGGATTCTCGGGGAGCAGGTCTGCCCACCACCTGCAGTTTCGTCGGCTCCGGAGTCCACTACCCTCTTGGGATCTTTGGTGGCTCCACGAGCGTCTGCTCAGTCAGACCGCTCACTGCCAGAAGGCACTATTGTGTCTTCAGCCCTGGCCACTGCCCAGAGGCGGGTGACTGAGAAGAACTCTTCGTCCGCCCGTGCTCCTGGGTTTGCCGGGTTGCAGCTCAGCGTTGGCGATTTGTCTGAGGTTCGCCCTAACGACTACGCCACGCATGATGGGTCGCTTGCCCCCCAACCAGCTAGGCTGGAATTGAGGGAGCTGTCTTCCTGGCCCGGCAAGTCAGTGGACCAGGTGGTGTTCGGGCCCAAGGAACACCACAAGATGGAGAGATTGCTGCGTCTCTCCATCCAGATTCTGTCTTATATAGACTTCCTAACGGTATGTCTATATAGGGTATCCGACTTGCCTGAGGGTCGTATATCCGAGACGGAACAGGCCGACATTCAGGACAGAGTCACATCTGTACTGAACGGGGCATTGAGGGCATTGGCAGCTCTTCAGGTCTCCTCGCTCTCAAATGTCTTGCTCGCTAGGCGTTTTTCTGTTTTGAAAAACCGTCCTATCGAGGAGCCTTACCGTTCCCGGTTGTTGACTGCCCCCTTCTCGGGCCCCACTCTATTTGGGGGGGCTTTGCCTTCTGTTCAGAAGGACCTGAAGGAGGACTCCGTCGCCTCCGCACTTCTGGTAAAGAGGATTACGTCGGAGAGGGCCAGTGCCTCGCAGGGGTCCGCGCCCCCCAAGAAGAAGCCGAAGACTTCTGCTTCACAGTCATCTGTACCGCAGAAATCTAAGGCTCCCTTCAAGGGCAACAAGGGGAAGGGTAAGAAGGGTAAGAACCCTCCTGGGGGTAAGAAGAAGGGTTCCTGACTCCTTTTCCTCCGTGGCCGGGGCAGTCGTGTCGGGTCGGGAAGAGCTCGCTCTTCCCGTCTCAGATTCGGTTCCATCTCCCGCAGGCTCCGTCTCTGAGTCCATAGACGATTCACTTGCCTGGCAAGGTCTCGATCTGCCTCGGCCAGACATTCCTGTAGGGGGTCGTCTGTCTGCTTTCCTTCCAGAATGGAAGGGAATTACGGAAGACTCTTGGGCTCTGTCCGTGGTCTCGGAGGGGTTGGGTATTCCACTGGTGGAAGAACCCACGCTGTCAGCAGAACCTATTTTCTTTCCTCCTCCGGGGGATCGAGAGAAGGCTCTTGCCCTCCAGGAGGAAGTAGGGACCATGCTCTCCAAGGGCGCGGTCGAGGAGGTCCCTTTGGTGGGGTGCTCCCCCGGCTTCTACTCCAGAATGTTTCTGGTTCGGAAGAAGTCGGGTGCGTGGCGTCCCATCATCGATCTAAGTGCCTTCAACAGACACGTAGATTCTCCTCACTTCAAGATGGAGACTCCTCGGGGCATTATTGCCTCCGTGAGAGACGGAATGTGGGCAACTTCAGTAGATCTGAAGGATGCTTACTTCCATATCCCCATCAAGAAGTCGGCACGAAAGTACCTCCGTTTCACTTGCAACGGCAGGGTCTTTCAGTTCCGGGCCATGCCTTTCGGGCTCACGACTGCACCTTTGGTATTCACCAAGCTGCTGCAGGTGGTCGTGGGATTCCTGCACTCCCGCGGAATAGATGTTCACATCTATTTCGACGATTCCCTCATGCTCCACCTCGTGAGGGAATCTTTGGTGCAGGATACCCGTTTGGTTCTGAAAATCTTACTGAAAGTCGGCTTCATCCCCTCCAGAGAGAAGTCAGAGATAATCCCTTCTCAGGACTTTGTGTTCCTGGGGAATCGTTTCAATACGATTCAGGGCATAGCCCTTCCACCTCTGGAGAAGTTCGAGAAGGCCAGGGCTATGGCTCTGACCTTCATCGGATGGTCACAGGTCCAGGTACGCTGGTTTCTCAGTTTTCTGGGTTATCTCAACTCCCTGGCAGATGTGGTACCCTTGGGGAGACTCCACATCAGACCCCTTCAGATGTTTCTCCTGTCCAACTGGGTTCCCTCGTCGAGGGATTGGGAAGCTTTCATTCCTCTGAACCAGTCGGTCAAGGAGTTTGCTCGATGGTGGACCATTCGGGACAACGTCCTCCGTGGGGTTTCTCTGTCCAAGCCTTCTCCCACCATGACCCTGTACACGGATGCTTCCATGACGGGTTGGGGAGCTTACCTCGACGGGCATGCCCGGTCGGGGGAGTGGTCTGGGGAACAGCTCTCAGAACACATCAATGTGTTAGAGATGAGGGCTGTTCTATTGGCTCTGCAGTCTCTTCGGGAGATCCTGCATTCCAAGGTGGTTTGTGTGGCTACGGACAACTCCACAGTTGTCGCGTATCTGGAGAGACAGGGGGGCACCAGGTCTCACACCTTGTGTGCCCTCGCTATCCGAGTTCTTCTTCTCTGTCAGGAGATGCAACTGACTATTCTAGTCAAGCATCTTCCAGGCAAGCTGAATATTCTCGCCGATACTCTCTCCAGGCGCCGCCAGCCGGTCTTAACAGAATGGCAGCTGGATCCCTTGATTTTCAAGGGAATTTGTCAGGTATGGGACAGGCCTCATATAGACCTATTCGCCACATCCCTGAACAGTCAGCTACCAACCTTTGTTTCACCGGTTCCAGATCCGAGGGCTTGGGCCGTGGACGCTCTTTCTCTGGATTGGGAGGGAATGCAGGCCTACGCGTTCCCTCCATTCAATCTGGTGGGCAGGGTGCTACAGAAGTTTCGGGAGCATCACCATTGCTCCCTCCTTCTGATAGCCCCTCTGTGGCCGAGGCAGCCATGGTTTCCGGCGTTGTTGTCGTTGGTAGTGGAAGAACCTCTGGCTCTTCCTCTCAAGCACAACCTCCTCAGGCAGCCTCGGTCCAGGACGATGCACTCTCGTCCCGAGATCCTCCACCTTCACGCGTGGAGGCTATCACTGGAGGCCTCGCTCAGGCGGGATTTTCTCGGGAGGTGTCAGATCGCATCGCTAGATCGATCCGGTCTTCCTCGTCTGTCGTATACCAGTCGCGGTGGAAAATCTTCTGCGATTGGTGTATCGGCAGGGAGGCTAATCCGATCGAGGCCTCTGTCCAGCTAATCGCGGATTTCCTTTTATGGTTATTCCGTGATAAGGGCCTAGCTCCCAGTACTATAGCAGGCTATCGGTCTGCCATAGCGGGGGTCCTCGCCTTTCACGGTTGATCAGATTTAGGTTCTTCCCTGTCTCTATCTGCTCTGATTAGGGGTTTTGGACTGGCTAGGCCTAGAACTAGGCAGTTGGCCCCGCAATGGAACCTGGCATTAGTACTTGATTCCCTCTTGCGGTCGCCTTATGAGCCTATGGGTAACGCGTCCTTGAAATGGGTCACATTCAAGGCAGTTTTCCTGGTGGCTCTTGCGTCGGGGCGTAGAAGGAGTGAGATCCATGCTTTGTCTTCTCTCCCTTCATGCTTGCGCTGGGCAAGGGACCATTCTTCAGTGACCTTGGTTACTGATCCTTCCTTCATGGCTAAGAATCAGGTCCCTTCCTTTTCGCCCGAACCCATCAAGATACCATCCTTACCTTCAGTAGCTGGTACTGACGAGCTAGATAAGCTTCTGTGTCCCTGTCGGGCTCTTCGGTTTTACCTTGATAAAACCAGGGGGGGGCGGGGTTCTCGTTCCCGGCTTTTCCTGCCCATTAAGCAGGGTCAGCAGGATATCTCTGCTCAGTCAGTATCTAGGTGGATATGTCAAGTCATCAAGTATGCCTATGAGCATTCTGACGATGAGGTTAGGGCTCATTTTAAGGTTAGAGCCCATGAGGTTAGGGCCCTTGCTTCTTCCTGGGCTCTCCTCAATGGGGCTTCTTTCCAGGAGGTTATGTCTGCTGCCTTTTGGCGAGGCAGGAATACCTTCTCGGACTTCTATTTGAGGTCCCTGGCATCCCATTCTGATGGGCTGTATTCTCTGGGTCCACTGGTGGTGGCACAGTCTGTGGCTATGCCCCCCCAATAGGCTCTTTCCCCTTTATGCGGCACGGCAGTCAGTGGTACACCACTTCCTCTCACGGGGAGGGTTTTTCCTTTGAATTATCCTCCTCTTTCATTGGGATTATTTCTTGGGGGTTCCCTTTTGGCCTCTCATTCCCTGAAATTTGGTGAGTCTGGTCGCCACATCAGCCGTGAGTCTTCCTGGACTTGGAGCTTCCACTGCGGTAAGACGAATTCGCATACTAAAGTTATGGTAATTATTACTGAAATGAAATTGAGGTTTTTCAAGTAAAACCAATTTTCATGAGGTAATACTTACCATAACTTTATGGAGTCCCACCCTTATATTCCTCCCCATATCTCCTCGTCCAACAGCCTTTTATTAAGGCGCCATGTCAGTTTCGAGGAAGTAAGTACGCTGTGCGTTTTCGGCGTGCATGTGCGGGGTACGTCAGGGTATGAGGGCGGGGATATTTGAATCTTTTGTTTTGGGGCTACAAAGATGGGTGTAGGTCTTGATCATTGCATACTAAAGTTATGGTAAGTATTACCTCATGAAAATTGGTTTTACTTGAAAAACCTCAATTCAAGAACATACATTGTGTTTAGAGAAAAAAAATGAAAAAAATGGGAAAAATGCTAAATAGACCTTGATAAGGTTTCTATGGGGGATATGAGGTATAGAAAACACAAAATAAACGAGGGTTGGTGTAGGGGACGAGTGTTGAGAAGATGAGTGAAGAGGGTGCTAATTTAAGATGAATAGGGTTCGGAAATTTTGATGAATGTTGCCAAGTTATTTTCTGAAATGGCTGGTAATTTTGCCAGGAATATAGAATAAAGCCACGCATTTCTGACATACCAACAAAATGTATGATAGATGAGTTATAATTTTAAGAAAAGATTAAATTTTGTAACTCTGCAATAAATGATAAATATGTCCTACAAGTGTTGAAAAATCGTCAATCAGTGGAAGAAATGAAGAGAAGCAATGTTACTGGGAGTTGATAGTTATAAATGGATCTACCATAACCTAGGTCAGACCACAGGAGGTTCTAACTGTTTATGTATATAAAAAGAGGATTTCAAAATGTCTACTTGCTAAGATTGTGGAGAAATAAAAACGTACAGAATGCTAATACTTATATCTTTATGAGTCTCACTTGAGAAAGATCAGGAATGAATTGGAAGCTGGGAGGGGTAGGAACAGGAGGAGGAAGGTGCGGTGGAGTATTAGAAACGGGGATGTTATTGAGATTGAAAAGCAAACAATGGAACGCTAGCTTTATTTTACATTTTATAGCTATTTCAGGTTCCTTTATGGAAACATATTAAAATGTTGTTTTGTTTGTGAATTGATTGAAAACTTCTTGCTGTCTTCTAGCTGACACCAACCCACACACAGTGACAATGTATATAGGGAAAAGTGATGGAGGTTGGTAGTACAAACTAATGTATGTCAGATCTGTCCGACCTGACATGTGTATCTGTTGTCCAACACATTTGGGGACATGCTCCGGTCAGTATTTACAGCACTGGTCAGTGTGTCTTATCACCTATAAATCTGTGGTCAGATGGATCAAGGTGTCAACAGCTCGCTGCTAAGGGCCATTTTATGTCTAGTTTATGGAAATTTTAAAACCCATTACACACTTCTCTAACAGCCCAGCTAATGGCTTGTTTTCTACATTTCAAACCATTGTAAGCTAATAATGGACATATAATTATGTTCACGATGCTCATTTTGAAAATGTTTATTTTGAATGATACTGGATATCTTTAGTATGAGTACCCTTCAAGTTGTCATGACGATCTCCTGTCTACAAAGTACCCCTTCTGGTCATCTCTGAGATTGACCACTGGTCATCCTGTACTATTTAATAGGATCCATGTAGATTGACCGTCTGACCTGGATAGGGAACATTTCAATGGGAAAGTTATCGGAGATTCTGATGTACAAGCGTGAATCAAGTCTTTCTTTTCTAGTTTTCTCTTCTGTGGGTTTTATCAACAAGATAAGGCACCATCATGTGTCACTCCACCGGTGAAGGGAAGTAATCTGTTTTTCTTGTAATTTAAGAATTTCCTGTGACAAACCACAATCTAAAGTTTTAAAAGAAAAAGAAATTGATTGAAATATTTCTCTAAGGCCAATCTGGAGTCTGCAGTGCCATTCTTCCCAAGATATGTCATTTAGAAATGTTTGTATTTAATTTTTTTCTCAAGGATAAGTTAGAAGTATATCTTGCGGCCAGGAAAGTTGATCCTGTCTGTTGTTGACTTAGTGTGTGATCCTGACTTTGATGCCTTGTTACTGACAGCTAACTGTGTGGTTCAAAGGTCTCCTTCAGGTGCTTCCACCCCTCAAAAATATCACTTGGACTGTCAAAATACTCCCGTTTGATTTTATAAGTGATTGATATAAGCAGACACTTATACAAGTTTGGACATCTGTAATCCAATGGAACGCTGTATTACTGCAGTAGACCTCTCGAGTTATTCCAACTTTGAAGTTTAAATGTGTCTTCAAGGGGTGAATGATTTATAACACCATTTATTTAGATGTAATGAAGTCATAATGAGATGTATCTGAGTAATTCTAAAAACATCAGCCATATTCACTACAACTGACAGAGAAATAGACTTGTCTTCAGGGGTGAACAAGTTAAATATTAGAGTTTACAAAGAACTGTGAGACAATGAAACAAAAATCTGTTTTACGTCTAAATTAAATGATGCTTAAATGGACAAATCATTGACAATTGACTATAGACATATTGCTTTGTATCATTTGGAAGAGCTATTATAGAAATTTACTTCAAACGGTAAAAAATAGAAATGTTGTTAATTAAATCTCCAGACTGATTAAACATTCTTGAACCATAGACACAATCAAGGTCAAATGTTCATCAGTTTAAAAGCCAGGACAGACACGCCCTCGTAATTAGATACTGTGATAATGATGTTGATTGATATTAAAGTCTGATGTCCCCATTGTTTACCTGGTCAGGTAAACAATGTCGATGTGCTGAGGGGGTCACCAAACCCAGCCGCCCCACGCCTAATGACTTCAGTGTTTAGTGTGTAGTGTTGCTGTACCCAGTGTGTACTTAGCTTGACCTTAGACTTTAGTGTTGTCTCATTGTTGGCAATTAGACCTTGTTTTATTCAATATTTCTGTTATAGACTTCTCCAGTTGAACTGGAGTTTATTTAATGTTAAATGGGGAAGTCTTTTTATCAAGTACTTCTGTGACCATTTCCATCTTTCAGACTCACGCCAACCATTTTTACCTGTAAAATTTGCACCTCAGAGTACTGATACCCTTCAGACTCACCCCTCAGAATACTTCTGCGACCATTTGACCATTTCTACCCTTCAGACTCGCCACTCAGAGTACTGATACCCTTCAGACTCACCCCTCAGAATACTTCTGCGACCATTTGACCATTTCTACCCTTCAGACTCACCACTCAGAGTACTTCTGCGATCATTTCTACCTGTAAAATTTGCCCCTCAGAGTACTGATACCCTTCAGACTCACCCCTCAGAGTACTTCTGCGACCATTTCTACCCTTCAGACTCGCCCCCAGAGTACTTCTGCGACCATTTCTAACCTTCAGACTCGCCACTCTGAGTACTTTTGTGGTTGACCACCAGCTACTGTGGTGATTGATTGGTGGGGTATATACCCAGCTGGAATGGTCATCAATCATGCCCCGCCCCTGTCCAGGCGAGAGGTCAGATTTCCAAGGCAGTCCGAGCCCCGCCATCTCTACCCTATACCCCATTGTCCAGCGGTGGTAAATTGATAACCCATTTTAATCAGGACGATTGCCTGACCATATCATTAGGCCGTGATCAAACATGTTCTTTAAACTGACTGACCTCGCACAATTGGGTGGCTAGGGTGCGATGGAAATGACCGATGGAAACGTCGGTACTATTGGTGTTTACATGTCCCTAACGGGAGGTTATTTGAAGATTATAAATGTGTGTTTTGTGCTAATCTGAACCATTGATTGAGATTGTTTCTCGTTCAGATGAAATTTCAGAAGTCATGGCCTTTAATTATCTCTTACATCTAAAATATTGCTATTCTTGTCTATTGATAGGTCTAGAATTTGTGTAACGGAGGTCGAGGGTCAGACTTCAGAAAATTTAAATTTGTTCTGTACTTGATTTCTTGAAACTCATCAACCATTTCTTTAGGGAGTTCTACTCTATCCACTTGGGTGGCACTGGATGTTTCAGCTAAATTTATCTTCAAATTTATCTCATTGCATGAAAAACGTCTAAATTGGAATTAAAGCGTAATTAAAATAAATTTGAAAAACAGAGTTGCATCTACACATGCTAATCAGATCTACGTTTTCTGAGTTGAATTTATCACGGAATAAATTATTTATTCCGGAGAAGATATCCCCTGTCCCCATGATTGTAATGTTTCTTGATTCAGAAATCTACCTCCTAAAATATCACGTTGACATCGTATCGGAGTATCAATCACTGTTAAAGTCGTCTTAGCGGGAGAAGTAAGGAGATATTTCAAACTTGACTCCAAGCGCCCTCTACGATTCCTCGCTGATCTAAAATCGAACTGTAGCTTCCAACTTAGATTAGATTTTCATTAGAAACATTTGTCGTTTTTTTTTTACTTCAGCGCTGATTTCCACTGCCATCAAATCTGTGCAAATGAGAAAAGAAGGAAACAGCATTACGCATCGTGGCTATGATCCCGGTGTGATTGGCATGAAATTGGCTTTCATGAGCTCCAAACTATTGAACAAGTAGCATGAAGCCTGAAAGCAGGCTTAATCCCCAAATTAGGTGCTATAAAGTCAATTTCGACAAATATGACCTTTGGAATGAGCTGTAGAGCTAGATAAGGGCGATGCTAGTTGCTACAGCTGTCGTCCTGATCTGGAGAAAATCTGATATTACAGGAGCTGTTTGGAGATATTAGTTAGGAGATTGGTTTGTAGAGGACTTTCCTTTTGATGGTCAACGGAAAATAACTGTCATTAGAGGGATGCAGGTTCACGACAGCCTGTTATACTAGTGATTAATCACCAACGGATCAAGGTCATTTACATATTAGATGTAGTGACCGTCCTTTCTTCCAAATTAAGATTTTCACGAACAAGAAGGATTTGTTTCCAATTTCTGGTAGTTAGCATAATAAATCTTCAAAAATGTCTTTAAATTGTATTAATATCAAAAAGAAAGTTGAATTAATTTAACTTGGTAATATAAAAAATTTCGGCTTTTAGTTTGAGAAATTGATTTTGTTAATTCGTGATAAAAACACAAAATGTTGCAGACTAAAAAATCAAGAAAAGATAATTTTAAGTCACATTTCGTGTTATTTCCTATCTAATTACCCCTGCGGGTAATTCATTATGGTGGGTATAATTTGAAGTTAGTGGTTTGACAGTTGATGTCAAGCAGACGGCAGCCACACTATTCTAGGAACTGATACTCTTGTGTTATACACCAGATTACACCAACTTCCAAACTTCATCTCTCCTCCTGATCTGTGTCCCAGAAAAGCTTGATACCAATCAGATAAAACACGCCTCAGCAGGAATGCCAAAGACTGACAAATTACTTACAATGATTCTAACCAGTTTTTCCTTCATTCTGGCATTTGTCTTGAGTTGAAGATGGAGGAAAGAAAAAAAAAATGGGGGGGGGGGGGGCAGTTTCAGCACAGTAGAAAGTGATTACGTGTTCATAAAGAACCAGCATGATTGGACAATTGTAGCAGACAGATTTTTGTAATTTCCTATTATCTTAATCGTAATGACTCAGAAAGTGGCGATAAGATTAATGGTAGAGAAAAGGGGACCACTGTTGAAAATGACTTATCATTTATATTTGCCAAGAGAATTCCGAAGAGATTTTCTGGTTCAGCTATCTCTAAATACAAAGAAAAAGCCAGAACATTCGACTTAACCCTGTTGTGTGTAGTTTGTGGGATCAAGAAAGTGAAAATGTAGGGATACAAAACTTGGCGTGGCATTGTAGATACAAAATGACACATTTCATGCTGTATGATTAGTTCTTGTCACGGAATCAAATTTTGATAGAGGCAGACTACCCATGGGGTTAATCTTATACTTAATTGTATACATAATATAATATATAGGTCACAGTGACTCAGTTGTCTGGGATAACATCAATACAAGGTTATAAACCATGTATATGTTTACTAGGTATACAAAATAATTGAGTTGCACTATGCTTTCATATCCCTAGAGCAGGATGTGTAATGAAAATAAATGTTCACCTGGAAAGTAATAAAGAATTGATTTTAACACAAAAAACATATTATGGTGCTATAGGCAGTTGCCTTGGGCTTGACAATATTGTGGAAATAGAGTCTGGGAGCAGATCAAGAAAGTTAGAAATAACGTGCTGATAGGAAACTAATTGATTCTATAACCGCTAGCCACCGATCAGATGTACAATATTACAGAAAGCATGGCCAATGTTAACTAGCTCAAATAGATGAGAATGAAATCCATTCGCAGGAAATTACATCAACTAGTTCTCCTTGTAAAGTTTACTAGATGTTGAATGGCAGAAAGAAAAGCATACAATTATCTATGAAATATTGTTATTATTACATTATTCAATTACGCTTCGGTTGGAAAAACACTGTAGACTGCAGGATGAAAAAAAATGTCCCGTATCATCTTTCATTGGAGACAGTGAATGACGTTAATGGTTATTCCATAGCTGGTGAATGGGCGTATAAATCAGTAATGGAAACACAGGGTTCTATAGCCACTGAAAAATAACGGCAAATATGTTTCATTGTTTGCTTGAAGGGGAAATGTTATGATTGGCCAAGCACTTGATGTAAAGAACGGATCTACCAATATATCGTGTGAAAGCGAAACTCCAACAGTCCTGCTGGCGTTATTGTATGAGAAAACACTTGTATTATTGTCGCATGTGATGTAATGTTTTGGCTTGCGGCAATTAACCCAATAATTATCAGAAATTGTGCAATTATTAAAAAAAAGTAATTTCGCTTGGGTGTTAGATATCAAAGGGGAGAAATGTTGTGTTTCATCCTGGCTTCCTCTACCCATTACAGCTATCTTGATCCTAAAGTGACGGTATTCATCGCTCGATGAGTGCACTGGATATATGGAACACTGGTAATTGGTCAATATAGTATGAATAGATGACAAATTTGATTAAAACATTTTCCATTCAATTTCCCATGTAATGTACACGAACCATAATTACCTTTACTATGAATTGACTTTATCCAATAAAAATAGTCAAATTACTGGTGCATTTAATTAGGGAGCAATAAGCTAGAAAATATTGAAATCCCATGTGAAATTAAATTTGTTTTTATACTTAATTGATGAAATTTGACATGATATTGAGCACAAATATTTCTGTTTGAAACTGGTTTGATTTCAATAGAGAAAAAAATATACAACCTTTAATGAACACTGACAATTTACTATTATCTGAGAGTGTATATATAGTGGAGAATTTTTGTAATAAAATCCGTAAGATTAGAAATATAAATCTCGCAAACATGTGGTGGAAATAAACACCACAAAATGATAAGGCTTGATCATTTGTAATTGCTGCCTGGGACTAATGAAATAATGGAAGGTTAAATTTGGGTCGAAAATCCCGATTTTAGATATTGTTCTGAGTTAAAAGATAATGATTTGTGAGATGATATGACCCTCCAGAAAGCTGTCTTTGTCTGTCGTTACAATTGTGCAACTGACTTCATATACTCATTGATCTCCGATACAGTATTAAGGCAACTGACGGAATATAACTTTCCCATCTCCAGCCACTAGAGACTTCTTACCCATATATCACCAGTGATGACTAAGTCTGATATTGGTGATATTTGCTTACTAAATGATCATCAGTGTCCACACAGGCCGATATTAATAACTATGAGTGATGACTGCTCTTCGTTCCCAGAGAAATAAGCTCAATTTACGTGGCAGTCGCGACACCCTGGTCGGTCATTGTGGAAATACTGTGATGTCGATAAACAGACTAAGCGTTACATGAATACTTTAGTTCCTTATCCTATATAACAAGAACTTGATTTATCACAAAGAAGGTTTCTTTTATAGGCACGAGAAAAACCGATTTCTTCAGGACTGATTACGGAGAAAATGATGTACATAGTGGTTTGTTAGATTTCCTGTTTTGGATAAACGATGGCCGTCAACATCCTGGCTTTATTTGAGTCCGTGTACTAGGCTTTTCAGACTGCCCATTATACTGATCAATAGTCCTAATTTGATTACAGCAGACAGTCATTAAACAACATGCTTTTCAGCTTTCCTATAAATAACATTTAAAAGTTTCAAATACAATCAATAACAGATTCAAAATGGAAAAACCATGACACAGAATAGCAGTGTGAAATTTAAAAAAAAAAAAATTGAAATCGTAAATTTCAAAACTGGTTCAATTTGTTTTGTCTACTGACCTAAATCATTCATCAAGATTATATTTTACCCAAATAGTGAGGAATGGATTGGAATTCTTTGCGACATAATTTTGAAATGGTCACTAAAGTTTTTTGGGTAGTACTATTAAGATCATGTTCAAGATGAGGGGTCTCAGCATGAACATTGACGTCATGTTTGTCCACAGCTTTTCATAGTTTGTCTGCGAAAAGCAATATTGTGAAATCGTAGTAAGAGGGTATAAACTTGAGAGTGCGGGACATGGGACTAGACATGCCTCCCTGATTAACATTCCAGGGTATGCAAGATCGGAGCCGCATAAACATCGCTGGAATCAATTCGGCCAAAGCTTGTAGGATCCTTAATGACAGGAACCTCCCCGCACCTGGTCACAACAGTCAATTAACAGGTGACACCTGGGGGATGACGGATTACCCGAAACATTCTACCTGTGTTTTTTGGTGAAGTATGACTGTTGCAATTATTGATTTACAATTTTAAACCTGTCAGTCTCGGTTATTGATTGACATGTTATGTATACCATGTTATGTATACGGAAATATGGTCGTGAAAACAGGCTGGTTATGAATGGGTAGTTGATCGTTGGTTTGGTTTGTTTATATTTTACGTCCTATTAACAGTTACTGTCCTTTTAGAACGTGTCAGGTTTAGGTGGCGGAGGTAAGCTAGAGATCCTGGAGGAAAACCACAAACATACGGCCAGTACCTGGCAACTGCTCCACATAGGTCTTGAACCCGTGACTCAGAGATGGAGGGCTAGTAGTAGCAGGACGTCAAGATACCTTAACCATTAGGTCAGTGTGACCCAGAGGTGGAGGGCTAGTTGTAGCAGGATGTCAGACACCTTAACCATTTGGCCACCACTGTGTGATTGAATGAACTCGTAAAATGAACTTATTTTGAGAAATTTTAAAGCCAAAAGAATGGACTGAATTTCTTATTTCCAAAACTCACACACATTTATTTGGTAAACACAAGATATTAGTTCAGATTGTACAAGGAAGTGGAAATTGTAATCATTAATGATTTTGAAAAAAAAGGACATCAAAATTGAATTATGAAAGAATTATGAAATATTTTTTTATTATATGGATTAAAAAAAAAAAGAATCATTCTCCGATATGTTGAATATGTCCTGATTTATAGTGACATTGTAATATTTGTGTAGCTGGTGATGAATTAATTTGTACTTCACTGATGGGCTATCAAGTTTGTTGTCATTCACTAAGTGTACACCAACGGGAGCATGTGTGTGGACAGGTCTGACATGTAGGTAGTCGATGTTTGAGATGTAATATTGGAGTTCTGATTGTTATTGATGGAGATAAAAAGTCAAAAGTAATGGCCCATGCTAATTTGGTCGGACAGAATCACTCTAATACATCAACTCCAAAAGAAGAAACACTGGGGGGTCAGATGAGCCGGTCAATCAAGTGGATTGGTTACATTTCTATGGCTATCACGAGAGTCATGTGGCCACAGTAAAAATTTCTCTGGACAGTGGCCATAGCACTGACTGGACGTGCATCACCATGGTGAAGGCCTGCAGGAGTCCAGACTCCGTAGCAGCTGATGTGCCAGCTCCTTGAGTCTCTCACCTCGCTGTGACACTCGTCCTGTCATCGCTATGACATTGCGTTCTCCAAGTAAATGCATGCTCCCTGTGTTTGCATGGAGTCACCATGACAACTGATCTGCCATTTGTAGACCTAAGATAAATGAACCCTGAGGGCAGGAAGGAAGTTCTGCATCCCAAAGGGGGTCACCAAAAGTGCAAATTCCAATTACATTCCCTCGGTCCACCAGTATCAACAATTTGTTACTGGGTGTAAATTGAAAGCTGCAGAATGAGATAAAAGGTTATTAGGAATCACATATCCACACTCATCTGTTGTGAAGACTGGTTAATTACGCTGGAAAGAGGATTAGGGACTGGGATCCCCCACACGTGGATCGGCCAATTACCAGGGAACAACTGACATGGATAAAGATACGAGCCCTTATAGGAGATCACACGTGTTGTGGTTTTTGTGGTGACTTTGCGACTGTTAGGTGACTTTATTGGTTATTGTCCAAGAAACAAAAAAAACCCGCAGATTGTTGAACCTTGCGTAGCTGATGACACCTCTGGCGACCCATAAGCTTCGGTAAAGACATCAGTACACTAAAAGGTATTAGGGCGGTAAAGATAATTCTTATGTTGTGTAATCTCAGGGGAAGAGACGCACATCACAGCACATTAACTATATACAAACTTGGCGCCAGAGACACGAGATGGTCCCCACGGAGATGACAGAGACGTAAACGCATCCGCTGGTCATCAGCTAACTAGCTGTTCGGAAAATATCTGCGAGAGTGTTCTCAGAAAATCGTGCGAAAGACCACATTTATATATGGAATCACTAAAACCAGAAGCTAAATTTAAATAAAACCTATTTATTAGTTTTTCACGAGGTAACCAGAAACGAATTATCCAGTCGAAAGGATTGTGGGTACTAGTTTTCTGTGCAGATGTACTAAATCAAGGATGTTTTTAATCAATGTTTCACGACCTTGACTTCGTGGTTTTGGAAATGTCCTGCGGACATATTTCTGTGTTTCTGAATTTAACCCACTGATGTTTTTCTATCTTTTATCTTATGATGCAATAAATACTGAACTTGCGGAATTTTATCACGGATCAAAGATACATCATCCAAGACGATTTTACGGGATGAAAATTAAATGTCATTTACAAGGATAATTATCCTGTGTGTAACTGACATAAAATAAAATATTTTAAACTATTGAATGAATGCAAGGTTACATAGGAACTAAATAAAAGGCATGGGCTAGCCTGGTAACACGGGGGTCAACCATTATGGCGGGGTAGCACTTTGTAACACCAGCCACCCAGTAAATCTGAAGGGCATGTGTGTGTAGCCAACCTCCCATAATAAATCACACTGAAGAGTGGCCTAGCAGGGGAGATAATTTGTGTAAGGCCGTCCATCACGTTGACCCTACAAAGTAGTTGTAGGGGTGATATGAGGTCATCTATCACATTGACCTCACAAAGTGGCTGTAGAGGTGGTCTGGTCTCTCTTCTGTTTACACCTCCTGTGTGAGACGCCAGACTTCAATGAAGTGGCCTTCATATCCATATATACTTATAGAGGAGCATCATTATACCACAGACACATGTACAGCTAGCCTGGTTCAGAAGCGAACCAATAATCAAGCTAGTATTTTAGGGTGTAGATTTATAAAATCATAGAGGTGAACCCGAACCAATAATCAAGCTAGTATTTTAGGGTGTAAATTTATAAAATCGTACAGGTGAACCAAACCAATAATCAAGCTAGTATTTTAGGGTGTAGATTTATAAAATCTTAGAGGTGAACCGAACCAATAATCAAGCTAGTATTTTAGGGTGTAAATTTATAAAATCGTAAGTAAAGTATAACAAGTTAATGTGACAGAAGTCAAGGTCAGGCAGTATTTATTGCTGAAATAGTAAACTTTAAAGTCTAAGGAATCAAAAAATTTAAAAATATTGCGTTGATCAACAGGACATATTTGCTACAGGAGTTTAATAAATCTTGATAATGATTACGCTTTCTTGCTGACCAGACACTACCGTATTAGATAAGCTTTGAAGTAAGATTAGTTAGCAATGTGTTCTTCATTGTATAATGTAAACCCTTTGTTTAGAGGGCGTTTATGTCACCCACACAGCCACAGTATCCCCGATGCTGCTCCGCACTGATCTCGTTAACAACCGTATTTTCTGTCTTAGATGTTTCTCAAGCAGTTGATTAGAAAAAAATAGATAAATATCTAACAAAACACACACTCAGGTGTATTGAAATGTTCTAAGGGAGCGGTTTGTCTGCAAATGAAGACTTTTAATTAATATTCTCAAAAATAATGATCAGAAGAAATGTTCTAATAATTAGATAAACTTGTAATGATGTTCCATTTCAAGCCAAATTAATCACCACATCCAGGAATGTAAGCTCATTTTCAGTTATTGCATACCGACTGGCAGTCAAACAGCCTTATTAGAATGTCACAGATATGTAGTGTTGTTCAGTAAATTAGATATATCGTAGATTTGTGATTATCACTTCTCTGTACACATAACCAGGGGATTCTCGAGAACAATATATATACTTACATGGTAGAAAAACATTTGTTATCGTGTCGAGTTGGCATGTGATAAATGTGAAGTATATAGACATGTGGATGTGTCCTATTTTTGTGTTGATGCCGATGCATATTGCACGAGTTAAGTGTCGTCTATATCGCCATCAATTTTCTTCGGAGAAGGTTAGATTCATCACTGGCTAATCATAGTAGCCATTAGTCAACATTTGCCACAGAATTGTACATAGGGTACTCAATTCAATGTGATCATTACATAGAATTTTCCATCAGCCAAGATTGCTGAAAGTGGCTACAAATAGGGGTAGAAATATGGCTATAGATTTGGAGCATGTTCCCTTCTATCACAATCAGCAACACTACAGGACTCCTCATCCAATTTCACTTTCAAGTACCATTCAAAGTTGTTCTGTGTTATTCTGTTTACCCCTGGTGTAGAGTATAGAAGGTGGAAGGGGGTTGGCCTGGGATACAGAGTTTAAACCGAGTTGAACAGGTTCATTTTTCTTTCAGTACACACTTCTCTTGTTATCTTGATTTTTATTGGTTAATTCAATTATTCCATACCCACCTTTAATGTTATATTGAATTTGATTAGCTGCTACTTTCAACGCTTTTCTTGTTATCTGGTTTTTGATTGGATTTATTTCAGGTTAATTATTTGCACATTATGATGCACTATATTAAATTCCACCCTATTAATCAGATGTTGGGGTAGTATTATTTATCACCCAATGTTCTTTATCTGTTTAAAAAGGAACCAAATAGATTTGTTTTGCCAAAATGAATTAATTCCAAGTTGATTGACTTGGTGGTTTTTAAATAAGTGCCTTAATGACCCCGTACAAACCTCACAAAGTGCATTCAGGAACTTTAAAGGATATATTTTCAGTGATGCTATGGATGGGTAGACATGACAAAGAACTAAGGGTCATGCCAGTATCTCAAGGTCAAAAGCCAAAGGTCAAATGTGGTCAAAAGTGGGGTTAGATTTACTACGGTCCTGCTATATCTATGTTGCGGTTTGATGCTATCTAGTACAAAATTGCTGGGTTTCTGTGACAACTGTTTCACGGTTGGGCGATGCCTAAGTGGGGATGAATTCTCCCCAATTTTACTGCCATCAAACTTGATAATCCTTAAAGCTTCTCCACATAAACGTTATAAACCTCAGTGCGTTTTTTTGGAGGGTGAAAAAATTCTCCCTAACAGACCTATTGCTGTAATAATAAACTTGTATTGCCATTCATGAAACTGTCTCGTATTGTTTAATTGTGTTAGCTATAGTGGCAGCATAATCTCATGCGTTTCAGTGCGTGAGTTCGGGTCATTGTATGAGATAAACGAAGGCATCTTTTATCTCTCCTCAAATACACATCTCTATTTGTGTGGCGTGTATCATCTTTTGTACATTAAACCTGCCGTGAATGTACTAGGGTAAACAGACAGCAGAAGCTAGCGTATTAAATTAACACTCATCGTTGTCAGGCAAATATAACGAGAGAAAAAACATGATTCCAAACGCTAATATTTGTCACTGGGAAAAAAAAAAAAACTTCTAATGTTTTTGTAGTGTTACAATGAATTTGAACCAGAGCAGAAATTTGTGTGATGTTGGGTTCAAACAAGTGCAAATTCCATTAATTAACAATGAAAATTTTTATGATGTTTTTTCTCTTGAAAGAATTTGATCCATTTTCTTTGTTGGGTTGAAATGTTGTCATGGCTACAATAGCATGCCCATTGGTAGTTTGAGTTTCTCTTTGTTTTCGGAGGAGTGTCTGTCAATGTCCCTGTCAGAATGTTGACTTGGAAAACAAACGAATGACTAATGGAGAAGTGGTAGAAGGAAGGAGATTTCGGTGTGGAGAAGTAAAGGGTTGAAGGTTAGGGGGTAGATGTAATGTGAAGAATTTGTTAGGAGAGGATGGGGGTAGAGGGAGGGGTAAGGGGTTGAAGGTTAGGGGGTAGATGTAATGTAAAGAGTTTGTTAGGAGAGGATGGGGGTAGAGGGAGGGATAAGGGGTTGAAGGTTAGGGGGTAGATGTAATGTAAAGAGTTTGTTAGGAGAGGAATGGGGGTAGAGGGAGGGGTAAGGGGTTGAAGGCTAGCGGGTAGATGTAGCGTAAAGAGTTTGTTAGGAGAGGAATGGGGGTAGAGGGAGGGGTAAGGGGTTGAAGGCTAGGGGGTAGATGTAATGTAAAGAGTTCGTTAGGAGAGGAGGGGGGTAGAGGGAGGGGATAGGGGTTGAAGGCTAGCAGGTAAAGAGTTTGTTAGGAGAGGAATGGGGGTAGAGGGAGGGGTAAGGGGTTGAAGGCTAGCAGGTAAAGAGTTTGTTAGGAGAGGAATGGAGGTAGAGGGAGGGGTAAGGGGTTGAAGGCTAGCAGGTAAAGAGTTCATTAGGAGAGGATGGGGGTAGAGGGAGGGGTAAGGGGTTGAAGGCTAGCAGGTAAAGAGTTGTTAGGAGAGGAATGGGGGTAGAGGGAGGGGTAAGGGGTTGAAGGCTAGCAGGTAAAGAGTTTGTTAGGAGAGGATGGGGGTAGAGGGAGGGGTAAGGGGTTGAAGGCTAGCAGGTAAAGAGTTTGTTAGGAGAGGAATGGGGGTAGAGGGAGGGGTAAGGGGTTGAAGGCTAGCAGGTAAAGAGTTTGTTAGGAGAGGAATGGGGGTAGAGGGAGGGGTAAGGGGTTGAAGGCTAGCAGGTAAAGAGTTCGTTAGGAGAGGATGGGGGTAAAGGGAGGGGTAAGGTGTTGAAGGCTAGCGGGTAGATGTAATGTAAAGAGTTCGTTAGGAGAGGATGGGGGTAGAGGGAGGGGTAAGAGGTTGAAGGCTAGGGGGTAGATGTAATGTAAAGAGTTCGTTAGGAGAGGATGGGGGTAGAGGGAGGGGATAGGGGTTGAAGGCTAGGGGGTAAATGTAGCTTAAAGGGTTTGTTAGGAGAGGATGGGGGTAGAGGGAGGGGTAAGGTGTTGAAGGCTAGCGGGTAGATGTAGCGTAAAGAGTTTGTTAGGAGAGGAATGGGGGTAGAGGGAGGGGTAAGGGGTTGAAGGCTAGGGGTAGATGTAATGTAAAGAGTTCATTGGAGAGGATGGGGGTAGAGGGAGGGGATAGGGGTTGAAGGATAGGGGGTAAATGTAGCTTAAAGAGTTTGTTAGGAGAGGATGGGGGTAGAGGGAGGGGTAAGGGGTTGAAGGTTAGGGGGTAAATGTAGCTTAAAGAGTTTGTTAGGAGAGGATGGGGGTAGAGGGAGGGGTAAGGGGTTGAAGGCTAGCAGGTAAAGAGTTTGTTAGGAGAGGATGGGGGTAGAGGGAGGGCTAAGGAGTTGAAGGGTAGATGGTAAAAACAGTTAGAGGTAGATGGTAAGAAGAGATTAGGGGGTAATAGGATAAATGTTACGGGGGTTGTAGGGTAGATGATAACAAGGGTTTGGGGACACAGGGAAGGGGTTAGAAAGTTCAGGGAACAGGTAAGGTGGAAGTAGGGTAGATATTAATACCCCGGGGAAGGTTTAGGAAAGAAGGAGTTGCTAGGGGAGACAGGAGGTAAGGGGATAGAGGGTACAGGAGAGAAGTACAAAGGGGGTAGGAGGAAGGGGGTAAAGGAGGAAGGGGGTAAAGGAGGCAGGGGTTGTGTGTTAGAATGTAGAGGAGGAAATAGGGAAGAGGTTGGTCAGTAAACAGCAGTGATGACAGGCAATGATATTATGTCTGTAGACTCACCAGTACAAGGTGGGGGTCACGCATTGTTGGGGTAGGTCAGTCAGGGCAGTCCAGTTTGACCAGCAGTATAGATATCCATGTTACAAAGTAAGCTCTGTAAAGGTCAGGCATTGGTCAGTGGTCAAGGGAACAGGGCGCAGACAGAGAACATGAAAAGCTACTGTACCAGAATTGGTTATTGATCACCTTTTCTCCACTACTGAACCCTGTCTGACATGTCAATGTTGGTGTATCTTAGAGGTGTCTGAAAAACTCCAACCAGCATCACCAATCTGTAGCTTCTGAAGATCGTTTGTCTCTGTTCACATTTTGTATTCGTTTTCACAGTGACGCTGAAGTATATTTCCTACGATGAAAGTCATTACTTTGGTTTGATGTACTCAAGGGAGATAACCTGTAGAAAGGTACTGGGATAAGCACTTTACCAAAACCCCAAAAAACCTAAAATTTTAAATCTCTGAGGAGGGTTTATCAAATTGGTTGTATCCGACTGATAGGCGTGTGTCAATGTATTTTCAAGATGAGATGAATCGCTGATATGATTAGCCACTTAAGAGGGAGATGTGGTTGATTTAAATATCATATTTAGGCCCATCACATTTAAGTGTTTGCGGACTAGGTTTTAAATGCTCCCCACGACCAGCATGGTTTATCGAAAATGCAAGTGTTTTCGGACCATTTATCACCGGATAGCGGAGATAGGGGAGTCCTCATCATTCGACCCTGTTCACATGAGGGGGTCCTTGGTTTCTTTAGACACCCTCCATTGACCCAAGCCATACGCTGAATCTACAAACTTCTGGATAACTGTTGTTTAATTTCATCATTTCACGTTTTATACAGACATCATACTCTTAGGTTTAGGCTGTAATAGTCGGGGGAATAAAACGGCTGTAAATTTTACTGCCCGTAAGATGCAGGCGTTAGAAACTAGGTGGTGTGTAAGAACACGGTAAATAAATTACCAATTTCCTTTTTTTGGGTCGCTAGATGAAAGATTTATGCCGGTAAGTTAGATGTTTAATAATGCGTATAAGAAAATATGATATTTTTTTGCCACAAAGATTGTAAGGGACACTAAACTGACGGAAAGCGTGGCTAGTTTTTTCGTCACAGTTGATTGGTTTATAGTTTCAATAGCGATATTACCACCTAATGATAACGCAAGGCTGTGCTGCACAGGCCTTTCTTACGTTGCCTTTAAATGACTCACGTAAGAGCTGGTTTATCATATAAAGATAGTTTTCTTTTCCATTTCTCTTGATAAATATCTCGAGGTTTATGTATTTCTCCCATCAGACAATCTTCGGTGGCTGTTGGTGTGCACTTTGCTGGATGCAGTGATCGCGGTATCAATCTGCAGATGTTTACATGTAGGGAGTGCTATAGGGGCCGGCACACAGCCTTTTAGGGATCTTTCTGTCTGATTATGAAAGAAGAAAAATCTAGAAAATCATGCAAGTGAAATTGGATATCACAGATTACCTTAGCTATCTGCCGACCCTAGATTCTGTCTGATCGTCACTGCTGCGCTCATAATTTTCTTCTTTAAAGTGAATTATGAAAAATAAAAATATGAGATAGTGCAGAACAGTATTTCATATCTGTAAGTAGGTAGCAGCACAGAGACGTCGAATTTCTTCGCTTTCAAACCTTCAAATATTTAAATTGTATTCTTGAGTGGTGATCAAGTATTTCAGACTCGCATGTTTCTCCCAAGTGTTCGTTTTATCTTGGGCTCTTCAACTACTTTTTTTTTTTCATTTAATGTAGAAATTTTATTGGTCATTTCTTTAAAATTCATCTTACCACTCTCGGCATCACTTGCATCTTTATGATAAACCATCTCCAGAATTTACAGAGATCAGTTTCCCTCTATCTGTGTCCATCCATTACATAATCTTTCAAATACACTTAAGCAACTTGAGCCACAAAGAAAAAGATAGATCCCCATTGTTCTAAATGCTATTTTTTAAATTTAGGTCATGCATGAGTTTCTTCACAGAAATCATGTCCCTATTTCATAGATTTAAAACTATGTATAGATAATTTCAATTGTGTTATATTTCAAAAGAACACAGAGATTTTGTGCAATAAATAACCTCTTTAACCTTCAATTTTAGACGAAAATTGATTTAAAAAAAAACTTAATGTATGATTTTATGTTTAATGTTTTATTTACTTGATATTTTCCAGGGTTAGGAAAAACAGCAGAAGTTGAGCTACGGAAACCCAAGCCTAGCGATGTAGCCCTGAAATCAGAATTGTCCCTGAAATGTATTGTCTCTGGAAATCCAGAACCGACCTACCTGTGGTACCACAATAATTTCAGGTGAGTTTGATTACAAATTGAGGTACACATTGCATGCTTCTATTTTACTATGAACACTAGTTTATAAACTGATAGCTCCAGTTCAAATAAACTTCTCCGTCACTGGATTACTTGAACGGAAGGTTAAGTCATAGTAGTACTGGGGTTAAGTTAGAACTGAACAGGTACTAAGTATCAATGTCAGCCACACAGGTACAAACACCGATATCTTACTGGCTGTACAAATTCCAGGTAGGAAGCCAGATTTATCCATTTATACCTGTTGTATCATAATTCAGGTAGGTAATTGGGGGGTTGGAAAGTATCGTTTACCAGTGTTATTGTGTTTTTAAGCAGGTAATAAAGGGTAGTTCATGGTTTACCTGAAATCAGGACGATTCGGTCTGTAGTACAATCGAGGTATGGTACTGAGAAGTCTGTTAAGGGGAAGCTAGGATTAAATGTGACCTGTTACGTTGGAAATGACACTTTCTCATTAAGTCATCCCTTTTGAGGGGCTACCTGTGGTCAGAATTCGGCTTCTGATTCAACAGGTACCTTATTAGAAAATACAGGTTTGAATTCATATTTGAAAATTGTTCTTCGAAAAATTTTTCAAATGACATTTTCAAAATTTATTGTCAATGTTGTTTCCAACAATGCTTTTCTCACTCAGCTTACCAAAAATAAGAAATTATTTTTTCTATTGAATAAAATTTTGAATTTGGCATTTTGAATTTTGAATTTAGCAGTACTGGTGATGTTGTTCTCTGTTGGGTCATAGAGGTCTTTACCTTAGGTAGGAAATATCACCTGTAACAGAACAAAGTCCATTCATTGGCAGAAAGGTTTTCTATACTTCAGTTCAATTTGAGTGGAATAGAAAGACAGCTGTTTGAAGACACTGTACATCAAATGTATGACAGTATGTTAAATGATATGTACAGCTTTCATAGGACATTCAGTCTTAAACTGTGGCTACACCTGAGTATAGGAAACGGTGAGAAGGACAAACTTGGATGGCACCAGTCGCTCGGAACATTCTCACTCAGTCTTATCTCGGCAGCGATTGGTTGAATTGGTTTGGATGGCCAACATCTGTAGTGAAGTGGTCTGCGGAACAATCTCAATCGCTCTCGCCCATTACTTGGTGTAAATATGTGATGCCATCTCCACAGGCTGGGAGTCTAGGTACACACCTCTTGGCAATCTCCAGCCCACTACCTAGAAAAGTGTAGTTCTGCTCAAATTGTGCATTATCGAAAACTGCCTTAACCAGCCCCCAAACAAAAAGCAGATGATATAACTCTTAAACATGTGTGACCGGGGCTTTGGTAATGGTCATAAAAACGAGGCAAAATTGCCCGAACTTGCCATGGGAACTCAGAATCATGGCTCCCATCTAGGCTACACATTTCATCAAATATTTAGATTGTTTAACTTTTTAAGAGTTGGTAAAGTACAAAGAGTGCAACACTAGGGGTCGAGATTTTAATTTCATTATCTATTTCATTTCAAGATGATTTGTTAATCTTTAAACTTCCTCGTTTAAAGTTTGTAAGAAAAGGTTGTCAGTTCAGGCGTCTCTTGAAATTCTTTTTAAAAAAAATGTATAGACATCTTAGTTCTTGCAGAAAATCATAAATCGTAATTAGATAGGAGAATCCAAATTTGTAAATAAGATATTAGAGCAATTTTATAATTGGACAATGAAGAATCCATGGTGATGATGAATGTCAGATCTGTATGGTTCCTGCAAGGTCAGAGACAAATTTGCTGAAAACATTAGCAGGGTGAGTGGTGAGATTCATGAGGAGATGGGAAGCCGATAGGTTTGATACATCAGGAAGTCCATTTACTTAGAGCAGATAAGAACAGACCTGTCTGACCATTTTTGACATATGGTCACTTCTGATAATAGGGAGTGCTTCCCATTATCTGGTCTGACCAGCTGTACCTCTACTGGTCTTCATTGGAACAGATTCACTGGCATGTAGTCTTTCCAATTTTATACTGAACCATTTCCATACCTGATGATGCCAGCCTACCTGTCCCAGTGTTAAACAGAATCAAAATTTGTCATTTGAATCCCTGCCATTATTTGACCACACTTGTCTGACCATCTGAACCAACTAAACTGCCAAACGGTACAGACCTCAAGTCTGTTTATAGGTTCTATCTACAGTCAAAGATTGGATCTGGTTTTGCCAAGTTGGCCTACTAATGGTATATGTCATGGGGTAATTATTTCAAAGTCATTATCTGATTTATATGTGGCAGGTTATGATTTGTGGGTATATATTTATGTAGATGCACACTAGATTTGCACCTAGATTAATCTCCCTTACCAGTACTCTCTAACATTTCCTAGATTAAGGCCCACTTTTCTGGAGAGAGGTTAGATTAAGTACCCATTATATCGTTACACCTGCAACCTTACCATCCGTTAACGCATGTCAGATGCATCCAATCATATTAGCAAAAAATAACCAATAGCCAATTAAAAGCCCTCAGCCTGAAACTGAGAATTTCAAATTGGTGAATGTTAGTTAGTTTATAGTCGCCCTTAATAGCCCGGTAGTTGTGTATATGTAACCTGGGAGCTCAAGCTTCTATCCCTGTAAGATAAACGATTGTGGATAACGTGATTTGTTTTCTTTTTTCTTGTGAACCGTTGATCACCTGGCTATCTTTAATGGTTTTGTAACATTTTTCAAATGCGCTTTTTCTGAAGGCGAAGTTTCTCCTTACTCTTAAAGGGGTTGTACTCTTACCGAATTCGATATGTCATCATTCTAAAAATGAAACCTTCAGCTTTTTTCTCTCTTGAAGTTCAAGAGCACTGCATGAAGATGTGAAACGTTATTAAAAAGTCATTTATTACACAAGTTACTTGCCAAAGAAATCATGATTCCAGGTCGATACTTTTGATAACTTTATAGTATAAGCAAATTATGAAATGTTGGTATCATACTGTTTCAAAAACATGGCACATCATAATAAAAGTATTTCAAGGGTCCCGATTTCATGTAAAATACTATATAAGTAAGGTTATCGGAACAAAAATCTGTTTCAACTTATGTAGTATTTTTTTTCAAAATCCACCACTCGTAAAAAAGGATTGAAGCTATGAGGTAAAAGCATCCCGAGATGTTATTCGTATCTGACAGTTTGGTGCAGAAAATTAATTTTGTGTACATCTCAGACATAATTTAGAGGGATTATCATACTTGACAAGGAGGCAGCGAGATGTTTTTATCATCTACAGAATTGCATTTTGGCACGTTAATGCTTTTTCTGAGTATGCATATAGGCACACTGAACATTCTAACACCAGAAAACGTCGGTACAAATTCTGGAGAACATCGCACTCCGATACAAGCCGGTACCCAGTGATTACCGACGACAATCACACGTTTACTACCCCGACCAGATTCTGTTAGGCTAACATGCCATTTATCCTGGTTTCAAAGTGTAAACTTAAATGAAAAACAGTTCCGTGCACTTGCTGAAAATTGTTAAGATTTTGAGGCTATTTCAAGGGCTTGAAATGGCAGCCTACTTACGGAGGTAAAACTGTAAGCCACTCAAGCCTCTGAAGGACCCTTCCTGTAGCACCATTTAAATCTACATCACCACCAGTCTTGCACAGCCTGCTTAGAGAAAAAAGATTTCAAGAGAGCCTCTTGCTCTACGATGCAGCAAGTATTAAGTTTGGCATTTTAAAAACAAAAGATGCCTTTACATATGATTGTTTTTACAAGAGGCTAATGGGAGCATTTTTCAGCGAGTAATGAGCCGTTTATTTAACCAAAGGGGAAAATAAAGTGATTATCATAAAAAGTCATGTTAAACCTGTACAACACACTTTCCCCGAACTGATCTGTTTTCCTGTTTGATGTATTATTTTCGTGATCGTGGCTCAACTCTACATATGTTTTTAAGATATTTTAAGCAATTATAAATCATGTATTAAAATATCTACAAGCCATAAATCAATTCACATCAAGTGTGAATAGTATGAACATGGGCAAATACCTAAAAGTACGGGAAAGGATAAGCCAAAATATGTATGTTCTAAAAATGGGGGGTTTTTTGGGGGTTTTTTTTTGAGAAAACTCGTCCAATTTGTGTATAAATTCATGTTTATTTGATATTGAAGTCAGACTACTTTTTAAAAAAAGGATATATTTCAGCAAAAAGAGAAACCTATATGTATTATGTAACAGCCGCAAAACTCATCAAATCAGGAATTACAGAAGTGTAGAAACAACAGGGGCGCGAATTCTTTCCGACGGCTTTCCACGTAGGACATTACACATTTTCTTACAACATTCAATATCATGTACTTTCGTGAAATGTTCATACCATTAATAATAACACTAATTGTAACGTTTATCAAAAATGTTTCCCTTTAGGTGGGGCTAGAGAATTCAATTTAAGACAAGGAAATTTAACTTAACATAACCAAATTATGATTGGCCTGGCTCAAAATGGACAAATCTGATTGGTCGAAAGCAAGTCATAATATCTGTGGTAAATTTGTGTAAAAATAAAATCCTATTGAAAATAATTAAGTGTTTGGAAGCTAAGTAACCAGCAGCTGCATCCAGGCAAACGGCCGCAGTCTGGGACAGGCTTGGTATGTTTGGGGACTACATCTCTCACAACTCGGCTTTCCTCTTTACATTCCAAAAATGTATACAATGTTTGGACGATCAAGGAAATGGCTATCAGCTGCAAATGAAAATCTCGGCCAATAAACGTCAGCATTGCTGCCGATGACTGTACTCTAAGGGGGTGGGGGAGGATGAATTTGCAATACGATGTAGAAGCAATGTTTCCAATTTGTTGTTGTTGTGTACCTGCTAAAAGTTCAATCATTATACAGATGCTGTTGGGTTTCATTACAGATATTTTTAATTGTTTATTAAGTAATTTTTCAAAAACCGTTTAATTCATCCAACAAAATATTACACCAGAAGTGCCAGAAATGGTTTTGTAGATTAACGTACAAGTAAATGAACTCAGCCCAGATGTCAACCATCATGCATCAGGGCAGGAAGGGGTGTTAATTACGAAACATGGGGATTGTGTCAATACAGTACTGAAGATGGTGTTGGTACGGGGTACACACATGTGATGGGAGGGGACCCTGTACAGGTGACAGTGTCTGCCATTACCCTCTACAGCAGACACAGATGTACTGAGCAATGAACCCTCCCTCTCTGCAGACAGAAAGGGCACAATTATCCCTCCCTTCCTTCACATTTTCGAGGGTTTTACTAGTTGGTAGGTTTACAGACCATATTTTTGAGGTGAAAAGATTTGCCAGACACAGCATTTAAATAACAGCGGGGCTGCAAAAAATGTGAATGCAAATAGCTCGGATATAAGTTTTCAGATTGACGTGGGCTGTATGCTCTTGTGTGCAACAAAATATTCCATTCTTGGGAATATGACATCCATCTCTCAGACGGGTGATTTAGCGAAGCTGTCACTTTTAACATGTGACATTAATAGGGAAGGCCTCCGCGATAATATCGTCATATGCATGTTGAGTTTACTCTGACAGATGAATGCCTGGGTCTTTGTTAAGAAGTTGCGGAATGATGATAAGTAACTTTGTTATTTTTGAAGGACAGCGAACCTCGTTGGGCGGGGGGATAGGGTTGCTCCCTTTCAACCTCACCAGCTGCATGTCTGGAACTGTTCATGAATTTAAAAACAAAATATTGACAGGATTGTCAGCAATTTCCTAATAACAAGAGGAAAAGAAAAAAGTAGCAGAAACACTTGATGTGAAAACTGAGTCAATAAAAGAAAAAGATGCTGTTAAATTTGACAAATAAAACGTTTTATGGTGAATTTTCTGCAGATAAAATTTGTTCTTTAAATGTCCTCTATTTTGTTCTTTGAAAATAAAAAAAAATATGATATTTGGCGTTTTATTTCACTAATATTTAAAAGGTAAAGTAGCATTTCTTATCCCACAGTTATATGCTATCAGCCGCTCGGAAAATCTGAGGGAGAATTGTATCATGTGTTCATATCAATATCAACTGAAAATATGCTGCACAACATTTCAAAAAGGTCGATTTTGAGACACTTGACAGATTTTGTGAAAAGGACAAAGTCTGAAAGTGTCAGATTTCTTAAAGAGACTATTACTCATACATAAAACACTTTGGAAATTGGAAATGCCCGAAACTGTCAGTTCCAGAATTTTAAATTTGACACTGTTTGGTATGTGTAATCGTGAACGGTATCGTTCGGCAGTAACGCGGGCTGTTACACAGGCATGTTGTATCTAGTATATACCTATAGATGGCACTGCCTGTATATCGTTGACAACCCAGCGGAAGGTTCTTTTATTTTCTTTTTTTTTTACCAGGATGATGAATTCATGTGCTATTTTGTTATTTCATAAGCAAAGTTGCTGCCCATCTGGGTAGCTATATATGTCATTTCCATTGTGACTTAAATAAATTGATAGGAAATCAGCATAATTATACAGGAAACTAGCCTAAAAAAACACTTAAATATATTAATAATGTAATTACTTACACAAAAGGGAGACAACTCTTGTTTATTATACCTTTTGTCAGTGTTTTTTCCCAATACATAAGAATTATAAACTGTTGCAAGAATCTATATCTGACTTTGCTGGATCTTATTCTTAAACTGACATCATAATGTTCACAGGTTAAAGTGTTCATGACAAAATGATAGAAATTGAGGTAAAACAGACTTCAGGGTTAAAGTTGTTGATGCTAACATGATTTCAAACCATAGACACTCCTAGAAAATAACTGGGAAATATTTCAGCTGGAACCTAACAATCTATAGAAACTACTTGCTTTGTCTATTGTATGAGTAAAAAGGGGGTTGATGATGGCTAAGATTTAAAGCTGGAGAGCTATGATTCTGATAAGACATGTTCCAGGCAGCTAAAGTTTCCAATCTTGTATACAAATCCAGCGTACTCTAATGCTGATGTGTGAGGTGGGGTAACCCTCCATTATTCTTACATGATTTTACCCTGAAATTGCTGACCTTCGGGTCATACAAATTTTATAAACCCTTAAAAACTTTCACTGAACATACTTCGGTATATTGGGAGCTTCTGTCTGTTCTTCTGTCCATCTGTGTACTTGTCTTTCTAATGTTCTTCAGTTCATTTGATTTCAGTGAACTTGGTAATACAAATGCAATATACAAAGGCTGAGGCTATGTTTGAATTTTAATCATATGTAAAGATAATTAATAAGAATAGTACACCCTGACGGGTCTGACTGGTTCTACACAATTTCTAGACAATAACTCTTAATTATGACTACTATCCAGGTTCTGATAAAATTTGGTCAATAACACAAAGGTTAAGTTAAGTTTGAATAAAATCTATTCTTATTTAATAAGCATGTAACTAGGCTCTGATGGGTCAGCCATTTCTGCACAACAATTTTATCAGGTACAAATTCATATGCAGCATTCATTTTATAAAATAACAAAACTTAAATTTTTATGTTTTAAGAAATAATGAAGCACCCTGAAGAATCTATTTTAATGGTTTCAGATGAATCTAAAGTGTGGAAAGGCACATAATATTGGATTGATTATACCTACATTATTTACAGTCGAGCTCAACCTATATCCGGACCTCTCATCGAACAATCTGAACAAATTGTCCGCCTTATTTATGTTCATGTACAGCACTATCACTTGTATTGTTATATGAAGGACTTATTAATAATACCTTAGTTTTGTCACAGTTGTAGCAGGTACTCCAGTTAAGGTCTGTTTGAATTATAAAATTATTTCCTTATTTATATCAAACATATTTCAAATGTGTAATTTTGAAAAAAAGAAAAGTATATTCAAAGTATAACCAAGTTTGTGTCAACATATTAAACGGTTTCATTGTGCGAACATTGTGTCACTATTTACTTTCATATTTGCTGAAAGTATTGATTTTTTTTCAGGTCTTTTTTTTTCTCTCTGGGTGTAGACATTTACAGATGACAAATAAAGATTGATCTAAAGTATTTGCAGATGTATGGCCAGACAAATAAAGCCTATTGGCCCTGATGTATGTGCTGACTATCAGTAGCGGACCCTCTAACACACCGAGATCTACTCTACATATAACCCTGTCTGATCGGCTGATGAATGAGAAATCAGTTTCATGCTTCAATAGATGCAATCTGTATTATAGTGTTGTATTATCCACTAATACGATAAATGTTTTGATAGAATACATGCGGAATTGTTCTAAGCCGCACTGGGCTCATAATTCTGTATCTATAGGGTTGCTCTCTGCTCATCGCGCTGGTCAATTGACTCGGCAGGCAGTTGGACAAATAACCAGAGGGTTTGTATATAGATCAATAATAATCCCTGTTTATTAATTATTGATGGTAGATGTAGCACTCTATACCTCCTTTACTTATCAGGTCCGAGGTTATAACTCTCGGTAGAGCTGTTATGGCCATGCAGCTGCTAGAGTGACCGGTGGTCATATCCGGGGCTCCACGAGGAGGTACCGGTCAGTATTCGTCTAGAAGTGGAAATGAGATTGACAGTAATACAACATTAATGGGGTAACCCAAGTCTGGAGCATGCAGCGACAGAAACGAGACAAACAGGGACGCCAATCATCAAATCAGCAGCCTGCCACTCCATCCGTGTAGAAATGTGATTTAATAATATGCGTAGCATTTTGTTGCAAATCAAAGACAAATCTGGAGCTGTTTTTGTTCCAAGGCTCATTGCATTTGTAGATGTCATTGGTAATGGTTTTTCTTGTGAAAAACCATAAAAAAACCACTCATTTTGTCGAGGTTGACTTGAAGCATTTTGGAAGGTACACATAATAGCTGCTGAGGTATAGCAGAAACTTGTATTATCAGTGAGCTCTAATTTTCATGCTGTTTTCACGATCAGCTTTTTTCAAGTTTCGTGCTGGTTTTATGCATTTTGTGCCTGAACCATAATGGAAATAATTTATGAGGGTAGAATTATAGGACCATCGCCATAGTTACATCAGCATTAGTGTCGCATCATTAACCTACGCTGTGTCTAAAATGAAAATTCTATAAATTGTCTAATGCCGAGAAGTTTTTGGAGAGACATTGGATATATGACCTTTTCATTTACGGAACACCAGGTATTAACGAACATCTAATGAATACCAGACAGCAAAGACAGGTCAAAGACATTGTTAGAACGCGTCAGACGTAAACTTCATAAGAACCTGTCCGTGCTTCCATCTGTACATACCAGGAGATCGGAAGAGTCCGCAAATAAAGCTGAAAGCGAATCACTTTTTATCCTGCTGAAGAATGTATAGAAAAATAAATAGGTTTCGATTCCTCCAGCACATTGCCATTAGTCAAATAAACCATTGGTTTAGGATGTGATTATGTGTTAAGAGAGGTAGCGGGGTGTTCTAAGGTAGCACTGAATACCAAAGGTGGTATCATCAATGACCTTTTCTATGTAATTGAAGCAATATTGCAAATGCATTATAAAAAATCAGTCATATGTAATAGATTTACAAAAGAGAACCTTTTAATTTATTTGTAAAATTAGTGAAAATGTTTTTTTCAGGTTCCTTGGTACTGTAAAAAAATATTATTTTGATTGTTAGACGTCATCTATAGGTCAAAAAGACCCTTCAAAATCTCTCTGATAAATTACAAAAATTGTCTTCATTATCATTCTTTATTCTAACTAGAAAGACAACCAAAATTGGTATTTCATCTTTTCTGTCATTTCTAGGGCCAATTCTTTTAAATGTTCAGTATTTGTACCAGTGGAGATATTTTACTTACTGGCTATTGTCAATAAGAATAATTGCCTTGTGTACACCTAAACAATTTTCAGAATTGCTCCTAAGAGCATCATGTTTCTTTCTATGCCAGTGACACAAGCCTAGAATTACACTCTAGAGTATATCACACCGATGTAGCTGACTCAGGAAGACTTTGGCAGCCAACTTTGATGATAAAGCTTAAGAAGCCAAAGTAACGATATACAGGTTTGATTACACCTGGCCAGGTAAATCCAGCAGCAGAAGCATCAACAACAGGTGTTACTCCCTTTATGGTACTTCCGTGGTCCGTCAGGTCCTCAGGTGTGAAATATGTACTTTGATGATGCGGAGAGCTAAAAAAGGCCATATCGATGATTGACTCTGTATACAAGCAAAACATTGCTTGTCATTTATACTGATATTTGTGTCTGCATTATCTGTATTTCCTAGATTTTTCACTTTTATTTTATGTTTGACTCCACTCCCCAGGGAGTTGTATACCTATAGACACATAACATTTTGTTTACTATCCATGCCGCGTCGGTAATAAAAAGGGACGTTCCAGGTAATGCTTGGGCGGACTTCAAGTGTTCTGGCCTTACCTATTAAAGGAATTGGCATCGATGGGCTGGTGTCCTGCGGTTCCAGCAAGAAATTGATCAAACGTTTGATTTGTTTTTGAGGAACTGCTGAGAATAGCTCTTGAACTTGTGTTTTTGCCAATTTATTGTCGAGTTTGCTGCAATTTTACCAATTTAAAGGTTCTAAAACACCATGGAAATAGGGTTTTCCTTTCCGAAGCTTTAGAAAAAATTAATCATACATCACAATTTCTAGACAGAAATGTTCAAAAACCTGTTATGTGTAGTACGTTAAGTGTGGGGAAAACAAGCGATGTACATAAACATGGGGAAGAGTTGGAATTCCTACATATACATAGAGAACCAATTATGGATTGGAAGTGGAAGTTTAATACTTCTGTTTCGTAATACATCCTGTTATCAGTTTGTGTACAACTATTTTGGCCCGGAACCATTCAACAGCATCTTCAAAAGAAACAAAACCTGGACAAAGTCATTCATACTAAATTAAACTGATACCATTGAAGGAAAGCTTTGTGATGAAAATCATTACTGGGGGATTCTGACGACTTGGTCTGCCGTTATTTTGACAATAACTACCGATACTACATCTTGTTTGGGTTTTGGGGCATTGTTGGGTGTTTCACAAATGCTTTGAAATGCGCCTGACTTGCCTCTGCAAGGCCTGCTCTCAAAGAAGGTTTCATTGTGGTGGTTTGTCTGATAGTAGCTAACTTGATGCTGTGGTGTCACTCTGTTTACAGAGTAACCTACACAGGAGACTTTGATAGTGTAGCCATTGACACTGAACAGATTCCAAATTGGCTTTTAATGAAGCAAATAGCACCATAAAACAGCTCCAATTTGCCAGGATCTGACAGTCCCAATGACAGGAAGTGCTTTATTCTGCGGGAGTTTGTAATCGTCTTATATATCTTGAACTTGTTTCTGTAGATTCTTGCATTCAGACTCAGCACTGGCAAGTTAAAACAGAACTGGTTTTATCAAAATGTTGCCATAACTGATGTCATAATTTTCTATCTTGAAATGACTAAGCTGTAGATTTCTTTAGTTTAGCTCCTGTGTTGTTGTAATTTTTTTTTCCGTTCTAATCTATCTCAGAACTTCTCGTTAGATATGATATGACCGTAGTTTTATGTCCATATTCATGAATTATCCGTGTAAAAGCCTTAATGTTGCTGTACCTGATACAGGCAAGCTGGTGTGTCTTTGATCACTGCATGGTAATCCAAGGGAAATAGAGAAAAAATACTAAATGAGGATTAGGAGCTTGTTGAGTAAACATAAAAATCATTTACCCGTCTGATTTATTGGTACAACATTGTCACAATGTACCAGTCATTTGCCTGATATTAACCATTTTGTATGCAGGTGGAACTCTGTGAGGGTCAAATGTCACATTGACCTTGACCCCTGAAGAACATGATCTGCCATAAGAGCTATGCCGTGGTTACAAGGAGCACATCCGTGAGGGATGTGCGTTACCTTGGCCCCTGTGTTACCCCGGTTACCATAGACCATTGTTCAGTATTATGCTTCCTTACCGTCTGTCAAAAACATCTTGATTTGTCAGATGTAACCTTCGACCTTTGCACAAATACACGGTTATCTTATACCCCGATATGTAAATGCTGTGCAGCAGGGGGAAAATTGTTTGTACATAAACAGTATATATGATCCCGACATATTTTTTCGCCAATGCTGCGTCTTCGTTAGAAAGATTGTTTGTGCATGTGATGGATCTATAGCCATGCTCTGACCCAACATCCCAAGAAAATTCCTCGTAAATTCAAACTACTATATCTATTTACTGACTTGTTTATTTTTTCTGTCTGATTTTTGGTTTATCACCGTGTAAAAGACTCGACAATTAAAGGGAAGGACGCTGTGATGGGCAGCAGCCTATGTATAATTATACAGAAGTTCGCTAACTCACGGTTCACAAGTAGTCCGATCCCAATTCTGTCTGCCGGTTTATATCCTTGATGGGAATTCTACCATCAACTCATCCCTACTTTTTTTCTCTTCATGGCTAAGAGCTTTTCAAGAGCTAGAGAGAAAACAGAAAAATCCATTTACTACAGTGTTTGAAAGTATTTTGAAATTACTTTCTTAATAGTCATTTAAATTCACATTAATGATAATTACTTAAAATAGCAGAAGTCAGCCAATGAAAATGGAGTGTTTCACTTCATCTCCATGGTAACCATTAGAGGGCATTGACAGAATCCCTTCACCATCAGGAGATGGACGGATGTAGATTTGAAAAATATGCTTACAAAACCCAACACACCGGATATAGATCTAAGTCTCTATAAACAGGACCCATTGATTGAAGAGGTGTTAGGGTTAAGGTGGCGATTAATGATGAGGGGAAAAGGATCTAAAAATATAGATTGAGACTGAATTTTTCTGTAATGACCAGAACATACTCTATACTTTATCAATTACTTGTTGTAGGAATGTTTTTCCAGCGTATAGTATATTGATGGCAGGGGAAAACATTTTCTGTTCCCCTCCAGAAAAAGTCTGCCCATATTATCATATGAAAAATGAAATCAGCTTTAATGAGACAGTTAATTTATTAAGCGGAGGGTTTCACAGTGCGAACTCTGCAGCTTGTACCTAATCGTACCAGCTCACTGTTTACAAAACAAGTTTTGCTGATAAAATATCAAAATTAATTACCATAACACTATTTTGCCACATGGTTTAGTCAAACAAGATTAAGGGCGAGGTATACTACCTTGCTTGTTATTTCAGCATGGAATTTTACAGACTTTACTTGCAGAATATTGGGATGTTGTTGGTTATCAAAACTTGATTCTGCAAACCCCCATACATCATTGATAGAAAAAATTATATCTAATTTGTCATCTTTGGCAAAAATATGTGAAAAAGATATTTTATTGCCCTGTAAGTTATTTGTACCATAAAACATGTCTCAAAATAGTGGTTATTTAGAGTAGTATATATGTTTTAAAATACTAGCTGTAAAAAAAATGGTATACAAGTCTAAATATACGTGAATTCTGGAGGTTCTCAAGCGCCACCCTACCACAGCGTTTGTTGGCTTGATATACACAGTCTACAGTATTCTGTGGCAAATCAAAAGCTTACTGCTTGCCTACATTACAAAACTAGGAACAAATTTGTGTACTATAAATGTATTTTGTCACTGAAGTGAAGATAAATTTTGTACTTTTAACCTGTGTTAAACCTCCTTCCTGTTGTAAATTTCAGACTGCTCAATGTTAAAGATCGGAAGAAAGTATCAGGGAACCGGTTTCGGATCACATCAGTGACTGCGGAGGATAATGGGATATATTCGTGTCGGGCGGTGAATGTCGCCGGGGCGGTGGATAGCCCAGTAAAATTCCTCCTCAACGTGAAAGGTAAATGGAGAATCCAAAAGTTACATTGCACCTCAACCAGCCAACATCAACAAAAACAAAGGAAACATAATCAGATGTTTATAATAAAGTAGCACATAGTAGACATATATATATTAACAGTAATCTTAATTTTTACGATGAAAACATTTCACAAAATTATGATCACAGTTTCATATAATGCATTCTAGAGTGAGAATTGTGAGTATGTCAATTCATAATTGCGCTGATCTGTTTAAATTTGGTTATGCCCGCTAAAATTTGAGCGCACCAAATAAGTATGTATATAATGTTGTTTTATATCTACAACAATCAATCAGCCAATGGTTACTAACGGTTACCATACCCTCGTTTAGATGATCTAGATTCTAATTGTTGCCAAAGCGACTCCCTTGGTGTCCGATAACCTTTAGACGGTAGCCTTGACAAGGACACACACTGGACAAGGTCATCTCTCCATCTGGGTTACCATGGCAGCCACAACTGTCTGCCAGACATATAAACCATTCTGATAAGCCTTCTCTTGTTTTATTTGTTTGAAATTAGTAGAATTGTTTGTACTGGTTGGTGTTTCTGTCGGAAGCTATTACAGGTTCTGTCACTGCATCATCATCCATACCTGTCTGAGGGCAGGAACCAGCAAACGTGATGGCTGCTCCGCAGCAAATGCATTGGTTGCTTGTAAAAGGTTAGCCCTGACATTGACAGGGAGCACAACAATCTATTCATGGCGGCAATCTCTTTGTTCTCAATAAATAATGAAAAGGTTTTTAATTTCTTATAGAATAACCTGATCAGCGTGATATAGATGCTGTGGCACTAATTAAATCTGGTCAACGGTTTGTTGTTTGCTTCAGGTCAGGGGAAATGTTAATTAAAGTAGCAATAATTATAAGTAAGACTAGAATGGAAAATATATTGAATATCAAACGGTAAGATTTGTGTAACATTGGACAGAAACAAGACAGATTTTTAATGACAAGCGGTACATTTTCTGTTAATACATTCATCCCTGCAGACATATTTGAACTCTTCCAATTCAAAGGTTGGAAAAGTTCATTATGAAGTTTCAGGGGTGTATGAGTTTAAATAATTGTATCAACAGATTATAGACTGAAAATATACATGGAAACAAATTGTACAGATTAAGCTGTTACTACTAGATATATTTACACACTCATAGGTAGAATTCTACCTACATGTATTTATTTTTATTTTCATAAATAAGATTTAAGATTCTCTTAGACAAAAAATCTTGTTTGTGTGTAACTCAAACTGTGAAAGGAGTTGTAGTTATTGACAAACTGGCATTCCTACAGACAATTAGACGACACATGATATTAATGTGTGTTGTCTGATGAAATGCGAGCTCGCGTCCTAATAGAATTACATGGAAAGCATGTGCATCGGCTATTATTGTCGCACTGTCACTCGACATGTTTCAAACATCCGCCACCATGTGACTCATTTTTATGTAGTCCTCCTTCATAGTGTTAAAGAGTTGCAAGACAGATTGATGAACAAAATAAAATCCTAAACACTGTTTGTTTGATAATAACAAAAATGATTATGAATAAAAGAGTAGTTCTTGGGTATATGTTTCAGAATAACTGGCATATTAAAACTATAACAACACAAAACTTTGAAGGTGTATACTTTTGAATACCTGGTTTTCTCATTAGTATGCCTACCTGTTGTGATTGAGAATGATGCCTCAATTCTTACTTTGAGGACGTGACATTTACTTGGATGTGACCTGGATTTACATTGGTGGGTGTTGTCAATGAAACAAAAGACCCTTACTCTGCTGGAACACCAGGTCTTATTCTCTTGTTTTTTTTTTCAAGGGTCCCCATATAAATCTTTCCTTTGTTTATATTTTACCCTTAGTTCAATCGATTTTGAGTTTTGATTATAGTTTTACTGAAGCTTCAGTATTCTCTGATTACATTTTTGACCTGACATGTTTTTGTATTGAGGAGGTTTACGTGAGAGCACCCTGTAATGGAATATAACGACGGTATATGATGTCGTAATGACATTCTTTGACTACTATGATGTCCTTGATACATTTGTTGATGGTATAGTTGAAACAAGTTTGAAAAATTTAGATATATATGATGCGTAAAATATATAGTTTATTGGGTTATGAAGGAAAAAAACATCCTGATTTATAACAGTTTGAACTAAATTCTGTTCGTTCAACATTGTGATGCAAATAAGAAACAATACATTTCCTTCGATGTTTAAACGCACCAGTTGTTGTAACATTCAGTGTATGACTTTTGTTTTTTCAGCACCAAACACACCACATTTGATCGAGCCCCAATTCACACGATCCCTGTTGGTGCTGAAGAACGAGGCGGCAAGACTAGATTGTCCTTTCATCAATGCTTCGAGAATCGAATGGTTTGATGATCATGCTAAGCTTTCCAATAACACCAGGTAAACAGGCCTATTTCAACCAGGCACTGAAATACATGTTCTGGGGATTGGTGATGGTTCGCAATGCAGTAAAATATTCTTATTCCATGACGTTATGAGAGTATGTTTTGTGGGGCATTTCAACAGAAAGGTGGGTGGGATGGCTTATTTTGCAGGAACAGGGTTGTGTTTTCTATGACTACCAGATTTGTTTGGCAAAAAACATCATTTGGAAATGATGTCATAACTAGGTGGGTGCTAACATAAATATGAACTTTATTTATTTTACAACAATTATGAAACAAATTATCCAACTTATATTAATCACTCTTGTTGGCCCGGATGTTAGTGTGTGAGAAAACTGGATTACCCGAAGAAAAACCCATGTGGTTGGGCAGGTAACCCTATACCTTTTCACATTCAGTCGGGGAAACAACCCGGGCCGCCTTAAGGACTAACTAGACAACAAAAAAATTACAAACCATGGATTATTCGTTGGCTTTAATCCCCTCTTAATTGAATAGTTACCAGTTAGATACATTGTATTTATTAGGGGACCTCTACCAGAATCGAAGACAACAATAGAAATTTGCTATAGGCAGGAATTTACAATAAGGATAAGTGATCATAGTGAGTGTGCTCAACTATAACTTATGTTGGCACTATTTTATATAACACGGGTTACCATAGCAACAGAGGCAGCTGTAAATAGATATATATATACCTTTGAGAGATTTTAAACGATAGAGATTTCTAAATGCTTTTAATTAATGACCTCAGCTACTTGATAGATCCTTGTATCTGCCTTCTGAAGACAGAAGTAGGTATTGATCCCACGATAGCAAATTGAACAAGATCTAGTCGAGAGCTTAAAGGTTATAGTGGTAAGTTACAGGTACAAATTGTTATACTGAATATTTCTGTGACGGATACAAGCCAAATTTTTTTTATTTATATTTTGATTTTCAATTTGGAGCATTGTACATTGTCATGAAGTGGGTTATAAGTACAGATCTTACAGGATTGTGGGATACAGTGTAAGTGTCAAAGAACGAGAATACAATGTGAGAGTGTCATGGGAATTTAATGTAGGCACTGCCAACCTTTGTCAAACAGTAAATCAGAAAATCTAACCCTATTTATAAAGTACATGCTCGGTACGTTTTTACACACTATATTAATTTGACGGGTAGTATTTTGGTGTGAAATATGTGTGGCTGTTAAAGTATCAACAATATTTTAACCAGAGTATGTTATTTGATCTAATTCACTAAACTTTCCTGATGAATTTTTGGGATGCAAAGTGTCTCATACTGAAGTTTGGAGTTATGTTTTGATATATGCAGAGTTAATGCCCTTTGTTTTGTATTGATATAAAGTTTGTCTTGATATGATGACCTTGTCTGTTTGCCTAGGTTTCAGAAACTTTCTGCTTGTATATTTATCATGGAAATATAGATTGCAGCATATTGAAATTGGGTCTAGCTAGTCCGTAAGCAGTTGAAACAAATGAAATCATAATTAAAAAATCCTTGAATTTTTTTTTGAAATTTTCATTCAACAATTTCTTTCTCTTCCACTTACGATGATTTCCATTAGATGAAATGAAATTTTCAATTGTAATAAAGTGGAAAAGGAAAAAAGAAAAGCAGATCAAGATGTTTTTCCATGAAACTCAAGTTCAGTAATTGCTGAATATTTTGTCGTTTATTTGGTATTTCCAAATTAACATCATGCAGCCATCGGCTTAAAACTTTATACATATATCATCATGTCAAATATTTACAACGAAAAAGGAGACAATCATTATTGTTTTGTCTGCATCATAAACATACCCCATGGTCCTGTTCTCTGTGATGTCCAAATGACACAATTACAACCGTGTTGAACCTGCTAGCTTTCCCAATTACTGAAACGACATTATTCATTGGGCCAATTAAGTTCTAGTTTTTAAAAAACACTTAAATTTTGCAAGTTCAGTACAGTCGATACTCTTCTGTCAAGGCATAAACAGAAAAACACAAGAAGTTTAGCTTTTATCAAAGATGAGTATCCATTACCATGATGCTGATTATACATGTGTAGGAGATTATCATGTAAAATAGAAACTTCTCCGTACATGTTTAAGGGTCCTCAACAGAAGACAATGGTTTTATGATGTATGGTGATGGCGAACTTCATCATATGACAAAATGGTCGGATTCCGTTTTTGAACCAAGATTATTTTATTACTGTAATTTGAGCCAGGCGAGTATGCCAGTTGAAGTTAAAATATTATTGGCCGGCGGTAATTGCACTAGCTGTTTTCCGTAAAATGAATAAAGTCGAAAGTAGGTAGAATGCCGACCATAAGTCATCCATTGCACCACGTTTATGACGGGTTTATTGTTTGCGAGCGGTTTTGGCATTGCCGTAATTATGAAGCACCTGTTTGGGAGTCTTTGCCTACAGGTGCACTAATTAAGGCACTACGTAATGTTTTTATGAAATTTCTCCTACATTTTTACTCTTATGTAATCCATGTGTGTTGTATATATCTTTACAGGCATACAATTTTCAACAATGGATCATTGTACTTTCCGCGGGTTCGTCAGGTGGATGAAGGTTTTTACAGATGTGAAGGCCTTGGAGACAATCGCGACATCCCTGCCCAAAGATTCATGTCCGAACTCATACTAGCCCGTAAGTTTTTAATAGCCTCGAACCAGTCAGAAATTTATAGCCTCGAAACCAGCTGGTTACTTAAACAACAGCCTAAACACATACCAGAAACAAACAACTTAAAAATGAAATGTAAGCTCTGGCTTTAATTACCAGCTATACATTAGGCATTGCTTTTGTTCCAGCATTTTTGTGCATTTCTGACTTGAACATGTAAATCATCCCAATGCTATGTAAAGAGGAATTAAAACACAGAATTTTACAGGCATGTTTTGCACATGATTGTTATATAAAATTACACTTCATGCAGAGAGGGAAAATGTTTCCGTCTTAGCTGTACTTCCATGTACAGATTTTTCAAGCCAAAATGTAATCTTGTGATGCTTTGTTTATAACTGTAATACGTGTTGAAACCTAATAAATGGCGATAGTCTAAAAGGTGCTGAAGATGGCAGTCGTTAGTGGCAGATGTTGAGTATGGGCCGACCTTGGAAGCTGTAATATAGCTATATATTCTGTACACTCTCACCCACAAACTCACCTGGTACTCTTAAGTTGCCACCTGACAGTAAATCAATTCGGTGCTTTTTGATACCAGATTGCTGTGCTATTCTGTATTATTATATATCTCTGTTGACTTTCTGTAGTACTCCCTACATTACAGTGGTATAAGGTAGGACTATTTTACCCCTCCCATCAAATGTTAAAAACAGAACATCTTGCATACTTAATTGATTTAATGAACAAGCAGCCTGAAGAAGGTCTTTCTACTTGTTTTTTTTTTAAATGTATTTTTCTTGCAAGAAATGAGGGGGAACTAAACATGGAGACTGGCTAATGGAAAGCTAATGACATTTCTGTCTAAAAAACTTCTCAAATTCTTCCTTAATTTGATCCGATAAAATCATCATGATTTAAAACAGACTTTTTTTAAAATTGAGAAGTTTAAAGAAAACAGATGATGACTTGTGTGTTAGGAAGGGTAGAGGTCGAAGTGATCATTTGTCACTGTAAATTTCGGTGTGATTGGAGACACCCCAGATGGCACAGGAGAGTTCCAATCCAAGCTGTACCCTTGTCCCAGTGAAATAGAGAGGACAGATTTGTGCCGGGGTTAAAACATGCTATCTGTCTTGTTCAGGATAATGTAAAAAGTAGCACTTTATGTTTGTCAGGCTATACTCCGTGAGCTGTACAGGATAATGACAAACTACACATAGGTATCATATTTACCTCCACGTCTACAATCTTACTGTAATATACCACACGCAAAACATTTAAAACCCCATTTCGACAAAACAAAATATAAAGAAGTTGTCATTTTTCACTCTTGAATTGAATACTACTCTGTTTGGGGTGAAAAAACCCTTAACTACTAGGAATTTGAAATTCTGGTCATTCCAAATTTTGACTGAATTTTTTTCAAAAGTTAATTTTCACAACTGATTATTATGTTTGAAACCTTTCTATAAAGGGCACCTGCCATATAGAGTAGCCCATTTTGACCTTTAGTAACTGTTTATGAAGGGCACCTGCCATATATAGCAGCCCCTTCGGACCTTTAGTAACTGTCTATAAAGGGCACCTGCTATATATAGCGGCCTATGCGGACCTTTAGTAACTGTCAATAAAGGGCACCTGCTATATATAGCGGCCCATTCGGACCTTTAGTAACTGTCAATAAAGGGCACCTGCCATATATAGCGGCCCATTTCGACCTTTAGTAACTGTTTATGAAGGGCACCTGCCATATATAGCGGCCCATTTCGACCTTTAGTAACTGTTTATGAAGGGCACCTGCCATATATAGCGGCCCATTTGACCTTTAGTAACTGTCTATAAAGGGCACCTGCCATATATAGCGGCCCATTTCGACCTTTAGTAACTGGCTATAAAGGGTGTGTGCTCTATGATTTAACATATTCAACATCATGACCTTGTAGGTTTTATTACAAGGTCACAAAAAAAACTCTCCAAATTGAATATCAAGCTGAAGTTATGAATACTTCATACTTAACAATACCAATTTGAGGTGGAAAACATCTGATTTTTCCTGACTCTTTGTCAGTAAAACTTAAACATTGGAAATGTTATGAGGACGAGTAGATAACTGTCCCATTGATGTAGATTCGCTACTAGAAGGAGGCGGTCTTATGGAGGCCATATTGATGTTACTCTGTTGATGGGCTGGTACTGATGTCAAATCCCTCATACAGAAGTCGCTCACCCAGGAATAAAATGAAAGAGATGACAAACAGGAATCATGTGTACACCACACCAGTTACTGATATCAGTACTCCTAATAGTTTGTTTTAAATTAAAGACACTTGCACAGGTACATTTAGAGATACAAAATGTACTTTGATAGTGGCAGACATTTTGGATTCTGCGAGTACTTCTGCGTAACCTTCTCTGGTACAAAGACATTAGGTACAATATGCCATTCACAATCTGTGAACATAAAACAGTTACTTCAGTACACATCCTGTCCTCCTCACTCGAGTCTGATAATAGCCACCCTTATTATAAACGATAACCCCCTCCATTCCAGACTTAATTGCAGAAAAAAGAGTAAAAGAGTAATTCTGCAGAAGCGAACCTGATGACCCTTTAGTAAGAGTTAGTTAATGTAAAAAGTCAGATAAGAAATAAAATTTGCAGAAATATCTGGGTTAAAAAAAGTTGAATAGTCACAGCGTGTTTTATTGAAAAAGATACCAGGTTGATTATGCACTTGGGAGAATCGACATATCTTTGAATGTTGTTATAGGGCCGTTCACTACTCCAGGGGGATCAAAGAGCTACAGATGATAGAAATAAATATATCAATTTGTAAAAAAAAAGGGAAAAGAAACAAAATTTCCAGGAACAATTACACCAATAGTCTCAGCCATTTATATAAATCTCAGCGAGGAAGTTGGAGAAAATAGCTGGGAGTTCAGTCATTCACTTACCAGGGGGAAAAACTGGATCAATCTCGGTTGGAGTGGAAGCTATTTTTACAATAGGATATAAAAAGGAAGGCTTTATGTATCTTGATTTAGTTGGACACTGTTGATATGAAAAAGGCTTCAAGGAAAATATTCTTGGATAAAAGTGATCCATAAATCCTAGATCTTTGACTGAGACCAGAAATCATGCCGCATTTCTGTGATAAGAGCGGATTTCCGAGTAGACAATTTCAGTATCGGACCTGACTTGTCATAGCAACGTAATGTTAGGCCACAGATAAACGCATTACATACTTAATGTGTTGATTTCCGAATGATTATGTGGCCTCCATACAGTCCTCAGCAGCCAGTCATTCATCTTTGTAGAACTATTAAGACAAGAGGTTTCTTAGTTCCACGGTTCAGTCTGAAAGTTGATCGTGTTATCAGGGAATGTAAAAAGAAATTATCTAAATGTGACATTATTTTTGTTGAAATGTGGTGCAATTTCTACATTAATCTTTTAAGCATACATGGTGGTATGGAAGAATTATGGGAAACAAGGTCGGGTCACTCTAGTCTAATTATCGTCAAGGTCTTTTAATCAGGAGATAGTTATGTTATCTAGACAGATGACTAATTTCTCTGACATTGCCCGGAGGTTAAAAAGACAAATTTATTTCCAACAGTCAGACCAGATGTGGATTTCGGAATGGGTACCAGGATGTGTAAGGTCGCAGAGGTCACATGACTGTATTGTCTTTCTGTGTTTTCAAGGTCAAATGTCACTTTGAAATAGATGTATTCCCCTCCCACTATCTAGAAAAGGCTAGGGGACATACATTTAAATAGGAGAGTGATACAATGTTAGATAAAAGTTACATTTATAATCATACATCAGAAACTCTATATCCTTATAATTGCTATGAGTAGCCTGGAACAGGTGTGTATAGGGGAATGAACAAAAGCCACCTAGACAACATGGGTATACTATCAAATATAATACAAAATGTTCTGTCCAACGTCACTCGCTATTGACCTTAAAGTAATTATTTTTGACGAATTTCTATGACCTTGAGTGTAGGTAAGGTAACATCTAGTCTTGGATACAGGTGAAAGTATTTTGACAGGTGTTATGTTGGGTGGGGTCTGAGATTATGTTTCACCAGTCCCTGTGATGTGACAGACGCTACAGATTAAAATCTGGGGTGAATTGGCCCAATGGCCACAGCCAATTAATGTTGGCCTAAAATAGTACTTACACCATTCAGTTAGGAAGGCCCAGAATTTCATTAGATAGCGACAGGTTTAACTCATTCACCCCTGAGACACAATTGAACTCTTCCAACTCAAAGGTTGGAATCGTTCATTATGAAATGTCCGGTGTGAATAAATTAATACAAAAATTTAGCCAATCACTACATTCGATCATCATGAAGACATTTTTCTTTTGCATCCAATGTAGCATTACATTCAAACTAATGCCAGAGAAAGAGTTTAAGAATCTCATCTGAATTCTCCATCTTTCATTTGTTTTTGAAAACAGGACAAAACAGTAGCTTTATATTGAAAGGGTATTTGTCCTGTATCATCTGTAAGGAGAAGCATTATAGATAAACTTAAAATTGCGTGAAGGAATGGCATTGGTCGTTCATAAGTGGTTATCTGTTAATGAAATGCCAAAGTACAAACCGATTCTGTTCACAATCAAACTGTACGGAGCTACCTTAGGGACCAAAGTTCAATGAAAAACTGCATGTGAAGTTCTCCAGATGGAACCGCAGCTAGACAGACCCGAATGGTTCTCGTGTGTATTAATCAAAACAGTATAAGACGTTTGGTATGAAGGTTCATAAGTACTACGGATTTGGGGCCAAAAGGACAAGTGTTATGACGACATTGAACAAAGCCAGGTGCCGTGATTAGCGGAGAGTGTAGGTATAGCCCTGTTGTACCTGAGGGGGTTCGTAACGGCACATAGGAACCTCGGTCTTGTGTAACTGGTTGTCTGCGAGAAGACTTACATTAAATATCTGTTCAGGATTTCAAGTGTTTGTATATACAGTATCTTTATTGGGGTTTTAATATAAACTGAACTTTTACGTAATTAAAAGATTGATTTGGCGATAGTCATTCACATGTCACTATCGTTTCAAACAAAACCTGTAAAATACACAAGATCTTTAAAACATCAATACTGCTGAGGCCATCTGACCGTGAAACGACAATTAAGACAAAATGAATGTTAAAGGCATTCTGGTGTGAATCTGACATGGATTTTATACAAGTTTTCATGAGGTTTTTTTTCTGGACAATATGACATTCACATCCTTGTCTATGTATTTAACTTAGGCTCAACTTAGTAAAATAAATCTTATATAAACACATCAACCTTACCAATGTATAGCAGTGAAATGTTGTCAGAGATTCTGATTTTTGCTATATTCACTGGGTTGGCTATGTAACGCCTTCACTTCACTGATTAAGATCTGTGTCTGGTTGATGTTTGTATTCATATTTTCAATTTTCCCTGATAATTCCAGTCTTTGAGCGACAGAGGTGTATTCTAGGTCTAATTCCTGCTCTTTTTTGTACATTCAATTGAATCATTGTGACCCAGCCAAAAATTGAGAAGAGGATAAACCAAATCTGAAAAAGCAGTGACAAGCTCAAATTTTAAAGCTATACAACTTGAGACATGGAAATAGTTATCTAAGGGAGGTAATTGTATTGTATTGTACCTGACAAGTTATCAAGAGACTCTTTGTGATGGCAGACTTTAGTAAGTAATTATAGAATAGTAAAGTAAGGTAATTATAGATCATCTATTTTGGTCAGTTAGAGATAAAGGGTGTGTAACAAAAATTATGCCACAAAAATTCAAGAATAAAAAGCAAAGAATCTGATATATATCATTGTAGCGAACAGTTTTATGTGTTTGGACGTTTCCTTTCCTTGGAGAATAATTAAGTATATGACTATGTATACCTATATGACGTCCGTGGGGATCATCCACGTTTAAATGTGCTTGAGAGACATCGTAATAGAAAATTTAGAGCAAAGTAGTTGCAGATCATTAGTTTTTTGACAATAGGTCATATGCCACATGAAAAATTAACTTCATTACAGGGTTGTGGAGGATCATACATCAGCTACTGACATATGTACTTAGGGGAATCGCTGTAATAAGGCTGGGACCAACATCTCCTGCCTTGCTTTTATTGACTTGTCTTTACTGGCCTCTTCAGGTGCCTTTCCGGGCCTGATTGATAGTACCGGGTATTCATCCGTGGGTTCCCGATCTCAATGGATGTTTGATACATTGATTAGGTGTGTGGGTATTACGTTACCACGGTGACGACCCATGTCATCATACACTGTCACGGATGTATTAGTTATGATCAATCTATACCACGACCCCTGACCTCCGTAACAATTCCCCATGGGCGATTACTAACGTTTAGAAACTTTATCTTTGTGTGATATGATTTGGTTGCTTCTCTATCCCCGGCCACCATTGTTAGATACAATAATTTCTCCTATTTCTGACAGAATGTGTCTTTTGTGGACGGTGATTTATTTTTCGCCCAATATTATATCGGTGTGTGCGATAGGTGGCTTCAGTATTTATCTGACAGATCTGTGCAGGAGTGTCCTTCCTCCTGTCACGCTGTGTTCTCCGTGAGAGTTGTGTCTGTTCTCTCGGCCCCCGTTATCATCGTTGGTCCATTGTCGGATGTAATTACGCTTTAAAACCGAGCTATTGTAAAGAGTTTCTTATTCAATGTAGTAAGGATATACATGTATATGTAAAGCTGGCCACAAAGTAAAACATAAAATCTATATTATAACGATACTTATTATTTATCATAAAGACATTAAACAGTCATGGCCTTTTGATGAGGTTGATACCTGGTTTTTATTAACCTAAGAAATAATATTGACTGAGGATGAAATGAATATACCTAACTTGTTGGACAACACAATATCTGACTACTTTAATATTTTCTGATGAAAGATTGACAGATGAAGGGATGCACATAATGCCTGTGAAAAGATGTCGTTTTTAAACAGCTTTCATTTTAGGTGGTGTTGTCTTAGAGAAATTGATTGATATGGAAAAATTGAACTCAATAAGACATTTCTATATACATTTTTGTTAATCTAAATGATCTGACCTTTTAATGTGTGCTATAGCCTATAGGTTTCTAGGTTAAAAAAACATAATTTATACACATATAGGTACAGCTGAACCTTGTTATCTCAAACTCACTAGAAGACTTCCTTTAATTTAAAGTTTCCTTGGTCCCATACTTTGTTGGTCCCGTCACAACTTCACTCTAAACATTTGATCTTACTAGATTTAAATACTCTATAAGTTTTACCATGGCCCCACTGATTTCGAGATAATTTAGGTATATATAGATATATAGGTACCTTTGTCACCATTTACAGGTCCTTTTTAGATAAATGTCGCAACAGAATCACAGGTTTCATACCTTGAGAGATTTCAATCCGAACCCTATACATCGGACCTGTAGGAGTATATTCTGACAATTGTCTTTGCTTTATATTATAAACTTGCTGCTGGGATGTTACTTCAATCAATGGGGGTTTTTTTTCTGGAAAAAATCAACTCATCATTTTTGACACCTACCAGTAAATGTTTGTGTGGTACTGCTGATAATGAAATATTTTTTATGTAATAAAAAGTATCTTGTAGTTAAAACGTTTAAGTTTCCAGCCTCCCCGCACCACATGACAGTTTCCTGCCACCCAACTAACATCTGTGAACAGCAGCCATTCCAATATTCCTGTCATGTTTCAAGATAATTACCGACCCTTTTTTCGGAACAAGAAACACAGAGATTGACTTCGCCAGAATTGAGTTTTGACATATCAACACTGAAATGCACTTTGTTGTGGTGTTGCTATGATGTGAAATTAACATATGCTGACCTTGGATGATTGTTTAGGATTAAATGCAAATGGTGCACCTTTTTCTGATTTGTTGATACAATTTCCTGTCACTGTGTTAGTGAACCTAATTGCCTTAACTCATACACCCCTGAAATTTCATAATGAACCATTCAAATCTTTGAATTGGAAGATTTCAAATGTGTCTTCACGGGTGAATGAGTTAACTTATTTTCAGCATCATTGACTTTTTTCTGATGGTGACAAGTTCATCAAAGGTTGACATAGAATCCTTACAACTTTGTGTAATACATTTACTAGATATATAATAGTAAACAATTGTCTTTTTCAAAAGTTACTATGTGTGACCTTTGGTTGTTTTTTGTTGCAGACCTTGACAAGTTTACGCCAACCTCATTCGAGCCGAGGTTGATGTCAAACTTCCCGATGGTGCTGCCCTCTCACAGCCGATTTGTCGTGAAGGTGTTCCAGCCTAGCGGTCAGCCCGAGCCTACACTAAGGTGGGTCCTTAATCTTCAGCCTTTACCAGCCTACACTAAGGTTGGCCCTTAATCCTTAGCCTTTACCAGCCTACACTAAGGTTGGCCCTTAGTCCTCCTCAGCCTTTATCAGTCTACACTAAGGTGGACCCTCCCTAAGGTGGGAAGGATGTTTCTGACCAACATTGGTTCAAATCTATTCAGTACTTTAAGACTACATATGTACTTTTAATTCCTCAGCCTTTACGAGCCTACAATAAGGTGGGTCCTTAAGTCCTCAGCTTTTATCAGTCCATACCTACTTCAACCGGTAATTCCTTCCTCCGTCTGCCTACAGTTTTCCTCCAGGCTGACTATACAATGAAATTTTCACTGCTATTTGACTTGTGTCAATGATGAATTAATTAAGACAAAATTAATGAAAGGCAGTTATGAATTTTACTGCTAAAGGGTGGACGTTTTACTCGCCCTTCCACCTCTGTAGAGCACGATCAACTCATCCTGATCACCGAGTTATAGGGTTTACTGAAGTAGCATAGGATTGAACAGTACCTCGTTTTCAGCAAGCGCATCTTCAGCCCCTTCAGACACCATTCTCTAGCCTAAGTTTTCGTATCAACCTATAAATTCATCACTTAACAGCATATATTTAAGTTAAGTGAAAAAGGTGAAGGGTTAGTTAGAGAAGGTGGAATAATCATACCTGCACATCAAGCCTATTATATTAATAAAATTATATATCTCGTAATGCAGGTAAATGCAATAGAGATAAAAGCTTTTTCTACCAAGTATCATTACTCTTACCTGTTCACCTGGACAGACCGAGGGAATTTCTGTCCCTATTATGACATGATTGCTATAAGCTTGTCGGTAGAGTTATATATTTATATTTTGTAGTAAAGCCTTGTCTATATAAGTACCTGGCCAGTGAGAGATGGTGATTTAACTCGGGGATGGGGTAGAGCTTATATCCAGCTGCAATCACACACGCCATTCTTACACTTGCTGTTTACATGGTAAACTAATCAAGACTGCTGTTCACACAAGAGAAAACTATACAATAACATGAAAAATCCAGATGAAGATGTTTTTTGTACAAACTCCCTCTACTGTGGTAAAAGTACATCCCCGGTACGAGTCTTACCCGGAGTTCCTGTGTACTCCAAGGCGTCAATACACCATTCTGAAATTGAGTTTCCTTTTTTTCTCCCCATTAAATAAGTGACAAAATTCTCATTCTTTTCATCTTCTTTCGCTGCAGAGGATTTAAAGGTTTTATTTTACAGATAAAATATACTTGAGGTTAGTCGTAAATACTAAGGCAATATGCAGCGCGAAGCCTACAGCCGGTCAGGGGAGAGAGCAAGCCTTGACAATGGCAAGCAGGCTATATGTATACAATACAACTGAGTTAGCTAGCACACTATCCACTGGAATGGTAAGAAAACCATTTCAATGGTCTCTTAAAATTTAGGGGGTCTTGATTTAAGATGGTTATGTTGTGGGGATGATGTTAAAAGCTTGCTGAAGAATGTGGCGGTATAGACAGATTTTATGACCTCCGGGGGCTAAAGGTCATTGCTATGGTGAATCAAACTTCACATTGCATAATCAGGTTTGCCATTTTGTTGTTCCTTTTAGTAGCCATAAATAAGATAAAACATCTGCTTGGTATCGGTGGTTTAAGGATGTTTTGTGCTATATTAAACAGCAGTAATATTGCCAGTGAGCTTGTCCCTGAGATTATGTCTTATCTTGCCCTCCTTCCTGGTAAGTTGGCCTCCTCCCCACTTATTAGTTGTTCAAGTTTCCTCACCTGTCGGACTAATTGTAGCCGTGGAGATGTGTTCCCCGTAGTGAATTGATTCATTATGACTACTCCCCTTCACCATCCACTGCCAGCTCTGTCCCTCCGTTGTCTTCTGGCATGTCGATATGTGGATTTTGTATCCGTACCCTAGAAATCAAAGTCATGACTAGAAGTCAAAGTTCAAATCATAGTTGTGCTTATCCAAACGATATTTTGCTTTCACCTTGCATAAACAGTGTACTTTAATACAGGAAAACCCCACTAATTCAAACTCATGGGGACCTGATCAATAGGTCGAGGAATACATGGTATACGAGTAAACCAAGGTTGGTTGAATATGTACAAACTTTGGACCGAACAAATTGTTCAACAAATGAGAGGTATTCAGTTTACCAGAATTGAGTAAGTGAGATTTTAATGTACAGTGTACTTTCAAGTTCTATCCTAAGGTCGAAGTTATGACTAGAGATCAAAGGTCGAACCTTTTAACTCTTTCACCCATAAAAATTTATAATGAACTATTCCAACCTTTGGTTTGGAAGGGTTCAAATGGGTATTCCAGGGTGAAAGTGTTAAGTTTTTTCCTAGCCATAAACTTTTGATAGCTTTGAACATATCTAAGATATACAGTTTAAATGAAATGGTTCTGAAATGATCATGGAGCCCGATTCTCTGTAGACCATTACACCAATAATGTGTCTACATCTGTGGAATCTTTTGAAGAGATTGAAGGATTTCAAAACGGAAAGCGAAACAGCATCCCAAGTTGTTGTTTACATAAATCACAAGTTATTTAGAATTATATTGTTCAGCAATAAACCTTTAACTTTACTATAGTTTTGGTACATCTGGTTCTGTTTAGTTATGGGGAAATGTGATTTCAAATGTATAAGTACCATCCGTTTCAGTTTGATTTTTTGAATAGGATTTTTTTAAAGTCCTTCTAAAACTTGTGAATTTTATAGATTTCCCTCTTCAACCCTTCATTTGTGATAATATAAACATTTGACTGGCTACTTTATAACACTCTTGTAAACATCACACGTATTTTCATTCTCCCTTGCCTTGTTTTTGAAGTCAGGTATCTTACGTTGGAGAAATATGCTAAGTTTAAGTGTTTTCAGTATAAAATTGAGAGGCACCCAGGAAGGCTGAAGAAACAGAAATAGTTCTGATTTTATAACACTTGATTCAAGATTTATTGAAGAAAAAGCTATAAAACTTATTCAATAATTACCTTTTCATTGGGAAAAGTTTACTAGACATCCTGACACTTACAATACAAATGCTTTCTTGTTGATTAAAAATGATGTAACACAATTTTGAGGAATTATTATTTTGTCACTGAGAAACAGAAAACACAGATGTACATGTAAGATGTGTTACATGCAACCCGTTAGGGATTAGTCTATTTGTCTAAAGGCAAAAGAAAATCTTCAAGAAAATATACAAAATATCTTATCACCAAATTTTTAAGCCTTTTCTGACAATATTTGAAAAATTTATGAATTTTTTTCTATTTTATTGTTTAAGAGGATTTTGTTTTCACATTCATTAGTCAGTTAATTAAAACATCCTCAATCAAAGATGAGATGTCGAGTTTGGTTTTCCTATATAATCATTTCAGTGTCGTCTTTAAATCTTCCTTTGCTTTTCCAACATTTGTTTAACATGCGCCCCCAGCAGGGTTAGTCTTTTGTTGCGTGTTGTTACACAAGCGATAACAGGGATCGTAATCTCTAATACGTCTGTCATAAGTTTATTGCACGTAGGTCGAATCTGTTACCATCGTAAAAACGCTTCACGCTATGACTGCACAATGGTTGTAACTGCACAAGCCATGGTGAACTGTAGTCACATGACAAATATCAGAGTTAGATAAATATTTACATCGTAAATTTCATCCTTTTGGCAAAAACACGTTCCCGTGTACTTTGTATTCTGTTTTTCATCAATCTTTTTTCCTTTCGTCACCGTTTGAAAACAGATAGGCTAATAACGGAGGATATTCACCTCAGAGCCTCCATTAGTACTGTTTTGCTATTTCACACAAAACGCGAAAGAAAAACTTTCTGCAGAAGACATTACATAAGATTTTTTGCGAGTATAGTAATTAGGCCCCAAGTCGTGTTTATATAGGTATTGTTATTTACGCCACTAGAGATATGCAAACATTTGCATACCATGTTATTAATATCGTGTAGCATGGCTTTGTCGTAAATTCTCTATTTGAGCGAGACACATATAACTACTACCATCTGTATCCGTACTAACTGATACTGCGGAGAATTTCCATCAGGGACCGAAGATTGGCTTGTAATTCCTTAAGAACAATGGTTGTGATAATGGGCCGTCAGCTTGTTACTACTCACATTTAAGATAAAGAATTTCATCTGTTGGGACCATTTATGCATTAAATAGGAAATCTGTAAATGGCAGACACATGATTGCCTAAAAAACGTCAAGAGCTAGTATGGAACATATTTAATAAGATATGTTTGCCAGAATTTTGAAAATGAGTGTTGTAATTCTTATCAGGCATTGCTGGACTGTGTTTAACTCAAGACAGGCTCTGTCTAATGGTGCGTGGGGATAGCATTACTAGATATGGAATTTGATTGGTCAATACATTGATCAAGGCTGATTAGCCGGTCAAAATACTGATTATTTGTCTTCTTGGTATTATTCCATAATTATTGAGTTTGTTGTAGTCAGATTTTGGAGTAATGATTATCAATGTAGTCATTTCTGTTAAAAAAATAAATATTTTGTTTCACATGTATCAATTTTTTTTTTAGTTTTCCAAACCTCAGGTGAACAAATTTTCTTCAGATGATAAAATTTTCAGAATTATTGAAAATATACTGTAAATTGGGGCTTCTCTTGTGAAACCGATTTCTATTATAGATACTTACCACATACATCATAATGCATATTTGCCAAGAAGGGTTTGCAATATGCATTATGACTGTGGTCACATATTTTGCTATAGAAAGTTATATCAAAATCTGAAGCGAATCATAGATGACGAAGAGCTCTGTTGGCAAAGCTTTGGCCATTTACTATTTATGCATGCTATTTACGCATGCGTAAGACTGACCTCAGCCGACAAGATATGTCTGATAGCTATAATGACATGCAGTGATGAGTAAGATTCACCACTATCAAGATAGAATCACAACTTTGATGTTAATTTATGCAAATGAATCATTTAGTTGTCAATTGTTTGATATGCAAACATGCATAATTTGCATGTGAATTACATTTTTAATGAAGTGCATATGAATTTTCTGCAGAACTAACTGCCATTCATTTGCATCATTTTGTAGATTATTTGCCTAGATTTGAACACTGAATTAGAGACCCATCATTCTGTATTTACGACGTTGTGTTTTTACGTTTGTGACTTAACACCTTATACAGATACATAGGCAGACATTTTTTTTTATCTTTTGTGTATGATTATTATTTTTTTGTTGAAAAAGTTTAATGGCGAGTTGTTCGTGAGCTGCTGTAAACTTTTGATGTCAACACATGCACACTCGACGTTATCTCCGAGATCAGCTACAGATGCTATCTCGGGGTAGCCTGTTAAGACACAACAGCTAGTGCACAACAAACATTACTACGGGGACAATGGCCAATACCCCTTATCGGGGAACACCATCAATTCTCCGACGTTTTGTTCAGTTATGTTACCACGGAAACCATCCAAGCAGTTAATTTATTTGCATTTTGAGAAAAGAATTCTGATATAATCATCTAAATTATGTTTCTGTGTATATATAATCGAGAGACAAAGAAAAGTCAAACACATCTGGTGTGTAGTTTTTATAAGAAATATGTGATCAACATTATAGGACGCTGAAATTCGTCAGCCATTTTTATCAAAGGAGATATTTCAAGGTCACGTGTATTATGTGAAAGAGCACAACCTGGTATGTCTATGGTGACCCATAATAAAGTACAAATATCTCTTGGCTTTATTCGATACAAATGTGCCTACTTTGAAGGAGGAAGGCGAAGGAATTTGTTTAGAGTAGTTTTCTCTCAACCTAGTTTGCCTGGTCATACATTCTCAATGGATATATAGTATCCGCAATTATCCTCAATTACTTTTCTTTCCACATTTCCTCTCTGAATGGCTCAGGGCACTCCATTTAATTATTCTAGAGGTCAAGGTCAACTAAGGTCATAAGGTCAAATAAAATTGCCTTGCGCCCTCTACTGTGTTGACTTATTATCAGTTTATTTTTTTATGTTCGGTGTTGAAATTGCAATTATATTTGAAAATTCTTTTTACTGTTATCACTGTACTTAGACCTACACCTATTAAACCATTTCTTAGAGATTTTAAGAAGAGCGATTCCAAATAATCAACTGCTGAATATTCTAACTAATATCATACCGTCCAAAGTATTATTGTTCAACAGTTTTGGAAAGAGCCCATCAAAAATGATCTATATCCTGGACTAATATCGTGGCAGCCATTTAGACAAACATTTCTGCTGGGGTCCGATGGCAATCTTGTGAATATAATTGGAAAGTTTTGAAGTTGAGGCAGGTGTGTAACCAGATAAGTGTGTTATGTAACGTGAGGATTTTGCGGGGATTTTCACAACTTTGGCACAATGTCAAGAACATACGCAGATACATTTTATCTAGATACTTCTTGGGACAAATCTCCAACATTAATCTCAACTTGTCATAAAATTAAGTCCATTTCCCAATTTGATGCATTTTATTTGCTTTTGCAGATGGTATGATCGTAACGATTTGCTGATTGGGGATTCCGGTCAGATTCATGTGGAAGAAGACAACCTCGTATTTGAAAACCCACAGGAAATGGATTCTGGGAACTACACGTGTGTTATTGTAAACATTGCCGGAGAAAAACGTCAAAACGTTTGGATCACCGTTTCAGGTGAGGAAATATCTCAAAAACCTGTCAAACTTTCTGATCGGAAAAGAGAACTTTTTCAGCAACAAGCGTATTTTTACTGTTACAAAGTGTACATATCGAATCTTTTTTTACCTAAACACACAATGAATGATATAACAAACTGCGCTAGAGAATAAACAGTCAAATTTGATTGGATGACCTTACACAGTTTGTAAGTTTGAATGTTCAAAGGGTCTCATAGTTATTGCGATGGCATATCACATGACCAGACCAGGTGATGTTATCAACAGTTAAACATTTAACGCCACTTAGCTGCATGAGGAAAGGGGGAAAAAAGGCACATGGTCATGTAATAGACAAATTACGCACCAGGAGGGAAGCTTTGAAGTCCACATACCAACTTCCCACCAACATCCCCATTCAACATGACTACCAAGCTCTCTTACTGCATTCTAATTACAATACTTCTAAGACACTAATGATTTGGAATGGGCCATTTCTGATTTTCAATTGACAATGTTTACTGTAGGGAAACTCCATTAGCAGTACAAGACATTAAATAGAGGTCTCCATTCCCTATAAGCTGTGGCACAGATAGAAAAGACAACCAGTCCTGTCGTCTGCTATTTAAATGATTATCAGACTTGCATACTGTGGTACATGTACCCTTAAATTTCTGACACGTTTACGTACAATTAGTAGCAGGAGGAGATAACTAACAGCAGCACTCTTTCTTTAGTTCTCTGTCAACCTTATTTGTGGACTAATGAAAGGAAAGGACCAAAATTAGTAATTCACTTTAATGTTGAAGCATATTTAAATGTTTTATGACAAAACTCTTTCAGATTTTAATTTTCAATTTCACTTCTTTTTAAAAGTCTAAATGAAACATGAAACAAATTATCTTAATTTCAAAAACTGTATTTTGAAAATAATATCTAAACATTTTAATTTTTGAAATCTTTTTGAAATTATAGCAATCCTTAAGCATTAATGCAAACATCATGGCAACAGAAGAAAGAAAGTTGGTCAATTGGATTTGGCTGGGTTGGACACTTCATGTGTTCTAGTGTTAATTTAGTGAATGGTCTGTAATAGTGTTGAAATCTTTTCCACACTGGTTCTATGCAAAATGGTTAATTTGTCGAGGATTTTAACGAAAGCATTACACAACCTACTAAGAGAGCAATTCTTGCCCCCACTACTCTACACAACGAGCGTTCCTAGGCGTACCAATTTCATATACAACGCATTTCATTTTAACCAGCTTTATATATGCAGTTGATTTAAATTTGGCGCATTAGCTTGGAGCTGGTACCTGTAATGCTGTCTGCTGGGTTAAAATGGAGTTCTGTCTAGAGTTTTGATGAATGTAATATACACCATCTGTATAGGCAAATATTCCCCCCATTTATTGTGTGTTATAGATATGGGGAAGGAGATTGGGAGGAAAACCAGCCGAGATTTTTCTTGGTACATTTCAGTAATACGAGTTTTGTTTTTGTAGTCGAACATTGTCTGAAAAGATGAAATTGTGTACAATTTCGGTATGATTACGGGAGATATTTTTCAATATTGCCAATCATTTTCACAAGACACAAACAACCAAAAAACTGAAATTAAAAATCGCTTTTACCTCATAGCACTTGTTGCAATAAAATACTATTTTCGGGTGATTGTTATTTTAAATTAAAAACGGAATTTGATATATTTAGGTGAAATCTACTGTAAAATTAATCTAAACAGAGACCTGTTAAACTTCCAGACAAGATATATTTGAACACTTCCTGTTTCAAAGGTTAAAAAATGTTAATGGTGGTCTAAATTTAAGACAGGTATTCAAAGCAGTGAGAATCTATGTAGGAGAGTGATGTCTTCAGAAATGAAAGAGTGAACTCATTCACCCTGGAAGACAATTTTGAACTCTTCCAATTTATAGGTTGGAATAGTCCACTATGAAATTTCAGGGATGAATGGGTTTGCGTATACAGTGAAAAGTACTTGAACCAGGTAGGACAGTTCCATATATGTAAGTGATTGAATAAGAGTGATTTTTTTTGCAGTGCCCCCTATCATCCGCCGGCCACCCCAGCCTCAGGAGGTGGAGGAGGACGGCATAGTGACCTTCAACTGTCAGGTGACTGGTACTCGATCCCCTGTTACCACAGTGATCTGGGACAAGGACGGCGAATACGTGAAATCGGTAAAAAAAACATTAATAGTTCAATGCAATGAAAATATAAAGACTGATTTTTGACCAACAAGGGGTTTGGATAAAAGGGGTAGAAATTGAGAAAAAGAAAAAACCAACACAGGATGAGTTACCAAATCTACTGCTGATATATATATATGTTTCTGGTCATGAAGATGCTGCCAATATGATATCCATGGTCTGGCCCTACCCCTAGGGAGTTATTTTGTGGTATGACTTTTTTTTATGGAATGGTACAATATGTGTCTATATGTCTGGTTTTTTTTTTTTTGTAAATCAAAATAAAAAATTCAACTCATTCGTGTTTAATTTATCAAAACAATTCATGTTATTTTAAAACTTCCTCGAAAATTCAATCTGAAATTTTAACCGAATTTACACAGGTACATTTTTCATTTGTTTTTTTTCATTTTCTTTGATATCTTATATTTGTGACATGTTTCTTTACCAGAAGATGATAAAAACCTGGTGACATTTCATATTATATGTATATTGAAAGTGACAGAAATTGTGATCTGATTGTTCAGGTGCTACAGGTTTTGATTTACTCTTGACAGCAATAAGTTATTATTCAAAATTAATGGATTGGGGTATTGTGCCTGGCTCAATGGGAGATGGGTTCTGTAATGGTAGATTGTGCACCCTACCTGTGTAAATATGTTTACACACCTGTTCGGTACAAAAGCTCGTTTATGACAGGTAAACTGTGGATCCAGGTCGTGCATCTGTTGGAAGCTATTATGGGGGAGGGAATTAGGTGTGAGACAGGAGTCCTTTATGGGACTTGTTTTTTATTAACTTGTTCACCCCTGAAATATCATAATGAACTATTCCAGCTTTTGAATCAGAAGAGTTCAAATGTATTTCAAGGGGTGAATATGTTAAATTATATTTTTACTTGAAGGATCAAATTGGCAATAACCCAGCATGACTTGGGGTTGGGAGGTGAAAAGTAGGATTGATCGACCTACTTAGTAAAATATAATCCTTTTATACTGAGTTGGTATGAGGGATATAAAATCGCAGCAGAATTTCAAATAAACAATAAAGAATGAATGTTTCCCCGTTTTGCTTTACAATGTAACCTTGTAATGTTACAGTCAATTAAGCAAGTGACATAAACACGGAGACAAATGGGTTTATTGGCGTTAAACTGCAAAGGAAAGTTGTTCTCCCTGTAAAATCACAGACAAATAAAAAAGAAATCAAACTTTCCAAAGCTAAAATAAAACTGCTGTTAAAAATGCTGATGTTTTCACAGTTGGATTATTGTGAATTAATTCCTTTGTGGGATTATTTACATTGTCAGAAGTTTTGGAATATGTCGCTCTTTGATACGTATGATAAAATAAGTCTTGTGTATTTGATACTGGTTAATGTGATTGCTATAAGTTTGATAATATTGTAGGGGTCAAGTCGCCATCGCATGGATTCAAACCGAGGAATACTGACTATAAGTGATGTCCAAATGCAAGATGCTGGAGCGTACGCTTGTGTCGCAAATACATCAGGACAGGATCTCGTCTTCTCCGATAGGGCCTACCTTCGTGTCAGAAGTAAGTATTCAAAGATTGGGCCTGTCTCTGTTTCAGGAATGTAAATACATAATTAGGACCTACATTTGTATCAAAAGTCTGTATCCTGTGTTAGAAGAAGGTATACATTAACAGGGCCTACCTCTTTGACAGGAGTAAATTCAATGTGTACATACTCAGGGCCTATACTTCCTTGACAGGCGAAAAGTACAATGTATAGAAAGCCAGACCCTACCTCCATTTTAGAAATCAATGAACATGGTATTGGTACACTTAAATCATATTTGCAGATAACAATTCTTTTCCTTGAAATCTTATGAAGTGCTCCTCTTTCAAGAAAAAATAATTGGAGTGAACTGTAAATAATTGGAGTGAACTATTACGTTACAGAAAAGCTGAAGTTTGACCCTCGACCAGAGAACACTTACATCGAGCTTCTTGACCAGGATGCCAGCGTACCATGTTTTGCCGAGGGAGATGGACAAGTACGCATCAAATGGTTTAAAGATGGGCGCATCAACATTGCTCCACATGTCGCAAATGTTGAAGGAACTCTTCACTTCTACAAAGTACAGAGGTCAGACTCTGGTCTGTATACCTGTCAGGCGTACAACGACAAGCAGGGATCCATAGATGTCACGATCAACATCGACGTCGTTGGTACGTACAACAATGTATAAAAGTGTGTAGTGTGTAAGTTATACAGAACATGCACCTTACAGTTCCTTAACAGCAAATATGTCATTATGTTTTTCTTTCATTCTTGATAAAGAGCTCAATTTTCCAATTTCCTGAAAAAAATTGGTTTTGTTTGTTTGTTTTACGTCTTATGAGCAGCTAGGGTCATTTAGGACACGCCAGGTCTTAGTAATGGAGGAAAGCTGGAGTTCCTAGAGAAAAACCTCTGACCAATTGCCAGTACCTGGCAATGGCCCCGGGTAGGCCTCAAACCTGTGACCCAGAGATGGATGGCCAGAGGGTAGCAGAATGTCACACAACTTACCATTTGGTCACCACGGCCCCTTCCTGAAAAAGAAATCGAAATTCTTGATGATAAAGTTTAGATAAGCCTTTATTTTCTTTTGAAGAAAACAATTCTTGATTCATTAACGTTATGTACTTGCAGAACGTCCGCGATTTCAAGTACAGCCAAAGAACGCCACCGTGTTTGAAGGTCAGTCAGCCATGTTACACTGTGTTGCCAGTGGTGACCCGCCGCCCATGATCATCTGGGACAAGAATTACTTCACCGATGACTTTGACAAGTCACGTGTCATTGTAAGTTACAAACAAAATTGCCTTATTCGTGAATATCTAGAAGACTAATTGAAGGGATGTTATCAACCAATATGGAAAAATATGTATTAAGATAATATTTCTTGCCTATTTCATATTTTCCCTACAAAAGATACATGTACTAAACATTTTATGAAAAGTTCAAGAATACCCTAAACTTAGTCATGTTTCAGAGTTCCAAAGTAAAGGTCAGGTCATCAAACTATTTATAGATATAATGACATCACAGTAGGAACTTCAGATTTTGATAGAGCTTGAATAAATTCATATTCTGGGAGAAAAAGGTCAAGGTCACCGTTAACTGTTTGTAGAAACAGTAAAAATGAAAAAAAAGGCTACTTTGCATGGGGAATTGGGGGCATTCTTGTCTTACAAACATTTTCTATGTTTTCCTCTGCTTTTTCAGAAATACAGCAACGGAACATTATACCTCAGCAAAGTTTATATTCAAGATAAAGGAAAATATGGCTGCACGGCAAACAATACGGCTGGGTCTATCCGCAGGGAAGCTTATTTAAATGTTGCCAGTAAGTACTCTCCTATGTCTCTCCTTCTTCTCTCTTCCTTTCTCTTTCTTTCTCTTTCTTCCTTGTCCTCGATCTGTCTATGACAAACTTTGTGAGGCTTTTAGTAATATATCGGTACAGACTCTAATACAAGTAGTAGATATTTGATTTAAATTTTCAGATCCTATAATATCCACTAGTAAACTATTGTTGCTAAAAATACTGAAATATAATCATTTATCTTGCATGAGGTGTAATTAATTTTAGTTTTGGTATTATAGCTTGTTTATATAGTGGTGGTCATGACAATCATACCGCTAGGAAGTCATATAGCTCGAAAAACTGTCTCAAGGGAGGCTACTCTTACATGTGCTCAATTGTCAGCATTCTCAAAGGGATAGGACGGTGGTAAAATTAACTCATTCACCACTGATATTTCAAAATAAACCTTTCAATCCTTTGAACTGGAAGAGTTCATATGTGTCTTAGGGGGTGAATGAGTTATTAGATCATTTATGTATAGTTATGTTTCTTTATAAGGGTTTTCATAAAAAGGATCAAAATCTTATTTGACACTGTGTTGTCTGCCTGTCAGTTTTAACTGATCACATAATATGTACATTGAAGGAACAGAACTGTAAATAAATACAGAAAATGTCTCTTTGATATATGTTTGAGAGCAGAATTGTAAATATTTGCAGCATATGACTCTATGAGTCACTATGGCGACAAGCGGTGGAATTCTAGTGGTAACTTGCACGTGCAAGGACGAAGGATCTTATTATTGACTCTGTTGTTCTGCCTTGTACAGCTGTGCTCTTGGACGTTCTCCCCATAAGGATGCTTTTATCATTCCATGTTCATATATCTGTATATATATCTATATTTAATCAAGTTAAACTCCATGTCACTATGGCAACAATGCCAGAGAATAGATAAGTAAATGTTTTGACTTCTGTGCTGCATGTGACTTCATGGCCACCGTCTGTCACCTCTAACTTACCGTCATCTCTCATCGTGAGAATGATTCCATCATTATGTACAGTGTCTGATATGTTGATAATACTTGATTATTAAAAGACATTTTGTTTAGAAATCGACTGGATTTTGTTGTGCTTCACGCTTCTTAGAGAGTCATGTGATCAACATTACCAATTTACTTCATCTATAGAATTTAATTGTATCACTTCTTATTCGCATGGATTTCCTAGTTTTGCAAAATATTGGTAACCGTAGCTTACATCTCACCCTTTGCTTCCCTTTTGTGAGCCATAAGGCATAGTAAAAGTACATTTGACACAGTAAAATTACCTTGACACAGGAAAAGTACCTTTGACACAGTAAAAGTGACCTTGACAAAGAAAAAGTGATCTTGACACAGAAAAAGTGACCTTGAAATAGAAAAAGTGACCTTGAAATAGAAAAAGAAAGTACATATCTTTTTGTTGAGAGAAAAAGACATCAGAGCATGACCATCTGTTATATATTTCTATGATTATTTTCTGTACCAAAGAGGGGGCTAGTTTGTCATTTTCTGTGTGATAAATGAGTCATATCTACCATAGAGGGGGCCATAATAGAAGGGGGGGAGCATACATATTTGTATCATAGAAGTGACCATCATTTTCTGTATCATTAGATAGGGGTAACTTTTGCTTGAACTTTGAACCCCTGGATGACTTATACAAAATGACTGATCTGTAGCTGCTTATTGATTTGATGCTGCAAAAGGTCACCAGAATTTGACCTCCTGTGGAAGGTTTTGATGCAGTGAACAAATAACTATCTAACACTAGAAGAAAAGATGACCACCCTTACCATTAAGAAAAGGATGTGAATGCCATGATAGTTTCCTGTTCCTTAGATGGTATTACTTAGATTACAAGCTTCTGTTTGAAATGGATTGATGAGTTTTTGCATTTACATATATTCACATGAGCTACTAAAATCTTGAAATAAGAGAAAAAAGACTTAACATAAAGACAGTCAGAAAAGTCATGTTATGTGTGTATTTGAAAACCAAATCATTATATATATTTAAATATATATGAACAATATAGTGATCTTTTATAATATAATAATTAAATTTTACACTCTGAATTCTTTGATTTCCCATGTGCATCGTATTGAATTCTAGAGAGATTGAGGATCAAGCTTTCATCTAATCCTCTTACAACATATTTACAAAAAGCATTGGAATTATTATGATTGGTTAAAGTGTTATTAAGAGTTTTTTTAACAATTTTCAATAAAGCCTGTTAATGGCACCTCACCAAATTATCGCTACCATGACAATTTGAAACTCAGATGACTATGATTTGTGACATTTTTCGCCATCTAATGATTCAACTTATAAATTCAGTTGATGGTTCTTACTTTATGGATGTCTGAACTTAATTTTAAAATGTCTTCTAATGTTTCTTAATATTCAATATTGACAAATGCTGATGTTTCTTAAAATTTTGTACCTTAATCGGCATTTAATTTTCTAGTGGTTCATAATATTCAATATTGGCAATTGATGATGTTTCTTAACATTATAATTTTCAATAAGGACAGGGATATGGTGATGTGATAGAGTCTCCTGTCTTCTTATGGTTTGTTTAACATTCAATTTTATTGATGTCTCTTAGCATTACGTATTGGCATTTAATTTCTAAATAAGGACATCTGTATGATGATGTGGTAGGGTCTACTGTATTATATAACTAAGCATTTTATCCTTGTTGTTTACTCAGCTACCAACGACTACATGAAGTCGGCTGAACCTGATGATGAGGAAGGGTTTGACATGATGAAGACCATCATTATAGCAGTGTGTAGTGCTGCTGCATACCTCGCTCTTGTGATAGGCCTGACCGCCTTCTGCAGCTACCGAATGCTGATGAAGAGACGGAACCGCAAATCTCTCGGTGAGTGAAGCAACTTTTTGAGTATGAAGTATAGTTATCGTTTTCACTTTAGAGAATATTCACTTGAATGGATGACTTTTTCACAGACATATTAAGTGAAAGAGATTTATTTCTGACTTATCGCTAACAGTAGAACATTTATTCATTCCAGTGAAATCGGAGAATGGGGACATCAGTAGAGAACAACACGAGTTACTGATGAAGGATCGCGACAGTGAATCAAGGACGCCCTTCCGTAGTGACAGTGACAACAGGTCCCATGTGTCGGGAATGTCCTCTCAACCGTCCCACTCGTCCCAGTCCCAGTCTCAGTGTCCCTCACACGCCCGCAGTCGCCGTGGAAGCTACGATAGGCTTCAGTTCCCTCGCCAAAACTTACAGACCCTTGGCATGCTGGGTAGGTGCTTGTTTTAACAAGTTGATACTTCAGATACCAGTTAAGACAATACTGTTGAGGTTAAATGGGATATTGGTATGAGCTCCTTTATCAGTATATTGTAATATTTTGGAATTTTGGAACATTTTATGCCCCTAACACATAGATAAAGGACATTAAATGCTTTGTTTTTTTCCTTCCTTCCATCCTGTAGTCTGTGTGTTAGCCTATACAATGTTATGATTATGTTTTGTGTTTAGCTCATTCCTCAAATGTCAAACAGTCCTCAAACGTCACTTTTGGATATATCAGAAGTGGGTCACTGTGACGTTCAGCTTGACAACTTTTCGTTAGAATTCTATTGAGCTCTGTGTATATGTTTCGATTCTGTTGACTGCATACCTTTTAAACTCATTTGCCCCTCAACTTTCATAACAAACTGTTACAAGACCTTTGAACAGGAAGAGTTAAAATTTATCTTCAGGGGTGAAAGAGTCAAAACAAGATGAACAAGGACTCCGAAAATATTTTTAGGGCTCTGTTTCTGTTTTGTTCACTTTGTATTGGACACATCTTTGACTGTTTTTTTTTTTTTTACAGGGAAAGGTTCATTTGGTGACGTTTTTCTAGCGAAAGCACGAGCTATTCGAGACAGTGAACCGGAAACACTAGTCCTTGTCAAGACGCTGCTCATCAAAGATGAGCAGCTTTACTTCGAGTTCAAACAGGAAATGGACATGTTCGCTAAGCTTGACCATCCGTACATCGTTAAGTTACTGGGTGTCTGTCGGGAAGTGGAGCCTCATTTCATGATTACAGAGTACTGTGATTGGGTAAGCTAATAAAGGATCACATCACCTTGTTATAATGATGTCAAATATCAGAAAATGAATAAAGGAGATCTGAGTTTTATGTACATTTTCTTGTATTCAGAAATTTCTCAAATTTTGGTCTGCGCTCAGGTAATGAAATAAAATTCAAAGATTTTGTTTGAAAAGTTACCTTTGTTAATTCACAATGTTAGCTGAAGCCTTGATGAGAAATACGTAATTTTATTAATATTTTTGCCTTTTGGTTTGTAGGGGGACCTAAAGCAATATCTACTAGCCACACGCAATGACAATGGACTCCGAATTAATCGTGTGCCACCTCTCTCTACAGGACAGAAACTCAACATGTGCCACCAGGTGGCACTGGCACTCGAGCATCTGTCCAATCACAGATTCGTACACAGAGACGTGGCGTCGCGGAATGTGATGCTAACGTCCAACCTGAGTTTGAAGCTTTCAAGCATGTCCATGTGCAGAGATGCTTACGCATCAGAGTATTACAATATTCACCAGAACCTTATTCCGCTCCGATGGTTGCCGCCCGAGGCAGCGTTGGATAATGATTATTCCACGAAAAGTGATGTGTGGTCCTTTGGAGTTTTCGTTTGGGAAGTGTTTCATCTAGCAGACTTGCCATATTTAAGCATGTCAAATGAGGAAGTATTAAAAAGACTGCGAGTTAGAGATCTCCAGTTGGACATTTCATCAGATCTCTGTCCAATGGAAATTACTGACCTGATACATAAGTGTGTGAATGAGAGCCCCCGTGACAGACCCCAGTTCAGTGAACTCTGTATTTACATTGGTGATATCATAACAGGGGTGCAACCTGGCATGAACAAGAGCTGAGGAAGGTCAAAGTTCAAAGGTCACACCAACATACTGCTGTTTCAACACTTTTAGTTCACTGAGATTTCGTTAGATTTGATCAGTAGACTGTCACACATTATCTGCCTACCCATCCAGGGGCTTAAATTGGAGATCGGTCTGTCTATCTGTCCATGCAAAGCATGAGTAGCGGATCCGTCCATGGAGGGCTCAGACAGAAAGGGACAGGTGTCCGTCCTTATAAAGATGGATGGCAGGTCTGTCTGTCCGTCTGTCCTCAATAGACCAGGATGAGGGATGGCATCTTGATGTCCTGTAAGAATATCATGATGAGCTGACGGACAAATATGTCTTTAAAGGCAGGAGGAAATCTACTAATAAGGACAGACACATCTGAAGATAGCAGAAAGAGCAGATACATTTGTCTGTCCAGTTACGAAATCTGTCTGTTCATCTTTTGCATGATTGCAGTTCTATATCTGTCCATCTGGCAATCATTGATATTACGTCCAATTTTTATTGTGTCTGTACGGTAGCACATACAGAAAACTACAGATTATGTTATTTTTGTTTTTTCGAAAGCCTTTAAGAATAATTATAACTTGTTTGTGATGTGGTTCTATTGTCGACAGTCGTGGGGTAATAACATACTGTATAAAATACCATGTCATCAGCCATTTCATTCATCACATGACTTACAAAGGGTAAGAAACGACGCACTTCCAATAATCTACAAAAATGGAAATGCTTCAAGATACGCTTCTAGGTCGTCGGCATTTTCAGAAATACTTCACGTTACATCTCTATTTAAAGTTCCATTGCTATTTTCCTCTGTCTATATATTGTACAGTATTATATTAATTAATAAGGTATTATATACTGTCTGTGATTTCCTCAAAGGAAAATGTTTTCTTTTAATTAATATATGTTCAAGATGAATTTCCCGAATAGGGTAAAGATATTTCAGATACAGTTTTGAAGGGGATCAACAAAGATTATATTATCAGTAACATTTGATGTTAATGACCGTGAAAATTGTTTTTCATTGGAGAAAGTTTTCATCATTAAGAATTTAAGCAATGTTATCTAAGCTTCCAGTAAGATGATACATATGAATTGATAAGCCTTAATTGATATGGTGTTAATATCTTGATAAAGATACTTCAACTCTCCATTTCATTCCTGTATCTTATGACATCAAGGGAAATATTCTAATGCATGTTTATGTATTTAAATTTCCATAAGGAATTCCAATTTGAAATTTTGCAAGATTTCAAATTGTTAAGAGTTCACTATTTGTAATTTTCAAACTGATCTTACTTTAAAGATCCTGTTGACCAGAGTAAAGAATGCCAATTCCTAATATGGAAGTCAGTTTCTCATTGGTTGAGTGAAATGACAAATCAGCGAAGGTCTTTTATCTGACTTGATGTGAAGTCGTACAAAATTTTACCTTAGAATTTCTGAAAGTCTGTACATTTATGATTTACATTGAAAATGTAAAAGTCTAAAGTGTTAGTATTATTGTTATTTATTATGATTAGTCTGTTATTGTTGCCTTGTAGATTCTCTAGCCATCATGAAATCCGTGTCCACAGAGGAGATTTCACTTTGTACAGAAACATTGGCTTTCTGTGGTAGCTGTTCAGCAGCATTGCCTACACCAATTCCAAAATTCACAATACGTACTTGAATTAACCAGAAAAAGGAAGAAAAAATATCATTACCAAAAATTCAATGCATTTCATTTTAATCATTTAATACACTTAGGTTAGAATGTAATTTGAATTTTTATCAATACATCTATGCAAATTTTTAATTTGGCTTATTTATCGCTTTTTAACTCGTTCAACCCTAAAATTTCATAATGAGCTATTCCAACCTTTTGATTGGAAGAGTTTAGAATGTGTCTTTAGGGGTGAATGAGTTAAAAGAATATAAATATAGATATTTTTTACCTTGCACTAAAATATTGCCTTATACAAAGACAATTTCGTTGCTATGGCTACCACAGAAATGGCGGATGTTGAGACAGTTATGTATGTATAATCCAGTGTTTGTTGCTGTTGAGGCTTATAATGTGTCAAGTCTGGAGTTTATGTTGAATTATAATTGTCAACACCTTATCGAGAGGCCCGTGATATGTATGTATAGAAACATTGTATAACGATGGATGTGAACGTCCAAAAGTCCCTGGCTTTACCATACAGTGTGCAATACTATGTATAATTCTGTGTCCACAGCTGCACTGTGTATGGAACTTGTCGTAGATTACTTCATTTTCGTTGGAATTTTATTTTCAAATATTTTTATTATTAGACAAACAATACTCAAGGAGGGAAATTATAGTTCATCCATTTTTACTCCGATATTGAAAAACAGTTTGCTCACGCTAAATGGAAACTATTAGAATTTGATGAAGCTAATGTGCTTATAGTAAGCAATATGGTATTTTGATTAAAGAAGAGGTATTTTCTGGATTGCTTTAAGAATAAAATTTTATCAGAACACAGCAAGATTCCATGATACCTAGAAACATATAGCTAGAGATTACATTGTTTCCTGTTACAAAATGAAATCAACTCAGCAAAAACTTTTATATGTGCACTGGTGTGATATTGACATTAAAAACGTGAACACATTTTTAAAAATAAAGTTATCCAAAAAATTACAAAGTTGTCCAGAGTAAGTATTTCCTATGTCTTTCATATATTATTATTATATTGGATATTATGATGAACTTCTGAAGTTTAATCTCATTCTATCGGGTGGTTAGGAAACCTACTCTTTATTCTTTTCAGTATTTTCTATAACATTTTCCTCATATTTCATACTTGCTTGTAATATAGATTGGGCTATAAAACTTAATCTTTTATAAAAGTTAAGTTTTCTTTATACAGTATGAAGTTCAGGCAATTTATGTCTACCATTTTAGGGGCTAATATATCTATCTTGGCAGATATCATTAAGTGCATATCCCAACAAGTTCTTAAAGTAATCCAAAATAATTCTAAAATTATATACATTTTATGTACAATGTTAGCAATATATGACTTTGTAAAGCTGGTTTGTGGTCTTTGTCAGTAGGTGATATACAAGTGGGAGGGGCTATATAGGGCGGAGCTACGAAAGGGCGGGGTTACAAAAGGGCGGGGCATGTTTGGGAATCAGGGTACAACTGCCTTACTTACATTTAGTAGAATAATGTGGCGTAAAGATATTTTTATTGTTTTTGAAATAAAATCATGAGAATTTTCAGCTTCTTTTCCCTTGGCTGTATATTGCTAAATAAGGTTATTGCTGCATTTACTTAAAAAGAATTATAGTCATATATCATCTTGTGCTAATGTATCATAATCTGTGTAACTTAATCTCGAAGTTTATAATAGTTTTGGAGGGGAAATAACGAGAATAAAATGCTACTTTGTCTGTCTTTGCATTTTCATTATGTAATTAGGTATGACCATTTTTCATAAATTCATGAAACTATGTCATTTGGTATGAATGGAGAACTGTGATAAGAATTTAAGTGAATCAGTATAAATGAAGTTTAAATTCAACTCTCTGATGAATATTCATATTTGTTTTACAAAATTGAACATTTGTTTTGTATATTCATTTTCACGTCTGCCTGTATATGAGAATAATCAATTCCATAATATGCATCATTATCATTCTGATGAAAGTTAACTACAAAATACTTTCTATTATCTTGTAGTCCTGTAAGTATAAATGTGGAATTCAGTGTACTTATTTACAACATACATATTCATGACTTTGGCATAATCATAATATTTAATTTGCATATTCATGACCGTATGTATCATATTGATCATTTCTCTTCACCAGTAAATTCAGACAAAGTTGCAAGATTTTTGAAACATCAAAGCTTTTCAATGTATTTTGGTGGATAATCGGATGTTTGTAATCCACTATGTGGATTTAAGATATCCATGCCTCGTAGTTTTGTTTAGGTCCACCACCAGTGTCGAGCATTAGAGGACAATATTGTTGTTTTTGGCTGGCTGTGAGTTAGATGTGTATTGGTAACTCATGTTTATGTTAATTAGAAACAATAGATCTGGTTAGCTTAACTCCTTTTTGAAATTATCAAAAATGTAACGAAAAATTGGGGAAAAAATCTATATTTAATATACCGGGTACATATATACATGTATATATATATTCAATACAGAACATTGGAATCTATTATCTTGAAGGACTTTTGATTAATTCACATCTAAATTCAGAATATTTTTCATCAAAAATATCTATTGTTTAATCCAGATTTAGTTACTTAATAGATCAGATTTTATCCCTTAATCTAAACAATTTGAAGTATGCTATCCTATTGTTAAGCTAACCAGATCCATTGATAGAGTATAAGTCTGAAATGGAATTAGCTTCCTACATATATATACCTTGTGTCTATATGTACAGAGTTATTCCCCTTGAGCGCTACACACCCTTATCTATACAGTGAATTAGGATTTAGGATCCTAAACTTCATCTATCTTAACAGTCTTGTTAAGATATTGATGCTCTGATCCTAAATCTTTTATCTACTGTTTCGATATGGATGCTATGATTCTAAATAAATGTATATTGTGAGGATAAAGATTCTATGATCCTAAATTTACTGTGTTTTTAGGATACAGATGCTATATGCTCCTAAATTTACTGTTTTTAGGATACATATGCTATGATCCTTAATTGATGTATTTTGTAAGGATACATATGCTTTTATCGTAAATTTACTGTGATTTTAGAATACAGATGCTTTTATCCTAAATTTACTGTTTTTTTAGGATATGGATACTATGATCCTAAATTACTGTTTAATTTTAGGATACAGATGCTTGATCCTAAATTTACTGTGTATCGTTAATGTCTTTATGGAATTGCATCATCAAATTGCTGGCTATATTTTACTGTTTAATAAAACAGACCCTAAAGTTAATGGTATTGTGACTTATCTTTTATTCACCTGTATGTCTATGACGGAACATGTATGTGTATATATATCATCTTACTGAACATTGATATTGGAACGTAAACAGACGCGAGAATATACAACCTCCTTGCTGTTTTACCTACATTCTCCAAACTTGCTATTTAACAAATATTGCACGACAGTGAGAGCAATATTGGGTCCATATACATATTTTTGGGTGACTGACCAGTTCATAAGCTCCAATATTGCCTGAAGTGACATGCAATATTTGTTATATCATACCGAATCTATCCAACACGACCACATAAAAAAGACCATTAGGTCAGACGCCATTTTGCTCATTGTTAGGTCATCTGACCCGAAGGGTCAAGATGACCTATTGCCATCATGCTTCGTCCGTCGTCGTGCGCCGTCCGCCGTCCGCCGTCCGTAAACTTTTCCTTTAACAATCTTCTTCTTAGTAACCAAAAGGCTCTAGGTGCTGATATTTGGCCAGTAGGCACCTGGGATTGAGTGCTACAAAGTTTCCTCATTTCAATGACCTTGACCTGTTTTCAAGGTCACAGGGGTCAAATATGTAAAAACCTTTAACAATCTTCTTCTCAGTAACCAAAAGGTCTAGGGTAATGATATTTGGCCAGTAGGCACCTGGGATAGAGTGCTACAAAGTTTCCTCATATCGATGACCTTGACTAACTTTCAAGGTCACAGGAGTCAAATATGTAAAAAAGCGTTTGACAATCTTTTCCTCACTAACCAATAGGCCATGGGTGATCATATTTGGCCAGTAGGTATCTGGGAAAGAGTGCTACAAAGTTTCCTCATATCAATGACCTTGACTAACTTTCAAGGTCACAGGGGTCAGATATGTAAAAAAACGTTTGACAATCTTCTCCTCACTAACCAAAAGGCCAAGGGTGATCATATTTGGCCAGTAGGTACCTGGAATGGAGTGCTACAAAGTTACCTCATATCAATGACCTTGACCTACTTTCAAGGTCACACCTAATGGATTGGGCCAAAGTTGTAAATATTATGACATATGAAATAATGAAATAAAGTATTATGTTATTATTCCACGATTTATTCATTTACCCCTCATCAATTCAGTCATAAGTAATAAAAAAAAACGGAAAAAAAATATATTGCGTGGATTGTGTGATTTGAACACTCATCGCTGAACAGGAAGTGAATTTCCTGTACCGGAAGCAGTGCATTCTGGGATACACAAGGTAAGGTCTAATGACAATACCCAATCTAGCTCCGTCTGAAAAGATCCTGAGATGGTCCTGACCAAGTGTTGTTATTTTTCGGGTCGGTCCGAAATCCAAGATGGCCACCAGAGCCGCCATCTTGAAAAACACATTTTCAACTTCTTCTCAAGTTCTACCTGTGGGAATAAGCTGAAACTTAGGTGAAATGATCCTGAGATGGTCCTGACCAAGTGTTGTTATTTTTCGGGTCGGTCCGAAATCCAAGATGGCCGCCATAGCCGACATCTTGAAAAACACATATTAAACTTCTTCTACAGTTCCACTGGTACCTGTGAGCTGAAAATTGGTAGGGATGTTCAGGAAGGGCAGCCCATAAAATGATGTTATTTTTCGGGTCCGAAAAACTCTCGACATTTGTGCCATGGCGGCCATTTTGTGACATGATTGCGTAATCACTGTTTTCCTGAACAACACCTATTTTAAACTTCTTCTTAAGTTCTACCAGTGGGAATAAGCTGAAACTTAGGTGAAATGATCCTGAGATGGTCCTGACCAAGTGTTGTTATTTTTCGGGTCGGTCCGAAATCCAAGATGGCCGCCATAGCCGACATCTTGAAAAACACATATTAAACTTCTTCTACAGTTCCACTGGTACCTGTGAGCTGAAAATTGGTAGGGATGTTCAGGAAGGGCAGCCCATAAAATGTTGTTATTTTTCGGGTCCGAAAAACTCTCGACATTTGTGCCATGGCGGCCATTTTGTGACATGATTGCGCAATCACTGTTTTCCTGAACAACACCTATTTTAAACTTCTTCTTAAGTTCTACCACTGGGATTAAGCTGAAACTTGGCTGAAATGATCCTGAGATGGTCCTGACCAAGTGTTGTTATTTTTCGGGTCGGTCCGAAATCCAAGATGGCCGCCAGAGCCGCCATCTTGAAAAACACATTTTCAACTTCTTCTCAAGTTCTACCAGTGGGAATAAGCTGAAACTTAGCTGAAATGATCCTGAGATGGTCCTGACCAAGTGTTGTTATTTTTCGGGTCGGTCCGAAATCCAAGATGGCCGCCATAGCCGACATCTTGAAAAACAAATATTAAACTTCTTCTACAGTTCCACTGGTACCTGTGAGCTGAAAATTGGTAGGGATGTTCAGGAAGGGCAGCCCATAAAATGTTGTTATTTTTCAGGTCCGAAAAACTCTCGACATTTGTGCCATGGCGGCCATTTTGTGACATGATTGCGCAATCACTGTTTTCCTGAACAACACCTATTTTAAACTTCTTCTTAAGTTCTACCACTGGGATTAAGCTGAAACTTGGCTGAAATGATCCTGAGATGGTCCTGACCAAGTGTTGTTATTTTTCGGGTCGGTCCGAAATCCAAGATGGCCGCCATAGCCGACATCTTGAAAAACACATATTAAACTTCTTCTACAGTTCCACTGGTACCTGTGAGCTGAAAATTGGTAGGGATGTTCAGGAAGGGCAGCCCATAAAATGTTGTTATTTTTCGGGTCCGAAAAACTCTCGACATTTGTGCCATGGCGGCCATTTTGTGACATGATTGCGCAATCACTGTTTTCCTGAACAACACCTATTTTAAACTTCTTCTTAAGTTCTACCACTGGGATTAAGCTGAAACTTGGCTGAAATGATCCTGAGATAGTCCTGACCAAGTGTTGTTATTTTTCGGGTCGGTCCGAAATCCAAGATGGCCGCCAGAGCCGCCATCTTGAAAAACACATTTTCAACTTCTTCTCAAGTTCTACCAGTGGGATTAAGATGAACGTGGCTGAAATGATCCTGAGATGGTCCTGACCAAGTGTTGTTATTTTTTGGGTTGGTCCAAAATCCAAGATGGCCGCCAGAGCCGCCATCTTGAAAACACATTTCCAAATTTCTCTCAAGTTTCACCTGTTGGGTTAAGCTGAAACTTGGCTGAAATTATCCTGAGATGGTCCTGACCATGAGTTGTTACTTTTCGGTCGGTTCGAAATCCAAGATGGCCGCCATGGCCGCCATCTTACAAAACACATTTCCAACTTCTTCTCAAGTTCTGCCTGTGGGATTAAGCTAAAACTTGGCTGAAGTGATTCTGAGATTGTCCTGACCAAGTGTTGTTATTTTTCAGGTTGGTCGGAAATCCAAGATGGCCTTCAGAGCCGCCATCTTGAAAAACACATTTCAAACTTCTTCTCAAGTTCTACCTGTGTGATTAAGCTGAAACTTGGCTGACATGATCCTGAGATGGTCCTGATCAAGTATTGTTACTTTTTGGGTCGGTCCGAAATCCAAGATGGCTGCCAGAGCCGCAATCTTGAAAAACACGTTTCCAACTTCTTATCAAGTTCTACCACTGGGATTAAGCTGAAAATTGGCTGAAATGATCCTGAGATGGTCCTGACCAAGTGTTGTTACATTTCGGGTTGGTCCAAAATCCAAGATGGCCGCCAGATTCGCCATCTTGAAAAACAAAATTGCCGTCCGTAAACTTTTCACATTTTAAACTTCTTCTCAAGTTCAACTCCTTCTTTCTGTACACATGCACAGTACATTATAACTAAAGTGTGTTCGGTTGAACTCTAGTAGACTACAGTAACTATAGTCGGCAATCGAACTCGCCCATTGTCACAAATCTAAGATGGCCGCTACGTATGTCATTTTGAACTTCTCAAGTTCTACAAGTGACATTGAGCTGAACCTTGCAAAAATTATCCTCAGATAGTCCCAACCAAATGTTATTTATCGGGTCCGTCAGACATCCAAGATGGCTGCCACAGCCCCCATTTTGAATACACATTTAAAACTTTTCATAGAAAAATGATCCCCAGATAGTCCCAACCAAATGTTGTTATTTCTCCAGTCCGTCAGAGATCCAAGATGGCTGCAACGGCCCCCATATTGCATCCACATCTAACACTTTCCATGATCTGAAACTTGCCTAAAGTTGACCAAATGTTTTTTTTCGCACTGTTCCTAAGAACTCCATGATCATCACCATCTTGAAAACCACATTTGTGTGGCATATTGTTACATGATTGTATTACTAATTCCTAGAGGAGAGGAATTTATATAAGCTATTAGCTTGTTTTCCAATCCTCACTATTTGTATAATTTCTATATATGTAATATACATGTACACTGATGGAAATAAAATATTGTTTAAACTAATTCCATAATGGTATCACAATTGGTAGTCAGATGACCGTTAAGGCCCTTGGGCCTCTTGTTTGGAATAATAACGTCATTACATTGTATATAACATCATCCTGCAATTATGACATCAAAATATATAGTGTCGGACTGTAGTCCTTGATACAAAAATAGTGACCAGAGCATCAACAAGAATTGTATAGGCACTGGAATGAATGAGGTATGATATAGTTTGATATAGGCCAGGATGTCACATTCATATGGATACTTGTAAACTTCTTTATCTTACAACAATTCTGAAACAAGTTACATAACTTCAATTGATCACTTTTAATATGTTGACCTGGATGTTAGTGCAGAGGGGGGGGGGGGGGGGGGTCGAAATGTGGGAGGAAACCAAAGTACTTGGAAGAAAACACATGTCCGGCAAGGAACCCCCATACGTCTTCATGTCTGCCCAGGAATTGAACTCTGGTCATCTTGGTAAAAGGCAAGTTTTCTATCCACTAAACCACCTTACCACCCAATAAATGGATAGTTCATGACAGGCTCAAATTTGAAAATATTGGTGGATCTACAAAACTCTCACCTTGAGTTTAAATGATTCGAAGATTGTAACAGCATTCTTTGCCTGTGGGGATTAAATATTATACAGACTAAACGGGAAATATAGAATAATTGTTAAAATCTTGCTTCTAGAGTATAGGTGAAGATATTTTTAACCTTATATAGTCTGGAGAATCCTTTAGGCCAGGGAGGGAGCATACAAAAAATAAAAAAATAAAAAAAAAAATAAATCAGCTTCTCCTCTTTTCCTTTTGGCATCATTTACGTAATCTACATTTTCAAAGGAATAATTATTCCATGGTTATTATAATATGGAAACTATGTTTTGTACACTAGAAATTTTTAACACACAGATATTTTTAGACAGAACATAATGAACCAAAAGCTTGCAAAAATCAGTTATTTGCAATCATGTAAATCAGATATTGCGTGATCAGGAAAATTTCACTGCTGATACTTAGTCCATTGTGCTCAAGGACAGTAGTCTTCAGATGGTCAAGGGGAGGTAACTCACAGTGACAAATAGAACAACAAACATGTGGTATACTTACAAAACAGTGGGACATGATTCTTTAATATCATGAAAAGGAAAGATGTGATCCCTTTTACAACATATACCAATCAGTCACAGGTCACCATACCTTGTCTCAGAAGATTTACTTCACTGCATCAGTCTCGATATACCAGAATTGGTTACTGATCACAAAAAGAATCCCCAGGGTGATCTTTGCAGATGCAGCACCAAAATAAATCTATCACCAAAGAAACAGGAATTGCTCTACCATATCTAGGGAAACTTTCTCAGTGTGTTATGTATACATTTTAGCTCCACTATGTGAAAAACTGGCTTTCCTAATTCAAACGTGTCCCTCTCCCAGCCATCAGGATATGCTTTAACCAAGGAAAAGACCTAGGGATTGTGTCTGGGGTTAGCCGGGGCAGACCCTGTGTCCATCCTGGAAGCATATATACATTGTATGTGTACTTGTCTCTTTGAATCTAGCTATTGTTTACAGTAATAGTGTAGGTATCTCAACCATTTCCAATTCAGATTCCGAGGACTAAGTCACCATGGGTGTAGCCAGACTCTGTGGTCATCTTGGAGGCATCTGGGCATTAATCTCTTTAAACTCCATGTACATTGTATGGTTAAAGGGTGGGTATTTCAAACAATACCTAACTCTTTATCCCCCATATAGAGGAAGTTTCAATTTCTCTTTCACAATTAGAACCCCTTCTCGATGAAGGTGCTTTAGATATGATTTAATCAACATTGATGTAATGGTTCTTGAGAAGAAGTTTTAAGGGAAAGTTGACAATGGACGATGACACTAACAGCACAATGACATACACAGCCAATATGCCTTCATGTGAAAGGTAAAAAAGTGAATTACACTTAATGTGTCTTTATTTGTTATTTTTATGCCCCCGCCATGAAATGGAGGGGGGGGGGGAGCATATAGTGTTACCCATGTCAATGTAACCAGCTTATTTAAATAACAATTGATCCAATTGTCATCAAACTTTGCATACGTAATTAGCATGAAGAACTAATTTCATATGGGGGAAGGGGGCATTTATGTCTCAGACATTTCTAGTTTTAAATGCTTAATTCATCATAATTATGGTTTTCATTAATTTTATGTGAATTCATAATTTAGTTGAGTTTTACATGCATATGGTTTTGTTCTTTCATGTGAAAAGAAACACTGGCTGTGTATTTATGGCATATGTTTACATCGGCTTATTTGCCCAGGTGAGCTAATAAGATGGTATTTAATTTTTACCTTTTCATTTCCTTGAACTTGTGTGCTAAGAAAGACAACTCCTTACAGGCATGGATCCAGGGTGGACTGGTCTTGGGTAGAAACGGTCTTCCTTCTATAGTCCCTGGCTACAGCTGTTATCACTGTGAGTGTCATCATATTGTCTGGTCAGTTATGTTTTAACCCTTCTTCTCAACTTTACTGGCTAGGGGTAGTGGATCACTTTGAGTGCCATACTTGAAGGTTCATTTCCACCATCTTTGATTGCAGTGGTCAAGACCATAAGCAGATCTCTTGATAAAGTTTGAAAAAATCTATAAACAATTTTTGTGAGAAAGAAGTTTGTGCATGGGATAAATCAGTTGACAACTAACACAGTATGCACTCTTTGTACAATATGTGTCCCTCTATACTTGGTGTTAATTTTCTAAATACCAGGTATTGTCACACATTAGGGAACAACTTGTGCAATACCATTCAAAATCTGCTTCCGATTGAAAATCCTGAAGTTTGTTCTAAGTGTCAAAATTCTTTGTACAATTTAATCAATTTATCTAGTTTTGGCTATGCTGGAAATCTTGTCATACATCATTATTCATGGAATGAAATCTTTTTAAAGCCATGAAATTTTTTAATTCTTCTTAGAACCTTTTTCCTTTCATAATCAGACATTATTTCTTCATCTCAAAATACCAGCATTCAAACCAGACACCAAATTTTAAAACGATTGATTTTCTGTACTCACTAAGGTAATTGATATATTACACAACACTATTACTTTTTTAACAGAACATGTTTAATCACCTTACACAATATTGTATAATACACATGTAAACTGTAACAATACTAAATATAAAACAAATCTTTTTCACAAGTATATATATATCTAACAGTCTACAACACAACCAGTTGTCTTGCAGCTAAAATGAATTCCCTGTTTCACCCCTATAAGTCCTAACATATAAAATGATATCTTCACACGTTCGTACCAAAACTGTTCAGATCACAGAAACACAATTGAAGCTATTTTGGAGCTGAAAGCATTCTGCTTAGTTATGATTAGTGCCAATTACACTCGCTGTTCATTGTTTTCTACAGCAAGTATTGTGAGTGCAACAATTCATCGTTGGCTTATCTGTTAAAATTGACAGATGCGCTAAAATTTTAAATACACCAAAATAAGTGTGTTTAAAGTAACCAATGATGGCTTCACAGGTCTTGTTATTGCTGCTAAATTTATCAGTTAATTAACAGTAAATTACAAAAGAATTAAAAAAAAATTAATGGAAGTTCTTAATTCATCTGATGTGTATCAAAATTCCAAATGGTTATGGTCACTTATGAGAATTCTAAATGAGACAAAGCAAAGAAATATTTAAACTTCATTTCAATTGATAAAAAATTTCTGATGATAGAACAGCCTGTCTCTTGAAGGTGGTACCCCATTATCATGAGTAAGACATAAAATCTGACACAACAATGTCTGTAATATCTATCTTCATAACAATATCATAAATACATGGATCAACAACAATCTCTCTGTTTCTACCATTCAACCCTCATTGGTCATATCATAGGTCCATTTTTACAATCCCTTTTGTTGGCCCTGATTTATAGTTCAGTACTATATTATACATACTATTTGAACCTTAAAAAAAATTGAAATCTAAATACAATACAATTTGTACCCTCCAAAAAGTTATTATACTCTCTAAAAACAATACATTTTGTACTTTCTAAAACTACATAGTTTGTTCCCTCCAAAAAGTTATACATTTTGAACTCTCTAAAAACTATACATTTTTTATCTTCCAATAATACATGGACTATTTTTCCAAATCATCCTTTTACATACACATTTCATATACTGTAGGTATGAATTCTAAGCTTTCATAAACACAAAAGAACATTTTATAATCAGAGACAAAAATCTACTCTTAGTCATTTATCAGTTTTAAACAACCTGTCTCATCCGTCAAGTGAAACCGTCACAATATAACATACCTGGTACATGTGTATCAATTGGATCAAAGATTTTGATAATCGGTTCCCTCCAAATTATAATTTGTAGAACAAGTTTTTAAAATAATCTTTATATATTTCACTTGTTATACACAAGTATTTGCTAATACATGCAAGGTATATACTCATGAATTTCTCAGTTGCATATTAAATGTGCATCCCAGCAATTTGCGATTGCTAGTGTCTTAATTAACTTAAACTCTTCAAGAAACTTAACATTATACTTGTAATTCGTAAAATTTCAACCTTGCACATACGTTCTAGATGCATTTACTTGGTATGTGAACCTTGATGTCCTCAATTATTAGCAACAATAGTAATGTATAATTCTATGGATAGTGCAGGACAATACCACCTATATTTGACAGAGAAATATTTAAATATTCTGCATTTGTACAAGATTGGCTGCTTGACGATCACAAACAGGACTTGCAGATCAATTTTAAGGATTTCTACACAATATTAATTTTGAGGACCTGGTCTTTTCGAGCCTAGACAGATTTCCACTCATTGTACCATCTCTATATATATTTTATATTTACCGCTCTGAAACTTTCCCTTTATTTCACTCACATGCATTTTTTGTTATAAATATCATGGAATATCAACATACCAATGCAAGACGGTCGCAACACGAATATGGATGTACATTGTATTCACTGTGACTGTATCGGTGTTAAACCCGTAACTAACTACATTGTACATTGTAACTAACATACAAATGATTTACTTCATGAAATTGGATCAGTCAAAGGAACTCTATATATTCTTTTTAAGCCATTTCTTCCTCACCATCAAACCATATACATTTGTACATTAATTATTTTAAGTAATCATCTACGAAATATACATGTAACTTTAGTTAAACACAACAAATGTTCCTACACAAGTATGACTAACTTTTGTGTCACAGCCATATTTTATATACTTGGTAATTTCTTTTCATAGTTAATAATAGTCCATTTTGTCAAAGGCATTTCTTTTCATATTACATCAATATTGGATATAAGAACAAAAATATCAATATCAGTCAATTATCATAGCAAAAGTCTATGAAAAATATTTCAGGCTTATATTTGAAGAAATCTGTCTAATTAGACACTGTGAAACACAACAAATTGGACAGATTTGACAAGAGATTGAAATAGAAAAGTTCAATTTTTTTGGTAGAATTTGGATAACAAAATAACACTGTATTAATTTTAAGACAGGTTGTTAGATTACTCAGAGGTTGGATTACAATTGTGTCACTACATTATATAACCATATTTGCCTTGAAATATTTTTCTTCTTTTAAAACACGATTAATTATTACATTTATCCTAATTACAGAATTAAATTCCTCAACAAAGTAGAGCCCTATAGGATAACTATTTGACTAAGACAGAAAACTGATCTTTGGAAAACATTCTTCGTAGCACCATTTATAAACTGGAAGCTGACACAGCTGTTAAAGAACTGTGAAAACTACACTATATATATCTGACTACCCTGTATCAAAAAATGTAGGGATCGTGCTGACATTTGTATGTCAGAACACAGAAAATACAATAACACTTTATCTACAGTCCTAAATAGTAATAGTGCCATACATAAACACATTCCATGAATTATTTAATGGTGTTTTGATAAATGCTGTAGAGGTTTATAGAGTATGTGAATGTATTCTGTATTCAATTTGACCTAATAAGTGCAATATGCAAATTACAAAACCACAAAGGGCTGTGCTTAATAAAACAATGCACAAGGAAAAGTTTCTTATATAATAAGAAATAAAGTATGTTTTCATTTCCCGAGAGCAGAGTCTTTGATTAGTGCAACCACCCTCTTTCCTTAAAAATAGGTGAAAGTGCATTTAATGGGACAAGTGCGCTTATTGGTTTAAATATGGTACCCAAGTACATATAATTAGTTGTGAACATTGAAACAAGACAAAACAAACAGATTATACATATATAAGAACAAAATTAATCTTCATTTGCAAATAAATTTTTCCTCTAACAGGATTTTATACAGAAATTTTGATTATACATAAATGACGTATTATTTTGTATAATTTGAATAAAAATGAAAAGGAAATATTTCCCAATTTTGACATGGCGAAATGTGTATAGTAAAATTATAAAGTGTTGTTCTAACATACCAGGATATTTTCTAGTCCTTGGAATATTTATATAAATATACAATGTAAAAATATACAGCTACAAAAAAAGTCAATAAAAGAAAAATATGAAGACAATAAAACATCAGACAGTTAAAACATAAAATTGGTTACAACTGAAATAAATAATTGAAATAAAATTTTGAAATGTAGAACAAATATAAATATAATTATGTATGTTGTTACACATGAAAAACATAAAAATGTGTTGCAGTAGTTTTTGTCTAAAATAAAGTCTAAAAATCTTTAAATTTGTATACACTCAAACACAACTGTACGTGCATGTTCTGATAAAAATTTGTTGTGTTTTTTAAGTAGCAATTAAAACCTGAATAATACAACGGTAGTAAGCTTGAAATTGAATAAATGCTATGACTTGCTAGTCAAGATGAAACAAAATGGCAGCTCGCTGGCCAGTCTAAAAATAGAATGATGGCTAGCTAGAAAGCAATCAATTTGAATCTACCGAAGAAATAGTTTGTATACACATCCCTTTATGTCTCAGAATTGTTTGTCCAATTTAATAATTTGTAATCAGATGATTTTGAAACAACAATCTGACCTCAAAATATCATCATGTTACATTATATGACCTCTGACTTATACTTTCAAGAGTTGTCAGCTAAATATTTCTTGGTTCACTGAAAATCTGGACGGAGTGCAGTCTACAACTAGAAAGAACTTGTACATGTTCTATTAAATTAAAATAAAATAATTTTTATCCTAGGAAGAAACTTTGACAAAAAAAAAACCTGATCTTCATGTATGACTAGATAAGATATTTTGGCAAGACTTACATACTAGCGGCCAGCACTAAAACAAAATACAGATTACCATATATAAAGTACATGTACTTGATAGTAACCAGAACAATATGTAATAAATTAAACAATTTTTATACTGTAAACTTTCTGTTGTGTTTATATACAGTAATAGAACTCAGTTTAACTTTATATGCACTTTCAAACTGCAAAACTGTTTTATGAAACAATAAATAATAATGTTAGGTGTAAGGAAATATGTTTTATATAATTTCACTTTCAATATGCATTATTTTTACATTAATGAAGTATATAGATGTAACAGGAAGGAAAATATGGGTAAACTAACAACCAAACCAGGACTGAACCCTGATCATGACCTTTAAACTCTGAACCTACTTGGTGACCTTTATCAAGGACGATAAACCTGGTCCAGTTCAATTACATTATTAATCCTGTATATCTACTAGATGACATATACATAATTTGTACAGGTATTTGTTATCACTTTTATATAATTATCACAAATAATTGAAATGATCCCATTTAAACAATGAGGGCTACTAAATAGAGGCTAAGCCAGATTTGAATGACCATTTCAAATTCCCTTCCTACCAGTATGTAGAGCACTTCATTCAAATCAAAAACCAAAAACAAATCTACATATATACAAAAATGTATATATATGTACCTATATCTGGATCAAGGCACCAGTAGATTTAATACACTAACTAAAAAATATGAATAAAATTCCTTCTCAATCCCCCTGTATTAGAGCTTGAGAAGCTAAGAAACTTTTTTTTTAAATAAATATACCTCAGTTTTCTCGCTACATTAGAACATGTTTCTTGTTTCGTTATTGACACATTTAGATCTGTGCTGAGAAAAGAGGAACGATTATCTCTTTTATACATACAATGTACACGTAACTATAAATTATTATAACCTTAATATGTTTTGTGAGTACAACCTACAAATGTACAGTTAAAGTCAACCTCTATGGACTTTATGACTAATTGGGCAGCAAAAACATGTGTACATTTCTCATTGTACAATGTATCTGGCACTTTTAAAAGTGGATGTAAAATGTCAATAAATAGTTGGAGTTAAACGAATCTGTGATAACGAGGATCAACTGTACATGTAAAATGTCTATAAATGTCGTCTTAGATTAACAGTACTTACTGTGATTTTGTTAAATACTTATCAAAACTACAGTACAAAACAATGAAATACAACAAAAATAGCATCTAAAATGAATTGAAGAAAAAATGTAAGTTTCCAGTACCAATTTATAGGTCTATGGAGCCAGTCTGGTTTAAAAGCTATAAGTTATTTCCCTTGCATTGTGCTTGCTCACTATTTTAATTTAAATCAATTTTTGTTGCTTTTCCATGCATATGTGTGTTAATTGTTTTCTATCTTAATTAGTAAACTTTCACTTTAGAGCCCACTTTTTCATCTACCAGGTATAAATGAAACTGGAAATTATTCTATTTTTGCATACTATTATGGAAAGGTGGTCATTTCCTTTTTTTTATCATTTCTGGATCAACTTTATAACCTGCTAATCTGAACAATTATGACATGTTGAAGGATAATTAAGTACATCAAAGTACACCAAATCAATTAAAAAAAAAAGGCAATGGAATTCCTATTTCAAAACAAAACTGAAAACTGATCTGGCAATCAGCATTAATTGCTAAAACCCTGAAACATACTGTTATGTATTTCTCTTAGGCTAGTGGTATATCTACATGTACATGTAGGTCTGTGAAAATTGTTTTTCTTCAACTTGTTAGGAATGGATACATTATTTGAATTAATGTCATGAAGCTTTCATTTTCTTTCTTAGAAGTGAATAATTCTTATGATTATAGAATAACAATTATATCAAAAATTTTATTGAACTTTTACACAATGGATTTTTTAATATGACGTGTGTAGCGATTATCGTAGTCAGTTGTTTAAAATAAAGATGAATTCTTCATGTGCTAATTTTTCAGCCAAGATGACCTTAATTTAGCCTTTGTGACCTCAAAATGCCTTGTCACCATGACAACATGTCATGAATCTGTCATGATGACCTTTTCCAAGTGATCTTGTCCAGAATAAGTTTGTGTTGGGCTGCTCCAGTCTCCTCTCCAGAGCTAGTCGATGGTTACAATTCTGTATGCTGCAGTGGAGGACAATATCGCTGTACAATAATTCTCATCATAGTGTACAAATTCATCGTCAGTCTGTAAAGGGAATCTCCAGTCCAGCTGGTCCTAGTAATAAAGATGAAAACTGTTAAACTAGTATATTTTCTAAGTAACAGGAAATGGGGAGGAATTATCAAAACAAAACAAAACTCCTGATCATTCACCCCCAGAGGTTCCTCTGGCCCTAACTCCAGACTTAGACATTTTGACAAAAGGATTTGGCCGGTTTATGGTGTACATGTCGGGCCAGAGGAAACTCGGGCTACCCTGAAACATCATAATGAACTATGCCAACCTTTGTATCAGAAGAGTTCAAAAGTGTCTTCATGGAAAAACGAGTTAAGTGTCAGGGAGAGAAAATTTTCAAAGGGCCATATTTAGTCCCTCTCAGGGAGACAGTTTCTCTGGTAGCTTAATGATAAAGAAAGGGGATCGGAAGTCTACAGTATGACGACAGAGACTTGAAAAATATTAATATTCATTCTATGATAAAATGAAGCAGCTGTCACTGGTTCAAAACCTAACAAGCAAATCAGAGTATAAACTATTGATTTATGCTGTACCGACTCTTCAACATTATTGGAATTTAGATTAGGTTTCTCTATTTATATATATACATACAACAGGTGCTTGAATCGACAAGGCTCTCAAACCTGATCAGATAAATTATTTGCAACCAGAATGAAACAAGAGGCCCAGAGGGCCTACTGACCTCACCAGAAATGTCATTTTCAGAAGACATGAGTTTGGTCTCACAAAGATATTCCCTTGCCCTTAACCTTGACCAATGACCACCAAAATCTTCTTAGACCTTTGACCCTTGATCTTGACCACTAGTACTCTGGGCCTTCTAGTTATTCAAAAGAAGATTTTTAAATGTTTTTATATTTGACCCATGTGACCTTGAAATTAGGTAAAGGTCATTAATTTGAGTAACTTTACAGCACTCAGCACCAGATTCCTATAGTTACTGGCCCAATGACCTGTCATAATCCTGGGACCTTTATTGTGAATTATCATAGAAGTCAATTAAAAGTTAAAAGCTGATGCCGGACCACACAGCATTGGATAAATAAAAGCCCACTTTGCCCTTTGGGCTAGTTGAGCTGATAATATGTCATCATGATGATGGTATACCATGAGCATTATTGGCCAATCACCAAAATATGTACAGTCAAACCTGTCAAAAAGGACACCTGTATATAAAGGACACCTGTCATAAAGGACACCTGTATATAAAGGACAGACTCATCATACCCACACAGTGCAATTTACAATATTAATAACCTCTGTATAAAGGACACCTGTCTATAAAGGACAGACTCATCATTCCCACACAGTGCAATTTACAATATAAATAACCTCTGTATCAAGGAAACCTGTCTATAAAGGACACTTTTGCTCTGTCCCTCGGGTGTCCTCTGTAGACAGGTTTGACTATATATAATTGAATTCTGTATAAAGGACAGCTGTCTATAAAGGACACTTTTGCTCTGTCCCTTGGGTGTCCTTTGTAGACAGGTTAGACTGTATATAATTGACTTCTGTATAAAGGACAGTTGTCTATAAAGGACACTTTTGCTCTGTCCCTTGGGTGTCCTTTGTAGACAGGTTAGACTGTATATAATTGACCTCTGTATAAAGGACAGCTGTCTATATAGGACACTTTTGCTCTGTCCCTTGGGTGTCCTTTGTAGACAGGTTTGACTGTATATAATTGACATCTGTATAAGGGACAGCTGTCTATAAAGGACACTTTTGCTCTGTCCCTTGGGTGTCCTTTGTAGACAGGTTTGACTGTATATAATAGTTAGAATTTACCCTTTCGCCACTGTGTAGCCTACAATGGACTTCTCCATATCAATACATGGGACAGTCTACTACGTTACATAGGGGGTGAAAGGGTTAAACCGGAGATATTCAAACTCTGAATGTATAATGCTCTAACCAACTTCAACTGAAGTGAAAAACCAAGTCCAATTCCAGTGATTTTGTTTGCCCAGTTTTACAGCCGATATAAGTCATAAAGCTAATATGTCACATCGTTGGCTGTTTTTTTGCACTTTTAAAATTAAGTATCTAATTTATTTAAAATAATTAATTCAACTTCAAATTTTAACATGTCAAAATTACCTTGAGTGTGCAAAAATAAGTTCATTAACAGTACTGTAAGCTATAAATATAATTCATTGATCATAATCAGTGACACAGGGACCTGAGAATTTACTCTAAACACCATAGTTAAGGTCCAAAACTAGCTGTATCTTAACAAATTCTCAGGTCCCTATGATCATGCAGTGACAGTGCAGTTCTAAGCTTATGTCACTGAACATTGTAATTATCAATTATCTCGTACAGTTCTCAGACTGTACTGATTCAAATAAACTTTAAAAAAAATATCAAGTACCTTATTAAGAAACTATATGATAACAACACTAGTTAGACGTTGTAGTCGTAGGGGCACTAGAGGTTTCGGCCATTGTCGTTCCGTTGACCAGGTCGTTTAAACCTCCCTCAGTCTCGGCTGCTGGACTTAGGGTGGTGGCCGTCTTCAGCTCAGGGTCCCACAATAAACTGTAGTAAATCGCCAGCACAATGGCAGCCAGTGAAACAGACAGCACATACGCCAGAACTGTCGCTAGCCGAACCCACTTCTTGTTTGTTTTAGCAGCCATTTTGTTTTTGTTTTTGTCGGCAGAGAAACTGGATCCCTTCATTCCTGGGCCTGAAGCATTTCGTGTGTTCTCGTCTTTCTCCATCACTGAATCAAAATAGTCACGGAAAGTCAGTCGTTTTTTGGCAACAAGCTTATGTTATTGATTTCAATAGCAATCCTATTACGTAATGTCCAGGTTTTGCTGATGTGATGTCGAGATGCGGTTGAACGGCTGCTTCAGCTGCTGATGTATCTATTTTTAGCGTGTATCTATTATCAACCAATGGGAAGGTGAATCCGTTTTATCGACTACATTCGCCTGGATTTATTAATATATTTGACCAGGCCTAGGGACGCTAAAATAACTCATATAATGATTATTGGATAAAATTAATTGATAAATCATGGATAGATGAGTTTCAGCAGCAGCCTCTGCTTTGTAGTAATTAATACACCTTATACATATATATAGTACAGTACAACAAAGTTCATAAGTAAATAATTGATACAATGTAACAAATTACTAATAGGAACGTGCACTTTGCAATTAAGTTAATTGTTTTATAACATTACCTGTATCTTTTGACTCCTCCATTCTTTGTTCAAATATGTTGCCCAATGTGGGCCGGAATTCGAAATAAACTTAATTGTATTGTATCGCCTTGATTAAAACTCGTGTCTGTTTTTAATTTGTCGTCTGCAGCTGTATACCATGCATTTAATCTTCGCTGGAGCACGGACTAATCTAAGTCCGTGGCTGGAGTAAAATGGACGTAAAACAATTCAGTCAATCCTTTAATGGCCAGAGTGGGGTTGAACCAGGGACCCCATGGCATTCGCGTTCATTTTATTTAGTCAAGCAACAATTACATAAATATATATTAATATTAAGGGTACATGATACAGCGTAGTGTATAGTGAAGAACTGTATTTTAATCAGATTGGTATACAGACGTATATGATTTCAAAAGTCACGTAAACTATATACACTTCCAGGGACGTATATGTGCCTGACACTTCGAATTCCATTTAGTTGGTTGGTTAGACCAGGGGCGTATATATATCCCTGGTTAGACCACGGACTTGTCTAATTCCGTGGTTAGACGTCTAAATTACACCGAAAACTTTGAGACACGGAAATTTTGCGTGTTTTTGGAGGAAATGGAGATTGTTTCTGCGGAAGGAGGATACATTTGACTAGCATTTAGGAGGTTTAATTATTCTTCGTACCTCAACTAGAAATGTGATTTTTGATGCAAGAAAGGTAGGTGGGGTCGATTTTTCGATATGGAAAGCTTTCCACCCTTTAACTTTTATGTCCATTGTGGGGGCATTTTTATCGAAAATTGATCTTAACCCCCCCCCCCCCCAAATGTGTAAAATTACTCTAAACACCCTATTTTAGGTCCAAAACTAACTATAACTGTGATTTAAAAGTGTTATTTTACCTCTGAATGCGAAGGTGTTAACTAAGTCCGTGGATATGCATTATATTCGCAAATTTTCAAATTTTGACAAAATAAATCGCCTGCTTTGATTTTCCTTAATTTATGTTATGCAAGCCGCTTATATTAAACTTTTTGTGGTAAGAAGACGATTTTTTTACAATGAGAATCCGGATACTTCATCACCGTTCTCTTTTCAGTCTGTATGCGCGTCCTGTCAAATCACAAAAATGGATGCGTGGATGTGCATGCATTTTTGTACATACATCTCTGTTCAGATGTAAGTAATAATGATACGTGGTTTATGACTAAATATATGTACTCCACCATCTGTAAACGTTTTATTGCATCATGTTCGTATCATTTAACGGACAGTCCGGTATATATTTAATGGCAAGTCTAGATCTAGTACAGTCAAGTAGTTGAAAAGTTATGAGTACTTACAGAAGGGAGGTAACTCTTTCAACGAATCCTTCATTTTGGTTATAATTAATTACAGCTAGTCAATTACCCATTTCAGTAACAATTTTATTGCTCACATAGGTAATAATGTGAAATAAAAACACTTGAATCTAAAAAGGGTTTCACCCTTTACACAAAATTTAATAATTAAACAATACAAAAAGGTGCATTTTTGCACAAAAAACATAATTTATGTGTTACAAAAGTGACAAAAAGTTTAACCTGCATTGCTTACAGTTATGCAGAGTAGAGCTATTAATTCAAAGAATGTCAGTTTACCAGTGCACCACATGCTCTCAAAAACTATGCACTGTAGTCAATGGAGAACTGGAGTCAGGGATATGGACTTTGTCACTTTTACAAAAAGTTAGACAACAGAATATGTGATTTTTTGTGCAGAAGTGCACCTTGTTTCATTATCTATATAGATTATGTTAAAAGGATAATGCCCTGTCTAGCAGCAAGCGTGCATTTAAAGAACTATATGTGTTTTTATTTCACACTATCACCCATATGTCAAATAATAAAATTGTGAAATATGTAACTAATATAATACCATAGACTTGGATAACAATCTAAGTCCGTGCAGGATTATTACCTATAACCAGGGACATATATGTTATGTCACATATACGTCCCTGCTATAACATATTTTTTTTTATATATTCTTTTGAATAAAATTTGGCAGGAAACCTTTCAAGGCCAAAGATACACCAAAAGCATGAACTATATAATCGGGATCCGCAGGACTTAAAGACGTTCCTTAAAGGCACAATATACGTAACTACAGGATATTTTTCGTCAATCTGAAAAATTCTGAAAAAAAATCCAGTTAATAACCATGCAAAAATAAGCCTAAAACGAAGTAAACATCAGCGGTAACTAACAAGAAACTCCTGACAGAAAAATCCAAAGAATTGAAAAAAATTCAGGTGGGGCCCACTTCAATAACAAACCGCAGGTAGAAGACTGTCAAAATGGTCGCGTGTTTACAAATACCGAGTTTCAACTGCTGCCGTACCGGTTACCGCGTAAGAAGTCATCTTGGATATTGCTGATATCACTTAATCTTAACTAAATCTATAAAAATAATAAGTTATTAGGCTTGATTTTCGCATCAAGTTTTGCCGAAAGTTATGTATATTGGGCCTTTAATTAATAATACAAAAAAAAAATTTACTTTAAGGGTAAAATTTTGCTAGTGACTTTATGTTTCTATTGTAGAGTGATGACGATGATGTAATCATGATGTCACATTGCTGTACTTTTTAACTGAATCTACATAAAGAGCCTGGCCTGTGGAGGTTGGACGCAGTTTCCAGGTAATAACTCCTCTTTCTAGATAGTCAATAAGTCTTATATTTCTGTACTTAAAGCTAATTTACATAGACATTAAATCTATTTTGTATTATTTCACCTCAATAGAGGAATTGTCAATTATCCAGTTTGTGTTCATGTTATTTACAGGAATCGGCGCATTCTCATTACTTATTGATGGCTTCAAGAATGAAAAATAATGTTGAGATTTGGAAACAGCGGGAAGAAGACCATAAACAGAAGCAGCTTATCAACCCGTTCTCCGACTGGGAAGGCGCTTCACACAGACAGGCATTGAGCAAGGATGATCCCCGCTACGGTCGACCAGTCGAGGGGTCGAAGACAGAGTTTCGTGGTAAAATGGCAGGTGAGCTTATCAGTGGAGAAGTGATCGAGCTGTGTGGTGTTATTGCAAATATTGGAGAGAAGCATTCTAATGGTGTGTATACAATTTCCTTCGGGAAATTATTTGAAGCTTATACGTTAATCTCCAACAAGCTTGTGGGGATGCTGATGAGGGCACGTAAACAGAAACTCCTGGACTTCGAGGGGGAAATGTTGTATCAGAGAAGAGACGATGATGTGATCATAACATTGTATGTTTTGCCAAAAAAATCAGAATAGGATGTTTCACAAGGCTGCATAATCATTTGAAGAAGTGCAATTTTTAATACCTCAAGCTTTTTGTAATGTTTTATCCAAGCGCAATGGAATCAACCTTTATAGGATTGAGTCTTTTTTTATTTAATGTATGCATGAAGCTTTTATTATGAAAATGAATTGTTTTCCCATCCATGCAAAGTTAGTTCAGTTTTAACAGGACCGAAAGCAATTGTGATGTTTTTGTTTTACCAAAGTTGTTCACATTTACTACTGAGGTAAAAAGGATTGTATTTAACATGTCTGATTTTCTGAAAAACAAAACAAATTTCTGACTTTATATACTTTTTTAAAGGTATTTCAGCTAATGTAACTGAAATTTGTTCTCTTGTTACCTGTAGTACAGGAAGGGAGATAACTGTGTGTATCTGGAGATATCAAAGTTTTACAGAAGGGGAGGTAAAACTGTGGTATAGGAAGGGAAATAACTATGTCACGAGAAGGGAGATAAATGTGGTTTACATGTACTGGAAAGAGATATCTGAGTTACAGAGCTTTTATCTTGCGATAAGAAATTGTTTCGTAAATGTGGAACAATAATTATGTACATTTGTATGCATTGTATAATATGTGCCTTAAATTTGTCATTTTAACTTAAATTACTGTAATAATGTTTAATTAATTCCCAAAGATGACAGAATCATAACAATGTCCGTCCCATGACTGTCTGTTGACAGCTTTTTACAAATACATATGTTTTTAAGAAATAGTCAGTTGCACCAACTGTTGATTCTTTGATATAAGATATAAGATTAAAAAGATGTGTGCTTTTAACGTTCTCCTATACCTTTAATTGAAAAAGAAAATTCAGTGTTCACACTCCCCTAATTACCTGCTACATCTTCTTTATATTATTGCAGATTAAAGAGAAGAAAATCATCCATAAACTTAGTGCCAGGGCACATTAGTAATGGAGGACTAAAATGAGTATTTGATTATAAAAATTGGTGAATTTAAGACTCGTTCTTCACTACCGATATATCAGCGTGACATCATGTATAATAACATGATATCATTTATCTAAATATTCACAAGTATTCCCAAAGTAACAAAACTTATTTGCATGTTAATTGTACACTTGTTATATTGTTTTTTTTTATTGAATAGTGTTATTCCATAGCAAATGACCTCTGCTAATTATAATAAATTATATCAGGGACATTAAGCCATATGGCTCACATAATTGGGAGGGGGGGGGGGTTGGGGTTGGAGGGGGGGGGGGGGGAGTAGCAGGAATCATAACAGAGACCTTGTTGGGAAGAGTTTTAATTTTGGTCAAAGACAAATACCATTGGTAATATTGTAATATACATGTAACAAAATTTGTTTCTATACAGCATAGTTATTGGACTTTACGTTTATCTGTGATCCCTCTTATATGCAATATTGTACGTTCTGTAATTGACATCTGTTGGAGTGATAATGCTATTGGTTTTTGTATGTAAAACAAACAAAAATCATTAATCTATGCAATAAATTTTGTTTTCCCCATAAAGAATTTTTTCTACTTTTATTTTACTCTGTAGTTAAACTAAAATATTTCTCCTTTTGGAACAAAGGGAAACATATTTTATCAGTTCTGGTTCTTTAGACATTATCTTGTCTGGGCCTAACTTTTAAACCGTTAGACATGCACCCTCTCGGTAGATGAAACTTGCAGTATATCTGCAACACCCATAGAAGATGTGCAATGCGCTGTCATTAGGTCACTTTGACCTTGATGTTCAAAGATATTGTTTGTAATTGTGTGTGCTTTTCAGTATATTAGGCCATATAATTAATTTTTAAACAATAAAATGTACCTTGATGAAACTTCATGTATACCTGTATTTGCATCAAATATTGATGATACAGTGTATGCAGTTCACTGTCATTATAGGTCATGGTGACCTTGACCCAAAGGTCAAAAAAGTTATTCTTTCAAACATCAAGGTGATGCCTATATTTTTCAAGGTGTCTAATTTTCCTGTAACTTTGCATGTAAGTATATGATGGCATTATAAACTTGGTCCAAGCATGATTTGCAACTATGGGGTCAGTTTGGAGGACTTATCACAATTAAAACAATGTTCATACATGCATTATACGTTTTATACAAGAGACCCAATGGGCCTGCATCACTCACCTGGCATTTTTCTCTCACTTATGACCTTAGAGTGGTCTAAAATAGATGGCTGTCAGCCATTTAAATGAATACATTCAGATTTAAACATATCCATATATAAAAGTAAAAAAAACCCCAAAAAACTGTGACTTGAGGACGTTTTCTACATTTACATAACACCAGTGATTATAATTCAACTTCCTCTAAAATGATTTAATGAGCATTTATAATGAAACCAATGATTCTTAGCAACCCTAGTGAATTTATTAAGGCATGTATTGCAAATCTTATAAGCAATATTGTCTTGTAGATTTCAATCTTTACTCCAACTATAAGGCCCAACTTTTCATCAGCTAGACAAAGGTCTTAAGAACATGACCTCTTATTGGATGTTGTCAGATTCTTGTAAAATGGAGCGAGAACAAGGATCTGCATTTTAATTAGATTGAGGACCAAGGGCCATTACTCTCTAAGAATTTGTATCCAATCATGACCAAACCAAACTTTAACCTAAAAGATATTCCCATGATGTATCTGTATACTTAGTTTCAGTTCAATATGATCACACGTTATAATGAACGGAAACCCCAAAAAGGTGACAGACGAACGGATAGACTAACAAGACGGCAGGTAAGCTAATAGTCAAACTTCTCACTGCATAGTACAGTTGTGGTATCGCACAACGCACCAAAAACTGTGTGCGTGCATCGTGCATACATCGTGCACACATCGTTCGCCCATGGTGCGCACAACGGGGCGATCTTAAGATCGTGCGTTTATGTGTGCGATTCTATCACACACATGCACGATTAGGTACAATTGGTCGATACATATTACGGAATGAAAAACATATGGAACCCTCTTGTCCTAAAACTATTTAAATTCGCATCATATTTATTGGGATTATGTAAATTTAACAATATACAGTAAACGGTATTACAGTGATCATGAGACAGCCAAGTTTAGCTACTAGGTAACAGAATATGTAAACAAGTGCTAATTGTAATGGGGTACCATTACAGATGTCCCCCAAACTACCCCTTTGGTCGGAACTGATGAGCCCAATGAACTCACAATGGAAATATAGCTGACACCCCATATAGGAAATAGCGGCCATGTTGATGAATCACGAAACGGAGGTTACGACAATGTCCGTGGTGTCCTACTACAGTTACAAATGTATATATAAAATTTCATTGAAATCGGACAATATATAAATTTCGACCAATCAGAAGCCAGGAAATGGCGGCCATGTTGACGAATCACGAAACGGAGGTTACGACAATGTTGTTGGTGTAATACTACACATATATATTAAATTTCATTGAAATCGGACAATATATAAATTTCGACCAATCAGAAGCCAGGAAATAGCGGCCATGTTGACGAATCATGAAACGGATGTGACGACAATGTTGTTGGTGTAATACTACACATATATATTAAATTTCATTGAAATCGGACAATATATAAATTTCGACCAATCAGAAGCCAGGAAATAGCGGCCATGTTGACGAATCACGAAACGGAGGTTACGACAATGTTGTTGGTGTAATACTACACATATATATTAAATTTCATTGAAATCGGACAATATATAAATTTCGACCAATCAGAAGCCAGGAAATAGCGGCCATGTTGACGAATCATGAAACGGATGTGACGACAATGTTGTTGGTGTAATACTACACATATATATTAAATTTCATTGAAATCGGACAATATATAAATTTCGACCAATCAGAAGCCAGGAAATAGCGGCCATGTTGACGAATCACGAAACGGAGGTTACGACAATGTTGTTGGTGTAATACTACACATATATATTAAATTTCATTGAAATCGGACAATATATAAATTTCGACCAATCAGAAGCCAGGAAATAGCGGCCATGTTGACGAATCATGAAACGGATGTGACGACAATGTTGTTGGTGTAATACTACACATATATATTAAATTTCATTGAAATCGGACAATATATAAATTTCGACCAATCAGAGGCCTCCATTTTCGTTTCGGTGGCAACCAAACTTTACGAAAATGTTACCATGTTATTCAGCATCCCTTAAAACACCCATGTACCAATTTTTACTGAAATCGGAGACTGAATTTTGAAAACCGGAAATTAGCTCTGGCGGCCATCTTGGACTTCCGGTCGCGAAAAAACAACCCGTTTTCACACACCCCGCCCCTAATGAGTATGTGTGTGAAGTTTCGTGAAGATCCGTCCAGTAGTTTTTGAGAAAACGGTCGGAAACCTCCGCGGCGGAAGAAAGTGGAAGAAACAAGAATAATAATAATAATAATAATAATAATAATAATAAGAATAATAATAATAATAATAATAAGAAACCGAGCAAAAACAATATGTCCCCCCACTTCGTTTGGGGGACATAATAACATGCCAGGGTTTTACCTGTCCCGTGTACGGCGATACGCTATGACAGCCATTACCGAGCGACCGTTATGAAAAAAAACTGGACTCCTATAATAAGTTATTTGAAAAACCCTCCCCTCCCAGACACTTTACCTGAACACTTTACCTGTTTTTTTTTCACACCTAGGCGAGTGTTGTAAGTGCCGCGGGCCAGAGACATCTACATATAGTGTCCATGTACAGGTGCAGTTTATAACTTGGTAAAACTGGCAATATTTACTTGAATGAGAACTTGTCAATATGAGTTGAAAGTTTACATACATGTGTCTATTTGGTTTGTTTCAAAAACTACAGAAAGACTATTACTAATTTTAAGAATATATAGATAGAACTATCAGCTTATGTAAATAGTTAAAATATAGAAATATGTTTAAAACAACTAGCACGAAACCGTATATATTGTTAAACCATTTCTAAATTCACATCAACCACGATTGTCATCGCACAATGTTAGTCTATTGTGCGCCCACATGTGCGTTAGAAATAATCGCCCAGGATCGCATCGTTCGCACATCGTGCATACACCATTCGCCCATCGTGCACCCACCGCATATCGTGTAACGTTGTGCAATCCCATAACTGTACTACTGTTTGGGTTCTCCAAGCCAGGAAACTCCATCCTGTTTGTGACCTTGACACTTTAGTAGAGAATGACTGACGTTGCGAACGACCTCAGCAAAGTCCATCATTAACATGTTGGTTTGATACATATCCTTCGTCCATGTTTCTGTAGATCTCATCAATGAAATTGTTTAAGGACGAACGACAGACAGACGGACCAGTGACGTAGGACAATTTGAATTGCCCACCTTCTGATGATGGTGGGCAAATGAAAACAAAATTGATATTAAAATGAGGTCATTTGATTTGTAATTTCAACAGCAATTTTTTATTTCATATTTCAAATAAAACATTATCATTATCACATAGACATGAGTTTTTCACTCCATTTTTTCACACAAAAAGATAAAAATCTCACACTTCTTCTGCATCCATTCTCACTCGAAATCATACAGCTTTACATAAATACATGGTAGGTATTTTTAAATAATTCTGTAATTTTTGTTGTTTTACTGTTACAACTTTTACACAATGATAAATATTTCCAGTCATGATACACTTCATAACTGTTACTCTAAACACCAAAATGCACAATTTCATGACATTCAAATTTTAAATTATTTACCTCATAATCATGAAAATATAAATTACGTTATATAGATACTGGGTAAAATGAAACTTCTCCAAATACAACGTAAGCTCACCTGTCATTTATATTTTAAAAGAAATGACACCTGCTTTTAATCTATCACTATATATGTTTAAGGCTGCAATGTATATAAATAACTTACACATATACTCTGTAGCTAAGCCTAAAAGTCATTAGAAACAAATGTTTCTGTTTTTATACACCATATTTGTATGATTTAAAAGTCCAAAGGGAGGCTGTTGGGAGGAATATCAGGCTAAATATGGCTGCTTATATATTTACCACATGGCCATGGACACTTCACGTATTATACAATGTATCGAGACATGTGATACAGGTAACATTGATCACAGACCTGTCATAAAATTCATCCCTCAAATGCCATATTAGGTTCTCTAGATCACTTATAAGAAGTCAAATCTCCATTATGCAACATACACATTTTTGAAATACCTGTCCATCCTCAAACTGCCATACAAGTCTACAGTACCCAGTAAAAGTCTTTTAGGGAAGCTTTTCAATAAGGCAGGAGGAGGCAATAAGTTTGGCTTAATTCGATGGTATTTTGATTGTATTTCTTTTAAGGATGTAGAATTGAAGACTTTGGGTCCCTGATTTATTTCGACAGCAGGCTCACAGTCCTTTGTACTGTTACTCAAGTAGAGTGACATTAACATGTCACTTAGACATAGGAATGTTTTCCCAGTTATCAGTGTCAATGCTTTTCTTGATTTCCTGTCAACGAAATAGAATGCAATCTATTATAAAATGTATACACATATCATGTCTCAAAGATCACTCTTTACTAAAGATGGAGAAGTGTCTTTCTTTATTAACAACAAAGATCTCTCCTCTTACTTACGATAGAAAAATCTCTCTTCTTACTTATGATAGATCTCTCTCCTTATTAACAATAGAAAAATTTCTCTCCTTACATATGAAGGAGATCTTTCTCCTTTTTTATAAGGAGATCCCTCTCTCATTACTTACCACAGAGATCTCTCTTTACTTATGATAGAGATCTCTTTATTTATGATAGAGATCTCTCTTTACTTATGACAGAGATCTCTCTTTACTTATGATAGAGATATCTCTTTACTAATGACAGATCCCTCTTTACTCTTTGATAGAGATCTCTTTACGTATGATAGAGATATCTCTTTACTAATGATAGAGATCTCTCTTTACTTATCATAAGTAAAGAGATCATAAAGATCTCCCTTTACTAATGATAGAGATCTCTCTTTACTTATCATAAGTAAAGAGATCATAAAGATCTCCCTTTACTTATGATAGAGATCTCTCTTTACGTATGATAGAGATCTCTCTTTACGTATGATAGAAATCTCTCTTTACTTACGAAAGAGATCTCTCTTTACTTATGATAGAGCTCTCTTAACGTATGATAATAATCTCTCTTTACTTATGATAGATATCTCTCTTTACTTTTGATAGAGATCTCCCTTTACTTATGATAGAGATCTCTCTTTACTTATGATAGAGATCTCTCTTTACTTATGACAGAAATCTCTCTTTACTTATGATAGAGATCTCTTTATGTATTATAGAGATCTCTCTTTACTTATCATAAGTAAAGAGATGATAGAGATCTCCCTTTACTTATGATAGAGATTTCTCTTTACGTATGATAGAGATCTATCTTTACGTATGATAGAAATCTCTCTTTACTTATGATAGAGATCTCCCTTTACTTATGATAGAGATCTCTCTTTACTTATGACAGAGATCTCTCTTTACTTATGATAGAGATCTCTCTTTTCTTTTGATAGAGATCTCTCTTTACTTATGATAGAGATCTCTCTTTACGTATGATAGAAATCTCTCTTTACTTACGATAGAGATCTCTCTTTACGTATGATAGAAATCTCTCTTTACTTACGATAGAGATCTCTTTACTTATGATAGAGCTCTCTTTACTTATGATAGAGATCTCTCTTTACTTATGATAGAGATCTCCCTTTACTTATGATAGAAATCTCTCTTTACTCATGATAAAGATCTCTCTTTACTTATGATAAAGATCTCTCTTTACTTATGATAAAGATCTCTCTTTACGTATGATAGAAATCTCTCTTTACTTACGATAGAGATCTCTCTTTACGCATGATAGAAATCTCTCTTTACGTATGATAGGAATCTCTCTTTACTTACGATAGAAATTTCTCTTTACTTAAGATATCTCTCCTTTACTTACAAAGGAAATCTCTCTCTCTCATTACTAACCACAAAAATCCCTCTCTCCTTACTTACATTGTATGATAAAGATCTCTCCTTAACTGTTGTCTTGCAAACTACTAGATTTGTAATATCCTAACTATACTTAAGAACATTAAGTGATTTCGGCAACAAAACATGTGGGCGGAGTTGTGCAACTGATCCGATTTGGAACACAATTTTATGACATCATCAACAATGGACATGGGTGGAGTCAACCATGGCTTATGCAATCACGTTGTTACATTTATTGAACCGCTCTCACATTGATCAGTTAGGAAATAAAATCTATATCTACAGATGCGATTAAGTATAGCGATAATAAATCTAGTTTGTGAGACAACGGTTATCGATTGAAAATCGGTGTTGACTGTAAATATTTGCAAATAAAACTTAGCTGTTGTCTTAAATTCTTTAGTCAACTGATGGTTAAAATGACTTATGTCTTATTTCTACTAAATCTACCTTTAGTTCTTCTGCCAACTTCTCAGAGGCCAAGTCTGTCTCAATATTTATCCCTGCTGCCATCAACTCCTCTTTGGTAGGGGCATACTGGAATGATTTTTTTACGTGAATTACATTTCCATGAACAATAAAATCCAACAAGGTGAAAACTGCTTTTGTTGCTCTAATTTTTGAAAAATGTTGATTGTTTGGTAAACCAAGGGTTCTACAGAAATGCATGAATATGTTGCCTATGTGGCCAACAACAGACAGTTTTTAACGAGAAAGAACATTTTTTGAATATATATTATTTTTAAATAAACAAAAATCATTGAGGCTCTTTAGGGATCTCAAGTTATATCTTGTAGAAACCTTTGATTGGACTTCTGTTCTACCAATATAGAAACAGTGACCTTGATCTTTGACCTTCAGAGCACTCCAACGCATTCCAGCTAGTACATTGTACATTATTATATATAAAGCTTCGATGAAGTTTGATACGCCTAAGAGAACTCAAGTTATTGCACCAAACTATGAGTTCAGAAGTTAGTTCTTTTTATAAATACTGACCTTGATCTTTGAATTAAGATTATTTTACTGGACAAAAACTTGCGGTGAAATCCATAGTTTCTAGGTCCGACGGTTTTTCTTCTTTATTTTTTCTTAATAATCAGAACTGGTTCAACATTTTTCTTTTTCTGTTTGGACCTTGAAGATATCACGGTAGGAAATCACGTGACTTAAGTGATGAATCCACGACTTTTCAAGATGGAGTCGCCGAGCGCTTCGGGTCAAAAAAGCAGAGCAAACGCAGGTAAAACAAGAAAATAAAATAACCTCTCAGAACAAGACATAGCCCATGTATTCCGGACACTGTTTCTGGTTCTTCTGATGCATAGATTATTATACAGCTCCCCGTAGTTTTCCCAAACACTTCAACAAACCGACGGTTATTGTCGATTTTTCCGTGTAATTTGTTGTGGTATTTCCCACGAAAAAACCTTGTTTTAGCGCTCAGACCTATATTCCTGCCATCGTACTGCTTTAACGGATAGGTATGTATTTCGTTTAATCAATTATCACATGATGAATAAAAAAACATAACAAACATAGAATAGAAAGACGAATTATCATGATTTTTTAAAACATGATCAGTTCCCACGCATACTTTTGCAAAACACGAAAGTGATGAGCGACCACGGAAGAATTTACATGATGTGAACATAAACATGGAAATGCCTATTTTTCCAATAAATATACTTCAAAGTGACTTATCTATTTCACTTTTTAGCGTTTGACTGATTGCTGATCATCTTTGATTAGCTATTTACGGATGTGTCCAATATGCGGGAAAGGCTTCAAAAGCAAATCAGGGGTACAGCCATGAAGCTGCCCACAGAGATACGGCACCATATAGATGTTGTGGCAAGCTTTTTTTTAGTAAGGCTAACCTAGGTAAAATACATTTTTATACTTTTGATACGTTTTTTTATAGTTCATAACTTTCATGACTTTAGGACTTGTGTCTCAGGCCACTAAACCAAAACTCTTGTTTATCATCTGAATGATGCTTCTTCAAGCCTTAGAATGACCATTATTAGTGAACTAGTGTGGTTCCTTTAAAGACACATCAATTAATATGTTTGTCCCCTCACCTTGCAACGAAGTTAGGTGGGGGTATTCTGGAATAAGTCTGTCTGTCCGTCTGTCGGTGCGTCCGTCTGTGAAAATATCTTGTCTGGATCACTCCCCAGAAACCTACGGACCGATAAAACTACACAGGACAGCTCCTCTTGAATAGGGCTGGGCGGTTTTACCAGTAAACTCCGGTATAAAGTTGTGATGGTACGTACCGTGGTACATAAGTCCTGTACCGGTTTTTGGGTGACTTTCATGTATCTTATCAAAGAACTACTTGTTACATAGATCAATTGAAATTCCAATATGCTTTAATTGTAATTTCTTTTAGTTTGCTGATCAATTAGGACAGACATCGCTCCACTCAAACAATATCAGAGAATAACACAACGAAAAAACTTATGAGGGGCCTCTTGTTGATTGGCTTCAGAACAAAAATAGCCAGAGACATTTAGCTAGCTCAAACATTCAATCAAGGTGGTATACCGTGGTATGTACCGCAGTATTTGCTTAAAGGCCCAATATACGTAACTTTCAGCAAAACTTGAATCGAAAATCAAGCCTACTTTATCATATTATAGACTTAGTTAGGATTAACTGATATTAGCAATATTCAAGATGAATTCGTACACGGTTACCGGTACAGCAGCAGTTGAAACTCGGTATTTGTAAACACTCGTCCATTTCGAACTGTCTTCTACGTTCGACTTGTTGTTGAAGTGGGCCCCACCTGAACTATTTTCAATTCTTTGGATTTTTTTGTCAAGAGTTTCTTGTTAGTTACCGCTCAGGTTTACTTCGTTTTAGGCTTATTTTTGCATGGATTTTTTTTCATGTTTCAGAATCCCGAAAAATTTCCTGAAGTTACGTATATTGGGCCTTTAATACCATGGTATGCCGTGGTACTTTTAATTTTGTGCTCTACTCTTGAAACTATGTGAACCGATTTCAATAGAACTACACACGACGTTAAGGACTGTGCACATATGCATGCAGATATTTTTAACAGAAATTAAGGTAACCATGGTAATCAGGTCATTCTAAACAGGTTTTGTTGGAAAGTTTGCCCAGACAACTCCCCCTACACCAGTGAACCAATTTCAATGAAGCTACACAGGACCGCTAGGGACCATGTCTACATATACATGCAGTTATTTTAAGAAGACTTTTTGTTTGTCATGATTACCAAGTCACTAGGCCTATACATTTACACTATGCAAGTATTTATTGCATGGGAGTGGGGGAGCATGGGGTTGTAGTAGTCAACCATTGGCTTACAGTTCTAGTTTGGATTTATTGTAACAACACTATCACCGGACAAAATGTGGTTATATCTTTGAGAAATGGTTGATTTAACATTTGGATTCAAATCTAGATTCATAACATTGACAACTGGATGATATCATAACAGAAAACAAATAAATTGATAAAAAATAAGTGGAGATAATTCTGACAAAAGATACTGGGCTTTATGAGAAATATATCAATGATCTGTTCTAAATTTACCCCAATAACCTTGGCTGGACGTAAGTACATGTATTTTCCTATCACAACGCATATGTATGTAGTCTAATATTCGAGGGGGGGAGGGGGGCGAGGACAAAGGAATATGTTTGCCACGTCACTGTAGAAATATAGAAAGTGAGGGATGGGGCTATTGTCCCCCCCCCCCCCCCCCCCTATTCATTTGCCATGGTGTAATTGGTGTAATTCAAGCAAAATCTGGATGGTTATCCGTTTTGGAGCGGTGCTGTGAGGTGGAGGGAGAGATTTTGAAAATAACTCTGATGTGGCATTGAAAGAATGACCGTCGAGCGTTTTTTTTATTTCCTTGTAACCCCTTTTCGGCACTGGGATTGAATAAAAGTGAAATTAATATACCAGACACCTTGAGAGAATCAAAGAGTTCATATGTGCGATATTCTGTGATTAATGTTCCAAGTTCGTGGTTACTCATCATTTTCGTACAGCCACGAATGTATACGTGGGAACTCATCAATTGAGACAAATCTAAATAAATCATACTTTTTGTCCATGTTAACCATCTTTGTTTTACTATTTGCTGACTCTTGATCAAATATGAATTATTACTAACTTTTTCCGCCAATAGTTGCAGTAGAACGGGTCTTGGCATCAAAACAAAGTTTTTTCGTGGGAACTTGCCACAACAAATCACACGGAAATATCGGCAATAGCCGACAGTTTGTAGAGGTGTTTGGGAAAACGAAATGGAGTTGTGTGGTAATTTAAACATCAGAAAATACAGAAATAGTGTCCGGAAGACATGGGCTTTGTGTAGATTTGAGATGTTATATTTTACCTGCGTTTTCTCTTATTTTTTCCCTCGAATCGACCGGTGACTCCATCTTGGACTGTCGTGGATTCATCAACTGATGTCATGTGATTTCCTACCGTGGATATGTAGCGTATTCCATTTAGTGGAACGCTTTGGCTATTCCGAAACAAACCAGACGTTCTGCTAAATGGAATGCGACATTCCGCCAGTACGAACCGGTTCATTGGGAACGTCTCATTTGAGGATTCAAAGTTGGATCCAATATGGCGGCCAGTGAAAGGTTTCCGTTTTGAGTTGTTCATTAAATTGTAAATAGATATAACTATAACCAGTTATTTCATCATTAAAATATATCATTACCAAGTGACAGCATAATGTGTAAAATATGTACCTGGTAAATAAAAACGATAAATGGCATTATTTTGCAAATTTTATGACTGAACCATTTTGGTTATTTCGGGAGAAGTCGTTTCTTTTCCCTTTATGATTATAAGATTTCCACCCACAGGACCGAATTCGGAACGTTCTGTTCTATTAAGCAGACCAGTTCCAAGTAAGCCCAACTGGAACTTTCCAATAAATGGAATAAATTGATGGTTCCCGCAGCTAGACATAATGTCATTCTGTTATCCTAACACTAATTTGTTCCTACAAACCTTGCAAAACAAGAATCAAGATTTTCCTTTACAGAAATTCATTTGGCGATATAATTCTATTACACTGAAAAATATTCACTTCAGGTGATATGTACGAAATAATATGTACAACAGTTAAGAAATATACTGATACAAACCAAAATGTCTTTAACGTAGCGTTTCTTTGAAAATCTTGACAGGAAGAATGCTCCCACAAACAAGGACACCTAAAAGGGAATATAATTATTTATGATTTAATTTAACTCGTCCAGAGTACCTGGAAACTAATTACTGGTTTAAGTTTAAAATCTGTCAAAATACCAAAAGAAAACCATTCATGATTAAATGTTATACAGCTGTACTGGGAGAGATCTAGACTAGGGAGAGTTCTCTAAAACTGTAGCTATATGTTTGCATTGATCCTGTCAGTGCCTGCAGCCTTCGAGACATCAACAGGAGTTTACCAGCTTTAGTGATTTAGATATCTGGTATAGTTGTATATAACATATTAACTCCTATACATACATATATTAGAGGTCTTAGTCCACCTGATTGCATCGGCAATTTTGTCAAACAGCGCCTGTCTGTCGTCAAAATATTTAGCGGCTCAGAGAGTCAGCTAGCTACTAAAAAACTTTGGACTAATCTCAACCCGACAGAAAAAAGGTCAACCAGCACCCAGCTCCGATATATATATACAGACTGTGTACATCCATTGAAGTGATCAGACTGTAGTTACTGTTAGTTGATATATATATATACAGGTACATGTAGCTGTAATAATTAATGTACGCTATACTGTTAAGTGACAGTTCCCAAATCGGATCACCAAATCATCATTTTATTCATTCATTTTTATCGAAAATTGATCTAAACCCCCAAAAAGTGTAAAAAAAACCCCAAAAAACCCCATCCTAGTTAATGTTCAAAACTAGCTGTAACAAATTCTCAGGTCCCTCTGGTTCGTACTGGTTTAATGCGTGTGATACTCGAGTATACGGTTCGTGCAAAAATTTTCGAACACTCTTCGTGTGAACAACAAAGATGCATTTTTTTATGTTGTTGTGAATTCAATATGGACAATTCAAGAGGCCTAACACCCCATACACAAAAGTGTGGTCGGCCAATCATAACATTGCTTGTAATATTCAAGGGGAGAGGGATTTATATAAGCTTCTAGCTTGTTTTCCAGTCCCCAATACACTTTATTATTTTGAACAACTGTATCAGAATTTTGAAAAATAAAGTACTGTTCATACTTAAAGTTCAGTTCAGAAAACAAAATGTACGCCCGCTCTAACCCAAAATCTTGGATCCGCCTATGAGTGTAGACTGTTATTGTTAATTGTCTTCGTTTATGTAATCATTGCAGCTGGAAATCCAATAGACTGAAACTGTGTCAGTGTAGATCTGTGTCAAGTATAACGTAGCTATCACGACGAGACGATTTTTTTATATTGCGTAGTTATAGTCAAGTATATGCTGGTGTCCATTTCAAGTCTGCCATATTGTTTGATATATAATTTAAATCAGCTGTTTTGTGTTTGGTTAAGTAACATTTGAACTTGCATGCTAGAGTTAGTGTTCTACAATGGCAATGCATGCAATACATGAGTATATGCACACGTTTCTTTATTTCGACACGACCAAACTGTTGATAAACGAGTTTGTGTGCCTACCACACGTACAGATATGATTTGTGAATATCTAGACTTGATTTTCTAGCGTTGGAAATAAAACTTATAAAAGTCAACATGCCAGCGACAACAAGGGCTGATCATGATGAATACGTCCGTGTCAATTTTCGTCAAATAACCCGAAAATATTGCCAAAACTCACAAAAAAAGGTAATCCATCAAAAAATACTCCGTATCTGGATCTTAAGCTGACATAACGTCGTGCAACAAACGACTTCTTGAACTTGTCCATGTTGATACGGTAGCAATGTCAACTCATGGGGGCGGCCATTTAAAAACGTCTAATAAAAAAGTTGGGCCGGATAAATATTCCGGATTAATACGATTTGAACGGGTTTGGTTAATTAGCTACCAGAAACCACATAGATGATTGATACTAGTTCGATTTCCAAATTATTATAATAGTTTTCAATTTCCAACATAGATTTGTTTTGACGAGTAAAGTAATTAAAAGTCATCTTCAAACGGGATACAAAAATCCATTGATGTCCACAGGGACGTATATATATGACATTTCTCTCATTTCTAGGTGTGTAATACTGGCCTGTCTAGGGCAATACAATATGATCGCTGTGGTACCGGTTGTATTACACCCCTACCCATGCAATACAGCCACCGCGTGACGTCACAATGGCGCAACAATGTCGTGACGTCATGATCACGAGTTCGGTAAAATCTGATGCCAAAAAAGAAAAATGGCGACGTGATGATATTAAAACCTTTCACGATATTTTAACCGTGTACATTAGAAAGCTGAGATTATTTTTTCTGCGCAAACTACGTTTGCAAATATGGGGTATGCTCGATCTCGCTGTATCATTTGTTTTCGTCAAAAAAAATAAAGGGAAAATTTGATATTTTCAAAATGGTGGCCAGTCAAAAGTATTTTCATGGTTTTTGAGCTTATACAGGTAGTTGAAATGAGAGAAAAATACTCTGTCATGACCAGGGATGTAAGATAAGGAAATTCCACCCTCGGGATTTTCAAATTTGGCAAAACCCTCGGCAAAGCCTCGGGTTTTACCAAATTTGAAAACCCCTCGGGTTGAATTTCCTTATCTTACATCCCTGGTCATGACAGAGTCTTATAATACGTCCCTGACTGTACACATGTATATATCATAAGTTGTCTTGACAAGTTTGCACTAGCCTAGAATGCATATTTGAAAATTAGTTTCGTATTTATTTCTGCGCATGCGTAAATAACATGACTTTCTATAGTGGTAAAATCGAAGTGATGGTGTTATTGTTTGTGTTGCATTTCATTCAATTTCACAGATTGTTTATGTTTAATATTGTACCACCGACGTGCATAACGGCTACTGGCAAGTACGTACATTGATCGTTAATTTGTGATGTCGTGTTATTTGTCTGCATCTCACTCCCCCCCCCCCCCCCACAAACACACATATACGTTCATTGTTGCAGTTTCGATATCATCTAAACAGAGACGTATAAAAGTCTGATCTAAAATAGGCCTATATCTATTGAACACAACCATTACCGCAACAAACTTCCATATACCATTTTAATGGATTTAAGTAAGAATACGGATTGACATGGCTTTCTTTCCATGGCTTTAATAACACCTGCATTAAGAATGTCTTAGAAATAATATAACTAAGCATGACTAATAAGTGTCCTGCAGTTATTCAGCAATTATACATGATAGTTTGTAATTCGTAAAAGAAAAGAGTCCATCAATCAAGTGAATTTTCGGAGGGTACAGATTAAATTATAAGGATTAACTTGAATCAATTTTCAATAATTTTTTTATGCTATGGGGTTATAACACAAACAGCTGAGTGTTTATTCAGAGTACACTCTGATTTTTTGTGTTATACCTGCATAACATAAAAAATGATTCAAATAAGTCAATCCTTAAATATAAAAAAAAAACCATGAGGATCACAAAACTGATGGCTTATGCTCCAAAAAAGTCATTTTGGACTGGAATTAAGGTTACATTCATATCTTTACTTGGAATTGTATATTAGGGCTGGGCGGTTTTACCGGTATACCGTGGTATTAAGCTGTGATCATGGTACATACCGTGGTACATTAGTCCTGTACTGGTTGTTTGGTGACTTTCATTTAACTTATCAATGAACTATTGTTACATAGATCAACTGGAATTCCAATATGGTTTATTTATAATATCTTATAAGTTTACTGATCAACTAGGATGAGATATAGCTTCACTCAAACAATATTAGAGGATAACAAAAGAGAAACTTATGACAGGCCTCTTGTTAATTGGTTTCAGAACAAAAACAGCCAGAGACCTTTAGCTAGCTCAAACATTCAATCAAGGTGGTATACCGTGGTACGTACCACAGTATTTGCCTAAATATCGTGGTATACCGTGGTACGTACCACAGTATTTGCCTAAATACCATGTATTGATAAAAATAACATTTTTGTTATTGAAAGTTGTCAGAGGTTTTCCGTTATTACAATATTTTCTTCACCAGAAAATTAATTGAAAATGTAAGATAATTTTTACACCCATTTTTTTAGAACTAAAATATGAAGCACACATATTTTCATTTGGCCTAAGTAAATTTGAGTACAATATCTGACAATAGCTGTGTAAAAAAACATGTATGCACTGTAATTCCTGACTGATAGTGACAATATTTATACCTGTCTGTAAATACTTCTGGAATATATACTGTCTGTGATACTAAAAACATGTGTAATACCTATCTGCAATGTTAAATTTAATTGAATGATTTAGGCATATTTGCGTACCTAAATATGCATGTCAGAAAGAAAGAAAGAAACTGTTTGTCTAAACACTTGCACTAGCCTCGTGCCTGTGATCTAAAATAACTACAAAAGACAGCGTGACCACGTCCCCCCCCCCCCCCCCCCGCCTCTACTTTCGTTTTAAACTGCAAAAACGAATGGGGGATATGAATGGGCCCCCTGTTACTGCAGAAGCAGATAAATAACATGGGATTACAAAATATCGATCAATGTACTTGCCAATCGTCATTTTACACGTCGGTGGTACAAAACATGCATCAATTGAGGATGATAATCATCAGACTTGTTAAGAATAAGAGATAGATGTTGAAAATAAGGTGGAAGATGAGGATGAGGATGATGTGGAAGATGATGAGAATAATTATCAGAATGAGTCTGTTGATGATAAGGATTTGATGGATGATGATGAGGATGGCGATGATTAGGATGTGGATGATAAAAATGAGGACAAATATGTGGATGAAGATGTGGATAAGGATGAAGATGATTGTGTTTAGCATGATGAGAATGAGAATGGCGAGTAGAATATGATGATGTGGTATACGAGGAGGATTTACATGATGATGATGATGTTGATAAGGTTGAGGATGAGGATAAAGAAGAAGTGGATATGCAGGATGTGGATGATGATTTTTATAATTATGAGGATGTAGAGGAGGATGGTGATATGGATGATTAAGATGTGTATGAGGAGGATGCACATGTTAATGATGATGTGAATGTTAGAGGATGATGTGGATAATGTAGAGGAGAAAGATGGCGTAGATGTTGCAAATGGTGTTGATGAGAATGAGGATGCTGTTGATAAGAACAAAATTGTTGAAGATTATTATGTTGATGATGAGGTTGAAGATGATGAAAATGAGGATAAATATGCGGAAGAGAATGCGGATAAGCAGAATAATGATGTGATGGAGGTTAATCGAATGGTGAGGATGAAGATGATGTGGAAGATGTGGATGGTAGTTAGCATGTTGATGAGAATAAGGTGGATGATGAAAATAAAGATGATGTGGATGGGGATTATGTGGATGAGCAGGATGAGGATAAGGTGGGTGATGAGAATAAAGATGATGTGGATGGGGATTATGTGGATGAGCAGGATGAGGATAAGGTGGGTGATGTAGATAAGCAGGAAGCGGATGATGTGAATGGAGGATAATTTGGAAAATGATTATGTAAAGGGTGATGTGGATAAGGATGATGTGGATGAGAATGAGGATGCTGTTGATGAATATAAGAATGGTGAGGATGCAAATTTGAATGAGAATGAGGATGATAAAGATGTGGATGATAATGTGAATGAGGATGTGGAGGAGGAAGATGTGGATATGCAAGATGCGGATGATTTGGAGGAGGGTGATTATGAGAATGAGGATAATGTTGATGAGAATATAATACATAATGTTGAGGATGTTGATAAGAAGGATGTGGATGATGAGGTGGATGATGAAGATGTGGAGGATGCAGATAAGCAGGATTCAGATGAGATGAATGAAGAAGAATGTGAAAAACAATGAGGATGCAGAGGAGGGTATTGATGTGGAAGATGAGGATGATGATAAAGTTGATAAGGATTAGAATGATGAGAATGTGGATAAAGATAGTGTGGATGAGGATGTGGAGTTAGATGCTTATCAGAATGTTGAGGAGGAGAATATTGATTTGGATAAACAGGATACGGATAATGTGAATTGAGGATGATAATAATGATGATGTAGATTATGATGATAATAATGATGTAGAGGATGATGAAAATGATATTGTAGAGGATGATGATAATGATAAAGTAGAGGATGATGATAATGATGATGTAGAGGATGATGATAATAATGATGTAGATGATGATGATAGTGATGTAGTGGATGAAGATAATGATGATGTAGAGGATGATGATAATGATGTAGAGGATTATGATAATGATGTAGGGGATGATGATAATGATGATGTACAGGATTATGATAATGATTATGTAGAGAATGATGATAACGATGATGTAGAGGAGGATGATTATGATGATAATGATGATGATAATAATGATGATGTAGAGGATGATGATTATGATGATGATAATGATGAAGAGGATGATGAAAATGATATAGGGGATGATGATAATGATGATGTAGAGGATGATGATTATGATGATGCTAATGATGATGTAGTGGATGATGATAATGATGATGTAGAGGATGTTGATGGTGTAGAGGATGATATATAATGATAATGATGTAGAGGATGATGATAATGATGATGTAGAGAATGAAAAAAATGATGATGTAGTGGATGATGATGATGATGATGATGTAGAGGATGATGATAATAATGATGTAGAGGATGATGATGATAATGATGATGATGATGTAGAGGATGATGATGAAAATGTAGAGGATAATGATAATGATAATTTAGAGGATGATGATAATGATGATGTAGAGGATGATGATAATGATGATGTAGAGGATGATGATTATGATGATGATAATAATGGTGTGGTGGATGATGATAATGATGTAAAGGATGATGATAATGATGATGTAGAGGATGATAATGATGATGTAGAGGATGAAATGGATGAGAATGAGGATGAAGATGATGATCTGCATGATGAGAATGTTAATGATGATAAAAATGTGGATGAGGAGAGTATAGAGGATAGAGGATAAGCAGGATGTGCATGTTGATGAGGATGTGAATAGATGATGATGTAGATAATGTACATGAGGAGGATGATAATGTGAATGATGCAAATGTTAAGGATGATTATGAAGATGCTGTTGATGAGGATAAGAATGTTGAGGGTGATTATGTTGTGGATGAGGATGAGATGGATGATGGTGACGATGTGGATGATGAGAATGAGTTTGCAGATGAGAATGTTGAGGATGCGGATAAGGAAGATATGTATGATTTTGATGGAGGATGATGAGAATCAGAATTGTGAGAATGAAGATGATGATGTGGATGATGATGATGTTGATGAGAATAAGGTTGAAGATGATGTGGATGGGGATTATGTGAATAAACAACATGCCGAAGAGGATGCGTATAATGATGAGGATGTAGAGAAGGATGAAGATAAGAATGGTGAGGATGAGGATGTTGATGATGCAAATAAGCAGGATGCGGATGATGTGATGGAGGATGATGAGAATCAGAATGGTGAGGATGAAGATAATGATGTGGAAGACAAGGAGGATGTGGATGAGGATAAATATGGATGAGGATTGTTAATAAACAAGATGCGGATAATGATGTGTAGAATGATGAGGATGTAGAGGAGGATGGTGATGTAGAGGAGGATGACGATGATAATCAGAATGGTGAAGATGAGGTGGATGATATGGATAAGCAGGATGAAAATTGGGATGCAGTTGATGAGGATAAGAATTGTGAGGATGATGAGAATGAGGATGCGAATAAGCAGGATGTGCATGTTGATGGGGATGAGGATAAACAGGATGTGCATGTTGATGAGGATGTGAATGCAGAAAGATGTGGATGATGTGGATGGAGAAGGAATTGTATACTGATGAGGATGTAGAGGATAATAATGTGAATGATGATGAAATTGATGAGGAAAATGATGAGAGTAAGGTGGAAAATGAGGATAAAAATCCTGCTAATGAGGATGATGTGGATGTTTAAGGATGTGGAGAATGATACTAGTAATCAGAATGGTGTGGATGAGGCTGTTGATGAGGTGGAGGATGGTAGGGATGATGTGAATAAGCAGGATGTGGATGATGTGAATAGATGATATGGATAGTGATGTAGAAGAGGATGAAGTTGATGAGGATGCTGTTGATGAGGATAAGAATGTTGAGGATGATAAGGTTGATGAGGATGAGATAGATGATGGTGACGATGACAATGATTTAGGATGTGGATGATGAGGAGGATGTGGATGAAAGTGAGAATATTGATGAGGATTAGGTGGATGTTGAGGATGAAGTTGATGTGGATGAAGATTATGTGGTTACAGAAAGAAGGATGCAGATGATGATGTGTATAATGATGTTGATGATGATAAGAATGGTGAGGATGTTGATAGTTGAGAATGAGGATAAAGATGCGGATGATGATGTGGTTGGAGGATGATGTTTAAGAGGATGATGTTGATAAGGATGAAGATGAAGGATGAGGATAATATGTAGAGGAAGAGAAGGATGTAGAGGATGAGGATATAGATGAGGATTATGTGCGTGATGCAGATGATGTGGATGAGAATGAGGATTTTGATGGGGATGTGGAAGATGAGGATAAATATTATATGGAAGAAGACGATGCAGATGTTGTGGAGGTTTTTGATGAAGATGATGATGAGTATAAAGATGATATGGAGGATGCAGATAATGAGATGGATGAAGAATGATGAAGTTGATAAGGATAAGAATGGTGAGGATGCTGCTGTTGATGAGGAAGATGTGGATAAGCAGCGTGACGATGTGGAGGTGGGTGATTATGTGGATGATGATGATGTTGATGTGGATGATGATGATGATGTGGATGACTCGATGTTGATGTGGATGATGATGTTGATGTGGACGATGATGATGTTGATGTGGACGATGATGATGTTGATGTGGATGATGATAATGGTGATGATGTGGATGATGCTGATGTTGATGTGGATGATGCGGATGACTCGATGCTGATGATGATGATGTTGATGTCGATGTGGATGATGATGATGGATGACTCGATGTTGATGTGGATGATAATGATGATGGTGATGATGTGGATGACTCGATGTTGATGCGGATGATGATGATGGTGATGATGATGTTGATGTGGATGATGATGATGATGATGATGTTGATGCGGATGATGATGATATTGATGTGGATGATGATGATGTGAATGATGATGATGTTGATGATGTTGATGATGATGTGGATGACTCGATGTTTGATGTGGATGATGTAAATGATGATGTTGATGTGGATGATGATGATGTGGATGGCTCGATGTTGATATGGATGATGATGTTGATGACTCGATGTTGATGTGCATGATGATGATGTTGATTTCGATGATGATGATGATTTTGATGTGGATAATGATGATGATGTGGATGATGATGATGATGTGGATGATGATGATGATGTGGATGATGATGATGTTGATGTGGATGATGAGAAGGGTGATGTGGATGGTGATGATGTTGATGTGGATGATGCTGATGATTTTAATGTGGATGATGATGATGTTGATGATGATTTTGATATGGATGATGATGATGTTGATGTAGATGACTAGATGTTGATGATGATGTTAATGATGATGATGAAGACGATGTTGATGTGGATGATGATGTTGATGTGGATGATGATTATGATGTCTATGACTCGATGTGGATGATGTAATTATGTTGATATGATGATGTTGATGTGGATGATGATGATGATGTTGATGATGTGGATGATAATGATGATGATGATGTGGATGATAATGATGATGATGATGTGGATGATGATGATGTTGATGATGATGATGTGAATGATAATGATGATGTGGATGATAATGATGTTGATGATGTGGATGATGATGGTGATGATGTGGATGACTCGATGTTGATGTGGATGATGATGATGTTGATGTGGATGATGATGTGGATGATGATGATGTGGATGACTCGATGTTGATGTGGATGATGATGATGTGGATGATGATGATGTGGATGATGATGATGTGGATGACTCGATGTTGATGTGGATGATGATGTTGATGTGTATGATGATGATGATGATGATGGTGGTGGTGGAGTTGATGTGAATGATGTTGATGTGGATGATGATGATGATGATGATGTTGATGTGGATGTGGATGATGATGATGTTGATGTGGATGTGGATGATGTGGATGTGGATGATGATGTTGATGTTGATGATGATTATGTTGATGTGGATGATGTTGTTGATGTGGATGATGATGATGTGGATGATGATGATGTTGATGTGGATGATGTGGATGATGATGTTGTTGATGTGGATGATGATGATGTGGATGATGATGTTGATGTTGATGATGATGATGTTGATGTGGATGATGTTGATGATGATGATGTTGATGATGTTGATGTGGATGATGTTGATGATGATGATGTTGATGTGGATGATGATGTTGATGTTGATGATGATGTTGATGATGTTGATGATGATGATGATGATGTGGATGATGATGTTGATGTTGATGATGATAATGATGATGATGATTATGTTGATGTGGATAATGATGTTGATGTGGATGATGATGATGTGGATGACTCTATGTTGATATTGATGATGTTGATGTGGATAATGATGATGGTGATGATGATGTTGATGTGGATGTTGATGATGATGATGTTGATGTGGATGATGATGATGATGATGATTATGTTGATGTGGATAATGATGTTGATGTGGATGATGATGATGTGGATGACTCGATGTTGATATGGATGATGATGTTGATGTGGATAATGATGATGGTGATGATGATGGCGATGATGATGTTGATGATGATGATGTTGATGATGATGATGATTATGTTGATGTGGATGATGTTGATGATGATGATGTTGATGATGATGATGATGATGTTGATGTGGATGATGTTGATGATGATGATGTTGATGTGGATGATGATGTTGATGTTGATGATGATGTTGATGTTGATGATGATGATGATGATGTTGATGATGATGATGATGTTGATGTGGATAATGATGTTGATGTGGATGATGATGATGATGATGTGGATGACTCGATGTTGATGTGGATGATGATGATGATGTTGATGTGGATAATGATGATGGTGATGATGATGGCGATGATGATGATGTTGATGATGTTGATTTTGATGATGATTATGTTGATGTGGATGATGATGTTGATGTGGATGATGATATTGATGTGGATGATGATGATGATGTGGATGATGACGATGATGATGTGGATTATAATGATTGAGAATCAGAATGTAGATGATGTAGAGGTGGGTGATGTGGAGGAAGAGGATGAAGATTATTTTGATAATGCGGATGATATGGATGAGAATGATGAGGATGTTCATGATGGGAATGAAGGATGGATGAGGATGTGGAGGATCTGGTAAATGAGGATGCTGATGATGTGAATAAGGAGGAGGATGCAGAAAATGAAGAGGCTTATAATGTGAAGGAGGAGGATGTGGAGTAGTGATTGAGAATAATGAGGTCGTTGTGGATGAAGATGATGTTGTTGATGAGGATGTGTATGAGGGTGAAGATGTGGATAATGTGTATGATGAGGATGAGAATCAGAATGGTGATGATTTGAATGAGTATGTGTATGATGATGATGTGGACGAGCATGTGAATTATTATGTTGAAATAGCCCAAAAATATTACTTACCAATATATTTTTACAGATGAACGAAGGTTGATTTACCATCTAATGATTCTGGATATCTACAGTATAACCTGTTTAAACTGGGACCAAAATGTTTGACTGTATGTAGAGGTAAGATATCAGTAAAAGGAAGGGCCAAACCAAACAGTAAGGCCGCAATAGACAGGATTTCAGATTAGACAGGGCCAGTTTTGAAAGTTATACTGTATAATATTTGGCTTTACTAGTAACACTCAAGTTGTGTGTGTTGTGTATGATTTGCAAGTTTTTATCATGCATGTTGTCTGTAGTGTATATGTCACTATATTTTTGTTTCATTCATTTTTAAAAACAAGAGGAAAATATTTCAACTTTTTGAAGAATTTTATTGCTTGTCTATCATGGTCTGGGTTGGTCATTCTGAATAGTCCTAGATCTTGGTCCTGCAAAATACAAGCAAAAGAGTTTTGTTATTATTTTGGTAGTGATATATTGATTACTGTTATTAATTAAATATTTTTAACATTTCCAGGAGCAACATACAATACATACGTACATAAAACCAATATTTGTTGAAAATAATAGTTAATAGTGAAAACAAGACTCTCTCATGCCTGAAATCTGTAATATCAAATTTCAAATGAAGCGTTTCTTTGTTGCAATGACTTTAAATGTTTTCATCCAGAGTAAGATAATTTCTCAAGTTAAAGTCACAGAAACAGGTAAATATCATAAGAAACCTTTTTCTTACTTCTCTTTTCGATCTTCTCATCTTTCTGATGGTAATGGTGGTTCTCATCTTCCTGGTGGTGGTGGTTCTCATCGTTTAAGTGGTAGTGGTGGTTCTCATCTTTATGGTGGTGGTGGTGTTGGTTCTCATCTTTCTGGTGGTGGTGGTGGTTCTCATCTTTCTGGTGGTGGCGGTGGTGGTACTCGTCTTTCTGGTGGTGGCGGTGGTGGTTCTCATCTTTCTGATGGCGGTGGTGGTGGTTCTCGTCTTTCTGGTGGTGGTTCTCGTCTTTCTGGTGGTGGTTTTCATCTTTCTGGTCATCATTTTGTATTGTTTTTGTATTTTTGATTTTGGTTCTGCAAAAAAATGAAGGTAAAAGAATAAAATTTGAGAAGTGCTTTAATTTTATTTGTTAGATTATGAGAACATCCTTAAATAGCTGAATTTTCTATTGAAAACATCACTTCTACATACCTGTATGTGGTTTAAATCTGTAAAATTGCAATGTCATATTTATTTGTTGGAGATTCGCGAGTTAAAATAATTAATTTAAAAGGGTTTACATTGTAGTAATTAACAGCTTGTCCACTTTTCTCCCTGTAATGTACATGTCGATTGAATACTAATTTCAACAAATATGCAAATATTTGCAAAACTTAAGCCCAGTCTTAATATAATTGTAACATTCTTCAAACATTATTAGTCATTAATGATATTATAAATAAGATTGACCTATTTATTTACTTAATAGGCCTTTCTGTCCCCATAGGAACTCAACCCTCCAAGTTAATTCACAAGTGATCATGGATTTCCTTTGTCAAAAACATTAATTATGATATATATATGTCACCCCATTCAGCCCACAGCTGTTTATAATATTAAGTTTCCTTTTGGACTCCATCTTACATTCAGTTTATACCCTCTCAATGCAAAAGGAGTTTCAGATACACTTTATCATTTAAATTTGTGCAGTGATTTGATCAAAAGGCTAAGAATGTTTTCAAGTAAAGGGCATAACTCCAAAAACAAGGGAAATAATTATTTTAAATAGTTATGCCATGTACAAATAAAGTATCATTCATACTGGTATATTTATGTTTTTGTTTTTTTTAAACTTGTGTGTGAACACTAGTCTTAGGACGGAAAACACAATTCCAGTATAATTTTGTTACACTTCCCTTCATAATGTCAAGGAAAGTACAGCTAAGCTTTACTTACTTTGGGGTCTTAAGATCCAAGCTTTCCGCCCTGGAGGCCAGAATTCTTCAAACTTGTATCATCTTCACAATAAACAGAGTTCCCAGCAATGAAGATATATGAAGCCTCAAGAAGATTTACTCATGCCCCAGCCAGTTCTGTCCCCTCTTTCACAAAGTACTTAAGTCCAGATACAAACAATCACCCAGCACAAGATTTACAGAGCAGTACAGCACCATGTCGGTTGATTGGTCCATCAGGCCAACCGCAAACCCGATGAACCAATCATAGTACTGTAAAGCCATACTCATGCCAGACTCATGTCTGTATTTGGAATTAAATACATTTGTCAAAAAAAGGACAGTTCGAAGCTGAGAAATGACTAAACCAGCTGAGTTCCATATAAATCCATTGCTAAGTCATCCATCTAAAGGAAGAATCCACGCATTCGAAGAACCTGACCAGGTGATTGTCCTAACCGTTGGACAATACCTACAAAACAAAAACAAAATAACACAATTACAAAACAATCATTTATTTCAGTAATAAGCTGATCTTATGATTTTAATATTGCTTTTACACTCATAAATATTATTATGTATATTTGTAACAAATATAACGACAATTTGAAGGTCATTCAACAATACATCAGTCTCCTCAAATGTCCAGATATATGATGGCTGGTTGCTGAATTAATCATACTGTTCGACCAATTCCCAAGAACTGCCTAACTGACGTTGACCTCTGAAGCATTACAAACTGGCAACTGTGACCTTGAAACATATTAGTAACCTTATTCACTTCTCAATCTGTCTTTAATTCTCTATATTGTGAACTTTGGTATTAAAAACTTATATTTCAACTCTATATCAAGTGACTTTAACAACAAACTTTTTGAATTCTTTCCATTAATATAGTGATGTATGAGATCATTAACAAGGACAAAGTATTCTGTCATTGTCAACACATTCCTATACACAGTATGTAGGAATTACACACATTCCTTCATAAAGTGTGAAGTAAAATTACACACATTCTTACATACAGTGTGTAGTAATTACACACATTCCTATACAGTGTGTAGTAATTACACACTTTCCTTCATAAAGTGTGTAGTAATTACACACATTCCTTCATAAAGTGTGTAGTAATTACACACATTCCTATACACTGTATGTAGGTATAACACACATTTCTTCATAAAGTGTGTATTAATTACACACATTCTTACATACAGTGTGTAGTTATTACAAACATTCCCATATACAGTATGTAGTAATTACAAACATTCCTATATACAGTATGTAGTAACTACACACATTCCTATATACAGTATCTAGTAATTACAAACATTCCTATACACAGTATGTAGTAATTACACACCTTCCTATATACAGTATGTAGTAATAGCATGTATTCCTATATACAGTATGTAGTAATTACAAACAATTCTATATACAGTTTGTAGTAATAACACACATTCCAATATACAGTATGTAGTAATTACACACATTCCTATATACAGTATGTAGTAATTACACACATTCATATATACAGTATGTAGTTATTGCATGCATTCCTATATACAATGTGTAGTAATTACACATTGGTATAATTTCTTCTGAAGAATTTGCCGTCATAATTCGTATAATATCCAGATATTTGTTTTTTATACGTTTGGTAATGTACGTACTTGGAAAAAACAAAAACTGTAAGCTGAATGACTAACAAATACCCATGAATACTCCTTATATATTTCTAAAATATTTTCTATTTTTCTGATAAAGATTGGTTCTCACTGCTAAATTATAACAAGAATTACCCATAATTATGTGTCACCTGTCCCGCTTTGTCATCATCATATGCATTTTACACATCCCACAATAAACCTATAAGCCAAGTTTGGCTGCTCTAGCTTTCATACTTTATGAGAAACATTGATATTTTGTGATGAATGTATATATTTCGTAACCCTACCTTCGATGATTGAGTATATTGTTTAGGTTCTATTGGCGTTAATCATTTTGTGTTATCTTTGTTATTCAAGCGCTTAGCAGATAGATAGTTTTTAGGCATACCGTACAAACTTTTATGTGATTGTATCATACTCGCCGCTAGGGGTCACTAGGATAGACGGAGGGTATATAAGGCCAGATTCCAGCGAGAATCGGATAGTCCTGTTCAGACCATCGAGGAGAGAACATCTCAAAGTGGTAGGTGTGTTACAATAATAGCATCTGAGCTCGTGTACGAAGTATAGCTGTGCAGATGAGCAGTGTTGAGGGATAGGCTGAAATAGTGCCTTGTTCTCGGCCAGGCTCACTGTTACACGCGTCACGTCTCATTGCTATGCGGTTGAGATAATCGTAACACGCTGGCAGAAACGCACAACATATAAAACACTCGCGTGAATAGCCTGGGTTTGCTTGTCCAATTAGTGCGTTTGACACAGCGGGGCGTGAGAGCAAGTAGGTTCGCTGAGTTGTGGTGTGTGTGTTTGGAGAACAGGAGAGCTAGAGTTGTGCCCCTTTGTACGGTCGTGGAAGGTAGCTTGCTCAATGTAACAGCTCAGTTGTGAAGACACCGTACATGTGAGCGGTGAGCGTTACGGCTCATTGTATAATTATATTAAGTAGTTTGCGATTTAGCTGATGCATGTTAAAGTTCTGTTCTGAGCTCGGCGTGTTAACACTAGCGATAGACAGCGAGTCCGGCTTTGGGTAGTGAGAGATAGAAGTGGCTGTTGTCAGCCTGCCTTGATCCTACCATAGCTGTATAGAGTTAACAGACGACTAGACCTTGTACTGTAGTTCTGACCAGAGGGTAGTCGTGAGCACATGTATTAAGCACTGTGCGTGGTCGCCAGCTAGGTTTTGTCGTAGCTAGCTGGGAGAGTGCCGTGCATCGGTAGCCGGCGTTAGTTACTGTTTACTGCCTAGGGGACACTGCCTGAGGTGTACGGCAGTGTGTGTACATATACACGCGTAGTCGTAGTGAGTTATATTTGATACGGAGCAGATAGCTTTGTTTATAGTTTCATTCCATAGGCTTGGACACAGAGAGATAGATGTGACTGAATAAGTCGTACCTTGATTTGTGTCCTGTCTATAGTTATATAGTACCTCGACTACAGATAGGTACCGTGGTTATTGTTCGGAGCTTCATTGCTCACAGCTACCTGTGTCGCGGGTATACCGTGAGGTCGCGAGTATACAGCAGCTCACGACTACTGCAGTAGGTCGTGAGCGCTCATGACCATAGGTCTTGAGTTGTCGCTAGCACGGTAGCCTGTGTTAGTGCGTAGTGTGATTACGACACGCTCATAACCACAGCCCGAGTAGAGCACAGGGTATCGGCGTTGGTCGTGACACGGTGGTCGGCGACATAGTCGATATAGTACTATACATTAGGGCATTGACAGCAAGCAGCTGTATAGTGTATATAGTTTACAACTTGAATATATGTCTTGAGTTATTTTATGTGTCAGCAGTCTCGTTTGTATCTGTATGTGCGGTTGTAGGATAACTCTGCATGTTACAGTGTTTCGTTACCGTTGACAGAGTCCTGTGTACATGTACAGCGAGGTACGCTGTGACATTCTGTATATAATGCTTAGCGTTACAAGGTAGTAACACATATTTGTATATATTTGCAACTGTAGTATAGTTATAGTCAGGCCTTCAGCACAGGGATCCTTAGAAGTGACTAGGGTACGGACCCCCGATACGTTACATAAATTTGGTGGCAGCGTGTGGGATCCCTGTAGATAGGTTTCTGTATTATAATTTTAGTGGGTGTGAGTAAAACTACTCTGTTTTTATAGACATACTTTATAGTTGTTATTTGTATTGCTGTGTGATTTGTTTTTCAATATGGCTAGTTATTTAGAGGATGATGTTCTCAGTCCATTAGAGGATATTGAGGAAGCGGTGAGCCAGGGCAGGGATATGTCGTACCATAGTCGCTCGAGCCCCAAAACACCGGTGATAAAAAGGCATGTTAGTTACTCTAACTCTACACCTCATAGATATAGGGACTCTGGTGTTGCATCAATGGAGAGAACTAGAGGGGTAGATAGTCAGAACATAGTTGTTCCCCCGCTCTCGTCAGAGATAGATGTTGATGAGGTTGAGCAGGAAATCAGACAGATGAGGTCTGACTTAGCTAGGTTGCAAGCTAAAGGGAATAGTATTCTCAAACAGTCTCCAACTACCAGGCCATATACTGAGGAGAAATGGGACCTCCCCAGAGGGAGAGCACATTTGAGAACAAGCCAGCTCCCTGACTATGTTGGCGACATTGATGGAGGTAGTCGTGACTGGGTGACAATGAGAAAACCTCAACCCAGACGTCACAGGAGGTCAGTTTATGACCATGATAGCTATATCAGTGACGACGAGGAAGAGCAGGACTATACCAGGAAAGCTCGCAGCACTCCTATAAAGACCATGCACGTGAAGGCTGCAACATATGATGGTTCCACCTCATGGGTTGACTACAGGTCTCATTTTGAGACTTGTTCCCGCATCAACAACTGGTCGGAGCATCAGAAGGGATTGTATTTGGCTGTTGCACTGAGGGGTCAAGCACAAGGTATCCTTGGGGATCTGGCCATATCAAAGCAGGAGGATTTCAAGTCCCTGGTCACTGCACTAGAGGAACGCTTCGCACCTCCTGACCAGACAGAGTTATATCGGGTCCAACTCTTAGAGAGGCGACAGAAGGCTTCAGAAAGTCTGCCAGAGTTAGGTCAAGCTATCAGACGACTAGTAAACCTGGCATACCCGACAGTGCCCAGTGAGGTGCGTGATACACTGGCTAAGCAGCAGTTCATTGAGGCTCTAGCTGATTCAGACATGAGAATCAGGATAAAGCAAGCAAGGCCCCAAAACCTAACAGAAACCATACGGTTAGCTGTTGAACTAGAGGCCTACAATCGAGCTGAAAAGAGACGTAGTGATGGTAAAGCACACCTGAGAGCTACAAACACAGAGGACAGCCCTGCAGTAGACAAAGCTAGTAGTGTGACTACAGAGAAAGCTAGTGAGAACTCTGACATGTCCAGTGTGTTAAGGGACATACAACAGAAGCTACAGTCTTTACAGGATGATGTAGTGAAGCTGAAGGGAAGCAAAAAGAGTTCAGCTCAGCATCAGCAGAAACCAAACAAAGACCAGGCTAGTCGAAAAACTTGCTACTATTGCAAGGAGGAGGGTCATTTTCGTAGAAATTGCCCTAAACTAAAACATCAGACAAGCAAGGACAATGGGTCGGCGAAGCGAGTTAGAACTCGTAGAAGGCGAAGACGCACCGAGCATAAAGCCAATTTAGGGGTGTCGTCAGCTGTCCATGAGGCTGGTATGTACGTAAAGACTGACATACATGGTGCTCAGGCCAAGTTATTGGTTGACACAGGGGCAACCATAACTCTGATATCGGAAGATCTGTATCACAACATTTCTCCGGCGGCTAGACCCGAGTTAAAGCGGATAAGTAAGGAGGTACTGACAGCGAGTGGCGACCAATTACCGATCCTTGGACAAGGGAGATTTAACATAAGGTTGGAAGACAACACCAACATATTGGTAGAGGCTGTTGTTGCGAAACTCACTACAGATGGCATTCTAGGTCTTGATGTCATGATAGATAGAAATGTGACTCTGGACCTAGCTAGGGGATGTCTGACCCTAGATGGTGTGCATGTTGAGGCTAAGTATGAGGGAACCATGGGTTGTTTCCGAGTATGTACAACTGAGAGGATTTCAGTACCAGCAAAATCAGAGGTCATAGTACCTGGGAAGGTGTGCGTGCCTGATGGTAAGGCCATGCAGGGCAACACCTTGATTGTGGAAGGGTTTGAATCCTTTTTGAAGAGCGACCGTGCTATCATTGGTCGATCACTGGTAGACAATGTAGCAACGGTGCCTGTACGTATGATGAATACCTCAGAGGAGGATAAGTTGATCTATCCTGGCACTACCATAGCACAAGTGAGTGCAGTTCAGAGTGTGGTAGAGGAAACACAAGAGACACAGACTCGCAGCAGTAACAGCTTGAGAGAAGACCTTGCAAAGTTACTACAAGCATCAAAAACCAGCCTCACTGCCCAACAATATCAGGAGTTGGGACACCTTTTACAAAGGTATGAAGGGTTGTTTGCTGCATCGGATGAAGACTTGGGGCGAACAGATGTCGTGAAGCACAAAATCAACACAGGTGATGCCCGCCCGATAAAACAGCCGTTACGGCGTGTTCCAGGCAATATGGGACCTGAAGTAGACAAACAAGTACAGAACATGCTCGACCGGGGTGTTATAAAGAAATCATCTAGTCCTTGGAGCTCAGGCATCGTTTTGGTCAAGAAGAAGGATGGGACAATGCGGTTTTGCGTTGACTACAGACGACTTAACGCTGTGAGCATTCCCGATGCATACCCTCTGCCTCGTATTGACGAGACACTAGACCAACTTGTTGGCTGTTCATGGTTTTCTACTCTAGACCTGAACTCAGGATACTGGCAGGTAGAGTTGGATGCAGAGGACCGTGCCAAGACAGCATTCGCTACTCGCACAGGCTTGTACGAGTTCCAAGTTATGCCCTTTGGTTTGAATTCAGCCCCAGCAACATTTGAACGGTTGATGGAGACTGTGCTGGCGGGACTACAGTGGCAGGTGTGCCTCATCTACCTTGATGATGTGATCATTGTAGGAAGGTCATTTGAGGAGATGATTGTAAATCTCGAAAAAGTCTTTGACCGGTTGTTGGCTGCTGGATTGAAATTGAAAGCTAGGAAGTGCCTGCTGTGTGCAAAAGAGGTTTTATACCTAGGGCACGTTATATCAGAGGCAGGTGTGTCGACAGACCCAGCTAAAACAAAGACAGTCGAGCAATGGCCTGTTCCTGGCAATGTAAGAGAGTTGCGATCCTTTCTAGGGTTCTGCAGCTATTACCGAAGGTTCATAAAAGATTTTGCTAAAATCGCAAAGTGCCTTCACAAACTCACCGAAAAAGGACGAACATTTGAGTGGAGTTCCTCTTGTCAGGAAGCCTTTGAGACTCTTAAGCGGTTGTTGGTAACGGCACCTATCCTTGCACATCCAGACTTCACCAAGGAGTTTATACTAGACACCGATGCAAGCAATGACGCTATCGGGGCAGTGTTGTCTCAGATAGTCGATGATGTAGAGAGGCCAGTAGCATTCGCTAGTCGGACTCTAACAAAAGCAGAGCGAGGTTATTGTGTGACCAGAAAGGAACTGTTGGCAGTCGTATACTTCACCAAGTACCTCCGTCATTACTTGTATGGTAGAAGGTTCACTGTACGTACCGACCATAGTTCGCTCCGTTGGTTACTGAACTTCAAAAACCCCGAAGGACAGATGGCCAGGTGGCTACAAGTGCTGAGCTCATATGACATGACCATCGTCCATCGACCAGGAGTCAAACACCAGAATGCTGATAGTCTCAGCCGGTTGCCCTGTAGACAATGTGGTTATGAGCCAGAATGGGAAAGTAAAAGCCTGGCAGACGATCACATATGTGCTGTCCATGATACACCACACTGTTGTGGAGTTGTTAGCACAGGGGTGATGCCTGAAGAAAGTGACGAGACTAAGCCAGAACCAGCTCTACAAGAAAAACAGGAAGGTGATGAGGATATCAAACTTGTTCTTGCATGGGTACGAGAGGGCAAGAAACCAGCATTTAAAAGCATTGAGGGTCGCAATATGACTGTGAAATCGCTTTGGTCACAGTTTGAGGCACTGTCGATCAATGCAGGCATGCTGCATAGAGAAAGTCCTAATGGGACATTGCAGGTTGTGCTCCCCAAGTCTGAGAGACGAACTGTCCTTGGTCATACACATGACAATAGAACTGCTGGACATTTGGGATTGAAAAAAACCTTGGCTAAGATCAGACAGTCATATTATTGGCCAGGACTCCAAGCAGACGTGAAGCGCTATGTTGCTGGATGTCTACAATGTAGCAGAGGGAAAAACCCCAACCGGACAAAGAGAGCCCCTATGCAAGTTGTCGAGACAGGATTTCCTATGGAGCGCCTAGCAATCGACATTTTGTGTGAGCTACCTGTAACTGATCATGGGAATCGACATATTTTGGTGATTTCTGACTATTACACCAAATGGACCGAGAGCTACGCGATGCCCAACATGGAAGCCCAAACCGTAGCCAAGATACTGGTAGAAGAGGTGATATGTCGATTTGGTGTTCCGACCATGGTGCATTCAGATCAAGGAGTACAGTTTGAGAGTGCTCTGTTTAGCGAAATGTGCAAGCTGCTTCAAATACGGAAGACGCGCACAACACCATACCACCCGAAATCCGATGGTATGGTTGAGAGGTTCAACCGAACGTTAATAGCAATGCTCAGAACGGTTGTTAACGAACATCAGACTGATTGGGATCAGCAACTTCCCTACGTTCTGATGGCCTATAGATCAGCAGAGCACGAAACAACGTCATGTACACCAAACTTCATGATGTTAGGAAGGGAAACCAGTACCCCTTTAGACATCCAGTACGCCATGCCAAGAAATGTGAAGGCAATTCCGCAGAACCAGTGGGCTTGGCAACTCCAAGAGACCATGGAGGATGCTCATCAACTGGTAAGAGAAAATGTCAAAGGAGCCATGCAAAGACAAAAGCGGAATCATGACCAGAAACTGTCATGGGAGAGCTTCAAGCCAGGAGAAGAAGTGTTTGTGTTTTTCCCAAACGTGAAGACAGGACTGAGCCCTAAGTTATCATGTAGATGGCGTGGACCTTTCCGGGTACTGTCCAAGTTGACAGATGTGACCTACAAGGTGCGTTGTGGTCGAAAGGGAAAGGCCAAAGTCATACATGCTGACCGACTGAAAAGAAGAAACGTGCAGGTCCTGCGAGGGGAGAACCCTCAAGAACACAGTGGTCTGAGGGATCGACAAACTCAGGTCGATGAGAGTTGCTTCAACTACTCGAACTTAGGGGGTGCTGCATCATCTGGGGACAATGTTGGGAGTGAGCTGATAGATATCCCCATAGAGGTCGATAGTGATGCAGAGAACGGTGATGGCGAGAAAGAGTTTGATACCAACTCTCGGCCAACACGCTCTCGACGAGCTCCTCGGTGGCATTCAAGTTACACTACCGAATACTAGGTAGGATATGACCAATTCATTTGTGGTCGTTCTGAATCATCTGTATATATTGTTGATTAATGTAGTTATAGCTTTACAGTTTTGTAGCCGAGTTAATTTGTAACGCGAGGACGCGTTGTACTCGGAGGCGTGGGTAATGTGATGAATGTATATATTTCGTAACCCTACCTTCGATGATTGAGTATATTGTTTAGGTTCTATTGGCGTTAATCATTTTGTGTTATCTTTGTTATTCAAGCGCTTAGCAGATAGATAGTTTTTAGGCATACCGTACAAACTTTTATGTGATTGTATCATACTCGCCGCTAGGGGTCACTAGGATAGACGGAGGGTATATAAGGCCAGATTCCAGCGAGAATCGGATAGTCCTGTTCAGACCATCGAGGAGAGAACATCTCAAAGTGGTAGGTGTGTTACAATAATAGCATCTGAGCTCGTGTACGAAGTATAGCTGTGCAGATGAGCAGTGTTGAGGGATAGGCTGAAATAGTGCCTTGTTCTCGGCCAGGCTCACTGTTACACGCGTCACGTCTCATTGCTATGCGGTTGAGATAATCGTAACACGCTGGCAGAAACGCACAACATATAAAACACTCGCGTGAATAGCCTGGGTTTGCTTGTCCAATTAGTGCGTTTGACACAGCGGGGCGTGAGAGCAAGTAGGTTCGCTGAGTTGTGGTGTGTGTGTTTGGAGAACAGGAGAGCTAGAGTTGTGCCCCTTTGTACGGTCGTGGAAGGTAGCTTGCTCAATGTAACAGCTCAGTTGTGAAGACACCGTACATGTGAGCGGTGAGCGTTACGGCTCATTGTATAATTATATTAAGTAGTTTGCGATTTAGCTGATGCATGTTAAAGTTCTGTTCTGAGCTCGGCGTGTTAACACTAGCGATAGACAGCGAGTCCGGCTTTGGGTAGTGAGAGATAGAAGTGGCTGTTGTCAGCCTGCCTTGATCCTACCATAGCTGTATAGAGTTAACAGACGACTAGACCTTGTACTGTAGTTCTGACCAGAGGGTAGTCGTGAGCACATGTATTAAGCACTGTGCGTGGTCGCCAGCTAGGTTTTGTCGTAGCTAGCTGGGAGAGTGCCGTGCATCGGTAGCCGGCGTTAGTTACTGTTTACTGCCTAGGGGACACTGCCTGAGGTGTACGGCAGTGTGTGTACATATACACGCGTAGTCGTAGTGAGTTATATTTGATACGGAGCAGATAGCTTTGTTTATAGTTTCATTCCATAGGCTTGGACACAGAGAGATAGATGTGACTGAATAAGTCGTACCTTGATTTGTGTCCTGTCTATAGTTATATAGTACCTCGACTACAGATAGGTACCGTGGTTATTGTTCGGAGCTTCATTGCTCACAGCTACCTGTGTCGCGGGTATACCGTGAGGTCGCGAGTATACAGCAGCTCACGACTACTGCAGTAGGTCGTGAGCGCTCATGACCATAGGTCTTGAGTTGTCGCTAGCACGGTAGCCTGTGTTAGTGCGTAGTGTGATTACGACACGCTCATAACCACAGCCCGAGTAGAGCACAGGGTATCGGCGTTGGTCGTGACACGGTGGTCGGCGACATAGTCGATATAGTACTATACATTAGGGCATTGACAGCAAGCAGCTGTATAGTGTATATAGTTTACAACTTGAATATATGTCTTGAGTTATTTTATGTGTCAGCAGTCTCGTTTGTATCTGTATGTGCGGTTGTAGGATAACTCTGCATGTTACAGTGTTTCGTTACCGTTGACAGAGTCCTGTGTACATGTACAGCGAGGTACGCTGTGACATTCTGTATATAATGCTTAGCGTTACAAGGTAGTAACACATATTTGTATATATTTGCAACTGTAGTATAGTTATAGTCAGGCCTTCAGCACAGGGATCCTTAGAAGTGACTAGGGTACGGACCCCCGATACGTTACAATTTCTTCAAAGTCCAGAATTTGGAGGTTTTTACCCCAAAATTATAAAAATAATTGAAAGTGCTAGTAACGAGCATTCAGGGATTCATCCCATGATACAACATGCAGTATACCCCAAAAGTAGATTTTATACTTTGTGGGAAACTTTTTTTTTAAGTCCAGAAATTTGAGATTTTTACCACAAAAATACAAAAATTGCTGAAATACTAGTAAAGAGTGTAATGTATTCAGATAAACATCCCACGATAATCCTATAACTTGAATTTGGTTGCTCTACTGTATAGTACTTGGTTATTAATACTTTGTCAGAAACAGCTTAATATGCAAGGGCTACAGTGAAAACTTAAACGTTGAATTTTTTTCAAAGTCCAGAAATATGATATTTCTGTGACCTTGACCAACTTTATCTACTTTTCACTATTTTTTTCTACTCGATTCTTACAATGCACTACTTATTGAGCAGAAACTACAAAACAATAATGAGTTATTACAATTTCCAGTTGATACATGTAAGATCATCCACAACAAATTTTGAATTTTACACCCTCCAAACTTTGACCCTAACACTCCTGTGTAATTTCATTGAAATTTACAGGTTTAGGAGGAGTTATCCAGACAATATATGTCTACAAATAGACGGATGGACAGACAACATGATTCCAGTATTATACCCCTCCCCCAACCCACTTTACTTCATTGCAGGGGGTATATACATATTTGATCAAAAATGATCTGTAATTACCAGTAATTACTTAAAAATAAGTCGAGGTTCTCATGCTGATTAATTTAATTAATATTTATAGACAATGGTTGCAGTGGGATCTTCATGACTGAATTATAATACAATGTACTCCATTTTATATCATGTTCCATTTGTCAGACAAAAACATGATATTAACAGGAATGTGACATTAAGAGAAACATGTTTTTCCACTAAATCTAGTGTATTTCCGATCTCCATAACTAAAAATAAGCTATTCAATGTACATATGAAGATGTTTCAATATGAAGATAACATTATTTTAATTAAAAATCATTTGTGGGGTTATTTTTTATTTTCTATGCAACATTTTGTACAAGTTGTATCTAAAATCAATGAAAATGGCATCATTTTCTTGATTTTTTATGTGATTGGTTAAAAAAAACCATGACATTAAGAGGAATTCACCTCAAAATACATGATACACAGTGTATCAACCAAATAAAATTACATAGATTATATAGAGAAAAAAGGTGCTTGGGAAAAACATGATATAAAGAGGAATGTGATATTAACAGGGGCGATATTAAGTGGGATCCACTGTACCAGTATACCAATTTTTATTCAGGCCTCTACATTTAGCAGTAAACAAATTTATTTCCAGAACATATCTATTGAATTTCATATTACATATAATTTAGAAAAAATATAGGTTTATTTGACAGTAAAAATAAAACTATGAAGCCTTTTTTTTGTCAGTGAGAACCAATCTTGCAATTAACACTGATAATTCCATCCAAACTCTGCACAATATTCATAAATAATCCTACCTTCAGGTCAAGGCACTAATGCTTCAGATGAGTCCAATAAAGTCGTGGATCACACATCTTACTGTAAGAGAAATTAACAATGATGCATACAATTTAGAATGTAATCAATTTTATAAATACAGGTTATGACTTCAGAATGGAACAAGACATAATCTAATAAGAAAAATATATAATAGTGATAAATAGAAATCTTTATTGTTTAAAGACATTAATTATTACATTGTAGTTTTGTTTCGAATGTGGAAATTAAAAAAAAAATAATAATAAAATTTTTTTAAATTATATTCGATAATGCTCACCTTGCCTTACGGAATGCCCCGCTATATGGCCGGGATGGACGACGGCCTCCTCCTCCTCCTCCCGTCTCCTGGCCGGGAACGACGACGGCCTGGCCGGGATGGACGACGGCCTCCTCCTCCTCCTCCTCCCGTCTCCTGGCCGGGAAGGACGACGACCTGGCCGGGATGGACGACGGCCTCCTCCTCCTCCTCCCGTCTCCTGGCCGGGAATGACGACGGCCTGGCCGGGATGGACGACGGCCTCCTCCTCCCGTCTCCTGGCCGGGAATGACGACGGCCTGGCCGGGATGGACGACGGCCTCCTCCTCCTCCTCCCGTCTCCTGGCCGGGAAGGACGACGACCTGGCCGGGATGGACGACGGCCTCCTCCTCCTCCTCCCGTCTCCTGGCCGGGAATGACGACGGCCTGGCCGGGATGGACGACGGCCTCCTCCTCCTCCTGGCCGGGAAGGACGACGGCCTCCTCCGGGTCTAAAACACAAAACAATAGACTTGATATTTAATACTCGATAAACCTGATAAAGTTCTTCCGTGGAATGAAATATTATGTAGCATCTGGTCCACATATATTTAATTATTTTTTTCATAGTTTTGGCTGTCATAATTATGTTCACTTCATATTCCAAGATATGAGACCAGTAACGGACAATAACTCTAGTTAAAAGTTGAATCACAATTATCCAGATGAGGGGAAGTGACTGAAAAGCTAAAAATGTAACTGTATGCTAAATTACACTTTCCATATTATAAGCACTTAATGAAAGTAATTATTATTCCAAACATGGAATAAGTTTTAAATGAAATAACTTAAAAAAATCTATATTATTTACCCTCGTCCGGAGGCTGGGAGGCCATCCTATCCCATCAGTCAGATATTCTGTATCAGATGACCTTCACCCTAATCGGACTCTCCGACGCAAGGAGTACTGATGCTAAATAGATTCATTTCCATTTCAGCTGCACTCATCCCTCCAGTAACAAGCGAATTCAGCCCCAGCTCGGAAACAACCAATATTGAAGCACTCAAATCAGTACGATTATATGCCCCTCATGGGACTATCATGGAGGGGTACATGATATCGGATCCCTACATATAACCATAAAGATCCTTGCACCTCAATATTGATTATTCGCCAGGGCTAAAAACCTTGTTAAAGGGGGGCAGAGCACAACTGAAATTTCATAAATCTATTTAGCTTCAGTACCCCAGACGCCAAATCGTCCAACTAGAGCTCAGATCACCCTTCCAGATCTATACCTGACCAGGGGTCTGTCCACTTGCAGTAAGACAGTCCTGTTAAAAAAAAACATATTTAATAGCATCATTTTGGTATATGTTTAACATAATGAAATGGTAATAAAAAGTTTTTCTTTGTAACATTTTGCTGATTTGCCGTATTTTTCCGATCGCCCAGCCCATATGTAATATTAATCCAAACCATCATTAATGTATCAATTAGGAAAAATTAGCTAAGTCGTGGAAAAAAATCTTTCAAAATTATGATACAACAGATAAAACTTATAGCTGAATGCAAAAACAGTATTTATATGGTACAGATCAAAGTAGAACTGTCGTCAGGGGGCCAACTCATACCCCCCAGCCCCTTAAAGTTATTTGTACAAAAAATGAGGGGCACATCTTCATACTGTACTGTCTATCCCCACAAAATTTTAAAAAGATCTGTTGAAAATTGAGGGAATGCATAGCCGGACAAAATTGTGTTCATTTCAATAAGGGGAATAACTCTCTGAAAAGGGTAAAAAATGCAAAGGGTCAAAAATGTTTATTAACTTCAGGGGCACATTAACATACTGTACTGTCTATTCCCATAAAATTTTTAAAAGATCCGTTGAAAACTAAGTGAATGCTTAGCCGGACAAAATTGTGGTAATTTTTACATAAAAGGGGGACAACTCTATGTAAAAAGGGGAATCACTTTCTGAAAAAGGGTTGAAAATGCAAATTTTAAAAGATCTGTTGAAAACTGAGCGATTGCATAGCCGGACAAAATTGTGTCTTCAGACGGATGGACGAACGGACAAAGATATCTTTATTCTTTTTCAAATACAGACATGTCTATTCTAAATAAAAATATCTTTAATTTGAATACAGATATCTATATATGTGTTTCAATCTGAAGATTTAGCATTGAAAATAGAAAAAAATAATTGCTATCCAACATCCATATACATGAAAATGCCATCGATCTAGCACCAGTCGCACAGGGTATTGTAAAGATATCTGTAATAGAAGCATCTTTATTTTCCATATGAAAAGAGATATAACTTTAATATTTTGAGATATCTGTATTTAATGGATAAAAACCAAAACAGCTTGCTGTAGTTCTATCTCTTACAAATATATAATATTTCAGAAGGACAGAAAAGGTTTCTACCAATATATATATTTGTTAACAAATGGTGAAACCAGTGTTTCATCTTGGTTTTAATGAAAGCATGTCACGATAGGAAGTGGATGTTTTGGACCAAAAAATAAATCATCAATAATTTGCTTTTTATTTTAATTTGTGTTAGTATGTCTTTATTTACAATTATATGGCATTGCCATAATATAACTACCAAATTCAGTTGGCATTGATAAGGCAATGAATGCCCTTGATAGATTATTGACGTCATCATTAAAATGACACTGTTATTGTTACATGGGATACCACTGACCATCCCCTGCCGATGGCTGTTCTGCCCATTGTGATAAACAAACATACACATGATAGATACATTATTTGAGGTAAACTGCTTGGAAAGGAAAAGAGAATTTTTTAGATGAACAGATTTTAATTAAACTGCTTTTAGTTGGTATTCTTATAAGGCCATCATTGAATTTGCCTTTGTTCAGTTGGCATTCATGTAGCCTATGAATACCAACTGAAAGCAGTGCAATACTTAACTATGCTGTATTTTATCAATACTAGGTTCTTAATTTTTTATATTGGTAACATTTACAGATGTAAAATAAGGTTTTCAAATAATATTAATTCTGTCATATTTGACAAACTTTTCTTTTACATATATTTCAAGTCAATAAATGATTAATACACCCGTTCACGGAATGTTGTACAATAGTTTGTTGTGATCTTTCATCTGATTCAAGTCATATTTATACCCAATTAATTATTTACCCAAAATTCAGGGGAGATAATCCAATCAAGTATCATTATTTAAACCAAACATTTTCTTACATATCATAACAATGAAAATGAAAGCTATGTTTTTAATTTTTTCTCTACATAGTAACATTGTGTTATCATGTTTTGTTATATTGTGGATATGGTTATAAATAAAATAGTTTTGTTCAAACTACTAGGGATGAGATGGGGGGGGGGGGGGGGAAGGGATTTCCCCATTCACAACAAGGAGGTAAGAGATTCCGTTATTCTCTTACCCTGGACAGGGATATCTGCAATTTTACCGTTGTGAGATTTTCTTAATATACCTCTACTTTATGTACTCTCTATAAAAGTTCACTGGTTAAATCGGCTATATTCCCATTTTTGTCTCGACTTCGCTTAGCTGTGTTTTAGTCCTGTGTTTTAGTCTGAGAATTAAAACACACCTGCCTTCTTGTGTTTCTGCCAAGCCAATCGGGCGAGAGGTGGGCGGAGCTTGTTGCCGAGCTTGCTCACTGATTGGTTATCGCCGCGAGAGATGTGGCAGAGCTTGTCACAGAACGTGCCACCTATGTTTGTATCGTTATATTAAAACGGTTAAGGTATGGGATTGAGGGATAGCAAGTTTCTGGTTTCCCTCAACCATGCCTATTTTTCAGGCCTCGCCTCGGTAAATAGACCTGGTCATGGGAAACTAGAAACTTGCTATATCCCTCAACCCCATACTCAAACTGTATATTATCTCACACAAGGGTTGAGACATTAGCTATACATGCTTAGTGCAAATTCTCAACAATTGTTTGATATAATAGCGACAATGCCATGGCATCACAGCAACATTACAATGACATCACATCAACATTGTCTTGCATTGATGTAACGTCAATATCAGATAATTATATAAGAGAATTAACAGGGTAAAAGAAAAAAATAATTTACCTTAATTGGAAGTGATACAGGGGGATCTCAACCTTCTTGGTAAGATTCTTACAACTGGTAAACTGCCAAACATGAAGCTTACTCTCCAGTTGAGATCCCCATCTCATCCAAAAAGGGGAGGGGATGAAAGATTCTATTGATATCGCCCTGGGGTTAAGGCAAGCTTCACATGCTCTTTGGACTTACTCAACAATTGTATGACGTCATAAAAGCATCAATACCATGATGTCATGGCAACAATACATGTACAATGTCAAGTCAACATTTAAGCAATGAATGTTTTAGCAAATGTTGTTACAGTCCTATAACACACATTGCTATTGATGACAAACTAAATAAAGCCCGGTAGGTCTTTATGTAAGTTTGTCAGCAATAGCAATGTGTGTTATAGGACTGTAACAATATTTGCTAAAATGTTCATTACTTATATTTACATTTTTATAGAATAATTGTGCTTTATTTAGTTTCTTCGAACCGACTTTGAACAGCAAATCAAGTGAAGACAAGAATGAAATTGATGAGGTCACAATAGAGAATGATGACATCACAATGCCAACTGCTGTTATAGTCGGAGGCACTGGGTGTTATAGGCCTATGACAGCAACTGCCTCTTAGCATTGCGTCAATGGCAAATTACAGAGCAAATGTAAATATTCAATCATGTCACATCAGCATTGACTTGCATTCATGAAACATCAATGGATGTAACGGCTGACCTTTCATAGCACTATGAAAGTTAAAAAAATGACTTTCAATCCATATATTTACATTTTTACCATAACACAGATACTGAATTTCATTTATATTTTTTCCAAATAATTAGTTTATTAGCTGCGCTTCTATAGGCGTTGTCATTTAAACGACATTGGCGGAACAGCCCAGCTTGAATACATTTGGCGCCAATGATAATGACGAGTCATTTGAGCGTTTGACACAAGGGCAATCTCCATGTTATTCGAAGCGGTGCGAAAAGACTCATTGAACAAGCTTGATCTATGACGTCATAATTAAACCACGTGCCACGTCTCGAGAACCATTGCTTTCATACTTTTATGAAAGGCATTTTTACTGGTAATGTTCATATAGTGGGTTGCAGCGCAAATGTAAATATAGTACCTTTAGAATCTAGAACCGTTGCGAGGATGGCTGACTAAAACCTACCCCCCCCCCCCCCCCCCATGCACCCCAATGAGATAAAATAGATGATAAAATAACTAAAAGGTGGATAACTCGTTCAAAATACAATTTTACATCTGAGGGGATAACTCCATATTGGCCTAACCATTTCCACAAAAGAAATATGTTGCATAGCCAGACGAAACTATGTTCATTTTAAGGGGGATAACTCTTTGTTAAGGGTAAAAAATGTTTAGTCATTTAAGGGGGTACAGATGGGATCCATATATTGTACTTGCTATTTCCGATTTTTTTGGTAAAAAAAAATCCATTAAAAAAGGAGCACATGCATAGCCGGACAAATTTGTGTTCATTTTTTACATGAAAGGGAGATAACTCTATGTAAAGTATCTAAAATATAAAGTTACTTGAGGGGGCACATCTCCATATTTTATTGGCTGTTCACACAATATTTTAAAAAGATCCATTGAAAAAAGACCTAATGCATAGGTGGACAAAATTGTGTTCATTTTTTACAAAAGAAGGGGGACAACTCTATGTAAAATTATCTTAAATATAAAGTTACTTGAGGGGGTGGGGGGAGGAGGGCATCTCCATATTTTACAGGCTATTCCCACACAATTTTAAAAAGATCAATTGAAAAAAGAGCGAAAGCATAGCCGAACAAAATTGTGTTTATTTTTAACAAAAGAAAGGGGACAACCCTCTGTAAAATTATCTAAAATATAAAGTTAATTGAAGGGGAACATCTCCATATTTTACTAGCTATTTCAACAAAATTTGTAAAAGATCCATTGAAAAAAGAGCGAATGCATAGCCGGACAAAATTGTGTTCATTTTTTACATAAAAGGGGGACAACTCTATGTAAAATTATCTAAAATATAAAGTCACTTGAAGGGGCACATCTCCATATTTTATTGGCTATTTCCACAAAATTTGTAAAAGATCTGTTGAAAAAAGAGCGAAAGCATAGCCGGACAAAATTGTGTTCATAATTTACAAAAGAAGGGGGACAACTCTCTGTAAAATTATCTAAAATATAAAGTTACGTGAAGGGGCACATCTCCATATTTTACTAGCTTTTTCAACAAAATTTGTAAAAGATCCATTGAAAAAAGAGCGAATGCATAGCCGGACAAAATTGTGTTCATTTTTTACATAAAAGGGGGACAACTCTATGTAAAATTATCTAAAATATAAAGTTACTTGAGGGCGAGGGCCATCTCCATATCTTAATCTTATCAAAATTGATCATTTTTTACATAAAAGGGGGACAACTCTATGTAAAATATAAAGTTACTTGAGGGGGCACATCTCCATATTCTACTATTCCTAGGCTATTCCCACAAAATTAAAAAAAAAACACATTGAAAAAAGAAGGAATGCATAGCAAGCCCAAATTGTATTCATTTTTTATATTAAAGGGGGATAACTATGTAAAGGGTCGAAAATGCAAAGTTACTTAAGGGGGCACATCTCCATATTGAACTGGATTTCATCACCCCACCCCCAATTTCGGGGGGTTTAATATACTTGTAAAAGTACTGAAGGACAGACAGATGGTCAATGAATAGGCATGTCCCATTATCAATATTCATAAATCAATTTAAAATAACACAGGAATAGTACTAGCTTAACAAAAAGGGATTGCTATACAATGTAGATGACATAAGACTGAAATAAAACTATTATCTATAAATCTAAACTGTGGGACACATGTTGATTGAAATTGAATTGCCATAAAATAGCACAAATAATTATGGTATACAACTGCAACCTGATCAGAGAAAATGAATTGAAATTATCCCAGACAGGATACATGTAGATTTTGTTTATCAAGCATAACAAAGTTAATTGATAAATAGCAAACATATTTACCTGTCGGCCTGGGGTAGTTCGCTTGCGACATTGGTCACAGGTCGGCTGTGCCTAATGTCCATCCTGCAAATGAAAATATATGCATGATTATCTCCCTTGAAATGTGAACAAAATCTGAATATGTGGTCATTACATTTGAAATTGACTTGTAATTAGATTTAAGTTTGTTATTATCATCAATCATTAACTTTTCAAATATGAAAGATGGCTATTTATCTGGTAAAAAGTTTAGTTATCTGCATGTAGAAACAATTCAAAGGGAAGAATATCCACAGGGTGTAAACCTAAAGAGGGATAAAATGTATAATTATATACATACCAGAACCGCTGATGGGTTTCCCTTCCAGCTCTCATGGACAACGCTGTAAAGAGAGAGTGAAGAATTTTAATTATGGTATTCGCTGTAATTAGCACACAAGCGCCTATAAAAAGTGGTGCTTAATAGGATGACAAATTTTTTTTTTTCAAAGTCATTAAGTGTGATGTCAATCTGATTAAAATACAGATCCTCACAATAACTATTGTGTGTTCACACGTTAATAATAGTGAAGATCTGTATTTTAATCAGATCGGTGGAATGTAGTGTATTCAAAATTGGTAGTCCTCATAAATGCGTTATTGTCATATACCAATATCTGTTGGGGGTTTTTGTTTTGTTAAAACATGTGGAGGGGGGGGGTGCAATTATAGAGAAGGGGTGCTAATTACGACAATTAAATCTAGGAAGTGGAACAATTATGTTGTAGTTATAGCCAAATTGTGGAAATGGTTCCTATATTTTACCAAATTGTACCAAAATCACAAAGTATATAATACAGGTATCATCTTTTTAAAAGTATAGTACAATATTTCAGTTAAGATGTTAGATCTAACATGGGATTTCTTGATCAATTATTTAAATTGCTAACTTTTAAAGAGATACTAGGGAAAAAATGCAGTTTTTTCAAGGGGATTGGACTAGAACTTTGGCCGAAAAACAACCACTGGGAAACAATTATTAAGCCAGGGAAAAAGAAATCAGAATTGCAAAGGGCTATAACTCTAGTTCCAAGAGGCCCAAGGCCATAAGGGGTCACCTGAGTTATATCATAGGTACTGGTAGCTTAATTTCAATACAGTGAACTCCACTTAATATCACTCCTGTTAATATCACATTCCTCTTTATATCATTGGTTTCCCAAGCACCATTTTTCTCTCAATATAATCTATGTAAATTTATTTGGTTAATATCATGTATTTTGAGGTGAAGCCCTCTTACTATCATGTTTTTTTAACCAATCACATAAAATATCCAGAAAATGATGTCATTTCCATTGATTTCAGATACAACTTGTACAAAATGTTGCATGGAAAATAAAAAATAACCCCCAAAATGATTTTTAATTGAAATTTTTTTATATATATTGAACCATCTTTATATGTACATTTAATAGCTTATTATTGGCTATGGAGATTTGAAATGTAATAGATTTAGTGAAAAAACATGTTTCTCTTAATGTCACATTCCTGTTAATATCATGTTTTTGTCTGACAAATGCAACATGATATTAGAGGGGTGCACTGTATCAAGATTTGATGAGGAAATTAACATGTAAACAAAGTGAACTACAAAACTTGTCACCAAAGGATAAGAGATTTAAAAACAATTCAAATAAATTATTTTGCTATTGAGGATGATAATCACTCAGTAATGTAGGAATAATTTCTTACTGAAAATGGAGAAAATATAAGCTATATAATAAACTTTGCCCCCTCCGGAGGGGTATTGAAATTTATAACCCTAACAGAGCCCCTGATAATCTTTTAATATATATGCAAAGAAATGGGCTGTAGTACATGTACCTCTGAGACTGGTGAAGATTGTCAAAAAATACCCTGTCTGGGGCCCTGGGGTTGGGGGCAGGGATTCTAATTTTAATTTGATATTTCATTTAAATAAATTTATTGTCACATTAATTAAACATATCAAAAGGATTAGACAGCAGGCTTGAAGCCTATATAAGTCTTCTCCCAAATCCAGTGATCAACAATGAAAATAATATAACAAACATATTTACATGTAATATATCAAGTAGTTAAGGGGAAACAACTCTTGTTTACAATTAAAGGATATTGACATTATAATTAAATGATGGAGGGAATAATCCATCAGTGTTATTTACCAAAGTTTAGCGGAATTTTGTAATAAATACACATTTTACATACTCTCCATACCATTCACTAGTGGATTGGACCAAAGTGTCCATGATATATTAGTAGGTCCTTTCCCCCAGAGTTGGTACAGCAGTATAAGAAATGTGTATTTTGCTATATATATATATACAAAGGATTATTATTAAATGAAGTTGGTATCAATTTATGTGTAGAAATTAACAAGAGTTGTTTCAACAGTATCATATGAATATAATTATCTAATATAATTTAATTTGATTTCATCACCCACCAAGGTTGGTTCTCATCAAAAGTATGATATAATAGAAATATATGTATTCTACTGAAACCTGACAACATCCATAGGATAACTTATAGTATTAGTTATTCAACTACAATACTCCCGCAGATGCTGGTAGTTTATATAGTAAGTAACTTTGAACTTGGGGTCACTAAAATAGAAACATTTTGGCTCTGAAATTTCGCATAAAGCATATATAGTAACTCCCATAAAAGGTTGGAATCTGCATTGATGAAATGGCTGTGCACACCTACCTGGTACATGATAATTATATTGAACATTCAGGAGAAGTTTCAATAAAATCTATTGGTTTGTTATAATAAAGATAGAGATTTCATAGGGATGTTATTTGCCAGTTTCAAGAAATATTACTTCAATACTTTAATAGATACAGTCGAAATAATTTTTACAAAAAGGGGCATAACTCTAACAAATGTTGTTGAAATTGGATGAAAAGTGAAAGGGCACAACTATATATAGATTGAATTTGTTTACAAAAAGGGGAATAACTCTAAAACAAATAATGTCAAATTTCGCGAAAATGAAGAGGACACAGCTATATAGGCCAGATCCTGCATAGAAATATACTGTACATGGATCTGGAGAAAAGTTTTTTTGAAATATTTTCTTTTTTTAATTTTCCCTTTGGTACCCCACCCTAGCCACCCTGGATTTTAAGGAATAACCTTTATTCCCCCTTGTGGGCCCCACCCCTCCGTCCCCCTGGCGGTCAGTCCAACCATTTATATACATATGTAACAGTGAAACCCCATCACCCAAAGAATGCCTGGCACTAAATATGGACAGTTTACTGTAATTCTTAAGAGGGATCTTACACTATTTAGACAATATCTATATTTTGTCAATCATTCAGTAGAGGCATATATTTTAAAGAATTAACTATCCCTTTTTGGGTCCCATCCCTCTGGCCCAGTCCAACCAGTTATACAAATTAAATCCCCTTCACCCAACTATGCTTCAAACCAAATTTGGACATTAATATCATGTCAATGCTTCAGAAGACAGGATTTGAAAGAATTACATGTATTTCCCATTTGGGGCCTCAGCCCTAATAAAACTGTTCACAACTAATGAAACCCATGCCTCTGTGCAATCCCCACTACACTCATCTATATCAAGAGTTCAATATTAAGAATTGAAGAAAGTCCCAAGGGTTCCCGACCCACCATTACTACAATATTGAATCCCCTTCCCCGAAGGTTTTTGTTTTTCTAAATTTGGTCAAAATCTGTTATGTGGCTCATGACTAGAAGCAAGGGATTTATAAGAAACGTTGACGGACGGCCGACGGACGCTGTGCCACGGCATCGAGCTCATCGATCACTGCCCTTCTGACAGGTGATCATGTCGATTCTATCTAAATCCCTTTTATATGTAAATACTCTGAATACCCTAGCCTAAACCTACATGTACAAGTTTGCAGGTCCCTGTGATCTGAGCAGCTACTCACATTATCAAATGGTAGGCCTATTTTATTTACAACAATAATCTTGAAAAAGAACATCTAATCATTTGAAAAGTCAGCCTTCAAGGACGTTTAACAGGAGCTTTGCGTCTCTATTTCTAACATTGATAGATTCAAGATCATATAATCAGTTATTGAAAGCTTTTAAGTGATTTCCATGTGTACGATAATTGGTCAAACAATAAAAGTACTAATTCGTCAAAAAGATGCATAAAAAGGCATTCAATATCACAATTCACTGAGTCAGATATTAAACCTATACGACAGTATCAATTTCACAGCATGATAAAGTCATATTTTGCTATAGTAATGAAAATCTGTTGGACTTACCCAAATGTCAATCCATGATAGCTGACTGCGCGGGAAAAAGTGACGCGAACTTTCAGCTCACCGGGTCTAGTATATGGACAGTACGCTTTGATTGGTCGAAAACTAAACACGTACTCAGTTTTCCATTGACGCCGGGGAACGAGGGTATTTGAGGGGTCGGTTATAAACAGGCAGCTATTCTGATTGAAATTGTAGGAAAATTACTTAGTGAAGAAACACCAAAATATATGTCTTTTCTTGAAAATAAAATCAACCTTTTACTATCCTGGTTTTCACACATGCAGCGTTTTGTTTAACAGACTTTCTAGCCATGTCCCCCATATGAACCCCAGCAAAGGTGTGATTCTGTCGGTTGCAAAAAGCTGTTCATGGCAATATTTCTGACAAATTATGTGCAAGACAATCATCAGACAGTGTAATATATATTGAATTTTAACAAAAGGCAGATTGTAATTTTTAATCAAACTCATGTGATTTAAACCTATAATCTAATTATGTGTATACCAGATATATAAACCAGGAATACACAGTTTGACCAGAACGTGGCTAAATTCAAAATTTTGTTAAGTACTACATATATCGAACTCTTAATAAAAAAGAATCGAATGGTACTAGTCTACAAAATACAAAAGTTTGTGATATTGGCCGTTAAACAGAGGTGAATCAAGAAATTCCGAATGTGGGGTTCCAAATCTGTTCGTCTCTAATTCAAACTAATTTCATTTCGTGTTAAAAAGAAAAAGCAATTTTACGGAAGCAATTGGTATTCAACAAAATAGGATAATATGTATTATGTTTTCTTTCGTTCCTCGTCCGTACATCTATTCTCAATGAAAACATAAACCAAATGCTTTTTCGATAATTTAATAGCATGCGAGATACGTGAACAGCAGTGTTTCAGATTTAATTAGTAACATCGCGAAGTAACATGAAACTTTAATGTCCACTCTTCCAGTCCAATACACATTCCTGAATGTCACAATGAAAAACCCCTGTTGCTAAATACGAATACTACACTGTATAACAAGCATGTGTTCTTCAAACATAAAAACTAATAATTAGGAAAAATATACACATTTATTACATTTTTGCCATTGATATTCAATGGTTTGCCGTTCAATATCAAATATATTTCACTTGTATGGCAGATTTTTTTTTTATATTTTTACGTGTGCGTAACGTAGAATTTTATTTTTATTACATTTCGAAAAAGGCCTTTAAATTCATTGGTTCATTTTTAGCGCTAAAACTACTAGTTTTTTCGTCTATTGCTGCCACTATTCTGTGACCTTAGACCCGTGTCATTTTTCCCTCCCGCTACTGAAAATCTTGAATTGCTACCAATCGCATATGATATCTGAACTATCTGAAAGCCTAAACCTATTAGGAATGATTTTCCCATGCTATTGTTAATAATTATGATGACTTCAATAATTTATATGGGATTTGTAACAAAGAAATCAATTATCACGTCTCTGCTCTTGGTCGACCTCTCGCGTGTATGTACATACTTTGCTGCGTTAAACTTTGATTATATAATCGCGCCATAGCCAACGACCCTGATATTAATTTCAATTATATATTACCTTGTACATGTGCGTAAACCAAAATACTTGACCAAATTGTCGGTCGGAAATATCAATTCGTAATTAATTTACAGTGTAAATCCGCCCTCTGGATTTGATATTTTTATTTACGAGTTACTTCCCCTGATCGTCACTAACGTTGTGATATATCAATTTTTTTTTGATCGATTTTCTTACTTAATATTGTACTGAGTATACAATTTTTAATGAGAAATTATCAGAACTTGCATAATGTACATATGAATTGGCAAAACACTTGATTTATTGAAAATAACGCTTAATACTTTTCTATGGCGAGCAAAAGCTCGTGGTTTTATAAATACAAATGTACGTTCTCTGTGCTTCACATATCACTATACACTGTAGGTTCACACTTTTATTGTTTTAATGAAACTTTATCGAAACCTGTATAGTGTACATAGCAATTGACACAATATAAGTTATTTTTATTATTTCCCTGGTGTGCAAAACCTTTAGATGTAAATTCCCGTAATTCAGTGTGGTCCTATACATACATAGCTAGGTCACGGCCAACATACATGTAGTTTCCCCTGTTTTCCATATTCATGAACTTGATAATTAGGCCTAGAGATGTATGTGAATATGACATATTTGCATGCCATTATTTGTTCCAGCTTGGTAAAGATATCGTAATAGGCCGTCGTTCTTTGGGAACAACAATTTGATTGTTTACTGTGATATTTTATGACAAATTGGATAGTTCGAACTATCATTTGTAAGGAGAGATATGTTTGCGAACCCTTTCGTTTTTTTTAATCTAATATCCATTGTGCTAGGCCTAACAACCATCAGCTGGAATTAAATTATTTGTGAAAGAGGGGACAAAGCTAGCTGGGGCACGAGTAATTCTTCTTGCGGCTTCGTATATCGTCATTGCTGGGCAGTGTGTCTATTGTGAAGATGATACAAGTTTGAAGAATCTGGCCTGCAGGGCGGAGAGCCTGGATCCTAAGACCCCAAAGTAAGTAAAGCTTAAAGTTATGAAGGGATTGGTGTAACAAAATTAAATTAAACTGGAATGCTGTTGTCTGTCTTACGACTATTGTTCACAAAACAAGTTTCAAGAAAAAAACAATAAATATACCAGTATGAAGGATACTTTCACTTGTACACAACATAACTATAAAAAAAAGAGAGCTACTTCAATTGTTTGTGGAGTAACGCCTATTTCTTGAGACTTTTGACCAAATCACTGCACATATTTAAATGATATTTGAAATTGTTATTGCATGCATAGAGAGGGTACAATTTGAATGTAAGATGGGGTCCAAGAGGAAACCTTTTATAAACATAGTGTGGGCTGAATAGCGACGACATAGGTTTAGACAAAGGAAATTAATGATCACTTAATTTAATTGGAGGGTTAAGTTCCTATGGGAACAGAGATGCCTATTAAGTAAAAAAAATAGGACAGTCTTATTTAAAATAGATTCATTTATGTTTAAAGAATGTTACAATTATATTAAGACTCACAGTTTAGCAAATATGTGCATATTTGTTGAAATTAGTATTCAGGTAAATTATTGGGAGAAAGGTGGACTGTTAATTATTACAATGTACACCCTTAAATTCTTGATTATTCCGTTTTCTTGCAAATATCACCTTCGCTCTCTACACCCCTGGAATATGTCATGACAAAACTGAAATCTCCGTGTGCGGCACCTTGTTGATGAGACAAGAAGACAGGTTCAACCCTTTGATGAACATCAAAAAAATTTTGTGGTCACATAATGGTAAAAGTAGACAGGCTTTGAAGTCAGTTACGGCTCCTTTGTAATCTTCAAAAGACAGGCATGCAGCCTAGTGATTGGGCATTTTTGTTTTGACCTGAGTGTGCCTTCAATTTTGCCATGACATTCAAGGGCTGAAGAGAGCATAGGTTTAATAACCCCTGGGTATTGAGGATAATTCCAGGGGTGTAGAGAGCATAGGTGATTGTACTCTCATAATCTAGCAACTAAAATTTAATCACTTCTCAAATTTTATTTAAATCTTTTTGCAGAACCAAAAATTAAAAAACCACACAAAAGGACGACGAACACCAGAAAGATGGGACTCACCACCACCACCAGAAAGACGAGAACCACAACCACCACCAGGAAGACGTGAACCGGGACCACCAGGAAGACGGGAAAGACGACCCAACCAGAACCACGAGGAACTATGACCGCCATTATATGACCATGGGATCATGAACAATAGTAAGAAAAAGTTTTGTTATCATATTTGCCTGTTTCTGTGACTTGAAATTTAGACACATTTATTATCTTTTCTGGATGAAAACTTTCTTGCGTCGTTGCAAAAGGAAACGCTCCATTTTAAATTTGATATTACAGTTTTCATGCATGAGAGTCTTGTTTTCATTTTTAACTATTATTTTAAACAAATTTTGATTTCATGTACGATGTATTGTATGTATCTCCTGGAAATAAAAAAAAAATCTGTTGCTTGTATTTTGCAGGACCAAGTTCTAGGACTCTTCAGAATGACCATCCCAGACCATAATAGACAAACAATAAAATTCGTCAAAAGTTGAAATATTTTAATGTTTTTTGAAAACGAATGAAATAAACAACAGACAACATACATGATAAAAAACTTATATACAACAAACATGGAACTTAATTTTAATGGTGGCATACTCAATGTAGTATTAAAGCCAAATTTATTATACAGTATAACTTGTCAAAACTGGACCTGTTTAATAAAAAATAAGGTCTAATTCGGCCTTTCTGTTCAGTCTTGCACTATCATTTACTGATATCCTAACTCTACAAATGGGACACTTAGAAAACAGTCAAACATTTTGGCTCTTGACCTACAGTTTCAAACTCCTCATTATCACCATTCCGATATTTCTCATCCACATCATACAATTCCTTCCCATCTTCATCTTCATTCTCAACATCATCTTTCTTCTTCACCCTCATACTAATCCACTTCATCCTCATCATACACAACATCACCCTCATTATCACCATTCTGTTACTTCTCATCCTCATCATCTTCATTCTAAACATCATCTTTCTTCTTCAATCTCATACTAATCCACTTCATACTCATCAAAACCATCCTCATCCCAAAAATCCACATCCTAAACATCCTCATCATTATCATCCACATCATCCACATCAACATCATTATCATCCACATCATCAACCATATCATCGTCATCATCCACATCATCATCCACCACATCATCATCATCATCATCAACCACATCATCATCATCATCCACCACATCATCGTCATCATCCACCACCACATCATCGTTATCATCCATCACATCATCGTCATCATCCACCACATCATCATCATCTACCACATCATCATCATCCACCACATCATCATCACATCATCCACCACATCATCATCATCCACCACATCATCTTCATCCACCACATCATCATCGTCATCATCCACCAACCCATCATCACCATCATCAACCACATCAGCATCCATTACATCATCCACAACATCACCATCATCCACCACATCATCGTCATCATCCACCACCACATCATCATCATCCATCACATCATCATCTACATCATCATCATCATCATCCACATCAGCATCCATTACATCATCCACAACATCATCATCATCCACCACATCATCGTCATCATCCACCACCACATCATCATCATCCATCACATCATCATCTACATCATCATCATCATCATCAACCACATCAGCATCCATCACATCATCGGCAGCATCCACCACATCATCATCATCCACCACATTATCATCATCAACCACATCATCATCATCTACCAGATCATCATCATCATCATCCACCACATCATCGTCATCATCCACCACATCATCGTCATCATCCACATCATCATCGTTATCATCCACCACATCATCATCCACCACATCATCATCATCTACCACATCATCATCATCATCATCCACCGCATCATCGTCATCATCCACCACATCATCGTCATCATCCACATCATCATCGTTATCATCCACCACATCATCATCCACCACATCATCATCATCTACCACATCATCATCATCATCATCCACCACATCATCATCATCAACCACATCATCGTCATCATCCACCACATCATCATCCACCACATCATCATCATCTACCACATCATGTATTGTATGTATCTCCTGGAAATAAAAAAAAAATCTGTTGCTTGTATTTTGCAGGACCAAGTTCTAGGACTCTTCAGAATGACCATCCCAGACCATAATAGACAAACAATAAAATTCGTCAAAAGTTGAAATATTTTAATGTTTTTTGAAAACGAATGAAATAAACAACAGACAACATGCATTATAAAGAACTTATATACAACAAACATGGAACTTAATTTTAATGGTGGCATACTCAATGTAGTATTAAAGCCAAATTTATTATACAGTATAACTTGTCAAAACTGGACCTGTCTTATAAAAAATAAGGTCTATTTTGGCCTTACTGTTCAGTCTTGCACTATCATTTACTGATATATAACTCTACAAATGGGACACTTAGGAAACAGTCAAACATTTTGGCTCTTGACTTACAGTTTAAAACGGGTTATACTGTATATATCCAGCATCCTCCTCATTATCACCATTCCGATATTTCTCATCCTCATCATACAATTCCTTCCCATCTTCATCTTCATTCTCAACATTATCTTTCTTCTTCACCCTCATACTAATCCACTTCATCCTCATCATACACAACATCACCCTCATTATCACCATTCTGTTACTTCTCATCCTCATCATCTTCATTCTAAACATCATCTTTCTTCTTCAATCTCATACTAATCCACTTCATACTCATCAAAACCATCCTCATCCGATAAATCCACATCCTAAACATCCTCATCATCATCATCCACATCAACATCATTATCATCAACATCATCAACCATATCATCGTCATCATCCACATCATCATCCACCATATCATCATCATCATCATCATCATCATCATCATCATCATCATCCACCACATCATCCACATCATCATCGTTATCATCCACCACATCATCATCATCATCATCATCATCATCATCATCATCATCCACCACATCATCCACATCATCATCGTTATCATACACCACATCATCATCCACCACATCATCATCATCATCATCATCATCATCATCATCATCATCATCATCATCCACCACATCATCATCATAAACCACATCATCGTCATCATCCACCACATCATCATCTACATCATCATCATCATCATCATCCACCACATCATTGTCATCATCCACATCATCATCGTTATCATCCACCACATCATCATCCACCACATCATCATCATCTACCACATCATCATCATCATCATCATCATCATCATCATCATCATCCACATCATCATCATCAACCACAGCATCGTCATCATCCACCACATCATCATCATCATCGACCACATCATCATCATCTACCACATCATCATCATCATCCACCATATCGTCGTTATCATCAATCACATCATCGTCATCATCCACCACATCATCATCATCTACCACATCATCATCATCATCTACCACATCATCATCCACCACATCATCATCATCGTCATCATCCACCACCACATCATCGTTATCATCCATCACATCATCGGCGTCATCCACCACATCATCATCATCATCAACCACATTATCATCATCATCCGCCACCACATCATTATCATCTACCACATCATCATCATCCACCACATCATCGTCATCATCCATCACATCATCATCTTCATCATCCACCATATCATCATCATCATTCACCACATCATCATCATCATCCACCACATCATCATTATCATCCACCACATCATCATCATCCTCATCATCATCATCATCATCCTCATCATCATCATCATCATCATCATCATCATCATCATCATCATCATCATCATCCACATCATCATCCACCACACCATCATCCACCACATCATCCATCACAGCATCATCAATCACATCATCATCAACCGCATCATCATCAACCACATCATCATCATCATCCACATCACCATCATCATCATCCACCACATCATCATCCACCACCACTAAATCATCATCCACCACATAATCATCCACATCATCATCATCATCCACCATCACATCATCATCATCACTCACCACATCATCATCATCATCCACCACATTATCATCATCATCCGCCACCACATCATCATCATCTACCACATCATCATCATCCACCACATCATCGTCATCATCCACCACATCATCATCATCCATCACATCATCATCTTCATCATCCACCGTATCATCATCATCATTCACCACATCATCATCATCATCCACCACATCATCATTATCATCCACCACATCATCATCATCATCATCATCATCATCATCATCATCATCATCATCATCATCCTCCACCACATCATCATCATCCTCCTCCACATCATCCTCCATCACACCATCATCCACCACATCATCCATCACAGCATCATCAATCACATCATCATCAACCGTATCATCATCAACCACATCATCATCCACATCATCATCATCATCCACCACATCATCATCCACCACCACTAAATCATCATCCACCACATAATCATCATCCACCACATCATCATCATCCACCATCACATCATCATCATCACCCACCACATCACCATCATCATCCACCACATTATTATCATCATCCACCCACATCATCATTATCCACATCATCATCATCAACCACATCATCCTCCACCACATCATCATCATCATCCACATCACCATCATCATCATCATCATCCACCACATCATCATCCACCACCACTAAATCATCATCTACCACATAATCATCATCCACCACATCATCATCATCCACCATCACATCATCATCATCACCCACCACACCATCATCATCATCCACCACATTATTATCATCATCCACCACATCATCATCATCATCATCATCCACCCACATCATCATTATCAACATCATCATCCACCACCACATCATCATCCACCACATCATCATCATAATCCACCACATCATCATCATCCACCACATCATCATCCACCACATCATCATCCACCACATCATCAACCACCACATCATCATCCACCCACATCATCATTATCAACATCATCATCCACCACCACATCATCATCCACCACCACATCATCATCCACCACATCATCATCATCCACCACATCATCTTCCACCACATCATCATCTACCACAGCATCATCCACCACATCATCTACATCATCATCCACCACACCATCATCATAATCCACCACATCATCATCATCCACATCATCATCATCATCATCATCCACCCACATCATCATCATCCACCACATCATCATCCACCACATCATCATCCACCACATCATCAACCACCACTAAATCATCTTCCACCACATCATCATCCACCACATCTTCGACCACCACTTAATCATTATTCACCACAACATCATCTTCATCCACCACATCATCATCATCCACCACATTATCATCATCATCCTCCACAAACACATCATCATCTTTATCCTACACATCATACAATTTCTTCTCATCTTCATCTTCATTCCCAACATCATCTTTCTTCTTCACCCTCATAATAATCCACTTCATCCTCATCATACACAACATCATCCTCATTCTCACCATTTTGTTATTTCTCATCCTCATCATCTTCATTCTAAACATCATCTTTCTTCTTCAACCTCATACTTATCCACTTCATCCTCATCAAAAACTCATCCTAATAATTCACATCCTCATCATCTACATCATCTACATCATCATCCACCACATCATCATTACATCATCATACACCACACCATCATCCACCACATCATCATCATCCACCACATCATCATCATCCACCACATCATCATCCACCACACCATCATCATCCACCACACCATCATCATCCACCACACCATCATCCACCACATCATCATCCACCACACCATCATCCACCACATCATCATCCACCACACCATCATCATCCACCACACCATCATCATCCACCACATCATCATCCACCACACCATCATCCACCACACCATCATCCACCACATCATCATCCACCAAATCATCATCCACCACATCATCATCCACCACATCATCATCCACCACACCATCATCATCCACCACATCATCATCCACCACACCATCATCATCCACCACACCATCATCCACCACACCATCATCCACCACATCATCATCCACCAAATCATCATCCACCAAATCATCATCCACCACATCATCATCCACCACATCATCATCCACCACATCATCATCCACCACATCATCATCCACCAAATCATCATCCACCACATCATCATCCACCACATCATCATCCACCACATCATCATCCACCACATCATCATCAACCACATCATCATCCACCACACCATCATCCACATCATCATCCACCACACCATCATCCACCACACCATCATCCACCACATCATCCACCACACCATCATCCACCAAATCATCATCCATCACATCATCAACCACATCATCATCCACAACATCATCATCTACCACATCATCATCCACCACATCATCATTACATCATCCATCACATCATCAACCACATCATCATCAACCACATCACCATCATCATCATCATCATCCACCACATCATCATCCACCACCACTAAATCATCATCTACCACATAATCATCATCCACCACATCATCATCATCCACCATCACATCATCATCATCACCCACCACACCATCATCATCATCCACCACATTATTATCATCATCCACCACATCATCATCATCATCATCATCCACCCACATCATCATTATCAACATCATCATCCACCACCACATCATCATCCACCACATCATCATCATAATCCACCACATCATCATCATCCACCACATCATCATCCACCACATCATCATCCACCACATCATCAACCACCACATCATCATCCACCCACATCATCATTATCAACATCATCATCCACCACCACATCATCATCCACCACCACATCATCATCCACCACATCATCATCATCCACCACATCATCTTCCACCACATCATCATCTACCACAGCATCATCCACCACATCATCTACATCATCATCCACCACACCATCATCATAATCCACCACATCATCATCATCATCATCCACATCATCATCATCATCATCATCCACCCACATCATCATCATCCACCACATCATCATCCACCACATCATCATCCACCACATCATCAACCACCACTAAATCATCTTCCACCACATCATCATCCACCACATCATCATCCACCACATCATCATCCACCACATCATCATCCACCACATCTTCGACCACCACTTAATCATTATTCACCACAACATCATCTTCATCCACCACATCATCATCATCCACCACATTATCATCATCATCCTCCACAAACACATCATCATCTTTATCCTACACATCATACAATTTCTTCTCATCTTCATCTTCATTCCCAACATCATCTTTCTTCTTCACCCTCATAATAATCCACTTCATCCTCATCATACACAACATCATCCTCATTCTCACCATTTTGTTATTTCTCATCCTCATCATCTTCATTCTAAACATCATCTTTCTTCTTCAACCTCATACTTATCCACTTCATCCTCATCAAAAACTCATCCTAATAATTCACATCCTCATCATCTACATCATCTACATCATCATCCACCACATCATCATTACATCATCATACACCACACCATCATCCACCACATCATCATCATCCACCACATCATCATCATCCACCACATCATCATCCACCACACCATCATCATCCACCACACCATCATCATCCACCACACCATCATCCACCACATCATCATCCACCACACCATCATCCACCACATCATCATCCACCACACCATCATCATCCACCACACCATCATCATCCACCACATCATCATCCACCACACCATCATCCACCACACCATCATCCACCACATCATCATCCACCAAATCATCATCCACCACATCATCATCCACCACATCATCATCCACCACACCATCATCATCCACCACATCATCATCCACCACACCATCATCATCCACCACACCATCATCCACCACACCATCATCCACCACATCATCATCCACCAAATCATCATCCACCAAATCATCATCCACCACATCATCATCCACCACATCATCATCCACCACATCATCATCCACCACATCATCATCCACCAAATCATCATCCACCACATCATCATCCACCACATCATCATCCACCACATCATCATCCACCACATCATCATCAACCACATCATCATCCACCACACCATCATCCACATCATCATCCACCACACCATCATCCACCACACCATCATCCACCACATCATCCACCACACCATCATCCACCAAATCATCATCCATCACATCATCAACCACATCATCATCCACCACATCATCTGCATCCACCACATCATAATATCCATCCACCACTCCATCATCATCATCATCATCATCATCATCATTATCAACATCATCATCATCATCATCATCCACCACTTCATCATCATCCACCACATCAGCATCCACCACATCATCGTCATCATCCACCACATATCATCATCATCCACCATATCATCATCATCCACCACCACATGCTATATCGTCCCACCATACGTAACAAAAATGTTGACTCCAAGTGCAAGAGCCAATGCTACAACACTCTCCTGACCAGCATACACTCCATTCCTTGACAATCTATCAATTTCCTGGAGCCTATGTTGGCGAGGATCTGTTGCTGTATTGTCTGGACGGAAAAGTCCTGAAACAACTCCAAATGATCTCTCATAAACTCTGTTGCAGTTGCACGTAGGTCTGCATACGATTCTTCATCTCCTAAAAGAACTAAACTAATGGCCCTAAACAAACAATTTCTATCTCCCAACACTCGTCGTCTGGTCAGTCCAAAGTCTTGTAGGTACCGGTCCTGGTTCGCGATCTCCACCAATCTTGTCTCTGCACTTGTTCTGGTAACTATCTATGAAAAAGTAAAACTCCCATTTTGATGCATTTAGCGTGCTTCATTGAATTTGCCTTTTGTCCAGTTGGAATTGATATTGTAGTTCAATACTTTGAATACTTTCAATATTTGTATATATAATATAAATGTAATTTTTTTGTGTGTGTAGATTTGATCTAAGCTGACCTACATTTAAAATTACAGGTCATGATTTATAAATTAGGTAGTATCAGCAGATTATCTTTATGTAATTATGTCGTTGTAATTATAAACCTTCAAAATTTGTACAATGACTGTATTGTAATATATACATTTAAATATTTTTTTCTATATGATATGTATTCAACAAGAGGCCCAGAGGGCCTGTATCGCTCACCTGGATACAATGGTATCTAAGTAATCATGATAAAATATTTTCTTTTTGGCTCGCCCCTCAGCCCCCTAAGGGGTCAGTCCCACCATTAGTACAATTTTGAATGTTGAGCAGCTAGGGATGCTTCCTGCCAAATAAGGCTGATTTCTAATCAATGGTTATGGAGAAGAAGTCGATTAAACCAATATAGCTATAGCTAAATAACCCTTTTTGGCCCCGCCTCTCAGCTCCCTAGGGGGTCAGTCCCACCACTAGTACAACTTTGAATTCTGAGCACCTAGGGATGGTTCGATTCCTACCAAATAAGGTTGAATTCCAATCATTGGTTATGGAGAAGTCGCGAAAACCAATATAGCTAAATAACCCTTTTTGGCCCCGCCCCTCAGCCCCCTAGGGCATCAGTCCCACCATGAGTACAATTTTGAATCCTGGGCACCTAAGCATGCTTCCTGCCAAATAAGGTTGATTACCAATCAGTGGTTATGAAGAAAAAGTTGCTAATATCAATATAGCTAAATACTTTTTTTATGGCCCCCACCCCTCAGCCCCCAAGGGGGTCAGTCCCACCATGCGTACAATTTTGAATCCTGAGCACCTAGGGATACTTTCTGCCAAATAAGGCTGATTTCCAATCAGTGGTTATGAAAAAGAAGTCGCTAATATAAATATAGGTAAATAATTTTTCATGGCCCCAATCCCTCAGCCCCCTAGGGGATCAGTCCCACCATGAGTACAATTTTGAATCCTAAGCACCTAGGGATACTTTCTGCCATATAAGGCTGATTTCCAATCGGTGGTTATGGAGAAGAAGTCGCTTAAACCAGTATAGCTAAATAACCCTTTTTGGCCCCGCCCCTCAGCCCCCTAGGGGATCAGTCCCACCATTAGTACAATTTTGAATCCTGGGCACCTAAGCATGCTTCCTGCCAAATAAGGCTGATTTCCAATCAGTGGTTATGAAGAAGAAGTCGCTAATATCAATATAGGTAAATAATTTTTTATAGCCCCACCCCTCAGTCCCCTAGGGGGTCAGTCCCACCACGAGTACAGTTTTGGATCCTAAGCACCTAGGGATACTTTCTGCCAAATATGGCTGATTTCCAATCAGTGGTTATGGAGAAGAAGTCGCTTAAACCAATATAGCTAAATAACCCTTTTTGGCCCCGCCCCTCAGCCCCCTAGGGGGTCAGTCCCACCATGAGTACAATTTTGAATCCTGGGCACCCAAGGATGCTTCCTGCCAAATTAGGTTGATTTCCTATCAGTGGTTATGGAGGAGAAATCGTTTAAAGAAATTATTGACGGACGGATGGACGGATGACGCCACGGTATGGCATAAGCTCACCTCGGTCCTTCGGACCAGGTGAGCTAATAACTGTAATGTATAAAATGTGCACATGGTCTAAACACAGGATTATTACCTAATTGTCTTTGGATAAAAAAAAAATAAGACCAAATATGAAACTTCAAACTGAAATGTAAACTTTGCAAATTCATTATTTATAAACATAATGAGAGAATCCTTTTCAATGTTGTTCATTTCCAGCAAAAATGAATTGAAAGGAGCTTAGTGTTGAATATTTCTAAGAACACAACCAATTCAAAATAACAAGAAATGACTAATATATATTGTGTCAATATGCACAAAGTCTTTGTGCATATACACAAATACATGTAGAATTTCTTCAATACAGTAGTCAAAGTATTTATTAATGAGTCAATAATGACACCATAACATTCAACTGTAAAAACTAATAGATAAACATGTATATTTACTGCATTATTCTCTCCAACAGTTGGCACGTCCTGTGATAATGTTTCAGTTAATTTAGATTAAAAATAATACACTTTCATTTGTTAAAATAACATTTCCTGGCTGTATTTTATGTAATATTAAAATTATATTACTTGATGCTGATCTTTTGAAGATTTTTGTTAAATTCAATATACAAAGTTAACAAACATACTTTAAAATAGATGTTTACTGAAGGGAAAGTGAAATTGTAATGAACTACCAGCTGTGGCAGTTACCAACTTACACTGAATGAAGATTAATCCATGGCAGATTTGAATTAATTGATACAATGTATATAAAGTGTAATGTTAAACACAACACACTTTCATTTCTCAATTCTAACATAATGAACGATTTGCCTCCAAATAGCTTGTTTTGTGATCATAATTATCTCCCTTGTATTGCATAATGAAACACAACGCAAGACAAAGCCGGAGTATTAATGACTTCATTATATTTCTGAGTTGATATGAACTCTGTGTGTTTTATTGCAGCAATACATGCATTTATATAGTATGCAAAGTATAAAATGTATGGCAAATCAAATTAACTGAAAAACAGTTCATGCATGTGTATACTGTTAATTATTTTCAATGTCTGATATGTCATTGTCAGCAATTGCAACAAGTAATTTTTCCAATTGACAATTTCATTGTATTAATCTTGCAGCTGAAAACAAACTTTGAATGGTGTGAATTAATTTCTTACCAAGATAACACGTTCAGAAGTATTCCTCTCAAGAACAGGGGTACTGATGTTGGTTGGTTCAACAAAGGTAGATCAGTCCTCAGATGATCAATGCTCGACAAACACTAAATATTTCAGAATGCTTTTTTTGATTATTTAATTCTGTGAAATGTCCAATCAGTAATATTTTCAACTTTGAAAATTGAAATTAGTACAACTTACAATACCAGGTCTCAACTCTTACTCCACTCACAACCAGTTTCATGTCTTAAAATTATTTGGAAGGTCTGTGACCCTAGGTTGTAACATCCATTTATTGTCAACATTTTTATAAAAAAAAATAGGTAATGAAGAATCATATATTTTGCAATATTTTAGATTCTACCGAGTCGATATAACACCATATTAATCTCATCAAAGGTCCTTAATTTTTATATTAGATGTGAAACTTGTTTGCAAAAGACTTAATTGAATTATATCTATCTTAATTGATAAAGCATGAAATTTACAGAGGAGTACTGTGACATCACATTAAACGCAATATTGATTCTCTGTTTTTAAAAGTAGAAACATCAAGTCAATATCACAAAATATTGCACGTGACCATGGAAGTTTTAGCCAATAAGAAAGTGTAAAACCGAGATATAATAATACATGTCATTATCTAATAGAACTGTTGATCTGGTTAAATTTAAATTTACTTGCAAACAATTTTACATTAATATTGTGATACTGATATCTCCCTACGAAATATACTGTTTTCAATGTTTGTTCAAATAAATTCTTCATTGCTCCTGATGTGTACTTTTGTCAATAAAAAGTGTTTGAATTATCATAATTGTTTTTGTTGCTTATTGTGTGGCAGAAATACAATCTACAGACCATAGGGTTATGGCCACCTTTTAGCTTTGAGTAGAGATAGTTGTACTTTAGTTCAATGGCATTGCCTGTGTTGGAACCTAGATAATTAAAATTGTTTTGGAAACGTTGTAATTACCCTGGCATAGATATGATCATTCATCATAGGCCAAACGGTGGCAGGAAGTCCTCCAAGGAAGATGAGCAACTGAAATAAACAAGGTAAGTCGGTACAACACAATAAAAATATTACAAAGCAGTGATCTTTCTCCAACCGGTTATAATATTTATAAACACTTTTACAGACGATCTGATCAGAAAATAATAAGCCTAAGTCTATGGCAAGCCGATTGTGTTTTTACCTATTGAAATGAAGATATCTCTATTTAATTAAAGATATCTCTATTTAAAATGAAGATATCTCTATTTAATTAAAGTTATCTGTAATTTAAATAAAGATATCTCTATTTAAATTAAGATATGTCTAAGTTAAATACAGATATCTCTATTTTTACTGAAAATAAAGATATCTTCTTTTAAATTACAGATATCTCTATTTCAAATACATATATCTCTATTTGAAATACAGATGTCTTTAATTGTAATTGAGATATCTTTATTGGAAATGGAGATATCTTTAATTCTTGTCCAATTAAAGATATCTTTATTTAAAATAGAGATATCTCTATTAGAATTAAAGATATCCCTATTTTAAATTAGAGATATCTGTATTTGAATTAAAGATATCTCTATTTGAAATACAGATGTCTTTATTTACAATGAAATGCAGATATCTCTAATTGAAATAAAGATATCTTTAATTGAATTAGAGATATCTCTATTTGTTGTGTTATTAGAGATATCTGTATTTTAAATACAGATATCTCTATTTTAAATAGAGATATCTCTAATTCAAATACATATATCTCTAATTCAATTAAAGATATCTCTAATTCAATTAAAGATATCTCTAGACTATTTGAATTAAAGATATCTTTATTTCAATTAGAGATATTTGCATTTCATTGTAAATAAAGACATCTGTATTTCAAATAGAGATATCTTTAATTCAAATACAGATATCTCTAATTTAAAATAGGGATATCTTTATTTCTAATAGAGATATCTCTATTTTAAATAAAGATATCTTTAATTGGACAAGAATTAAAGATATCTCCATTTCCAATAAAGATATCTCAATTACAACTAAAGATATCTGTAATTCAAATAGAGATATATGTATTTGAAATAGAGATATCTGTAATTTAAAAGAAGATATCTTTATTTTCAGTAAAAATAGAGATATCTGTATTTAACTTAGACATATCTTAATTTAAATAGAGATATCTTTATTTAAATTACAGATAACTTTAATTTAATAGAGATATCTTCATTTCAATAGGTAAAAACACAAACGGCTTGCCATAGACTTAGGCTAATTATTTTCTGATCAGATCGTCTGTAAAAGTGTTTATAAATATTACAACAGGTTGGAGAAAGATCACTGCTTTGTAATATTTTTATTTATTTTTTATTAAACCCAAACGGCTTGCCATATAAGTCTAATATATGAAATAGTTAGTGCCGTTAAGTTGATGATTTTACCAGGGACGTATATGTCCCTGATTTTACGCTCATTGTTAATCAAATAGCCTATTGATTGTTGCAAACGAAAACTGCATTTTTGTTATTGAAGTGAATGCTTAAATGCACGCATTCTAAAAGAATATGGTTATTGGTTATAACATGCATGAGCAATAATTTCATAATTCATAAATGTTTGCATGGAGACATTTGTTGAGGCACGGGATTATCCAAGTGCGGATCCGGAGGAGGGGGGCATTTAGCAAGGCCGGGCAGTTTCATCTTGCCATGTTCAATACATATTTCCACAATAGAACGGGAAATTCAGATTAGAATCTAAATACGTTACCACTGTTATCACAAAATTAATTTGTAGCATCTCCATCGCTGGCTCATAATGCAAGTGACTGAATTTTCAAAACGGAATAATTTAAAGAAAATGGCGGGGTTTTAATCTGGCTACTTCGGATATGAATAAATTTTGTCATGCACACTTTGACGTTAAAAAAAATACGAAACTAATTTTCAAATATATGCATTCAATGATCATGCAGAGGTGCAAATTGCCACATTCGTTTGCACTAAGTAAGGGCAATAACTCTTCAAATAAGCTGAGGATCATAATATATCATATTCCTGCACAGCTACTTACATATGTATATATAAACTTTATTTATTTTTGCAACAATTATGAAACAAGCAATATAACTTATATTAATCACTCTTGTTGGCCCGGATGTTAGCGCGTGAGGGGTCTTATTGTGGGAGGAAACCGGAGTACCCGGAGAAAACCCACGTGGTCGGGCAGGTGACCTCGTACCTTTTCACGTCCGATCGGGGAATCGAACCCCGGCCGCCTTGGTGAAAGGCAAGTGCGCTATCCACTGCACCGCCCGACCACTACTTACATATGACCGCCTCTGAAGAAAGTTAACCCAAAAATGTTGATTGTCCCAAGGGATTTATTATATAATTGGAATATAAAGGATTATATTGTCAATCTAATTCAAATTAGATTTGATATTTAGATACATCGTTAATTATATCAATTCCCATTTGCCGGGGTTCTGTTGTGTTGAAGATCTTCCACATGAGTAAAATCGTCAGCTGGAGTATCAAACTGGGAGGGACATGAAGATCTAATGCAGATTAGACTATAGAGGGAACAAGTGGACGTATATTATATGTTCCATCTTTACCTGCATTTTTTGAAATGCAAGGGATCCATCTTAATATATCTTTTTTCCTTACTTGCCATCATGTTGATTTTACCAGGAAACTAGCTACATAAATACATGTAGTCTGTAGATATCATTGATGAAGCTAGATCAGATGTAATAAGTGTTATATGGGAAGGATTTAAAGTTGGGTATAGTTCGAATTCTGTAATCTTCAAATGACAGGTATTACCTATCCCTCCGTTTGGTTTTCACTTTTTCCTTAAGCTGCAGACAATGGAACTAAAAACACTTTTATCTATTTTTTTTCTAGTTTTGAGATCTCCCCATCTGCTCCGACTACCAATTCTAAGGAAGTGTCGACATTTTAGTGTGCCCAGAGTCTCTGGTGTGCCCTTGCATTTAATGGTAATGAGTATAGGTCTCGCTAGGTATAAAAAAGCACATTACCTTGTACTTATTACCACGGACTTAGTCTGTACATGTGTTATTACCAAGGTAGTGCAACACTAAAATGTCGATACTTCCTTAGATATGACTGCTGGAAGAGATTTTAACTAGGGGAACATATCAAAACCAATTAAAGAAAAAAAAAGAGAGAAAAAAAAAATTTAAATCTAAATTCAAAGACTTACAAAATGTACATGTAGCTTCATACTGTTAGCTTCAAATGAATAAAATATAAAGCTAAACTAAAGCCTTTGATTTTTCAATGCTTAATTCTCGTGTTGCATACAGTACATAAAACAATATATGCATCAATATCAGAACCCTTGAATTTCAAACATGACATCTATGATGAATGTAAATATGATTGCCTTCAGAGTTCTGAAGTAAATCTTGCAATGGCCCAATGAAAAATAAAACAAACAAAGGAGAAACAATGCAATAATGTTTATCTAACAAAGTACTTCGTAAACAAATACAGGTCAGCACCAAAATGTATAAAATATAAAAATAAATAGTTTCAAAAAATTTAAGAAAACATATTGTGGTCTGGGTTTAAAATGAGTTCTTTGAAGAATTATTTTAAAATTATTTTCTGTCTGAATTGATTGGTTGACCAAATTTGTAAATACCTATCAATTTTTTTTTCTACAATTTACAAAAAATGAACCTTTACAAAACATAATAATTTATAAATCTTCAACTTTGTTCTGCCACTTACTTAGATTACATTTACAATACATAATGTAACAAAATCGTAAATTTTACTTGTAAAACTGTTGCCAGGCATTCTTCGACCTGGGAATTGGTTGTGCGAAAATAGTGCAAGAAATTGTAATATTCGAATAAACAAAATAATAAATATATACAAAACTGTATATGATAAAATTTGATTGTTTGATTTATACTCTAATATAACCGAAAAAATATCCCGACTCATCCCTTTTTGCCTATAATTAAACTAACCTTGCTGAGTCGTTCGTAAATTCAGGGATGTAGACATACATCCCTGGTAAATTAAATTGGTGGTCTGTCTAAATATTAACGATTCGAAAGCCCTCGGCTGCATTCCCAGAGAATCTGTCTTCTAAGGTACTAACAGCTGAAATTTGAATGAGTTTAAAGTTAGGAACTTTAAATAGCCTGTCTCCCAATCAGATCTATCTCATCATGAAAGGGTCAGACCCTAGAAAAAAAAGATAAAAAGCAAAGGTCGAAAAAAAATAATTTACATAATACAAAATTTAGACCATTAACAATTTTTGCATATTTTGCACAAACGAAAATTAACATGACCTGACTCATATAGGTCATGATACATAAGGATACAAGTTCATCACAATGACAAATATGTACCGGATATATATATAGTTTTTTTAAATTGGAAAATTAGTTTTAAGGTCTGAAAGTATAGGTCAATCAGTAATAGTTGAAGGTTCATTTCCACATCAAATTCACTCAAATTTGTTTTCAGGAACTCATCTTAAATCCAGACAGCTAAGAAAATTAGTATCATGTTCTTCAGACATTACTATTAAGTTAATAGAAATATTTCAAATAAAAATTATGGACTAGTATTTTCATAAAGTACATGTACACCCATGTGCATCATTATATGACTGCATGCAAATTGTTATAAAATATATCTCAATATTAAAGTAAATATTTCAATAAATACATAAAAAATAAATCTAAATGTTAAAAAAAACAACCTTAACAGATGGATAAATATTTGAAATATCATGAAAAATATATAAACAATATATAGTTTATCACAAAAATCCATGTAAATAAATACAGTTTATCACAGATAGCCATATTATTGAGCTCTTCCTAAATTATCATTTTCATTTCAGTGAGTTTTTTACCCATCTGTCTTGTAGCTAATGAGGAACTCTATAACAATCAGAATGATTCTTATGTATATGATTTCAATAACATCTCAAAATTTGGCTTTGTTCAAACTTTCCACCTTCTAAGTTCCTCACTTCATTATCTTGCTGTTTTAGGAAAAAAATTGTATCATTTTTAATATCTTTGATTAATGATAAAGATTCCGTTTAGTAATAATTTTTGCTTTTGAAAAATTATATAAGCTGGTACCCATGAAAAATTATTTTTGAAATCACATTGTGAATTTTAGCTCCATATCTGATTTCTTTTTTCACAACAATTCTTTAATTATTGTATACTTTGGCTTTTGACTGCTTTCTTCAAAATAAAGTTGGAATTATTCTATTTTTCAGTTATAAATGTTCGGTACAGTTTGTTATCATCCAGTGTTTCAGTTAGATTTGACCGGTAGAAACGACATAATTATTCTGTGTTGGATGACTTGGGACTCCATCGGTGATCATTTTTTCGATGATCTCATCAATTTCTCAGTCCATTACATTTCCTCCAAAATGTCCTCCAGTTTCTTCAGTACTGCGCGACAGCTGGATCTGTCATCTGGATCGTCCTCGGTGCACATCTGAGCGACAAGATCTAATTCCACAATTCCAATGGTCTCCGAGATCTCGTTCACCATATACCCAACTGCGTAGAGGTCAGAGGCCGGAGAGGAGAAGGTGCCGAGGCGAACTTCTGGGGCATGATTTTCACAGTGCTCCATGTAGGTCGGATCATCTGAGAAGCGGTGACCTCTTCGGAATGTGGCTAGACCCATGTCAATGAATCTGACAGAACAAAATGAGATAAAGGATCACCGTAAGATAATAATAGCACAAGGGGTTAACTCTTTAAATAAATGTTCAAGTTATTTCTAGCTATAATGTATTCGTACAAAGAAGTGCAGTTGTTTTGCTTAAAGCTGTATATATATGTCTGTTTGAAATATCTCTACAAAAATGTCTTCGTTAAATGTTTTGAAATTATGCCATAATGGTGAGACAAAAGAAAAACTGCCTTTATATCAGAGATTTATAATCCCAAACTTAATTACAAATACAAAACAATACTTAATTAACAAGGAAAATGAACCACATCACACTTGATTGACCTTTCTTTGACCTCTGATGGATATTTAACGAAATGAGCTATCCACATTGTTTTAACAGACTATAGAACATGTTTGGGATGAAACATTATTACATACCTGACGCTGTTTGACATGTCCACACATTGGTAGTCGATCAAAACATTATCAGTCTTAATGTCGTTCAGCAAGACTTGTTTCTCATGGATCACTTTCAGTCCCCAGAATAGCTGGTAGACTGTAGCAACCCACCTTCTATCGGTAAATGACCGCAACAGGCGATCGTTTAGCAGGTGCTTCAGTGTATAGCCTTTAGCGAAACATTCTTGTACAAGGGAGACGGCCGCAGATACGAAAGGAGATACCATGAGTCCAAAACATTGTGGCACAAACTTTGTGGACTGCAGATAAAGCATCAGTTTGGCCTCTTGGTGGATATCGTACAAAGAAGTGCAGTCGTTTTCAAACTCTTTGACGCACAGGTCCATTGCTATGTTGCAGTGTTTGGCGAAGTACACACATCCGAATCCTCCCCTCCCGAGAATTACACCATCGCTCTCCGTCTGTCTGTAGGTCACATGGTGACTTTCTACCACAGGGATCTTGATGTCATCTAGTGTGGCCGGAACATCTCTGGACGGCTTGTAACCATACAGAGGGAAAGGTGAATATGGTGACAAGTATCTCTCAAGTTGACCTTCATATGGTACGTCCTTGTGGAATCTACAAAAACAATGGTTTTATCCAAGTGAATAAAATCAACATTTATAACTCAGCATTACAGAGTAACGTTGCATCTGATAATTTAGTTGGCCCCAAACAGACCATCATTCATATATTTATGGCTACACAAATAATTCTTTTATCTTTATTTAATATCAACATAATTGATTATTCACATTGATGATTATTATACATTCAATTAGATAAAGGAATATCTAATGCATGAGGAAAGAGATCAAGTACAAAATATCATTATCAAAGAAATTAAAATGCAGTGATAATTAATGCATTGAAAAATTTTCCTGCCATTGACCCCTCAAAACTAAAATTGGTCTCACAATGTTGCAATTTTTGTTAAAAGGATTTTACATTGAATGTCACCTCTTGATTTTTAAATAAATTTACTAAAATTTGCTGAAAATGACCCACTGGTCCCAAATTCTAGGATTTTCCCTTCATAAAGTTTATTTCTTTAAAACATGTAGGACAGCTGGAGTGCCACTTTAAGTACATTATGCATTACGATAAGATGAACTTGTTCTTGAATAACAAATCAATATATAGGTCAGTTAGGTCATTGTGACCTTCTTGCAGTCTGCACTCCCCATCCTGAAATGTTCCATCTGGTTACTCCAAGTTAAAGAAGACAAAAGAATTACAGTCCCCAGTCAAATGTGACTGCATCACAATGGTTATTCTATAACCCCAGTATGAAGTTCCAGTTAGAAGTAGTCAAGGAAATAGAGCCGGAACAAAGGTCAAAGGTTTTCTTTGGTGTTGGTCAAAGGTCAAAATATACTAGTAGGTCAGAGTGACCTATATTTGATACATGAAACACTGCCTCATAAAGGTGAACCAATAATTTGCCCCATGTATGAAGTTCCAGTAAAAATTAGTGTCGGAAATATACATAGCTTGGGTAGTCCTTTTTCTTTGATGTAGGTCAATGGTCAAAATGAAGGTCAGAGTGACCTACTTTTAAAACATGACACACTGCTTCACCAAGTTGAGTTCCAGTGAAAACAATTGTAAGAAATAGAGCCTGGACGAAATAGCGGGAGGATGAAACACGGATAGACACTATGCAAAATTATAGTACTTGGGGACTGATAATGATGTAGCATCCTTGACAACCTTCTCAAAGAGGAAGGTTATTTGGGAGTGTAAAGCTATAGTCCTAGAGGAATTCCAGCAACTGGTGGGCAACTATAATTAGTGTAATTAGATCCAATTAACATTTAGTGTTTACATGCCTCACAGTATGCATGTAACATGTAAAGTATGTTGATCATGAAATAGTGAATAGTATTTTTTAAAAGCATTTAAAGATTACATACTTCATTGAATATCCTTGTGACATTCTCTTTGTCATCTCTATCATATTGCGGGTAGTTTTTGGAATGGCCCCTGCTGTAGCCCCTTGCAGCATCTGGCTGTCCCCACTACTATCAGATTTTGGGGAAGGCTGGTAGTATATAGCCCCTCCTGTAGCCCCCTGCAGCATCTGGCTGTCCCTGCTACTATCAGATTTTGGGGAAGGCTGGTAGTATATGACCCCTCCTGTAGCCCCCTGCAGCATCTGGCTGTCCCTGCTACTATCAGATTTTGGGGAAGGCTGGTAGTATATGACCCCTGCTGTAGCTCCCTGCAGCATCTGGCTGTCCCCGCTACTATCAGATTTTGGGGAAGGCTGGTAGTATATGACCCCTGCTGTAGCTCCCTGCAGCATCTGGCTGTCCCTGCTACTATCAGATTTTGGGGAAGGCTGGTAGTATATGGCCCCTCCTGTAGCTCCCTGCAGCATCTGGCTGTCCCTGCTACTATCAGATTTTGGGGAAGGCTGGTAGTATATGGCCCCTCCTGTAGCTCCCTGCAGCATCTGGCTGTCCCTGCTACTATCAGATTTTGGGGAAGGCTGGTAGTATATGGCCCCTCCTGTAGCCCCCTGCAGCATCTGGCTGTCCCCGCTACTATCAGATTTTGGGGAAGGCTGGTAGTATATAGCCCCTCCTGTAGCCCCCTGCAGCATCTGGCTGTCACTGCTACTATCAGATTTTGGGGAAGGCTGGTGGTATATGGCCCCTCCTGTAGCTCCCTGTAGCATCTGGCTGTCACTGCTACTATCAGACTTTGGAGAAAGCTGGTGTTCTCCAACTTCTTGTGTCTCTACACTACAGTCACTTTGGGAGGCTATCAAATCATCATACTCACTGAAAATCAAATTTACAAAAGCTTTATATATGTAAGTTAATCAAATTTTATAATCTGATACATACACTAATGTAACAGTAGAATAAAACGAGTTTCAAGTTTTACAGCAAATTATTTTACAAGAACTCCACAGAAATGGAAGTGCCGCCTATGTGGCCAACTAGAGAAATATGATCCAGACAGGTGCACTTTTAATTAAGAATGTTAATTATGTAAAAATTTCCACAGGAAATTTCCACAGGAGTTAGACAAGGCTCTCAAGTTTAGATCATACTGTTTTTGTGAAACTTAAAATTCTCAAAGAGAATGAGGCCAAGTCATAAGTGGACCTGCATTTTGTCATTATACAACCTCATATCAAACAACAGTTCAATAAAATATTCATCTGTTAAAGAGTAAATGAGCAGAAACAAACAATGACGGAATGAGGATATTGCTGAATGAATTAAGGTGGGTCCATACTCCATACTACTGAATATATTAATGACAGCAAATACAAGAGCAATACTATAATCCAAACCATTTCTTGGCAGAGACACAATAAGCAGTAATTAATCATTAAGGCCAAAGGGAACTCAAACTATTGTATGGAAATTTTTGTTTGGACATAGACTTTATCTATAGAAACCTTGTTCTTGAACTTCAAATCTAAAGAGTAATTTAAAGTAAAAACTTTCAGTTGATGGACCAATGAGATATCAAGTTATTGTGCATAAAACTTTGTTAAGACATGGGTCCTATTTATAGAAACAGTGACCTTTATCTTTGAGCTATAAAATATACAGCTGGAAGTATGGTCCAACTGCCAAAAGAGTTGAACACAATACATTTTCAGCATACAAACATAGGGAGATGTTACCAAGGTGGCATAGGACAAATAGTTATAGTACCTAATAAGGAAGATTCCAGCAAATTCCTTAGAATTGAAATGATAAATGTACAATATGTTACACATTCGACGTATTGCCCCATACATGTAAGTGATTTTAGTAATTATTAATCATCATTTAGCTAATCTACACAAAATATCAGCACAAGTTCAAATGGACTATCTAGCAGTCTTACCTGGTGTTTAACTGAACACACCTCATCAGAAACCCATGTAATGCAATAGCTTCTTCTGCAGTCAGCTTTATGACCATACCATCATCCAGGGATACTTGATACTTCTTTGTTTTCAAGTTCATCTGTAATGTTTAAAAAAATATATATTCCTCCATTATCTTTAATGAAACATCCACATGCAGCTTCATGTATGATATTTTAGAAATGAAAACAAAAGTGAAAAACTCGTTCAACAAAACATTTGTATTTCTTTGAATTTTTAGTTCACCGGACTAAAGGTCATCAAGGTTACTCCTGTAACATATAGAGGCCGCCAGTCAGCCTTTTTCTCTATAGGAAATGATTATGCAGACTGTGACTTTATGATTACACTGATTATACTGATTACATGATTACACTTTTGGTAAATTATGGCGCATCAACACAAAGGATTCTGTGAGGTGAGACATACTATATTATATTGGTTGGCCAGGGAGATAACAACTTTTATTTCAATGATGTAAATAAATATATGATATAAATGTGATAAATCCTGTTACATACCTTAATTGTATTATAATCATCATAAGACAATGGAACATCTGTTTGTGTTCCAAAGTCAGCTGTTGTCTCGGTCATTGGCCTCATCTGAAATGTTACAAGTTTACCAGGTAAAATTTTATATACATATCATGATATGTAGCTTATATATAAGAGTAAAAGATGTGCTAAAAGCATCAACTGTAGTAGGGAATTTCCCTTTAGTACAGCAGCAGAGCGTCCGGCTGAAGAGTCCAGGTCACAGGTTCAAGCCCAGGCGACAGCACTGTTTTTATTACTGTTCATTGTCCTGGTACAAACTGAACACTTGGCATGGCGTTTAAGATCCTGGGTTAGTGTTTGAATAAATAGGGAATGGGGAAAAGTGTATAAGATGTACATTGATTAGGTTGCCTTGTAAGCATCAGCTGCAGGGAATTCCCTTTAGCTCAGCGGTAGAGCATTGTACTGGAGTCACACTAACAGTTGCAGATTCAAGTACCAATGACAACATTATCTTTATCACTAGTTTTCGTTTTATTGCACAAGAACCTGATAATCTAAAATCTGATCAGTTAATGGGACTATAATTATAGTAAAAATCACTATTAAAAAAAGGTTATTAAAATTGTCATTTTCAGAAAACATACCACAAAACTTACACTTTCTATTGATAATCACTTAAAATTAAAAGTGTGCTTATATATTTGATAAATACATGAAATTTGTATATTGCTAGATATCAGTCAAGCTTTGTCAGAACTTGGGCAATATAAAGAGGGTTCCAACTTCCATTGATTAAATACCCTGCCTTACAGTATTAAATTATCTTTTTCAAATAAATACCTTCTGATAGATGTTTTGCTTCAGGGATGATGGTACATCACATGTTCCCATCCCAAGACCAAGGTCTGTGAGACAATTTTGTCTGTTTTTTTCCATCACCAGGTCCTCATAAAGACCCTTCCCTTGTTTTGACACATATCTTAACCCGACATTGTCACTTCTCTGTCTTCCGTTTGCAGTATACACAGAATATAGCTCATCTCCTAATCCAACAAAAATGTCACCATCAAGACATTTGTTGTACGTGGCAATGAGTTTTTCAAAGACATCGTTTCTCCTTTGCAGCTGAAACCGCTAAAAAATAAAAACGCAAAAATGTAGACCTAGGCCTACCACTTTTGATAATAATTATATGCTGCATTTACGCAGTTAGTAGATTCAAGATTCTTTAATAGACTTTATAAGACAAAAGTTGAAACAGTATCATATCATTTATAAAAATTCGATTAGTGTGGCCTTACACATTTTGAAACGCTTGTGATGATATCCGGTTAGATTCCAGGCCTTATTCTTTCTAAGTATATTATATTTCCATTTTCATCAACAAAAGAGCAGCAGAATCTGCCATATTGTTTACCACAACATTTATAATCTGTCATTACACTTGCATCAAAAACAGTTGTTACTCACCTGCCAAGTTGTTAGGAAAAACTCCGCCATTTCTGTCGCTGTCGTCGTTGCTATGGAGTCGCTCGTATCTTAGCGCCAGCTGAACATCAGTCTTTGTCATCTAGACGCTCGTTCTACTAGTAAGCCCGAATCGGAGAGGACAAGAGTATGAATGATACTCTGTCTGAAGCGATATCTAGCGGATAATATAAAAAGTACGGCAAGTAAACCATCCTTTCAATGTTATGCAGCTTTCATTCAATGCGGATTTCGGTCACTATCGTACTGTTCAAAGATTATATTATGTCCATTTCTCTTTATAGAGCCAACGATTCTGGGTTTGTGCCGTCTTTTTCTGCCTAGCAGTTACCGTCTGCCGTCGCATCGGCCACAGTTGTTTCGGTTTCCAATTTAAAAACTTAAACATTCAGTAAGCTAATTTAACGTGTTTGCCGCCACAGTTGTTGGCCATAAGTATTAATATTGTCGCATGTAACATTTAATTTTTCTATGACTTAAGGGTATTTCCACCAATTTTGAAAATGTCAACATGCAATAACAGCTTGAGTGATTCTAATAGATATTTGTTTTGTAAATTTTATACTTGATTTTAGTTTCCAAAACTATGTATGTTTTGTTGTTGGGGTGTTTGAAGGCGAACTGAAATCTGTGAACTGGACTTCTCCTCTGACGTCAATGTTAATTTTACAGAAAATGTGACGTCGCTAATAAGCTCCAAATCAAAAAAGCTCTCAGCGTTAAAATGTTAGATGCTACAATACTTATGGCCAGGTACTGTACACTCACGGGTCAAAAGTTTTTCCGCATTTTTTTTATTATTTTGCTATAGGCCTAATTATATTCTTTGTATTTCCAACAGTTTTTGCGTCAAACAAAAATTAGCATTGTGAATAATTTTGTGTTTCTCCATAAATACACAACAGAAAAATTAAGTTAATATTATGTCAAGAAACTTAGGATATTTCTGTACACAATAACCAAATGTCAAAATCCGCCCATAAGCAACATCAGGAAAATGTACTGAAAAAAGTTGTAAATACAAAAAATAAATATATAAAAGAAACAAAGATGCGAAAAGGCTTTTGACCCGTTAGTGTAGCATATTTTCAGAATGTGAACACACAAGCAGCTAAACCTAAGGTTGGCTTTTTTTTTTCATTATCTTGTTTTGTTCTTATTGCATTCTAAGAAATGATTTCTTTGATACGTTAGAAACTCTTTAGATCTCGATGAGTGAGTAAGCCAAGCGAATTCAACCACAGGGACCTGAGAATTTGTTAAGCTGGTTTTGGACCTAAACTAGGGTGTTTGAGTAATTTTACTTTTGGGAGGGGGTAGATCAATTTTCGATAAAAATGCCCCCTCAATGGTCAGCCTTCATGACCATTGAGGGGTGAAGGGCATTTTTTTTCGAAAATTGATCGAACCCCCATCCTCCAATGAAAAGTGTAAAATTACTCTAAGCACCCTAGTTTAGGTCCAAAACCAGCTGTAACAAATGTTCGTGTCCTTGTGGTCTGACTGACGGCTAAAATACTAAATACTGTGACTTCATTGAAGCGCCAATGATGATGATGATTGTTAAGATGTAAAGATGTTAACTAAAGATGATGTTGTTCTAGTGTGCTTTTTTAAAACAAAAAAAATGGCAAATAGCACCTTCTGGTAATGAAGCCTACAAACTTCCCAGAATTATCTCTCCTTAAACAGTTTTTACTTTGTCGTTTCGTTTCCTTTTTTCAAATCGTCGTTTCAAACTCTATTAAGCTGATGTCATATGTTCAAACATTTTCTTTGGAAGAACAATGGGGATATTGATTTGGGCCAAATCTTCCGTCCGTGTTTTTAGTTTCCGTGAGAAAACTGCCCTAAAATGATCTGACTTCAACAAAATATGGCACACAGTATAACATGTGATCCATGCTTATTTGCGGATGCCAATGTATGTTGTTTATGTCTTTCATATATTTGTGTTTGGCCCATGTACGTATTACGTGTTGTCTTCTATTTATAACCTAGCATATTTACCCACAGGGACCTAAATTAAGGTGTTCAGACTTCAGAGCATGGGTAGATCAATTTTCGATAAAAACGTCCCAGCCCTTCCATGATGTCCCGCTACTCTGTGTTTTATATGTGCAGTTACCTCCCTTTAACTGTACAGTCCATGTGTTAGAGGCAGAAAGTCAGGAAAAGAGGTATGGCATATTTCTCTACGTCGTCATTTATGAAAACAGGAAAAAATAATGAATAAATAATTTCTGGTAGCAAAAATGCGTAGACAATACATATTAAATCACTTGAATACGAATTTTTAAATTTCTGTGATATTAATAATAATAATAGGTAATGTTAAAGGCCCAATATACGTAACTTCAGGATATTTTTGGTGATTCTGAAAAATTATGAAAAAAAATCAAGCTGTTAACCATGAAAAAATAAGCCTAAAACGAAGTAAACCTGAGCGGTAACTAACCAGATACCCTGGACAAAAAAAATCCAAAGAATTGAAAATAATTCAGGTGGGGCCCACTTCAACAACAAACCGAAGGTAAAAGACGGTTCGAAATGGACGCGTGTTTACAAATAGCGTGTTTCAACTGCTGCTGTACCGGCAACAGCGAAAGAATTCATCTTGATTATTGCTGATATCAGTTAATCTTAACTAAATGTGTAAATATAAAAAGCTTTTAGGCTTGATTTTCGCTTCAAGTTTTGCCGAAAGTTACGTATATTGGGCCTTGAATGTAATACACTCTGAACTTCATGAAAGGGTTTCCCAGACTTTAAAAAAATGCTTTAAATTTTTTCCCATCTGGGGACTAACTTTTGAAAAAACTTTTTCATTCCGTAGTCAAATATAATGTCATGAAAAATAAAATCGTATTTAGGAAAAAGTGGTCCTCCTTTGGGAAAGTGCCCAAAATAATGAAAAACGTGGTCGATCAAGTTTCTGTGACTGGTGCTTCGTTGTTCAAAACAGTTCGTATTGCCCGATATCAGCCGAGTGCCAACTGGCATCGTCGGTATAATCACGGATAAGCTACGGATACGACCCGGCATCATTCGTTAGTTAAAGTATTGTTTTTACTACATGTTACAATCTGATTAAAACTAGATCTGAATTCCACTCCGTATAGTCAAGGTCTTTGGTAGTAATCTAATTCCTTGGTACAGTACCTTCGCCAGGCTAGCGAAGACCTGGAAGATGGTACACACGTATTCGAACTTGCACTAGTCACCACAGGGACCTGAGAATTTGTTACAGCTAGTTTTGGACCTAAAATAGAGTGTTAAGAGTAATTTTACACATTTGGGGGGCTAAGATCAATTTTTGATAAAAATGCCCCCCTCAATGGTAAAAAAAGCTATGACCATTGAGGGGGCATTTTTATCGAAAGTTCAGGTTAGGTCCAAAACCAGCTGTTGATTCAGATCTAGTTTTAAGCGAGAAAAGAATAGCTCAGTGCTTCCGGTGTAGAGGAGCATACATTTATCAGTATTTGGTTTGAATATCATATAGTGTAGCATGAGTGTGGTGTATTGATAAATATATGATAAGACGGGAATTCTACCGACAGCACCTGTAACTGAGGTCTGCGCGCAATATGGCAAGCGACGTATACCCCCCCCCCCCCCCCCCGCCACAAGTATAACAATGCGCTTAAAAATAATTATGTCCAAAACAAGCTGTAACAATTATCCAACCCCTGTGCCAGGTATTGTGACGTTAGCACACAATAGACAAACAAATTCTGACGTCATAAACACATTGACGTCATCAATCATTTATCATAGCTACCAAATAACTTGGTCGCTTTTCTTACGATTATCGTTCGATATCAAAGGATGATGAAGACGGAAAGAAGCTACGATAGATACCGATCTCTGATTGGTCAGTTCAATGCCTCCCAGGGACGGACGGTTAAAGACACGTGCTCAGCGGCAGACCAGACGGAGACATTCTGGGGCAAGAACGGCCCCGTCCATTTTCTCAGCACCATTCCTGGTTCTCCAACAGATAAGACTGATTTCCCATCATATGAGTCGTGGGGCCGTGGAAATTCATTGTATCTTCCCGCTACTGACGTAGGAAAAAGTAAGTTTTTTCACATATCTCGTCCATGGTGCATCCTGGCCCAATGTATGGTCTAGTGAACCCTAAAATCTTTGGTCTGGCGAGCCCTACAATGTTTGGTCTGGTTTGCTTAGATTCTATGATTTGGTGAGCCGTAAAATCTATTGTCGAGTGAGTCCTATGATCTACCGTCTAGCGAGCTCTACATTCTATGATCTAGTGAGCTCTACAATCTATAGTCTAGCTATAGTGAGCCCTAAATATATGGTCTAGTGAGCCCTACAGACTATGGTCTAGTGAACCCTACAGACTATGGTCTAGAGAACTCTACAATCTATGGTCTAGTGAGCCCTGCAATCTACGGTCTAGTGAGCCCTACAATGTATTGTCTAGTGAGCCCTACAGACTATGGTCTAGTGAACCCTACAGACTATGGTCTAGAGAACTCTACCATCTATGGTCTAGTGAGCCCTACAATGTATGGTCTAGTGAGCCCTACAGACTATGGTCTAGTGAGCCCTACAATGCATGGTCTAGTGAGCCCTACAATGTATGGTCTAGTGAGCCCTACAATGCATGGTCTAGTGAGCCCTACAGACTATGGTCTAGTGAGCCCTACAGACTATGGTCTAGTGAGCACTACAATCTATGGTCTAGTGAGCACTACAATCTACGGTCTAGTGAGCCCTACAATGCATGGTCTAGTGAGCCCTACAGACTATGGTCTAGTGAGCCCTACAGACTATGGTCTAGTGAGCACTACAATCTATGGTCTAGTGAGCACTACAATCTATGGTCTAGTGAGCCCTACAGACTATGGTCTAGTGAGCACTACAATCTATGGTCTAGTGAGCCCTACAATGTATGGTCTAGTGAGCCCTACAATGTATGGTCTAGTGAGCCATACAGACTATGGTCTAGAGAACTCTACAAGATCTGTTAACAGTAAACTAAATCAACGTAGTTTTACCAACTTTTCTACTGCAAGAAATGCGCAATTAGAATTGATCCAAACATACCTATATCAGACTAAAGATTTCAAACTTGTGGATAAACAGAAAAATGTCCATTTGAAACAATAATAAACTGTCAGCTGTGGTAAGTTATTTTTTCTTAGCGTAGAGTACATATAATGATTTACCAACGTCCAATACTGACTGGAAAATTCGATTCAATTTCAGAAACTTGCCACAAAAAGAAACAAAGGCCTGCTACTGCAAAAACAGCCAAATGTGTGGAAGACTCCGAATCAAACATTACAAGAAATGTCACACTGCAACATTTAAGTAAACAAAACGTCCAAAACCAACTTAGGAGAACACCACTACATCTAAAGGCTGTTTCTCTAGACGGAGGTCTCCCTCCTTTGAAGGAAAGAAAAGACGTCGACATCAATCACGTTGGACGCGGTGACTATTCCATGGAACGCTCAGATGGATTTCCGCCTTGTACAAACTTCGGAAATGGTGACGGAATACATTGGAACGACAAAAGCAGCAAGAACAGCAAATCTAAACAACCATTAATCGTAGAGAACCTGTCCCTTCCGATAATCACAGTCAACCGAGTCTCAATGGCCACGAGAAAGAAAAACGCTAGGAAGAACTGCACGAAACGATAACTTGGTAAATTTAAATTGTCTCGGTAGAACTGTCGACATATTGCTTTTAATTTGTCAATCATGATCAATTTTAATATCCCAAAATCCTGCCTTGTGCAATTTCATGTCTTGTTTTATATTTTCAAAAGCATGATCAAGTTGGAAAATATACAATTGCACATATATATGTCCTTTAAAAATGTAGTTACATGATGTTGAAAGTCGTTTTATTGTATTTTGTATTATTTATTTCAGATCATTCCAAGTTTTCTTCCAGGAAAAGGCGATTCCATGAAGTCGGGCGGTTTGTGATGTTCAACCAATCCTGAAGCGGAAGAATGGACACCAAACATATACGGATGTTAACTGTATCATAAACCGCTAAATGGTTAAAAAGAAACTTGATATTACAAAATGTTTACAAGAGAACAATATGAAACATAAAAATTATCTAATTTTAAACACTCTAGAAAATTCCGATTTATCGTATTTTAAAGATTAGAAAGTTGTCTGATAGTTTATGTAAATTACTCTAATATCTTGGTCGATAAGTGGTGAAGTTTTCACCGAAATCTATATTATATCAAATGAAATCCAGTTTAGATGATCTAAAGCAAAAGCAATTACTATAGACAGGAATGCATCTCTTATATGTAAACCAGACATACACTAACATTCGTGTATTGTATGTTGATACATCCTTAAAATAGCCATGCTTCCTTTTAAATATACATCTCAATAAAAAAAACCTAATAATACCGATCAGCTACCAATCTGGTTGTACCATTTAACAGTCCTTGCTTTCGGGTCTGGTCGGCAATTTTCTGAACAAAATTTGTTCCAGTAACCAAATGTCTTGTACAGTCAGTTTTGCTGTTCCCTTTACGAAGGTTGTTTCATTGACGAGATACGGCTGTCCCCTCTAGTCCGAAGGGTTCTGACTCTCTAGTCCGCTGAGTATTGGGACGGCTGGCGGGTAAGATTCGGACAGTCGGAACCCTTCGGACTTCCCCTCCCGAATAATCATGAATATTCTTACTCAGTGTCCGTTAGATTTTCATTTGAGATAAGACTACGTTTGAAATATCTGAAATATCAAATGTCATTGTGTTATGTCCTTAAACATGTGTACACAAGTGAATAACAGTGTTACAACGTATGTGTATTGGCACGGTATCTACTCGGTGTGTATTAAGAATTTTTCAATAAAATATGAGTTGATTCTTATATTTTGTTTGTTTCTTCTCCGGACTCATAAAAAAAAAAACGCAACGCTAAAAATGCCTCGTTTAAAACCTACAGTAGAATTTTGTGACACAAAGGTTACAGATACAGATTCAACTATAGATCTACATGGTGGCACAATACTGTCTGCAAATCGTAAGAGAACCTCTAAAGAAATGAAGAAGATATATTATATGACGTGATGTAAATGCATTCATTAGGGATGTTGCCAGTATAGGTTAAGTGTGTTTTGGAACGTGTTGTTCTGCCTGCCACGTTATATTCCTACGAAACATAGGGAATTATATCACAACAGGACAGGGAAATGTTAGACATAACGCAAAGTTATTTTGTGAGATTTTTACTCACATTTGATGCGATTCAACAATTTCTTCTCTTTAAGTTTCGTCAGTTTGGGGAAAGTTTTGAACAAATAAAAATGAATTTTTTGAAAAAGTCATGTAATGCATAATCTCACTTTATCCAGACGAAACCTTTTAAGTTTGTTCTTGGATATTCAATTACTGTTTTTAAAGGCCCAATATACGTAACTTCAGGGAAATTTTCGTAATTTTTAAAATTCTGAAAAAAAAATCCAGTTGATAACCATGCAAAAATAAGCCTAAAATGAAGTAAACCTAAGCGGTACCTAACAAGAAATCCTAGACAAAAAAAAATCCAAAGAATTGAAAAAAACTCAGGTGGGGCCCACTTCAACAACAAACCGAAGGTAGAAGACGGTTCGAAATGGACACGTGTTTACAAATAGCGTGTTTCAACTGCTTCTGTACCGGTAACCGCGAAAGAATTCATTTTGAATTTTGCTGATATCAGTTAATCTTAGCTCAATCTATAAATATAATAAGTTATTAGGCTTGATTTTCGCTTCAAGTTTTGCCGAAAGTTACGTATATTGGGCCTTTAAGTGATATGAAGATGCAAGTTTTTTGAGTTTGCTCATTAGCGTGTTTACTTGTTGTGATTGACAATGATACACGATTCTCATTTTGACAAAGATTTACATGGCGGGTGTCGTCGATGAAGCAGAAGACGCTTACTCTTCCAGAACACCTGGTCTTATTCTCTTGTACTTTTACAAGGGTCTCCACGTAAAACTTTCCTTTGTTCATGCTTTGCCCCCGTTTTAATCGATTTTCAGTTCGGATTATGATTTTGGTAACGCTTTGGTATTCCCTTATTTATTTGGATATTCAATTAGTATGATAAAAATTGTAATGAAATAGCAACTTCAATTTTCTATAAAACAGATATCAAGGACGAACACTTTCCATCAAAGCTTCCATGGGATAACATTATTTGTGATGCTATTCATACATATGGAAAAGAAACATGGGAAAACAGTTCAAAATTGATTAGACCTCCAACATTTATCACAAAAGATATTGTAAAAGAGATGGCATCGTGCAATTGTGTGCAAAGTTATAGCATATATGTGTTATTTTTGTAATACATTCTTTGTTTTGTAAGTTATTTATGTGTTTTGTAATGTTTTCTTTAACTATTCTTCATCTGTGATGGAAATAAGAATCATTCATTCATTCGTTCATTACGTCATACCCCAACGGTACGTAACATATTCACAAAGATTCATCAAATCAACACTGCGTCTAATCAATTAATTAGCGAGGATTTCATTTAACAAACAAATATAGTTTGTATGTTCAATACTTTGTAATGTTTTTGAAGAGGAAAAGGGAAAGGAAAACACCGATTAGAGAACCATGAAAGACAGAAGGTTACAGGAATAAATGAAGATGTGTATCAGAGGAATGACCTAATACTTTTATGTTAATTAAACCAATTGGTGAAAAGAAGATTGTATACCCAAAGTAAACAAAATCATGCATTGTGTCTGATTTTAGGGGTATCATTCAATATCATACCCACCTCCCCCCACCCCCCTATTAAGTACTACGGGTTAAAGGCCCAATATACGTAACTTTCGGCAAAACTTGAAGCGAAAAATCAAGCCTAATAATTTATTATATTTATAGATTTAGTTAAGATTAACTGATATCAGCAATATTCAAGATGAATTCTTTCGCGGTTACCGGTACAGCAGCATTTGAAACACGCTATTTGTAAACAAGCGTCTATTTCGAACCGTCTTCTACCTTCGGTTTGTTGTTGAAGTGGGCCCCACCTGAATTATTTTCAATTCATTGCATTTTTTTTGTCAAGAGTTTCTTGTTAGTTACCGCTCAGGTTTACTTCGTTTTAGACTTATTTATGCATGGTTATCAACTGGATTTTTTTTCAGAATTTTTCAGAATCACGAAAATTTTCCTGAAGGTACGTATATTGGGCCTTTAAATATGAAAGTTTTAAAATTTACATACAACATAAAATGTTATTGTTTAACAATGAAAATAGTACACAAACATGCGCAATGATGTCGGACCTTAGCTTATATTATCACTAGTGATGATATAAAAATATGATATATATATGTATCTTACTTTATTATGTATCATTCTTTCAAGGGTGTTATGCAAAGAGAGAACAAACAGAAATACGACATTTACATCAGGAAGAAACATGAACAAGTATTGAAACGATTCAGAACATATTTTATATTTTCGTTGTCACCTGTAGCAATACTGTAAATATGTATTTTGTCTACATTAAAGTTTGCTGTGCATTTTCGTTTTATTTGCTATTGATTTCAATCGCAGATAAAAAAGATATGAGTATATATTTCTGACAATAAACCTGTGCTTTTATCAAAGTTTTATATATTAAATTACTTATATCTAATGGTTAAGAACCACATGCATGTTGCTGTGTATATAAAAGCTAAGCACCACAAGCGCGTTGTGGTATTTGTATAGGATCTATGAATTTCAATTTAGCGAGCCTGATACATTAAGCCTGATACATTAAATTAAAGTTAAGAACCACAAGTGTGTTGCTTATGTATGATAAAAGGTTTAGAACCACAGACGTAACACTGTCTGTATATATAAATGTTTGTATAACATTACTTGTAAGAACCACGAACACATTGCTGTGTAATTAACTTCTCGGTATCCTAATTGTGTAACATGATATTTTTTATTTTGATTTGTGGTCGTGTGGCGATTTATGGCGCTTTACTCGTATTCGAGATAGTGAATACAAATAATTCTTTGATCCTGCCGACTTCAATCACGAGTTATGATTTCAGTTGGTTTGTTGGTTCTTATCTGTCCAGGGGTTTTCTAATATCCTCTCCGTATTGGGTGTAGTCTGTCAGTGAACTAATATAGATATATGATATAGGTACATAACGTGCCTTTAGCGTTGTTTATCTGACGTCAAATCACTGCTTTAAAGCTTCCTGATATGTTCAATAAGATGAGCAAACAGTCCAATCTATCTTGGCGTAAGGCCATATCACTCCGCGGTGATTTATGTTCGATACACTTGGTTCAAAGCAATACCAATGACCAATACATGTTGTTAAATTAAACATTTTAGCCTTTTCTAGTTGCAATATGAAGATATTTTAGTTTGATATAGTTTGTAAACAACGTGTTTTATTGCTATTAATCATCGATATTCTGAAAACTTTGAATATTTTCATCATCAAACGAAATTTCGCGTAATTAGGCACTAAACACTATGTTGGAGAAGCAGCACTGGAGACATTTCGTCCGACTAAATATTCTTGGATTAATTCTCAACGCTTTCCCTGTGTATTGTGATCATTTCAGAGGAGGTACAATCAGCTGGAAAGCAAGTAGCATCAACAAGGTAAGTAATTATTTTTTACTAATTAAATAAAAACATCATGCAAAAATAATTAATCTCGTGGTCAAAGTGAGCGTAGATCATAACAAACCGTCTACACGTATATATATCGTTTAAGGAATGATCAAAAAAAGGATGTAGGATTTCCTCTGGATTTTAAAGGAGTCCTATTATTCATTTCTGAATGGTTACTGGAGAGTTTGTCTAACTTAGTAGATTCCAGTTGACTTAGTTGTAGCAGTATTTATACCGTTACAAAATGCTTGACAGATACAGCGTGATTTCTTCATCATATTTTTGTAAAAAAGTGGAAAAGTGATATTTTCAACTCTTCGATGTCAGTTTTATTACAGATTATATAAAGGAAATGAAGTTTTGAAAAATATGTTGACTTACTTAATGACAACGAAAAAAATGCTGCTATGTAAATTTAGAACAAGTAACCATAAATTTATTGTAGAAACTGGTAGATGGAACAATGTAAATTATCGAAACAGAATGTGTCCACACTGTGGAAGCAACGACATAGTATATACATATAGGGAAAAGTACAGAGATCCACAGAGAAACGTATAGGCATCAAGAGAGAAATGTATAGAGATCCAGAGGTGACGCATATATATCTAAAAGTATAGAGCTCCACAAGGGAACGTAAACAAATCCGGAGGGAAACGTATAGAGATCCAGAGGGAAACGTATAGAGATCCATAGAGAAACGTATAGAGATCCAGAGGGAAACGTATAGAGATTCATAGGGAAACGTATAGAGATCCAGAGGGAAGCGTATAGAGATCCAGAGGGAAGCGTATAGAGATCCAGAGGGAAGCGTATAGAGATCCAGAGGGAAACGTAAACAGATCCGGAGGGAAACGTATAGAGATTCATAGGGAAACGTATAGAGATTCATAGGGAAACGTATAGAGATCCAGAGGGAAACGTATAGAGATCCAGAGGGAAACGTATAGAGATCCATAGGGAACGCATAGCGATCCATAGGAGAACGCATAGAGATCCAGAGGGAAACGTATAAAGATCCATAGGGAAACGTATAGAGATCCAGAAGGAAACGTATAGAGATCCAGGGGGAAACCAGAGGGAAACGTATAGAGATCCAGAGGGAAACCAGAGGGAAACGTGTAGAGCTCCAGAGGGAAACGAACAAGGATCCATAGGGGACGCATAGAGATCCGGAGGGAAACGTATAGAGATCCAGAGGGGAACGTACAGAGATCCAGAGGGAAACGTACAGAGATCCAGGGGGAAACGTATAGAGATCCAGAGGGAAACGTATAGAGATCCAGAGGGAAACGTATAGAGATCCAGAGGGAAACGTATAGAGATCCAGAGTGAAACGTACAGAGATCCACAGGGAAACGTAAAGAGATCCAGAGGGAAACATAAACAGATCCGGAGGGAAACGTATAGAGATTCATAGGGAAACGTATAGAGATTCATAGGGAAACGTATAGAGATCCAGAGGGAAACGTATAGAGATTCATAGGAGAACGCATAGAGATCCAGAGGGAAACGTATAGAGATCCATAGGGGAACGTATAGAGATCCAGAAGGAAACGTATAGAGAACCAGGGGGAAACCAGAGGGAAACGTATAGAGATCCAGAGGGAAACCAGAGGGAAACGAATAGAGATCCAGAGGGGAACGTACAGAGATCCAGAGGGAAACGTACAGAGATCCAGAGGGAAACGTACAGAGATCCAGAGGGAAACGTATAGAGATCCAGAGGGAAACGTATAGAGACCCAGAGGGAAACGTATAGAGATCCAGAGGGAAACATATAGAGATCCAGAGTGAAACGTACAGAGATCCACAGGGAAACGTATAGAGATCCAGAGGGAAACATATAGAGATCCAGAGTGAAACGTACAGAGATCCACAGGGAAACGTATAGAGATCCACAGGGGAACGTATAGAGATCCAGAGGGAAACGTATAGAGATCCAGAGGGGAACGTACAGAGATCCAGAGGGAAACGTATAGAGATCCAGAGGGAAACGAACAGAGATCCAGAGGGAAACGAACAGAGATCCAGAGGGAAACGTATAGAGATCCAGAGGGAAACGTATAGAGTTTCAGAGGGGAACGTCTAGAGATCTGTTGGGAAACGTATAGAGATCTACAGAGTGTTGAAAAGGAAGCAGCATATCTTCACTGATTTCAGACTATACAGGATACCACATACGACGCCTCTTTTAACACGGAGTCGAAGTGTTTAACCTTCAGTCAGTTTGTTTCCCTTGATGTTTCGAAACGATGCTTTATTTCCGACAAACGAATATACCACGTTTTGGACGATAATGCCAATGTCAAGGCAGAGACAAGGAAACATGTTAAAAGAAAACCTCACAACAAAACATTTTATTTAACCAATAAAACACCTTTGTGTTTCAGCCGGTAAACTTCCGGTTCCGGTTGGCGTTTGCTCTCGGGAAGGGTCCAGGATGCAACAAAGGCCTTCTAGGTCAACACGTGACACAACTACCGAACGATTTCTGGGAATGTACGACCGGATGTCCTTTCGTCCGAAACATTACGGACGTCAACTATGTTTGTAGCTCCGTTGACATCGTGGAATTATGGGAGCAAGGCCAGGATAACTTTAAATATGCATTCCCAACAACAGGCCCGTTTACTGTCTCGTAAGTACGCAACCTTATTTCACAAATCGAAAGATAGTTAAATGAGTAGCCTGTTCAGTTTTGGATTTTTTATAAGACATACAACTACAATTGTACATTACTATGAAGCTATTACGCTAAATCTCTAAATCAAACCACTCCAATAAACAAATATGGATTCTGATTCCTTTCTCCCCGCGAAACATTGGTTGGCAACCACTTATCAGGGACTAGGTTCGCAGATAACGCTCATTTCAAAAATAGTTTTGGGCTGGTCATTTTTTAAGATTGTTAATATTTTGCCTTAGTTTTATCGACTATTCAGTCGTGAATACTTTGGAGTTTCCTGGCGTATTGTTTGTTGTAGTTTAACAATGTTTTGTTCGTTAGGTACACCGGACGGACATGGCTGAATGTGAGTTACGGACAATCCGGAGATTTCCATCTACAGACAACCGGGGATCTCCGGACACGAAGCGATACTGGTCAACCCAACTCTAGCCCACTGACCGCTAGTATGCCGGTCATTCGGTAAGTGTGAACTTTTATACAGCTGATTTATTATTTCATTTATAAGACATAGCAATACAGTCTTGCAAAGGTAGGCATTATGGGAGACAGAGTATCCGGAGAAAACCCACGTGGTCGGTAGGTAACCCTTTACCTTTTCACGTGCGATCGGGGAATCGAACCCTGGTCGCCTTTGTGAAATGCAATACGCTATCCACTGCGCCACCGGATCACCTTTGGGTGGAGGGTTAGTAATAGCAGACAGGCATACACATCACCGCGGCCTGTTGCTAGGTAAATGGCAATGAATACACTTGCCGAAAGTACCTGTACCGATATTAATTGCCTAGTCCTGCATGCAGGTTTTTCCCTTGTATCGTAAAATATATCATTGATGCTAAACAGTATTTTACAGAAACACGAGGTAATAGATATTCCTTGTTTTAATTTACCGTGAGGAATTTTCCGCCGAGGTTTCATTTTACGTTTGAGATATGAATTGTCTATGTTATGGTCGGGCATTACGTTATCGACGAGATGGGGTTTCCGACGCCTTTGCCATTTTGTAAATATCTCGTAAAATCTCGCGTGATTTCTCACCGGGTGTCGTCTGCCTAATGCCCACACAACAAGAAACGTTTTGACTAAGAAAAGTAGACTTTGCGTTTCAAACGGTTAGTTTTATCACAGATTGAATATATACTCACGTAAAATCAAGTAATTACTTAAGCCCATTTTATATACATCTTTAAAACCTTACCTGCAGCGTTCTGAGCCTCAGTCAAATTTGCAACGCTTAGTAAACATTGTGCCAGATGTCCCAAGTCTGATTATGTGATTTTTAGCGACATATCACAACCAGGCAAAATTAATTTTACAATTCAATTAACGCGAAATTTGGGTTGTGTTATAAATAAAACGCTACAAAGAGCATATTTCAGATTTTATTTTCTCATTAAGAAAATGGAAAATAATGGGTTTTTTTTTACATCAGACCCTGTGTAGTGCTATATTACACGATTTCAATAAAAAGAATGTAATGATAGGCAATGTGGTGTTTTAAACAGAGAATTATACAAAAAGATGTTGAATTATACAAGTTCTGATGTCACTTCCGATGCAAAAACATTAAAACTTATTATTTTAATCAAAATGTGAATTTTCTGAAGGATCATTATTTAAAACTCAAATGTTGGTTCTTGAAAATGTTTTCCTGTTAAAAAATTCGACTGGTGTGTTCTTCAATGCTTTTGAAACGCTATGGAGCACCACCGTCGATAACACAATATAATGTCATGGCGGTCGCCATGACGAGTAGTAGTAGGAAAGTGCCGATATTGTAATGAGGAAACAACGAATTGACAGATAAACAATTGTACAGGTAAGGTAAAAGATAGACTATTGCATTAATAATATTGGGATATTTTATTCACAGTTGTTTCGTGTGCTATCTGCGATAATTTATTACTCCGTCGAAAACCGGATGTTCAAGGGTATATCATATAATTCAGCACCAACCCCCTCTGAATACACTAATGCATTTTTATTCTTCTTAACGTGTTGGTATGTTTTAATTTATTTTAAAATAAAATTATGTTCTTAATAAATCATACGAGCTTAAACATACAAACTCATCTGTTTCATTATGATTGCTTTTTAAGTACGTATAGTCGTCTTCTGTTCAAAAGGAAGTAGGTCCCTCAGAAATGTGTCTACATTTTTGCTATCATTGAAGTTTTCAGTTCGCACCTGGAGAATGCTGGTTGTTTTTCTGTTTGAGAACGTTTTATTTCACGATTGTGATTCTATCATGTCTTGAAGACTAGCTGTGCTATGTAGGTTTTATAATATTGAAGCTTCATGTCTTTGTAAACTTTGAAAAATGTGCTTTATTTCTGTAACTTACGAACAAATTAATAACGACAACTTAGGGTTGGAATTCTAAATCAATAATAATTTAGTAACAATGTATTCGAATTATTAGATTAGTTAACCATTACCAATGAAGCCGTCGAACCTGTTGCCATTTCAAGGGTGCCATTCGGGTGTAAGACTACCATTGATATACCGATGGTGGACCCGGATGATGACGTCACTGTATGTCGGTGGGCTAGGGGTGGAGAATGTGGTACGGACTGTTTGGGGTTACCCAATGCTACTCTTGTACAGGTGTGTATTTATTATTTGTTTTTATGTATTATTTAAATTGTGTATACTGTATAGTATGTTTGACACTCAATTAAAAGTGTTTTATTATTATATGTATTTAATAGATATACGTAATGCAGTTATTAAAGAATCTCGCGGTCGCATAACGGTAAAATTCCGACGTTTTATGCACACATGACAGGTATCGGTCGAGTAAATGGTCAAGTGTTTTTATAACTCCGACCAATCAAATGGCTAGCTGTGTCCATTAAATTTTGCTATGATATATTCTATTCCGGGCGTGTACCATCCTCGCTGTTCCAGTGCTACGCTCTTATTCACCAATACTGTATTAATTAGGATGATTACCTTAATTCCCTGTGTATTGCCTGATCGAGGGCTATACGTTTTTTTCACATCAGGAGATGCCTAGTGCGGGCTATCTGCCGAGGCGGACTATATGTTGATTTTTTTAGCAAATTATTAAAAAATGCGGGCTATACGTTCTTAAATGTTCCACTTTTATCAACATGTAGATCTACGCTATTTGTAGGCAAAATATCATTGATAAGTTTATAAATATATCTTTAATTATACACCTAAACATACATATTTACGAAATAAACACAATATTTACATCATTTGTCTCTGATTTCCAACATTCAAAACGAAAAATCACAAGGTCACATACAAAGAACACTCGCACTCAGGGTATGTATTATCCTTGTCAGTGTGTATTTTTGGTTTGTTGTTTCCGTTATGAGGACCCGACGGATTTGATATTGGACATCGTTTACAGAGTGGATGACGTTGACGAAGCAGAGGTCACCTTCCCTTCCAGAAGACTCGGACTTAATTCTCCTTGTAGCCCCACATAAATCCTGGTCCTTGTTTTATTGACTTGACGTTGAGTCTCTTCCCATCTATAGTTATCTCTGTTGTCCGTCTCTAAATAGCTAAACCCCGACTTCTGAGATAATATTTGATTACAATAACATTAAGGTGACCTAACACACACATATGCTGCACCTTTTAAATTTGGTAATAGATACAGTATGCCGAAAAAAATGAATTAAACTGCACCATACAGCTGTGTCGTCCTCCTAGGACTCCTCAGTGATGTTAGAGGCCAAAAGGTGGAAATCCGAAATTTCTAAACTAATGTAGAAGCAGAAGGGTCAGGTGCGTTAATTTAGTGGGTGTTTGTTTCTTTGTTTTGGTTTTGTTTGTGTTTTGCATATTATGATAAAATAATAATCGTGTGAACTTCACTCATGGTTTACATTTCAATTTAATTACTGTATTCCCTCAAGAGAAGTGTTCCCATGCTTACGGTAAATTTTCACTTCAAGGTTAACATGTTATGTAGGCTGACGATGACGTGTTTTATTGGTTTGTAACCCGATACAACGTTATAAATATAGAAATTAAGACGACACATTTACGTCATCAAAGTATTGTTTACATCTTCCAGAACGGTATTTATAGAAACTTCTCGAGTTTGTTTACATCTTAAAATCTAAAATACGATGTAAATCGTATTTAAAACTCACAATTACCATAACATGATATTATCTATTTAGTTTTTTATCACAACAGTTTGAAATAAAGTTTTATTTGGATTACTTTTAAAACAGTTCACATTCGAGTGAACATAAAGAGATTCTGATGTGACATGTTTACCTGTACCTGTCCCGCTGAATTTATCTACGTATTGAAAGTTATATTTAATCATTTAAAATTCATTCAGGATAAGTTTAAAATTAATTCCTACAGACGACGCATTTTCTTGAGTTTTAGTATAGATAGATTCAACTTCACAAGCCAAGTGTGTACAATACTATACATCCTTTTCATGTGGTAAGGAGGGTACTTGTATCCTATTGTACACACTTGGCTTTGCGAAGTTGAGATACATTTTAAATTAATATTTCGATATCTCTGAAATGCAATGTCACAAATCATATTACACGTAGCGTAAAAGTAGGGGTTTAAATGGGATGGAAATAGAAAAGTTGCGGGCTGTAGCGAAGAGTTTTCTGAAACACTTCTTTTTTAATTACCTTATAAGTTGTTTTGTCACTTATGGTACAATGAACCGAGCTTTTGTTAGGTGACACAACATTGTTCAATTCATATATTTTAATCGCAAAATATACTTTGTAATAAAAAATATGTAGGAACGGAATCCAATGTCGATTTAAACTGAAACAATTGATGGGAAAGACATTTGGTTCAAACCGGACAAAAAACGACCAGGTGTTTCGCAAGGGAAAGCGTTTTCTCAAGAACATGCTTTAGACAGGCTATTATGTGGCTTGTTGATGCCAGTTAAGTTCATGTATGAAGGATCTTAGACATAAGCAATACGTCTGTAATTAATGAGTACACAAGCGAAAACTCTATAACAAGAAAACGCCAAGTAAAAGAGCTATTATTTGAACTCCGAATCGATGAAACTAGGGCAAATATTGTACAAGGGAAATATTTACACGGATACCGGTATCATTGAAAAAGCACTTTGAGAATATAAGACAATATGTTTCAGAATTCTAAATATATCCTGCTTCATCGACGGCATCGGAAATGTAAATCTAAGATGAATCAAAGTAACGCCACACCAAATCTCGTCAGGGAAAACGACTAGAAAACTTCAAAATTAGAAGTAAACATTTTAGCGTTAAAAAATGGCAAGGCCGCCTTCATTTCCAGATTCTTAGCACGGTCGAATTTGCAATATAAATGGCGAAACGAGGATTCCTTGTTTTAATTCAAGCCTAAAAATAGCCAAAAAGATCTTGAGACGGGGCAATGTCGCACAAAGTATTTGTAAATTCACAAAATTATTTCAGTTTTGCTATTCCTTAGTTCTATAGAAAACAGATTTGTTTAAGCTAAACTATCGTCTGAAACCCGCGGTACACTTCTGTCAACCGTTAGAGAAGTGCACCGTGGGTTTCCGACGACGAAGCTAAGAATGGTTCCTCCGAACAGATTCATCATCCTCTCTGTATATAACTATTGAGCATCTCCATTGTTTTTTTTGTACAGTCCCCCTGTCGGATACAGATAGAACCTACCGTGCAGACCGGCTTTGTCGAGAACGGCTGGTATAAGGTGTTGCTGATGGTGGAAGATTTACCAAAGAACGATATCTTTCTGGAAAAGACTCTTACATCAAGATCACAAGTTCTTAGTGCCGTACCTCTACAGGTGAGGCCATATCGACCTGATTCTACTCCACTAGCGGATCCTGAGGGGGTCATGAGGTCAGGACCCTCCCCCTTTCCTCCGGAGAAGACGTTTTATAGCCTTAGAAATGGAAGTTTTTACCGTTGTATCATTGAAAAAGCGTCAGCTGGACACCCTCCTTTCGAAAACCCGCATCCGCGCCTGTTCTATTTGATGAAACAAAACAACTTTGCTTTGTTTAACTGCATTCGACCGTGACACTTATTCTGCAAAACAATTTGAACGTTTTCATTTAGAGTCAACTTGGTTTTTGCTAATGTGATTGTAGCAGTTCGCCTCTCCCTTAATATTGAAGATATTCTTATATTTCGTCATAAACTGCTGTTCATGTTTTGATTATTAACACTGTGACACGATTAAGGCATCGGATTTTTGCCCAAGGAAAAATATTCACATCAAATAGGGAAATGTGAAAATGCATATACGCGTAGGTCTCATATTCCTTTATCATGTCACGGAGCAATCTTCGGAAGGAATTTAAATCTGATAATATTTTAAAATAGCTACGATCGTTAGTTTTATTTTCGCATGATTGTACTTAAGAAAAGAAAAATAACATTGCACATTTTCAAACTTGCGCTATCAAAAGGCAAGCCTTTTTCTATACTGAATATGGAATGTAAGTTGTCGCGTGGAATTCGAGGACTGATTCCTAATCTGCTGGCTTATACAATGATATCTCTTCAGTTTTTATATAGCCATTTAAAGGCCCAATATACGTAACTTCAGGGAAATTTTCGGGATTCTGAAAAATTCTGAAAAAAAATCCAGTTGATAACCATGCAAAAATAAGCCAAAAACGAAGTAAACCTGAGCTGTAACTAACAAGAAACTCTTGACAAAATATCCAAAGAATTGAAAAAAATTCAGGTGGGGCCCATTTCAACAACAAACCGAAGGTAGAAGATGGTTTGAAATGGACGCGTGTTTACAAAAAGCGTGTTTCAAATGCAGCTGTACCGGTTACCGCGTAAGAATTCATCTTGAATATTGCTGATATCAGTTAATCTTAACTGAATCTATAAATATAATAATTTATTAGACTTGATTTTCGCTTCAAGTTTTGCCGAAAGTTACGTATATTGGGCCTTTAAATAATAGATAAATGTTTTACATTGCGGTATGTTAATCAAATTCAGATACTTACCTTACTATAACATTGCCATATGGCCAAATCGAAAAGACGACAAATTGTTGATTGTATACTTACATAAATAGTTAAAAAAATATTTTTTGTAGTTTGTTGTGCAGACAATGAAGTACACAGCATTGTCTCCTTGTAACCTCGCCCCTTCAATCCTATCACCGACACCAAGTCACGGGAAAACTATTCTCGTACCCTCCAATGAAACGCTGTCGGTGAGACTGTTTGCCGGAAGTGCCAAACCCTATATCAGGTAATTGCCGGAAGTGCCAAATCCTATATCAGGTAATTTGCCGGAAGTGCCAAACCCTATATCAGGTAATTGCCGGAAGTGCCAAATCCTATATCAGGTAATTTGCCGGAAGTGCCAAACCCTATATCAGGTAATTGCCGAAAGTGCCAAACCCTATATCAGATAATTGGCGAAAGTGCCAAACCCTATATCAGGTAATTTGCCGGAAGCGCCAAACCCTGTATCAAGTTAGTGAAAACACATTTTTTTTTTATTTCACAACGACTTTTCATCAAGTTTATAATGAGTAATGACTCGTCTGTCCTGCAGAAAGGGCGTAAGAATTGAACCTCTCGTTTGGTCTTTTGTTGAGCGCTCGCCCTGTGAGGAAGGCTATGGGTTCTGTCCCCAGGCCGAGACATACCAAAGTCTCTAACAATGGTAGTTACTACATGTAACCCCTGCCTGACGCTCAGCATTATGTAATAGGACTTGAAGGACTGGTTTACCCGTTGTCAGTATAATGTGACCGGGTGGGATGTTCTGCTGGGGGCCTTTGGCAGTATACTTCAGTGTGGTAGCACTTTAAATCTGCAAAAGATCAAGTCTATCGTAAGGTGCCTCCCAAATACACACGCATTCAAGATGACGTAACACACACATATGCTACACCTTTTAAATTTAGTAATAGACACAGTATGCTGAAAATTGAATTAAACTGCATCATACAGCTGTTTCGTCCTCTTAGGACTCCTCAGTGATGCTAGGGGCCAAAAGGTGGGAATCCAAAATTTCTAAACTATTGTAAAAGCAGGAGGGTCAGGTGCGTAAAACCCCTTTACATTATTAATTCAAAACACGCACCCACATCGCATACACCGGTAGGCCGTCTCTTCAAATGACAACGACTGTTAATAGGACGTATAAACAACCAAACTAAACCTGTAATTGATCGTTTGGTGTAGGAAATAAGCTCAAAACCTTTATCATCTCCCTGGTCATTCATGCAAAATTCACGGGTGACAAATGAAAACAAAATATTTTGTGAAATTATCTGGTACTCCGAATAATAATGTTTCCTACAAAATGTTTTGATTGATAAGATGTGCAATATTTATGACATCGTTTGTTTCAGAATTAAAGAGTTCATCGTTTCTACTCCATATGGCGTAAGCTTGTCGCCTTTGGTTCCGGACCCAAATCGAGCAGATGTATGGTACACAGAGGTGTCATGGAAACCAGACTCCAGTCAGTTCGGAGAGAACATATTCTGCTACCAAGCAGTTGACACTAACAAGTAAGTCTTTCTTTATGTTGAAGCACTTAATACAAGATTATTCATTAGCACGTGTTATACATATTAATCCATCCATTTACATTTTGTCTTTTAAAAATAAGAACACAAAAATCATTTGGAAGGCGAAATGGGAATGAACCACGAAGTGAAACTAGTTAGACTGCTGTTATTTCAATATCACATTGTTTACAGAAGAAAATATGCGTAACATGGAAAATGAAAATAAAAACAAGCAATTCTCTGTGATATCACAATAATTACTTAGATGGAAAACATCTTCCGGAATGCATGGTCTTATCCTCAATGCATTCTTATTAAATCTTTATATATTTTATATTTTGCTTGAGTATTATCAGTTTTGGGGTTCGAATTATGTTGCGTTTTTGTTGTATAAGTTATTTCTTGTTCTATTTTCAGTATGATGAGTGGCCAGCGCTGTTACATTTTCGTTGCTGATGGTATGCTTTCCCTCTTAATGAAAATGTTGGGTGTTTGAAAAACAATAGATACAGAGCACTATTTAAAAATGTTGTTGTAAATTATTGATCCTAATAGTAAGAGCAATGTTTCAGTATCAAGATTTTATGCGGTGTACAATATCCTGTCAATGTCATGTTACTGTTATACTTATATCTAGCCGTCCACCCATGTGCCAGTGGACCGTGTCGTAACCATGGAAACTGCTCCCTAGATCTGGACACATACAAATGTACCTGTCCTGTTGGTTTTATGGGTAAAACGTGTGAAACAGGTAAATCTCAAACGTCCTGTCCCTCCTATCAAACGTACTGTCCCTCTTATGAAACTTACTGTCCCTCCTATCAAAGATACTGTCCCTTCTATCAAACGTACTGTCCCTCCTATCAAAGATACTGTCCCTTCTATCAAACGTACTGTCCCTCCTATCAAAGATACTGTCCCTTCTATCAAACGTACTGTCCCTTCTATCAAACGTACTGTTCCTCCTATCAAACGTACTGTCCCTTCTATCAAACGTACTGTCCCTCCTATCAAACGTACTGTCCCTCCTATCAAACGTACTGTCCCTCCAAACAAACGTCCTGTCCCTCCTATCAAACGTACTGTCCCTTCTATCAAACGTACTGTCCCTCCTATCAAACGTACTGTCCCTCCTATCAAACGTACTGTCCCTCCAAAAAAACGTCCTGTCCCTCCTATCAAACGTACTGTCCCTCCTATCAAACGTACTGTCCCTCCTATCAAGCGTACTGTCCCTCCTATCAAACGTACTGTCCCTATTATGAAACGTACTGTCCCTCCTATGAAACATACTGTTCCTCCTATCAAACGTACTGTCCCTCCTATCAAACGTTCTGTCCCTCCTATCAAACGTACTATCCTTCCTATCAAACGTACTTCTCCCTCCAAACAAACGTCCTGTCCCTCCTATGAAACGTACTGTCCCTCCTATCAAACGCCCTGTCCCTCCAATCAAACGTACTTGTCCCTCCTATCAAACGCCCTGTCCCTCCAATCAAACGTGCTTGTCCCTCCTATCAAACGTGCTTGTCCCTCCTATCAAACATAGTAGGTATATTAACATTACGCATATACCTGAAGATTATATGTAAACGTTTTATTCTCAAATTTATATAATTATTTCTAATAACACTTCAAAAATCAACTAACATAATAGTTCACAGAGTTTAAAGACAAAGGGTGCACACTTATAATCATATAGTTAGTGAGTAAATTTGCAATGAGTACAGAATATTTCAATCTCTTTTTTCCATACCTGTAGAGGCGAACTATATAAAGTATATATTCGTAGATCATATGTCATTGTGTGTTAGGTTCACTTAGCCATAGCTGATATTGTCAAACATCATCGATAATACTGTTCAAAATATTGCTTGTTTTGTCAATGTTTTCTGCCATCGTTAATATCTTTATTGACCCCCAATTTATATCGTTAATTAAAATCATTTGACGATTTGCATTCATGTCTGTATTTATATCGGTACTTCACCTTCATTTTCGCCTTCACATTCTATTTTCACCTCGGTATATTATTTTGATCGCCTTTTACAATATTTTCGTTTCCGTTATATTTGGCAGATATTGATGAATGTTTAAGCAACCCATGTATGAACGGCGGAACTTGTTGGAATCGTATCGCTGGCTTTGTTTGCTTTTGCCCATCTGGATTTATTGGGAAGCGGTGCCAAGGTATAAAGTCATGCGCCATATGTTTTGTTGGACTGCAATTAGTGGTTGCATTTTGTGTATTTTGCTCTTAAAATTTACGAATCTGTCATAGTCGATCAGTAATGGCCTAAGTGTGTTTACATTATGCATTACAAGAAATATTTGAATTCATTTTTTATTACCAGATACTGATAAATGTGCGGTTAATCCATGTCAGAACTTTGGCACGTGCATATCTTCTCCTGTTGGTTACAACTGCACGTGTTTAAGAGGGTACACCGGAAAAGAATGCCAAATCGGTAAGAAATCTAAATTGACCTTATTTTATCGTTTACAAAGATGAGAGATACCAAAGCATCACGAAACCAAAATCAGAACTTAAAATCGATTAAACCAGGGGCAAAATATGACAAAAGAAAATATTTACACGTACACCATTGAAATGAGAATGAGATACTAAGGTGTTCCGGAAGAGGAAGCGTAAGAGTAAATGTCATGGCATCAAAGTGAGAACTGAGGTATAATTCTGATGATAAGATGCGTAAAAAATATTCAATATATTACAATCATATGATCAGGGTGGTCGGGTGGTGCAGTGGATAGCGCATTTGCCTTTCACCAAGGCGGCCGTGGTTCGATTCCCCGACCGGACGTGAAAAGGTATGGGGTCACCTGCTCGACCACGTGGGTTTTCTCCGGGTACTCCGGTTTCCTCCCACAATAAGACCCCTCGCGCGCTAACATCCGGGCCAACAAGAGTGATTAATATAAGTTGTATAACTTGTTTCATAATTGTTGTAAAATAAACAAAGTTTATATTAATCACATGATTAATGATTCAATACAGAACAGAATGAGTGCAGACCCAATCCCTGTCAGAACGGAGGCACGTGCGAGGACATGGTTGGTGGATTCCTCTGCCGCTGTCCTGTCAAATACACTGGGAGCATATGTCAAACAGGTATATCTCTAAAATGGCATACTTTCATACAACGAAAGATGTTTGCGTGTTTTCCGAAGTCTTATAGTCACTGTTCACGATCTAATTTCTCAGAAGGTTCTACGAGAGTATTGGAAGATAACTTTTCACAGTTTTGCAGAGAAGAATGATGATGTCATTTTGTATACATATTAGATCATGTATTTTCTCAGAAATCGACTATTGCAATCCGAATCCCTGTCAACACGGAGGGCTTTGTAACGGACATAGTAGCGGTTATTCTTGCGCATGTCCAGGGAACTACCTCGGTCTCAATTGCGAAAGAGCGCAAGACAAGGTAAGCCCTAAGGTCCGGTTCAGCAAATATTCGGCGATTTCTCTCACAGTCACACCAGAGATTTTTGTCATAGGTAAAGGACCAGTTTTTATAACATACACGGACTTTTTTGTTTTGGCTTACCGGTAAATCTGAAATACAGTCCTTTGGGGACTACAAACAGATTTTGCATAAATGGAGACTCTGACCCCTTGGGGGCCCAATAGGGGAAATAAAAGTATAGCTTTTATACCGATACTTGCTTAACTTGTAGTTTATGTCTAACAGTCGCAGATCTTCCCACTTGAATCGACCTAAAGTTAAGGAGAAGATTCCTATTTCTAGTAATATCACTATTTTTGTCGGATTTTAAAAAGTTAGGCATCGTTTTCCCTAGGGATGCTCCTCTCCAATGGATTCCTATTGTTTGTGTAAAGTGGACGGGAAACCTGTTAAAGTTCCTGTTCCTGTCCCGGAAGCTCGGAGCGACGGACTAGACAAGGAAGATCTAGTTGCTGCATTGATTGGGTTCCCCATAGGGGCGGCTGTTGGTGCAGTTATGGCCGCTTTGTGGCACTACCTTCTCAGACCCAGGTGTACTCAACGTCACAGCAGGTAATTTAGGTCAACTAAATTAAGCCGTTTATGACAGATTAACTTGATCTTTTCGGTACAAAATCGAATTAAAGTCTGTAAGGAATTACAATTTACTTTAAAGGCCCAGTATACGTAACTTCGGGAGATTTTTCGTGATTCTGGAAAATTCTGAAAAAAAATCCAGTTGATAACCATGCAAAATCAGCATAAAACGAATTAAACCTGGGTGGTAACTAAAAAGAAACTCTTGACAGAAAAATCCAAAGAATTGAAAATAATTAAGGTGGAGCCCACTTCAACAACAAGCCGAAGTTAGTAGACAGTTCAAAATGGACGCGTGTTTACAAATACCGAGTTTCAACTACTGCTGTACCGGTAACCGCGCAAGAATTTATCTTGAATATTGCTGATATCAGTTAATATTAACAAAATCTATAAATATAAAAAGTTATTAGACTTGATTTTCGCTTCAAGTTTTGCCGAAAGTTACGTATATTGGGCCTTTAAGACACCATTCAGTCCAAGACAAATTCCTATATTGTAAACGTACCTTTATAGCGATAACCTTAAGCGCTGAAAGCATTGCGCTTAATTAAAATTGCGCTTATTGTTTTCTACAACAAATATTGTGAGTTCACCCGATCATCAATGCCCTTATCTGTCTCTATCGGCTATGCGCTAAAATATGTGTGCGCCAAATTAAGGTCTCTCGGTCCCTTGATTATCGTTCTTGGCAAAAGCATGGCCGCTTTGTTGTCCGCAAGTGTCTTGGAGGTGACAAAGATTTACATGGCGGGTGTCGTCGATGAAGCAGAAGACGCTAACTTTTCTGGAACACCTGGTCTTATTCTCTTGTGCTTTTACAAGAGTCTCCGTGTGTTTCTTTTTTGCCTCTAGTTTAATCGATTTTGAGTTCGGATTATGTTTTTGTTGACGCTTTGGTACTCTCTGATTTTTTGTCAATCGTTTAGGGGAGGAAATGCTCGTCAGCCTCTCCAGCGACCGGGGTCGTCAATGTCAACACAGAGTTTGATTGGTCGGAAATCCCCAGTGTCACCAGGTGACGTCATGCCCGCCGTCATCACTCCGCTGTCTGTCAATGTATACAGGTCGGGGTCTAAAGACCCTACCAGCCACAAAACAGGCGAAAGGCTTAGTGAGGATAGCTATCAAGATGGCTCAAGGGATTGGTAACTGAATATATTCACTCGACATTAACATTAATTTTCACATTCTATAGAACAATATATTAACACCAGGTCCATCTAAGATATTTTTCCATTAACATTCTATTCAAATCCTAATCTCTGTTGAAATTAAAACATGTTGTAATTTTGTGATTGTTACGTTGAGGATGTGTTTTGAGTCTAAACGTCTAAAAGCATGTTTATGAAATAGAAGAGTAGATATTAAAAAGGAACCTAGTCCTCAGATATAGATCTTCGTCTGTTTTTTAAATAGGGAAAAAATTCCATCTATTTTTTCAGGACCCAATAAACACAAGAGAAAACGTTTCTTCTAGCATTTGCGGAACTATATGTGATAGTGTGAAACGAGGTACCTGTAAAATCTGGGAAAATATGCTTAAAAGAACGATGTACGCCTCCAAAAAGCCATCTGTGTAACTTCGAACTCATAATACGACACGTGTTAGTTTAATTTAATTTTATTAATAGCATAACAAAAGTTGGATTGAATTGTAAACGCAACACCTTAGCAACAACCAATAAATAATATAATACTATGTAACAATACAATAAATACTCTGCATAGGCTACATCAATACATTAGAGAAACAGGAACAATATAAATATACTTATTCCATATAATTGTATGAAACAAGAGCATATCAAATATGCCATTATTTTAAATGCATTCCTCATATAATACATGCATTAAAGTCCGTTTAGTTCAGAAACATGAACAGCGCAACATGGATATCTTCTCCAACGCAGATATTGTATTACATTTTTACCAATGAAATATCAGAATATATAAACTTGATACACTTATATCATCACAGCTTATATCATCACTAGGAACGATATAAGAAATCTTAAATAATCACTAGTGGTATAAGTTAAGGTCTTATATCAATGCGCCCTATGTGTAAAATAATGTTGTTCAACAATCAATTTTAAAACCTTCATAGTATTTTGGAAACTAATACATATTTAACGTATTTTATTAATGTGTTTTTGTATTTATCATATCTTTTTCTCCAAAATAGAACTATATTCACTGTGGCGTATTATTATTATGCAAAACTAAGTACTCCGCCCCGATAAGTTGTGACCGCAAATATTAAAACTGAAATCGGAGACCTAAAGGCTTTTATCTCGAAAATGTAATAAAAGAAAATCAATGATTCCCTGTTAAATATTAAATCTGTTTCACTCAGATGGCAGAGTATTTTCAATTTTCACTCATGTTTCGCAAAAATTTGGCATTGTCGTGAAATATATTTTATATTAACCGGAAAACATTAAATAGCCTTTATATATTATACATGAACTCGAAAATGCCGCTTATATCAACCCTTTATATAAATATGAACACACACATACATACTTTCACGCATATATTAAATACACAGAAATAAATACACACACACATACCTTCTATCGTGTAATAACTATCCCTACAAACAGTGCGCAAATGAGATATGAAAGTCACTGGTACAACCTAAATATCTAGGAACAAAAATGACTGATAATTTAACCTATTTCGGGTTTTTTTGTCAAATATTCGGGACTCCTCTAAGATGTCTGGATTTCGTATAACCGCTTTGTGAAAATTAAACGTTATGTCCGTTATACATGTATTTCATTTAATGTATATGATACCATAACAAAACTGATATGATATACATCCAGCATGTAAATAAACACTCATGCAGTATCTTAGATCTTTATGTCCTTCCAGGTTTTGCTTTGCAAATATGTAAATGGATGAAGACATAGATTCCTTTGGATCCTTCTAAACGTTAGTTTTCGTTCCAACAAACAGGATTTCTTTGGTTTAAAGTTCATGATGTTTTTCATCACTTGATCATTTGCACTCTATGGTTTGAGACTCCAACTTTGTATTAAGTTCATCATCAATTTCTGCCATTAGTGTAGTTGATAATTTTTTGACGGCCCTGCAAAAATAAAAAATAAAAGAAACATAAATTCACGAAATTAACATCAATAAACATAAACATTTTTTGTTTACAAATTAACGAATGCATTCGCTATAAACTGCTACTGAACTTTGCTTCAGAAAATTGTAATCGAAAGGTATTAGCTCATCCCCGAGGACACACTTGAACCCTTCCATTTCAAAGGTTGGAATAATTCATTATGAAATTTCAGGGATGAATGAGTTAATCTATAAATATCATACATGTATATAGATATTGACACATTTTGAACTATCTATCTGTATAATGCATGTTCGTATACTATTTAATTATAGCAAATATTATCTTAACATGTTGGTTTAAATTTTGGAAAAACGAGGTCCACCAGTGAAATTGAAGATTATTATTGAGTAATATTGCCACTTACCATTTAAATGTGTCGGGGAAATACTGGTTAAGATAGAGCGAGACCAGCCCGGCGGTGGTCGAGATCCACGCCTCGTCACAGCGGTTGGCTATGGCCACAGCCATCAGTCGAGCACACCTAGTGGGGGACATTCTGTGTTTACGTGGGTCCATTCTTCCTTGTAAAGTCTGGAAAAAAAACGGCAATAAGACGATGGTACACAATAACAAGCAGCTAAACATCACGTTTCCTGATTCTAATCTTTCTGATTCAATATATGAAAAAATATATATTCCGATGTACGAGGTTATCATTTTTTAAGTCGAAAAATTAAATTGTAAAACAACCAAAACGTTATCGTTTGGTTTGGACACAAATTTCGGTATACATATGGATGTGGATATCTTTTTGCCACTTACCTCTCCTTCCTTTTCTTTTAAAGCATCACGTAAGAGGTTGGTATAAATTGGTCCTGGGCAAACGGAAGTGACGGCTATATTCTTACTGTATACTTCCGGTCGTAGCGAATCAAACCAGCCCTAAATAAATAAGTTGAATAATGAGCCCTCAGAAATAGTTATGATGCATATTTCTATCACACGTATTTAAGTTTGATGTATAATGAAAAATAAGTCTGAATTAAATTCACAAAACTGCTTCATAATGGGATATTTGCTTTCAATCCTAAAACAACTACCAACCAGGTTACTGTAATTCGACGACGTAATATGTTCCAAAGGTATCTTAATTACAATCAAAGATCACGTTACACACACATATGCTGCACCTCTTAAATTTAGTAATAGATACAGTATGCCGACAAAAATGAATTAAACTGCATCATACAGCTGTTTCGTCCTCCTAGGACTCTTCAGTGATGCTAGGGGCCAAGTATGGCTTGGTAAATCGAAACAAAGTGCAGATAGGTGAAAGCAAGGCTGCAAAGGCAGAAGTATAAATAGGATCAATATAAAAGTTCTGCTTCAGTGAACGGTCGTAAAATACTGTTTCCCGTAGGTGATATCTCAGATTGACTTTGGCCCAACATTAATATATTATGTAATGGGTCTCCTGGTGATTCATAAGTGAGAGACGTTTTATCACCTAGTCGTGGATTGTAAACTTGTAATCCTCAGAGGATTGCATTCGATGCATTCAAATAGTCCACTCAACCTTTCAGGGACAACTAAATGCTTCTTTTTTTATATTACGACATCATTGAGAGCTTGAAGAAAGAGTAATAAAAGGGAGCATCGATTCGTTATATAGGTATCGCCACTTAAGCATCAAGATACAGCTAAGTATTGTTTCGAGTCGGCAACAAACTCTTATCATTTGAGTGCTGGCACGCTACATGATCTACACATTTTCGTAGAACACGATTTGAAATTATAGAGTACTAATTATTCTTAAAATTCTTTAATTAAAGGGGTTTTACGCACTTTTCTGACCTTTCTGCTTCTATCTTAGTTGAGAAATTTCGATTTACACCTTTAAGCCCTTAGCATCACTGACGAGCCCTAGAAGGACGAAACAGCCGTATGATACAGTTTAATTCATTTTTTCGGCATACTGTTTCTATTACTAAATTTAAAAGGTGCAGCATGTGTGTGTGTTAGTTACGTCATCTTTCTTTTATCAACAGCGGTTCTCTGTAAAACATTATTCGGGGAAGTCTTAACGAGCCTAGCAGTCAACTCGTGATTATGAAAAGTGCGGATGTACTGATATACGTAAACATATATACCTTACTTTGATGAGATATAGGTGCATAAGTTTTTTTTATTGTTATTCTTACCTGAAGCGCATGTTTTGAACCGAAATATGACCCAGCATATAACGCAGCACCTGAAAAAATCAGACAGTTTAGTATTAGAAAGGCCTTATCTACTCCAGCCGACATGATGCACATCTGAGTTTTGTCATCGTTCACATTGATGTTTCACGTGAAAGCATTCGATCGTTAAATTAACTACGTCATACACAGGTATGGAGGGGTATTCCACGTCAAGTGACAGAGGTAAAAGTTAACCGTAAACGTAATTCCTATCCCATATCGAATATTATCATAAACAAGCAAGTAACCACATGTACGTATAGCAGACTTTCATTTACTTTTAAGTGGTCCATCGGAGTCACTCTCCACTAGCGCCAGTGTGACTTTTATCGAATTGGAAATGTCAAAGTCATTTGGTGCATTATGAAGTTCAGTTTTTTTTCAAAAGTTTAAAAGGAATAACATTGAGAGATGAGTTTACCATGACCTTTAACCAATTATTTGTTTCAAAAGTACACCTAGGTCAATAAAGAAAAAAGAAATATTAGAGAATACCGAAGCGTCAACAAAACTTTAATTCGAACACAAAATTCATTAAAATATCAGAGAATGCTGAAGATTCACCAAAACCATAATCGGAACACAAAATCGATTACACTCGGGGCAAAATATGAACAAAAGGAAACCTTTACACGGAGACTCTTGAAAAAGTAAAGAGAATCAGACCAAGAGTTCCGGTAGAGTAAACGTCTTCTGCTTCATCGACGACACCCACCTTGTAAACGTAGGTCACATGCCACGTCCGCAATATGAGCATTTAGGTATTATTAACTAGACTACATTAATAATTTTTCTTGGAATATCCTAACCTCCCATTTAAAGCTGAGTTTCAGAAAACTTACCTAATTTTCCAGCCACGCTGCTCGTAACAACAATATGACCCTCGTTCCTGGACATCATATGTGGCAGCACAGCTCGTGTTAGGGATACTGGTCCTAGAACATTGACCGCTAACAACTCCTGGTCTACAGCCAAACAGGTAGATGTCCACTCCCCTTTGTTAGTACGACCAGCGTTGTTGACCAATATGTCTATCTGAAATAGTGAGAAAAACACGATCATATCCAATCCGTAATATATCACTATCTTTTATTTGATATTTGATATACCCAATACAGAAACACAAAAGACGAAGGAAGACATTTTTGACCAGACAGATATTAAGAGCTGTAATTGAAACAGTTTTACTTGCTAGTGCCTTACTGGGCCTCGAACTCCAGCACTAAATAACCTAGCCTGAAATATATATAATGAACAGATACCATTATGATTTAATTATTAAAAACATTATCTTTATATATAAAATAGCACACGGTTATCATGCTCTAATTATTACATTCAGTTTACACAAATCTATTGTAACGTTTCCAGTTTTTGATATAATCATCTGAAATGTAACGACGGGCTTCAATAGCAGCTTCTTCCTTCACTTGGCTCTTCCATAATTCAGCATTTTTATTTGTTATCATTTCCTAGCCCATAGTACTTGCGTTAAATTACATGCGTTCATGTATGACTTATCATAAGCAACAATAGAAAGTTGTCAACTAAGCAAATCATACCACAAGATATAGCAATTGCACGGGTAATGCACAGATATGCACATTTTCTGTAATTAACTCTTAAGGAAGATTATTTGAATGAAATGCACATGAAACACCCAAGTAATTCCATTCACAATATCGACGTGAAAAAAAAAACTGAAAAAAAGGCATTAGTCTTTATCACCTATAAATGATCTTTCCTCCATTAATTAACCATAACGGGCATTCCATAACTCCTGACGCGCCAATAATCTTGATAGTCAGTTAACTAGGTCACACATATATGATAAGCGTTGCTAATTGTATACACATTCGTCTCCCTAGTTTAGATAGTGTGCTGTAAATATAAACGTGACAGTGAGTGGCAGCAGTTATGTTTAGTTGCCATGTCGTGCTGTTTACATATGAGGAACATCTTTGCACTTGTTCCATGCCTGATACTGCACGCTGTATTCAGTTTGTAGTTAACTGCATACTTGGCGGAGGCTTTATTATCAATTTCATGGCATCATAGAACCCACTTAATCATTGTTCTTTGAACGGATGTTGCATGGAATTGAATTCAAAGCCGAATTCATCCCTACCCCGATATGATGCAAGGGAATCAGCACAGTAATACTGACGTGGTTTATATATATATAAACACCTTATAATGAAAGAAGATTTATGATAACTATTTTTAAGAATATTTGATTTTAAGAACATCGATTAAGAATAAGAAAACGAAAAACTGTTCAAAAGGGAAGCAGATAATACTGTAAGGAATCAAATGATGAAAAGCAACTTCAGCATTACATTGAAAACTTATCCATAAGTTCCCCGCTGATAAGTGACTTTCAGGCAGTTGGTTGCACTTCTAGCTTATTGTAATACGAAAAATATACTCACTTTTTGAAACGTCTTGAGCACTTGCTGAACAGCAGGTTCGTGTTCCGAGTATTCTTTTATGTCTAGTTTTAAAACCAACACGTCCTCTTGACTGAGACCACCAACACCTAAAATTAACAAATAACAAACCAATATAAGGATGCTAGCTATTTTAAGCAGACAAAAACACGACAGACGCATTAGTTTTGATGAATAATATGTAAGATGTCAGAATATTATTTCGAAGCAAATGAAAATATTAAATTTCGACTAGTTTTAAGAAAACACTTACGGATGCATTCCGTTTTTACACGTTCGAGTTCTTTTTCCCGCCTTGCCGACAGTACCAGACGACATCGTGCACGTGCCATTTCGTAAGCCAGAGCCTCGCCGATCCCACTGGATGCCCCAGTAATCCACACTACTTTGTCAGTCAAACATTCTAAATATAATAGAAGCTTAATTACATGCCTGATATAAAAAATTGATCTTTTCACATTAACGCAATATCGCATTGTTCAACTTCTAACATGAAAACGATACTTCATTATCTTATGTGTAAAAAGTACGCAGTTTTTTTATGCACTTCCATGGAAATATCATGTCACTCATCAATGATCAGGTTACATAAACCAAGGTTTAATGGTTGAATACATACATGTTTATACTAATATGAGAATCAAAACACTATCTTGACATCAGCAAATCTATATTTCTTATCGGTATTTAAATGGATACTTTTGAATAGAGAAAGCTCGGTGACATCGATACTGTTTTTATGTAATATGCTACATACGTTAAGTCGTTTCAATTCCCCATGCAATAACAAGAACTAAATATTTCTAGTTAAACGTAGATATGAAAGGGACTCCCTCTAGATCATGAGATAGGTTCATACACACCTGGAGATTTGCCGAATCTTTCCATTAGTTGTAACATTATATCGCTGTCCCCCGACAAAATCAGTAAAAGACAGAACACAATGAACACTGCGACTAGTCCATTTACGAGATAGAGCCAGTCCATGACCAGATGGCCCGAATAACAAGTCGGATAGGACGTAGATGCAGCTTGCAAGATTGTGGCGTTGAAATTCTGTGAAGATAAAAATCCAGATAAATCGATAATATCTGTGAAGATAACGAGACTAGAACAGATTATGTAAAGACTAAAATGCATGCACTAGGCGGTTGGATTCTCATGCATTTCCTGATGGAGTCCTCCTGCAAGTGAATTGTCTCGTTTTCATTGTCCACATAATATATTACGCCACTTCATCTGTTTCCAAGAAATACAGAGATTATGCTAATGATAGAGACGGCAAACGGCTGTTACCAAATAGTTTTAAAGTGAGCGCTTTTTGATAGTTATAAACTTACCATGGATGTTGTTTGAATCTTTTGACGATTTCTTTTTCATTCGCTTGATATATTACTAGAATGCACAATGCGAACTGACTTGTTGAAGCCAAACAGTACCCCACTCTACCGCTCACCGAAGGTTTAATGTTAACCCTGACAGCAAACTGCTCAGCACGAAAACTGATCATATTAGAATAATGACATTCACCTTACTGATTTGTCACCCGTACTGTCACTGATTCAGCCCAATACTTCCCACAGAACCCTAGAGTAGCGCCTAATTTCATGAAGTTTATACACATATTAAATAAACATTCATTTCGTCTATCACGGACATGCTTGAGTAAACAAGCTTGTAGTTTCTTTTAAACTTTAACATTATATACTGCGGTTAAAAAGAAAATCTCATCGACAGCGGAGCATTTTAAGTAAAAAAAATGTAAGTGATATGGTGTTTGAGCCAGGATTTCTTTCTTCTACCTATGCGATTATAATTATTACGCCATGGGAATGTGGCGCACTGCTCCTCAAGTACGTAGCAGGTTTTTTGTCATCGTTAAGTATTTGTCGAATTTGATGGAAAGATCAAAGAAACAAGTTAAATAAAATTGCAAAGAGTGCAATAATGTGCAAATAGTGAAGAGTTGAGAATTTTTCAAGCTATTCAATAATCAATGTCGTGAGAGTATACTCGTCAAAATAAATTCCATTAAAATGTTAAGGACCCCTCGACCTTGATAACGACCCTTTATTAATATATATTTAAAAAAAAAATATATATATATATATTTTCTGTCACGTTAAGACATCGTATCCTCAATAAGAACTCGTTTCTGGATACAAATCTTACCTATACATAACTACAAGTATGTTAAATTCTCATTTCACTTAAATGAAGCGATCATATTTCCATTTTGACTTGAAATTATTTCCATTTTTGATTATACGGCACTGTTTTTACGTTTTTGAACTGCTGATCCTAAGGAAAGATATTTCTGTTGCTTCGGTGTTCAACTTCTTTTTTATTCTATTGTAATGATGATTGATCGTTATGATTACACAATAATTAAAAAAAAACTATCCCTTCGAGCACAATTGAGTTCAAATTATTATTTTAACCGTTTATACTGATATTTAAAAAATCAAGATAATACTTAACTTTTTTTCTGGTGTAATATGTGTACAAGATACAAAACATTTTGACGTCAAATGTTTTAAAAACTCACATTGAAAATACTTTCAGTTGAATATTTACTGAAATGTTACAGAATATGTAAAACGAATTATTGAACAAGGACAGACCGTTGTGTCTTATGACGCTGGTAATAGTAGCCATAGTATGAGTAACACAACAATCGTTTAACAGGTCCGACGTCAGTTTATAGGACACATAATATGGGTCTACTCCATGGCAGGTCAGAAAAGAGACCTATTCGTGCAAGCCATACTTGAGAGTCCATCCTTGGTTATTAAATGATAATTTTTGTGGTTTCATTCAAGTACAAAACTTGATAAGGCTGGGAACGATTTCTGACTTGCTTCTTCTTCTTATTGTTATTTTTTGATATTAGGTCATTACATAAGGTCTTCTTATTATTTTTTGATATTAGGTCATTACAGGATATTCCTTTCAAAATCATTATCAAGCACGCATGCTTTTTATTGCCTTATAAACTGATGATAAATTAGAGAATACCGAAGCGTTAACAAAATCATAATCCGAACTCAAAATTGATTAAACCAGGGGCAAACTATGGTTACACAGTCAATGTTAATACAATGTTATTTAGAGATTTGTTGATACCCGTAACGAGCATACAGAAGTATGCGAGCAGCTCAATAACCGATGCACAATTTAAGCGTCCATCTATTGCCCCCTATCGCTCAATGACTGATATTTACCAAATCTTTCGATCAATACCACTTTTGGATAAATATAAAACCCATCAACTGTGTTTTATTTGAATGCTTAAAAACAGCATTCGTCGAGTGCTGTGTATTGGTCAAATTGGACAGTTCAGCGTCAATGACGTGTATATACATATAGATATTAAGTTCACAATTTTTTCACAACAACACCTCCCCTGCTTAACAATGCTCCATTATACCACGGTTAGTATCCCGGTGTTCGTACAAGTGGATGGAAGTGGATGACCGCTCGCTTAAAGATAATGTATGTCTGTGGGCACGGAAATAAATGACGTGATGTTATTGTGGCACTGTAGGTACATTAAATAGGCCGGGGAGTCTCCAATGGAATTCCCTTCGTGACGTTGATATGTGACATCTAGGTCAGAGTTGGTCCGGTGTTCTGTGATGTAACATACCGGCAAGGGCTATCATTGGTGTAAAAAACAATTACTATCCACGGTGATATGTAAACCAACCTTACTGTTGGCTACCGTGGCCAGGATTGGCTGACATGGACTCTTGTCATGGTCCATTTAGACTGCCCCAATCCTATATATATAAAGACGGGCCGGATATTCATAATGTATATTCTCAGTATGATATCATGACGAGTGTGTTGATTAATCAATAACAAATCCTCATTAGATAGCATCCAACAAACACCCAACCACAACAGTGGTCTGAGCTTTAAATGTAAAATAAAATGATTGCATCACCAGTATAAATCGCAATGATCTTTGAAATATGAATATTGAGGTAATAACTATTAGATCAAAATTTATCTATGTGAACAGGTCAACCAAAATAAGGGAGTACTACTTTTTTACCACACCATAAAGTATGTCTTTAAATCAAATGCAACTGTTTTTAATTGAGATTGCCATATCACGGATTAACAAAGTTACATTGTTTATGAAATAGAACTCAAGTAATTTAACGTATTTTGAGTTACTAATTATCTACAAAGAATAAAAAAAAAACTGTACCAAGAGTACGTCAAATGGGAAAAAGTCAGGAAACATATAAGAAAGACGGACTTGGAGAAAGAAACCAAATACAAGTTCACAACAGCGTTACTTGAATAATAATGAGCAGAAACCAAGTGTACTAATTCAATATTTCAAGATAGTGTAAGCGCTATCAAAGGTTTACATACATGCCATCTATAAGTATCATTATCGAGATATTTTTTAAAGTCATTACAATCGTTCTTAACGAAAATGTTATGTGTGCTGAATATTAAAACCCTGCTGACCTTGAACAGGTAACATAAATAGGACTGCCTTACATGTATAACGTATACATCCGCCTTCATAAATAAACAAGACAAAAATAAAATCAATTCCAGAATTTAAAAATAAATTTACCAATTTTATAGAATGAATATATAAATCATACCTTACTGTGTGTGAATCAGGTCCTGACCAAGGACGATCTGACCGAACTGACCGTTATCCGTCAATGTTATCTTATATTAGATGTCAGCTGCGAGAATCTAAATAGCTAAGGGCACTATATTGACACGCATGCATATCTCAATGACAGAAAAATAGATCGAACGTGAAACTGGCCTATCGCTATTAATATTACGTAACAAAATCCCATCTAATAAATTGATCGCACCCGGGTTTTCTGTTTTGTGAGTTTGTGTTAGTCTGTTGGAATACTTGTGGTTTACCTGGTATCTTACTTTATCTCCCTGACTTATTCTTGTGCTTTTTATCTCCCGTTTCCTGTTATTGTTCTTCTGGACTATATTTGTGTTTAACAAAAAAAATGAAGGTGATTAAAATTATTTTATTGTGCAACTACTCTATTTGCCGTTCCCTGTCCCTTTAAAGGTACTATGTATAGATCATAACAGTTATTAAAAACACACGGATTTAATAATGGACTTGTCAGACCTTTAATGTTATCTCTCATTTAAATCACTCTATTCATATCAAAGATTGGTGTCAGTAATATCTTTACTTAAAACGGAAAATCCCAGTGTCATTCTAGACTTAAAATACCTTTTCGGAATCAAGCTTGCACATTAAGTTTACCACATAAAAAGTTTTTCTTGCGATTTAATAAGGCTGTATAGGTAAGGCAACGAAATCGTTAGTTTTATAGCTGTATATACACATGTACTGTTCCTTTGTGAAACACTCCTGTGTTTTGATCTTATCCTAGGAATACTTAAACTCGATGCTAAGGTAAAATAACGAAAAAAAAGAATTGCTTGTATGTGCATACATCACATGTCATTTCGGTAAACAAATGTCTGTATTAAGATGTTTATCAGGTGGAGGTTTGTTGTACCAGCCACTAGAATAAAAATAAGATTGGACAGGACATGCATCACAATGACCTTTGGCGATCCTTCAAGTGCGTTTTAGGTTCACTTACTTTTTCCTCCCTCCTTAAAAACGTCATAATTTGGTCCCATGATTACGTAATAATGTAACAAACATCTATGATGTGTATGTTGCAATTATATATGACAAATATGTTCGGTATCACAATAATTTTCTATTTTTAAGATAAAGCTGTACAGTAATACAATTCTTTGGTCTCTGAGTAGTGTTTGAGAGGACTATGGTCGATTATCATATCTCTTAGTAAGAATTTTACAACAAACAAACAAATAATAATAATAACAATAAATAAATAATAAAAAGAAATAATGATGTCCCTCAGAACACTTTAGTTTTAGTGGATTGACACTTGCCTATATATCTAGAATGCTGTCGTAAGAAATGAAGGTATGTCTACATTGAATACATTTTATCTTCGACAAGGAAGTCACAAGCGATTACACTGGTTACCTGAACAGCATTTACCTTGCTACATTATAAATTCATTTACATATTCTGAGAAGAAGGTTTCACTTTTTCGCTGAATATAACCCCGGATTATAAAGCTGTGTGAGTTGACCCTCTATCAAGCACCCATCTGTCATAACGTCCGTCTGGCAGTAGGCCAAGATGATTTACAAAATCTTTTCTGAGGAAAAAAATTCGTTTTAATTAAAAAAAAATATTTTGGTGAATAAAAATTAATACTATTGTACACTAAACCTGGTATTAAGGATAATAATCAGTAGTATTACAATTATTATAACTTCACAATGTCTGTTTTTTTTCCATTCGTTTAAGAAGTAAAAGATGACTAGAAAAATAAAAATGTTTCGGAAAGAAAATATCTTTCTTTGTCAAGTATGCATGTCATATTCAAAACATGTTTCTATAATATACTGAAAACAAAAAAAGCGAAAAACAAAATCCAACAAATTGTTCACTATAGAAACCGAGAATATGTACCTACCATTGTACGTATCTGTTGTAGCTCGAGTAGTTGTATCTGCATGTGTCTCATGTACATAGCAACTCGTCATTTTATACAATAGCTTCTGTTGTGAGCTACTAAAAATAGTTTTAGGGGGAATCCCTTACAGCTATTCAACCGAATCGGGGATGGGACGTTTTAATTGGTACAGCTGCGGCTAACCATGTACCATACCACCAAAGAGTAGTTTTCCTCCTTCATCGGAAGTAGTTTTTCCCCCCTTTTTTTAACTTTTCTGTTATAGTGCGTGGCAATATATATAATGCGAATAGAGTTCTTGCGCTATAATATTGATCAATGGAATCAATCAATACTGTGATCATCCGTCGTTTAGTTGGTAGAACAGAATATATATTGCGAACTCATTTCATCAGAATGGTGATCGAGTTCTAGAACAAACCAGAAGATTTTTTTTCTGTGTTTGTTATTTATACTTCTTTCATCTTAATCACTTATCTAGGTAACCATAACAGCATCTCTGTTCAGTGCTGTAGCATATATATGTGTGTTACATCATCTTCGAGGACAATGTTATTGATGTAGTAAATATCTAGTAGTACAAACATAACAACAGGAATCAAGACCTTTAATGTTATACAGCGTGCTATCACTAGTGTTGATGAGTGCACGTCTCACTCGATCCTGGTCTCCGGAGTAACTTGTATAACACCTAAAATATGCTGATCCCTTTCTGTATAGTTCTCACTTCTGTGTCCGTATTTGTCAAAGTGATGTTACTGACATAATGTGTACAAAGTAAATTAAATAAAGAAAAGCTAGAAAACTCCTTTAAAATTGCCAGGTTTCCGGAATAACTTGTATAGCACCTAAAATATGCTGATCCCTTTCTGTATAGTTCTGGGTCCGTGATTGAATAGAATGATGCTATTAAGCAAAGTCAGAAAAACACCTTTAACATTACCAGTATGAAGGCTACTTAGACAGACTGAAAAAGACAATCCTTATGTCGATAAAAAGCAAAGACAGGACACGACTAGACATAAAAATCAAAAAGGATAATTGATGTTCTGCAAAGTCATCATCTCCAGTGTCCGAATCTAACATTATTACAAACGATAGAATAATAAGTGAGATATAAATAGAATTGGTCTATTGTAACTTGACGTGTACATGCTATATAGAACTTTTGTATAGTGGGAGTTGTCTATTGATACAGTCCATGTGTGTAAGATGACGTGACACACACACGTGTTGCATCTTTTAAATTAAGTAATACATGTAGATACAGTATGCCGAAAAAATGAATTAAACTGCATCATGCAGCTGTTTCGTCCTTCTGTGACTCGTCAGTGATGCTAGGGGCCAAAAGGCAGGAATCCAATTTTATTAAACTTATGTAGAAGCAGAAGGGTCAGGTGAGTAACATTGAACACCATTCAACTATGTACGTTAACATATATTGCTGATGAAACACACGTTAAATTGTTGACATTTTGCAGAATTAATGTTTAACAAATAATGTTAAAATTGAAACTTAAGTGAAACAAGGTTATCTGTAAAACTTCACTTCCTGTTACAAAAGTCTATCTGTTTGAATTTTGTTTATACCTGTTGCTAGAGGAGACTTTCTACAGAATTTACCACATTTCTCGATAACCGAGAATAATTTATGATAAACTCATAAAAGATAATTTCTAATGGCCTAATAACCTATATCAGTATGATAGGCTGGCTAACTACAAAGAGAGATATGTGTCCCCCACGCCATTTGCATGGGGAAGTGTTAAAAAATGTACATTTTCACGTGTCATAAAGCAAGCTTAAATTATAAATCAAGATATAAAAGTACAGTTGTTTTGCTGTGTATTTAAGGATATAATTGTCGTGTAACGGACCATTAGTTCAGTTTAATCAATGTTATTCTTAAATTGGCATTATGTGCTTTGGTTGACTGATGAAAGCCTTAAATGCTAGATATGGGTGGATGATTTTCAACTTTCCCTCCACACTCTTTATCTCTATTTCTTTTTTTGTTGGGAGGAGGGGGGTTGGCACGGGAGGGGGGGGGGGGGTGCGGGCGATAATTAAACATTTGCATGATTTATAACATCAATTATAAACAATATAATTATGTTTTCAGATGGAATAATAATACACTGTATATCAAAATTAAGCATTATACTACAGCGGTAGTATATTATCATAATAAGTCTACAGTTGTAAGTTTCAATCTGACATCAGCTATCTGCAAAGTAAGAAAACGTAACAAAACATAATTTTCATTAATTTTCAAATCATTTCTGTAAAGTCAAATCCAGTCTGAATTAAGTGAAATGAATAACCAAAAACATTTTAGAGATGACGTAACACACACACATGCTGCACCTTTTAAATTTAATAATACATACAGTATGCCGAAAAAATGAATTAACGGCATCATACAGCTGTTTTCGTCTATCTCGGGCTCGTCAGTGATGCTAGGGGCCAAAAGGTGGAAATCGAAATGTTCTAACTAACCAGGAAGCAGACGGGTGAAACTATATAATTTCAAAAGTGTACTACGAAAGAGTGTATATTATGAACTGTGCCACTACTTAAATGAGATAACTGTGGTATAGGATAGCAGTATAATATACATATACATGTAAGTACTTATAGTTTAAATTGGTACAGAAATCAAATAAAGTTATTGTAAACATCACCTAGCTAGGGATGGAATGTATACCAGATCAAACAGGGTCACCTTGGTGATGTGACCTAGTTATGCATCGCATTCACTATTTATTCCTATTGATCTATGACACTCGATACTATCGTCGAAAATCAATCAATTTTTATCGCCGCGGAAATGAGTACATATTGGTATAGAATATTAATAAACATGTAGTATGTTTACTATTAATCCATTCATTCATGATACTTTTGAATAAAGTAATGCATTGAGATACACTTTGTTCTTTAATATGTCCATTAAAATGTTATGTAAGGAAGAATAAGTCTGATAAAATTATAAACACCTAGAGGACATGATTAATTAATAATAGCATAAGCTACACCTGTCTATGCTATGTGCTCTCTGCAAATATCCTTACTGGTCCCAATCGCCCATATCTTCCCAATCGTCCATATTCTGAACGCTCAGAATCTGAACTATAAGTAAGATATCCGTTGTGCTTCTGGTTCACCTGATCTTGCACCAGTAAAAATCTGTTTATATATTTGTAACATTACCAACAAAGTAACTCAGAAGCAACAGATAACTGTAGCACAGAACCCAGATTTAATACCAGCATGCTGTAGGTATATTTCACTTCCGGGTTCAGGGTTTATTCTTAAACATAAACAAAGTAGATAAATATCAATTAATTTTGATGAATCCCCTGACGGAATTATCAACTATCTCCGTCAAAATACAGAGATATTTCCGATTTTAAGAAAACTAAAAATGGTGAAAAGACACCGCCTTGAAATGTTATTATCAGTTACGAAGTGGATTAAAGATATTGTTATTCAGTACTAGTTATATTGCTCAAATGTATCTCCAGGTCCGATGTTTATAAAGATAATATGAACTACCTGTATTTGTATTTTAGCCAGATAAAAGTATTTCTATTGAAGAGAATTAGTAGAAAAAATAGGTATTGGTTTCTTCGTTATATCATTTGTAAATTTGGTATTAAATGATGTTAGCAGCACTACTGCAGGGCGTCGCCATGTTTGCGTTACCGTCGAAGAATTTCGAATGTGCATCATTGGAATCAAAAGTTTGCCAGAAACCATTTATAGTATGACCAGACGAAATGGATCCCATATGTGTTCCATGTTTCAAAATCTTGAAAGAACTAAACCAGGGCCACCAGCGAATAGTTACTGTTTTGAAGCGTGAACGGCGCCATATTTCAACAAATAGCATTCCACCGAGCCCTTTTTTCATTTAGTATACGCTAATTTAGGAAAGATAACTCTTTCACAAACCAAAAATCTTCTAGATGGTAAAAAAATAATAGAATACCGCAGCGTTTACAAAATCAAAACCCAAACTCAAAATTTATTAAAGGCCCAATATATGTAACTTCAGGAAAGTTTTCCTGATTCTGAAAAATTCTGAAAAAAAATCCAGTTGATAACTATGCAAAAATAAGTCTAAAACGAAGTAAAAATGATCGGTAACTAATAAGAAACTCTTGACAGAAAAGCCAAAGAATTGAAAATAATTCAGGTGGGGCCGACTTCAACAACAAGACGAAAATAAATAAGAGAATACCGAAGCGTTAACAAAAGCATAATCCAAACTCAAAATCGATTAAACCAGGGGCAAAATATGGAGACCCTTGAAAAAGTACAAGATAATAAGACCAGGTGTTCCGGAAAAGTTAGAAGACAGTTCAAAATTGACGCGTGTTTACAAATACCGAGTTTCAACTGCATCTGTACCGGTAACCGCGTAAGAATTAATTTTGAATATTGCTGATATCAGTTAATATTAACTAAATCCATAAATATAAAAAGTTATAAGGCTTGATTTTCGCTTCAAGTTTTGCCGAAAGTAACGTTTGTTGGGACTTTAAACTAGGGGCAAAATATGAACAGAGGAAAGATTTACATGGAGACACTTGTGAAAAAAGGTGATTTGAAAAAAGTGCTCGGGGGAATGCTAGCTGTTGAAATGTGGCGCTGTTCAGGCTTCAAAACAGTAAATATTCGCTGGCGGCCCTTGTTTAAAATCCATTCATTGCAGCAGTGTTTTCATGGAATGCTTGTTTAAGAATAAAGAATATGTTGCAGTAAGAAAAATGTTACATTATACAGGACCGTCAGTTATCTTTCCCTGCACTGATTTACACTATGTTTCAAATCACTTTGTGACTTTTATTTTGTTGTTTTTTCTTACCTGAATTACCACTGAAGAGTCCAGAATGGACGACATGGTGATGTGGTGAATCTTGTTTCGCTTTTGTATCGACAAAATATTCATTGTTGATAGGTGCTCTTAATATATTTTGTACATTTTGTATAACATAACGTACAGTAATTGTTCACATGTGTCCCTGATGTATGTGTCACTCTATACATGTACTTAGAATTAATTATGACATTTTGAGCGCGGTTTCTGTTGTTGCTTTCTCCTGTCGAGTTTGACAATTTATACTCGTTTGTTGCTGACATTATGGTAGTTCAGTTTGTATATACTTTACGCCATACAAGGTAAAACCTGACCTCTTATTGACATTTTAACCATCAATCATTAAGATAAAGGATGTCCTATAGTATCAAGTCATATTACCCGAATTTCACCTGTATTCATGCATTACGTGTAACCTAGTTCTACATAAACGTAATCTTTCAACCTCACTTTGATGATGTGTATATAACGACTTGAATATCTCCGACAAAAAATGCAAAAAACAGTTTAACCTCATTTTTTCTCTCACGATTTTATCGATCGTACTTTGTTAATAGTGAGTTCCAAAACGTTAAATGGTGCATACAAGTATTTGCATGATTGGCAGACCTTGATATGATACAAGTGTAACGTAAGTATTTGATAAATACCGTCTGTTGACGTCATTCGTCTGTTAAAATCAAGTTCATGAACTTTTCTGAAGCGCCATGTCACGTTCACAGAAAACATATTTCTTTAAATGTGATTTTTTTTTCATCCTCTGTGAATGTTTGTTTTCTTATTATTGAACAAAGCTTGGATAAAAAAACTTATGAAAAGAATGATACAATACATGTGACCATTTTAGCTACATTGATAGATTAATCGATTAATAAATGGTTCTTGATCGATTTAATAAATTTCGTACAACTACTGAGACATCCGATGGATATAGAATATCCTGATGTTCATTTGTTTGGAAGCCTCTATTTACGTCATTAGGTGGTATCAATCCTTCTTCAGATATTTCGACCAAAAACCACAACATCTTCCGGCTAGTGGACCAGCAGAGGTGGCTAAACAACTACTCTTTTATGCCGGTTTCCACATCGGCTCGTCTTGTTGGTGCCATACTTGCCAATACAATATTCTCTCCACAGCTTCCGCCAAACGGTTAATGGTTGTACGTCTTTCTTTCTGAAACGCCTTCGTTCATGGAGCCTCGGTTGATTGGTTGGTAGGTACTATACGTCATCCTCGGTCTCCACAGAATTTATATGACAAATTGTAAATATGCAACTGACAATGATACGAACGGGATTGGCATTGTAATATCAAGCCAGCTTTTTGTTTAAAGATGGCCGCCAAAAGCCCGAGACAATACCGGTCAGATCTAGAGTTCAATTTGGCAGACTTTGGTGAAAATGTATGTGAAAATATTTCAAGATTGCCGCCATCTTAGCTAAGGGTCATAACTTCAGTTCAATTGCCCAGCTTTGTTGGTACTAAATGTTTATTTTTAAATTGTTAGACCTTTGTATTAACCATTGAAAAACCCTGATTGAACGAATTAGCCATGTAGTACAGCACAAATCATGTTGATTGGCTTCTGCATCGACAAAATAAGTTTTTCAATCGGTTCTTTCTGTATTTCTTACACTTGCTCTTCCGGATCACCTAATCTTATTCTCTTGTAATTCTACACGGGTATCCATGTAACTCTTTCCTTTGTTCTTATTTTGCCTCTAGTTTAATCAATTTTGAGTTCGGATTATGGTTTTGATGACGCTTTGGTATTCTCTTTCTCTCTCTTTTTCTGTTTCTTTTTTTTTGTTGGGAAATTCTTCCACATTTGCCTCCGTTATATGTACCTGTATACTTTTTGGGTTGAGGACGTCTTTCGTGTGGTTCCTGTGTGCTGTTTTCTCCTATCGACTTTAAGTATCAATTTGCACTTGTTTGTCCCTGACATAAGATAATTTAGTATTTATCTACTTTATATCATACAGGGTAAAATGTGACCTTATATTGACATCGTACCATCAATCATTCATATAAAGGATGCCCTGTGATGTCGAGTACCCAAAGTTGACATGCATTCATGCGTTACGTTTGACCGAGTTTTATATAAATGTAATAATTCAACTTTACTATTGATGTATTTCTAACCACTTCAACTCCCACGACAAAAAATGGAAAATCATTTTAACCTCTATGTTTTTCGTCACGATTTTATCGTATTTTGTCAAATAATGAGTTTAAAAACGTTCCATTGTGCATTTGTATTTGTATAATTGTCAAATATTTATATGATGCGGGTATAGTATAAGCATTTATCGTCTGTTGACGTCATTTGTCCATTTAAACAATGCTAAATGACCTTTTTTGGTGCGTCATGTCACGTTCACAAAAATCAATTTTAAATGCGATGTTTTATCATGTTCAAATTTTATTTTAAATCACCGAGTATAGTTCGAATAATAAAATACACCAAAGACATATTCTAATTATGATAAATAGTACAAGTGTGACCATGTATTTTTTTCTTTTGTTACGTTGATAATAATCCTAAATGTTGGTAAATTTATATTTTTATTACTCCTTTTCCATTTATGATATCATGCGAAGCTAGTTTATTCACAAACTTTATCTGTTTTTCGAGAATTATGCAACACTCTTGTTGGCGCGGATATTAGAACGCAGAATATCTTATTGTGGGAGGAAATCAGAGTACCCGGAGAAACATGTCCGATTGGGAATTCGAACCCCGGCCGCTGGCGAAAGGCAATGCGCTACACACTGCACCACCTGACAGCCCTAAAGTTGTATGTTTGTCCGACTTTGGGGAAAACAAGTGAGTCGATTTCCGCTAAACTCAATATATGCACCTGGTATCTATATTTAATTTGCATTTCAAGATGGCCGCCATGGTATTTAGTTATAAGAGGTCATAACTAAATTAAATTCCCAACTTTGTTGGTACACAGTGGGAATGACAACGAAAGAATATTCTTAAAATAAAAAGCCCAAAATGTATAGATTTATGAAAATCGACACCAGCAACAAGGCCTTTAATTTGCGAAGGCGAGTATGGGAGTTATATACACAGGAGAGATATATAAAGTTTAAAGACCGACCTAAATTTTTCGAATTTGTGACAGGCGTCTGGTCCTCAGATTACAGTGTAGCATTGAAAATAACATTTACAACCTGTTCTTTATGGTATGTGGTACTTTTAAGCGTATATGGAAATGTTTCATAAAGATTTACTTGAACTTACAAGGCATTCGTTTTATGAAGTTGAGATCGCTTTAATTTCCAATGTGATAACTTTGAACGTTGCGGTGGTATTTATTGCTGGTTTCAATTTTTTTTTTTTTCAATTTTTTTTTTACACCACATACATATTACTGTACATTATACATGGTTGTAAATTCATTCATACATCATCATCATCATCATCATCATCATCATCATCATCATCATCATCATCATCATCATCATCATCATCATTATATGATCATAATCATCATCATATGATCATAATCTTCATCATATGATCATATCAATATCAGCATCATTATCGTTATCATCATCATCATCATCATCATCATGAGATCAAAAAGAACGATTTTGTGCGTTTGCAATTTTAAAACGCCATCCATGAACAAATAAATTGTTGTAAACATTGTATATTTTATACGTATCTTGACCATGTGTAAGACGAGCTTTAAGCTCAACATGTTATCAAGTTTATGTTAAATAAAGTATATTATTATTACTATTATTATTACAAGCTTTACCGAACATAATCTTACAGTGTACCTGAATGAAGAACGTATACGTATCAGCTGTTTGTATTTGTTTTCCGAAAGCACTGTTTTTTCAACCACACTTCGCAAATATTTGTTTACCGCGGCTACCTGACATTTGCGCTTCCGGTTCTATTTTCATACGAGCAATCCCATTTTTTTTAATCTTGTGACCACTATCCTGCTCCCGGTTCCGTGCCGATTCGCAAGAAAACATAAGAAATGTTTTTAAACATAGAAAACGATAATAAAAATATAACTATAGTACTGATGTGCTAAGTAATAAATCTTGATATTAAATAAATATGTTATTGTTTGATAATCTAAACTGTTAGGGTTAAAAAAAAATATAGAAAATGTTTCATGTCGTACCATGTTGAGATTCCTATAATTAGTCGAATGGCGGCGGCAAAATTGAGCAGACGAGCACCAAATGTAGCGGGAAATGCCGTTTTAAGGTACTTTCCGGTTAATTGACACAACTGAGACTTTGATTTTCCTTCTTAAAAGAACATTTGCCTTCAGAAAATGTGTTTCATTTAGAAATTGGTCCAAACACGAGTTAATTATTATTATTATGTAAGATTATGTTTTAATAAATTAAAGAATACCGAAGCGTTAATAAAATCATATTCCGAACTTAAAATTGATTAAACCAGGGACAAAATATGAAAAAAGGAAAGATTTACACGGAGACCCTTGTAAAAGTACAAGAGAATAAGACAAGGTGTTCCGGAAGAGTAAGCGTCTTCTGCTTCATCGACGACACCCACCATGTAAATATTTGTCACATCCAAGTAAATATCAAGTTCTCAAAATGAGAACCAAGTATCATTGTCAATCACAACAATTAAACACACTAATGAGCATAGTTATAAACGTCCATCTTCATATCACTTAGAGATACAGAACAATGAGACAATGGCGACCATAAAACTTGCCCATAGTTCGGATCAACCTGCATCTTTTGAAGACGAGCTTGTTTTAACATATCTGAAATAAGTTTTACGGCGCCTCGAAACTATATGTATGTATTTTACTTTCTACAGACGACGACGACGACATGTGCTAATATGGTACAACTTGACACTTCTCGTCGGTCTTGTCACTTTTTTTCTCTCCTTCTTCTCACTTTCTCAACAGACAGACCGTGATGAAACATGACATAGTACATTCCATATAAATTATTTCATCAAAATTATTTTGTTGTTGTTGGTTTTTTTTTTTTTTGGTCAATTTTGGATATTTTGAATTTTGAACAATTTAGAAAAAAAACCCTCATAATTTTGACCACTTGAATGTCTTATTATAAGTTTTAAACTAGGGGGAAATCAATAATAAAATTCAGGTAGAGAAATTCTCCATAAAAACTTCCCTTGCTATTTTCTAGTGATCTCACCGTACGAATCTTTAAAAGTCGGAGTCCAGCATACAAAAAAATCGGTACATAAACTGTCTTGTGCATTACTTTCAATCCCTTTCACTTTCCGAACTTGCTTTCTAATTTGAGAAGGTGGAGGCGTCGAATAAAGAAATAGGATATCACATCACATAGAAAGAAGACCCTTTGGTGATTGTTTTGACTCAAGTTGGCCGTTTATTTCTTGATATTTCAAGGATATTAATCAAATTCAGCATAATTAAGGGAAAGAATTAGTAATTAATTTGATGTTCCATACTTTAGTAATTAAAAATCAAAACGTATCTAATTAACCATAAGTAAGTCCAAAATTAGTGATTTTAAAAACAAAATTATTCGAATGTCATCGCATTAAAAACTTTATAGGCTGACTTCGTTATTCAGTGCTAACCATCCAATGTCAGTTAGAAAGTGTTTGTAGACGGCGTTTAGTTACGGCTGGCAATATCGGCGTCATAATGAATGTGAAGATGCTGTATCATGTTACAATAAATGTTGTACTAAAATATACCTTTCCTGGAAAACGGTCTATTTTTGTCAAAATATAATGGTGACCATTAATATTTGATACTATTTTAGTATTTAAAACCACAGAAGTCGTGCAGAAAAAAATGCCTCGTCATAGTTTCTTGAAATAATGATGTCAGGTTAACCATAACCTTGGCAGTACATTCTATCCATATCAGTATTAAAGATTTATGGCTCGTTTTAACCGACATGGTGTGGATAATTCAGGTTGGTTGGTTGAACAGTCTTAATGGATGTGCTATTTGTCTCTACAATTGTCAGCATATCATTGATTTGTTATTTGTAAGAGACTTATTTCATTTTGCACGATGTTTTACTATACATTATCAGTGTCTCGATATATTTTGTATCATGAACTCTTTTGAAAATAATGTTAGATACAAAAATTATATGAACATCTACACAAAGTTTTGCCTTTTTTTCTTCAAATAAAATCGTATAGCACCTCATCCCAAACACAACACACACATGTGTGCTTCTGTGATATAGAATGCATGTAACCTTAATTAAAGTCTGGGTTCGAGCACGGTTGCTTGATATGTTTATATATGTGGAGCCGCAGCCCATTATCCACACATATAAACATTTGTTTTATATACTGACAGAAACCCAAGCAAATGTGCTCGAACCCAGACTTTAAATAAGGGTACATGTATTCTATATCACAGAAGCACACGTGTTTGTGTTGTGTTGGGGTTGTTGGGGTTGGTGCTATACGATTTTATTTGAAGAAAAAAGGCAAAACTTTACTGTTATGGGAGGCTCATTTCACACATATATATTTATTATTTACTGACAGAAACTCAAGCAACTGTGGTTCGAGTGTACGTTTCATATATCGGTGATGAATCTTTTTCTTTTTCGAAGAAACTGGGGATTACTAGGGATAGGCGATAGAATAAAGGTTTTGTGTTACTTTATTATATGACTACAATATACAACCAACCGGACAATCTCGGTTTGATTAAAGGGTGTGTCACGATACAGCTATATTCAAGTCACCAACCGCATGTCTAGTTTCAATGGTGTTTCCTGTGTCTGGCCTTGTATATAATTGTGAAAAAAATACAGGGATTGGACAAAAAGTGATTACAACTCTAATCAGTCCTCTCTACAATACATATAATCATGATGAAACAAAATATTATGTTTTTGGGGAAAAGGAAGGTAGGGTTCAGAAGAGGGTGAAGGCGGGTGGGATGGGATACGGGTTAAGAAGAGGAGAGAGGGATGTGGGTGTGGAAACAAAAAATCACAATACATTGTTAAACGTGAGTTTAAACAATGTAAACTTACACAGTACATGTATTTATATATATGCAGGCATAACAAATACATCATTTCAACTTTTAATATATAATCCAAGTTATCACTGTAAATATATAGCTACCATACTCATATGAATAGAACACCGAGAGTAAAAATTGACATAATAATACATATATGATGTAAACTTAAAGGTAAGTACTGAAATCAATGGTATCAACTGTTTCTGTAAACGTGTCAGAGTTTTGTTCTCAAAGTATGATATTATAGCACTCAACTAGTTGTACACTATTAAAATGTCAGTATCGTCTCGTATTATATATATACCGTATGTCCTTTTATAATTTCTTTTAATAGTGTACATTAGTTGATTGCTATAATATTATACTCTGAGAACAAAAGAAGAAAAGATGTAATAGTATACAAATGATATAAGTAAACAGAATTATGGTAAAGTTTTTTGGGGGAGCTACAATAACGAGGGCGAGAAGAGGAAACGGTAGATGGGGCCATATAAAGACTTGACCGGTGTCCTGACCTCCTTAATTTACCATCTCTTCAAAATTCATTCGGAAGGCAGTTTCACAATGTAAAATACCTCTTCGCTAATATTATATGTAAATAAAGAAGGTATCTGGTATTTCCTTGTACATCCATTCTCGCAACACTTTATCAAAAAGTAAATATTCAAGGTGTGCTGCCGGTAGGAATAATTTTTAACAAAACACTATACAAATGTAGTACGCTTTATTGTCGTAATTCTAGACGCACACACTCACACACACATTGTCTGTCTAAATATGGCGCACATTTTATTACGTGTACAACAAATGTCATCTGATCCAGTTTTAACAAAATTCGAGACATCACACGATACCCCAACACTCCCACTGTTTAAGTTCCCCCACTCTCAGCTTACCCAATCGAAAAAGTATGCAAATATTTTCTCATACATGTACTTTAGTTAATGTATTTTTATCACGACTTCCGCCACATTGCTGACAATGTTTTTATACAAATCATGCAGCTTTCTCTCATATCTCGCCATGTTGGATAGAGTTTGTCCATGTAAGAAAGCTATGTAAGAAAAATCTATCTTACATAGCATTTCACGCGACGTGACGTCACCATGGCTCAACAATGACGTGACGTCACGAATACGGTAAACTCTGATGTCGTAAAGAGAAAACGAAGGTGTCTAATTCGTTTTCGTCAAAAAAGCTCAAGGAAAAAGTTGAAATTTCAAAATGGCAGGCTGTTTAAACATATTTTCATGGTTTTTGAGCTTATTCGGGTAGTTGATATGAGAGAAAAAGACTCTTTCATTATGTGTGTATGTAGGATAGGGATATTCCACCCTCGGGATCACAAAATGTGGTAAAACCCTCGGCAAGCCTCGGGTTTCACCACATTTTGTGACCCCTCGGTTGGAATATCCCTATCCTACATACACGCATATGAAAGAGTCTTATAATCTTACATAGCATTTCACGCGACGTGACGTCACAATGGCTCAATAATGACGTGACGTCACGAATACGGTAAACTCTGATTCCAGAAAAAGAAAACGAAGGCGTGATAAAATTAAAGCCTTTCACAAAATTTTAACCATAATCACCAGGAAGAGGAGATTAATTTTTCTGCGCAAACGTTGTTTGCAAATAAAGGGTATGCTTAAACTCGCTGTCTAATTCGTTTTCGTCAAAAAAGCTCAAGGAAAAAGTTGAAATTTCAAAATGGTAGCCTGTTTAAACATATTTTCATGGTTTTTGAGCTTATTATGGTAGTTGATATGAGAGAAAAAGACTCTTTCATATGCGTGTATGTAGTATAGGGATATTCCACCCGAGGGGTCACAAAATGTGGTAAAACCCTCGGCAAGCCTCGGGTTACATTTCTATTTCTCAGAATTGTAGTTCTCTGTAAACTAGCAAACAATGAAAAACAATTTTGAGCAAATCCAGGATTTTGCGTTAGAGGGTGTGTACATTTTTTTCTGGGATGAACTTTTGTGTATATGGTGTTGGGCCTCTCATCCATATTAAGTTCCACAATACCATTATAAATTGCATCACGAGGAGTGTTCCAATTTTTTTGCAAACGCACAGTATACTCGAGTATCACGTGATTTACGTACATTAAACAAGTACGAACCACAGGGACATGATAATTTGTTACAGCTAGTTTTGAACATAAACTAGAGTGTTTAGAGTAATTTTACACTGGGAGGTGGGGGTTAGATCAATTTCCGATAAAAAATTTCCCTGAATGGCCATAAAGGCTAAAGGATGGAAAGCTACCCAGGTCGAAAAATCGACCCCACCTACATTTCTTGCCTTAAAAATCACATTACTAGTTGAGGAACGAAAAAACGCTTGGTATTGTGGAAAAGATGGATAATTTTTGTTTTAATAAAAACCTAGATACTCAGACCGTCAATATGAATGGTTAACCGGTTAATCGTTTTATATTACATATTTCCTACATAAATACTACTTCATGCTGACATTGACAAGGTCATGATAACACATCATATCACTATTGATTTAATAAATAGAACAAATATAATTTTGTATACATAAATGTGTTACGGACCTGTTTGAATGAATGACCTAATTATGCACGATCACCATAGGCCTCTGTCAAACTATGTGTTCCAACTTTGATTAATAATTAAACTCAAAACAATAATCATTTTAAAAGGAAGCACATTTCATCGTTACACTGTAGCTAGCTTACAACAGGTGTGTTCAAACAACAATTAGTTAGGGAGACAGATACTTTTTATACTGCATATGTGTTAACCTTTGAATCCTCCAATGAGGGAGATCTCCCTCATTCAATATTTCAAATGAGGGAGAAAGTGCGCAAAATGCACGTCAAATGTATCCTCCTTCCGGAGAAATAATCTTGATTTCCTCAAAAAAACACGCAAAATTTCATTGGATGCCTATTTTAAAAGGAAGACCGCCATCCATTGACAGCGAAAGGCTAGCGAGTGCAGTGACGTCAAAACTCCTTGCTAGGCAGAAAGTGGCACGATAGCTGACGAAAACTTTAATTAACTTCAATCAATTAACCCCCAACAATCTTTAAATAATTGAAGATAGGTTCAATTCAGTTGAAGTTAGGTTCAATTATTTGTACCTATCTTTAATTATTTAAAGAAAGGCGCAATTCAATTGAACCTATCTACAATTGAATTGAAAACCTATCTTCAATTGATTTGAACCTAGGTAAAAAAAAAATATCACATATCCTGAATTAAATTGAGCCAATCTTCAATTTAATTTAATTGAACATAGGGTCAATTCAAATGGAGATAGATACAATTCAATTAGAGAAAGTTACAATTCAATTGGAAATAAGTTCAATTCATTTGAAGATAGGCGCAATTAATTGAGTAAATGATAATTTGGCGTTCCGTATATAAGGTCAGGCAGCTAACACGAATGACAAACTTGCGTTTAGCATCTGGTCACTTCATTCTGAAGAAAATTCGCAAGGTTATAAAAATAAGTGCTCGTTGGATCCAACATTTACTCACTGACGAGCAGAAACGTACACTGGTACAACTGGCTAAGAAACTGCTGAAGAAGTACCCAAAATATTAGAAAAGGGCATTTGATAGTCTCATAATGGGTGATTAGACATTGGGGCATATTTATGAGCCCAAGAGAAAAGCTGGCAAGAAGATATTGGCTTTGAAACATGCCAAAATGCCCCAGTATTGCTAAACGAACACTGACAGCAAAGAAGGTGTTTTAATACGCAATATCATTTAGAAATAGTTGACAAATCATGCAAATTGCTGTTCGAAAAGTAAGGTGTTCTGAAAAATTGCAAACACCAATTAGAAATGCTTTTATCCTAAAACAGGTCTCTAGCATGTCCAATTGTTACATGGCAATGTTCCAGTCCACAAATCAGCAACTGTAGTCCAGTTTTTTTTAAGTCGGAAAAGTTAATGTCTTATACCACATCTTCAGTTCAGCCCAGACCTTGTCTCGTGTGATTTTTTCCTCTTTAACGAAACATCCAAGAAATTTTTTTCTCGAAATTAATTCACATGAATATTAGACATTGCAATTCCTTATGCATCAGTATTTCGTGATATTTCATCTTTAAGGACATTTTTCTCGAGCTTAATTCATGTGAATATTGGACATTGCAATTCCTTATGCCATAGCCTTTCGTGATATTTCATCTTAAAAACATCCAGGATATTTGTTTCTCGAAATTAATTCACATGAAAATTAGGCATTGCAATTCCTTTTGCATTAGCATTTCGTGATATTTCATCTTAAAAACATCCAAGATTTGTTCACGAGGCCGTGATGAGTCATCCTAGTTCTAGCTATAGCACTGACTAAAACTGTAAGGAGTGATTTCCTGCTAATGGAGTCTTTGTTATGATATTCACCATCAGTAACACTTTCCATACAATCTCCTCATAATACAGTGGATATGATGCAATGAACGGATATTGTTTGTATCAAGATTCGGTTAGCTTACCACACTGACCGCAATATACCTGTTTCCACCTTGTAAATAGAAATTACCTTCCTCCTTTTATTTATGTGACTAGTAGAATTATAATGATACACATGTTTTCAGTATAAATATTTCGTTGTTTCGATCGTTCACTGGCTATATAGAACAAACTTCATTAAATTTACTAAAGCTTTGAATTCATGTTTATAATTCTTACGAAAACAAAAACATTTACCTAGATGTAAAACAGGAAAATGTCAAACACAGTTGCAATTCAATCGTAGTTAAGACTTAACAATAACTTTAAACAGTAAGGGGAAGTTATCGTTTCATCACGTCCATTAATCTTTTATTTACTCGTATAGTTATAATGATTGTAGAACCATAAAACAAAAACAAAAAAATGAAGATTGAAACATTTCGGTCCATGAATACAAACAAGTACACTTGCCTGTCGATGTATCCCACACTACAGGGACCTGAGAATTTGTTACAGCTAGTTCTGGGGTCTTAATTAAGGTGTTTAGAGCAATTTTAAACCCTCAAAACACCTTTATGTAGGTCCAAAACAAGCTATAGCAAATTCTCGGGTCCCTGAGTCCCACCCTTATTGAAATACCACTGGTTTGCACAAACACCTTACGTTTCCGTTTTTATGACATAAGTTTATGGTTTAAATGGTGAAAATATTGATCTCTCATAGTGTAAGATGATTCATCCGTGTTTATATTTACATTGTGCTATCGTGACAAAAATAGAAATTAATGTGTTTATAATACAATGTGTAGTGGGTGTAACAATAGTTAAACATCTAAACGCGAGTTGGAAGTATCCTTAAATACTGTCACATGTAAAAATATATACATTTATTGGATCTCGGGTAGACACATAACTTTATAAGGATAGTTGGGGTGTAATTATGTGAGAACAGAACACAATATCAAGAACTGTCATCATGGCACCGTGGCGAATTCCCCAAATTCAATGAACGTATACGTCGTGATTTTCGTCATCAAATAATGTTAATGGTTGTGTTCATCTGTAATTTCTTTATACTGCGTATTGTGAAGTTTGCGAAAATAAAGCTCCTGTAGACCGTATTTGTATTTAAATTTAAATTTGAATGAAAATCAATATGTATTCAATACATACCAACTGTGATCGCTTTACGTTGAGTTGTATATTTTATTTGTTCTCATGTTCATTTCGACACCTTGTATAAAGTATCATGATTATCTCACTGTTAAGGTTAATTATCATGTAACAGGAGAGGAAAAATGCACGGCCAGACCCGGGACTTCCGAACTCTAGACGGACGCTCAACCAATTGAGCTTTCTGGTCACCCATGATCGCCGGTCTAGATCCGCTACAACCATAACATGCAATTGATCATCAATTCGACCAGGTGACCGTGCACATTCGACATTGCTGACGAAGTGGGTGCACCCACACGTAAAACAGGGGGCATGATAATTCGTTACAGCTGGTTTTGGAGCGAAACTAACTTACGAGTTCAAAACGCCGATACACGCACCGAATTACATAACAATTTTGCATGCACCTGTTGTTGTGTCCAAAGGATAACGCTTCGCTGACCTTTTACATGTGAAATGTAAATACATTTTCTAACTTTTAAAGTAAGGATGAAACATGCTAAAGGACGTGACAATGCAAACTAGGTTAGCATGTATAATCTCGATATGGATTTTTTTACAGTCCTTGAAAACCACAAACGGTCTTTAGTAGATGACGCATGGGGCAGAAACTGATACAACAGTACTAGTGTCCTACTTAAATACAATTCACTTCAAAATCGTGACAATAAATAGAGTTTAAGTGTTCACATTAAGTGTCGGGTGTCGGTTAAACAACCCAAAATAAATATAAATTGTTGCATTTTCTTAAAAGTCAGTCACATGTAAATGATATATATTACCTTAAACGGGCATATAATTATTGTTTACTATTGAGAACAAAACAAATGACATAATTTTAACAAAACACGGTTAAAACGGAGGAACTTGAGAACTCGTCACAGTCATATGTATATTTGTATATGTTTGGGCCTAACTAAGGTGTTCAGAGTAATTTTATGTGTTTTTAGGGGGGTTAACGAAATTGAATTTCGGTAAAAATGGCATCAAAAAGCCACCATTTCTAGCTTGTATGCGGGACAATGTCTTGCACCTGTGGAAAGATTGATTATTTTCTTTTTTTAAAAAAATCGATGTGCAATTAAAATGTATATTCGTTACGAATGATTTCCGTTTCCAACAAAAGCACAAGTAATTTTAGATTGTCAAAGTTTATAATAGTCATCATGCCAGATTTTGAATATTGATGATGATATTGCTCTTTATAGTTATATTTCCGATGTAACATCAACATTTGGCTAAAAGTGTTTTGTGTAAAATGTACCAACGCTGTACTATGAACACCTTTTAAAAAAATTACCATATACCTATAGGGGGAGCCACTTATAGAAATGTGTTCTAATCGTGTGCAAAAGACGACACCATCAATATTTCGTGGAAACATTTCAATCAAAATGACAAATTTATACAAATCGGACATAATGGCTAATTTCAACTGGTGTAATTAGATAATGAAAATAAACCACATGGACCTTATACATACTAGAAGAAAACCTCTAAGAATTCTTTACAGCAAATGGTAGCTCCCCAAAGTATAGACGTGTGCTAATGTGAATGCATTGTTTAGAGTTATAGTTTATATGGACTGACATAATTTAAGGTCACATTGACCAAAAGTGCTAAAATGCTAACGTCTTTATAGTCTTAATAGAGAATCACATTAATCTATTGAAAAGGTCGTGAGTGAGTGAGTAAAAAGTGTGTGTGGATGGGCATAAAGCCTTTATGACCATTTATGACCCTAAAAAGTGTAAAATTACTCAAAACATCGTAGTTTAGGTCCAAAACTACTTGAGCTGTAAGAAATCTCCAGGTCCCACTGGCGTGGATGGGTGTGTGTGTGAATTATGTTTCGTTTTCAAATGTGTGGACATATTAATATGTCACAATAACGTGCTATGTAATGTCATACCAGACTGGAGGCGACTAAATATAGATTATGCCTATTGACAAATTCTTCTGTTGAGAAGTACATGCACAATATGATTTGTTGAAATGTTGCCATATCATGTCTCAAATGTTTTGTACCAGGTCACAGTCACCGGCACCACGAACTATCTAACCTAATTAGCTTCGTAAGGATACGCTTTGAAAGGCTTTTTATTTTAAAAAAAATGTTGTTTTGACTTAATTGATATAAAAAAGCGAACGCGTTAATTTGGATGTATCTATGAAAGCCATTGCTTACCTGTTGAGTGACGTACTCCCTTTATTTGGCGTGTCCTCGATAAGATCTGCATACTTCCCATGGCCTGACAAAACGTTGACACAAAATAAAAACTAATGAACACAACGGTCCACGTAACATGTTTAGTTGCTTCTTCGAATTCAGAATTTCCCCCCGAAAATCGGAAAACATACGTATTTTAACAAACATTCTGTTATATAGACAAAATATCTAAAGATTAAAGATAATGCCAATGTACAGGACACACATTAATAGAATAACCGAAAAAACGTAATCGAATGTTGCATACACTATAACATTAATTATTTTTTGGGGATTTGGTGACAAAACTTACCTGTACATGTCGGTTATCTTATTCTGTGTGGCCGTCATATATGCATGTAGAAGTACATTTTGATTGTTAAGATAAGTACTCGTAACATATCGTCACCTGTTACGAAGTCTCAGTTGAGCCATACATGTGATCGTCTTTTGTCTGTCGTGCGTCGTAAACAATTGACATTTTTGACTTCTTCTCAATAACCAAATGGTCCAGGTCACTGATATTGGGTCTGTAGCATGTTGGGACTAACAATGATTGATTTAAACATAGAATTGTCAAAACAAAGACAAATGGATGAGAGACAAGTTCTAACAACTGTACTTTTTCAAGAGTCATATAAGTGTTCCGAACAGCCATCCCAAACACATGAAGCATATTCAAGCACAGGTCGAATACATTCTTCTACTTATTTCATATTTCAACTTTTGTTAAAGCAGTAACTTTTTGAGAAGAAGATTTTATCCAATGGTTTATGTGGTCAACCCATTTACAGTTACTACTAAGAGTTAACCCTAAATGACGATGCAAGTCACTGAACACGATTGGCTCACCGTTGCATACCGGTTTTACACGGGGTTTTCTAGGTGAGAAAATAGCCGCCTCATGATCAGTTTTAGCACTATCAAATTGCGTAAGCCATTGATCAGCCCAAGTCTTAAGACTGTGTAAATCCTGATTCAAGGCTTGCTCAATTTCATTAAGGTCGACAGAAGATTTCTGGAGAGAAGAGTCGTCAGCAAATCAGCAAGGTCGTTGATATCAAATAGAAACAACAGATCTAGAGGACCAAGTACAGAGCCCTGGGGAACCCCTGCCGTGATCGGTTTAAAAGGAGAGGCATTGTTGCCATATGCAACAGATTGTTTTCGATCACTGAGGTAGTTTGACAAACATGATAATACATGTAATTCTCCTCCAATTCCATATTGACGAAGTTTGAACAAAAGACCTTTATGCCATACTTTGCCAAAAGCCTTTTACAGGACACAGAAAACAACAAAAGAATATATATCCATTACTATCAGCAGCAGCGACAATTTTGTGATACAGTTCTATTAACTGGTAGACTATAGAATGACCAGGAGGAAATCCAGATTGGTAATTATAATAAATATCATTGCCTCTAGCAAAGTTAAAGATATGCTTAAAAACAGATCTTTCAACAATTTTAGATTAACTTAGTAAGGAAATAGACCTATAGCTTAGAAGGCATATGAACATCTCCTTTTAAAAAACGGTAAAACATGAGCCCTTTTTCATTCAGAAAGAAGTTCAGTGTAGCTAGGGAAGTTCTGTGTAGCTAGGGAATTCTGTGTAGTTGGGGAAGTTCTGTGTAGTTGGGGAAGTTCTGTGTAGCTAGGGAAGTTATCTGTTGCTAGTGAATTTCTCTGTAGCTTAGGAAGTTTTCTGTATCCAGAGAGGTTCTCTGTAGTGAGGGAAGTTTTCTGTAGCTAGGGAAGTTCTCTGTTGCAAGGGACAATCTCTGTAGCTAGAAAACTTCTCTGCAGCTAGTGAAATTCTCTGTAACTAGTTAATTATAAGTTCTCTGTAGTAAGTGAAATTATCTGTAGTAAGTGAAATTATCTGTAGTAAGTAAAGTTTTCTCTAACTAAATAGATATCTGTAGCTAGTGAAGTCCTCTGTATCTAGGGAAGTTATCTGTAGCAAAGGACATTCTCTATAGCGAGAAATCTTCCCTGTGGCTAATGAAGTTTTCTGTATCTAGATAGGTTCTCTGTAGTAAGGGATTTTCTCTGTAGCTAGAAAATCTATATGAAGCTAGAAACACTTCTCTGTAGCTAGGGAAATTTCTCTGTATCTAGGGAAGTTCTCTGTAGCTAAGGAAGTCCTCTGTAGCTAGGGAAATCCTCTGTTGCTAGGGAAGTCCTCTGTATGTAGGGAAATTGGCTGTAGGTAGGGATGTTTGAATTTCTCTGTATCTAGGGAAGTTCTCTGTAGCTAGGGAAGTTCTCTGTAGCAAGGAAATTCTCTCTGTAGTTAGAAAAGTTCTCCATAGCAAGAATAGGTCTCTATATCTAGAGATTTCTCTACAGCAGGTGAAATTCTCTGTAACTAGGGAAGTGTAGTTTGCTAGGATTTTTTTTCATAGCTAGGGAAGTTGAATAATATACAATGAACAATATAAAGGTTAAAGGCCCAATATACGTAACTTCAGGAAATTTTTCGTGATTCTGAAAAATTCTGAAAAAAATCCAGTTGATAACCATGCAAAAACAAGTCTAAAACGAAGTAAACCTGAGCGGTAACTAACAAGAAAGTCTTGGCAGAAAAATCCAAAGAATTGAAAATAATTCAGGTGGGGCCCACTTCAACAACAAACGGAAGTGAGAAGACGGTTCAAAATGGACGCGTGTTTACAAATACCGAGATCCAACTGCTGCTGTACCGGTAACAGCGTAAGAATTCATCTTCAATACTGCTGATATCAGTTAATCTTAACTAAATCTATAAATATTATGAGTTTTAGGCTTGATTTTTCGCTTCAAGATTTGCCGAAAGTTACGTATATTGGGCCTTTAACACAAAGACACTATCAACATATGTTGTAATTGATCGTAAGAAGCAATGAAAGAAATGTTTCCATCTGTCAAATGTTTCCTCTTATTCAAACTTTTATGAGGACCAGTGGCAGATTTAAAATCAGCTCTGAAGGGTATCATCAAATTCAAAATGAGATGCGGAGAACTTCAAGAAAACCATGATTTACACAAATCACTGTAGCCTCATTGTAGTAGGAAATTTCTCTCTTAAGTATGGACAAGACTCAAACAAACTTTGCAAATCTGATTCGCTTTTATTTCCATACATTTAACAGAAAAAAACATTTAAGATCGTTTTCAATATCACACATTATCTGATCAATATCACAGCTAGGCAAGTAAAACATTAACAATGATGATAAAAATAAATATAAACATTTATAAATAGTTTTAGTAAATACTAAACCTATTGTTCTCAGAGGATCATTTTAAATTCTCATACATGTAATACAATATCTGATTTTCACCATTAAAAATAACTAAGACTTGCTAAATCTACTGCATCCCCATACATTGTATATATATATTTATTTAGATACAAGAAGTAATAAATTCAAATTATCTAATGGCTGTATTCATGGACTGCTAGTTATAGGGATGTTAAACTGGTCAAATTCTGGTAAGAACAATTTTCTCGAAAAATCTTTCAATTGAGTAACCGTTGGTCAATTTCGTTATCAAACAATTAACAGCAGTAAACACATCATTTGTTTAGTAAATGTTTCATTTTAAACTTTACACCACAAACATACTGTATGATACATGTATAGTACATATTAAACATAATAGTTCATACAAAGTAGTTCTACCTAAATACAGGAGATAGCTTCATGCAGTCTGAGTTAGTATATTGAATAGACAACAGATGTTGGCATACAGTAAGGCAGAATGCATATACAATGTATCTTAGATCCCAGTTAAACAAAATATAAATAAACAACTTTCCGAGACAGCATCAAACATGTAGGAATTCTAATCCAGGACTTCAAGTTGATGTCGTTGTAACTGACTTGTCTACCCGGTTAAATCAAGTGGTCCAAACTTAAATTAAGGGGAAGTAACTGTATATAGGGACAAACACTGTGCAGTGAAATTAGGATCCAAAGGGGAAGTAACTGTAAATAGGGACAAACGCAGTCAGTGTTTTTGCTACATAGATTTTACAGCAGCTGGTGCTTTATAGAGTTAGGAAAATAAAGAAGGATTTGCAAATAAATTGGGAAAACATTCTTGAATTTTGCTTCATTTTGGGAAAATAGCACAAATTTTGACTGGGGGGGGGGGACAAACTTATATCGGCTGTAAAAATGGGCAAACAAAATCACTGGCAGTGCAGTGAAACAGAGATCCAAAGGGGAGGTAACTGTATATAGTTTTGGTTTCTATGGTCTTTTAAGGATGTGCCATGTTCTGGTGGTGGAGGAAAGCTAGAGTTCCCCATAGAAAAAAAACAACCAACCTACAGCCAGTACCTGGAAACTAACCCATAAAGTCCTCGAACCCGCAACCCAATGATGGAGGGCTAGTGGTAGCAGAATATCAGACACCTTAACCACTTGCCTGTCACAGCTCCTCTGTATATATATATATATATATATATATATATATACAGGGAAAATAATGGTGCAAGGAATCCAAAGGGAAAGTAACTCTACATAGGAAGAAACACATTGCAGTGAGACAGGAATGTATAACACATGTATGATGTTGTCTTTTAAGTCTACTGGGTAATAGAATCTTACATATATAGGTCTGTTCCATTGACAGGGATATTTAAACCCAGGTGTGAGAGTTTGGTTGGTAGCAAAAGGCTTGCCGAGTACTGACCAGCCAAACTCCTACACTTGGGGTAAGATATCTTTGTCCAAGGTCTGTTTATTTGACAACATATCCATGTTTGATTATTTTTCTCCCATACTTGCAAAAACCGTAGGAAATGAAAAGATGATGTGAACTATGTACATCACGCTATCATCAATGTTCCACGAAATGTGTGTAAAAACATAAAATAATAACGTTTCCCTATTACCAGTTGAGTCATATCACATATCTGTCCTTTCCAAGGGAATGACAGAGAAATCAACCCTTATAAAAATGACAAGAGCAATCTAGACCAGGTAAAAGGGGAGACAAATCCATGACAAAAAGGACAAACAGACGGAGAGATATGCGTATAGAATGATGGATGTCCATACCATTGTTCTGTTACTACAATACTCTGGAACACACAGTACAAGTCTTGCAATATTCAATGAGCAATAAATTTACAACATATAAAATGTTTACATACAGTTTACCTAACTAACATGACTATGATTCTATCAAGAACACAATCTTAACAAAAACACAATACTTAGTTTCTATGCAGTAAAAAAATCTGCCAAACTCATTCAGAGCAAAAACACAAATTGTCACATGGAATGTTTAGCAAAACAAAACAAAAAAATTCTGCGTTCATTTTTCTTGATTATGTGATACGATTAAACCAATTTTCTCCTCTTCCCCCAGGGTCTGACGGTGGATAAATAGGGTCGATGGCCGTCTGTACTAAACTCCGCGCCAGGTCCGGCAACAATTTCCTGTAATGATTGAATAAAAATCTGGACATGGTATGCAAATGTATATGTTTTTGAATAAAGAAAAAATTCAGGATATTATTAATATTGTAAAATAGAATGCTGTTTTTACAACTTTAAGACTTAATTGACGTCATAATCGATATTTTTTCCAACAACTGCAATAGGTTTTCACACTCCTGGTCCATTAGTAAAAACATTAAACAGTGATACATTACATTACATTACAGTGTATCACAAAGTCTGACACCAGATCCTGTATTAACAGCGAGAAAATGTAGGTGCTAAGGATTTATGTAACTGGCACATGTGTGAAATGATTGATTCAATTGTTGTTTTTCTAACAAGAATGACAGAGTTATTGCCCCTGTGTTGATGTTACTTACTGTGCACAAGCAGGTGCTCCATTGATTTCTAGAAGCCAAATCTTCAAGTTGTCATCCAACATGAAGTCAAATCCAAACAGCTGGAAACTCTGGTATCCTAGACAACTGGTACATATACGCTGTAAAGGTCAAAGGTCACAGGTATATTGTACCAGACAGTTAGTAGATAGAAAGTCGAAGGCCAAAGACACAATGTCAAAGGTCATAATACAAAGTCAAAGGTCATGTATACAACACACTAGACAGTTGGTGGATACAATGTCAAAGGTCATAGCCACAAATTCAAAGGTCATAGATACAATGTCAAAGGTCAAAGCTATAAACTCAAAGGTCATATAAACAAAGTCAAAGGTTGTATCTACAAACTCATAGGTCATATAAACAAAGTCAAAGGTCGGACTACAAACTCAAAGGTCATATAAACAAAATCAAAGGTAAAGATATAATTTAAGTTTCACCCTTGATATTTTTACTCTGCCTCCCAGAACCTTTTTAAAGACAAAATCAAATCCAACTTTTACTTCATGAGATATGACTCTCAAAACTAAAATAATATCCCGGAAACATTATACAGTGTTTATTGGGAAAAGAAACAGAAGAATAGGAATACCTACCTCTTTCACTATGGACAGACATTTTTTAATTATTTCCTTTATCTGTGGTACAATCACTGTTTCCATGCTAACTGAAGACTTTTTCAACAAATATCTGAAACAGAAAAATGGCAAGAATTAAAAAATAATTTCACCTTTAATGGAGGAAGCAGTGATTTAACACGTCATCAAGGTGCTCCAGCAAGAACTTGATATCACACATATTTATACTCTAGTTGGTATATTTGCCATTCAGGTCTTTTTCCGTGATGTTATCAGTTATATTGAGCATGACCATTCTTACTATAATCTGTAAGCTAATCAATATTTCTTCCACTATTTGCATGACGTCAGAAGATACAGGATTATGTATTTTCACAAAGTTTGACGAGAAGGTTGTAAATGCGAAGTCTTTATTTAGAAACTTCAACTGTAATTACCCCAACTTTCTCAACGACAATGACATACTAGTATTATGACGATTTTACCAAAATCTGCACGAAAACACTTTTCAAGATAGCTTAAAAATGTGCATGCATGCAGTTGTACACATTAGAGTTTACCCAGATGTTATCCCTTTATAAATATCTGTAGTTGACATACGGCATTGACCGTAATTTAGATCAAAGACACATTAAGGTTACATCTAACCAAAATATCATAGGGAAACACCATAGCCTCGGAAGGGAAGCCATTCATGAAGGCTAATAAGCAAACATGAGGATTGCACATTCAATTGCAGGCATTCTTGCAAGATATCAAATTAAAGTTATCTGACAGACAAAAAGAAATTATCTATCTTTAAATTACCGTAACTCTGACAAATACTGATGGATTTCAAGCATTTCAAACAATATCTTATTAACATTCAAATGTGGTAAAAAAAAATCTTCATTTAATCAACAGAAACCCTATAACTAATAAGTAGGTCAAAAGGTCAAGGATCAAGGTCATCAACTGATAGATCTTTATGAAAGCATTATCATTTAACACTAAAAAGATACACAACTTTGTAATTGTGTGCAGACAAAAGACGAATTAACTAACGAATCGGAGACAATAAAACCCCCCTGATCTTTTATTACAGGGGTAAAAACAGGTACCTGTTAAATTCATCATAAAACATCTCATTTCCCTCCTCATATGCGCCGAAGTTTGGTGACAGTTCAAGTTGTAGACAATGGTTTGTCAGATGTCCAAGAGTTGCGTCAAGATTGTCTGCATTATAGCTTTCGGAAGCAGTCCTCAGTACCCCCTCTCGGAACAGGTAGATGTTGTAGTTGGTATCGAGCAGGACCCAGGACCTATAGTAGAACACACAGAAAAGAGGCATAAATAGTTAACTTGCTGACCCAGGACCAATGGTAGAACACACAGAAAAGAGGCATAAATAGCTAACTTGCTGACCCAGGACCTACAGTAGAACACACAGAAAAGAGGCATAAATAGCTAACTTGCTTTGTAATGGCGAAATATCTTACTTCTGTTTTCCTTAAATTTGACAGTACCTATACCTAAAGCTGTGAGTTCTATCCAATGCTCTCATATCATTACCGTAGTTAAGGTGTCTGACATTCTGCTACCACTAGCCCTCCACCTCTGGGTCAAAGGTTCAAGGCCTATATACAGTATTATCACATCTATAACAAAAATAAGTTCTATCCAATCTAATATTTTGCATCATTATACAGGAGTTAATTATATAAGGTGTCTGACATTATGTTTCCACAAGCTATATCCACCTGGGCCATGGTGACTGTGTGGTAATTAAGGTGTGTTGACATTCTGCTACCACTAGCTATCCACCACTTGGCCATGGTGGCTATGCAGTAACTAAAATGTCTCGACATTCTGCCACCACTAGCTCTCCACCACTTGGCCATGGTGGCTGTGCAGTAACTAAAATATCTCGACATTCTGCCACCACTAGCTCTCCACCACTTGGCCATGGCTGCCATTTGGTTAACTAGCCCTACACCTCTTGGTCACCGGTTCAAGGTCTATATCATCCCATAATGGTACATATACATACAAAGTTATTATCATCACCAATTACCAGCTTTAAGTTACCTGTCACACAAAGCTAAGATATGAATAGATCATTTTTAATCAGGGTGAATGAATTAATTTTCAATTGTATATGTGTATACCCAGCCATAACAATAAAAGTTTACCTTCAGTACGAAAAAAATAAATATTACACATTCTGTTTATGTACAGATTTCTGTTTTTTCCAACTGTAAAAAAATCAATGTTCGCTAATTATGATTAGCTAGACATGTACCACAACAATCCAGGCTACGGTTAGCATGTAAATAACATGGTAATGGCCAGAGACTTCTAGAGGCGACAATTATCTTATTATCACAACACACTAGGAACTACCCAGGTAATCAAAACACACAACAGGCACTACCCAGGTTATCAAAACATTAGAACACAAAACAGGATTACCCAGGCAATCAAAACATCAAAACACACAACAGTAACTACGCAGGTAATGAAAACATCAAAACACACAACAGGAACTACACAGGTAATTAAAAAATTAGAATACACAACAGGAACTACCCAGGTAATCAAAACATCAGAATACACAACAGGAACAACCTAGGTAATTAAAACATCAAAACACACAACAGCAACTACACAGGTAATCAAAACATCAAAAAACACACCAGGAACTACACAGGTAATCAAAACATCAAAACATACAACAGGAACTACCCAGGCAATCAAAACATCAAAACACACAACAGTAACTACGCAGGTAATGAAAACATCAAAACACACAACAGGAACTACACAGGTAATCAAAACATCAAAACACACAACAGGAACTACCCAGGCAATCAAAACATCAAAACACACAACAGTAACTACGCAGGCAATCAAAACATCAAAACACACAACCAGAACTACACAGGCAATCAAAACATCAAAACACACAACAGTAACTACGCAGGTAATGAAAACATCAAAACACACAACAGGAACTACACAGGTAATCAAAACATCAAAACACACAACAGTAACTACGCAGGTAATGAAAACATCAGAACACACAACAGTAACTACCCAGGTAATCAAAACATCAGAACACACAACCAGAACTACACAGGCAATCAAAACAACAGAATACACAACAGGAACTACCCAGATAATTAAAACATCAGAACACACAACAGTAACTTCCCAGGTAATCAAAACATCAGAACACACAACATGAACTACCAAGGCAATAAAAACAACAGAATACACAACAGGAACTACCCAGGTAATCAAAACATCAGGACCCACAACAGGAACTACCCAGGTAATTAAACATCAGAACACACAACAGGAACTACCCAGGTAATCAAAACATTAGAATACACACTAGGACCTGCACAGGTAATTCAAACATTAGAACACACAAGTACAGTAACACCAAGCCATACAAAGGGAAGAAACTTTTGAACTATGATTACAACAACTTACTCCAGTACCTGTACAGTAACACCAAGCCATACCTGGGGATTAACCTTTGATCTTTAATTACCTTGATTACAAAAACGTACTCCAGTACATGTACAGTAACGCCAAGCCATACCTGGGGAAGGAACCTTTGATCTTTAATTACCTTGATTACAAAAACTTACTCCAGTACCTGTACAGTAAAACCAAGCCACACCTGGGGAAGAAACCTTTGATCTTTAATTACCTTGATAACACAAACTTACTCCAGTACCTGTATAGAAACACCAAGCCATACCTGGGGAAGAAACCTTTGATCTTTAATTACCTTGATTACAAAAACATCCTCTAGTACCTGTACAGTAACACCAAGCAATACCTGGGGAAGGAACCTTTGATCTTTAATTACCTTGATAACACAAACTTACTCCAGTACCTGTACAGTAACATCAAGCCATACCTGGGGAAGAAACTTTTGATCTTTAATAACCTTGATTACAAAAACTTACTCCAGTACCTGTACAGTAACACCAAGCCATACCTGGGGAAGAAACCTTTGATCTTTAATTACCTTGATTACAAAAACTTACTCCAGTACCAGTACTGTAACACCAAGCCATACCTGGGGATGAACCTCTGATCTTTAATTACCTTGATTACACAAACTTACTCCAGTACCTGTACAGTAACACCAAGCCATACCTGGGGAAGAAACCTTTGATCTTTAATTACCTTGATTACAAAAACATACTCGAGTACCTGTACTGTAACACCAAGCCATACCTGGGGATGAACCTTTGATCTTTAATTACCTTGATTACAAAAACATACTCGAGTACCTGTACTGTAACACCAAGCCATACCTGGGGAAGAAACCTTTGATCTTTAATTACCTTGATTACACGAACTTACTCCAGTACCTGTACTGTAACACCAAGCCATACCTGGGGATGAACTCCCAGGTTTAATCTTTAATTACCTTCATTACAAAAACTTACTCCAGTACCTGTACAGTAACACCAAGCCATGTCTGGAGACGTGACATTTAATCTTACATTCATTAAAACATCTACTCACATTAATTATGCGGTGACCACTCATTTCAAATCAAGAAATGGGCGGAGTTTATTCAAGGAACAAATCAATTTTTCTACTGACCAATGGGAAGCAAGTTCTGTCTATAAAATCAAATTTTTTACAACTTTGAGATCAGAATAGCTTCAATACCTAAACTGCAATCTTTAAAAGCTATTTACTACTAGACCACTACTAGTCCACTACTCGACCACCACGAGACCACCAGGAGACCACTTCTAGACCACTACTAGTCCACTACTAGATCGCTATTAAACCACTACTAGTCCACTACTAGATCACTACTAGTCCACTACTAGACCACTACTAGAACGCTACTTGACCACTACTTGACCACTACTAGACCACTACTAGACCACTACTAGACCACTACTTGACCTCTACCATGGCCGAGATGACCACTACTGATGTTGTTAGCTACGCCCAGAAACTTCACAGTCTGTTGCTGACCCATGACAGAGCTGCCAAGCAGGTCAACTTCTTAGGTAAGTATTGTAAGGATAAAAGCAAAATTGAGAATATTTTCCTCAACAAAAATTATTACTGTATTAATAAGTTAATTAAAGTAGTCAAACAAGCTGATAATAGCTTATTTAGTGGCAGAAATTTTTATTTCTTGAAGTCAATGGTAAAAATTATTTTCAAAATGAAATTGCAACAGCCTGTGATATTTCCTTTTATATATATAGAAATTAGTTAACTGAAATATGCAGAACAAGTCTACACTAGGAACTTTTAATGTATGGTAGCCCTGAGTCTTTCAAAAATAACAAATAACATTTATTTTGTTCTTCATAAATGGTTTTCTTTGGAATAAAATTTCTCCATTTATTTTCAGGGTAACTCCTGGTCAAGATTCAATGAAGTAAGCTAATGCACATGTGCTATGTTGGATTGCATGAATAAATGATAACTAATTACCATAAAAAATAATCAATGCTATCATATATAATTATTAAAAAGCAAATTTACTTTCGCATTGATTTTTGCTATGAATGAAAAACAATTTTCTATTATATTGATTTTATTTCTATTTTCTATGTTACTTGAAATTATTTTCATGATGAAAATTTATTGTGTATTTTATTTGATTTTCAGATGACCAGCTGACCCGCCTTGACCGCCAACTCTTCTACTCCACAATTGACGATGCCCACAGCCTGGTTCTACATCTACTGACCCGCAAGTCCATCATCCAGGGTGTCCGCAGGATGTTTGACCAGTACCTATCCACCAAGCAACGACAGGTCCAGGAGTTGTCTGCCCTTATCCTGACTTCCCTCGGAGGAGATGTGGACTTGGATACACCAGTCACAGCCAGACGGAGCGTGGAAACTGACGAGCTAGCCAGGATGTCTACATCCAACTACAGTGCCCTCTGGAGGGGTGTGTGATGTGTATTATATGACTGTACTGTATACAAGAGATTCATGTGACATTGTGATGTTGTATAGTGCTTATAATGATCTTATGTTGAATGTATGTTGCTTGTTGCTATATTTTTTTTCAGTTGTCACATCTAACATATGCAAAGTTTGTTTGATTAGTTTTTCTCAATGTATATCCTATGTTTTAATATTGCACATGTGTAGTGTTTTATTGATGTTTGTTCTAGTTATGTATTTATTCATATGTTTACAGTGTCGTCCAGTTTATTAATTTTGATTAATCCAGATTAATTTATTGTATTCCAATAGTGCTACAATGTAACTTTACAATATTATAATGTTTTGTACTTGACCTACAATGTAATTCAATGGTGTATTTAATAAATGTAAAATAATACTTTAGGTTTTTGCTTTTCATTTTCATCAAATACATTTGAATAACAATCATTTCATTTTCAATGACCGTTAAGGGGGAACTACCAAGGTAATCTAAACTTCATAATAGACAACAGGAACTACTCAGGTAATCAAAACATCAAAACACACACGGGAACTATCCAGGTAATCAAAACATCAAAACACAAAACAGGAACTACCCAGGTAATCAAACATCAGAACACAACAGGAACTACCCAGGTTATCAATACATCAAAACACACACGGGAACTATCTATGTAATCAAAACATCAGACAACACAACAGGAACTATCCAGGTAATAAAAACATCATAACACACAACAGGAACTACCCAGGTAATCAAAACATCAGACAACACAACAGGAACTATCCAGGTAATCAAAACATCAAAACACAAAACAGGAACTACCCAGGGAATCAAAATATCAAAACACACACGGGAACTACCCAGGTAATTAAAACATCAAAACACACACGGGAACTACCCAGGTAATCAAAACATCAGACAACACAACAGGAACTATCCAGGTAATAAAAACATCAAAACACAAAACAGGAACTACCCAGGGAATCAAAACATCAAAACACACAACAGGAACTACCCAGGTAATCAAAATATCAAAACACACACGGGAACTACCCAGGTAATTAAAACATCAAAACACACACGGGAACTACCCAGGTAATCAAAACATCAGACAACACAACAGGAACTATCCAGGTAATAAAAACATCAAAACACACAACAGGAACTATCCAGGTAATCAAAACATCAAAACACACAACAGGAACTATCCAGGTAATAAAAACATCAAAACACACACGGGAACTACCCAGGTAATCAAAACATCAGACAACACAACAGGAACTATCCAGGTAATCAAAACATCATACCACAACAGGAACTACCGAGGTAATCAAAACATCAAAACACACAAGTACAGTAACACCAAGCCATACCTGGGGAAGAAACCTTTGATCTTTAATTACCTTGATTACAAACACTTACTGCAGTACCTGTACAGTAACACAAAGCCACACCTGTGGAAGAGGCCTCTGATTTTTTTATTACCTTGATTACAAAAACGTACTCCAGTACCTGTACAGTAACACCAAGCCATACCTGGGAAGTGACCTTTGATCTTACATTCTTGACCTCCTTAATTTAATTACCTGTTCCGTAACACCAAGCCATATTTGGAGAAGGAACATTTGATCTTTAATTACCTTGATAACAAAAACTTACTGCAGTACCTGTACAGTAACACCAAGCCACACCTGGGGAAGATACCTTTGATCTTTAATAACCTTGATTACAAAAACTTACTCCAGCACCTGTACAGTAACACCAAGCCATACCTGGGAAAGAAACCTTTGATCTTTAATAATCTTGATTAGAAAAACTTACTCCAGGACCTGTACAGTAACACCAAGCCATACCTGGGAAAGAAACCTTTGATCTTTAATAATCTTGATTAGAAAAACTTACTCCAGTACCTGTACAGTAACACCAAGCCATATCTGGAGATGAGACATTTAATTTTACATTCATTAAAACATCTTCTCACAATAATTATGTGGTGACCACTCATTCAAATCTAAATATGGGCGGAGTTTATTTAAGAAACCAATCAAAATCAATTTCGCTACTGACCAATGGGAAGCAAGTTCTGTCTATAAAATCAAACTTTTTTCAACTTTGAGAACAGAATAGCTTCAATACCTAAACTGCAATCTTTAAAAACTATTCACCACTAAACTACTACTAGACCACTACTAGTGCTCTATTAGACCACTACTAGTCCACTACGAAATCACTATTAGTCCACTACTAGTCCACTATTAGACCACTACCAGACCATTACCAGTCCACTATTAGACCACTACCAAACCACTACTAGTCCACTACCAGACCACTACTAGTCCACTACGAAATCACTATTAGTCCACTACTAGTCCACTATTAGTCCACTACTAGTCCACTACCAGTCCACTACCAGTCCACTACAGACCAATACTAGTCCACTACGAAATCACTATTAGTCCACTACTAGTCCACTACGAAATCACTATTAGTCCACTACTAGTCCACTATTAGTCCATTACTAGTCCACTACAGTCCACTACCAGTCCATTACAGACCACTACTAGTCCACTACGAAATCACTATTAGTCCACTACTAGTCCACTACTAGTCCACTACTAGTCCACTATTAGTCCATTACTAGTCCACTACAGTCCACTACCAGTCCACTACAGACCACTACTAGTCCACTACGAAATCACTATTAGTCCACTACTAGTCCACTATTAGTCCATTACTAGTCCACTATTAGACCACTACCAGACCATTACCAGTCCACTATTAGACCACTACCAAACCACTACTAGTCCACTACCGGACCACTACTAGAACACTACTTGACCACTACTAGACCACTACTTGACCTCTACCATGGCCGAAATGACCACTACTGATGTTGTTAGCTACGCCCAGAAACTTCACAGGCTGTTGCTGACCCATGACAGAGCTGCCAAGCAGGTCAACTTCTTAGGTAAGTATTGTAAGGATAAAAGCAAAATTGAGAATGTTTTCCTCAACCAAAATGAATACTGCATTAAAATAGTGAAAAAAAAAATGATACCAGCTTAATTAGTAGCAGAATTAGTTTTTTTCAAGTCAATGGTAAAAATTATTTTCAAAATGACATCGCAACAGCCAATAATATTTCTTTTTTTTATAAATATAGAAATATTAGTTAACCGAAATATGCAGAACAAGTCTACACTAGAATTTTTTAATGTACAGTGGCCCAAAGTCTTTCAAAAACAACAAGTTACCTTTATTTTGTTTTTCATTAAACATTTTTTGAAAATATTTTGGAATTTATTTTCAGGGTAACTCCTGGTAAAGATTCAATGAAGTAAGATGATGTACATATCATGTGCTATGTTGGAAGGCATTAATGAATGATACCACAAAAAATAATCAATGCTGTTATTTAAATATAAAAACATTTGTTTATAATATTGATTTTTAAATTATTTTTATTTTCTATGTTACATGACATTATTTTCATGATGAAATTTTTATTATGTATTTTATTTGATTTTCAGATGACCAGCTGACCCGCCTTGACCGCCAACTCTTCTACTCCACACTGGACGATGCCCACAGCCTGGTTCTACATCTACTGACCCGCAAGTCCATCATCCAGGGTGTCCGCAGGATGTTTGACCAGTACCTATCTACCAAGCAACGACAGGTCCAGGAGTTGTCTGCCCTTATCCTGACTTCCCTCGGAGGAGATGTGGACTTGGATACACCAGTCACAGCCAGACGGAGCGTGGAAACTGACGAGCTATAGCCAGGATGTCTACGTCCAACTACAGTGCCCTCTGGAGGGATGTGTGATGTGTATTATATGACTGTACTGTATTACAAGAGATTCATGTGACATTGTGATGTTGTATAGTGTTGTATAGTGCTTATAATGATCTTATGTTGAATGTATGTTGCTAGTTGCTATATTTTTTTTCAGTTGTCACATCTAACATATGCAAAGTTTGCTTGATTTGCTTTTCTCAATGTATCTCCTATGTTTTAATATTGCACATGTGTAGTGTTTTATTTATGTTTGTTTTAGTTATGTATTTACTCATATGTTAACAGTATTGTCCAGATTATCAATTTAGATTAATCCAGATTAATTTCTTGTATTGCAATAGAGATTAAATGAAACTTTACAATATTATAATGTATTGTAATTAAGCTACAATGTAATTCAATGGTTTATTTAATAAATGTGAAATAATCATTTAGGGTTTTGCTTTTTATTTTTATCAAATTCATTTGAATGACAATCATTTCATTTTGAATTTATTGTATTGCAATAGTGCTAAAATGTAACTTTACAACATTATAATGTATTGGAATTAAGCTACAATGTTATTCAATGGTGTATTTATTAAATGTGAAATAATCATTTAGGGTTTTGCTTTTTATTTTTATCAAATACTTTTAAATGACAATCATTTAATTTTGAATGACCCTTAAAGGGGAACTACCAAGGTAATCTAAACTTCATAATAGACAACAGGCACTACCCAGGTAATTAAAACATCAGAACACAACAGGAACTACCCAGGTAATTTAAACATCTGAATACACAACTGAAACTACCAAGGTAATCAAAACATCAGACAACACAACAGAAACTACCCAGGTAATCAAAACATCAGAATACACAACCGGAACTACCCAGGTAATCAAAACATCAGACAACAAAACAGGAACTACCCAGGTAATCAAAACATCAGAATACACAACCGGAACTACCCAGGTAATCAAAACATCAGAACACACAACCAGAACTACCCAGGTAATCAAAACATCAGAATACACAACCGGAACTACCCAGGTAATCAAAACATCAGAATACACAACAGGAACTTCACAGGTAATCAAAACATCAGAGCACACAACTGGAACTACCCAGGTAATCAAAACATCAGAATACACATCCGGAACTACTCAGGTAATCAAAACATCAGAATACACAACAGGATCTAACCAGGTAATCAAAACATTAGAATACACAACAGCAACTACCTAGGTAATCAAAACATCAGAACACACAACCGGAACTACCCAGGTAAACAAAACATTAGAATACACAACAGCAACTACCAAGGTAATCAAAACATCAAATTACACAACCTGAACTACCCAGGTAATCAAACATCTGAACACACAACAGGAACTACCCAGGTAATCAAAACATCTGAACACACAACAGGAACTACCCAGGTAATTTAAACATCTGAACACACAACAGGAACTACCCAGGTAATCAAAACATCTGAATACACAACAGGAACTTCCCAGGTAATCAAAACATCAGAATACACAACAGGAACTACCCAGGTAATCAAAACATCAGAATACACAACAGGAACTACCAAGGTAATCAAAACATCAGAATACACAACAGGAACTACCCAGGTAATTAAAACATCAGAACACACAATAGGAATTACCAAGGTAATCAAAACATCAGAATACACAACAGGAACTACCCAGGTAATCAAAACATCAGAATACACAATAGCAACTACCCAGGTAATTAAAACATCAGAACACACAACAAGAACTACGCAGGTAATTTAAACATCAGAACACACAACCCGAACTACCCAAGTAATTAAAACATCAGAACACACAAGTACAGAAACACCAAGCCATAACTGGGGAATAAACCTTTTATCTTTAATTACCTTGATTACAAAATCTTACTCCAGTACCTGTGCAGTAACACCATCCATATCTGGGGAAGGAACCTTTGATCTATAATTACTTTGATTACAAAAACTTACTATAAAACATGTACAGTAACACCAAGCCATACCTAGAGAAGGAACCTTTGATCTTTAATTACTTGGATTACAAAAACTTACCTGCAAGTGTACAGTAACACCAAGCCATAACTGGGAAGGAACCATTGATCTTTAATTATCTTGATTACAAAACCTTACTCCAGTACCTGTACAGTAACACCAAGCCATACCTGGGGATGAACCTTTGATCTTTAATTACCTTGATTACAAAAATTTACTCCAGTACCTGTACAGTAACACCAAGTCATACTTGGGAAGGAACCTTTGATCTTTAATTACCCTGATTACAAAAATTTACTCCAGTACCTGTACAGTAACACCAAGCCATACCTGGGAAGGAACCTTTGATCTTACATTCTTTAAATCATTTACTCACATTAATTAAGTAGTGACAACTAATTTCAAATCTAGAAATGGGCGGAGTTTATTCAAGGAACCAATCAATATCAATTTCCCTAATGGCCAATGGGAAGCAAGTCCTGTCTATAAAATCAAACTTTTTACAACTTTGAGATCCAAATAGCTTCAATACCTAAACTGCAATCTTTAAAAGCTACTCATTACTACACCACTACTAGACCAGTACTACACTACTACTTGACCACTACTTGACCTCTACTAGTCCACTACTAGACCACTACTAGTCCACTACTAGACCACTACTTGACCTCTACCATGGCCGAGATGACCACTACTGATGTTGTTAGCTATGCCCAGAAACTTCACAGTCTGTTGCTGACCCATGACAGAGCTGCCAAGCAGGTCAACTTCTTGGGTAAGTATTGTAAGGATAAAAGCATAATTGAGAGTGTTTTCCTCAACCAAAATGAATACTGCATTGAAATAGTGAAAAAAAGCTGATACCAGCTTAATTAGTAGCAGAATTAATTTTTTTCTTTAGGTCAATGGTAAAAATTATTTTCAAAATGAAATTGCAACAGCCTGTAATATTTCTTTTATATATCTATATATATTAGTAACCTGAAGCACGTAAGGATTTTATAATGAACAATGGCCCAAAGTCAAATAACCTTTTTTTTTTTGTTTTTTTTGATACATTTTTTTGAAAATATTTCTCAGGGTAACTCCTGGTCAAGCTTCAATGAAGTAAGGTAATGTACATGTGCTATGTTGAATGGCATTAATAAATGATACCACAAAAAATAATCAATGCTATTATTTAATTATTTTTTAATTTTGGCTATTGGTGGAAAAATATTTTTATAACATTGATTTTTAAATTACTTTTGTTTCTATTTTCTATGTAACATGATATCATTTTCATGATGAAATTTTTATTGTGTATTTTATTTGATTTTCAGATGACCAGCTGACCCGCCTTGACCGCCAACTCTTCTACTCCACACTGGACGATGCCCACAGCCTGATTCTACATCTACTGACCCGCAAGTCCATCATCCAGGGTGTCCGCAGGATGTTTGACCAGTACCTATCTACCAAGCAACGACAGGTCCAGGAGTTGTCTGCCCTTATCCTGACTTCCCTCGGAGGAGATGTGGACTTGGATACACCAGTCACAGCCAGACGGAGCTTGGAAACTGACGAGCTAGCCAGGATGTCTACGTCCAACTACAGTGCCCTCTGGAGGGGTGTGTGATGTGTATTATATGACTGTACTGTATTACAAGAGATTCATGTGACATTGTGATGTTGTATAGTGTTGTAAAAGTGCTTATAATGATCTTATGTTGAATGAATGTTGCTAGTTGCTATATTTTTTTTCAGTTGTCACATCTAACATATGCAAAGCCCCTTGATTTGTTTTTCTCAATGTATCTCCTATGTTTTAATATTGCACATGTGTAGTGTTTATGTTTGTTCTAGTTATGTATTTATTCATATGTTTACAGTATTGTCCAGTTTATTCATTTTGATTAATCCAGGTTAATATATTGTATTGCAATAGTGCTACAATGTATCTTTACAATATTATAATATATTGTACTTGAGCTACAATATAATTCAATGGTGTATTTAATAAATGTGAAATAATTATTTTGGTTTTTGCTTTTTATTTTTATCAAATATATTTGAATAACAATCATTTCATTTTGAATGACCCTTAAAGGGAAACTAAAAAGGTAATCTAAACTTCATAATAGACAACAGGAACAACCCAGGTAATCAATACATCAGTATACACAACAGGAACTACCCAGGTTAGCAATCAATCAGAAAACACAACAGGAACAACCCAAGTAATCAAAACTTCAGTATACACAACAGGAACAACCCAAGTAATCAAAACATAAGAATACACAACAGGAACTACCCAGGTAATCAAAACATCAGAATACACAACAGGAACTACCCAGGTTATCAAAACAACACAAAACACAACAGGAACTACCCAAGTAATCAAAACATCAGTATACACAACAGGAACTACCCGGGTAATCGAAACATCATTACACACAACCGGAACTACCCAAGTAATCAAAACATCAGAATACACAACAGGAACTTCCCAGGTAATCAAAACACCAGAATACACAACCAGAACTACCCAGGTAATCAAAACATCAGAATACACAACAGGAACTACCCAGGTAATCAAAACATCCGAATACACAACAGCAACTACCCAGGTAATCAAAACATCAGAATACACAACCGGAACTACCCAGGTAATCAAAACCTTAGAATACACAACAGCAACTACCCAGGTAATCAAACCATCAGAATACACTTCAGGAACTACCAAGGTAATCAAAACATCAGAATATACTTCAGGAACTACCAAGGTAATCAAAACATCATAACACAAAACAGGAACTTCCCAGGTAATCAAAACATCAGACAACACAACAGGAACTACCCAGGTAATCAAAACATCAGATAACACAACAGGAACTATCCAGGTAAACAAAACATCAGAACACAAAACAGGAACTACCCAGGTTATCAATCCATCAGAAAACACAACCGGAACTACCCAGATAATAAAAACATCAGTATACACAACAGGAACTACCCAGGTAATCAAAACATCAGAATACACAACAGGAACTACCCAGGTAATCAAAATATCAGTATACATAACAGGAACTACCCAGGTAATCAAAACATCAGAATACACAACCGGAACTACCCATGTAATCAAAACATCTGAATACACAACAGGAACTACCCAGATAATCAAAACATCAGTATACACAACAGGAACTACCCAGGTAATCAAACATCAGAATACACAACAGGAACTACCCAGGTAATTAAAACATCAGTATACACAACAGGAACTACCAAGGTAATCAAACATCAGAATACACAACAGGAACTACCGAGGTAATCAAAACATCAGTATACACAACAGGAACTACCAAGGTAATCAAACATCAGAATACACAACAGGAACTACCGAGGTAATTAAAACATCAGAATACACAACAGGAACTATCCAGGTTAGCAATCAATCAGAAAACACAACAGGAACAACCCAAGTAATCAAAACATCAGTATACACAACAGGAACAACCCAAGTAATCAAAACATAAGAATACACAACAGGAACTACCCAGGTTAGCAATCAATCAGAAAACACAACAGGAACTACCCAAGTAATCAAAACATCAGTATACACAACAGGAACTACCCGGGTAATCGAAACATCATTACACACACCCGGAACTACCCAAGTAATCAAAACATCAGAATACACAACAGAAACTTCCCAGGTAATCAAAACACCAGAATACACAACCAGAACTACCCAGGTAATCAAAACATCAGAATACACAACCGGAACTACCCAGGTAATCAAAACCTTAGAATACACAACAGCAACTACCCAGGTAATCAAACCATCAGAATACACTTCAGGAACTACCAAGGTAATCAAACCATCAGAATATACTTCAGGAACTACCAAGGTAATCAAAACATCATAACACAAAACAGGAACTTCCCAGGTAATCAAAACATCAGACAACACAACAGGAACTACCCAGGTAATCAAAACATCAGATAACACAACAGGAACTATCCAGGTAAACAAAACATCAGAACACAAAACAGAAACTACCCAGGTTATCAAAACAACAGAATACACAACAGGAACTACCAAGGTTATCAATCCATCAGAAAACACAACGGAACTACCCAGATAATAAAAACATCAGTATACACAACAGGAACTACCCAGGTAATCAAAACATCAGAATACACAACAGGAACTACCCAGGTAATCAAAATATTAGTATACATAACAGGAACTACCCAGGTAATCAAAACATCAGAATACACAACCGGAACTACCCATGTAATCAAAACATCTGAATACACAACAGGAACTACCCAGGTAATCAAAAGATCAGTATACACAACAGGAACTACCCAGGTAATCAAAACATCAGAATACACAACCGGAACTACCCAAGTAATCAAAACATCAGAATACACAACAGGAACTTCCCAGGTAATCAAAACATCAGAATACACAACAGGAACTACCCAGGTAATCAAAACATCTGAATACACAACAGGAACTACCCAGGTAATCAAAAGATCAGAATACACAACCGGAACTACCCAGGTAATCAATCCATCAGAATACACTTCAGGAACTACCAAGGTAATTAAAACATCAGGACACACAACAGGAACTACCCAGGTAATCAAAACATCTAAAACACACAACAGGAACTACCAAGGTAATTAAAATATCAGAATACACAACAAGAACTATGCAGGTAATTTAAACATCAGAACACACAACCCGAACTACCCAAGTAATTAAAACATCAGAACACACAAGTAAAGTAACACCAAGCCATAACTGAGGAAGAAACCTTTGATCTTTAATTATCTGATTACAAAACCTTACTCCAGTACCTGTACAGTAACACCAGGCCATATCTGGGGAAGGAACCTTTGATCTATAATTACTCTGATTACAAAAACGTACTATTATACCTGTACAGTAACACCAAGCCATACCTAGAGAAGGAACCTTTGATCTTTAATTACTTGGACTTCAAAAACTTACCTGCACCTGTACAGTAACACCAAGCCATACCTGGGAAGGAACCATTGATCTTTAATTATCTTGATTACAAAACCTTACTCCAGTACCTGTACAGTAACACCAAGCCATACCTGGGGATGAACCTTTGATCTTTAATTACCTTGATTACAAAACCTTACTCCAGTACCTGTACAGTAACACCAAGCTATACCTGGGGAAGGAACCTTTGATCTTTATTTACCTTGATTGCAAAAACTTACTCCAGTACCTGTACAGTAACACCAAGCCATACCTGGGAAGGAACCTTTGATCTTACATTCGTTAAATCATCTACTCACATTAATTAAGTGGTGACAACTCATTTCAAATCTAGAAATGGGCGGAGTTTATTCAAGGAACCAATCAATATCAATTTCTCTAATGGCCAATGGGAAGCAAGTCCTGTCTATAAAATTAAACTTTTTACAACTTTGAGATTAGAATAGCTTCAATACCTAAACTGCAATCTTTAAAAGCTACTCATTACTACACCCCTACTAGTCCACTACTAGTCCACTACTAGACCACTACTAGACCACTACTTCACCTCTACTTGACCTCTACCATGGCCGAGATGACCACTACAGATGTTGTTAGCTACGCCCAGAAACTTCACAGTCTGTTGCTGACCCATGACAGAGCTGCCAAGCAGGTCAACTTCTTAGGTAAGTATTGTAAGGATAAAAGCAAAATTGAGAATGTTTTCCTCAATCAAAATGAATACTGCATTAAAATAGTGAAAAAAAGATGATACCAGCTTAATTAGTAGCAGAATTATTTTTTCTTTAGGTCAATGATTAAAATTATTTTCAAAATGAAATTGCAACAGCCTGTAATATTTATTTTCTATATCTATATATATTAGTTACTTGAAACACTAGGATTTTATAATGTACAATGGCCCCAAATCACCTTTTGTTTTTGTTTTTCATACAAATATTTTTTGAAAATATTTCTCATGGTAACTCCTGGTCAAGATTCAATGAAGTAAGGTAATGTACATGTGCTATGTTGGATGGCATTAATAAATGATACCACAAAAAACAATCAATGCTGTTATTTAATTATTTTTTAATTTTGGCTATTGATGGAAAAATATTTTTATAATATTGATTTTTAAATTACTTTTGTTTCTATTTTCTATGTTACATGATATTATTTTCATGATGAAATTTTTATTGTGTATTTTATTTGATTTTCAGATGACCAGCTGACCCGCCTTGACCGCCAACTCTTCTACTCCACACTGGACGATGCCCACAGCCTGGTTCTACATCTACTGACCCGCAAGTCCATCATCCAGGGTGTCCGCAGGATGTTTGACCAGTACCTATCCGCCAAGCAACAGCAGGTCCAGGAGTTGTCTGCCCTTATCCTGACTTCCCTCGGAGGAGATGTGGACTTGGATACACCGGTCACAGCCAGACGGAGCGTGGAAACTGACGAGCTAGCCAGGATGTCTACGTCCAACTACAGTGCCCTCTGGAGGGGTGTGTGATGTGTATTATATGACTGTACTGTATTACAAGAGATTCATGTGACATTGTGATGTTGTATAGTGTTGTATAGTGCTTATAATGATCTTATGTTGAATGTATGTTGCTAGTTGCTATATTTTTTTTCAGTTGTCACATCTAACATATGCAAAGTTTGCTTGATTTGCTTTTCTCAAAGTATCTCCTATGTTTTAATATTGCACATGTGTAGTGTTTTATTTATGTTCTAGTTATGTATTTATTCATATATTTACAGTATTGTCCAGTTTATTAATTTTGATTAATCCAGATTAATTTATTGTATTGCAATAGTGCTAAAATGTACTTTAGAATATTATAATGTATTGCAATTCAGCTACAATGTAATTAAATGGTGTATTTAATAAATGTGAAATAATCATTTAGGTTTTTGCTTTTTATTTTCATCAAATACATTAAAAAACAATCATTTAATTTTGAATGACCCTTAAAGTGGAACTACCAAAGTAATCAAAACTTCATAATAGACAACAGGAACTACCCAGGTAATTAAAACATCAAAACAAACATGGAACCTACCCAGGTAATTAAAACATCTAAATACACAACTGGAACTACCCAGGTAATCAAAACATCTCAATACAAAACAAGAACTACCCAGGTAATTAAAACATCAAAACACACATGGGAACTACCCAGGTAGTTCCCGTGTGTGCAATAAAAAAAACAACAGGAACTACCCAGGTAATCAAAACAATAGAATACACAACAGCAACTACCAAGGTTATCAAAACATTAGAATACACAACAGGGACTACCCAGGTAATCAAACAACAGAAAAAAACCCAGGAAGAACCCAGGTAATTAAAACATCAGTATACACAACAGGAACTATGAAGGTAATCAAAACAACAGAATACACAACAGGGACTACCCAGGTAATCAAACATCAGAATACACAACAGGGACTACCAAGGTAATTGAAACATCAGAATACACACTAGGAACTACCAAGGTAATCAAACATCAAAATACACAACAGGGATTACCCTGGTAATACACAACATCAGAATACACAACAGGAACTACCGAGGTAATAAAACATCAGAATACACAACAGGAACTACCAAGGTAATCAAACAACAGGAACAACCCAGGTAATCAAAACATTAGAATACACACTTGAAACTACCCAGGTAATCAATACATTAGGATTCACAACAGCAACTACCCAGGTAATCAAAACATAAGAATACACACTAGGACCTGCACAGGTTATTAAAACATCAGAACACACAAGTACAGTAACACCAAGCCATACCTTGGGAAGGAACCTTTGATCTTTAATAACCTTGATTACAAAAACTTACTCCAGTACCTGTACAGTAACAGCAAGCCATACCTGGGGAAGAAACTTTTGATCTTTAATAACCTTGATTTCAAAAACTTACTCCAGCAACTATACTGTTACACCAAGCTATACCTGGGGAATAAACCTTTGATCTTTAATTACCTTGATTACAAAAACTTAATCCAGTACCTGTACAGTAACACTAAGCCATACCTGGGGAGAGGACTTTGATTTTTAATTACCTTGATTAAAAACTTACTCCAGTACCTGTACAGTAACACCAAGCCATACCTGGTTGAGAGACATTTAATCTTTAATTACCTTGAATACAAAAAATGTACTCCAGTACCTGCACAGTAACACCAAGCAATACGTGGGGAAGAAACCTTTGATCTTTAATTACATTGATTACAAAAACTTACTCCAGTACCGGTACACAAACAACAAGCCATACAAGGGGAGGAAACCTTTGATCTTTAATTACCTTGATTACAAAAACTTACTCCAGTACCGGTACAGTAACAACAAGCCATACCGGGGGAGGAAACCTTTGATCTTTAATTACCTTGATTACATAAACTTACTCCAGTACCTGTACAGTAACACCAAGCCATACCTGGGAAGGAACCTTTGATCTTACATTCTTTAAATCATCTACTCACATTAATTAAGAGGTGACCACTCATTTCAAATCTAGAAATGGGTGGAGTTTATTCAAGAATCCAATCAATGTCAATTTCTCTAATGACCAATGGGAAGCAAGTCCTGTCTATAAAATCAAAGATTTTACAACTTTGAGATCAGAATAGCTTCAATACCTAAACTGCAATCTTTAAAAGCTACCCATTACTACACCACTACTAGACCAGTACTACACTACTACTAGACCTCTACTTGACCTCTACCATGGCCGAGATACAACTACTGATGTTGTTAGCTACGCCCAGAAACTTCACAGTCTGTTGCTGACCCATGACAGAGCTGCCAAGCAGATCAACTTCTTAGGTAAGTATTGTAAGGATAAAACAAAATTGAGAATGATTTTCCTCAACCAAAATGAATACTGCATTAAAATAGTGAAAAAAAGATGATACCAGCTTAATTAGTAGCAGAATTTTTTTTTCATTAGGTCAATGGTAAAAATTATTTTCAAAATGAAATTGCAACAGCCTGTAATATTTCTTTTAAATATCTATATATATTAGTTACCTGAAACACTAGGATTTTATAATGAACAATGGCCCCAAGTCAAATCACGTTTTTTTTTTCGTTTTTCATACAAATATTTTTTGAAAATATTTCTCAGGGTAACTCCTGGTCAAGATTCAATGAAGTAAGGTAATGTACATGTGCAATGTTGGATGGCATAAATAAATGATACCACAAACAATAATCAATGCTGTTATTTAATTATTTTTAATTTTGGCTATTGATGGAAAAATATCTTTATAATATTGATTTTTAAATTACTTTTGTTTCTATTTTCTATGTAACATGATATTATTTTCATGATGAAATTTTTATTGTGTATTTTATTTGATTTTCAGATGACCAGCTGACCCGCCTTGACCGCCAACTCTTCTACTCCACACTGGACGATGCCCACAGCCTGGTTCTACATCTACTGACCCGCAAGTCCATCATCCAGGGTGTCCGCAGGATGTTTGACCAGTACCTATCCACCAAGCAACGACAGGTCCAGGAGTTGTCTGCCCTTATCCTGACTTCCCTCGGAGGAGATGTGGACTTGGATACACCAGTCACAGCCAGACGGAGCGTGGAAACTGACGAGCTAGCCAGGATGTCTACGTCCAACTACAGTGCCCTCTGGAGGGGTGTGTGATGTGTATTATATGACTGTACTGTATTACAAGAGATTCATGTGACATTGTGATGTTGTATAGTGTTGTATAGTGCTTATAATGATCTTATGTTGAATGTATGTTGCTAGTTGCTATATTTTTTTCAGTTGTCACATCTAACATATGCATAGTTTGCTTGATTTGTTTTTCTCAACGTATCTCCTATGTTTTAATATTGCACATGTGTAGTGTTTTATTTATGTTTGTTCTAGTTATGTATTTATTCATATGTTTACAGTATTGTCCAGTTTATTAATTTTGATTAATCCAGATTAATTTATTGTATTGCAATAGTGCTAAAATGTACCTTAGAATATTATAATGTATTGTAATTCAGCTACAATGTAATTCAATGGTGTATTTAATAAATGTAAAATAATCATTTAGGTTTTTGCTTTTTATTTTCATCAAATACATTAAAAAAACAATCATTTAATTTTGTATGACCCTTAAAGTGGAACTACCAAAGTAATCAAAACTTCATAATAGACAGCAGGAACTACCCAGGTAATTAAAACATCAAAACAAACATGGAACCTACCCAGGTAATCAAAACATCATAACACACAACATGAACTACCCAGGTAATTAAAACATCAAAACACACACAGGAACTACCCAGGTAATCAAAATACAAAAAAAAACACCACAACAGTAACTACCCAGGTAATCAAAACATCAGAATACACAACCGGAACTACCCAAGTAACTAAAATAACAGAACACACAACAGGAACTACCCAGGTTATTAAAACATCAAAATTCACAAAAGGAACTACCCAGGTAATTAAAGCATCAGAATACACAACATAAACTACCCAGGTTATCACAACATCAGAATACACAACAGGAACTACCCAGGTAATCACAACATCAGAATACACACTAGGAACTACCCAGGTAGTCAAACATCAGAATACACAACAGGAACTAACCCAGGTTATCAACACATCAGAATACACAACAGGAACTAACCAGGTAATCAAAACATCTGAATACACAACAAGAACTACCCAGGTAATCAAAACATCAGAACACAAAACAGGAACTTCCCAGTTAATGAAAACATCAAAACACAAAACAGGAACTACCGAGGTAATCAAAACATCAGAACACACAACAGGAAATATCCAGGTTATCAAAACATCAAAAAACACAAAACAGGAACTACCCAGGTAATCAAAACATCAGGATCCACAACAGGAACTACCAAGGTAATCAAAACAACAGAACACCAAACAGGAACTACCGAGGTAATCAAAACAACAGAATACACAACAGGAACTACCCAGGTTATCAATACATCAGAAAACACAACAGAAACTACCGAGGTAATCAAAACATCAAAATACACAACAGGAACTACCCAGGTAATCAAAACAATAGAATACACAACAGGATCTACCCAGGTTATCAAAACATCAGAATACACAACAGGAAGTACCCAGGTAATTAACATCAGAATACACAACAGGAACTTCCCAGTTAATGAAAACATCAGAACACAAAACAGGAACTACCGAGGTAATCAAAACATCAGAATACACAACAGGAACTACCCAGGTTATCAATACATCAAAAAACACAAAACAGGAACTACCCAGGTAATCAAAACATCAGGATCCACAACAGGAACTACCCAGGTAATCAAAACATCAGAACACACAACAGGAACTACCCAGGTAATCAAAACATCAGAACACACAACCGGAAATATCCAGGTTATCAAAACACCAGAATACACAACAGGAACTACCAAGGAAATCAAAACATCAGAATACACAACAGGAACTACCCAGGTAATCAAAACAACAGAACACCAAACAGGAACTACCGAGGTAATCAAAACAACAGAATACACAACAGGAACTACTTAGGTAATCAAAACATCAGAATACACAACAGGAACTTCACAGGGAATCAAAACATCAGAACACACAACAGGAAATATCCAGGTTATCAAAACATCAGAATACACAACAGGAACTACCAAGGAAATCAAAACATCAGAATACACAACAGGAACTACCGAGGTAATCAAAACAACAGAACACCAAACAGGAACTACCGAGGTAATCAAAACAACAGAATACACAACAGGAACTACCCAGGTTATCAATACATCAGAAAACACAACAGGAACTACCGAGGTAATCAAAACATCAAAATACACAACAGGAACTACCCAGGTAATCAAAACAATAGAATACACAACAGGATCTACCCAGGTTATCAAAACATCAGACAACACAACAGGAAGTACCCAGGTAATTAACATCAGAATACACAACAGGAAGAACCCAGGTAATTAAAACATCAGAATACACAACCGGAACTACCCAGGTAATCAAAACATCAGAATACACAACAGCAACTACTGAGGTAATCAAAACATCAGAATACACAACCCGAACAACCCAGGTAATCAAAACATCAGAATACACAACAGGAACTACCAAGGTAATCAACACATCAAAACACACAACAGGAACTACCCAGGTAATTAAAACATCAGAATACACAACAGGAACTACCAAGGTAATTAAAAACATCAGAATACACAACAGCAACTACCCAGGTAATCAAAACATCAGAATACACAACAGCAACTACCCAGGTAATTAAAACATCAGAACACACAACAAAAACTACGCAGGTAATTTAAACATCAGAACACACAACCCGAACTACCCAAGTAATTAAAACATCAGAACACACAAGTACAGTAATACCAAGCCATAACTGGGGAAGAAACCTTTGATCTTTAATTACCTTGATTACAAAATCTTACTCCAGTACCTGTGCAGTAACACCAAGCCATATCTGGGGAAGGAACCTTTGATCTATAATTACTTTGATTACAAAAACTTACTATAAAACATGTACAGTAACACCAAGCCATACCTGGAGAAGGAACCTTTGATCTTTAATTACTTGGATTACAAAAACTTATCTGCACCTGTACAGTAACACCAAGCCATAACTGGGAAGGAACCATTGATCTTTAATTATCTTGATTACAAAACCTTACTCCAGTACCTGTACAGTAACACCAAGCCATACCTGGGGATGAACCTTTACCTGTACAGTAACACCAAGCTATACCTGGGGAAGGAACCTTTGATCTTTAATTACCTTGATTACAAAAATTTACTCCAGTACCGGTACAGTAACACCAAGCCATACCTGGGAAGGAACCTTTGATCTTTAATTACCTTGATTACAAAAATTTACTCCAGTACCTGTACAGTAACACCAAGCCATACATGGGAAGGAACCTTTGATCTTACATTTTTTAAATCATCTACTCACATTAATTAAGTAGTGACAATTAATTTCAAATCTAGAAATGGGCGGAGTTTATTCAAGGAACCAATCAATATCAATTTCCCTAATGGACAATGGGAAGCAAGTCCTGTCTATAAAATCAAAGTTTTTACAACTTTGAGATCAGAATAGCTTCAATACCTAAACTGCAATCTTTAAAAGCTACTCATTACTACACCACTACTAGTCCACTACTAAACCAGTACTACACTACTACTTGACCACTACTTGACCTCTACTAGTCCACTACTAGACCACTACTTGACCTCTACCATGGCCGAGATGACCACTACTGATGTTGTTAGTTATGCCCAGAAACTTCACAGTCTGTTGCTGACCCATGACAGAGCTGCCAAGCAGGTCAACTTCTTGGGTAAGTATTGTAAGGATAAAAGCAAAATTGAGAATGTTTTCCTCAACCAAAATAAATACTGCATCAAAGAGTGAAAAAAAGCTGATACCAGCTTAATTAGTAGCAGAATTATTTTTTTTCTTTAGGTCAATGGTTAAAATTATTTTCAAAATGAAATTGCAACAGCCTGTAATATTTCTTTTATATATCTATATATATTAGTAACCTGAAGCACTAGGATTTTATAATGAACAATGGCCCCAAGTCAAATAACCTTTTTTTATGTTTTTTCATACAAATATTTTTTGAAAATATTTCTCAGGGTAACTCCTTGTCAAGATTCAATGAAGTAAGGTAATGTACATGTGCTATGTTGATTGGCATTAATAAATGATACCACAAAAAATAATCAATGCTATTATTTAATTATTTTTTAATTTTGGCTATTGATGGAAAAATATTTTAATAATATTGATTTTTAAATTACTTTTGTTTCTATTTTCTATGTTACATGATATTATTTTCATGATGAAATTTTTATTGTGTATTTTATTTGATTTTCAGATGACCAGCTGACCCGCCTTGACCGCCAACTCTTCTACTCCACACTGGACGATGCCCACAGCCTGGTTCTACATCTACTGACCCGCAAGTCCATCATCCAGGGTGTCCGCAGGATGTTTGACCAGTACCTATCCACCAAGCAACGACAGGTCCAGGAGTTGTCTGCCCTTATCCTGACTTCCCTCGGAGGAGATGTGGACTTGGATACACCAGTCACAGCTAGACGGAGCGTGGACACTGACGAGCTAGCCAGGATGTCTACATCCAACTACAGTGCCCTCTGGAGGGGTGTGTGATGTGTATTATATGACTGTACTGTATACAAGAGATTCATGTGACATTGTGATGTTGTATAGTGTTGTATAGTGCTTATAATGATCTTATGTTGAATGTATGTTGCTAGTTGCTATATTTTTTTTCAGTTGTCACATCTAACATATGCAAAGTTTGATTGATTTGTTTTTCTCATTGTATCTCCTAAGTTTTAATATTGCACATGTGTAGTGTTTTATTTATGTTTGTTCTAGTTATGTTTTTATTCATATGTTTACAGTATTGTCCAGTTTATTAATTTTGATTAATCCAGATTAATTTATTGTATTGCAATAGTGCTAAAATGTACCTTAGAATATTATAATGTATTGTAATTCAGCTACAATGTAATTCAATGGTGTATTTAATAAATGTGAAATAATCATTTAGGTTTTTGCTTTTTATTTTCATCAAATACATTTAAAAACAATCATTTAATTTTGAATGACCCTTAAAGTGGAACTACCCAGGTAATCAAAACATCAGAAAACACAACAGGGACTACCCAGGTAATCAAAACAACATAATATAAAACAGGAACTTTCTAGGTAATCAAAACACCAGAACACAAAACAGGAACTTCCCAGGTAATCAAAACAACATAATACACAACAGGAACTACCAAGGTAATCAAAACATCATAACACACAACAGGAACTACCCAGGTAATCAAAACATCATAACACACACGGGAACTTCCCAGGTAATCAAAACATCAGAACACACAACAGGAACTTCCCAGGTAATCAAAACATCAGAAAAACCAAAACAGGAACTACCAAGGTAATCAAAACATCAGGATCCACAACAGGAACTACCCAGGTAATTAAAACATCAAAACACACACGGGAACTACCCAGGTAATCAAAACATCAAAACGCACAACAGGAACTACCCAGGTAATCAAAACATCATAAGACACACGGGAACTTCCCAGGTAATAAAAACATCAGAACACACAACAGGAACTACCAAGGTAATCAAAACAACAGAATACACAACAGGGACTATCGAGGTAATCAAAACATCAGAAAACACAACAGGAACTATCGAGGTAATCAAAACATCAGACAACACAACAGGAACTACCAAGGTAATCAAAACATCAGACAACAAAACAGGAAATGCCCAGGTAATCAAAACATCAGAATACACAAAAGGAAATGCCCAGGTAATCAAAACATCAGTTAACACAACAGGAACTACCCAGGTAATCAAAACATCAGAATACACAACAGGAACAACCCAGGTAATCAAAACAACAAAATACACAACAGGAACTACCCAGGTAATCAAAACATCAGAATACACAACAAGAACTACCCAGGTAATTAAAACCCCAAAACACACAAGTACAGTAACACCAAGCCATACCTGGGGAAGAAACCTTTGATATTTAATTACCTTGATTAAAAACTTACTCCAGTACCTGTACAGTAGTACCAAGCCATACTTGGTGGAGAGACATTTGATCTTTAATTACCTTGATTACAAAAACTTACTCCAGTACCTGTACAGTAACAGCAAGCCATACCTGGGGAGGAAACCTTTGATCTTTAATTACCTTGATTACAAAAATGTACTCCAGTACCTGTACAGTAACACCGAGCTATACCTGGGGAATAAACCTTTGATCTTTATTTACCTTGATTACTAAAACTTAATCCAGTACCTGTACGGTAACACTAAGCCATATCTGGGGAAGAGGCCTTTGATCTTTAATTACCTTGATTAAAAACTTACTCCAGTACCTGTACAGTAGTACCAAGCCATACTTGGTGGAGAGACATTTGATCTTTAATTACCTTGATTACAAAAACTTACTCCAGTACCTGTACAGTAACACCAAGCCATACCTGGGGAGGAAACCTTTGATCTTTAATTACCTTGATTACAAAAATGTACTCCAGTACCTGTACAGTAACACCAAGCTATACCTGGGAAATAAACCTTTGATCTTTATTACCTTGATTACTAAAACTTAATCCAGTACCTGTACAGTAGTACCAAGCCATACTTGGTGGAGAGGCCTTTGATCTTTAATTACCTTGATTAAAAACTTACTCCAGTACCTGTACAGTAGTACCAAGCCATACTTGGTGGAGAGACATTTGATCTTTAATTACCTTGATTACAAAAACTTACTCCAGTACCTGTACAGTAACACCAAGCCATACCTGGGAAGGAACCTTTGATCTTACACTCGTTGAATCATCTACTCACATTAATTAAGTGGTGACCACTCATTTCAAATCTAGAAATGGGTGGAGTTTATTCAAGGAACCAATCAATATCACTTTCTCTACTGACCAATGGGAAGCAAGTCCTGTCTATTATATCAAACTTTTTACAACTTTGAGATCAGAATAGCTTCAATATCTAAACTACGACCTTTAAAAGCTACTCATTACTACACCACTACTAGTCCACTACTAGACCACTACTAAACCAGTACTACACTACTACTTGACATCTACTTGACCTCTACCATGGCCAAGATGACCACTACTGATGTTGTTGGCTACGCCCAGAAACTTCACAGTCTGTTGCTGACCCATGACAGAGCTGCCAAGCAGGTCAACTTCTTAGGTGAGTATTGTAAGGATAAAAGCAAAAATGAGAATGTTTTCCTCAACCAAAATGAATACTGCATTAAAATGGTGAAACAAGATGATACCAGCTTAATTAGTAGCAGAATTATTTTTTTCTTTAGGTCAATGATTAAAATTATTTTCAAAATGAAATTGCAACAGCCTGTAATATTTATTTTCTATATCTATATATATCAGTTACCTGAAACACTAGGATTTTATAATGTACAATGGCCCCAAGTCAAATAACCTTTTATTTTTGTTTTTCATTCAAATATTTTTTGAAAATATTTCTCAGGGTAACTCCTGGTCAAGATTCAATGAAGTAAGGTAATGTACATATGCTATGTTGGATGGCATTAATAAATGATACCACACAAATAATCAATGCTGTTATTTAATTATTTTTCCAATTTTGGCTATTGATGGACAAATATTTTTATAATATTGATTTTTAAATTACTTTTGTTTCCATTTTCTATGTTACATGATATTATTTTCATGATGAAATTTTTATTGTGTATTTTATTTGATTTTCAGATGACCAGCTGACCCGCCTTGACCGCCAACTCTTCTACTCCACACTGGACGATGCCCACAGCCTGGTTCTACATCTACTGACCCGCAAGTCTATCATCCAGGGTGTCCGCAGGATGTTTGACCAGTACCTATCCACCAAGCAACGACAGGTCCAGGAGTTGTCTGCCCTGGAGGAGATGTGGACTTGGATACACCAGTCACAGCCAGACGGAGCGTGGAAACTGACGAGCTAGCCAGGATGTCTACGTCAAATTGCAGTGCCCTCTGGAGGGAAGTGTGATGTGTATTATATGATTGTACTGTATTACAACCGATTCATGAGACATTGTGATGTTGTATAGTGTTGTATAGTGTTGTATAGTGCTTATAATGATCTTATGTTGAATGTATGTTGCTAGTTGCTATATTTTTTTTCAGTTGTCACATCTAACATATGCAAAATTTGCTTGATTTGTTTTTCTCAAAGTATCTCCTATGTTTTAATATTGCACATGTGTAGTGTTTTATTTATGTTTGTTCTAGTTATGTTTTTATTCATATGTTTACAGTATTGTCCAGTTTATTAATTTTGATTAATCCAGATTAATTTATTGTATTGCAATAGTGCTAAAACGTACCTTAGAATATTATAATGTATTGTAATTCAGCAACAATGTAATTCAATGGTGTATTTAATAAATGTGAAATAATCATTGAGGTTTTTGCTTTTTACTTTCATCAAATACATTTTAAAACAATTTTGAATGATCCTTAAAGGGGAACTTCCCAGGTAATCAAAACATCAGAACACAACAGGAACTACCCAGGTAATCAAAACATCAAAATGCACAACAGGAACTACCCAGGTAATCAAAACATCAAAACGCACAACAGGAACTACCCATGTAATCAAACCATAACAACACACAACAGGAAATACACAGGTAATCAAAACTCCATAACACACAACAGGATCTACAAAGGTAATCAAAACATCATAACACACAACAGGAACTACCAAGGTAATCAATCTAACAGAATACACAACAGGACTTACACAGGTAATCAAAACATCATAACACACAACAGGAACTACCCAGGTAATTAAAACATCAAAACACACAACAGGAACTACACAGGTAAACAAAACATCAAAACACACAAGTACAGTAACACCAAGCCACACCTGGGGAAGAAACCTTTGATCTTTAATTACATTGATTACAATAACTTACTCCAGTACCTGTACAGTAACACCAAGCCACACCTGGGGAAGGAACCTTTGATCTTTGTTTACAAAAACTTACTCCAACACCTGTACTGTAACACCAAGCCACACCTGGGGAAGGAACCTTTGATCTTTGTTTACAAAAACTTACTCCACCACCTGTACTGTAACACCAAGCCACACCTGGGGAAGGAACCTTTGATCTTTGTTTACAAAAACTTACTCCACCACCTGTACTGTAACACCAAGCCATACCTGGGGAAGAAAACCTTTGATCTTTAATTACATTGATTACAATAACTTACTCCAGTACCTGTACAGTAACACCAAGCCACACCTGGGGAAGGAACCTTTGATCTTTGTTTACAAAAACTTACTCCAACACCTGTACTGTAACACCAAGCCACACCTGGGGGAAGGAACCTTTGATCTTTGTTTACAAAAACTTACTCCAACACCTGTACTGTAACACCAAGCCATACCTGGGGAAGGAACCTTTGATCTTTAATTACCTTGATTACAATAACTTATTCCAGTACCTGTACAGTAACACCAATCCACACATGGGGAAGGAACCTTTGATCTTTGTTTACAAAAACTTATTCCAACACCTGTACTGTAACACCAAGCCATACCTGGGGAAGAAACCTTTGAACTTTAATTACCTTGTTTACAAAAACTTACTCCAGTACTTGTACAGTAACACCTGTAATGGTAGAAATGGGCGGAGTTTATTCAAGGAATCAATCAAAATCAATTTCTCTACTGACCAATGGGAAGCAAGTTCTGTCTATAAAATCAAACTTTTTACAACTATGAGATCAGAATAGCTTCAATACCTATACTGCAATCTTTAAAAAATATTCACCACTAGACCACTACTAGACCACTACTAGACCACTACTAGTCCACTACTAGTCCACTACTAGACAACTACTAGACCACTACTAGTCCACTACTTGACCACTACTAGTCCACTACTAGACCACTACTACACCGCTACTAGATCACTACTAGACCACTACCAGACCACTACCAGTCCACCACTAGACCACTACTAGACCACTACTAGACCACTACTAGACCACTACTAGTCCACTACTAGACCACTACAAGACCACTACTAGACCACTACTAGACCTCTTCTAGAGCACTACCAGTCCAAAACTAGACCACTACTAGTCCACTACTACACCGCTACTAGACCACTACCAGTCTACTATTAGACCACTACTAGACCACTACTAGACCACTATTAGACCACTAATTGACAACTACTAGAGCACTACTTGTCCACTACCAGTCCACTACTACCAAACCACTACCAGTCCACTACCAGACCACTACTAGACCACTACTATTCCACTATTAGACCACTAAAAGACCACTTCCAAACCACTACTAGTCCATTACCAGACCACTACTAGAACACTATTTGACCACTACTAGACCTCTACTTGACCCCTTCCATGGCCGAGATGACCACTACAGATGTTGTTAGCTACGCCCAGAAACTTCACAGTCTGTTGCTGACCCATGACAGAGCTGCCAAGCAGGTCAACTTCTTGGGTAAGTATTGTAAGTATAAAAGCAAAATTGAGAATGTTTTCCTCAACCAAAATGAATATTGCATTAAAGTAGTTAAAAAAAACTGATACCAGCTTAATTAGTAGCAGAATTAGTTTTTTTCAAGTCAATGGTAAAAATTATTTTCAAAATGAAATCGCAACAGCCAATAATATTTCTTTTTTTTTATAAATATAGAAATATTTGTTCATCGAAATATGCAGAACAAGTCTACACTAGAATTTTTTAATGTACAGTGGCCCAAAGTCTTTCAAAAACAACAAGTTACCTTTATTTTGTTTTTCATTAAACATTTTTTGAAAATATTTTTTGAATATATTTTCAGCGTTACTCCTGGTAAAGATTCAATGAAGTAAGATAATGTACATCCAACGTCCAACTATGTCAATTACTTACATATAAGGACTCACACAACTAAATCAGCCTATCACGATGTGTTTCATACGTTTGTAGTCCCTACTGAAAATTTGTTCCGGCTAAGTACAGTGATTCTGAGTAATTTAAATAGGTAATTGTTGACCTATTCTGCATTGAATGAAATCTGTAGATATTTAACTTTACAAAAATATATACTTTTGGTAGATTTTGATATGTGATGGCGGATTGATATGGGGTCAAAAGTCAGAGGGTGTTCCCGTCCCATTTCACTGGTTTGACATGTAAATTTCCGGTTGTCCAAAGCAAACGCCTGTAGCAAGCTAATATGCCAGTAAACTCCTCATTAAATGCCCCTTGAAGCCTTTGTCATGTATGTATCTGTGAATTTAGGCAGTTTTCGCAAGTGTTGTACTTCAAATATTAAAGTTATTAGCTCGCAAGCTTAGTAATAACATATAGTAAATTATTTAGTTGTGTGAGTCCTGTAATAACAGCATTGGTTTATAATATTGATTTTTGAATTACTTTTGTTTCTATTTCTATGTTACATGATATTATTTTCAGGATGAAATTTTTATTGTGTATTTTATTTGATTTTCAGATGACCAGCTGACCCGCCTTGACCGCCAACTCTTCTACTCCACACTGGACGATGCCCACAGCCTGGTTCTACATCTACTGACCCGCAAGTCCATCATCCAGGGTGTCCGCAGGATGTTTGACCAGTACCTATCCACCAAGCAACGACAGGTCCAGGAGTTGTCTGCCCTTATCCTGACTTCCCTCGGAGGAGATGTGGACTTGGATACACCAGTCACAGCCAGACGGAGCGTGGAAACTGACGAGCTAGCCAGGATGTCTACGTCCAACTACAGTGACCTCTGGAGGGGTGTGTGATGTGTATTATATGACTGTACTGTATACAAGAGATTCTTGTGACATTGTGAGGTTGTATAGTGTTGTATAGTGCTTATAATGATCTGATGTTGAATGTATGTTGCTAGTTGCTATATTTTTTTTCAGTTGTCACATCTAACATATGCATAGTCTGCTGGATTTGTTTTTCTCAAAGTATCTCCTATGTTTTAATATTGCACATGTGTAGTGTTTTATTTATAATTGTTCTAGTTATGTATTTATTCATATGTTTACAGTATTGTCCAGTTTATTAATTTTGATTAATCCAGATTAATTTATTGTATTGCAATAGTGCTAAAATGTACTTTAGAATATTATAATGTATTGTAATTCAGCTACAATGTAATTCAATGGTGTATTTAATAAATGTGAAATAATCGTTTAGGTTTTTGCTTTTTATTTTCATCAAATACATTAAAAAACAATCATTTAATTTTGAATGACCCTTAAAGTGGAACTACCAAAGTAATCAAAACTTCATAATAGACAACAGGAACTACCCAGGTAATTAAAACATCAAAACAAACATGGAACCTACCCAGGTAATTAAAACATCTCAATACAAAACAAGAACTACCCAAGTAATTAAAACATCAAAACACACACGGGAACTACCCAGGTAATCAAAATACAAAAAAAACCACAACAGGAACTACCCAGGTAATCAAAACAATAGAATACACAACAGCAACTACCCAGGTTATCAAAACATTAGAATACACAACAGGGACTACCCAGGTAATCAAACATCAGAATACACAACAGGAACTACCCAGGTAATTAAAACATCAGAATACACAACAGGAACTATGAAGGTAATCAAAACATCAGAATACACAACAGGGACTACCCAGGAAATCAAACATCAGAATACACAACAGGGACTACCAAGGTAATTGAAACATCAGAATACATACTAGGAACTACCAAGGTAATAAAACATCAGAATACACAACAGGGATTACCCAGGTAATTAAAACATCTAAATACACAACTGGAACTACCCAGGTAATCAAAACATCTCAATACAAAACAAGAACTACCCAGGTAATTAAAACATCAAAACACACACGGGAACTACCCAGGTAATCAAAATACAAAAAAAAACCACAACAGGGACTACCAAGGTAATCAAAACAATAGAATACACAACAGCAACTACCCAGGTTATCAAAACATTAGAATACACAACAGGGACTACCCAGGTAATCAAACTTCAGAATACACAACAGGAACTACCCAGGTAATCAAAACATCAGAATACACAACTGGAACTACCCAGGTTATCAAAACATCAGAATACGCACTAGGAACTACCAAGGTAATCAAACATCAGAATACACAACAGGGATTACCCAGGTTATCAAAACATCAGAATACACAACAGGAACTATGAAGGTAATCAAACATCAGAATACACAACAGGAACTACCCAGGTAATCAAAACATCAGAATACACAACTGGAACTACCCAGGTTATCAAAACATCAGAATACACAACAGGAACAACCCAGGTAATCAAAACATCAGAATACACAACTGGAACTACCCAGGTAATCAATACATTAGGATTCACAACAGGAACTACCCAGGTAATCAAAACATAAGAATACACACTAGGACCTGCACAGGTTATTAAAACATCAGAACACACAAGTACAGTAACACCAAGCCATACCTTGGGAAGGAACCTTTGATCTTTAATAACCTTGATTACAAAAACTTACTCCAGTACCTGTACAGTAACAGCAAGCCATACCTGGGGAAGAAACTTTTGATCTTTAATTACCTTGATTTCAAAAACTTACTCCAGCAACTATACTGTTACACCAAGCTATACCTGGGGAATAAACCTTTGATCTTTAATTACCTTGATTACAAAAACTTAATCCAGTACCTGTACAGTAACACCAAGCCATATCTGGTTGAGAGACATTTAATCTTTAATTACCTTGAATACAAAAAATGTACTCTAGTACCTGCACAGTAACACCAAGCAATACGTGGGGAAGAAACCTTTGATCTTTAATTACATTGATTACAAAAACATCTTCCAGCACCTGTACAGTAACACCAAGCCATACCTGGGGAAGATACCTTTGATCTTTAATTACCTTGATTACAAAAACTTACTCCAGTACCGGTACACAAACAACAAGCCATACAAGGGGAGGAAACCTTTGATCTTTAATTATCTTGATTACAAACACTTACTGCAGTACCTGTACAGTAACACCAAGCCATACCTGGGGAAGATACCTTTGATCTTTAATTACCTTGATTACAAAAACTTACACTAGTACCGGTACAGTAACAACAAGCCATACCGGGGAAAGAAACCTTTGATCTCTAATTACCTTGATTACATAAACTTACTCCAGTACCTGTACAGTAACACCAAGCCATACCTGGGAAGGAACCTTTGATCTTACATTCTTTAAATCATCTACTCACATTAATTAAGTGGTGACCACTCATTTCAAATCTAGAAAGGAGTGGAGTTTATTCAAGAATCCAATCAATGTTAATTTCTCTAATGACCAATGGGAAGCAAGTCCTGTCTATAAAATCAAAGATTTTACAACTTTGAGATCAGAATAGCTTCAATACCTAAACTGCAATCTTAAAAAGCTACTCATTACTACACCACTACTAGACCAGTACTACACTACTACTAGACCTCTACTTGACCTCTACCATGGCCGAGATGACCACTACTGATGTTGTTAGCTACGCCCAGAAACTTCACAGTCTGTTGCTGACCCATGACAGAGCTGCCAAGCAGGTCAACTTCTTAGGTAAGTATTGTAAGGATAAAAGCAAAATTGAGAATGTTTTTCCTCAACCAAAATGAATACTGCATTAAAATAGTGAAAAAAAGCTGATACCAGCTTAATTAGTAGCAGAATTTTTTTTTCTTTAGGTCAATGGTAAAAATTATTTTCAAAATGAAATTGCAACAGCCTGTAATATTTCTTTTATATATCTATATATATTAGTTACCTGAAACACTAGGATTTTATAATGTACAATGGCCCCAAGTCAAATCACGTTTTTTTTCGTTTTTCATACAAATATTTTTTGAAAATATTTCTCAGGGTAACTCCTGGTCAAGATTCAATGAAGTAAGGTAATGTACATGTGCAATATTGGATGGCATTAATAAATGATACCACAAAAAATAATCAATGCTGTTATTTAATTATTTTTTAATTTTGGCTATTGATGGAAAAATATTTTTATAACATTGATTTTTAAATTACTTTTGTTTCTATTTTCTATGTAACATGATATTATTTTCATGATGAAATTTTTATTGTGTATTTTATTTGATTTTCAGATGACCAGCTGACCCGCCTTGACCGCCAACTCTTCTACTCCACACTGGACGATGCCCACAGCCTGGTTCTACATCTACTGACCCGCAAGTCCATCATCCAGGGTGTCCGCAGGATGTTTGACCAGTACCTATCCACCAAGCAACGACAGGTCCAGGAGTTGTCTGCCCTTATCCTGACTTCCCTCGGAGGAGATGTGGACTTGGATACACCAGTCACAGCCAGACGGAGCGTGGAAACTGACGAGCTAGCCAGGATGTCGACGTCCAACTACAGTGCCCTCTGGAGGGGTGTGTGATGTGTATTATATGACTGTACTGTATACAAGAGATTCATGTGACATTGTGATGTTGTATAGTGTTGTATAGTGCTTATAATGATCTTATGTTGAATGTATGTTGCTAGTTGCTATATTTTTTTTTCAGTTGTCACATCTAACATATGCAAAGTTTGCTTGATTTGCTTTTCTCAATGTATCTCCTATGTTTTCATATTGCACATGTGTAGTGTTTTATTTATAATTGTTCTAGTTATGTATTTATTCATATGTTTACAGTATTGTCCAGTTTATTAATTTTGATTAATCCAGATTAATTTATTGTAATGCAATAGTGCTAAAATGTACTTTAGAATATTATAATGTATTGTAATTCAGCTACAATGTAATTCAATGGTGTATTTAATAAATGTGAAATAATCGTTTAGGTTTTTGCTTTTTATTTTCATCAAATACATTAAAAAACAATCATTTAATTTTGAATGACCCTTAAAGTGGAACTACCAAAGTAATCAAAACTTCATAATACACAACAGGAACTACCCAGGTAATTAAAACATCAAAACAAACATGGAACCTACCCAGGTAATTAAAACATCTAAATACACAACTGGAACTACCCAGGTAATCAAAACATCTCAATACAAAACAAGAACTACCCAGGTAATCAAAACATCATAACACACACGTGAACTACCCAGGTAATCAAAACAATAGAATACACAACAGCAACTACCCAGGTTATCAAAACATTAGAATACACAACAGGGACTACCCAGGTAATCAAACATCAGAATACACAACAGGAACTACCCAGGTAATTAAAACATCAGAATACACAACAGGAACTATGAAGGTAATCAAAACATCAGAATACACAACAGGGACTACCCAGGTAATCAAACATCAGAATACACAACAGGGACTACCAAAGTAATTGAAACATCAGAATACACACTAGGAACTACCAAGGTAATCAAACATCAGAATACACAACAGGGATTACCCAGGTAATCAAAACATCAGAATACACAACAGGGATTACCCAGGTTATCAAAACATCAGAATACACACTAGGAACTACCAAGGTAATCAAACATTAGAACACACAACAGGGATTACCCAGGTAATCAAAACATCAGAATACACAACAGGGACTACCAAGGTAATTGAAACATCAGAATACACACTAGGAACTACCAAGGTAATCAAACATCAGAATACACAACAGGGATTACCCAGGTAATCAAAACATCAGAATACACAACAGGGATTACCCAGGTTATCAAAACATCAGAACACACACTAGGAACTACCAAGGTAATCAAACATCAGAACACACAACTGGGATTACCCAGGTAATCAAAACATCAGAATACACAACAGGGATTACCCAGGTTATCAAAACATCAGAATGCGCACTAGGAACTACCAAGGTAATCAAACATCAGAATACACAACAGGGATAACCCAGGTAATCAAAACATTAGAATACACAACAGGAACTACCAAGGTAATCAAACATCAGAATACACAACAGGAACTACCCAGGTAATCAAAACATCAGAATACACAACTGGAACTTCCCAGGTTATCAAAACATCAGTATACACAACAGGAACAACCCAGGTAATCAAAACATTAAAATACACACTTGAAACTACCCAGGTAATCAATACATTAGGATTCACAACAGGAACTACCCAGGTAATCAAAACATAAGAATACACACTAGGACCTGCACAGGTTATTAAAACATCAGAACACAGAAGTACAGTAACACCAAGCCATACCTTGGGAAGGAACCTTTGATCTTTAATAACCTTGATTACAAAAACTTACTCCAGTACCTGTACAGTAACACCAAGCCATACCTGGGGAAGAAACCTTTGATCTTTGTTTACAAAAACTTACTCCAACACCAGTACTGTAACACCAAGCCACACCTGGGGAAGGAACCTTTGATCTTTGTTTATACAAAAACTTACTCCACCACCTGTACTGTAACACCAAGCCATACCTGGGGAAGAAACCTTTGATCTTTAATTACATTGATTACAATAACTTACTCCAGTACCTGTACAGTAACACCAAGCCACACCTGGGGAAGAAACCTTTGTACTTTGTTTACAAAAACTTACTCCAACACCAGTACTGTAACACCAAGCCACACCTGGGGAAGGAACCTTTGATCTTTGTTTACAAAAACTTACTCCAACACCTGTACTGTAACACCAAGCCATACCTGGGGAAGGAACCTTTGATCTTTAATTACCTTGATTACAATAACTTATTCCAGTACCTGTACAGTAACACCAAGCCACACATGGGGAAGGAACCTTTGATCTTTGTTTACAAAAACTTATTCCAACACCTGTACTGTAACACCAAGCCATACCTGGGGAAGAAACCTTTGAACTTTAATTACCTTGATTACAAAAACTTACTCCAGTACTTGTACAGTAACACCTGTAATGGTAGAAATGGGCGGAGTTTATTCAAGGAATCAATCAAAATCAATTTCTCTACTGACCAATGGGAAGCAAGTTCTGTCTATAAAATCAAACTTTTTACAACTATGAGATCAGAATAGCTTCAATACCTATCCTGCAATCTTTAAAAAATATTCACCACTAGACCACTACTAGACCACTACTAGACCACTACCAGACCACTACCAGTCCACTACCGTCCACTACCAGTCCACTACTAGACCTCTACTAGTCCACTACTAGACCACTACTAGACCACTACTAGTCCACAACTAGTCCACTACTTGACCACTACTAGACCACTACTAGACCACTACTACACCGCTACTAGATCACTACTAGACCACTACCAGACTACTACCAGTTCACCACTAGACCACTACTAGACCACTACTAGACCACTACTAGACCACTACTAGACCACTACTAGACCACTACTAGTCCACTACTAGACCACTACTAGTCCACTACTAGACCACTACTAGTCCACTACTAGTCCACTATTAGACCACTATTAGACCACTCACTTGACAACTACTAGACCTCTACTAGACCACTACTAGTCCACTACCACACCGCTACTAGACCACTACCAGTCCACTATTAGACCACTACTTGACCACTACTAGTCCACTATTAGACCACTATTAGACCACTACTTGAACACTACTAGACCTCTACTAGAGCACTACTTGTCCACTACCAGTCCACTACTACCAAACCACTACCAGTCCACTACCAGACCACTACTAGACCACTACAAGTCCACTACTAGACCAGTACTAGACCACTACTAGACCACTACTATTCCACTATTAGACCACTTCCAAACCACTACTAGTCCATTACCAGACCACTACTAGAACACTACTTGACCACTACTAGACCTCTACTTGACCTCTACCATGGCCGAGATGACCACTACAGATGTTGTTAGCTACGCCCAGAAACTTCACAGTCTGTTGCTGACCCATGACAGAGCTGCCAAGCAGGTCAACTTCTTGGGTAAGTATTGTAAGGATAAAAGCAAAATTGAGAATATTTTCTTCAACATAAATCAATACTGCATTAGAGTAGTGAAAAAAAACTGATACCAGCTTAATTAGTAGCAGAATTAGTTTTTTTCTTTAAGTCAATGGTAAAAATTATTTTCAAAATGAAATTGCAACAGCCTGTTATATTATACAATATAATGTATATCCAATATATTTATACAAATATTGGTTAACTGAAATATGCAGAACAAGTCTACACTAGAATTTTTTAATGTATAGTGGTCCAATTCTTTCAAAAACAACAAGTGACCTTTATTTTGTTTTTAATTAAACATTTTTTGAAAATATTTTGGAATATATTTTCAGCGTTACTCCTGGTAAAGATTCAATGAAGTAAGATAATGTACATCCAACGTCCAACTATGTCAATTACTTACATATAAGGACTCACACAACTAAATCAGCCTATCACGATGTGTTTCATACGTTTGTAGTCCCTACTGAAAATTTGTTCCGGCTAAGTACAGTGATTCTGAGTAATTTAAATAGGTAATTGTTGACCTATTCTGCATTGAATGAAATCTTTAGATATTTAACTTTACAAAAATATATACTTTTGGTAGATTTTGATATGTGATGGCGGATTGATATGGGGTCAAAAGTCAGAGGGTGTTCCCGTCCCATTTCACTGGTTTGAAATGTAAATTTCCGGTTGTCCAAAGCAAACGCCTGTAGCAAGCTAATATGCCAGTAAACTCCTCATTAAATGCCCCTTGAAGCCTTTGTCATGTATGTATCTGTGAATTTAGGCAGTTTTCGCAAGTGTTGTACTTCAAATATTAAAGTTATTAGCTCGCAAGCTTAGTAATAACATATAGTAAATTATTTAGTTGTGTGAGTCCTGTAATAACAGCATTGGTTTATAATATTGATTTTTGAATTACTTTTGTTTCTATTTCTATGTTACATGATCTTATTTTCAGGATGAAATTTTTATTGTTTATTTTATTTGATTTTCAGATGACCAGCTGACCCGCCTTGACCGCCAACTCTTCTACTCCACACTGGACGATGCCCACAGCCTGGTTCTACATCTACTGACCCGCAAGTCCATCATCCAGGGTGTCCGCAGGATGTTTGACCAGTACCTATCCACCAAGCAACGACAGGTCCAGGAGTTGTCTGCCCTTATCCTGACTTCCCTCGGAGGAGATGTGGACTTGGATACACCTGTCACAGCCAGACGGAGCGTGGAAACTGACCAGCTAGCCAGGATGTCTACGTCCAACTACAGTGCCCTCTGGAGGGGAGTGTGATGTGTATTATATGACTTTACTGTATACAAGAGATTCATGTGACATTGTGATGTTGTATAGTGTTGTATAGTGCTTATAATGATCTTATGTTGAATGTATGTTGCTAGTTGCTATATTTTTTTTCAGTTGTCACATCTAACATATGCAAAGTTTGCTTGATTTGTTTTTCTCAATGTATCTCCTATGTTTTAATATTGCACATGTGTAGTGTTTTATTTATGTTTGTTCTAGTTATGTTTTTATTCATATGTTTACAGTATTGTCAAGTTAATTAATTCTGATTAATCCAGATTAATTTATTGTATTGCAATAGTGCTAAAATGTACCTTAGAATATTATAATGTATTGTAATTCAGCAACAATGTAATTCAATGGTGTATTTAATAAATGTGAAATAATCATTTAGGTTTTTGCTTTTTACTTTCATCAAATACATTTAAAAACAATCATTTAATTTTGAATGACCCTTAAAGGGGAACTACCCAGGTAATCAAAACATCAGAAAACACAACAGGGACTACCCAGGTAATCAAAACAACATAATACAAAACAGGAACTTCCTAGGTAATCAAAACACCAGAACCCAAAACAGGAACTTCCCAGGTAATCAAAACAACATAATACACAACAGGAACTACCCAAGTAATCAAAACATGACAAGAGGCCCAGAGGGCCTGTATCGCTCACCTGGTTCAAAATATTTTATGTACACATTTTCAGTTTGAGACCTGCCAGTTAAACTAAAATGTTGATATCTGATAAAAGAATAGATAAAGAAAAAGGCTCCAATACATAGTCCAACAAAATAGGATATCATTTTTCCAAACATGCTACCGGGTATATATGCACAAAATCCTTGATTTTTTTGGAAACAGATGTTAAAGAATTTTCTGGTTCCCGTATTTGGCGCCGTGACCCTTTAACCTGTTTGATCCCCGTGAATGAAGGTCTATGTATTCGTTTGAACAAACTTGGTAGCCCCAGCCTGCATCCCAGCTTGCTACAGGTTTAATATCAGGTTTCTTGGTAATAACAACAAGATATTTATGGGTTTTTTTAGCCTATTTGACACCTGTGACCTAGTATGAAAGTCATGGTTATTTATTTAAAGAAATTAGATAGCCATACATTCCTGCTTGTTACAGACTTAATATTACTAATATTGACTAATTTTAGGATCCAGTTTGTTCAAAAGCTTATGATTAGCTTAATCATTTGATTTCTAATTTTTTGCAAAACCTGCCAGTATTTATACCTCAAATTGGACATCAAGAAGTGAATCATCTTTTGAATAACTGAGCTTTCTTGTTAATGATAAGAAGTTGTTTGAAGATTGAAGCCATTTTGACCCCTGTAACCTTTAATGATCAAGGTCATTCATTTGAATAAACTTGATAGCCCTCCATTACTGCTCACTACAGACCCAATATGGTAATTCTTTGTTAATGACAATAAGATCTAGAGTTAGTTTGTGTTTTTGAACTCGATCAGAGACCGAGTGTCAGCTTGCCTGGGCTTAGTAGCTTATGTTATGTCTATAAAATATTTATCAATACTGTCTCAGTGTTTTTATTCAAGACAATGTAGAATTGGAAGTCTTTGTATTTATATTTCGTTTACCTCCAAGGAGATTTATCACAAGAAGGTTGTAAGGATTTGGTTTAAAGCTGACTTGAGACAGCTAATGATCAAATGAATGAATACAATACACAAAAAGATTTCAATGAACTTGTTTTATTTGTATGGAAATGAAAACGGCGAACAAAAAGAAACTTCAACCCAAAATGTTATATTAATTGCCCCAGCTGGAACATACATACAGCAGGCTGTCCAACACTTTTTGAAAAAGAAATAGGGCTAAATTTAGGGCTATAAATGTAGCGCTAAAATAAGGAATTCTGTAACTGAAATATTAATTAAAATAGACTGATAATAACTTTCACACATAACAGACAGAAACTCACAAGATAATGCTTTACATATATCATTTAATACAGGAAAGGCATCGTAAAAAGCTCCATTGTTTCCAGCTGTTGGTGGATGTGACCGTAAGAATCTCATCTCTAGATCTGTCATCCATAACCATCAACAAGTTGGACACATGGATCCAATGGAAAACTGCCTTTCAATATACATTATTACACTATCCTGCTAAGAATAAGAACTTAAATGATATTATGAAATTAGTGTTTTTTTTAAAGGAATTTCCTTAAGATTTTAATTTTTTTTAATGAATGTTAGGAAAGATGAAAAATATAGGATTTTTTTTGAATTTTAGGGACACTGGACAGCCTGATACATATGGTTACATACATCAGCTGTTGAGAAAATAACTAACAGTTAAATATATATATCAAAGTGTACATGCACTTTGTTTCATTTGTATGAAAACATTTGTTGAATATATTCATGATCAGGAGAAATATATAAAACAAGTCCATGTTACTGTAGAATTTTGAATCTCCACACCATAGTAATGCTACCAACAAAATATAAGCAATATATATTGCTCAGTTTCAGAAAAGAAGTTGTTTATATCAATATAGCCAAATTTACCCCCTGGCCCCACCCCCCAGGCCCCTTAGGGGTCAGACCCACTATTTGTACAATTTTGAATCCCCACCCCATAGTGATGCTACCAGCCAAATATGAGTGATATACATTGTACAGTTTCAGAAAAGAAGATGTTTTTTATCAATATAGCCAAATTGGCCACTTTTGGCCCCACCCCCCAGGCCCCTTGGGGGTCAGACCCACCATTTGTACAATTTTGAATCCTCACCCCATAGTAATGCTACCAGCCAAATATAAGCAATATACATTGCTCAGTTTCAGAAAAGAAGTTGTTTATATCAATATAGCCAAATTTACCTCTTGGCCCCACCCCCCAGGCCCCTTAGGGGTCAGACCCACCATTTGTACAATTTTGAATCTCCACCCCATAGTGATGCTACCAGCCAAATATGAGTGATATACATTGTACGGTTTCAGAAAAGAAGATGTTTTTTATCAATATAGCCAAATTGACCCCTTTTGACCCCGCCCCCCAGGCCCCTGGGGGCCAGCCCAACCATTTGTACAATTTTGAGTCCCCACCCAATAGGAATGCTTCTGACCAAATTTGGTTGAATTCCAACAAGTGGTTATTAAGAAGAGGTCAATTGTTGACAGACGGACGACGGACGACGGACGGACGCCACGGTATGGCATAAGCTCACCCTGGTCCTTTGGACCAGGTGAGCTAATTAAAAGTGTGTTGCAAACCCCAGGGCCAAATCAAAAACCATGATTGTGATCATCTCTTTATGCCCAGTAATTGTATGTATAGTTTTGGGGTGGGGATCTCAACCGTGTAAAAGTTATGACTCAGGGGTCAAATTAAAAGTGTGTGGCAGACCCCAGGGCCAAATCAAAAACCATGATTGTGATCATCTCTTAATGCCCAGTAATTGTATGTATAGTTTCGGGGTGGGGATCTCGACCATTCAAAAGTTACGACTCAGTAGTCAATTTGCAAGGGTGTGGCAGACCCTTGGATCAAATATGAAATCATGATTGTGATTGTCTGTTAATGCCGAGCAATTGTATATATAGTTTTGGGGTGGGGATCTCAACTGTTTAAAAGTTATGACTCCGAAGTCAATTTACAAGGGCGTGGCAAACCCTGGGGTCAAAACATAAACCATGATTGTGATCATCTGATAATGCCCAGCAATTGTATATATAGTTTTGGGGTGGGGATCTCAACCGTTTAAAAGTTATGACTCAGGGGTCAAATTAAAAGGGTGTGGCAGACCCCAGGGCCAAATCAAAAACCATGATTGTGATCATCTCTTAATGCCCAGTAATTGTATATATAGTTTTGGGGTGGGGATCTCAACCGTTTAAAAGTTATGACTCAGGGGTCAAATTAAAAGGGTGTGGCAGACCCCAGGGCCAAATCAAAAACCATGATTGTGATTATCTCTTAATTCCTAGTAATTGTATATGTAGTTTTGGGGTGGGGATCTCAACCATTTAAAAGTTATGACTCAGGAGTCAAGTTTCAAGGGCGTGGCAGACCCTGGAGTCAAATATAAAATCATAATTGTGATTGTCTCTTAATGCCCAGCAATTGTATATATAGTTTTGGGGTGGAGATCTCAGCCGTTTAAAAGTTATGAGTCAGGAGTCAAGTTGCAAGGGCGTGGCAGACCCTGGGGTCATATCTAAATCCATGATTGTGATCGAGGTTACCAAAACATTTGTATAAATTTGAATTCAAGCAACCTTTGGATTCTACCACTAGAATATAGATGTCATACATTGCTTAGTTTCAGGAAAGAGATCATTTATACCAATATTGTCTAATGTGCCCCTTTTGGCCCCACCCCTCAGGCCCCTCCGTGATCATAATCATATAATTTTGAATCCTAATCCCATAGTGATGATACCAGGCAAATATGAATAATATCCATTGCTTGGTTTCAGAGAAGAAGTCATTTTTATCATTATAGCCAAATTGACTCCTTTCGGCCCCGCCCCTCAGGCCCCTGGGGGATCAGCCCCACCATTTATACAATTTTGAATCCACACCCCATGGTAATGCTACCAGGCAAATATAAGCGATATACATTACTGGGTTTCAGAGAAGAAATCGTTTATATCAATATAGCCAAATTGACCCCTTTTGACCCCGCCCCCCAGGCCCCTTGGGGGTCAGCCCCACCATTTGTACAATTTTGAATCCCCAATCAATAGTGATGCTACCAGCCAAATATGAGCGATATATATTACTGGGTTTCAGAGAAGAAGTCGTTTATATCAATATAGCCAACTTACCCTTTTGGCCCCGCCCCCCAGGCCCCTGGGGGGTCAGCCCCACCATTTGTACAATTTTGAATCCCCAACCCATAGTAATACTACCAGCCAAATATGAGCAATATACATTGCTCGGTTTCAGAGAAGAAGTCGTTTATATCAAATAGCCAAATTGACCCCTTTTGGCCCCGCCCCCCAGGCCCCTGGGGGGTCAGCCCAACCATTTGTACAATTTTGAGTCCCCACCCCATAGGGATGCTTCTGACCAAATTTGGTCAAATTCCGATCAGTGGTTATAAAGAAGAAGTCAATTGTTGACGGACGGACGACGGACGACGGACGACGGACGACGGACGACGGACGACTGACGGACGACGGACGACGGACGACGGACGCCACGGTATCGCATAAGCTCACCTTGGTCCTTTGGACCAGGTGAGCTAATAACATACAACAGGAACTACCCAGGTAATCAAAACATCATAACACACACGGGAACTTCCCAGGTAATAAAAACATCAGAACACACAACAGGAACTTCCCAGGTAATCAAAACATTAGAAAAACCAAAACAGGAACTACCCAGGTAATTAAAACATCAAAACACACACGGGAACTTCCCAGGTAATCAAAACATCAGAACACAACAGGAACTACCCAGGTAATCAAAACATCAGAACACAACAGGAACTACCCAGGTAATTAAAACATCAAAACACACACGGGAACTACCCAGGTAATCAAAACATCAGAATACACAACAGGAACTACCCAGGTAATAAAAACATCAGACCACACAACAGGAACTTCCCAGGTAATCAAAACATCAGAACACAAAACAGGAACTTCACAGGTAATCAAAACATCAGAACACAAAACAGGAACTTCCCAGGTAATCAAAACATCAGAACACAAAACCGGAACTTCCTAGGTAATCAAAACATCAGAATACACAACAGGAACTACCCAGGTAATCAAAACATCAGAATACACAACAAGAACTACCCAGGGAATCAAAACATTAGAATACACAACAGGAATTACCCAGGTAATCAAAACAAAGGAATACACAACAGGAACAACCAAGGTAATCAAAACATCAGACAACACAACAGGAACTACCCAGGTAATCAAAACATTAGAATACCCAACAGGAACTACCCAGGTAATCTTAACATCAAAACACACAAAAGGAAATTCCCAGGTAATCAAAACATCAGTTAACACAACAGGAACTACCCAGGTAATCAAAGCATCAAAACACACACTAGGATATACCAAGGTAATCAAAACATTAGAATACCCAACAGGAACTTCCCAGGTAATCTTAACATCAAAACACACAAAAGGAAATTCCCAGGTAATCAAAACATCAGTTAACACAACAGGAACTACCCAGGTAATCAAAACATCAGAATACACAACAGGAACAACCCAGGTAATCAAAACAACAAAATACACAACAGGAACTACCCAGGTAATTAAAACATCAGAACACACAACAGGAACTACCCAGGTAATTAAAACATCAGAATACACAATAGGAACTGCCAAGGTAATCAAAACATCAGAATACACAACAAGAACTACCCAGGTAATTAAAACATCAAAACACACAAGTACAGTAACACCAAGCCATACCTTGGGAAGAAACCTTTGATATTTAATTACCTTGATTACAAAAACTTACTCCAGTACCTGTACAGTAACACCAAGCCATACCTTGGGAAGAAACCTCAGATATTTAATTACCTTGATTACAAAAACTTACTCCAGTACCTGTACAGTAACACCAAGTTATACCTGGGGAATAAACCTTTGATCTTTAATTACTTTGATTACAAAAACTTACTCCAGTACCTGTACAGTAACACCAAGCCATACCTTGGGAAGAAACCTCAGATATTTAATTACCTTGATTACAAAAACTTACTCCAGTACCTGTACAGTAACACCAAGTTATACCTGGGGAATAAACCTTTGATCTTTAATTACTTTGATTACAAAAACTTACTCCAGTACCTGTACAGTAACACCAAGCTATACCTGGGGAATAAACCTTTGATCTTTAATTACCTTGATTACTAAAACTTAATCCAGTACCTGTACGGTAACACTAAGCCATATCTGGTGAAGAGGCCTTTGATCTTTAATTATCTTGATTAAAAACTTAATCCAGTACCTGTACAGTAGTACCAAGCCATACTTGGTGGAGAGACATTTGATCTTTAATTACCTTGATTAAAAAAACTTACTCCAGTACCAGTACAGTAACAACAAGCCATACCTGGGGAGGAAACCTTTGATCTTCAATTACCTTGATTACAAAAACTTACTCCAGTATCTGTACAGTAACACCAAGCCATACCTGGGAAGGAACCTTTGATCTTTAATTACCTTGATTACAAAAACTTACTCCAGTACCTGTACAGTAACACCAAGCCATACCTGGGAAGGAACCTTTGATCTTTAATTACCTTGATTACAAAAACTTACTCCAGTATCTGTACAGTAACACCAAGCCATACCTGGGAAGGAACCTTTGATCTTACACTCGTTAAATCATCTACTCACATTAATTATGTTGTGACCACTCATTTCAAATCTAGAAATGGGTGGAGTTTATTCAAGAAACCAATCAATATCAATTTCTCTAATGGCCAATGGGAAGCAAGTCCTGTCTATAAAATTAAACATTTTACAACTTTGAGATCAGAATAGCTTCAATACCTATACTGCAATCTTTAAAAAATATTCACCACTAGACCACTACTAGACCACTACTAGACCACTACCAGACCACTACCAGTCCATTACTAGACCACTACTAGTCCACTACTAGTCCACTACTAGTCCACTACTAGTCCACTACTTGACCACTACTAGACCACTACTACACCGCTACTAGACCACTACTAGACCACTACCAGTCTAACACTAGACCACTACTAGTCCACTACTAGTCCACTACTAGACCACTACTAGACCACTACTAGACCACTACTAGTCCACTACTAGACCACTACAAGACCACTACTAGACCACTACTAGTCCACTATTAGACCACTATTAGACCACTACTTGACCACTACTAGACCTCTTCTAGTGCACTACCAGTCCACTACTAGACCACTACTAGTCCACTACCAGTCCACTACTAGTCCACTACTTGACCACTACTAGTTCACTACTTGACCACTACTAGACCACTACTAGACCACTACTACACCGCTACTAGACCACTACTAGACCACTACCAGTCCACCACTAGACCACTACTAGTCCACAACTAGTCCACTACTAGACCACTACTAGACCACTACTAGACCACTACTAGTCCACTACTAGACCACTACAAGACCACTATTAGACCACTACTAGACCACTACTAGACCTCTTCTAGTGCACTACCAGTCCACTACTAGACCACTACTAGTCCACTACCAGTCCACTACTAGTCCACTACTAGACCACTACTAGAACACTACCAGTCCACTATTAGACCACTACTCGACCACTACTCGACCACTACTAGTCCACTATTAGACCACTACTTGACCACTACTAGACCTCTACTAGAGCACTACTTGTCCACTACCAGTCCACTACCAGACCACTACCAGACCACTACTAGACCACTACCAGACCACTACCAGACCACTACTAGACCACTACTAGACCACTACTAGACCACTACTAGACCACTACTTGTCCACTACCAGTCCACTACCAGACCACTACTAGACCACTACTAGACCACTACTAGTCCACTACTAGTCCACTACTAGTCCACTATTAGACCACTTCCAAACCACTACTAGTCCATTACCAGACCACTAATAGAACACTATTTGACCACTACTAGACCTCTACCATGGCTGAGATGACCACTACAGATGTTGTTAGCTACGCCCAGAAACTTCACAGTCTGTTGCTGACCCATGACAGAGCTGCCAAGCAGGTCAACTTCTTAGGTAAGTATTGTAAGGATAAAAGCAAAATTGAGAATATTTTCTTCAACATAAATCAATACTGCATAAAAGTAGTGAAAAAAAGCTGATACCAGCTTAATTAGTAGCAGAATTAGTTTTTTTCTTTAAGTCAATGGTAAAAATTATTTTCCAAATGAAATTGCAACAGCCTGTAATATTATACAATATAATGTATATCCAATATATTTATACAAATATTGGTTAACTGAAATATGCAGAACAAGTCTACACTAGAATTTTTTAATGTACAGTGGTCCAAAGTCTTTCAAAAACAACAAGTGATCTTTATTTTGTTTTTCATTAAACATTTTTTGAAAATATTTTTGAATATATTTTCAGCGTTACTCCTGGTAAAGATTCAATGAAGTAAGATAATGTACATCCAACGTCCAACTATGTCAATTACTTACATATAAGGACTCACACAACTAAATCAGCCTATCACGATGTGTTTCATACGTTTGTAGTCCCTACTGAAAATTTGTTCTGGCTAAGTACAGTGATTCTGAGTAATTTAAATAGGTAATTGTTGACCTATTCTGCATTAACAGTATTGGTTTATAATATTGGTTTCTATTTCATTGTTACATGATATTATTTTCAGGATGAGATTTTGATTGTGTATTTTATTTGATTTTCAGATGACCAGCTGACCCGCCTTGACCGCCAACTCTTCTACTCCACACTGGACGATGCCCACAGCCTGGTTCTACATCTACTGACCCGCAAGTCCATCATCCAGGGTGTCCGCAGGATGTTTGACCAGTACCTATCCACCAAGCAACGACAGGTCCAGGAGTTGTCTGCCCTTATCCTGACTTCCCTCGGAGGAGATGTGGACTTGGATACACCAGTCACAGCCAGACGGAGCGTGGAAACTGACGAGCTAGCCAGGATGTCTACGTCCAACTACAGTGACCTCTGGAGGGGTGTGTGATGTGTATTATATGACTGTACTGTATACAAGAGATTCATGTGACATTGTGATGTTGTAAAGTGTTGTATAGTGCTTATAATGATCTTATGTTGAATGAATGTTGCTAGTTGCTATATTTTTTTTCTAACATATGCAAAGTTTACTTGATTGTGTTTTCTCAACGTATCTCCTATGTTTTAATATTGCACATGTGTAGTGTTTTATTTATGTTTGTTCTAGTTATGTTTTTATTCATATGTTTACAGTATTGTCCAGTTTATTAATTTTGATTAATCCAGATTAATTGATTGTATTGCAATAGTGCTAAAATGTACCTTAGAATATAATAATGTATTGTAATTCAGCTACAATGTAATTCAATGGTGTATTTAATAAATGTGAAATAATCATTTAGGTTTTTGCTTTTTATTTTCATCAAATACATTTAAAAACAATCATTTAATTTTGAATGACCCTTAAAGGGGAACTACCCAGGTAATCAAAACATCAGAAAACACAACAGGGACTACCCAGGTAATCAAAACAACATAATACAAAACAGGAACTTCCTAGGTACTCAAAACACCAGAACACAAAACAGGAACTTCCCAGGTAATCAAAACAACATAATACACAACAGGAACTACCCAAGTAATCAAAACATGATAACACACAACAGGAACTACCCAGGTAATCAAAACATCATAAAACACAACAGGAACTACCCAGGTAATCAAAGCATCAAAACACACACGGGAACTTCCCAGGTAATAAAAACATCAGAACACACAACAGGAACTTCCCAGGTAATCAAAACATCAAAACACAAAACAGGAACTACCCAGGTAATCAAAACATCAGAACACAAAACAGGAACTTCCTAGGTAATCAAAACATCAGAACACAAAACCGGAACTTCCTAGGTAATCAAAACATCAGAATACACAACAGGAACTACCCAGGTAATCAAAACATCAGAATACACAACGAGAACTACCAAGGTAATTAAAACATTAGAATACACAACAGGAATTACCCAGGTAATCAAAACAAAAGAATACACAACAGGAACAACCAAGGTAACAAAACATCAGACAACACAACAGGAACTACCCAGGTAATCAAAACATTAGAATACCCAACAGGAATTACCCAGGTAATCAAAGCATCAAAACACACACTAGGAACTACCAAGGTAATCAAAACATTAGAATACCCAACAGGAACTTCCCAGGTAATCTTAACATCAAAACACACAAAAGGAAATTCCCAGGTAATCAAAACATCAGTTAACACAACAGGAACTACCCAGGTAATCAAAACATCAGAATACACAACAGGAACAACCCAGGTAATTAAAACATCAGAACACACAACAGGAACTACCCAGGTAATTAAAACATCAGAATACACAACAGGAACTGCCAAGGTAATCAAAACATCAGAATACACAACAAGAACTACCCAGGTAATTAAAACATCAAAACACACAAGTACAGTAACACCAAGCCATACCTGGGGAAGAAACCTTTGATATTTAATTACCTTGATTACAAAAACTTACTCCAGTACCTGTACAGTAACACCAAGCTATACCTGGGGAATAAACCTTTGATCTTTAATTACCTTGATTACTAAAACTTAATCCAGTACCTGTACGGTAACACTAAGCCATATCTGGTGAAGAGGCCTTTGATCTTTAATTACCTTGATTAAAAACTTAATCCAGTACCTGTACAGTAGTACCAAGCCATACTTGGTGGAGAGACATTTGATCTTTAATTACCTTGATTAAAAAAAATTACTCAAGTACCTGTACAGTCACACCAAGCCATACCTGGGGATGAACCTTTGATATTTAATTACCTTGATTACAAAAACTTACTCCAGTACCAGTACAGTAACAACAAGCCATACCTGGGGAGGAAACCTTTGATCTTTAATTACCTTGATTACAAAAACTTACTCCAGTATCTGTACAGTAACACCAAGCCATATCTGGGAAGGAACCTTTGATCTTTAATTACCTTGATTACAAAAACTTACTCCAGTATCTGTACAGTAACACCAAGCCATACCTGGGAAGGAACCTTTGATCTTTAATTACCTTGATTACAAAAACTTAATCCAGTACCTGTACAGTAACACTAAGCCATATACCTGGGGGAAAAACTTTTGATCTTTTATTACCTTGATTACAAAAACTTACTCCAGTATCTGTACAGTAACACCAAGCCATACCTGGGGAGGAAACCTTTGATCTTTAATTACCTTGAATACAAACACTTACTGCAGTATCTGTACAGTAACACCAAGCCATACCTGGGGAAGATACCTTTGATCCTTAATTACCTTGATTACAAAAACTTACTCCAGTACCTGTACAGTAACACCAAGCCATACCAGGGAAGGAACCTTTGATCTTACATTCTTTAAATCATCTACTCACATTAATTAAGTGGTGACCACTCATTTCAAATCTAGAAATGGGCGGAGTTTATTCAAGAAACCAATCAATATCAATTTCTCTAATGACCAATGGGAAGCAAGTTGCTGTCTATATTATCAAACTTTTTACAACTTTTAGGTCAGAAAAGCTTCAATACCTAAACTGCAATCTTTAGAAGCTACTCATTACTACACCACTACTAGACCACTACTAAACCAGTACCACACTACTACTTGACATCTACCATGGCCGAGATGACCACTACTGATGTTGTTAGCTACGCCCATAAACTTCACAGTCTGTTGCTGACCCATGACAGAGCTGCCAAGCAGGTCAACTTCTTAGGTAAGTATTGTAAGGATAAAAGCAAAATTGAGAATGTTTTCCTCAACCAAAATGAATACTGCATTAAAGCAGTCAAAGTAGCTCAGAACAGCTTATTTAGCAGCAGAATTAGTTTTTATCTTAAAGTCAATGGTAAAGGTTATTTTCAAAACCGAATTGCAACAGCCTGTAATATTTCTTTTATATATATATATTAGTTACCTGAAACTAGTCTACACTAGGATTTTATAATGTACAGTTAATTTTGGCTATTGATGGAAAAATATTTTTATAATATTGATTTTTAAATTACTTTTATTTCTATTTTCTATGTTTCATGATATTATTTTCATTATGAAATTCTTATTTTGAATTTTATTTGATTTTCAGATGACCAACTGACCCGCCTTGACCGCCAACTCTTCTACTCCACAATGGACGATGCCCACAGCCTGGTTCTACATCTACTGACCCGCAAGTCCATCATCCAGGGTGTCTGCAGGATTTTTGACCAGTACCTATCTACCAAGCAACGACAGGTCCAGGACTTGTCTTCCCTTATCCTGACTTCCCTCGTCGGAGATGTGGACTTGGATACACCAGTCACAGCCAGACGGAGCGTGGAAACTGACGAGCTAGCCAGGATGTCTACGTCAAACTACAGTGCCCTCTGGAGGGGTGTGTGATGTGTATTATATGACTGTACTGTATACAAGAGATTCATGTGACATTGTGATGTTGTATAGTGCTGATAATGATCTTATGTTAAATGTATGTTGCGATATGTCGGACATCTAACATATGCATATTCTGCTTGATTTGTTTTTCTCAATGTCTATGTCTACAGTGCCCTCTGGAGGTTTTTTTTGTGATATTCTTAGATCCAAATGTTATCTGAATTTGTGTAGTTTATTTTCAGAATTATTATTTTGTTGTATATTAAATTTTGCCTTTTTATTCACTTACAGATACCATCACATTCATGGTGGAAATTGACGAGAAATCAGGATTTCTCACGTCATGTTTTATACTAATTGACTGGTGTTGTTCTTGGTGTAACATTTGTGTAAACTTTAGTGCTTATTGTTTTATTGAAATATTGTTATGTTTCCTTTTGTAAAACATGTTTTCAGTTGTTGTGTTGTGTAAATGTATAAAATATGTTTTTGTTGTAATAAATTTCATATCCTTATGATTCAGTTCTTTTATTTATTTATAAATATTATTACTTTTTGAGGAAAAATATGCTTGTAGGGTTGAATCAGAGTTGATCGTATATTTGTGTCTGTAGCCTAGTGTTGGGGGTATAGTGATCAAACCAATACAATACCTTAACCACTTGACCACCCTGACTTTGCAGTGGAGGGGTCGCGGTGGCCAAGGGGTTAAGGTGTTCAGACATTCTAGCACTAGCCCTCTTAATGACCTTGGCTGTTAATAGGACATAAAACAAAGTAAACTAAACCAAACAAAAATTGAATATAATTGGTTAAATACCTTAACCACTCTACTTCTGTGACCCAGTGGTGGGGGCCAGTGATTACATGTGGTCAGATACCTTAACCACTTGACCTCTGTGACCAAGTGGTGGGGGCCAGTGATTACATGTGGTCAAATACCTTAACAACTTGACCTCTGTGACCCAGTGGTGGGGGCAAGTATTTACATATGGTTAGATACCGTAACCACTCGACCTCTGTGACCCGGTGGTGGGGGCCAGTGATTACATGTGGTCAGATATCTTAACCACTTGACCTCTGTGACCCAGTGGTGGGGGCTAGTGATTACATGTGGTCAGATACTTTAACCACTTGACCTCTGTGACCCAGTGGTGGGGGCCAGTGATTACATGTGGTCAGATACCTTAACAACTTGACCTCTGTGACCCAGTGGTGAGGGCCAGTGATTACATGTGGTCAGATGCCTTAACCACTTGACCTCTGTGACCCGGTGGTAGGGGCCAGTGATTACATGTGGTCAGATACCTTAACCACTTGACCTCTGTGACCCAGTGGTGGGGGCCAGTGATTACATGTGGTCAGATACTTTAACCACTTGACCTCTGTGACCCAGTGGTGGGGGCCAGTGATAACATGTGGTCAGATACCTTAACCACTTGACCTCTGTGACCCAGTGGTGGGGGCTAGTGATTACATGTGGTCAGATACCTTAACCACTTGACCTCTGTGACCCTGTGGTGGGGGCCAGTGATAACATGTGGTCAGATACTTTAACCACTTGACCTCTGTGACCCAGTGGTGGGGGCTAGTGATTACATGTGGTCAGATACCTTAACCACTTGACCTCTGTGACCCAGTGGTGGGGGCAAGTGATTACATGTGGTCAGATACCTTGACCTCTGTGACCCAGTGGTGGAGGCCAGTGATTACATGTGGTCAGATACCTTAACCACTAGACCTCTGTGACCCAGTGGTGGGGGCCAGTGATAACATGTGGTCAGATACCTTAACCACTTGACCTCTGTGACCCAGTGGTGGGGGCCAGTGATTACATGTGGTCAGATACCTTAACCACTTGACCTCTGTGACCCAGTCGTGGGGGCAAGTATTTACATGTGGTTAGATACCGTAACCACTCGACCTCTGTGACCCGGTGATGGGTTCCAGTGATTACATGTGGTCAGATACCGTAACCACTCAACCTCTGTGACCCAGTGGTGGGGGCTAGTGACTACATGTGGTCAGATACCTTAACCACTCGACCTCAGTGACCCAGTGGTGGGGGCTAGTGATTACATGGTGGTCAGATACTTTAACCACTTGACCTATGTGACCCAGTGGTGGGGGCCAGTGATTACATGTGGTCAGATACCTTAACCACTTGACCTCTGTGACCCAGTGGTGGGGGCCAGTGATATCATGTGGTCAGATACCTTAACCACTTGACCTCTGTGACCCAGTGGTGGGGGCTAGTGATTACATGTGGTCAGATACCTTAACCACTTGACCTCTGTGACCCAGTGGTGGGGGCTAGTGATTACATGTGGTCAGATACCTTAACCACTTGACCTCTGTGACCCAGTGGTGGGGGCCAGTGATTACATGTGGTCAGATACCTTGACCTCTGTGACCCAGTGGTGGAGGCCAGTGATTACATGTGGTCAGATAACTTAACCACTGGACCTCTGTGACCCAGTGGTGGGGGCCAGTGATAACATGTGGTCAGATACCTTAACCACTTGACCTCTGTGACCAAGTGGTGGGGGCAAGTATTTACATGTGGTTAGATACCGTAACCACTCGACCTCTGTGACCCGGTGGTGGGGGCCAGTGATTACATGTGGTCAGATACCTTAACCACTTGACCTCTGTGACCCAGTTGTGGGGGCTAGTGATTACATGTGGTCAGATACCTTAACCACTAGACCTCTGTGACCCTGTGGTTGGGGCCAGTGATTACATTTCACATACGATAACCACTCGACCCTGTGACCCAGTGGTGGGGGCTAGTGATTACATGTGGTCAGATACCTTAACCACTCGACCTCTGTGACCCAGTGGTGGGGGCTAGTGATTACATGTGGTCAGATACCTTAACCACTAGACCTCTGTGACCCAGTGGTGGGGGCCAGTGATTACATGTGGTCAGATACCTTAACCACTTGACCTCTGTGACCCAGTGGTGGGGGCCAGTGGTTACATGTGGTCAGATACCTTAACCACTCGACCTCTGTGACCCAGTGGTGGGGGCTAGTGATTACATGTGGTCAGATACCTTAACAACTTGACCTCAGTGACCCAGTGGTGGGGGCTAGTGATTACATGTGGTCAGATACTTTAACCACTTGACCTCTGTGACCCAGTGGTGGGGGCCAGTGATTACATGTGGTCAGATACCTTAACCACTTGACCTCTGTGACCCAGTGGTGGGGGCCAGTGATATCATGTGGTCAGATACCTTAACCACTTGACCTCTGTGACCCAGTGGTGGGGGCTAGTGATTACATGTGGTCAGATACCTTAACCACTTGACCTCTGTGACCCAGTGGTGGGGGCTAGTGATTACATGTGGTCAGATACCTTAACCACTTGACCTCTGTGACCCAGTGGTGGGGGCCAGTGATTACATGTGGTCAGATACCTTGACCTCTGTGACCCAGTGGTGGAGGCCAGTGATTACATGTGGTCAGATAACTTAACCACTGGACCTCTGTGACCCAGTGGTGGGGGCCAGTGATAACATGTGGTCAGATACCTTAACCACTTGACCTCTGTGACCAAGTGGTGGGGGCAAGTATTTACATGTGGTTAGATACCGTAACCACTCGACCTCTGTGACCCGGTGGTGGGGGCCAGTGATTACATGTGGTCAGATACCTTAACCACTTGACCTCTGTGACCCAGTTGTGGGGGCTAGTGATTACATGTGGTCAGATACCTTAACCACTAGACCTCTGTGACCCTGTGGTTGGGGCCAGTGATTACATTTCACATACGATAACCACTCGACCTCTGTGACCCAGTGGTGGGGGCTAGTGATTACATGTGGTCAGATACCTTAACCACTCGACCTCTGTGACCCAGTGGTGGGGGCTAGTGATTACATGTAGTCAGATACCTTTACCACTTGACCTCTGTGACCCAGTGGTGGGGGCTAGTGATTACATGTGGTCAGATACCTTAACCACTAGACCTCTGTGACCCAGTGGTGGGGGCCAGTGATTACATGTGGTCAGATACCTTAACCACTTGACCTCTGTGACCCAGTGGTGGGGGCCAGTGGTTACATGTGGTCAGATACCTTAACCACTTGACCTCTGTGACCCAGTGGTGGGGGCTAGTGATTACATGTGGTCAGATACCTTAACCACTCGACCTCTGTGACCCAGTGGTGGGGGCCAGTGATTACATGTGGTCAGATACCTTAACCACTAGACCTCTGTGACCCTGTGGTGGGGGCCAGTGATTACATTTCACATACGATAACCACTCGACCTCTGTGACCCAGTGGTGGGGGCTAGTGATTACATGTGGTCAGATACCTTAACCACTCGACCTCTGTGACCCAGTGGTGGGGGCTAGTGATTACATGTGGTCAGATACCTTAACAACTTGACCTCTGTGACCCAGTGGTGGGGGCTAGTGATTACATGTGGTCAGATACCTTAACCACTCGACCTCTGTGACCAAGTGGTGGGGGCTAGTGATTACATGTGGTCAGATACCTTAACCACTTGACCTCTGTGACCCAGTGGAGGGGGCCAGTGGTTACATGTGGTCAGATACCTTAACCACTTGACCTCTGTGACCCAGTGGTGGGGGCTAGTGATTACATGTGGTCAGATACTTTAACCACTCGACCTCTGTGACCCAGTGGTGGGGGCTAGTGATTACATGTGGTCAGATACCTTAACCCCTTGACCTCTGTGACCCTGTGGTGGGGGCCAGTGATTAAATTTCACATACGATAACCACTCGACCTCTGTGACCCAGTGGTGGGGGCCAGTGATTACATGTGGTCAGATACCTAACCACTCGACCTCTGTGACCCAGTGGTGGAGGGCTAATGATCCTATTTAGGGTGGTCTGGTGGTGCAGTGGATAGCGCACTTTCCCCAACACCACATGGACGGATGGACAGACAAGCTGATTTTAGTATACCATCCTAACTTTGTTGTGGTAATAATAAGGGAAAATTACTTTGAAAATCATCAAATAGATGTTTATGCATATAATGATTTCCCTAATTAAAGACTTTTTGTAAATAGCATTTGAAAGATACATTAATAGGTAATTACAAGAAACTGCCACATCTTTCAAAGGTGGAAATATGTAATCTAATGTAATATTAATTTTATTTTACTTCCTTTCACATTACTAAATGAAATATACAATATTAGATTTATAAAGAAAGATGATAGATGGAATATAGGACTGGAAAAAGTGACCCACTTTATTACACGGTTTTGGGTACAAAGGCAGAAATACCGAAAAAGTTTGGTTGAAATAAGCTAAAACTGAAGGAACTAACAAGAAATTGAATCAGTGTTAAGAATTTTTGATACACTTTTACAAATGGAATACTATCTGTGAAATATTTATTCTTTGATCTATGGAATGTTTTATACTTTCATTAATGAAATATTTTACATTTTCACCAATGATAGGTTTTAACTTTCACCAATGATAGTTTTTAGACTTTCACCAATGAATGAAATGTTTCACATTTTCAACAATAAAATGTTTCACATTTTCACCAATGAAAGGTTTCAAATTTTCACCAATGAAAGGTTTCACCAATGAAAGGTTGAACTTTCATCAATGAAAGGTTTACAACTCTTACCAATGAAATGTTTTACATTTTAACCAATTAAATGTTTTACATTTTAACCAATTAAATGTTTCACATTTTCAGCAATAAAAGATTTTACATATTCAGCAATAAAATGTTTCACATTTTCACCAATGAAATGTTTTATACTATCATAAAGTAACATTTTACACTTGGTATAATATTGAGCTTTTCCCTCCAAAATTCAGACACCCCCTCCCTATATTAACATTCAGACCAGACTTATGTTGAAATACATGTAACTTGTTTCATAGTTGTTTACAGTGATTAAAGTTAATTAAATAAAAGGTTGTAAATAATGAAAGTGATTAAAGTTTAAATGAAAGGTGGTAAATAATGATACAAACACCTGTATCTGTACTGTTAGGATTAGATATCAATAATTTTGATAGCCAATAAACAACAGTATCATTAAGCCATACCAGTTTATCATAAAACAGTAAAATTTTCAAATAAAACACTACATTTACTGCAAGGCCAAGCCATATTTGGGGAAAAAATATAATTTAATTACCTATACAGTAATAACAAGCCATACCTGGGGAGGAAACCTTTGATCTTTAATTACCTTGATTACAAAAACTTACTCCAGTATCTGTACAGTAACACCAAGCCATACCTGGGAAAGGAACCTTTGATCTTTAATTACCTTGATTACAAAAACTTACTACAGTACCTGTACAGTAACACCAAGCCATACCTGGGGGAGGAACCTTTGATCTTTATAATTATCTTGACAATAATATCTACTCACACTTCTAGAATGTGTAACTATACAATCCTTTGTGTGAATGTAAATTCTGAAAGTGGGCAGATGCAGCATATTGACCAATCAGAAACACCAAATCAAGTGACCAATCACAACTGATTCCTGTCTATAAAAACGGATTTTTAACAAAAATGTAATCAGTATTGCCTGGTCAGCCCATCTTCCTTCTGAATTACACACTACAATTTGACCACTACTAGACCACTACCAAACCACTACTAAAGCAGTACTAGACCTCAACTTGACCTCTACCATGGCCGAGATGACCACTACTGATGTTGTTAGCTACGCCCAGAAACTTCACAGTCTGTTGCTGACCCATGACAGAGCTGCCAAGCAGGTCAACTTCTTAGGTAAGTATTGTAAGGAATTTTTTTTTTAAAAACTGTAACAGATAGTGATAATGTATAGTCACAGACAGTTTTAGGAATTACTAACATATACTTGAAGTAATTTAATTTTAAGTTCATATTTAAGTAAATACATGTATTCTCCTATTAGCATTAACTGAAAAATCCCTTTTAATATTTTGACTCTGCTATTTCTGACGTTTAAATATGGAGAAGAATAAAACTAAAATAAATAAGATTCTCCATGGCCTTGGACATTAAGGATGTCTCTGAACATTGAAATGGTACTTCATTGACAAATGTCAAAATTGTCCCCTATACATTTAAATAACTGTTTTGCCGTGGTAATATCCGGGCCAACAAGAGTGATAAATAACAGTTTGATAACTTGTTTCATAATCATTGTAAAATAAATAAACAAAAAACTGTTTCTTTATCAATTCTGTAAAATGTTAAATTAAAATTAGAATCTTATACATCTTAAAACACTCCAAAATGCATTACATACAATCCTTGTGATGATAATGATATGAATTTATGATTAATTTTATTTGATTTTCAGATGACCAGCTGACACGCCTTGACCGCCAACTCTTCTACTCCACACTGGACGATACCCACAGCCTGGTTCTACATCTACTGACCCGCAAGTCCATCATCCAGGGTGTCCGCAGGATGTTTGACCAGTACCTATCCACCAAGCAACGACAGGTCCAGGAGTTGTCTGCCCTTATCCTGACTTCCCTTGGAGGAGATGTGGACTTGGATACACCAGTCACAGCCAGACGGAGCGTGGAAACTGACGAGCTAGCCAGGATGTCTACGTCCAACTACAGTGCCCTCTGGAGGGGTGTGTGATGGAAACTAACAAGCTAGCCAGGATGTCTACGTCCAACTACAATACCCTCTGGAGGGGTGTGTGATAAGATCCAAATGTTATTTTGATTTGTGTAACTTTAGTGCTTGATTAATTTGTGATCATATGTCTTAACCTTCAATTTAACTTTAAAAAGTTTTTTTCAGAATTATTATTTTGTTGTAGAGTCAATCATTAAATTTTGCCTTTTTATTCACTTACAGATAACATCACATTCATTCATGATATCTTAGATCCAAATGTTATTTTAATTGGTGTAAATTTTGTGCTTGATTAATTTGTATGTGTATTGTCTTCACCTTTATTTTGCTAGTATGATGTCATTGTCTCAAATTTATTTTTGTTGTACTGTTGCTTATTCAATCATAGTATATTTTACTTACACTTGATCATATGGATCTACCAATCCTGGGAAGACTTCATCAAACCAGTTGTGACTTTGGGAGAAACTAGGATTTCTTGTGTCTTGCTTGATACTATGTGACTGGGATTGTTCTTAGTGTAATATATCTGTAGACTTTAGTGCTTATTGACTTTGATATAATGTTGTGTTGTAATGTTTCCTTATGTAAAATAAGAAAAAGTGTTGTTCTATTGTGTAAATGTATAAAACCTGTTTTTGTTAAAATAAACTTGATATGATATAACATCATTTCTTTTGTTTATCTAAATATTCACATTTACGCTGCAACCTACTTTATGAATGCTACCAGCAGAAATGCTTTTCTTTCAAATACGAAAGCAAAGGTTCTCGAAACGTTACATGCTATTTACTTATGATGACATCGATATAGCTGCATCAAATGCTAAAATGACTAGTTATTATCATTGCCCCAACCCTCCCCGACAGGCTTCATTCAATACAGATTAAATCCTTATATGATGAATCTCTGGGGCAAGACAATGTCATGCTTGAAGTTTTGAAGCAAAACCGTTGGCTAAACAGTGACCTTGGGGCCCATACAATACCAGTCAGCTATAGGCATCTTCTGTTATTAAAGGAGCTTGGACATAGATAATTAAATTTTATATTTGGCTACACATGACAACAGAATTATTAAGTGATCTGAAACATTAAAGCTGGAATCAAATGGTTTCTGGTATTATATTCTCTGGAACAATGTTTAGTTATGAAGCTGGTGATACAATTATTGGTTATTCCTCAATTATGATTTCAAATTACAAAAGATTCTCTTACACCACGAACAGTGATCATGCAGCCCGACAGTAGTACCAGTTGCTACAGAAAATTCAGTTATTCCAATATGTCATCAAGATTTGACTGTGTCCATATTACTGTAATTACACAATACACCTTCCATGGGCGTGAAAACCTCCAATGAAGGAGAAAGTGCATGAAATACGACTGAAAATGCACTGCTCAATTCAACTATTTTCATATTTCTAAAAAACTTCTTCAGGGATTCATTTGATCCAGACAAGTCTGTTATGGTTATTACATCCTGCAGTCACTAGGATATCATTTGACCACAGGACAGATTTTGTGTTTGTTTGAGTTTGGAGTTAAATGAGGGAAATTCCGAGGGATTGTTGAGAGGTATGCACCTGTACCAAACTTCTACTCACAGGAAACCACAGGAGAAAACCTTTCCAATTTAATTTTTTTTTGTATTCTGAGCCACAAAAAAATCTTGTTTATACACAAGCTTTCAGTCTTTGCATGGTCAGTGTTTCAAAACAGACCACAACTCTGAAAATTTGCTGTACTGTTACATCACAGTTCAGCACCTTCTGTAATACAAGTAGGTGTCCCTTTACAGCATTCTGATAAAGTGCAGGGTTGTACATAAAAACACCTGTATAGATGACTTACCTGATATCAAACTTTCTGTCCCCTTCCAACAGGTACGGATTGTTTATGTATCTCTGTACTATAAAACCTTGTGTCTGTTTGTCCACAAACTCTATCAGCTCCTCGGGATTTCCAGATATCATGATTCCCTCTCCTTCAACAGATCAAACAGAATACAATTACTGCCTTTTTTAAACAGTATCTTAGATTCCACAAAATGGTTTTGCAGGCGAGTCTGATCATTTCTATAGTGACTGTGGACTAAGTTCACTATGATCAAACTCAATGTAGTAACGTGTATTGTGTCCGACAGACGACCTGAATGCACCATGTGCTTTTTGGAAGAGTTACAGATAGGGTGGGACTAAACACAGGGCTAGAGACCGTGACATATCATCCGGAACACCAATTTTATAGTAAACACACAGTATATTGCACATGACTGTAAAGAAACAGGAAGTATACAGTGAACATTTCTAACTACTGTGACATATCATTCGGAGCACCTCTTTTATAGTAAATTAACACAGCATATTGCACATGTGTAAAGAAACAGGAAGTATACAGTGCACATTTCTAACTACTATATGGTACAATCTGCATTGTGTTGTCGATCATATCATGTGTAAGTACATTATATGTAACAGCCCAACTATGGTAAATGGCTGATCAAACTCATCCTTCTGTTGTAAATATTGTACATTTGAAATGTCGACCACTTGGAGGAAGAGTCTTGCGACTCAAAGTGTTATCGACTCTAAATAAAGTCTATTATTATTATTATTATCCTTTAATTATTTCCCATCTTCAAACATTTCAACATCAAGGTACATGGGAGAGCATCAATAGAGACTTAAGAATTGAATTCCTTCTACATGTATCATCTGATACCTCTTACAAGCACACACTAGGTATTTATACCTTTTGAGCCAGCTGAAGATTTTGCTATCCATATTACAGGATTTTTTTCCTGCTTTGCCAGTTTTTCAGCTGCTTTCAAAAAGTCTTCCCTTTCATCAGGTTTGGGAGATTTGCGTACTAACACAGTCCCTTGTTCACCGGCTTTCTGTAAATTACTGGTAATGTCTTTAGGACAAAGTATGAAGGACTCAGGTAACCATTTAGGGGGAGGCTTTGCTGTAGATTTGAAGAAATCTTTGAATAACCTAAAAAGGAAAAAAATATCATTAAAACATTGTATATAAGATAAGATAAGATATATTAATGCTTACAGAAGTATTTTAGAAGCTGTGAAACCTGTCTAATCTAACACCATGTCAAAATTCAAGTTTGATTTTATGGTTTGTTTTTATTAGAAACAAGAGGCACCATTGGCCTACATCGCTCACCTGGTACCTTATGTTTATCAGAAAAACATTAACATTCACATCCTTATTTCACATTCATGTGGATGTGAAGTTGAATATGGGGGAAAGGGTACTTGTCAGATGTTGGTAATCTGTTTCCCAAATAATCACAACGTATGAAGAATTTTTCAAAATAGACATAAATCTAATTATTATGGGGAAAGAAGATTATCAAATTTGATCCCTGTGACCTTAAATATGGGTCAAGGTCATTTCTTTTCCCAAACTTTATTGGGGTTCATCCAAGGAAAATATCATGCTTCTATTCAATTTGGTTTATCAGAAGAAGTCGTTTAAAGGTTTTAACAGTTTTGACCCCTATGACCTTGAACACGGTCAAGGTAATTTATTTTGGCAAACTTTGTCAGGCTTCATCCAAGGAACCTTAAACTTTCCACCAAATATCATGCATCTTGACCTTTTCATTATAAATGGACAGATGGGCCATTTACTCATTGTTATATTGCAATATGCTAATGAAATTTTAGCATGCCCGCTGTAAAAGTTATTAGCTCACCTTTTGACCAGGTAAGCTAATAAACCCCTATAATGTTAAAACATATCCATTTTTGTTTGAATACTCTATAGTGAGTAATCACTATCACATGATAAAAATCAAACTTGCTTTGCATATATATACAAGTAATCTTTTAAAACTGAAATGATAATTTCATCAGATAAATTGTTTGACAAACTTGTCAATCTGGCCTTAAACTGTAGATACCTGACCATAGCAGTCTTCCTACAGAGAATGTCCGACCCTCTGTAGTAGTTCACCAGCTGTACCAATCCAGGGTCGTGTCCTGCAAACCATTCAATACGTACAGTACATGTTTAATTAAAACAATTTAGGCTGTATACTGTATTTTTTCCTTTCAAGCAAGCTAGACTAAAACAGGGTTCACACTACTTTTTCCCTATTGTAATGGTTGTGCAAATCACTAAGATACAAATATTGTCAAGATCAAAGAAACATTAATTTGGATGGTCTATAGTTACTCATCAAACTTAACTCAACAAATCAAGAGAAGACAACTAAAACATAGCTTGATATCTGGATCATAACACGAGAAAAATCATAAGTCATCTTTGAAATACACTGAAATGTACATGCTATTGTCTTTATAAGAAATATACACCAGTTTGTAATCACATACAGCATCAGGATAACTTTTACCTAGTCTTCCAAATGGCAGTTTGTTTCTCTCTCCAAACATGAGTTGGAATGATGCTGAGTTGGCTGGTAACTTCCGCCAGTCTTCAGGTGATGTTTTCAGCAGGAAATCGGACACTGCCTTATACACACTACTCTTCACATCTCTTTTCACAAAGCCATACATTTTGATTCTGAAATAAACAAAAGAAATAATTAAATAATTCAAAGAAAGTCTGTAATGCAACTCTGTACTAAATATAAAGAGCAACTTAAACAAATTACGTTTAATTACTCTCCTAATAGAAGACACTTGTATACAACCTTCTATATACTGGTTCAAGCTAGATGAAATTCTCATTAGTTCTTCTGTGGTATACCATCTGACAAGGAACCTACAGTTTAATGGTTCACTGGAAGACCACTATTCTCTTTCCTTCTACAAGTGGTGCCCTGGCCATTCCTGAAGTGACAGGAGTTAGAGCCTGGGTTGTGACATTCAAGGGAAATGAAAGACTGTACTGTGACAGATTTTTATTGAATTAAGGTCACCTTCTTACTTCAAGCTAGAGAATTTTTTTCTTTAGCTCAGTACTAGTGCATTTGGTAGAGCTTCCAGCTATAGGAACCTGGATATCAAGAGTTTGGTCCTCGGTGGATATAGGCCTTGTATGCATACATTATTTATTGTATATATCCACACTGGATGGACAAAGTGGGAAGTGGTTACTGGTCACAACCCGTACAGCAATATATACACAAGTTCTTATCGATATCCTCAATATCCAGTGGTTACAATCACCTATATCTACACTCTCGATCTACACCCCAGGAATATGTCATGTCTGCAGTACATGTGTGCGCCACCTTATTGATGAGACAAGAAGACTGGTTCAACCCTTTGATGTTCATCAAATACATAACGGTAAAAAATTACAGGCTTCGGTCGCGGTTCCTAATTTATAATCCTCAAACTAGTCAAAGGACAGACATGCATGGATCCTAGCGATTGGTCAGTTTTTTTTACCATAGCATATTATATGCCTTCAGTTTTGCCACGACATATATTCTAGGAGTGGAGAAGCGTATACGTAGGTGATTGTAACACCTGAATATCGAGGATGGGTATCGATATGCATACACAAATGAGCAAGAATCCTTTCCACTTTCAGTTTACATGTGTAACAGGAGCGGGTCTGTGTGGCTTGTATATATATAGTGTTAAATATGGTCTCTGTCACTCATGATCAGCTGACGGAGCATGCTTCTTTGGATCAGTTAGAAGAGCTGTAGATTAGCACAACGGAGACCCAGGTTTGATTCCTGGTCGGGGCACTCGACAGGAATGTGTTTTTCCATGTTCTAACTTAAGGATGTACTCTTGTGAGGTTTCAGTCACGTTCAAGTCTTGTTTATGTCTCATTTAAAGATTTTATGTTATATTGAAGAAAGTATGATCAATTTTAATAGCATATATGCATCTGAAAATTGTTTCAAAAATATAAGTGTTTGTTGGTTGTAGAACTTTTTTTTACATGAATTTAAAAAAAATACCATTTTTGTGGCCATTTTGAATATGCGTATTTCTGTCTATTTTATGCACTTCCCGAATTGGCAAAATCTCACCATTTTGATGCTAGATTGATCTCTTAAAAACATAAGTGTTTAGCCATTTTTAATTATAGCAAGCTAATTTTTGCTGTACAACTTTATAATGTTCACTTTTATAGAAATATTATGCTACAAAGTGGATAATTATACAATTTTTTTTATTGTTTTCATACATTTAGTGTAACTGGAGCAGTTTTTATTTTTTAGCCGAACTGTGAAAAATAACACAAATAATAAAGGGACAAAAATTAAGCACACTAACACCCCATTTTTATGACGGTTTTAGAAAGAGAAACCCATTTTCTTTTCATCCACCAAATATTAAAAAAAAAGTTTGATATCAGAACTTTTTTTATTAAGCGTTAAATCTGCAAAAAATGGTGAAAAAATGAGGATTATCTCATTCAAAAATAAGGGGTAGGGGTAACTCAAATTGCTTTCCTGAGTAAAAATATAAAGTTAGAGAAATTTTACCTCCATAACTTAAAAGAAAACAATATTTTTGTCATTTCTGCAAACATTTATACATTTCGAATTACAAATTCGGAAGATATATTGTATGGAAATGTCCCGCAATCGGTCGAAACTACAAAATTGACTTAAAATCCCTTATTAGGTCATATTGGTATCTTTGACCAATCATAACACAAAAACGAGCAAACTGACATATCATTATTTTTGCATTTTCTGGCATGCCTTGATCTCCCTTTTCCAAAAATATATATTAGAAAAAAAGTTTGATACAGGACAATTTTGACTTCTCAGAGGTGTACATCCTTAAGCTTCTATTACACATATACAGTACTAACTTATAAAACTGTCCAACTAAATAAATCCTACCACATCGATCCTTGCCTGCAAAACGAAATGTCTTCATCTAAAACCCAATGTCTACATTAATCGCTGATGTAGCAGCTGAAACATGATCAGCTCATCTTTGACAGATTGTCAAGCAAACATTTTTCTATTGTGGAACTCTTTTATGTGAAGTTAAATTTAGTATACAAAATTCATCATCATAGTTAAGAAAATGTTTGTTTCGCACGTGTCTATACTCCTCAAAGATAAGCTTATAATTGACACCTATATAGAAGAAAAAGACCACCTCGAACGAACATCATTGTGCAATGCTCTGAACGTGGAATCAAAATGAGCAGACGAGGCGGCAAGCCGAATAGATGTGGTGGTAAATTCAATCGCTCCAGAGGTGGAGGCGGCGGCGGCGGTGGCGGCAGAAAAGCAAATGAATGTGACGTTTATGATTACGATGACATCGTGTTGGATGGCGCGGATTGCATGGTGCCAACTGGTAAACCATCGACAAGAGGCAGGGGAGGAGGTGCACGTGGTAGTTCAAGAGGAGCTCGGGGTAGTTCGAGAGGAGCTCGGGGCAGTGACAGGGGTCGAGGCCAAAGTGACAGGGGTCGAGGCCATAGTGACAGGAGTACTAGTAGTCGAGGCCATACTGACAGGGGCGGAGAATCGCACAGAAGTTATGATCGTCCAAGGTTACAATATTTTTTTTGAAGAAAGGTTCCCACTACTTAAAATAGTATTGATGATGGTAAAATTGAATGTATGATGTACTGTGCAAAAAAAAAAATTGAATATGTATTTTTACACAATCAGCTTTTCCATATAATGAAGGGTGGTCGGGAGTAGCCCGAGATACTCTGGCCCTACACCATTTTGACAGTTATATGTCTGGTGTAGGGCCAGAGCGCACTGCTATATGAAAACGTGGAATTCTCCGATACCGTTTGGTATCGCTGTAGTCACTGTCCGTTTCAGACCGCTTATATTATCATATCACCGGTAATGCCACTTAACTTACGTGTTTGCGATTAATGGGTGATTTTTCTATCCGTAGACACCCATTTTATCCTACGTCGTCGTTCCATTCCGTCCATACAGAAGTTTATTTTTCGGAACTTTAAATTTCCCACCTCGACGTCGCCATTTTCTCATAATATGCAAATTAAATCGACCCAAATCTCGCGGACTCAAATTTCGGTGACGTCACGGGTCAGTGCGCCATGCGATGTAAATACAGAAAACACGTTTCTCGCTGTCAAATCAGAGGAATCACTTGTACATCGTCATGGAGCAACTTGCAAACCAAGTTTTGAAAGATCACATGTATGAATTCAGCATCAAACCGATGCAGGTGGATGTTATCCAAAATATATTGAAAAATCGAGATGTTTTAGCGGTATTGCCGACTGGCTACGGCAAAACTGTTTGTTATTTTTTGCCGCCGTTGATGAAGGCAAAGGTAAGAAAATGACAACACGACTTGAATTTACTCTTAAGTCAGATTTATTATGATTCAAACATAATTCTACCCTTCAGTCATAATATATACCGTGCTGTGTTTATTCATTTTTAGCTTGAAAACAAATCTCAAACTGCATGAACTACAAATAAATGCCGCTTTCCCTGGAGTAATGCTAATTGAGAATTGCCTTTGAAGTGTTTCTAACGCACTAGGCCCACCTTTAAATTTAGTGTTGATGCCGATCCTTTTGAATCCACCTTCTTTTCGCTCGAAACATTCGCCACACATGGCACACTCCATCTTTGAATCCTGTGTTTATTTACATCGCATGGCGCACTGACCCGTGACGTCACCGAAATTTGAGTCCGCGAGATTTGGGTCGATTTGCATATTATGAGAAAATGGCGACGTCGAGGTGGGAAATTTAAAGTTCCGAAAAATAAACTTCTGAATGGACGGAATGGAACGACGACGTGGGATAAAATGGGTGTCTACGGATAGAAAAATCACCCATTAATCGCAAACACGTAAGTTAAGTGGCATTACCGGTGATATGATAATATAAGCGGTCTGAAACGGACAGTGACTACAGCGATACCAAACGGTATCGGAGAATTCCACGTTTTCATATAGCAGTGCGCTCTGGCCCTACACCAGACATATAACTGTCAAAATGGTGTAGGGCCAGAGTATCTCGGGCTAGGTCGGGAGGTGCAGTGGATAGCGCACTTGCCTTTCACTAAGGAGGCAGGGGTTTGATTCCCCTACTGGATGTGAAAAGGTATGGGGTCACCTGCCCGACCATGTGGGTTTTCTCTAGATACTCTTGTTTCCTCCCACTATAAAACAACAGGCACTAGTCTCGTCTGTCAAACACCTACAGTATAATATAAACAAGGTCACAAACTCCATCGGCCTGGCAACACGACCTAATTATGGGAAACATGTGATTTTGACATAACCATTCAAGATATCTCACTGGGAGTGGTCTTGATTGACAGATAGATAATTTCCCTTTAATTTGGTATATAATTTACCATGTATCATGCCGTAACATGTTTTGTATACGTCATGAAACATCAGAAAATGGTCAAATTTCAGTTGGTCGGACATTACTGTCCACAGAAAACACACCAATTCCTAGTGGGTATCTCCTTACTCACAGCATGTACAAAGTTCAGCCTCAATACAGTGTAACTACAACAAAAAAGAAACTTACTTGTGTGTTTGGTCATGTCCTTATATTATCATGTCCGACACTGGAGACAAAATTTCAGACTGGCAGACGGAAAACAGGCCATTTGCTTCCATTTTGTTAAAATTTTGTGTTCTCGGCACCGCATGATTGGCTACCTTTTTTAAACTGGCCAATCAGCGCAGAGATCACAAATATTCAACAAAATGGAAGCAATGCTTCATTATATATAATGAAGCAATCCCATTGCATGTTGACAACTTGATGTTTATTGTTCAGTGCTAATTAGCCAAAAAGGTTGACTATAATTATGATACGTGTGATTCTTGTTCACCCAGTTTCAACTTCAGTACATGTTACCCCTGCATTATCCTTAACAGAATCATAAATATTTTAATTGCCAATCAGGAATAAAAATGAGAAATTCCATGTCAAAGCAGCTGCTATGAAAGAATAAAATGGCTGTACATGTACATACCGCGGGTAAGGTTGATGACCAGTAGCATACATATACATTGTAATATGTACATGTATGGTGGCCATGGTAGCTAATTTTTGACAGCATCGATATCTGTTTAGCTTTTGGAAGTATCCTAATAAGGCCAATGTGATTTTCTATGCCCATTACACCACATATATGGCAAGCAATATAAATATTAATTGTGACATTAAAAAATTATTGTACATTTATGTGAATGAATTTTTCAGGAGACAAGATGTTCGAGTGAAGCTTCAGACTCTATATATGAGTGAGGAGAACCAAGATATGGTGCGGGACATGTTTAAAGATATCCATGGAGAGGAACCTGACATACTGAGGTGCAAATTGGACTTTGATTGGCATTATTATGAGATCAACAGAATATGCAGTAATTAGGGCAATCCGGGCCCTCAATATTGTCTTGACATTTTCCAAGCATGTACTGTGCATGTAGAGAAGCCATATATAATCAAATTTAACTCATTTTCCCCTGAAACTCATAATGAGCTATTCCAACCTTTGAATTGGTGGCGTTCAAATTTGCCTACAGGGTAGGATGGGTTTAAATTAGTGGTACCCATAAATCAAACGGAGGACAATCAGCCTGCTCTGAATTTAGTGGTTTTCCTGTCTCTTTTCCACAGGGGCCTGTACCCTGTGGCTATGGGGAAGAAAAATATCAGGGGAAAAGAGCCTTATAGTTAGAACAACCCCAAATTAACTTAAAACTAATCAATTAAACTTGCTTACCATACTAGATTGATCGTGCTGTCACATTAACTTTTAAAATGTATGGTCTGTATGTTATAAACACACATATAATGCATATTATAAGAGACAGGTCTAGAGCAGCCCTTTTTCAGATATTATTTAACCAGTGAATCGTTATCTAACTTATGTTACAAATAATCAGAACTTGAATTGAACTACATGTAATTAATATACATTTGCAAGATACTTTTTTATTTTCCCCAGAGAATGTCATTTACTGGGTAAAACATGAAGTAGAAATGTGATTGTACTGTTAACAAATATTATTGTATTTCACTGTTTTCATCAGTGTAGCCTGTACATGAATTTACAGTGAGGAGGAGTATGACGAGCTGGATATGAGGACAGAGGACCAATACTGGCTGACCACAGACCCTCTACAGATTGAGGATGTCCAGGTCTACTATGAGAAAAAGAAAAGCAGTAAGATGGACACAGAGTCTATAAGTCACATCGCCATCAACAAACTAATGAGGTATTAATTCTTATACTCCGTGATTGTGATCAATTAGTATGAGGTCATTATTTTTTTTCTGGTACCGAAATCTACGTAACAAGTGCAGTGCCCTCACTTTTTTCAGGGAAAAAGGGAATGGATGTGTTGATTTAAACTAATGAAAAAGTTCCTTCTATCGCTAATCTACCAAGACAATCTTCTGGTTTTCTTTTGACCAAAAACTTTATTTCTTAGATTTCCAAATGTTTTTTATCCTTCCACTCCTTTTTATTAAGTGCACCCCTTTTGTAATTTTGTAAGTGTACTTATTAGGTTGAATATATTATGTGTTTGTACTGACGAAAGATATCCATGTTGTAAATAATATAAATATGTACAAATTATACTTAATATCATACAGATCTAGATACACATGCATGTTGTACATAATTTATGTGTAAGAAAGCTGACATCTTGAGTGATTCAAGAAAGCCAAGTCTAGTGAAATAATACATGATTACTTAAAACTAATATAAAAGCCCACTCAGCATACTCTTAAGTAACATAAGAGCGGCTCTTGAGCAATTCAAGAGCCTGTATCTTGAGCAATTCAAGAAAAGGTAAGGAAGACTGATAAGCTGAAGCAATACCAGCTTGCTGATAGACATCTTGAGCAATTCAAGAACAGCAACTAAAACTAACTGGCATCTTGAGCAATTCAAGAAAAGCCAAGTCTAGTAAAATATAACCTGACTATTCTAAGGTAAGTACCGGTATTGGGGGTGAGATTCCCCAATAATTATGAGCCAGCCAAGCCACGAATGAGTAATAGTAAAACAATTACTAATAAAGCAAAATTACTTATTAAAAAGAAACAATGAAAGAGAGTGAGTAGCCCACCTACACTAATTGAAGAGAATTCAACAAAAACGGTAATCAAAACATACAATTAGACAAAGGATAAGTAATTAAACAACTACATGTACAACAAGTAAAGACATATAACATACACTCAACATAGTGCCAAAAACATAAATATGAAAGGTGGAGCTGGGGATGGAGGGCGGGGAAGTCATCAAAACAAACAACACAAAACCGCCAAAACTCAATGAATGAAGAGGGCGCTCTCTATACTGTCTACCCCTCTAGGAGATAGCGTTTCCTCGGTGAGTTTGTTCTGTAACTCGTGGACCTGACGTTTGTAGCCCTCTAGTTGTTGCTTTAGTGATGACACTTTTCTTAACTCCTCCTCTAGCTCCAGGTGTTCTGTCATGTACTTGGTATTCTTCTCCTCAAGTAGCTTCACCTGGGTATAATTGCTGATTGGTCAATAAATACTCCCAACTCATTTGCATACAGACATAAACAAATACATGTTGAAGAGCATACTAAAAGCTGTACACCTAAATATACGCAAATGTAAACATGTGATATAAACAAAAAATAAATAGAAGTTGAAGGAGAAGCATTTCAATTGTATATAAACCATAATTTAACATTACACATGTCAAATTACCAATATATGGTATTTATTTTGGATATATTTACATTGTGTAGCCGTTAAATTGTGGCATACAACCCATGAAAGTTATGTTTTATTAGCAGGTCTGGATTATCATGGATGTAGGTAATTGTACAGATATGATTTATTGGCATGTTGTGATACTTTGCCTCAGTTATTATTTTTTCTTTGGTTAATAAATCATGTATTGACCTCATCAAAAGTCTTTAATTGTATAATGATTTTTGATATATTAAATATAGGTTATGTTGTGATAACTGTTTTCGTTAATTTTAGATATGGTTATGAGAAGATGCGATGTGTGGAAGCTCTTCAGTTACATGATGGTGATATTGGTGCAGCTTTTGAATACCTTTTCTGTAAGTGCTTTGGTATCAAGATTGACATAGATAAAGATGATGAGGAAACTGACAATGGCTCTGATGAGGATCTTCTAGATGAGGAAGGCAGTGACAAAAGTCAAATCCTAGCAGAGCTTGGTATGACATGGACAGACATAGAAGATCAAAGAAATGATGAAATAATGGCATTGAAATCAATATATGAAGATAATTTTACTGAAAAAATTCCCAATAAAGTATGGGCTTTGTGTCTAGATCTGCCTTCCCTTAAAGAGTTAGTGAAACCACCTAAACAAGAAGATGAAGAGTCCATTGAAGAGAAAAAGGTTAAAAATCAAGAAATTTGTAGATTTTTCTTGAAAGGGTTTTGTAGATTCGGAAGAAGATGTCATTATTCTCACGAAAATCCAAAAGCTGCTCCTCCCAAGATTTTTATACCTAATGAAGACTTTGTAAAAGATAAACCTGATTTTGAGTTGGAATTTAGATTCCCTAAAAACAATCTGTACCCTGTAGAGGCTCCTATTATAGGGTTTTCTTCTATTGTACCAACGTTTCCCCCTCACGTTAGCCTTCTCATCACAGAGCGACTACGCAGCGAAGCCATCGAGTGTTCAGAAATGCATGCGCCTGCTGTTTTTTCCTTAGTCAGTGTACTCGATGACGAACAGACTGTCGTACAGTTGTATAATAAACCCGCACTGGAGCACAGTAGACCTGAATATGACCAATCGTGGCGAAAGAAACAAAAGGACCAAGAGGAAGAACAATCTGCCTCCTTGTTTCCTTTCAAACGGCAGACGACAGAGGAGGAAAGTAACAAATCTGAAACAGCAACAATGATCAGAATGTCCGACCGTGAAAATATGATGTTAGATGAAGAAGAAGTTAAGGTGGAGAAAAAGCGATCCAATACTAGAGATAATAATATCATGAAACAATTAAATGCCAGAGATACCCTTAAACAGAACAGAAGATTGAAGGAAGACTACCAAAGGAAAAAGGTGAGAAAGTGTGAAACCTTCGGTTTTTTTCTTGAGCCTGGTATCAAATAAAGACTGTAAATGGTTAGAAATGATATGATAAGAAACTTGAAGTATTTGTGAATGCATTTTCCAAAAATATCTTAATCCTATTCAAAATGTGGTTAGAAATTACCCATAATGATATTTAACATTCACAGGGTGAACGTTTTGTGGCAGACAGTGTGCTTGTGTGTATCTACAATGTATATAGTGAAATATAGAAAAACAAAATCTATGTATAATCTTTTTGTTTACTTGGTAAGGGATTTGCTTTTAAGCCCTGAAAATTAAAGCATTCAATGGAAATGTTAGAAAATTTGATAAATCTTTCGAAGATTCTAATATTCAAAAATTCAATGAGCCAAATTTAAAAAAAAAAAAAATTAATTAATAAGTTGGAGGTACAGTCAAACTTGTTATCTCAAACACGTGTATATAACTCGAAGACCTTGTTTTATGACTTGGAGGTACAGTCAAACTTGTTATCGCAAACACGTGTATATAACTCAAAGACCTTGTTTTATGACTTGGAGGTACAGTCAAACTTGTTATCTCAAACACGTGTATATAACTCAAAGACCTTGTTTTATGACTTGGAGGTACAGTCAAACTTGTTATCGCAAACACGTGTATATAACTCGAAGACCTTGTTTTATGACTTGGAGGTACAGTCAAACTTGTTATCTCAAACACGTGTTTATAACTCGAAGACCTTGTTTTATGACTTGGAAGTACAGTCAAACTTGTTATCTCAAACACATGTGTATAATATAACTTGAAGACTTTGTTTTAATTGTAAGTGTGTCATTGGTCCTGGGCAAACTTCATACTAGACATTCAAACTTGCTTAGCTTGAATATTCGGATATCTTGAATTTCCCACTGTCCTGCCGACTTCAAGATAACAAGGTTCCACTAGATAAAACAATGCAACAATACAGGGTACTGAAAAGTCAGATAATTCCTTGCATTGTTATTGAGTCTGAGTTACATTAATTATACAACTGTTATAAATTCTGACAGCATTCAACAGCATGCATTAGTGAAGATGATGTTTACAATAATTACAGACCTCTAAAGCTCTCCAAAATATGATGGCTCAAAGAAAGAATCTACCAGCATGGGACATGCAGGATGAAATACTGACCGCGCTGGAGGAAAACCAGGTGTTGGTGGTCAGTGGAATGACCGGGTAAGATATTGACCAGTCTTTATATATCAGCTAACTAATAAGTTGTAATATACTGACTGATAAAGAGAACTAGACGCTCCTGAAATTATGTTGGTCCATGGCTCGAATCTTGTGATTGGGTAATCTATCAAAAATCTTACATTGTGTTTCTGAATAAAATTAAATGGTTATATGATTTATCCAAGCAAATTATCAAGTTTGAAATATAAAAACTTAATATGATCTGAACAGATATCTAAGCCTTGACGAGTTATAAGTCTTACTTAAGGCTATTCCAGTAAAATATCTATCCCACTCCATATTCCAGTAAAACTTCTATCCCACCCTGGGACTCCCGGTTTTTTTAAGGGTACTGCAAAAAGAAGTTTCACTGGAATAACCCTTAACCATTAGCAACAATATTTTTAAAATCCATAAATCAAGCAAACACCATTTAACTTACGACAGATCTGGTCTCATTCTGGTTGAATCTACACAAGCAAGCATTCACTATAATTCCATTATATTACAAACTCAATTTAACTTGGAAAGACATTATTGTTATTTTTTTTATCTATAACCATCCAAACAAATGGATATTGTACCAAAAACATACTTTGTAAAGTATCAAATTAATAAACAGAACTTTTAAAGAAGCTGATATTTCTTTATGAAACATCACTGTCTGTTACAGGTGTGGTAAGACCACCCAGGTCCCCCAATTTATCATGGATTTCTACCTGGAGTCTAAACACCTCAACATGTGCTCTATCCTGTGTACCCAGCCGCGCCGTATCTCCGCCATTGCTGTGGCTGAGCGGGTGGCAGAGGAACGTGCAGAGAAACTTGGCAGGACTGTGGGTTACCAGATCAGACTGGAAAAAGTTCAGGTCAGTACAGTAAATAAGATGGCTGCTGAAGCTAATTTCTGGTATTTAGTGTAATGACAAATTTGAATGTTTTTTTTCTTTAAACAGAAACTTATAGTGTATCCTGCCCTCTTGGTAATGGTGCCATTTGGGTGTAGCATGTAGTTATATAAAGGTTTGTAGTTTTAAAGATGAATATGATTTTGTTTTTAAAGTCGTCAATGACGCGGCTGTTGTTCTGTACGACGGGAATCGTGCTGAGGACGCTGGAAGGGGATTCCACGCTGGACGGTATAACTCACGTCATCATAGATGAGGTCCACGAACGATCTGAAGAGAGGTAATTGTTTCGTACCACAATACTTTCATCCTCGAAATAAAAAAATTGTGTGCTTGTGTCATTACAGTAAAAACCCTGGCACTAATAATTGAATTTTAAAAAATAATAATCAATAAAAAGAATATGTACACCGTGAATAATTTGTTTTGTGTGATGTCAGTGACTTCCTGATGATGTACCTGAAAGACATGCTGCCAAAACGTAAGGACCTCAAGGTGATCCTGATGAGCGCCACTCTCAACGCCCAGTTGTTCTCCGACTACTTCGGGGGCTGCTGTGTCATTGATATTCCAGGTAAACCACATTCAGAATTAGAAAAGCTTCATCTGCTAGATATTGTTGATCCTGCTTTGAATTCAGAAAGGAGTAGAGATAAATATATATCTCTACATATAGTATACAAGATTTGTGTGTTATAAATGGGATGTATTCTTGTAAGGCAGACCGATGTTTGATAAATTGTTATGTACCTGGCACATACAGTTGAGATACAACCTCCAATTTCTATATCATTCCTTATCCCAATTTTAAGTTTTCTCTCAAATTAAGTAATGCAATATGTATGAACAAATTGATTTTATCGTATTAATCTAGCATTTTAAGATGATGAATAAAAACAAAGTCAGTTGAGTTCTTTTAAGTGAATTTTTATTTTTGATATTTTATCTCAATGTAAAACCATGTTGAAGGCTTAATGTTTGGTATCCAATGATGATGCTATTTTGCAGGTAGAACATTTCCTGTGGATCAGTATTTCTTGGAGGATGCTGTGGAGTTCACAAGGTCAGTGATACAAATTGTTATGTTTAATTACCTATGAAGAAATCGACAGAAGTGCTATTCATACAAATGTTTACACGAAGGTGGCAAGGAAATTTAAGTCCACATTCAAACTTACATTCAAATCAATACAAATCAAGTTCAGAGAAAACTTTTTTGGTCTAAAAACACTTATTATCTAAACGTAAAATGTACATATTTTGGTACACTCAGTTTTAGTACATACCTTATTTCTCCGACAATAAGCCCATGCTCGGTAATAAGCCCCAACACACACATCTTTGAACTCCCCCCCCCCCCCCATGCACTGGGGGGGGGGGGGATGTCTGGTAACTGAATTTAAACAGATAAGCCCAAAGATAAATTGGCTCTGACACTCTCAATACTTGCTGTAGAAAGCATTATACAATAAATAGTGCAATTATACTGTAAACGTACTTATATTAGCGCACTCATATTTTCGCGCAAACCATCACCAGCGACATATTCGCGCAATCATGAATTAGCGCATCGACGCTTTTCTGGAATCGACTACACTTTAGGAAAACACCTTGTTACTAAAAATAGATTTGTACATTGTCAGCGATAGGGCCTGGCATGGTTGGATGGTTTCGACCTTTTAGTCTGTGAAGAAAGATGCAGTCATGCGTGGTTGGGACAAAAGCGGCACACGGGGAGCTATTCATAAAATCCGTGATTGAACCGATTGCGGCTTATACCCTTAATTACTGCCATATGAACTGTTAACAGAGACAGTGTTTGCGTAGTGTTGTATTTATTATTTTGTGTTTTTGTGAATAAAATAAACATCGATTGATAAGCATTGTACGTTGTGTTTGATGTCAAATAACTGGTTCACATCACGGGAGATAGGTCATATTGGATTACTAGCAAAACATAGCTAGTTATTTCACGTAATGTATGCACACTTACTAGATACAAAATTTAGCGCTGCACTTAAATTCGCGCACTAACGCTAGCGCGAAAAGCGCTAAAATATGATTACCGCTAAAATAAGTACGTTTACAGTAATTCAGCAGAATTCTTTCAGTGGAAAAACCATTAAAATAAAATAACCTCTAAAATAAGATTACCACTAAAATATGTATGTTTACAGTATTGCCAAAACAATGCTGTGAAATTTTATAAGTGTATGTATTGGTGTTTAATTAATTTATAATCAAACAACAAAGAAGTTCCAATATCAGGGTTCAGCTGAATATATTTTAATACGTTTGGTAATTGTTTTTTGTGTAGGTTTGTTATGGACGAGTCATCACCGTACGCCCGACCACTAAAGCACAGCAATGCTGTACCTGGGAAGGGCGGGTACATCGACCCTAACGCTTACGAGGATGAAAGGACAGAGGCAGCGCAGCCACCAAAGGAGAAGGCCAAGGATGAAAATTTAACAGTGAAACAGCTCTTCATGAGATACTCCGGTAATGCTATCCTTTACGTAAACGAATACCTGTAAAATTCTATTTTGATATCAGACTGAAGAAAATTTCCGCTGAAAAAATTACAGAAATTTATTTGTGGAATATAAAGGTAAACCTGTCTCCCTAATCAGTCATGTTGTCTGATACAACAAAATTTTGTCAGTTCCTTTCTAATGACAAACTGCTATGTTATGCTGTCTAATAAATCAAATCTTGTTGGTTCCTTTCTGATGAAATCTACCCACTGAGACTTGCACAGCTCATTGATTGTTGTAAACTGATGCAACCAGTGTATCAAACCCTAGATTCTTACAAGCCACATGATTGTTACTCATGGCTTAAAATGTTGCTATAGCGATATAGCATTGGTCAGTTGGACATGTTAGTCTATGTGTCTTGTGTAGGATACTGTCTGGCTGGACAGACTATGTGTCTGGTGTAGGATACTGTCTGGCTGGACAGACTATGTGTCTGGTGTAGGATACTGTCTGGCTGGACAGACTATATGTCTGGTGTAGGATACTGTCTGGCTGGACAGACTATGTGTCTGGTGTAGGATACTGTCTGGCTGGACAGACTATGTGTCTGGTGTAGGATACTGTCTGGCTGGACAGACTATGTGTCTGGTGTAGGATACTGTCTGGCTGGACAGACTGTGTCTGGTGTAGGATACTGTCTGGCTGGACAGACTATGTGTCTGGTGTAGGATACTGTCTGAGTGGTTAAGGTGTTCCGACATTCTACCACTAGCCCTCCACCTGTGGGTTGCAAGTTCGAATCACACGTGGGGCAGTTGCCAGGTACTGACCGTAGGTTGGTGGTTTTTTTTTGGGTACTCCAGCTTTCCTCAACCTTCAAAACCGGGCACGTCCTTAAATGACCCTGGCTCTTAATAGGATGCAAAACTAAATAAACCAAACCAAACTTAACAAATGCCCACACTGTAGATATGAGTGGGAAAACTATATATCTACAGACTGTGCTTTAACTATAGTTAGCACCTTCACTCATATATTGTTTCACAAACCATGTAATAAACTCTTATTTAAACTTTAACATGCTGAGAAAACATGGTTTCAAATGGACAGCTTAAACGTGGCAATGGAACAGAAGATTGATATTTGCCATATTGTTTACATCTTAATTACATTTTCCTATCTGAGAATAGTGTCAAATTTGTTGCATCAATTTTGAAGATCTCATTATTACAAAACATTCAGATGATACTGTATTATATGAGTACAAGTTTTACCTGTATATTCAGTGATTGATGCTGTATTATATAAGTACAAGTTTTACCTGTATATTCAGTGATTGATGCTGTATTATATGAGTACAAGTTTTACCTGTATATTCGGTAATTGATACTGTATTATATAAGTACAAGTTTTACCTGTATATTCAGTGATTGATGCTGTATTATATAAGTACAAGTTTTACCTGTATATTCAGTGATTGATGCTGTATTATATAAGTACAAGTTTTACCTGTATATATTCAGTGATTGATACTGTATTATATAAGTACAAGTTTTACCTGTATATTCAGTGATTGATGCTGTATTATATAAGTACAAGTTTTACCTGTATATATTCAGTGATTGATGCTGTATTATATAAGTACAAGTTTTACCTGTATATATTCAGTGATTGATGCTGTATTATATAAGTACAAGTTTTACCTGTATATATTCAGTGATTGATGCTGTATTATATAAGTACAAGTTTTACCTGTATATATTCAGTGATTGATGCTGTATTATATAAGTACAAGTTTTACCTGTATATATTCAGTGATTGATGCTGTATTATATAAGTACAAGTTTTACCTGTATATATTCAGTGATTGATACTGTATTATATGAGTACAAGTTTTACCTGTATATATTCAGTGATTGATACTGTATTATATAAGTACAAGTTTTACCTGTATATTCAGTGATTGATACTGTATTATATAAGTACAAGTTTTACCTGTATATATTCAGTGATTGATACTGTATTGTATGAGTACAAGTTTTACCTGTATATATTCAGTGATTGATACTGTATTATATAAGTACAAGTTTTACCTGTATATATTCAGTGATTGATACTGTATTATATAAGTACAAGTTTTACCTGTATATATTCAGTGATTGATGCTGTATTATATAAGTACAAGTTTTACCTGTATATATTCAGTGATTGATACTGTATTATATAAGTACAAGTTTTACCTGTATATATTCAGTGATTGATACTGTATTATATAAGTACAAGTTTTACCTGTATATTCAGTGATTGATGCTGTATTATATGAGTACAAGTTTTACCTGTATATATTCAGTGATTGACACTGTAACATCCAATATTTCCAGACTATAATAAATCAACGTGCAGAAATATGGCACTGATGGACATGAACAAAATCAACTATGACCTTATCGTGACCTTGTTGGAGTGGATCGTGGAGGAGAAGGAAGGGGTAGGATAATAATAATAATATAATAATAATAATAATAAACTTTATTTTCCGAGGATAAAAGACCTGTTTAGCAAAGCTAATCTTCCACAGGGTCCTCTGTTAGTAAAAATGTTAGTTAAAACAATGCTATATCACAGTCAATAAATTAATGTATTAAGTATGCAGTAAGATATTAGCTCAAGATGCAGTAAAAAGTAACATGGTAAGCTAAAAAGTCATAAATGGACTATTAACACAAAAAAGTAACACTTACATATAATAAAATTATCACAGAAGCAAAGACATACAATTCCATGCTTAACCATAAGGTATTCAGTAAATGACAGAATGTCTAATATACATATATGCTAATGTAGCAAAGTGTAAAAATTGACAGAATACATGCTAATATAGCACAGATAAAACAATAAATTATGTACCTGAAAAATCTTCGTTAAAAATAAAAGATTTAAGCTGTTCTGAACTTGCTTCCCATCAAGTTTTGTTTAAAAGTAGGGAGGGATCCTGAAAGTCTTGTATCAACTGGTAAATTGTTCCAGATTTGGCTCCCTTCCACAATAAACTGTTTTGCATAAAATGTAGTACTGTGTTTCGGTACTATTACTGATTTTTGGGAAGATGACCTGGTACGTCTGTCATTTGAAAAAGAAATCTGGTTTGAAAGATATTGTGGAACTAAATTGTTGACACACCTGTACATCATTACACTTCTTTTGAATTTGAAATAATCCCGAATCGGTAGCCAATGCAACAAAGAAAACATTTCGACTGATGGTGTGTCGTATGGGGCATCTAAAATCAATCTTGCAGCTTGTTTCTGTGCTTTGGACAGTTTTTGAATTAAGTTTAAAGAGCATCCACTCCATACAGTACAACTGTACACAAAGTGTGGAAAAATACATGCATGGTAGAACTTAAGTCTAGCTTGGAGTGGTAAGTAGGACAACTATTATATCAGATTCAGAATGTTATGAAGTTTTATCCTTATTTTATGTAGTGTAAAACACCTCATTCTTTCATCCAATCTTTAACAATCTTTCTCTATTCATAGAGGAACTGCTTAAGTAATGAACATTTCATTAATGTTGTAGTTAAGGTCCTGTAACACAAATTCCTATTGATGACAAACTTCATAAGGATTTGTTCCAGTTTTTCAGCAATAGAAATGTGTGTTATAGGGATCATACACAGTAACAATAGAAATGTGTGTTATAGGGACCATACACAGTAACAATAGAAATGTGTGTTATATGGACCATACACAGTAACAATAGAAATGTGTGTTATAGGGACCATACACACAGTAATAATTACCTGTCATATCTTTATTGATTATTCTAAACCGCTTTTCTTTTGTGATGTAACACAAATTAATTTTGTATTGACCACATTTAATGAAAAGCTACCATTCAACATGACCTGGAATGAGATGGTACATAGTCCAAGGGAAGTAACTTGATTTTCACTTCATACTTCCTGGTATTTATCAGTAAAGGGTCATCTGCAACTAAAGTGCAATCTCATTAAAAATACAGCTCTTCAATACACTTACACTATGAAGTGTCAAAGCTTAGCATATTGAAGAGCTGTATTTTAATCAGATTGCCCTAAATCTGCTACAATCCATGAAGAAATAAATAATTCAAGATATCTACCGGTATTTTCAAAAACTAATGTTACTACCATTCTGTCATATGAAGAAATACACTGACTGACTGTATGTACAGCCTGCAGTTATTCTAGTAGGTAATTGTATATTGGTGACATTTCTAATTACAGTTTCCCAAAGGAGCTGTCCTAGTCTTCCTACCAGGTTTTGCAGAAATACAGACACTTTACGAACTTCTCCAGTCAAACTCTACTTTTGGAAACAGAAACAAAAAATGGTAAGATATCAATATTTATCTCTTACAGACCTGTAGCCTATGGCCTCAAGTTATTCAATACTATTGTTTATTTGTTTTATATTCTATGTATTGATATTTTTATTTTATTTTACATGTACTGTATTATGTATACCCCGGTAGATACCTGTGCTAATAATAAAAGATATATACATGTTATCAATCAAATGTGATATATCTCAATCAATGGGCTGTTGTATACAGTAATATTACAGTACTGGTAAGTTACTCTAGCAGCCATACCTGTCAGGATCAGTGCGTTTGGGTAAAACTGAGATATTCTGGCATTTTACTTTTATTATAACTCTAGCAGACTAATTAAGAATCCAACAGTGAACAGCTGGCTAGTTGAAAAACCTTGTTAAATCTCCTACAGAATAAATTAGATCCCAAGTGTAATAGTGCCGTTACACATTGGTTGAAGCAGCTAATTATACTCTATCTGTTTTATAATATCGTCTGATTTATATTTAAACAGGTTTAAGGTCATACCTTTACACTCAACCCTGTCCAGTGAAGATCAGCATGCTGTGTTCTTGTAAGTACTGACATGTGGAGAAGACTTATATAGGCTTCCAGCGTGTGTCCTTTTTATATTCTAATTGAATAAAATTTATTGAAATTAAGTCACTACAATTTGTAAGTCATGTTTGGCAAAACTATGTGCTCTGTTTCTGGTATACATAAACCTCCATTTTATCAATGAAAACCCAAGTGAGTGAATGAAAAGTCTTCTTCACTTAACTTAAGGAACTCTCTAACTTTATTCATCTACAGAAAAATAAGGCATTTCACTTAAAGGCCCAATATATGTAACTTCAGGGAAATTTTCATGATTCTGAAAAATCCTGAAAAAAATGCAGTTGATTACCATGCAAAAAAAAGCCTGAAATGAAGAAAACCTGAGCGGTAACTAACCAGAAACTCTTGACAGAAAAATCCAAAGCAGTGAAAATAATTCAGGTGGGGCCCACTTCAACAACAAACCGAAGTTAGAAGACAGTTCAAAATGGACGTGTGTTTACAAATACCGAGTTTCAACTGCTGATATACCGGTAACAGCGTAATAATTCATCTTGAATATTGCTGATATCAGTTAATCTTTACTAAATCTATAAATATAAAAAGTTATTAGGCTTGATTTTCGCTTCAAGTTTTGCCGAAAGTTACATATATTGGGCCTTTAAATAAGGTGCTTAATTAGAAATACATATAATCTTCTTTCATCAGTTAGTGAGATCTTGGATCTGAGTACAGAGGCATTAAGATATATGTCCAGAAACCATTGATTTAATATCATTTTATCACACATGACTATACAGTATTGTATTATGAAATATTCCTTTGTATACTTTTATACACTTGCAGAAAACCACCAGAGGGTGTTACAAAAATCGTCATAGCAACAAATATTGCTGAGACCTCCATCACTATTGACGACATAGTGTATGTCATAGACGCTGGCATGATGAAGGAAAAAAGGTAAATAAATTACATTTTGTATTGAGGTTAGTGATTTGAAAACCCATTAAATTCTATAGATGCAATGCTGGATGCAATTGTCAAAATATTCAACATGTGTATGGAATAATAATTGCTTAGTAAACTAATTTGGTGAAAAGCAATATCTCACATTTTGCTAACTACATCCTCACCTTTCTCTCTTTCGAGCCATCAGATATTTACTTTATCAGAGAACCAACCATCCATCAAAAATTAAAGTGAATTATTGTAAGGAATGGTTGGCAGATCTGGTTTTAACCCTACCACGCCTAATACCATATACAAATACAGGTGCCTCTCCCCTCCCCCACACAATTAACTATGTAATAGCCCTTAAGTTAATATTTTCAGATTTGACCTACACTATGACATTGCCTTTAACACGGCCATTACTATGTACAGGTATGATGCATCTAAGGGTATGGAGAGTCTGGAGACGGTAAACGTGTCCCGTGCCAATGCCCAGCAGAGGAAGGGACGTGCAGGTCGTGTCACTAACGGGGTCAGCTTTCACCTGTTCACCAGTCACAGGTACCAATACCACATGAAGGAACAACCCATCCCAGGTACGGGGCACTTTAGGGAGAAAAATCAATTAAAACATATATATAGTATGTATTATAGATTTAGGTTATATGTTAAATCTTGCTAGTTTAGAAAAATCAAATAATTATATAGTTACCTATTTGTTGTTGTCATTCTTATGCTATGAATCCAAAACGCAAATACCAATTAAAATCAATTGTCTCTACATACAACTCTACATACAAAGACATTTAAGTTCAGATTTGATAAACTGATTTCGAAACAAAGGTTTTGATCAATAGTTCTGACATATTCAGCAATATTGGTATTTATGTAATAAATTTATTGAACTTTTATTTTACTTTCTTTGTAGAAATACAGCGAGCTCCACTTGAACAAATTATACTGAGGATCAAAATGTTGGATATTTTCAACAGGTTGCATGCACAGGTATTGAAACATTGTTCAAAAAATAATTACACACATTTGACATGAAGGTGCAGATTTATTCAGTTTTGCTTATCAATTTAGCTTTTAAATCTAAGAAATGATATTTTCTTTTCCCCTCCATTGAACTGTTTGAATGAGCTGATACATATTTTTAATGTTGTTCAGATAATTGTAAACCTGCTGTTATATACAGGAAGTGCTGGAACAGTTACCAGAACCACCAGAGAAAGAATCCATAATGGCCGCTATCAGGCGTCTACAGGACCTGGGAGCTCTTGATGAACAGGATGTAAGATATTTCTGTTACCGGCTCAGTACTGGGAGCTCTTGATGAACAGAATGAAAGATATTTCTGTTACTGGCCCAGTACTGGGAGTTCTTGATGAACATGATGTAAGATATTTCTGTTACTGGCCCAATACTGGGAGTTCTTGATGAACATGATGTAAGATATTTCTGTTACTGGCCCAGTACTGGGAGTTCTTGATGAACATGATGTAAGATATTTCCGTTACTGACCCAGTACTGGGAGCTCTTGATGAACAGGATGTAAGATATTTCTGTTACTGACCCAGTACTGGGAGCTCTTGATGAACAGGATGTAAGATATTTCTGTTACTGACCCAGTACTGGGAGCTCTTGATGAACAGGATGTAAGATACTTCTGTTACTGACCCATTACTGGGAGCTCTTGATGAACAGGATGTAAGATACTTTTGTTACTGACCCAGTACTGGGAGCTCTTGATGAACAGGATGTAAGATATTTCTGTTACTGATCCAGTACTGGGAGCTCTTGATGAACAGGATGTAAGATATTTCTGTTACTAACCCAGTACTGAGAGCTCTTGATGAACAGGATGTAAGATATTTCTGTTACTAACCCAGTACTGGGAGCTCTTGATGAACAGGATGTAAGATATTTCTGTTACTAACCCAGTACTGAGAGCTCTTGATGAACAGGATGTAAGATATTTCTGTTACTGACCCAGTACTGGGAGCTCTTGATGAACAGGATGTAAGATATTTCTGTTACTAACCCAGTACTGAGAGCTCTTGATGAACAGGATGTAAGATATTTCTGTTACTAACCCAGTACTGGGAGCTCTTGATGAACAGGATGTAAGATATTTCTGTTACTGAACCAGTACTGGGAGCTCTTGATGAACAGGATGTAAGATATTTCTGTTACTGAACCAGTACTGGGAGCTCTTGATGAACAGGATGTAAGATATATCTGTTACTGAACCAGTACTGGGAACTCTTGATGAACAGGATGTAAGATATATCTGTTACTGAACCAGTACTGGGAACTCTTGATGAACAGGACGTGTACATAAGATATTTTATTACTTGCCCAATACTCAAAGCACTTGATTTACTGGATATCACTGTTGTCTGTGAAAAATGTCTGATCCATTCTCAATAAAAGATTGGGAAACAGGATTACAGGACATTCATGTTAAGCTCAGGGAAGGGAATCTGACATCATGGAATAAATGTTAATTGATCCTGAAAGAAATTTATTCCTGTTTTAATTAACATGTATGATTTTCAGCATAATTATCAGTATTTGGCATGACATTATCAGAAGTTATCCCCTGAGAGGGGGATGCATATATTGATCTAAAGTTAAATGTTTGACTGTAGTCTGACCTCTAGAAAGTTTTATTGAAATGCTCTTTTGACTTTGCAGGAGCTGACACCTTTGGGTTACCATCTTGGCTCACTTCCAGTGGATGTCAGGTAATACTCTCTGACTTCAGATGATTATACAAAATTTAAAATGTTGCAGATTTTTTTATATTAAATTGTAAGTTTTAAATTTTAACATCATCTTCCAGTTTTAAAGTTATTTCAGTAAAATTAGTACATGTCCGTGAGTATTTTGAAATTATCTCCCCCTTGATCACATTAACAACAATATTCAATTTGGAAAAACTTACCCTTCTAAATGACAATTCCAGTTACCGTATCTAAGTTTGTTTTTCACAATAATAAACTTCCAATTTGCCCAATAAGACATAGACATTTATAACCTTTCTGTCAATATAATGACATTGACAATGATGAGGCTGACAATGATGAAACTGTCTTTTGTTTGTACAGGGTAGGCAAACTGATGTTGTTTGGTGCTATATTCCGCTGCTTAGATCCTGCCCTGACCATAGCAGCCACGCTCAGCTTCAAGTCTCCTTTTGTAAGTTAAACAGTCATCATCACTTCATCAAAAAGCATGACTTCAGTTTCATCAAATTGATAAACTTAATGCTATTATTTTAAAATGCTATTTACAAGTTAGTGCAATGCACATGTTCTGTATTCTGAACTTCATAAATTAAAGGTGGCTAAGTGGTTTAAGTGCCTGACATTCTGCTACCACAAGCCTTCCACCTCTGGGTCGCACTGACCAAGTGGTTCAGGTGTCTGACATTCTGCTACCACTAGCCCTACACCTGTAGGTCACAGTTTTGAAACCTGCGTGAGGCAGTTGCAAGGTACTAGCAGTAGGTCTGTAATAATGTGCAGTTGGATACAACAGTCCCTAAACCTGCAGGAACCTCGATATTATTCATATGTACAAGTTATTTTATTGTAGTAGATATTTGATCTTTTATTCAGATGATATAATTTCTGACCACATCTTCTGTTTTAGGTGACACCATTTGATAAGAAAGATGAGGCGACAAAAAAGAAGGTGGAATTTGCCACAGGGAATTCTGACCACTTGACCATGGTGAAGGCCTATCAGGTACGACAGTGACCAGTCAGTATGGATGTCCAGTCAAAAACAATGTTCAGTACTCTGTGTAACTGTAAGTTATCGAACAGATTTACAGTACACACATATAAACTTTCCTGCTGCCATCCAGACCTGCTTAAACTGTTTGTGACCTTTTAGAAATGTGTTAGACAAATAAGACAAGATCTTAGAATACACAGATCTTATTTTGGATTTTCCATCCAAAATGAGAACATAGCATTATGCTGTTTCAGACTGTGCAAAAATTAGGCAAGTGTCAATGTAAGAAGTCTTTGAAAACAGGTGTAACTCATTAACCCCTAACATTCCATAATGAACTATTCCAACCTTTAAATTGGAACAGGTAACATGCATCTTCAGGGGTGAATGAGTTAACTTTTAAATTGGAAGATGAATTCTTTCGCTGTTACCGGTACAGCAGCAGTTGAAACATGCTATTTGTAAACACGTGTCCATTTCGGACCGTCTTCTACCTTCAGTTTGTTGTGGAATTTTTTTTTAATTCTTTGGATTTTTTTGTCCAGAGTTTCTTGTTAGTTACTACTCAGGTTTAATTCATTTTAGGCTTATTTTTGCATGGTTTTCAACTGGATTTTTTTTCAGAATTTTTCAGAATCACGAAAATTTCCCTGAAGTTACGTACATTGGGCCTTTAAGTTCTAAACAAAATACACCAAAATTCCAGTTTACATATCTGTTTTTGTATCTCTATTATGTCAGGGATGGATTGATGCCAGAAGGAAAAGTCAGTATGCTGGATACAACTATTGTCATGACAACTTCCTGTCTTCGAGGTCATTGGAGGTCAGTAATAAATCTTATTTCTTTCCATATATATATATAATGTTTCCAAAGGAAAAACTAAAACATATATTGTCCTAGCTTATCTGTCAAACATAATGTCCCTGCCTTTACTCTGAAGCCTGAGGGGCTGTATGTGAGGGGTCTTAATAAATAAACTTAATTTTACAACAATTATGAAAGTTATCCTGGATGTAATTAGTGTATAGGGTCCTTCTATAGTGGATAGTGCTGCCTTGGTAAAAGGCAAGTACACTATCCATTGCACTACCCAACCACTAAACTGAATATATAGGAGAAATCACCAATTACTGATTTAGATACTAATATTAACTTATGTTGTAGATGCTGGCCAGTATGAAGCAGCAGTTTGTAGAGCTACTGTCAGACATTGGCTTCGTCAAGGAGGGTATAAATCAGAGAGACGTGGAGCGGGCCGGACAGAGGGGCTCGGATGGGGTACTCAACATCACCGGTCCTGATGTCAGTTTTCTGTTCCATAGAGTAACAGACATTAAGTAACATTATATCATAAACAGTCAAACTTTGATATCTCAAATGTCTATAACTTATAGACCTTTTTTAATTCATTGGGTTTGGTTTGCCCTGGCCAAACTTTACGCTACTCATTCGAACTGACGCACTTTACTCAAATAATCAGATAGTTTGAAGTTTTCTCTTTCTCCCAGTGACTTTGGGATAACGAGGTTGGACTATACTGTACAATCATTTGACCTATCTTAAAACAAGTTTTATGACATAACTGACTCATTCAGTCATGTCATACGGCCATGTCATAAATATGATATAACATACCTATTATAACACTATTATGACGTCTTAAACAAGTGACGTCTTCGTGAAGTCTTAGGATTGTTTTCGGTAGTGAAAATCATACCATCAAAGTAGAAACTACCTGTTTTATAAAGAATTAATTTGAGAGTTTTAGTGTATTTTCTCATGAATATAAGTTATGTGATAAATAGAATCTCTATTCTGTATGAATCATAAAGTAAATGTATCTACTGTTTTCACCATAAATGATAAATAGTTTCAAAGGAGGACAACTGATAATGCCAAGATTTGAAATTTTTTTGTTAATAATACTGAAAAATTGAGAGAAGTTGGGAGATTAATCCTCAACAAGAAAATTCAGAAGATTCCAACAAAAAAATGAAAGGGTGATTGGTATGTGAATATAAGTAGCAATATAATTATACACTGTTGCAGCCTTTGTGGTATTTCTAAATGATGTGTTGTTTACTTAATTTCAAATTGAAGGCGAACATCAACTCGTCCAACTGGAAGGTTGTGGCAGCCATATTGGTGGGCGCACTCTACCCCAATGTTGTACAGGTCCTCACTCCCGAGGTCAAGTTTAGCCAGAGCAGCATGGGTAAGTTTACAGCAGTATTTAGTTTATGTTAATGAAAGAAATCTATTTATATAGATCTTGATATATGACCTGGAACAAGTGGAATAGAATTAAAGAACAGATTTCCTTCTCCAAACTGGTCCCTAATCCACTTCATACCAGCTGAGATATGTTTTTTTAGATATTTATAATGTTTTTTCTATACCTTCATTTTCATTCCAAACAAAGAAATTTTGACTGTACCATGATTTGTTATTATTTGATAATTGAATAAAGAGCTTTTTTCTGAACATATTGTGAATCATATACATGTATTTTAGGTGCTGTTCCAAAGCTTCCAAGAGCCGATGAATTACGATTTAAAACAAAAGGCGATGGTTATGTGAGTATGATATTCAGAATTATACAGTAACAGACAGAATCTTTTTTTTTAATATTTAAAACCGCATAATTAACTTTTTAGACAATTGAAAATCAAAACATGTTACGGTGAGTGCTATTCTATTATTTAATGTGTGGGGAAGGTGGGGGCACCTGTATTGATATCTTAAGATAAATGGGTTTTAAATCAGATCTGCATGTTATTTCAAACATTAATTCACTTTTAATAGTTGATGTGTGGTCGGATCTAGATCTCTGGAAAAGTACCTCCCGCTTCTCCAATATGGTTATTTGTGGAACAGCACAAAAATGATGCTGATGTTACGTCACTGACATATCTTTATGGGAAGGACAATGTTTGCTATCAACAAAGTCTGAAACAGGACTCTCAGCATTTCATAAACAGAAAAATAGATGAACGTTATTTCTGTAATATGTTTTGAAATCAAACTGTGTCAACCTAAACTGTAGTATAAATGATCAACAACAATAAAACCTTCTATTACAACTTTATCTTCAGATTCACATCCACCCATCATCAGTCAACTTCCAGGTCAACTACTACGAGAGTCCTTACCTTGTTTACCACGAGAAAGTAAAGACAAGTCGGGTAAGTGTATTACAGATACAAATCCGTTATTATCAGCAGTCGCCTGTAGTATATACAAACCACCATTGCGGAAATCCATGAAACTCTGCTCTTGTCGCTTTAGTCGAACAGCAAGGGCAGAGTCTCTTCACCAAGTGTTACACTCACTCTTCACCTTTAATAACTTTTTCTAGAATGCTGTTATATATTTGCTGTAATGATAGATTGGCCTTCGATCATTACACTGAACGAAAAATTACCCTTTCTCCACAGTAGAGGTGTACTGATAAGTTGATGTATTGATGAATTGTATTGTATCTTGTGTATTGATGCACCGTGGAATTTGCGAATAGTTCATGATACTTGAAAAAAGTTACGGCCAATAACTGCAGTTTACGAGTGGTTACCTGTTTTGGGTTGCAAAAATTTTTCAAACATTCTCAAAAAAAACTAAAAAAAAAAACTAAAATGTCACATAACAATTCAAGAATGCATGATTTATTTTACCACAACTTCATTAAGCCTGCATGGTGTACAAACCCTTTTGATTTGTTTTGTATCATGTGTTGTTTCTAATCAAGGAAAGCTATGATAACAGCCCCTGCTTGTATTAAAGTTCTTCAGTGTTGAGATTTCCTCAAATTACTTGAGATTCCTCAAAATGACTTGCAAAAACCTTCCTCAACTCAAAATTTCTCAATTTCCTCCTCAACTTTGATATTTTCCTTAAATGTTGGGATTTTCCTCAAGTTCACTTGTTCAGAGGTAAAATCTGTAGTTTTCCTCAAATAAATCGTGAGAATTTCCTCAAAACTCTGAGGGAGCTACATAGCAACCTCAAATATGCCTACTGAAGCAAAACTCCTAAATATTTTTAACATAAGATATGCTTTTAATAGATAAATGACATGTAATTAATAAGCATTTTTTACCTAGAGCTATTCTGGTTTAGGGTTTTAAATGTTATTTAGAAAATGTAAAAATTGGTTTGTACAAAAAAGGTGACAAGCATCACATCGGGCCCATGTATCGTGATACATATCGTACTGTCACAATCCTTACAACACCCACCTCTACTATACAGTCATATTTTCCCTGGTAGATGATGACAGTATAAGAGATTGTACTGTATATTAAGTCACCTACATGTCTAGTCTGAAGAGTTCTAACTCTCTGATCCGCAGTTGTCCCAATATTTAGCGTATCAGAGAGCCAGATCCCTTCGGACTACTGCATGTCTTGAGAAGTGAGTTGCTGTCTGTCCAGTGGAAATCTTTTCGGTGTTGTAATTACAAGGGATGAATTGGTCAAATCTTCCTAAAATGGTCAACAACTGGCCAGAAATTTCCATGGCTGTCTCTGTTTATAAGTCATTAAAATACTGGAGGAATAGTACTTCCTAGGTAAATCAGTTATCATCAAAAAAAACTTTGAAAATAGATAAAAAGTTGCAAATAAACCCCCCCCAAAAATACATGGAAATTGCATATCTCACTGTAATCACTTTTCAGCAATGTTGAAACTGATTTTGGAGCCTGTGTGTTGTAGATCTACATACGAGACTGTACTATGGTCAGTGTCTATCCCCTGTTGTTGTTCGGAGGGGGCAGTATCAATGTGGATCTGGAGAAGGGCAATTTTATATTGTCTGTGGACGACGGATGGATCCGCTTCATGGCTAACACACACCAGGTTAGTGGATAATTGTCATAAGGATCCTTAACTTACAGAAATTCTTAACAATCTTCATATGAAAGCATTTCAAAAGGAGAAAATCTTAAGGAAGTTTCTTTTACTGCAGTAAAGCTTTCCTATGAATGGTTTTTAAGTTAAGGAACGTACATGAAAGTGAGGCTTTGAAACTGATTGGATAACAGATAGTCCTATTTACAAATATACAGGAATCTCTGAATGTATTACCATAACAACTTGTACAGGAAACCAATTCATGTATCTCTTACCCTTCATTATATTTTTGAGAACCATTAGATAGATAATAGCTATAGGCTTCAGAAATATGTTGCTTACATAGATCTTTGAAAGGAAATTATACAGGCATATGACATCAATGCATCACTGTAAGAGAGTGAGATTGATAGAAATAACTTCAAGTCATTTTATGTACGTTTACCTTTCTAAATAAAATCAAACTTTCTGTCACAAATTTTATTTTTCAAAACAAACAAATATAAACATCAGTTTCGTGTTTCATTGAGAAAATGACATCTTCATTGAACACTGGGAAAACTCTAAAAATATTTTACTATCATAATCTTCATAACCCTTTTGTAAAAGATATAAAAATTATATCTTGACTGCTATATAATTTTCTTTCATCCATCAACCACCTTTAAAATGAAATGAGGGAATTTTCAATTGTTGGTTTACATTACTGAATGTTTCTGTTTTGACCAGGTGGCTGAACTAGTGAAGGAATTGAGGTTGGAGCTGGACCAACTATTGTCTGATAAGATACAAAACCCTCACATGGACTTACTGACCTGTCCGAAGGGCAGTAAGATTATAGACACCATTGTCCGTCTCATCACCACACAGTGACCACGAGCTGGACCAACTATTGTCAGACAAGATACAGAACCTCACATGGACTTACTGACCTGTCCGAAGGACAGTAAGATTATAGACACCATAGTCCAGCTTATCACCACACAATGACCATGAGCTGGACCAACTATTGTTCGACAAGATACAGAACCCTCACATGGACTTACTGACCTGTCCGAAAGGCAGTAAGATTATAGACACCATCGTCCGTCTTATCACCACACAGTGACCAAACAATCACTGAGATAGCTTTCCATCAGGAAATGTGTTCAATATTAACTGTTTAATAACCAAAATAGTGAAGTGTTTTACAGGGAAAAGATACTGTCAACAAAACCGAACTGTATACTATAAAGAATTCTGAAAAATGCTGCATTTAAGTGTAGCAAATATTCAATATTTGAAATGTTTTGAAACCAAACAGAGTGATTTTTGTTTAACATTGAAGGTGCTTTGACATAAAACATTGAAATGAATTTAGTACCGTAATGTACTAATTTGTCACAAAAAGGCTTTGATAGTCGTCTTTCTTACAATGATTTTTTGTATGTATACCATGATTGTCAAACTTGACCATTTAGTCTCAGTGATTCAAATAATGTATGTGTATTTAAGAGTAAAATTCAGTGGTATTTATTTATACATGTACATGTATTAATAAAAACAGGAATTCTTTTGCTACAGTTAGACTTTTGCTTGCCATAAGGAAGCAATGACAGAGCTTAACAACGATTAAGTTCTTTATTTATGCATGCAGAATGATATATTGTTTGACTCAGATATTTTAATGCTGTGCGTCACAGGTTAGAGGCTTGACTCAGATATTTTAATGCTGTGCGTCACAGGTTAGAGGCCTTCATTGGGCAGTAAGTGCCTGGTACTGGCCATTAGTTGGGTGATTTTCCCTGGGAACTCCACCACTACAACCTGGCATATCATTAAATCACCATAGCTGTTAATAGAATGTAAAACAAATACAAACCAAAGCCAGTGACCTACAGTCTCGAAAACCTGATATTAATGCATCATTTTCTATGGTGTGTTAATAGTATCCAACTACTCCAACAATGTAACAGGTTTTACAAGGTAATATAATTTTGACAGGCGCTGTGTAATGAGGTTACATTCAGCAAAATTGTATCCGATAACTCCTTATGTTATAGGATAGTCCGAAGGGTTCTGACTCTAGGATTCGCTGAAATATTGAGCTGCTAGCTGTCCCAATATTTCAGCGGATCATAGAGTCAGAACCATTTGGACTAGTTATAAAGTGAGTATCCATCGTAAAAAAAATCTTTCATGATTAAAAAAATACTTGTTGGGCAAAATGTCCTGACAGGCTGCACACAGAAGAAATGTACCTGTTGTTTTATTACATATACTTGTATTGATTATGATTGAAGTTACATTAAAAATGTCTGTAATTTTTATGATGATTATCATGTCATAATGCATTTTAGCTCAGGTGGCCGTAAGTGCCTTTGAACTAATATGTGATGGTAATTTTCCCTGTCTTTAACTTTTAAATGAATCTTTCATTATGATCATGAGACTAGAAACATGCTAATTTGCTAGGTGTAGCTTCCTTGACCTACATTTGTATGCTCAGGATCAGTAATCAGTTTATCAAATATATCACAAACTTTGATATCGAATTTGACCTAATAAGTGTACTGTGCACTTTCAAGAACAAAAAAGAGGTGCACATGCATTTGATAAATAAAATCATGTACACTGAAAATTATCTATGTAAAATCTGGGTGGGAAATAAAAGTAGGTATTTTTGTGTTCTCTTGATCAGAATATCTTTTGTTAGAAGACTTAAGATTATATTAGCAGATAAGTGAAGTAAAAACATGTTGTTTTTTTTTAAGTTTTAATCAGTGCACTCATCCTCTTTCCCTGAAAAAGTGGGGTGTACTTATAATTAATTGGTAAAGTACAGTAACCGTCCGATGTGTACTACAAAATGTAATACCATAATTAATTATCACAAGGAATATGTATCAGCATCGTCAGAAACCTACGGTACACAAGTAAAACTGGCAATAATGTGCAAAATTTTAATCTCGCTGCACTAGTTCTGATACATAAGATAAGCCCAACAAAAGTTAAACAACTCTGCAGTATTATTATCTACGTTATTAAGATAATCTGTACAGTTCATTGTTACATGTATATCGCGACTGTGTGCCAAGGGTAGTAACTCTGGTACGACACACTTGTACTACATTTGGCTGTGATTTTAATATTGTATAATAATTTTGAAATCAATACATAGTATTACATACAGTATTTCACATTTAAACATATGAGTCTGAAAACATGGGATTCTGATGATCATTTTGAGGTCAGAGTCAAATGTTTTTTGGAAAGGAATATTTTAATGATATGTACTTAAGTGCTGACTTTTAACTTAAACATGTAAAATATTCTCAAAATTAATTTTGAAAATTTGAAAGATGAAATGTGTTCAGTTGACAACAGGTGATATAGATTGTTATCACTTGCTTCAACATCACCAGCCTTATATCCTGAGTGCTAAATGTATAGTATAAGTGTTATATGTTTGAACTTTTATTTTATCTGAGATGAAATATGTTAGTGTGTATTAGATTGAAAGTAGTGTTTGCTGCATGATGGGAGTAGTGAGTACTTAAAATGATTAGAAATCTGTGATAATAAACAGTAAGCTGCTCTGACTAAGTCTCTGTGTTGTGTTTGTAGAGGAAAAGCCTTTTAAATCCCTACTAGTCAAAGTATGGAATAGATTTGAACCAAATTTGGTCAGAAACACCCTTTGGAGTAGGGAAACAGATTTTGTATAAATGCATGGTGCTTCTGGCCCCCCTGGGGCAGGGCCAGATAGGGAAATTGAGGAAAGACCTCTTAAATCCCTACTAGTCATAAAGTACTGAATGGATTTGAACCAAATTTGGTCAGAAACATCCTTAGGAGAAGGGAAACAGATTTTGTATAAATGGTGACTGACCCCCCCTAGGGCCAGAAGAGCTGGGGTGGGGCTCAATAGGGGAAATAGAGGAAAAGCCTACTAGTCATAATCAGGTACTGATTTAAGATTTGAACCAATTTTGGTCAAAAACCTTCTTTGAAGGAGGGGAACAGATTTTGTATAAATGGTGACTGACCCCCCTAGGGCCGGAAGAGCGGGGCCCAATAGGGGAAATAAAAGAAAAGCCTTTTAAATCGCTACTTGTCATAAAGTACTGAATATATATACTTTAACCAAATTTGATCAGAAATATCCTTTGGAGGAGGGGAACTGATTTTGTATAAATGATGATTCTAACCCCACTGGAGCCGGAGGGGCGGGGCCAAATAATGAATGAGAAAAAAGGACATAAATCCCTATATAAGTCATATTAAACTACAGAATAGATTTCAACCAAATTTAATCACAAAATCATTTGGAGGAGGGGAATAGATTTTATATAAATGGTGACTGACCAGGCTGGGCGAGACCTAATAGAAGAAATGCAGGAAAAGCACTTGTTTAACTTGGTTTTAACAATATACCATTGCTTGACATAAAGAGACTAACATAATCATGATATTATGATTGGTGCCTTGGTGAGTCCCGCCCTTGGGGAATCAATTTCTGAATCATAAATGTTTAACAGTTGAGATTCCCACCCCAAAACTATATATACAATTGCTGGGCATTAAGAGACGATCACAATCCTGATAAAGATTTGATCCCAGGATCTACCATGCCCTTGTATACAGACTTCCTAACCAAATACTACCCAGTATACAATAGCTGGGCATAAAGAGACAAATGCAATCATGATATTAGCTTTGATGTTGGAGTCTGCATGGTCAAAGCCCTTAGGGACCCATTTTCTCAGTTGAACTTGAAAACAGTTGAGAAACTCACCCATTAATCAAACTTTAATTTATACAGATATGCCTCAAGGATTGGTCTTTATAGGTCTATCCCAGTCCATGGGATATTAATATGTCTTTTTGGAAAATATTTTACCTTGATTATACCCATAGATACCAATATATCCAGGTGAGCGATACAGGCCCTCTTGGCCTCTTGTTTTAAACAATCACATAAATATCCATAAATGATGTCATTTCCATCGATTTCAGATACAAATTGTACAAAATATTGCATAGAAATAACACACAAAGAAAACAAAATGATATTTAACTGAAATAGTATATTTAGATTGAAACATCTTCAAATAAACATTGAATAGCTTACTTTTAGTTATGGATATTGGAAATGCACTTCTCTTAATGTCACATTAATCCTGTTAATATCATGTTTTTGTCTGACAAATGCAACATGATATAAAGAGGAATGAACTGTGTAGGGATCGATCTTCGAAGTGTAAATGAACCCACATATGAAATAATGAAGACTTTATGATACAAACCGATATGTTTAATAATTAACTAATTAATAGCCTTAATTCGGAAAAAAAAAATAAACAAATTATGATTAGTATATAACTCCTCTTGAATTTTAATATACTACATATATTTTTTTTCATATATCTAATCGTTATACATTTGTATTATCTTCATATCTAATACATGCACTAAGTTGAAAGAAATTATTCGTTATTTAATGTAATCCGCAAATCATAGCCCTTAGTTGGCTCTAAAATTAGTAAGCGTCCATGCTGTTCCTGTCCAAAAAACATCTTAGCTTGTACACTGTCAGAAAACGAAGTTGATATGAACTCCATACAAGCTATACAGGAATTTAAGAACCTTCTATCCAAGGTTCAGGACTCGTCTGCTATGGACTTCCTTGGATGGATCCGGAACAATATCGATGGTAGGGTATACTACAACTTTTTTTTAACATTACCATCAGAACACGTGTTCGGTATTTGGCAGGCCTAGTTTCAGTTTCACTTTGTCATTACGCACGTGAAATTGCCTTTTGATATAAATATTATATTGACTAAACGTAATCCATATAAATCAATATGTAATTGAAATGCTTTTTAATTGTCACATTAAGTATATCGATCGGTGATGACGTGGACACGAAATTAAGATAACCACTCGCTCATAGCACAATGACTCTGGCTATAGTTAAACTTTATGGTGCTACATACAAATGCAGTTATGGGACGGGTTTTAACGTTGTGTTGTTATGGTTACTGAATAATTTTAGTATTATTTCCCTATCCAGTTACATTCACACTATCAGGATCTGTTAAACTCTGGCTTTAAATTCTATGAGATGAAGACATACAAATGTTCTAGATCTGTTATAACAAGATCACTGCATTCCAGAACTGTTATACAGAGAAGCAATGTTAAACACTTAAAGCCCCAGTTTCTTTGTGAAGTTGAATTCAGTAACTTTTTCTTTGAATGCTGAACTTACCCTCATGCTTTGCAGATGTGTATGAGGAGGCGGAGCAGCGGACCAGACAGAACTCGGACATCATACTGGACACAATACGAGAGGAGATGAGGAAAATCTTACCTACCAATGCCATCTCTCCTTCGGAACACATCATCACACCTGTAGCTGGACCTGTTAGTATGATATAGTAATACAGATAACGTGGGTGCCCAACCACATTGGTTTTGTCCAGGTACTCCGGTTTTCTACCATAATAAGGCCCCACACGCTCTAATATCCGGTCTAACAAGATTCATATAAGTTTGATAACTTGTTCAATAATTGTTGTAAAATAAATAATTTTTGAGTGCTAGGTCAAGGTTTGTAAACGATTTGAAGGAATAGTCTCAATGACATACAGTAATAATACTATATAGCATGTACCATAAGCTGTTCTGTTACTCTGCTAATGAAATTGAATAGGTTATTGTTGTGTAATAGCCTAACAGGAAAGAGAATAGTGTGGATCTACATGTTCCTAGTTGGACACGAAATTGCCTCAAGCCTGAAGCTAGAAGGCGACCTGAGTCCTATGTACAATTAAAATCTACCACAGTTAAATAAAATGATGACAAATAATTTGGAAAATAGGAGGTAGGGATGAAATGCATTTGTGCTTGACGAACTTGTAGCATGCAAAAGATATTCATTGTAATAAACTTTGATACTTTTAGCTCTGCCAATTTAAGTGGCACACATCCATATTAGGTCACAGTTACTTAGGTTTTGACCTCTGACATTTGTCATTGGGAAAACATTTCTTGAATGTTATCCCTACACTACATGATGGAGGAACATTAAATTCAGTACATGTGAACTGAATGTAGCAAACGAAGCGAGTCACTGCAGCCTATTTGTTGATGGTAACATACAGGGTTGTATCTGTGTTCACTCTAGTCTGAAAAATATTTTAGCAAAAGTCACTTAAGACCACGTTTCTCTTTTAGCAAATTAGATTTTCCTTTAGCAACTTTTACTCAGTAGAGTCAAAATTCAAGTGTAGTTCTGATGCATTTAACATACAATTAATTGAATTGTATCAATTCTTATTATACATTTAAAGGGAGTCATGTTTATGAAAATGGTTTATTTAACACAAATTCCATTAGCAAAAGTAGCTAAAGGCATATATTTTCTTTTAGCAATAAGCATTTCATTTCGTTAATAACGAAAATGCTAATGGCTAGAGTGAGCACAGTGTATGATCCCTCAACTCTGAAAAGTTACGTGAACATTTTAGCTCCAGTACTAGTCAACTCTAGAAGTAGACCACAAATCCACTGTGTTATAGATCTGTGTTATTGATCCATTTAGTTTAACCCCTGTTTTACCATTGTTAGAACTCCGACTGCGACCCAACCACCACAGTCCATGTGGACGCATTCCTGTTCGATGATGATGTCATTGATAACCTGTGTGACGATGGGAAGATGAGTAGAAACTTTTGTCAACAGTGTGGCTCAAAGGAGATAAGTCCTCTAAGTATGTAGTATATCTTATAGTCCTTTAAGTATGTAGTATATCTTATAGTCCTTTAAGTATGTAGTATGTCTTATAGTCCTTTAAGTATGTAGTATATCTTATAGTCCTCTAAGTATGTAGTATATCTTATAGTCCTTTAAGTATGTAGTATATCTTATAGTCCTTTAAGTATGTAGTATATCTTATAGTCCTTTAAGTATGTAGTATATCTTATAGTCCTTTAAGTATGTAGTATATCTTATAGTCCTTTAAGTATGTAGTATGTCTTATTGTCCTTAAAGTATGTAGTATGTCTTATAGTCCTTAAAATATGTAGTATGTCTTATAGTCCTTAAAGTATGTACATGTACCTACAAAGTAAATGTCTAGACCCCAGAGTATTCGTCTTACAATTTTGAGTAACCATTTTTTGGAGGCAGGTATATAATGGGTATTTTGAGAAATGGGTACTGGTACATATATTTTTAAAAAACTGTTTTCAAATCAAATATATGTCTGTAACAATAAGCTACCTGGAAAGTGAATCAAGACCATACTTAGCAATATTCCAACTAGTGTTTTTTTTTTTAATATCTTAAAGGCCCAATGTGAATAACTTCAGGAGATTTTTCGGGGTTCTGAAAAAATATGAAAAAAAAAATGCAGTTGATAACCATGCAAAAATAAGCCTAAAACGAAGTAAACCTGAGCAGTAACTAACAAAAAATTCTTGACCAAAAAAATCCAAAGAATTGAAAATAAGTCATGTGGGGCCTACTTCAACCACAAGCCGCCGGCAGAAGAGAGTTCATAATAGACGCGTGTTTACAAATACCGAGTTTCAACTGCTGCCGTACCGGTAGCGGCGTAAGAATTCATCTCGAATATTGCTGATATCAGTTAATCTCAACTAAATCTATAAACATAATGAGCTATTAGGCTTGATTTTCGCTTCAAGTTTTGCCGAAAGTTACGTATATTTGGCCTTTAATATATCTTTCTTGCAATCAAAACAGATATTGCTCCATTGACTATGATTTTAAGTGTACAAACTAAGCCCCAGATACTCAGCAGCAATATTTCTCACTATTCCTTCGTTTTTCATAAACTGGGACAGTTTCCTTTCTGTCTGTTTTGCTGAGCTGGGACAGCTTTCTGTATGTTTTGCTGAGCTGGGACAGTTAACTTTCTGTCAGTTTTGCTGAGCTGGGACAGTTAACTTTCTGTCAGTTTTGCTGAGCTGGGACAGTTAACTTTCTGTCAGTTTTGCTGAGCTGGGACAGTTAACTTTCTGTCAGTTTTGCTGAGCTGGGACAGTTTTCTATCTGTCAGTTTTGCTGAGCTGGGACAGTTTCCTATCTGTCAGTTTTGTTGAGCTGGGACAGTTTCCTATCTGTCAGTTTTGCTAAGCTGGGACAGTTTCCTATCTGTCAGTTTTGCTGAGCTGGGACAGTTTCCTATCTGTCAGTTTTGCTGAGCTGGGACAGTTTCCTATCTGTCAGTTTTGCTGAGCTGGGACAGTTTCCTATCTGTCAGTTTTGCTGAACTGGGACAGTTAACATTCTGTCTGTTTTGCTGAAGTCTTCTTTTTATTTTACTTAAGTCTTTTCTTCTGTTTCTTCTTCAGCTTTTATAACTCACTCAGCATCAGTAAAGCAGATCAAATACATGTTCCGTCATCTGCTGCCTGATCTCCGAGGCAAATCTGTCCTGGACGTGGGATCTCGGACTGGTGCAGTGCTCTACGGGGTAAGATTGTGGACTGTTGAAAACAAATGCTGAATTAAGTATTCTCAAGTATCTTGGTATATTTTAGGGTGATGTGATTCCATAAAAGTAGTCTGAGTTAATAATAAAAATTCCAAACTGCAGTTGTTTAAATATATGTGCAGTGATTTCAACATCATCTCTTATTACTTCATATTAAAAATTAAATGCAAATTTTGTTTTAATAAGTCACATAATATTTCAGGCTGTTTAACTGTCAATACACTATACATTAATCTAGATCTAGAGTATTTGATACCATAACAACATTTCTCTGTAAAAACATGCAGTATTTGACAATAATAGTAACATTCTTTTTCAACCTAGGCCTATTTATTTAGTGATGCAAGTAAAATAGTTGGAGTGGAACTGGACAAAAGCTTTTGTGAACTACAGCAAAAAATGGTGGACAAATTTAAGATGGCTGACAGAATACAGGTATGTTGAATGCTTGCTTCTTCATTTAAGAATCTTTTCCAATTTTTCAGGCCTTATGAAGAAATATTTTACATGATAATCTGGATTCCTTGCTGAAAGAACAAGTGAACTTTAGGGAGACTTGTAAAATCTATACAAAAGAGTATCTTATAACTATTGTGAAAGGGGGGGGGGACAACCAGACCAGGATTCCAACCCAGGACTACAGCACAGGTGCTCTAACCAAAGGACCTAGTGATTAACCCTATTTTATTATGCTGTATATATGAATTTACCGGATACATCAGATGTGAATTTCTGTTGGATTTGTTACTTTAGCCTTCCTGATTTTTGCTTTTCCCAAGCAATCAGATATATACCCCTTCATAAACAGGTATTGTATGTAATATAGGCTACACAAAAATGTTGTTATCTCCCTTGTTTGCCATACCATGGCTACTTTGTGAATTGTGTTTAAAACAAATTTGCACCATGAAAATGTGATGTTATAAATGGGAATTAAGTCATCCGATTGTCACATCACCAATTCATCACTTAAACACTCCTGTAAGTCCATCTTGTATCCACCATTCATTTTGGACTACACTTAAATTACCAGAGTTATACTCACTCGGCCGGGGGTGGGGGGTCAGATCAGACAGACTTTACAGTAAATACAGTGTTTATATATATATAAAAAATAATAAAATTGAAATGTCCTTGCGGAAGAAAATATATGTAAAAAATAAAAAACGACAAGGACACATTACTTAGCACTTTTACTCCATCGATGGGAGCTCTTCAGACTGTTTATTTAAACATTTTTAATGACGTCATAATGATTATGACGTCATAAAAACTATGACACCACAAAACAAAGAAAAATAACTCTGAGAGTTAGACTATAACAACAATTTCCAAAAATACACAGATGAATAAAACTATTATACGCTATTCAGACTGGGTTTCAATAGACAAAGTAATTCAGATTCTTTTGTTTCTCTATTGATTGGATCAGAAGTGTCCATCTTATATAACGGAAAATTTTTTAATTCACCATTACTACAATTATGAATATGTTTACTAATATGTATATTTACGACAGAGCCTCCTCCCCTCTATTGTTGGGTTTATAAATCAGTATTCTGTTACCGTACCCAGTGTGCTGTCAGGTCTCATATTGTTCATCCATTTTCAATTTAATAAATATTCAAACTTTTCATAAGAAATATGATATTAAATAAGAAATCTTCAAATTGTTTATCATTTAATATTTAGTTCTGTTGTGCACTGTGCCAAATGTTAAAACTGTTTTATTTATGTATTTGTACTGACACAAGCTATTTATCAGAGTATGTTTGTATATCTATATATTGTTTCTGTTGGTACGTACCCAACTTGCTAATTAAGCTTCAGCTTAAAGCTACTTCTCTTTCCCTCTTTATAGATTGTACACCAGAATGTAATGAAGTATCTGCAGTTTCTTCAAACATGTAAGTACAGACTTAGATATTTATGATACCCACTCTCCCAACCACGTACTTGGTACAATACTTTCGCCAATGTATAATGTCTGCAGTAATACATTCTAAGAAATGCTATTCACAGACTGACTGTATTAAAAGCAATTTTATTTAGAAAAACTTTGCAAAGAAATGAGATTAAAAATGGCAGCTTGATTCAGAGACCATTTCTCTGAAGTAGGTGCAACTTGTAATTGAAATACTGGGAACATGTATGATTATTATGTATTTCAATATTTTTTTTTCAGTTGATGTTATAATCCTCAATAATGTTTTTGAATTCTTCATGGATGTGAAAGCTCAAAGAAAGTAAGTGGAAATGTCTTTTTATTGTTCTTGAAATGTTTATTTTGTAGAATTATGTTTTTAAGAAATTCAAAATGATACTGTCTTGTTGGAAACACAAAAATGTACTGTTAAATAGCGTTTCATCACTGTGTAAATGCATGCATATAATTATGTAAGTGAAATCAAAACAACGAAAAGTTTAGTTGAGGTAGAAGTTCCTGTAACAGAAAGATTTACTTTGTTTGAATTAAAATCTGAGATACCACAGACGGTTTTTATATTAATTTTACATGTATATGCTAAGAAGAGAAAAATGAGTTCAGTTGATTATATGATTCAAACAAATATGTTCCTTATTTACAATCAGTTGCAAAGAATCTTGGCTGTATAAGTTACAAAAAAACTGTAAGTTTTATAGACTAAAATTACATAAATTAGTCGATCTTACAATTAACTGAATTAGTCAGTGTAACTATTAACTGAAAAAGTCAGTGTAACTATTAACTGAATAAGTCAGTGTAACTATTAACTGAATAAGTCAGTGTAACTATTAACTGAATAAGTCAGTGTAACTATTAACTGAATAAGTCAGTGTAACTATTAACTGAATAAGTCAGTGTACCTATTAACTAAATAAGTCAGTGTAACTATTAACTGAATTAGAGTAAGTATATTGTATATAACAGAGTTTGGCAGTCACTGTATGAACACATGAAGAAACCAGGGATGATGCTGATCACCATCCCAAGTGTAAAGGAAAGTCTGGAGAATATGCAGGTATGTTTGTCAGTGTTCAATGGTTTATAAAGATGTCTGGTAATCCAAGATAATGTTTTTTTTCTCCCCATCTATATGTGCAGCTATGTCAATCGTTTTTTTGACTATCAATTTCTTAAATTATTGGATTGAAATTGATATCAAAAGCATGGTTACCAGTATGTTCATGTATTACATCTTTATTATATGTAATATGATCATATGTATCTTCACGACCTTTCAAAGGTCACAAATGGAGTTCAGAGTTCAAATGTCCTTAACTTACAGTACTGTTGATACCTGTCATGAACTATTCCTTCTGATGTATCATTTTGGAGACATATTGTATTGGTACTGGTTCATCTTGTTCTTCTAGTATTGCATTGTCTGGGCCGTAAGTTTCTTAACTCTTCAAGATATATTGATGAAACTTGCAGATAATAACTGCATCACCCATTGACAATATGCAGTGCACTGTCATTAATAGGTCATTGTGTCTGACCAAAAGGTCAAAAGGTGAACAAGTCTTATCATTTCAATCATCCAAAGGCATATGCGAAGGTGGTGCCAACGGCCTCTCACTGCGTCTAATCAGGCCCCTACATAGTAATCAGGTTGTCTGACAGTTCATCTGTCAAGGTCATTGCATTAAAAACCACCAGGATGAAACTTTCATCTTTTAACTGTATAACATTTTGTATATATATGAAGCAAAAATAGAATCAAGCAATGTGTCACCTGATCAAACTTCAAGGTCACTGGATCAGATGTCAAGGTCAAATTTTTCATCTCTTCAAAATTGTGTGACATGGTAAGAAATTACTATTATGAAGCGAACTTAGTCAGAATCAAACAAGATGTCAACTGACAAAACCTCAAGATTACTGGATCAAAGGTGAAGGTCAGATTTTACATTTCTTAATATCAAAGGTCAAGGTCATCAGATAAAAAGTCATTGTCAAAATTTACATTTCCTTACGGCCAAACTTTTCATGACATTATGAGACCAAGTTGGTCAGAATCAAACCAGGTGTCAACTGACCAAACCTCAAGGTCATCAGATCAAATGTCAAGGTCTTCAGTGTTTTAGCTTTCCACGCATCATTTGCAACTATAAGATCAGTTTTGAGGATTTCTACAATGGTCCCCATAACAGAACTTGTCAAGCAGAAGGCAGTTCCTCTGAAAGTAAGGTCAAATAAGTGCAATGTTTACCGGGGGAATTTTGTCGTAACTTTTCTACTACATACGTTAATGGTGAGACTCAAAAATATCTAGTTAATATTGCATGTATCATGATCCACTGTAAGCAGTATTGAGCATATTGTGCTACCCCATCAATGATCAATGAAATTATATCTCTCCATCAACAGACAAACATCAAACTGTCGACATGGCTGAAGGAGGTTGACGTGTGCAAAGTGTGCAAACAAGCCAACATTCTCATGTACGGACAGGAAGATCCGGATGACAAAGACCTTGCGTCTATACACCTGTACGAGGTTATACCCAGGAAGTGAGATCATCCACTGTGAACATAATTATTTATTGTGTAGTAATTATCAAACGAAATGTTGATTGTGACAGCATTATTTCAAGGAAACCTCTAAACACTTAACCAAAAAATTATTATCAATGACCATTACGCCTTTTCATATCCAGCTTTGTGGGGTTTTTTCCTATCCTAACAATCCCTGTTTGATGATGAGAAGCTTAAACCCAATAATTCAGACAGCCTTTTTCCTTTTCATGTTTTACTAGCAAAGAGACCCATCTGATCTTGTTCTGCAATGAAACCCCAACATAAGAATTTTAGACAAGAGCATATAAAACCAGTGTTAGCCCTTGGTCTAAACTAAAACAGTGTTAGCCCTGGGTCTAAACTTGTTTCAGGGGTACATAAGGTATTCAGATTTTGTGTAGCTCATCTGTTATGCAGCACCGATATGCAGTGGCTCCTTTAATTTATTGATAGGAGAAAATTCAGAAGAATGCGAGTTGAATAAAGATGTTACCCATTATAAACCATTTATGTTGTTATTAATCGTAGAGAAATCTGTTTAAACATTTATTGTATAGGTACTCTTAAATGTCATTGTCAGTGCAGAGTTGAACTATCCATCATTATTCCCTCTTCCAATATATAGGAATCTATGTTCATGCTTCAACACAACTTTAAACTTCACAGATTGATTGAAGAACTTGCTGGTCTTAGTTTTCTGGTCAGAATATAGGTCAAAGGTCAAAGGCCTGTAGAATGTTGTAGAATATACAGTTAAATCCAAAAGTGTCAGTAAAACACATTTCCTTATAATTTCCCGTTCCTGTTAATGTCTGCAGACAAATGAGATGCAATATTAAAAGGATTCTACTGTCCAAAAACTGTAATCAAGGCATTAATTAGAAACTGATTTTTATTTATTTATTTTTGGCAAAGCTATAGCTTTAATCATTTATTTCAAAAACTTTACTGGTGGGACCTTTTTGCACATACTAAAGACAAAATAAACCGAAAAAATATCAGCAATGTCAAACTTCAGACAAGACTGGGATTTGATCCCTTGACTACGTCAGAATGTTCTAATCTAATCTAAGTAATTACCCAGTCAACAATCAGAATTAAGGGGAGGTAATACTGTGTGTACAAACACAATCACAGTACACTGGGAAAATAAAGATAAATGCAAGGTCAATTGAAACTTCAATAAAATTTTATTATATCAACACCACAAATAGAAAACAATATTACGCTATGTATACTTGTGCATCCATGTAAAGTGAATATATACAAGATGATTATCAATCAAAAACACTATATCACAGAAGGAAGTTTGTACAAAATATCAATTTTTTTTTTAAAGGAGAACGAAGTACTTTATAATATAAAATGAAAGCTTTTCTTTGTCAAATGTACAGCAATATTACAAAAAATAACAATTCACGAAAGCGTAAAAGACAAAAATAGCAGACAAGTTGATGTCAACCCAAAATAAAATTCATGCTTTTTCAAATTCATTGTTTTGAAAACTTACTGAAAGCCCCTGTGAGAAATATTTTCAAACCAAAGGAGGAAAATATGTTTCGGTAAAAACTCTGCATGCAACATATACAAATAGGAAAAAAAAAACTAAAGATTTTGCAAAATGTACAAGAAAATATGCATTTGATGTATAATGTGAAAATAATTGCAAAAGAATTTGCAACTGTATATAAAGACTTTAAATTTTTTTTAACTTGAATGTTAAATCAAATATTGGTGCAAAGGAAAATAATGCAATAAAACAACCATGTGACTACGAGATTTACAAAAATAGATGAATCTGAATTTTCAGAAGTTGACATGGGAATGGCAAGTTGACCATTGTGAAGATATAACACTAATACTGATATAGTGACTATATGAATGCCTTTGATGAATTAAAACTCTCATATTGACTTTTTAAACCTGACAGGTCAAAGTAATGTACTATTCAATCCCTTGGAAAGTTAATACTGCATGCCACATCTGGACAAAATTCATATTCTAATTGCTTTTAAGTATCACATTGCATTCATCGGGTGAAATTGATCATATTGTGTTTAACAAGAACATTAAAACAAGCACTTAAACAAAATGTATAGGTTTAGTTCTTATTCAGTTGTCATTTGCTCTTCGGAACATCAGTGAGCTTTGATACTTGGAGGTTTCGTGGTGGAAGGCTGGCTGAAGTAGCGCCTCCCTACTTGGTATTCTGCACTTCCCCTCAACACGATTCCGGTCTTCGACATTGTAGTGCATCTGTTCACGCTTTTCTAAAAACAGGTTCTCGTCATGTTCCACATGGGGAATTCCTCCGAGCTCTGCATTCTGGAAAACAGATAAATAGTTAAGTTATAAAAAGGTTAAAAAAATCTATCAGGTCTATGAAATCTGTATGAGGAAGTCCTTTGACAAAACCTAAAAAAGTGTTGGTGCTACAAAAAGTAACATTATGAAGTTTGTTAGAGATGAAATTAGACATCATGAATTTATAAACAGGGCCAAAGCAAAAACATGAAATATTGTTTCACCTCAAAAATTTTTTTTTATCATTCCTACAATTTACAAAACCTACAATTCCTGTAGTTCACATATCACTAAAATATAAGGGGGGATAACCACTTATTTTCATGAATCATCTGCTTTTATAAAAAAAATTGTTCACAATCTTAAACATAAACTAGGAAATGCTAAAGATACTCGAATACCTCTGCTGCTGCTGCTTAATTAGGACATGGATGGACATGAGATACATCGGCAACACTATAATATTATGCTCACCCACATATTTGTGGGACAAGCACCTGTGCCCCAACCCCTATTTTATGGTGGGTGCATGAAAAAGTGAGAATTTTCACATGATCAATTTATAAGTCTTTCATGCTTGTATTCGATTCTTTGACTTAACAATATTTATTTTAAAAAAAAGACATGCTTGATGGTAAAATTTAATAACAATGTAGATATTCAATGCAGTAATTGTAGCATGCAGTGATTAGCACAATAGTACATGTATATATAATGTGTATGTGATTAACCTAGAGGGATACTGGGGCCCACCATTGATGATCTTCATTTCTTCTTCAAAAGTTAAATGGATCTTTTCATTTCATTTCTCTTCTTTTTCTCTTACTTGTTGTTAATTTCATGACATTTGGTAATTCCTCTTTAAGAAGTATAATCAAATCATTTGTAATTAAGTCTTCAACTGTCAAAATCAAATATGGTTGCCTGGTTGACAGCAATTTTGTTTTTCTTACCAGTAACAAAATCAAAAGGGAACAAGTTATGGACCAAGGAGAACTTATACATATGAAATTGGGAAAGATCCACCTCATGTCTGAAGAAAAAGCTGTAACATTAAACTTTCATTGTCAAAATAAAAGATGGCTGCCTGCGAGACATAATGTTTTTCAGATCAGTCAGAAAATGGGACATTGCACGACTAGGGAGCAAAGGGAACATTCTTTTAAAACTGGATATAAGAATAATGATTCATTCAGTGCTTTTAACAATTCAACTTTTTCTCTATGGACCAAAGGGAACCTTCATGTGAAATCTGAAAATGCTCCAACCACTTCTTCTCAAGAATTAGCCATAACAAACAATATTAAAATATAAAGATGAGAAACTACACAACTAAGGACCAGGGCAACCTACAAATGAAATTTGAGAATGATCGACCGATTACAAGAGTTGTTTCAGGACTGAAGGACAACGGAGGTTGATTAAGGACGATTTGAATAGCTCACCATAAAAATAACAACTATGTGATCATTTTATTGCACAGTGTTATGCCATCCAAGAAAACAGCTCAAAAATTAAATGAAATCTATACCAACATGCATTACAGAGTGTGTGCAGAGCTTCAATATTCATAGTTCTGCTTGAGGCACAATGGCTCGGAGATTGAGTTAATCTGAACTAACATACTGGGTAAATTTTAGGTACAGTGTATTCATGAGTTCTTACTGTGATATGTGTACATCATGCAAAACGTGTATCTACAGTGTATAAAGTATGAAAAATAATAATAATTTGGTCATGCAGCATATTCTCACAGTAAGGTGGTAAATCTGTAAATGTCTTTTTTTTCTAAAAACTTTGGACTCGTGAATAATGTAGAACAGAATTGTAAGTTTATCAAAAGCTGTAACAGGTACTGGATAAAACAAGAAGAAAAGGTGATTTACATGATTGTGCTGCCAACATTACATCTATAGTTTCTGCAGACACGTACATTCCATGTAATTTCATGTCCAGCATTTATTTTTTTCTTCATAATTCCTTTATATGTTTCCCTCAATATTTTGCAAAAGTACACCTTTGTATATATATGCCAACACTTTTCTAAAGTGATGATGACACTTATATACATATATATAATACAACAAGTTTCACTTCAACAAGAGTTGACCTGAAACAGCGTGAATTATAAATAGTCAACATCATACTTCAGTATTGATGATGGTGACAGATTCCTACACTGCACAAAAAAAAACTTTTAAGTAAAACTAAACCAGTTCAGTTTGCCTCTGAAATATGAAAATATGGTTTGACACATTGATAACACACCCATATAAATTCTTTCACCTTACAAAGACAACAGCTAGGCTATTAACAGTGGTGATCCAGCACTGCTAAAAAATCCTTAACTTCCCAAAAACTCATACATCAAGCCTCAAAACATTTGCAAAGCTGTTTTTCGACCCTTGCAATATGAAAATGATCAAATTATGTTTCAGAACATTGTTTTTGTTAATTAACACTTCATATAAATATACTTCAAAATCGTAATGGCCAGGGACAACAGCAGATATTGACAGTGGTATATAGTGCAAACACAATTCACAAGGAAAAATTTCCTGAAAACAATAGTCTCAAACTTTGACCAAGTCCAATTAACCAGTTAAGACCATTTTAAATAACACAAATTGCTTACACTCCAAGTAATGCCACAACCTTATAATAACATCATACTAAGCGTGATGATCCTACACTGTCTGGAAAAGATTTCCCACAAAACTTCAAACCTCTCTGAAGTCGGTGGAACGCTGACACTGTATAGTGAAGCAAAACTTGACATATTAATTTTGACATAAAAAATGTAGCGGCTTTTGTGGAACAAAATCCAATTGTTGCTTATAAAGAGGCATAAAAGCATATGGTACATTTTGGTATGATCATGAAGCATTTGATATGATTGTTAATTCAGCTAGTCTAAAATGGCATAAATTGTTATACATGTAATGACCATATATAGAGCATGTCCATGCTTAACTTACATCCTAGGACACACTCCACAGCATCCTCATAATGGCTAGAAATGGTAACATGTATTAGAGTTGTGCTCAAGAATTTTATGATTGTTCCGTATGTACATGTCCATAGGAAGAAAAAAAGTTATATGTTGATGGGTTAATGGAGATACAAATATTAAATATGAGCTGGGTTTAGAGTATATATTATTGTGGGAACTCAAAATAATATGCCTTCTAATACACATGATTGTAAACAATAATTAAGCCTTCTCCATTTATGAATAAATTTCTATAATAAAACACATGTAAACTACATCATAATTTTCCTTTTTCTGAAAATAATTAATTCAACTAGAAATCTGATTCAAAACAAAATGCAACAAATTTAGAAATCTACACTACCTCAAAGACATCTTCCAATAAGTACAGCACAATTTGTGTTTGAACTTTTTTTGGCAATTAATATGGATTCTATAGTAAACCGATTGGCAGTAACAAGTTGCAGTCAGTATCTTATATTGATCAGTCCATTTTACAGTACTTGAAACACTATATATATATTCTTAACTATCTTAACTATGGAAGGGAGAAAAGAAATATATGGCAGTGTGTATATATGTATTCTTCATTTAAATGACACCCATGTAACGGTATATTTAAGATATATATACATTTACCTTAACAATAAGCTCCCTGTTCTTCATGTCAGTCTTCCATTCCTGCACATAAAGACGAGGCACCACTGAATGCATACGAGAATACTCTGGTATCCTGTCAACAGATCAAAATGATGGTGTAACATTAGAGGAAAAATGCAAACGACCAGGCAAGGGTGCAGACACAACAGGACCTCAAAACTGTAGGATTCTCTGGACTAATCAAGCTTTTGGTCACAAATAACCAATATGCCCATTACTACAATACGCCATTCCCAGGATACAATGAGTTGAAAAGTGTTTTGGTCGAAAGAGGGATCACAACTTCAAATAAAGCAAAAGGGGCTTTGGTAAAATTAGCTGAGGTCACTGATGAACTGCATTTGTCTTGTTTTGTGAGAGATGAATGCAATCCACAGTGCTCGTAATTGTGGTTTCTCTTTGCTGTTGGAAACGATCTGAACATTGTATACATTATGCCAGGTTGTCGCTTTTACATTTGTCAGTTACACATCTAGCTACAACACAACATGGCTTAGTTTTGGAGTCTGTACCTTTGTCTCATTCCATTTTAACCTAAGGCGATTAAAAAAATCAACGATTGAATCTAGCTGTCATTCGGACGCAAATGCCACCATCGCGAAGTGTCCAAAATATTTTACAGCCACATGATCAAATAGCCGATTTCTAACTCCACTTCAAAAGAGTTCTTGTATCTCGGAAAAGGCGTATTGATTGCAAATTTCAAGAACTGACAGCTATGATAATACATGTATCTAGATAACTTTCCTTTAAATCTGAAGGATTCAGAATTCTAGCTCCTCTCATGTGGTCTTAAGGGCTGGTGAGCTATGCCATACTGCAGCATAAATCATCTTGTGTCTGATGTCTATGTGTCAACTTTCCCTATAAATCCCTTCTCCTAATCACGGACTTAGATCGCAATCTAAGTCCGTGTCCTAATGAACCATTTAATTATTTAAACAGTAGTTCTGACCCCCCTGGAACTGAGGGGCATGCATGGCCCAATACTGGCAATATAAATGTAGGCCGAAGTTTCAGTGAATTATTTAAAATCCTTGTTCAAAATAAATGACAGGATAGATCTATTATCCAATATATTTCATGATTGCTTAGATACAAGTGTACGAATTATAGACGCCTCGGCACCTGGTGCAGTCGGCACTTGGTCACCTCGGCACTTATATTTTCGGCACTTGGTCACCTCGGCACTTATATTTTCGGCACCTGGTCATCTCGGCACTTATATTTTCGGTATTTGGTCGCCTCGGCACTTATATTTCAGACACTCGCCGAGTCCATGTATCCACAACGATAATGCCTGAACTCCTAGTGCCAACATTTCCGCGAAATTTAAAATTCGTATAAAGGGGAACAACTCGTATAACCTGTTGCGTTTTCCCCGAATCATTTAAAGAATAACCTTATGAGTTATGTGTTGTTTTTCTCGACTATAACGTTACACTAACCCAATTTGATCATACTCATGATTTTTGATTTTCTTATGATGAGATGAAGTCAGTCGAATATCAATTACCATATTTATTTATGTCATGTAACAGGTACATTTAAATTGTACCTAACGTAACACTACCACAACTGGTACAATATTGACAGAGTTTCAGTGATGAATGTACTAATGAATGTACCTATTGCAACAAAATATTCTGCCTTTTTAAACACCATACCAAAGACCTGGGGTAGCGTACCAATTGTGTTAGCGTCACGTTAATGATAAAATGTTGTATTGTTCTCGATAATAATAACACAACAAAAAAATGATTTATTTGAATATATTTTAATGAAGTGCAAATCAACAATGTTCAACAATATCACGGCATAACAAATCAAAGAGTCTATAAAAAGTAAATATGTTCCAAGAGAGTAATTGTATAACACACACTAGATCATCTAGGCCCACACTAGGTCTACAAGAGGAACAAACACTCCCTCAGTAGTCGGCTTGTGGACAGTTCCTGGTTCCTGTACGCTTCCCAAAGGCGGAACAGCTTCCCCTGGACCTGTGTCACCCGCTGTCGCTGGTAGCGTCGCAGCTTTCCCTCCGAGATCATCCGGATCTGAAGAGGGATGGCGTCGGCCTCCTTGTACAGTTCCTGCAGAAGGAGGTAGAAGGGGACTGTACCACGTGTGCTGCACCTCGAGTTCAATCTGTTATGCCATCCCTCTACGTCGTTGTTGGTCCGGATGGCCTGACCATAGACGCTCCATTCATCCATGGTGAAGACCCTAAATAAAAATAATATTTGTTATATATAAAGTATGTACATGTATTAATAAAATATAAGTTTGTTTTATAATTTTTTTAATTGTCTCGTGTTGTTAATACATATGTTTCATAGGTAATTTACTGTCGTTTATGAGTTAATAATAAAAAATTTCAGCATTCAAACTATAAGGTTGTTTTATAAATGTTTGAAAAAATCTTTTAATTGTCTGGTCTCATCAATACATATATTTAACCAGCTGTCGTTTATTAGTTACTTATCATTATGTACCTGCTTCTGATCCACGTGTTGTAGACGTAGTCCATGAAAGCCTGAAGTTCCGGGGAACGCGCCTGTTCGTCTAGCTTGTCAAAAGCGGATCTGATTTGCTGGGGAGGCAGAAAGTTGAGGGCCATCACCTGTCTGAGGAATGTGTAGACACTGTTCTTCTCGTTGTAGGCTTTCTGAAATTGTAACAAAAAACATTATTTACTCGTGTTACTTCAATGATATATCTTAGACATTATTATGTTTTTCGTATTGTCGTTTATACATCAAATATATTACAAATAGTACTTCAACTTTTATAGTTTATGTTACATTTTCAGGGTCAATAAAACCTATACTATTATAACTTGAACAACAAGTAGCTTGTTAATGCTCATTCCTTCAACTATTGATATTGCTTTGCCATGTATAAGTTAACTTACAATACTATTTAGTTACAATGATTACCTGCATTCCAAGCTCCTGGACTTTCCTGAAGAGGGCTTGAGACCAGTGGAACGCGCAGCCCTGGATTCTGGTGTCCTCTCCAAATCGTTCCCGGATGGCCTGCCATACTGCTGCCTCAAAGTCCACAACGAACATGTCCAGGTAGATGTCCTCTGGCAGAAGTCTGTGAATGGTTCGGAGCACCTATACAAAATAAAAAAGGAAATATTATTGCAGTGTTCATATTCGTAAAGCAATGTTATTTTTTCAGAATAAACCAGTCTTCTTGATATTGCAGAATTGTTTTTTTTAATGATAAAGCATTAATTCTCATTAAGAAATGATTCGTGGCATTGATTTTGGTTTCAACATCTGGTTTTTAACATCTCTGATATTAGGCGTGGAACACATTTACTTACGGCATAGTAATCGGCTTGGCGCTTTCCAGACATGATGCAGAACACCAGAGGGATCTGCTTCATGCTGGATCCGCTACGTACAAAGGCATGTACACTAAACAGCTGCGTGAACGGCTTGTTCACAACACGGAAAGTCGCATCCATAAAATATATGATTTACACGGTAGTGAAATCGAATTTGAGAGTTTTGGTGTATTTTCTCGTAAACATTAGGCCTATGTGCTAATTAGAATCTTACACTCATGTCATTGGTGAAACTCTTAATATTACAAAGCAATTGAAAAACGCAATTTTGTTTGTTCACAATACCTCGGCCGTGATCTGAATCGTGTGATGGATCCCGGGTTGTGGTTGGTGGACATGGTCCTTCTTTCCCTCACGGTAAGCCTCGCCGTTCTGGAGCACAGTGGCTGGGCAGCTGATTGTCTTGTTCCTGATGCTGCAGCGCCAAGATGCATGATCACCATTCTGTTTCTGTAACAGGGAATATTGAGTTAAGAATTTCAATACAACTAAGACACTCGTATACATACAATAAGATATGTCCATCTTCATTTTTATATTGTACTAAATGTTAATTACAGTTTAGATTTTCATCCTTTACTTATATTCATGTCAAGTAATTATGCATGATATGTCCATTTTAATTTTTATAATATTATTGTACTAAATGATAATTACAGTTTAGATTTTCATCCTTTACTTATATTCATGTCAAGTAATTATGCATGATATGTCCATTTTAATTTTTATAGTATTATTGTACTAAATGATAATTACAGTTTAGATTTTCATTCTTTACTTATATATATATATACCTTCAGGGTGTAAGAAAAACCACGGTTATCGACCAGCTTCCGTTTCCCTCTACACGTTCCCAGGTCCACCTCGTGGTACGTGATGACGCCGTCGTCTACTGGTATCTCCATGGGTGCTTCTTCATCCAATAGAGACTCCTCCTGTGCTGGCTGTGGTTCCTGGAAGGACTCGTCGACAGTGAAAGATGTCTCCGGCTCTGGAACTGGTGTCGGAACGCTGCAGTCGCAGCATGTCCAGTCCAAGTCCAAGGAACCCCGGACCATAGACCTGTAGTCGTCTCGTGAGATGCCTTAAAATGGAAAGAAAAAGAATACATGAGTATCATCAAATACATATCTTGGGGTTAAAAATTTAGATTAAACGGGACACTAAATATATGTCGTAACACAAATATACGGGATACGTATAAATTCGATATTGAATAAAGTTACAACGAATATCATCAAGTACATATCTCGGGACACTAAATATATGTCGTAACACAAATATACGGGATACGTATAAATTCGATATTGAATAAAGTTACAACGAATATCATCAAATACATATCTTGGGGTTAAAAATTTTGATTAAACGGGACACTAAATATATGTCGTAACACAAATATACGGGATACGTATAAATTCGATATTGAATAAAGTTACAACGAATATCATCAAATACATATCTTGGGGTTAAAAATTTAGATTAAACGGGACACTAAATATATGTCGTAACACAAATATACGGGATACGTATAAATTCGATATTGAATAAAGTTACAACGAATATCATCAAATACATATCTTGGGGTTAAAATATAAGTCATATATTGTATAATTTCGACATTGAATAAAGTTACAACGAATATCATCAAATATATATCTTGGGGTTAAAAATTTAGATTAAACGGGATATGTTTAATTTCTGTTACTGTCAACGGCACGTGGTCAGAACCTACAACTATTATCGGCACGTGGTCAGAACCTACAACTAACTATTATCGGCACGTGGTCAGAACCTACAACTAACTATTATCGGCACGTGGTCAGTACCTACAACTAACTATTATCGGCACGTGGTCAGTACCTACAACTAACTATTATCGGCACGTGGTCAGTACCTACAACTAACTATTATCGGCACGTGGTCAGTACCTACAACTGTTATCGGCACGAGGTCAGTACGAAAACCAAACAACTACCAACTTATTCCGTTAATGACAGTGACTTAATCTAGCTTATATATATTAAAAATTGTAATGAAATTATGACAAATAATCTACATACTGGAACTTGTACTGATGATATTTTGAGATAAAAATTAAATTTTTAAATGATGTTCATATTCATTAATTATTAAAACAAATAACGACCACACTACTACAATATATATCGTTCCAGTACACGTTTCATGTAATTAGAATTAATTATGGTACTTACCAGAGTTGCATATTCGATGCTGCCAACGGGAACAGTTATCGCACTGCAGTGCCTCCTGACGCGGTCTGACAATACGATCACAAGAAACACATGTTGCTGAGGAATCGGACATAGCTGGAGAAAGTGTAATGTTTCATTTACAAGCCCCTTATTTATATCTTGCGATATTTTTCCTTTTTTTCAATCTCATCATTGATTGGTTAAAGTAATTCTCTTTGAATATATACGTACCGATATTGTAGAAACAGTCAATTGATGCGTTGTTTTTTTATTACTGTCAAATTCAACAATACAGTACGTCAATAGTTAACAAACTTCAAAAGAAATATGTTTATGAAATTAACGATTTAGCTTCATCTTGTATGAGCATGGCTTCGTTGTTTTGTTTATAATCACAACTATATACCTACATGTATGTATGACGGCAAGCTACCGCATGTATTTTAATGTAAAAACAACCATCTTCTGTAATTAACGCTCGAGTGTACGTTACACACACAATTCTCGGAAGTGTGAAACACTTCTGTGTTTCAGTATTTAACCGCAACTAAAACATGCACCTGTAACAACGTAACTGAAAGAATTGCTACATCCTACATCATTAAAAACACAACGCAACAAAGCAAAGCCATGTCACAAATAAAGAATATGAACCATGTTAAAACCAATATGAAATAAAAAATAACAAAAACATTTTATTAAAAAACACATGTTACAAATATATATTTATTAAAAAAAACGACAAGTACCGAGATGTGAAAAAAAACACCGCAAAGTACCGAGATGTCTAACGAAAAATGCCGAGGTGACTCGAAAAAAATGCCGAGGTGTCTCAAATCGTAAGTGCCGAACTCACCAAGTGCCGAGGTAACCTGACTCCAAGTGTACCGACTGTGGTGGTCGATAAATGCTGCCTTGACCTCTTGTTAAGTTAAAAGTGTGTAGGGGGGGGGGGGGGGGGGCTATCTTCTTTGTGTATAGAATGAGATGTAGAAATACGAATGTGTTTTTTGGTAAACAGTGGAATTCTAGACTTTAATTAGTAACTTTATATTAATTATGAAATAAATACTAGCTATATCTTTATTTCGTAGATCTAATTAATATAAGGTTACTTATTTAAGTCTAGAACTTCACTGTTTACCAAAAAACACATTCGTATTCATACATCTCATTATATACACAAAAAGTCAATATCAGACGACGATAAGCCTACATCAAGATGACAGCGATCAGCTGATGATAGGAAACTTGACAGCAAGGCTTCCTCTGTAACCCTTGACAACCAGATTGTACGTCTTGAACCGAGTTTATCTATCCGTTTATACTGGTTAAACAACAATTCAGTTCCTTATTTTCCATATGTTATTTGAGAGAGATTAATTATTTCTATGTAAATACCTTGGGCGACTGTACTTGTACAGACTTTCAGCAAATTTCTGATTGATATTTCGGCGCCCGTGTTCTGCTGCCATTTTCCCGTTCTTTTTTCGAAAGGGCTATATCTCATCCACCACAGACATCATCCACTACAGGGCAGTAGGCGGGACAAAATGGCGGCACGAGAGGCGGAGTTTAGGGCGGAGTTAGGCCATATTGAATGAGCTCGTGAATGTTGAACTGGCGATAAGGATATTATCAATTTCTTATAGATGTAGGCCTTCATACACTGATTAAAGAGAAAAAGTCGAAATTAACGATGAAGTTACGATCTATAGATCAACGTCAAGTAGTGAAGCATTGTTGTGTACTTACACGGACTTAGTCCGTGGTTCTTATTAGTTTGTTCAGATGTGCCGGAGACGTATAAAGTGGCTAATTATTTTTTTTATCATACCAATTTAGACACTTTAGCCCTTTTTCCTATTGTGAAGAACTGTAAAAATTAAATATATCCGATCTTTATTTCCCAGCTAACGTACACTTGTCTAGTACACCAAAACTGCATTTCGTAGCTATCTAATTATATATAAATCCGTGATAATGTTTTGTAACTGATTTAATGGGGTCCATTTAGTCCTCTCGGCCACACAAATGAAATAGGATATATGGGCCATTAACCTTAGACTGACTGACCGCTGTATAGAAATAGGAATTTCTTTACGTCTTAGGCAGGAGGAGGGGTGGGCGGCAAATTTACTACTTGTCAGCACAACAACCCTCTTTCGTGCGAGACCCAGCTGGTCAATGTCATAGCCCAGTTATCGATAGTATACATATGTATACGTGTTAATGAGAATCACATAAAAGAAGTGCGCGCCTCTTAATTTTGGGGGTTTTGAGAAAAGGAATTTCACAGAAACAGCTGTTCTTTATTACCTAAAATCTAGTAAATAAATGATAGTACAATCCATATAATTTGAGTATTTGTGTCATTTTGGGGGATAATCCTATAACTTAAAACATATGTTGCTTCACTCTCACCACATATACGTCCATGCTCTCGCAATCGGTGTAAGCAACATGTATTGTAACTGTGTATAGTTAATAATTTACGCATAAACATTTGTTAAAGTTTTTAGTGTGTATATCTGTAACATAACTACATTTAAGAACCATTTGCTAATCTATATATATGTTGGGGCATGGGCGATTGTAACAGTACATGCTCTAATAGCATATTTACCCATATTTCTTACCCGCACGTAGGGCTATTTGTCAAAAAATATTCTTCTTGTCTGAAATTGATACACTGGTACGAGTATATAATAAACATTTGTCGGATCTAATGACAAAAACTTACAGTTAACTCGTCTCATCCACTACAGGTCATATCGGTATTTATAACTATTTCATAAAGTAGATTTTACACATCTCATCCACTACAGGTCATATCGGTATATATAACTATTACAGAAAATAGATTTTACGGATCTCGTCCACTACAGGTCATATCGGTATATAGTTATCTGTTACAAAAAATACATTTTACTTATAAATCTCATCCACTACAGGTCATATCGGTATATAGTTATTACAAAAAATAGATTTTACTCATCTCATCCACTACAGGTCATATCTGTATATATAATTGTTACGGAAAGTAGATTTTACGTATCTCATCCACTACAGGTCATATCTGTATATAAAACTTTTACGAAAAGTAGATTTTACGCATCTCATCCACTACAGGTCATATCTGTATATATAACTGTTACGGAAAGTAGGTTTTACTCACCTCATCCACTACAGGTCATATCGGTATATATAACTGTTACAGAAAGTATATTTTACTCATCTCATCCACTACAGGTCATATCGATATATATAACTATTACAGAAATTAAATTTTACGGATCTCATCCACTACAGGTCATATCGGTATATATAACTGTTACGGAAAGTAGATTTTACGGATCTCATCCACTACAGGTCATATCGGTATATATAGCTGTTACAGAAAATAGATTTTACTCATCTCATCCACTACAGGTCACATCGGTATAACTGTTACAGAAAATAGATTTTACTCATCTCATCCACTACAGGTCATATCGGTATATAGTTATTATAAAAAATAGATTTTACTCATCTCATCCACTACAGGTCATATCGGTATATATAACTGTTACGGAAAGTAGATTTTACGTATCTCATCCACTACAGGTCATATCTGTATATATAACTGTTACGGAAAGTAGGTTTTACTCACCTCATCCACTACAGGTCATATCGGTATATATAACTGTTACAGAAAGTATATTTTACTCATCTCATCCACTACAGGTCATATCGGTATATATAACTATTACAGAAAATAGATTTTACGCATCTCATCCACTACAGGTCATATCGGTGTATAGTTATCTGTTACAAAAAATACATTTTACTTATAAATCTCATCCACTACAGGTCATATCGGTATATATAACTATTATAGAAAATAGATTTTACGCATCTCATCCACTACAGGTCACATCGGTATATATAACTGTTACAGAAAATAGATTTTACTCATCTCATCCACTACAGGTCATATCGGTATATAGTTATTACAAAAAAATAGATTTTACTCATCTCATCCACTACAGGTCATATCGGTGTATAGTTATCTGTTACAAAAAATACATTTTACTTATAAATCTCATCCACTACAGGTCATATCGGTATATATAACTATTATAGAAAATAGATTTTACGTATCTCATCCACTACAGGTCATATCTGTATATATAACTGTTACGGAAAGTAGATTTTACGTATCTCATCCACTACAGGTCATATCTGTATATATAACTGTTACGGAAAGTAGGTTTTACTCACCTCATCCACTACAGGTCATATCGGTATTTATAACTGTTACAGAAAGTATATTTTACTCATCTCATCCACTACAGGTCATATCGGTATATATAACTATTACAGAAAATAGATTTTACGCATCTCATCCACTGCAGGTCATATCGGTGTATAGTTATCTGTTACAAAAAATACATTTTACTTATAAATCTCATCCACTACAGGTCATATCGGTATATATAACTATTATAGAAAATAGATTTTACGCATCTCATCCAATTCAGGTCACATCGGTATATATAACTGTTACAGAAAATAGATTTTACTCATCTCATCCACTACAGGTCATATTGGTATATAGTTATTACAAAAAAATAGATTTTACTCATCTCATCCACTACAGGTCATATCTGTATATATAACTGTTACGGAAAGTAGATTTTACGGATCTCATCCACTACAGGTCATATCGGTATATATAACTGTTAGGGAAAGTAGATTTTACGGATCTCATCCACTACAGGTCATATCTGTATATATAACTGTTACGGAAAGTAGATTTTACGCATCTCATCCACTACAGGTCATATCGGTATATATTACTGTTACGGAAAGTAGATTTTACGGATCTCATCCACTACAGGTCATATCGGTATATATAACTATTACAGAAAATAGATTTTACGCATCTCATCCACTACAGGTCACCTCGGCATATATAACTGTTACAGAAAATAGATTTTACGGATCTCATCCACTACAGGTCATATCGGTACATATAACTGTTACGGAAAGTAGATTTTACGGATCTCGTCCACTACAGGTCATATTGGTATATAGTTATCTGTTACAAAAAAATACATTTTACTTATCAATCTCATCCACTACAGGTCATATCGGTATATAGTTATTACAAAAAATAGATTTTACTCATCTCATCCACTACAGGTCATATCGGTATATATAACTGTTACAGAAAGTATATTTTGCTCATCTCATCCACTACAGGTCATATCGATATATATAACTATTACAGAAATTAAATTTTACGGATCTCATCCACTACAGGTCATATCGGTATATATAACTGTTACGGAAAGTAGATTTTACGGATCTCATCCACTACAGGTCATATCGGTATATATAGCTGTTACAGAAAATAGATTTTACTCATCTCATCCACTACAGGTCATATCGGTATATATAACTATTACAGAAAATAGATTTTACGCATCTCATCCACTACAGGTCACATCGGTATATATTACTGTTACAGAAAATAGATTTTACTCATCTCATCCACTACAGGTCATATCGGTATATAGTTATTATAAAAAATAGATTTTACTCATCTCATCCACTACAGGTCATATCTGTATATATAACTGTTACGGAAAGTAGATTTTACGTATCTCATCCACTACAGGTCATATCTGTATATATAACTGTTACGGAAAGTAGGTTTTACTCACCTCATCCACTACAGGTCATATCGGTATATATAACTGTTAAAGAAAGTATATTTTACTCATCTCATCCACTACAGGTCATATCGGTATATATAACTATTACAGAAAATAGATTTTACGCATCTCATCCACTACAGGTCATATCGGTGTATAGTTATCTGTTACAAAAAATACATTTTACTTATAAATCTCATCCACTACAGGTCATATCGGTATATATAACTATTATAGAAAATAGATTTTACGCATCTCATCCACTACAGGTCATATCGGTATATATTACTGTTACGGAAAGTAGATTTTACTCATCTCATCCACTACAGGTCATATCGGTATATATAACTATTACAGAAAATAGATTTTACGCATCTCATCCACTACAGGTCATATCGGTATATATAACTATTATAGAAAATAGATTTTACGCATCTCATCCACTACAGGTCATATCGGTATATATTACTGTTACGGAAAGTAGATTTTACGGATCTCATCCACTACAGGTCATATCGGTATATATAACTATTACAGAAAATAGATTTTACGCATCTCATCCACTACAGGTCACTTCGGCATATATAACTGTTACGGAAAGTAGATTTTACGGATCTCATCCACTACAGGTCATATCGGTATATATAACTGTTACAGAAAATAGGTTTTACGCATCTTATCCACTACAGGTCATATCGGTATATATAACTGTTACGGAAAATAGATTTTACGCATCTTATCCACTACAGGTCATATCGGTATATATAACTGTTACGGAAAGTAGATTTTACGCATCTCATCCACTACAGGTCATATCGGTATATATAACTGTTACAGAAAATAGATTTTACGCATCTCATCACCTACAGGTCATATCTGTATATATAACTATTACAGAAACTAGATTTTACGGATCTCATCCACTACAGGTCACCTCGGTATATATAACTGTTACAGAAAATAGATTTTACGCATCTCATCCACTACAGGTCATATCGGTACATATAACTGTTACGGAAAGTAGATTTTACGCATCTCTTCCACTACAGGTCATATCGGTATATAGTTATTATAAAAAATAGATTTTACTCATCTCATCCACTACAGGTCATATCTGTATATATAACTGTTGCGGAAAGTAGATTTTACGTATCTCATCCACTACAGGTCATATCTGTATATATAACTGTTACGGAAAGTAGATTTTACGGATCTCATCCACTACAGGTCATATCGGTGTATAGTTATCTGTTACAAAAAATACATTTTACTTATAAATCTCATCCACTACAGGTCATATCGGTATATATAACTATTATAGAAAATAGATTTTACGCATCTCATCCGCTACAGGTCATATCGGTATATATTACTGTTACGGAAAGTAGATTTTACTCATCTCATCCACTACAGGTCATATCGGTATATATAACTATTACAGAAAATAGATTTTACGCATCTCATCCACTACAGGTCATATCGGTATATATAACTATTATAGAAAATAGATTTTACGCATCTCATCCACTACAGGTCATATCGGTATATATTACTGTTACAGAAAGTAGATTTTACGGATCTCATCCACTACAGGTCATATCGGTATATATAACTATTACAGAAAATAGATTTTACGCATCTCATCCACTACAGGTCACCTCGGCATATATAACTGTTACAGAAAATAGATTTTACGGATCTCATCCACTACAGGTCATATCGGTATATATAACTATTACAGAAAATAGATTTTACGCATCTCATCCACTACAGGTCACCTCGGCATATATAACTGTTACAGAAAATAGATTTTACGGATCTCATCCACTACAGGTCATATCGGTACATATAACTGTTACGGAAAGTAGATTTTACGCATCTCATCCACTACAGGTCATATCGGTATATATTACTGTTACGGAAAGTAGATTTTACGGATCTCATCCACTACAGGTCATATCGGTATATATAACTGTTACGGAAAGTAGATTTTACGGATCTCATCCACTACAGGTCATATCGGTATATATAGCTGTTACAGAAAATAGATTTTACGGATCTCATCCACTACAGGTCACATCGGTACATGTAACTGTTACTGAAAATAGATTTTACTCATCTCATCCACTACAGGTCATATCGGTATATATAGCTGTTACAGAAAATAGATTTTACTCATCTCATCCACTACAGGTCATTTCGGTATATATAACTGTTACAGAAAATAGATTTTACTCATCTCATCCATTACAGGTCATATCGGTATATATAACTATTAAAGAAAATAGATTTTACGCATCTCATCCACTACAGGTCACCTCGGTATATATAACTGTTACAGAAAATAGATTTTACGGATCTCATCCACTACAGGTCATATCGGTACATATAACTGTTACGGAAAGTAGATTTTAAGCATCTCATCCACTACAGGTCATATCGGTATATATTACTGTTACGGAAAGTAGATTTTACGGATCTCATCCACTACAGGTCATATCGGTACATATAGCTGTTACAGAAAATAGATTTTACGCATCTCATCCACTACAGGTCACATCGGTATATATAACTGTTACTGAAAATAGATTTTACTCATCTCATCCACTACAGGTCATATCGGTATATATAGCTGTTACAGAAAATAGATTTTACGGATCTCATCAACTACAGGTCATATCGGTATATAGTTATTATAAAAAATAGATTTTACTCATCTCATCCACTACAGGTCATATCTGTATATATAACTGTTACGGAAAGTAGATTTTACGGATCTCATCCACTACAGGTCATATCTGTATATATAACTGTTACGGAAAGTAGATTTTACGTATCTCATCCACTACAGGTCATATCGGTATATATAACTTTTACGGAAAGTAGGTTTAACTCATCTCATCCACTACAGGTCATATCGGTATATAGTTATTATAAAAAATAGATTTTACTAATCTCATCCACTACAGGTCATATCTGTATATATAACTGTTACGGAGAGGAGATTTTACGTATCTCATCCACTAAAGGTCATATCTGTATATATAACTGTTACGGAAAGTAGGTTTACTCACCTCATCCACTACAGGTCATATCGGTATATATAACTGTTACAGAAAATAGATTTTACGCATCTCATCCACTACAGGTCATATCGGTGTATAGTTATCTGTTACAAAAAATACGTTTTACTTATAAATCTCATCAACTACAGGTCATATCGGTATATATAACTATTACAGAAAAAAGATTTTACGCATCTCATCCACTACAGGTCATATCGGTATATATAACTGTTACGGAAAGTAGATTTTACGGATCTCATCCACTACAGGTCATATCGGTATATATAACTGTTACAGAAAATAGGTTTTACGCATCTTATCCACTACAGGTCATATCGGTATATATAACTATTACAGAAAATAGATTTTACGCATCTCATCCACTACAGGTCATATCGGTATATATAACTGTTACGGAAAGTAGATTTTACGCATCTCATCCACTACAGGTCATATCGGTATATATAACTGTTACAGAAAATAGATTTTACGCATCTCATCCACTACAGGTCATATCTGTATATATAACTATTACAGAAACTAGATTTTACGGATCTCATCCACTACAGGTCACCTCGGTATATATAACTGTTACAGAAAATAGATTTTACGCATCTCATCCACTACAGGTCATATCGGTACATATAACTGTTACGGAAAGTAGATTTTACGCATCTCTTCCACTACAGGTCATATCGGTATATAGTTATTATAAAAAATAGATTTTACTCATCTCATCCACTACAGGTCGCGCATCTCATCCACTACAGGTCATATCTGTATATATAACTATTACAGAAACTAGATTTTACGCATCTCATCCACTACAGGTCACCTCGGTATATATAACTGTTACAGAAAATAGATTTTACGCATCTCATCCACTACAGGTCATATCGGTACATATAACTGTTACGGAAAGTAGATTTTACGCATCTCTTCCACTACAGGTCATATCGGTATATAGTTATTATAAAAAATAGATTTTACTCATCTCATCCACTACAGGTCATATCTGTATATATAACTGTTGCGGAAAGTAGATTTTACGTATCTCATCCACTACAGGTCATATCTGTATATATAACTGTTACGGAAAGTAGATTTTACGGATCTCATCCACTACAGGTCATATCGGTATATAGTTATTATAAAAAATAGATTTTACTCATCTCATCCACAACAGGTCATATCGGTTTATATAACTGTTACGGAAAGTAGGTTTTACTCACCTCATCCACTACAGGTCATATCGGTATATATAACTGTTAAAGAAAGTATATTTTACTCATCTCATCCACTACAGGTCATATCGGTATATATAACTATTACAGAAAATAGATTTTACGCATCTCATCCACTACAGGTCATATCGGTGTATAGTTATCTGTTACAAAAAATACATTTTACTTATAAATCTCATCCACTACAGGTCATATCGGTATATATAACTATTATAGAAAATAGATTTTACGCATCTAATCCACTACAGGTCATATCGGTATATATTACTGTTACGGAAAGTAGATTTTACGGATCTCATCCACTACAGGTCATATCGGTATATATAACTATTACAGAAAATAGATTTTACGCATCTCATCCACTACAGGTCACCTCGGCATATATAACTGTTACAGAAAATAGATTTTACGGATCTCATCCACTACAGGTCATATCGGTACATATAACTGTTACGGAAAGTAGATTTTACGGATCTCATCCACTACAGGTCATATCGGTATATATTACTGTTACGGAAAGTAGATTTTACGGATCTCATCCACTACAGGTCATATCGGTATATAGTTATTATAAAAAATAGATTTTACTCATCTCATCCACTACAGGTCATATCTGTATATATAACTGTTACGGAGAGGAGATTTTACGTATCTCATCCACTAAAGGTGATATCTGTATATATAACTGTTACGGAAAGTAGGTTTACTCACCTCATCCACTACAGGTCATATCGGTATATATAACTGTTACAGAAAATAGATTTTACGCATCTCATCCACTACAGGTCATATCGGTGTATAGTTATCTGTTACAAAAAATACATTTTACTTATAAATCTCATCCACTACAGGTCATATCGGTATATATAACTATTACAGAAAATAGATTTTACTCATCTCATCCACTACAGGTCATATCGGTATATATAACTGTTACGGAAAGTAGATTTTACGGATCTCATCCACTACAGGTCAGATCGGTATATATAACTGTTACAGAAAATAGATTTTACGCATCTTATCCACTACAGGTCATATCGGTATATATAACTGTTACAGAAAATAGATTTTACGCATCTTATCCACTACAGGTCATATCGGTACATATACATGTAACTGTTACGGAAAGTAGATTTTACTCATCTCATCCACTACAGGTCACCTCGGTATATATAACTGTTACAGAAATAGATTTTACGGATCTCATCCACTACAGGTCATATCGGTACATATAACTGTTACGGAAAGTAGATTTTACGCATCTCATCCACTACAGGTCATATCGGTATATATTACTGTTAAGGAAAGTAGATTTTACGGATCTCATCCACTACAGGTCATATCGGTATATATAGCTGTTACTGAAAATAAATTTTACTCATCTCATCCACTACAGGTCATATCGGTATATATAGCTGTTACAGAAAATAGATTTTACTCATCTCATCCACTACAGGTCATTTCGGTATATATTACTGTTACAGAAAATAGATTTTACTCATCTCATCCACTACAGGTCATATCGGTATATAGTTATTATAAAAAATAGATTTTACTCATCTCATCCACTACAGGTCATATCTGTATATATAACTGTTGCGGAAAGTAGATTTTACGTATCTCATCCACTACAGGTCATATCTGTATATATAACTGTTACGGAAAGTAGATTTTACGGATCTCATCCACTACAGGTCATATCGGTATATATAACTGTTACGGAAAGTAGATTTTACGGATCTCATCCACTACAGGTCATATCGATATATATAACTGTTACGGAAAGTAGATTTTACGGATCTCATCCACTACAGGTCATATCGGTATATATAACTGTTACGGAAAGTAGATTTTACGGATCTCATCCACTACAGGTCATATCGGTATATATAGCTGTTACAGAAAATAGATTTTACTCATCTCATCCACTACAGGTCATATCGGTATATATAACTATTATAGAAAATAGATTTTACGGATCTCATCCACTACAGGTCACATCGGTATATATTACTGTTACGGAAAGTAGATTTTACTCACCTCATCCACTACATATCATATCTGTATATATTACTGTTACAGAAAATAGATTTTACTCATCTCATCCACTACAGGTCATATCGGTATATAGTTATTACAAAAAATAGATTTTATGGATCTCATCCACTACAGGTCATATCTGTATATATAACTGTTACGGAAAGTAGATTTTACGTATCTCATCCACTACAGGTCATATCTGTATATATAACTGTTACGGAAAGTAGATTTTACGTATCTCATCCACTACAGGTCATATCGGTATATATAACTTTTACGGAAAGTAGGTTTTACTCATCTCATCCACTACAGGTCATATCGGTATATAGTTATTACAAAAAATAGATTTTACTCATCTCATCCACTACAGGTCATATCTGTATATATAACTGTTACGGAAAGTAGATTTTATGGATCTCATCCACTACAGGTCATATCTGTAAATGTAACTGTTACGGAAAGTAGGTTTTACTCACCTCATCCACTACAGGTCATATCGGTATATGTAACTATATATTAGATAAAAAATAAAAGGATTCGCAAACATATCTCTCGTTACAAATGATAGTTCGAACTATCCGATTTATCATAAAATACCACAGTAAACAGTCAAATTGTTGTTCCAAAAGAACGACGGCCTATTACTATATCATTACCAAGCTGGAGGAAAATAATGGTATGCAAATATGTCATATTCACTTACATCTCTAGGCCTAATTATAAATTTTCAAGTTCATACACAAAGTAGAGAAAATAACATGTATTTTGGCCGTGACCAAGATAGGGCCACACAGAATGATGGGAATTTACGCCATAAAGGCATTTACACACCAGAGAAATACTATAAGTGTTATTTCTACTAAATAACTTATATTGTGTCAATTGCTATGTACACTATACAGGTTATGGTTATAGTTTCGTTAAAACAAAAATTTGAACCTACAGTCAGACTGAGTCAGGGACGTATATGTCCCTGCTACAGTGTATAGTGATGTGTGAAGCACAGAGAACGTAATTATAAAACCACGAGCCTTTGCTCGCCATAGAAATGTATAACTGTTATTTTCAATAAATCAAATGTTTTGCCAATTCATATGTACATTATGCAGGTTCTGATAATGCCTCATCAAAAAATGTATAATAATCGATCAAGTCTATATTATCAAAAACAGATTAAGATATAGGAATAGATAAGCGACTTCGTCCCCCCACTCCCCCTCCCCTGAGGGAAGGCAACTTCCTTCACGCCGGTCGTAACACCGAATTCGGTGTAATTCTGTGTCTGTATCGGCGTAAAACTCGTAACTAACTAACTAAGATCAAGTTTATGCATTCAGTATATATATCACAACGTTAGTGACAATCAGGGGAAGTAACTCGTAAATAACACCATCATATCCAGAGGACGGATTTTCACTGTAATTACGAATTAATACTTCCGACCGACAAATTGGTCAAGTATTTTGGTTAACGCACATATATAGGTAATATAACATTGAAATCAAAATCAGGGTATTTGGCTATGCGCGATTATATAATCAAAATTTAACATCAAAGTACACTATGCCAGTACATTCCGCGATCCGCACAGAGAGGTATAGCACGAATGTATTCATACACTGAGAGGTCAGCCAGCAACAGAGACGTAATATTTAAATGAGCCTTGGGAGTGAAAAACTGATTTCTTTGTTACAAATCGCATACAGATTATTAAAATCGCCATAATTATTAACAATACCATGGAAACATCATTCCCTGTTAGTTTTAGGCTTTCAAATAGTTCAGATATCATGCGATTGGTAGCAATTCAAGTTTTCCCGGAGCTGGAGGGGAAAAAATGACATGGGTCAAAGGTCACAGAATAGTGGCAGCAATAGACGCAAAAACTACTCGTAGTTTTAGCGCTAAAAACAAAAACAAATATTAGTATCCACATTTTAAACAAAGTCCTCGTTATGTGAGGTATGTTCAGATGATGGTGGCATGCTCAGCTTATGAAATCTTTTATATACATATTTTCTACTTTGGTACGTATACTTATGGTATAAGACAAATTGTGTATACGGTACACACTTGTTAATATGTACGTACACTCTTTGAGACAATGATTTGTTGAAATGTATACGATTTGAATCATTACGATTGCTTATTCAGCTGACGTAACATCGAGGAATGCAGTGTCGCCCGCTGTGAATGACAGCTGATCAATTGTAGCTATGGTGCGCGCATGCATATGCCTACCGGAAGGCGACAAAGCGAAAAGACGAAAAGACGCCAAAGCGAAATAACTAAATAACAGAAAGACGAAAAAAGACGAAATAACGAAAAAACGAAAAGACGAAAAAAAGGAAAGAACAAAAACACGAAAAGACGAAATAACGCAAAAAAGAAAGACAAAAGAGCTATATAACGCCAATGAAAGTAATGTCTTAATAAGGGAAACCCTACTGTACCCACAACCACAGTTGCTTGAGTTTCTGACAGTATATAAAAAAAATGTTTATATATATGGAGCCGCGGCCCATTACAGAATGATTACTGTAATGGGAGGCTCATTTCACACATATATATTTAGTATTTACTGACAGAAACTCCAGCAACTGTGCCACAACTAACCTCTTTATAAGGGACACCCTACGGTACTCAGAACTAACCCCTTTATAAGGGACATCCTACAATACCCACAACTAACCTCTTTATAATGGGCACCCAACGGTACCCACAACTAAACTCTTTATAAGGGACACTCCACGGTACACACAGCATACCTCTTTAAAAGGGACACCCTACAATACCCTCAAATAACCTCTTTATAAGGGACACCCTACGGTACCCACAACTAACCTCTTTATAAGGGACACTCTACGGTACTCAGAACTAACCCCTTTATAAAGGACACCCTACGGTACACACCGCATACCTCTTTATAAGGGACACCCTACAGTACCCACAACTAACCTCTTTATAAGGGACACCCTACAGTACCCACAACTAACCTCTTCATAAGGGACACCCTAAGGGACATCCTACAATACCCTCGAATAACCTCTTTATAAGGGACACCCTACAGTACCCACAACTAACCTCTTTATAAGGGACACCCTACAGTACCCACAACTAACCTCTTCATAAGGGACACCCTAAGGGACATCCTACAATACCCTCGAATAACCTCTTTATAAGGGACACCCTACAGTACCCACAACTAACCTCTTCATAAGGGACACCCTACGGTACCCACAACTAACCTCTTTATAAGGGACACCCTGCACGGTAACCACAACTAACCTCTTTATAAGGGACAGCCTACATGGTACCTACAACTAACCTCTTTATAAAGGACACCCTACGGTACTCAGAACTAAACTCGTTATAAGGGACACCAAACGGTACCCACAACTGACCCCTTTATAAGGGACACCCTACGGTACCCACAACTAAACTCTTTATAAGGGACACTCCACGGTACACACAGCATACCTCTTTAAAAGGGACACCCTACAATACCCTCAAATAACCTCTTTATAAGGGACACCCTACGGTACCCACAACTAACCTCTTTATAAGGGACACCCTACGGTACCCACAACTAAACTCTTTTAAGGGACACCCTACACGGTACCCACAACTAACCTCTTTATAAGGGACACCCTACGGTACCAACAACAAACCTCTTTATAAGGGACATCCAACGGTACCCACAAATAACCTCCCCATAAGGGACACCCTACAATGACCAAGAGTAACCTCTCATTGAGAGACACTCTAATACACCTACTATTAATTAGGGTGATCCTGAGGAACTTTGAAGTCCCTAACGGTGAGGCTAGTTATACATACTGTAGAGTGCCCTTATAAAGAGGTTAATTTTTGAAACTGAAAGTTTCTCTTTAGGAGTGATTATGTATTGGTACTATAGAGTGCCCCTTGTCATTGGGTGTCACTAATTGAGAGGTTATTGTGCGTTATTTCGTCTTTTCGCTTTGGCGGGTTTTCGTTCTTTCTTTTTTTTGTCTTTCCGTTCCTTTGTCTTTTCGTCTTTTCACGATTGTCTACAGATAATGTAATGTGTGTTTCAATGTAACAGCGAGTAATTTCGAAATGATTATTTTAAAATTTGGGTTATAAAATAAGTTGTAAGAAAATTATTCTTCAAAACTTGAAGCGCAAATCAAGCCTAAGAACTTATTATACCTACAGATTTAGTTGCAATTAACTGATATCAGCAATATTTAAGATGAATTCTTTCGCGGTTACCTGTACAGCCGCAGTTGAAGCACGCCGTTTGTAAACACGCGTCCATTTCGAACCGTCTTCTACCTTCGGTTTGTTGTTGAAGTGGGCCCCACCTGAATTATTTTCAATTCTTTGGATTTTTTTGTCAAGAGTTTCTTGTTAGTTACCGCTCAGGTTTACTTCGTTTTAGGCTTATTTTTGCATGGTTATCAACTGGATTTTTTTCAGAATGTTTCAGAATCACCAAAATTTCCCTGAAGTTACGTATATTGGGCCTTTAAAGAGGACTCACACAACTAAATCAGCCTGTCACGAAGTGTTTCATATGTTTGTAGTCCCTACCGAAAATTTGTTCCGACTAAGTACAGTGATTCTGAGTAATTTAAATATGTAATAGTTGACCTATTCTGCATTGAAGGAAATCTGTAGATATTTAACTTTACAAAAAATATATACTTTTGGTAGATTTTGATATGTGATGGCGGATTGATATGGGGTCAAAAGTCAGAGGGTGTTCCCGTCCCATTTCACTGGTTTGACATGTAAATTTCCGGTTGTCCGAAGCAGACGCCTGTAGCAAGCTTATATGCCAGTAAACTCCTCATTAAATGCCCCTTGAAGCCTTTGTCATGTATGTATCTGTGAATTTAGGCAGTTTTCACAAGTGTTGTACTTCAAATATTAAAGTTATTAGCTCGAAAGCTTAGTAATAACATATAGTAAATTATTTAGTTGTGTGAGTCCTTAAGAGGCATCACGGTAAAACTATATTTTTTTATGCTTATTTAGAATTATTGTATATATGAATTAAACGTATAATCTTGTGGAAAATTAATCGGTGATTTACGCTGAAATATGTTCTCAAAAACTTTAATCATTAATTAAAAAAGGGAATCACTAGTCGTTGATCAACGATTTGGACATGTAAACTTTTTGCGTCACATATGATAACGCATGCGCATAACAAGCTACATCGGTAAACAAAAAATGGCGATCCGCGTGACCTACATGTAACTACCAAGCGAAAAGTGGCCGAATGGTCAACTTTAACGTAAGGATTATATTACGGAAGCATAATGAGGGATGGGAAGTATTCAAGGGAGAGACTAACAGCCCAATTGTTTGCATGTTACAGTTTTCTTCTGGATAGCCGGTGACACAGTTTTGATTTGGTTTTGGGGCCTCCAAAGGGATAACTCTTTCATTCCTCTGTTACATGAAATGCGTGTGTAAAACTTGAAAGCATGTTTTGTAATATTCCCTTTATAATATTCCAGTAAAACTGCATTATTGAATTATATTGCTGAAGAGAAAGACCTTTTCACATACAAGAAAAACCGTATGGGGGGTGTTTACGCTGTAAAACGCCGGTATAGGTGCGATTGAGTTTAATGTATACAGATTCAATTTTGACAAAATGAATAAATGTATGTCATCATGTGCGGATAAAAAATGCTTGTCATACCTAATCTATAAAATACGGATTGTACAAATATTATCGGGTTTGGACCCCGGTATCGAATTTGATATGAATCAAAATAAATGCATTATATAAGTGAAGCCTTAATTTATAAAAAAAATCATATACATGTATGTCACATGTCTGCAGTTGTGTTGAAATGTTATCGAACCTTTAAATTTACATAAAAAATGTAAAATGAAAATGGAGCTATCATAACATATATAAATGGATTAAGTATTGGACAATTGTCTTCTCGACAAGTTCCAAATTTGATATATATATTCTACATGTATTCTACATGTTTCGTGCGTTGTGCGTCATATGAGTGCACGGACTTCTGTGATACATAATTGTAAGCGTTAAAGTATGTTGACGCTGAAAGTTGGATAGATTTTAGATGAATATATAGATAGTTTGAAAAAAAAATCTTCAAGACATCGAGTTGTATAAAAAAAAATCGGAATCATTTCATTTTATTTTTGTACTTTTCAATGCATGCACACCTTTTGTGAAACGGTTCTAAATGAGGATTCGTGAAGATAACTTTTTACAGAAATTAAGGTTTGCCCTATGGTTGTCATCGTCGGAAACCCACATGACACTGTTAAACGTACAATGTAAGAGTGCAGTGTCGTGTGGGTTTCTGGCGATGCACTGTGGTTGTATCCTGTACCCATTTGCATCGGTTTCAGTCAGGTACTGATGTCGATAAATGATGCAGAGATATCGACATAAATTTCATATGAATATCGTGTGTAATTAACGTCTGATTAATAATATGAATGTGATTCAATAAATTTATACACGGATTTTGTGTCTGGTTCATCATCGGAACTATACATTACACGCGCCCCCTCCCTTAAGGCCCCTCGTCGACTTACGACAAAATAGTCACTTGTTGACGCGTGATCAGCGCTATTTTTATCGGGCTTTCCCGAGGAATGCAATTTTGCAAGTGGCTTATAAACACATTTTGAGTGGACTTTGAATATTGAAATAACAGGAAAAATGTATCTGGTAGTGCAGACAGAATGTTGATTTCCGCGGGATGCCCCTTTAAACTGTACTTTCTGTAATAGTTATATATACCTATATGACCTGCAGTGGATGAGATGTAAAAAAATCTACTTTCTGAAATAGGTTTATATACCGATGTGACCTGTAGTGGATGAGATGTGCACAATCTATTTTCTGTAATAGTTATATATAACGATATAACTTCTAGTGGATGAGATGTGCACAATCTATTTTTCTGTAATAGTTATATATACCTATATGACCTGCAGTGGATGAGATGTGTAAAATCTACTTTCTGTAAAGTTATATATACCGACGTGACCTGTAGTGGATAAGATGCGTAAAATCTACTTTCTGTAACAGTTATATATACCGCTATGACCTGAAGTGGATGAGATCCATAAAATATACTTCTGTAATACTTATATATACCGATATGACCTGTAGTGGATGAGATGAGTAAAATATACTTTCCGTAAAAGTTATATACCGATATGACCTGTAGTGGATGAGATGAGTAAAATCTACTTTCCGTAACAGTAATATATACCGATAGGACCTGTAGTGGATGATATGCGTAAAATCTACTTTCTATAACAGTTATAATGACCGTTATGACCTGTAGTGGATGAGATGAGTAAAATATACTTTCAGTAACAGTTATATATACCGATATGACCTGTAGTGGATGAAATACGTAAAATCTACTTGCCGTAACAGTTATATATACAGCTATGACCTGTAGTGGATGAGTAGCGTAACATCTACTTTCCGTAACAGTTATATATACCGATAAGACCTGTAGTGGATGAGATGAGTAAAATATATTTGCTGTAATACCGATATGACCTGTAGTGGATGAGATGATTAAATCTACTTTCCGTAACAGTTATATATACCGATATGACCTGTAGTGGATGAGATGCGTAAAATCTACTTTCCGTAACAGTTACATTTACCGATATGACCTGTAGTGGATGAGATACGTAAAATCTACTTTCCGTAACAATTTTATATACCGATGTGACCTGTAGTGCATGAGATGAGTAAAATATATTTGCTGTAATACCGATATGACCTGTAGTGGATGAAATGATTAAATATACTTTCCGTAACAGTTATAATGACCGTTATGACCTGTAGTGGATGAGATGCGTAAAATCTACTTTCCGTAACAGTTATATTTACCGATATGACCTGTAGTGGATGAGATGCGTAAAATCTACTTTCCGTAACAGTTATATATACCGATTTGACCTGTAGTGGATGAGATCCATAAAATATCGTTCTGTAAAAGTTCTATATACAGATATGACCTGTAGTGGATGAGATACGTAAAATCTACTTTCCTTAACAGTTATATATACCGATATGACGTGTAGTGGATGAGATGAGTAAAATCTACTTTCCGTAACAGTTATATATACCGATATGACCTGTAGTGGATGAGATCCGTAAAATCTACTTTCTATAACAGTTATAATGACCGATATGACCTGTAGTGGATGAGATCCGTAAAATCTACTTTCCGTAACAGTTATATTTACCGATATGACCTGTAGTGGATGAGATCCATAAAATATACTTTCTGTAGCAGTTATATATACCGATAGGACCTGTAGTGGATGAGATGCGTAAAATCTACTTTCTATAACAGTTATGATGACCGTTATGACCTGTAGTGGATGAGATGAGTAAAATATACTTTCCGTAACAGTTATATATACCGATATGACCTGTAGTGGATGAAATACGTAAAATCTACTTGCCGTAACAGTTATATATACAGCTATGACCTGTAGTGGATGAGTAGCGTAACATCTACTTTCCGTAACAGTTATATATACCGATAAGACCTGTAGTGGATGAGATGAGTAAAATATATTTGCTGTAATACCGATATGACCTGTAGTGGATGAGATGATTAAATATACTTTCCGTAACAGTTATATATACCGATATGACCTGTAGTGGATGAGATGCGTAAAATCTACTTTCCGTAACAGTTACATTTACCGATATGACCTGTAGTGGATGAGATACGTAAAATCTACTTTCCGTAACAATTTTATATACCGATGTGACCTGTAGTGCATGAGATGAGTAAAATATATTTGCTGTAATACCGATATGACCTGTAGTGGATGAAATGATTAAATATACTTTCCGTAACAGTTATATATACCGATATGACCTGTAGTGGATGAGATGCGTAAAATCTACTTTCCGTAACAGTTATATTTACCGATATGACCTGTAGTGGATGAGATGCGTAAAATCTACTTTCCGTAACAGTTATATATACCGATTTGACCTGTAGTGGATGAGATCCATAAAATATCGTTCTGTAAAAGTTCTATATACAGATATGACTTGTAGTGGATGAGATGAGTAAAATATACTTTCCGTAAAAGTTATATACCGAAATGACCTGTAGTGGATGAGATGCGTAAAATCTACTTTCCGTAACAGTTATATATACAGATTTGACCTGTAGTGGATGAGATCCATAAAATATACTTTCTGTAACAGTTATATATACAGATAAGACCTGTAGTGGATGAGATACGTAAAATCTACTTTCCGTAACAGTTATATATACCGATATGACGTGTAGTGGATGAGATCTATAAAATATACTTTCTGTAACAGTTATATATACCGATAAGACCTGTAGTGGATGAGATGAGTAAAATATATTTGCTGTAATACCGATATGACCTGTAGTGGATGAGATGATTAAATATACTTTCCGTAACAGTTATATATACCGATATGACCTGTAGTGGATGAGATGCGTAAAATCTACTTTCCGTAACAGTTATATTTACCGATATGACCTGTAGTGGATGAGATGCGTAAAATCTACTTTCCGTAACAGTTATATATACCGATTTGACCTGTAGTGGATGAGATCCATAAAATATCGTTCTGTAAAAGTTATATATACAGATATGACCTGTAGTGGATGAGATGAGTAAAATATACTTTCCGTAAAAGTTATATACCGAAATGACCTGTAGTGGATGAGATCCATAAAATATACTTTCTGTAACAGTTATATATACAGATAAGACCTGTAGTGGATGAGATACGTAAAATCTATTTTCCGTAACAGTTATATATACCGATATGACCTGTAGTGGATGAGATGAGTAAAATTTACTTTCCGTAACAGTTATATATACCGATATGACCTGGAGTGGATGAGATGAGTAAAATCTACTTTCTGTAACAGTTATATATACAGATATGACCTGTAGTGGATGAGATGCGTAAAATCTACTTTCCGTAACAGTTATATATACCGATATGACCTGTAGTGGATGAGATGAGTAAAATCTACTTTCCGTAACAGTTATATATACCGATATGACATGTAGTGGATGAGATCCGTAAAATCTACTTTCTATAACAGTTATAATGACCGATATGACCTGTAGTGGATGAGATCCGTAAAATCTACTTTCCGTAACAGTTATATATACCGATAGGACCTGTAGTGGATGATATGCGTAAAATCTACTTTCTATAACAGTTATAATGACCGTTATGACCTGTAGTGGATGAGATGAGTAAAATATACTTTCAGTAACAGTTATATATACCGATATGACCTGTAGTGGATGAAATACGTAAAATCTACTTGCCGTAACAGTTATATATACAGCTATGACCTGTAGTGGATGAGTAGCGTAACATCTACTTTCCGTAACAGTTATATATACCGATAAGACCTGTAGTGGATGAGATGAGTAAAATATATTTGCTGTAATACCGATATGACCTGTAGTGGATGAGATGATTAAATCTACTTTCCGTAACAGTTATATATACCGATATGACCTGTAGTGGATGAGATGCGTAAAATCTACTTTCCGTAACAGTTACATTTACCGATATGACCTGTAGTGGATGAGATACGTAAAATCTACTTTCCTTAACAATTTTATATACCGATGTGACCTGTAGTGCATGAGATGAGTAAAATATATTTGCTGTAATACCGATATGACCTGTAGTGGATGAAATGATTAAATATACTTTCCGTAACAGTTATATATACCGATATGACCTGTAGTGGATGAGATGCGTAAAATCTACTTAACGTAACAGTTATATTTACCGATATGACCTGTAGTGGATGAGATGCGTAAAATCTACTTTCCGTAACAGTTATATATACCGATATGACCTGTAGTGGATGAGATCCATAAAATATCGTTCTGTAAAAGTTATACATACAGATATGACCTGTAGTGGATGAGATACGTAAAATCTACTTTCCTTAACAGTTATATATACCGATATGACGTGTAGTGGATGAGATGAGTAAAATCTACTTTCCGTAACAGTTATATATACCGATATGACCTGTAGTGGATGAGATCCGTAAAATCTACTTTCTATAACAGTTATAATGACCGATATGACCTGTAGTGGATGAGATCCGTAAAATCTACTTTCCGTAACAGTTATATTTACCGATATGACCTGTAGTGGATGAGATCCATAAAATATACTTTCTGTAGCAGTTATATATACCGATAGGACCTGTAGTGGATGAGATGCGTAAAATCTACTTTCTATAACAGTTATGATGACCGTTATGACCTGTAGTGGATGAGATGAGTAAAATATACTTTCCGTAACAGTTATATATACCGATATGACCTGTAGTGGATGAAATACGTAAAATCTACTTGCCGTAACAGTTATATATACAGCTATGACCTGTAGTGGATGAGTAGTGTAACATCTACTTTCCGTAACAGTTATATATACCGATAAGACCTGTAGTGGATGAGATGAGTAAAATATATTTGCTGTAATACCGATATGACCTGTAGTGGATGAGATGATTAAATATACTTTCCGTAACAGTTATATATACCGATATGACCTGTAGTGGATGAGATGCGTAAAATCTACTTTCCGTAACAGTTATATATACAGATTTGACCTGTAGTGGATGAGATCCATAAAATATACTTTCTGTAACAGTTATATATACAGATATGACCTGTAGTGGATGAGATCCATAAAATATACTTTCAGTAACAGTTATATATACAGATATGACCTGTAGTGAATGGGATACGTAAAATCTACTTTCCGTAACAGTTATATATACCGATATGACATGTAGTGGATGAGATGAGTAAAATCTACTTTCCGTAACAGTTATATATACCGATATGACCTGTAGTGGATGAGATCCGTAAAATCTACTTTCTATAACAGTTATAATGACCGATATGATCTGTAGTGGATGAGTAGTGTAAAATCTACTTTCCTTAACAGTTACATATACCGACATGACCTGTAGTGGATGAGATGCGTAAAATCTACTTGTGACACAAACGCCAGAGCAGTGTACCGTGGGTTTCCGACGATGGTAGTGGGTGAGATGCGTAAAATCAAATGGCACTGTTATTAACAATGTATACGTGCCGTGCCCCCCGATCTTGTCCGGTTCTATTACACGGGCACGCTAGTACGGCAAATTTATATTTGCTTTTGAGTTGTATTTTCGGAAGTAGTGGAGTGAAGACCAATATATACGTGCCGTGCCCCCCGATCCTGTCCGGTCCTGAAATTCATCACGCGATCTTGTAAACAGTTGGACACTTTTATTTAAATGAGAAGAAAGACGCTTCCGTGACAAACACGAATTCGTTACGTTATTAATCAAAATATGCGACACGGTTGAAAATTAATGCTGCTCTTAACGTATTATCAAACATCTGTTCAATCATTAGCTTATTTTAGGCCCGTATAAACTCCAACGGCCGCTGCTTGACTATACGGCAAGACATGTCAATCTTGTTTGATTGACAGGTGGCCTGTAGTGGATGAGACGCACATAGTGCCTGTGGCGGATGAGATATAGACCTTACCTTCTTTTTTTTCTCACGTCTGCTAACTTCTCGTGAACGTACGAGAAAACGTGAGAGTAGGAATCATAACAGTCATGGCGGCGGTTGAATGTGTCACGACGTCAACTTCAATGTTTTGCGTAGTATTTTCATCGAAAATACGAATCCAAGTATAATATTGCATGTGCTTTTATAAAGATATGAAGTTGGTATGCAAAAATATTCCACAAATTTACAATGTTTCTCGAGTGATTGACTTTTATCTTGTTGTCCTATATTTGTGCATTTTCACGCCTCATCGTCTATTTTGATCAGTTCTTGTTCGGTTTTTGTGACAGGCTTAAAATAGATTTATTGGAAAACTGTTTAACTTCCTTAATAAGAGACTCGTTCTTGTGAATATTCTGTGGATATCAAAGGTAACAAGTACCATTGATTTATGGTCCTCCTCTTTAGGCTCTTTGGCCTATCTTAGACTCTGCCTCATAGACTTGTCTACAATTAGGACATTCGAAAGGTAAAAACTGTTGTGCAACTACCTTTATGGAGAAATGAAATTTGTACGAGTTTCCTCTTGCCTTGACAACAGACTTAGACAAGTGATAGAGGTTTGGTATGGGTTAATCGTCCCACACCAGATATATGGTGTTTCGGGTCAGATGATTAAAATTTAAATTGTGTGTATGTGACTTAAACATTCTAGATCAAGTTAGACCAATGTAATAGGATAAAGAAAAGTGATTAAGATAATACTGGGGTTCAAACCCACGACCCTTGGCAGTTATTTTATATTTCGTTTTAATAATAGAGATATCGTTATTTGAAATAAAGATATTTGTATTTAATAATATTTACAGATATCTATTTCAATTAAAGATATCTCTATTTAAAAAAGACATATCTGTAATTGAATTAAGGATATCTTTTTTTGAAATAGAGATACCGTTAAGCGGTTAAATTGCACTTTTCAGTGTCTAATAGTCAATTTTTTGTGAAATTTAACCGCTTAACGTATCAAGCTGAAATTTGACAATTATTTTCATTATGGTTTTAGATGTTTAATAACATAAACAATTTTATATATTTTATTTCAATTATTCATATTTCACTATATTATCTATATATTTAGATGGTTATTCTCCTGGCCACAAGTGCCTGTGCTCTGAAATGAATTTTTGAGTTCTTTGTACTCACTATATGTTTATTAAGAATACACATGCATTTAACATAAAAAAATAAGATCCCAAGAAATGATGACTATATATTTGGCAGCCTTGTCACAATATACATTGTATTATAAGTAATTGTAATTATCAATAACTTTTATGTTTTCTTTTTTCAAAGTGTCCATACTTAGTGTACTGATGGAGGGTCATATTGTGAAGGAATTTCAAAATCTGCGAGTGTTTTCAAACAACAAATTTGTGAGGATGGATGAGCTGGTGCATGATCTGGCTAGTGCTCTTGAGGAGACGGCCAGAAGCACCAAGTCTCAAACCCGTGAGAGTCAACCCTCCGGGTCATCCTCCAAACGCTGCAGCCGAAAACGCAAAGGAAAGAAACGCCGCACATTCATAGTTGATGGGGGAAACATCAGTGAAGCCTCAGAAAGCAGCGTTGAGGAAGCATTGAAAGATTACATGGAAAACATCATCCAGCAGAGTGACTCCGATGATATTGGCATGTCTTCTACAGTTGCTAGATTGACTATGCCGTTAAATTTTAGTTATGTGCCATCAGTGGAATCTGATTCAGTGACAGAAACTTTTTCTCCAAGGCGTCCTCAGCGTCGGAGGAAGAAATACAAGTCAATGGCAGTTGACAGTTATCCAGACATGATGATGCAGCCTCCCATGCATCCCCCCAAATCCTATCCGCATCACCATGGCAGCGATGGCAACATCCACAGCTCCACCTTAGACCAGGGTGCCACTCATACACCTCTCACAAACAAAGACAGTAATGGGGTCCTATCTGTAGAAGCGTCTGTGCTGCCAGGAAAGAGGAAGAGGAGTTCTAAGTCAAGAACAGATTTCCCTTCCAGCAGCAGCACTCAGGGCAAGCCATCTAAGAATGAAGATACCATGGATGTGGGCTCTCAGTAAGTTCATGTCTGTGGCCTTAATCTCCTATTTCATATTTACTGTATAGCTAGAAGTTCATCAAATGGTTTGCAAAAGTTTGATTTACCCGGTATAATTTGTCTGATGAATTTCTAATATACCAGGTCTAGCCTTTTGGTCATGATCAGTTTCTTGCCCAAGCTGCTTTTACCATACAGCAATAAAACAGGCATATATATATAACAGAAGTGATGATGGTGACTCTATCTGAAGTGGATGTAATTTGAACCCATTCATTTTATTATTTTTTTATACCCCCCACCCCATATGCATCATTAAATTGAGTTGTCATATAGTGTTGCCAATGACTGTCCTGTCCTGTTCATACTCAAAGTTTAACACTTAATCAATTTCATTCTTTGAAATTTTCATCAAACTTTATACAAAGGTTAAGTATGAAAATATCTCAGACATCATTGTGTTTTAGAAATTCAGGATTCAAAGGTCAAAGCCATAAAGGGCATGATTGTTATATTTAGAAAATCAAAAGTGTCAAAGGGGGAATTCATTTTCTAGTTGAATTATTTATTATAAACAAACAGTATTAAGGGAATAGGCATATCCAGGATAAATATTTCAAAACTTCATTTTTTGCGCAATAATTCTGTGATAAGGGCAACTTGAATTATAGGCCTTTGCAATGAAAATCAGATATTCATCATTTTGTTTCATACAAGAAATTTTGTTGTAAATAAGACATGTAATTATAAAATGAAATTATACATACTAGGTAATAGAATGTACTTTTTTTGCATTGCAGAGAGAGTGGCTCCAGTTCAAGTCTCAGCAGTAGTGAGAGTGATGGTCTTATCACCAATGATGAAGGCAGAGAGGGTAAGTCTTAGATATCACCATTGATAAAGGCAGAGAGGGTTTACAAGTCTTAAAAATCACCATTGATAAAGTTAGAGAGGGTAAGTCTTAAATATCACCAATGATGAAGGTAGAGAGGGTAAGTCTTAAATATCACCAATGATGAAGGTAGAGAGGGTAAGTCTTAAATATCACCAATGATGAAGTTAGAGAGGGTAACTCTTAAATATCACCAATGATGAAGGTAGAGAGGGTAAGTCTTAAATATCACAAATGATGAAGGTAGAGAGGGTAAGTCTTAAATATCACCATTGATGAAGTTAGAGAGGGTAAGTCTTAAATATCACCAATGATGAAGGTAGAGAGGGTAAGTCTTAAATATCACAAATGATGAAGGTTGAGAGGGTAAGTCTTAAATATCACCAATGATGAAGTTAGAGAGGGTAAGTCTTAAATATCACCATTGATGAAGGTAGAGAGGGTTAGTCTTAAATATCACCAATGATGAAGGTAGAGAGGGTAAGTCTTAAATCACCATTGATGAAGTTATAGAGGGTAAGTCTTAAATATCACCATTGATGAAGGCAGAGAGGGTTAGTCTTAAATATCACCAATGATGAAGGTAGAGAGGGTAAGTCTTAAATATCACCATTGATGAAGGTAGAGAGGGGAAGTCTTAAATATCACCATTGATGAAGGTAGAGAGGGTTAATCTTAAATATCACCATTGATGAAGGTAGAGAGGGTTAGTCTTAAATATCACCAATGATGAAGGTAGAGAGGGTTAGTCTTAAATATCACCAATGATGAAGGTAGAGAGGGTTAGTCTTAAATATCACTAATGATGAAGGTAGAGAGGGTAAGTCTTAAATATCACCAATGATGAAGGTAGAGAGGGTAAGTCTTAAATATCACCAATGATGAAGGTAGAGAGGGTTAGTCTTAAATATCACCAATGATGAAGGTAGAGAGGGTTAGTCTTAAATATGACCATTGATGAAGGTAGAGAGGGTTAGTCTTAAATATCACCAATGATGAAGGTAGAGAGGGTTAGTCTTAAATATCACCAATGATGACAGGGTAACTATGTATTCTTCCATCATTCAGATTTTTCTATTCTTTTACCGGTCCAAGATTTCTGTCCAAGATATCACGAGCTGACAACAATGCAATAACATCACGACAACAATATGATGACGTCACGACAACAATTCAATCACGTCACGAAAACAATTCAATCATGTCACATCAACATCGTGTTGCATTGATACATTCGTTAAAACAGTACATGATGGGAGAAAATTAATCATCCCCTACCTTGAAGTTGCCACAGAGAAATCTCCAAGCCTCGGGAGTGATATGCTTGATTGTCTAACCCTCAACAGAGCCTCGGGTTTGACAAACAAGAATATCACCCCGGGGGTTGGATATTTCTCTTGTCACACCCTCAAGGTAGGGGAAGATTCTGTTAGTCCACATAGATTAACCTGTACATTATGGTAGCAGGGCACTGTTTTAACTTTCAAAATAAGTATCTATAAATTTATTGAATGAAACATTTCATCAGAAAGAGAATCGGGTGAATGATTATAAAATGTACTTAATTGAGATTTATAATGCTTTCAGCTGATGATGAGCAAAGTGACTTTTTCTACGAGGGTGGTCCAGCGTGCGGAATTCCTGGGATAATTCCCTGGTGGGAGGGTGATGCTAGTCAACGGGACGTCGAGTCAGATAAGGAATTTCAGCAGATACTGACAGGAACATTTGAACATCTCTCCAAATCCTCACAGATGGCATTCAAAGCCAGAGTGTCTAGGCTCATGGCAAAGGTGAGCAGAATATCTCAATGACAGTAAAGCCAGAGTGTCTAGGCTCATGGCAAAGGTGAGCATACTATCTCAATGACAGTAAAGCCAGAGTGTCTAGGCTCATGGCAAAGGTGAGCATACTATCTCAATGACAGTAAAGCCAGAGTGTCTAGGCTCATGGCAAAGGTGAGCATACTATCTCAATGACAGTAAAGCCAGAGTGTCTAGGCTCATGGCAAAGGTGAGCAGAATATCTCAATGACAGTAAAGCCAGAGTGTCTAGGCTCATGGCAAAGGTGAGCATACTATCTCAATGACAGTAAAGCCAGAGTGTCTAGGCTCATGGCAAAGGTGAGCATACTATCTCAATGACAGTAAAGCCAGAGTGTCTAGGCTCATGGCAAAGGTGAGCATACTATCTCAATGACAGTAAAGCCAGAGTGTCTAGGCTCATGGCAAAGGTGAGCATACTATCTCAATGACAGTAAAGCCAGAGTGTCTAGGCTCATGGCAAAGGTGAGCAGAATATCTCAATGACAGTAAAGCCAGAGTGTCTAGGCTCATGGCAAAGGTGAGCAGAATATCTCAATGACAGTAAAGCCAGAGTGTCTAGGCTCATGGCTAAGGTTAGCAGACTATCTCAATGACAGTAAAGCCAGAGTGTCTAGGCTCATGGCAAAGGTGAGCATACTATCTCAATGACAGTAAAGCCAGAGTGTCTAGGCTCATGGCAAAGGTGAGCAGAATATCTCAATGACAGTAAAGCCAAAGTGTCTAGGCTCATGGCTAAGGTTAGCAGAATATCTCAATGACAGTAAAGCCAGAGTGTCTAGGCTCATGGCTAAGGTTAGCAGACTTTCTCAATGACAGTAAAGCCAGAGTGTCTAGGCTCATGGCTAAGGTTAGCAGACTATCTCAATGACAGTAAAGCCAGAGTGTCTAGGCTCATGGCTAAGGTTAGCAGACTATCTCAATGACATATAATACATTAGCTTTGCATTTCTTAGCTAAAATTCAAACATCAGTTTGTAACTAAGAACATCTATTTTGAATGACCATTTAATCATCAGAGACCCACTTGGCAGTTGATTTCAGTACACTGTAAAAGTTTTTTTTTCAAACAACATAAACTCATTTACTCCTTTTAAATTATTCCAGCCTTTGAGTTCAAAAGTGTTTTTAAGAGGTGAGTGATCGTGAGCTATAGCTACTGTTTAGTGACATTTTTTGAAGATGCATATTTTCATGTTTAACTTCAAAAATATGTGCTGGATCTTAATAGCGTTAATTTGTATTGGTTTTTTTCTCATGATAATTCAGATATAAGCAATGGAATCAACGGCTGGGTAATAAAGAGGAATGTATAATTGAAAATGTTTGAGGGATGGGTTCTAAAGCAGTTGTATACATTTGTATATAGTTGGCCACAGAAATTTTGTTTTAGTCCACTGTCATCAGATGTGTTGGCATATGATAATGCCAGCGATTTTCCACTTAGAAATAATTAATCGTTTCCCTTCTATACTGTAACATTTTTCTTTCTCAGTCTGGCAGAGAGATACGCTTTGGGAGAAGAAAGCTAAAAGAAAAGGTTAGTGTTTTTTTTTCCCCCACACAAAATTCAATTTAAATAATGATTTTCATACAGATGTGAAATTTTTTTAGATCAAGTAGTCAAACTCTTTCTTCTTCTTTTTTCATTAATGTTATGTTCTGCAGACCTCAACTGAAGCAAAGTGCAACATAAAAAAAGCAGTTTTTTCTGAAAAGCAAAAAGAAAATGAATGGAAATTAGTCCCTTTTGGAGCCAATTTTCAGATTGACCAATTGAAATTCCATAATTGATTTTCTCGCACACAGCATCCTGGCTACACAGTATCCAGATTTCTTCAGGATCGTCAGGTGTGGAATTCTATGCAGGGAATGATCTCCCCTGCCTGGCAGTCAAGTAACAACACAAGTTCTTGTAATGATAATTCCAAACGGCGCAGGAATACGCCCCCACCTACACCACAATCAGAAGGTAAACGGGTATATTTAACAACAGAATATCCTTATCTCCAACTCATATAACTCCAACAATTGATTTAATTCAAAGAATTTTGTGAGTACCGGCCAAGCTTTACACTAGCATTTAAACTCGCGTAACTTGAATACTTGGATAACTCTGAACGTTATCCTATGGCCCCATCGACTTTGAGGTTCCACTGTAAGAAAAAAATGGTTAGTTATGTGCAAATGAAACAGAAAAAGGTATGCCCAAACCAAATGCATGCTTTATAAACCTATAAACCTCAACCAATTGTTCTGTAAATCTGTTTTCAAAGTAAAGCTTGCAAACAAAATGCTGTGTTTCAAGGAAGAATTCAAGCAAAATTAATTATAAAGAGACTATTCAGGCGTTTAATACTTGATACTCTATGAATGTTTGCTAAGTCAATAAGTTTGATTACAGTATATTTCAATGCACAGGTTTCATTGGTAACGAGGCGGAACCTATTCCCGACTCAAACCTAGGCAGTAAGATGTTACAGAGCATGGGTTGGACACCAGGATCGGGACTAGGATCTGATGGAGCTGGCATCAAAACTCCAGTCATGGCCTACCGACGTCCGCGGCGACAAGGACTGGGATGTCGCACTGCTACAAAACCACCCGAACATACTTGACAACTTTTGCGACTTTTTAAAGACTGGTGTATCAATCATTGCACTGTTGTACAGTGATTCATTCATTATTAATTTACATTAGGGCAGTCGAAATTGCAACCCAAAAGAAATCTTATAAAATATAATTGTACAGTGTATAATATGTAATACAATTTAATGTGTATGATGCATGAAACATTAACATACTCTGTTTTATGTTAATGTTTGTTTTTGTAATGATCTCTGATTTAGGTGTGTCAAGTTAAGATTCTTCAGATAAAATGTTTTTATAATACAATGTCGTCTGACCATAGGCCATGGTGACCTAATGTTGTCAATGTGTGTCATCCGTTTAACTTAATCATGTGCTCACGATAACTAAAATATAAACAGATTAATATGTCAGGTACATCTGTACCACTCAATCTGCCTGTGCCAGATTTTCCAGAGGTCAGCCTCGGTCCAAATCTGTGCCTGGTATTTTCATTCAGGTTCAGCAGATTCAACTGTTTCAACCGGTATCATGATAGTTCTTTGGCCATATTTCTCCCTTGATTTTAAATATTTCATTGAAATATGATATATGTACCACTTTGAGGAAAATAGTTAACAACAAGCTATAAATTTAAAGCTCACAAGTTTCATGTATCAAGTATAAGGCCATGGGAAATCTGGTTTACACACACAAGAACCCGAAACACAGTTAAAAGTTAGTCATTATCTTTAGCAGAGATACAGTGGACTCCACTTAATATCACTCCTGTTAATATCACATTCCTCTTTATATCATGTTTTCCCAAGCAACGTTTTTCTCTCTATATAATCTATGTAATTTTATTTGGTTAATATCATGTATTTTGAGGTGAATTCCTGTTAATATCATGTTTTTCTTAACCAATCAACTTAAATATCCAGAAAATGATGTAATTTCCTTTGATTTCAGATACAACTTGTACAAAATGTTGCATAGAAAATAACAAATATCCCAAAAAATGATTTCCAATTGAAATGATGTTATCTATATATTGAAACATCTTCATATGTACATTAAATAGCTTACTTTTAGTTATGGAGATTGGAAATGCACTAGATTTAGTGGGAAAAACATATTCCTCTTAATGTCACATTCCTGTTAATATCATGTTTTTGTCTGACAAATGCAACATGATATAAAGAGGAGTGCACTGTATAAGGCAACAAATTGTGGCTATCCGAGTTAATTTTAGGTGAACTTAGAAGAACTAATAGGATGTGAGATTACGGTTGTCAAATCTGGACTACTGACAGTATGCAGTGTCAGTGCTGGACTTGCGACATTTACATGTAATGTATTTGGTTATGGGTAAAGCAGGCCAAAATTTCAGACTTTCTGCCCTTGACATTTCTGTAAGGTAAGACATTTCCTGTTGATTAAGAAGCACTTGTTTATGAAAGTAATTAAGTATACATCTGTTTTGATAACTGATGTAGTCTTGTATCCACATGTGGATATATAGTAGAGGGTTTATCTCTGTTAGAGATTTTTGTAGTATAGGTATTGTACATACTGATCCTAAAATGAAATCCTTTTATTTCCTCATACTATTGTACTACATTGTATTATGTAAATGAGGTGATGTTTAGAAAGTCATTTGTTGGCAGCCTAATCAGCTCTGCACAATATCCTGTGTAAATACGCTTTCAGTAATTCATGCATGTTTTGCATGAGAATGTACGCTACGTTTTATGGATTTTTTTTCCTAAACTTTTACAAATCATGTTTCTAATTCTGTGTCAGGTATTGTAGACATACTTGTGGCTGAGTGTAGCTACTGGTGAAATAATTATCAAGGGACACAATTATAAATATTAAAGGCCCTGTTCATGTACAGGACTCAACATGTAGTGTTTCCTCACATCATTGACCATATCGGGGCCCTAATGCCCTCTAATGCGTTGATGGGTTGGTCATAATGGAAAGATTTTGACATTTCATGAAACTGAAATTTATAGACAATAATTACAGGTCCATATGATTCTGTAGTCTTACAAGCTACATGTTATACTGTAATAGAAGTAACTAATTTGATAAGTTTAACTAATTTAAGTCTGCTGTCTTACATGCTAAATTTTACTAAAAGAAGTAATTTATTTGATTACTTTAATAAAAACTAATTTTACCCATTTCAATGTATGGGTATGTGAGGAATACTATTTTGGTATCTCACCAATTCTGGATCAGATATCTGATGTGTTTGGAAATTTTTTACCTCACAGCATCCATTTCCCTGTGGGAATATTTCAAATTATGGATTTTATGAATTCTTCTGAGAATTTTCAGATGTATATAATTTTTTGTTTGTTTAAGTGCTGTATACCTGGTAATGTTCCATATGCCTGTATCTACGTACATTGTATACTCTGTGTATATATCTGGTGCTGTCTTGTTCATTATTGTAAAAATAAAATTGCAGATGTACAGTAAGCTGTTAAGGATAAGAGGGATCTTTATCAAACATCTGTTTAAGGATGTAAAGTATTTTTATGTTGATTGATAAGCACAGACATGAAGGCACTATGGTAATTTTTCTTTAAAAAAAATGCCATTGTCTGAATTAGCACATCACAGAGAATAAGCATATTATTAAGTGCTGCCATTTATTAAAGCAAGCAAATTCATAAATTGACCAGAAATATTTTTAAGTGAATCTTAAGTGGCTGGAATATCATCAAACTTTTGAGGCAGCATCAGACTTGAGTTTGAGCTTAGACCTCTGTTTAAGTCATGCCATGTGCCAATGTATAAGTTCTTTAATATGTATAGAATACCATAACCACTACCAAATTTTAGATAAATTCGGAGGGTTGCAGGCAAGTTTTCAAGATATGAAAATGTTCCTTTGTACATATTCATGAAGAGGTTACACAACAAGTGGTTGTTGGGTATGGAATTTATTTCACTCGAGTTGATTACTTATTGAAAGTCACAAAAAACTCAAGCTTTAGCGAGTGTCTTTTGTAATTAACTTTAAAAAATAATGAACGAGAGTGAAATAAATTCCATATCCAATAACCACGAGTCGTGAGACCTGTTTCTACCACAATTTCAGTCGGAAACAGGTGGAGAGAACCGCGGACTATGATATGTGCAAAACGTATCATCTTGTATATATTCCTGCCAAGTGGGGATGAATTGATGTCGTAAACAAACAGCAAGTGATGTTGTTCCGTTCAAAGTTCATCAACGAATCAAAATGTTATTCAACAGTTGTAATGATTATTTCATACCCTGAGAGTTGAATACCCGGTAACACCCACCTATTGTGGTAGAAATTGGTTTATTGGTTAATAACTGAACACAGAAAAGTCTTCCTATCTTGCCAAGTTTTAATATGGGACTTAAATATAAAATGGATTTATTTTGTCCTATTCATTCTTCCCTGATTAAGGAATTGACTTGAAATTTAATGAACAATGATGTAATCTGTGAATGATAAACAAAGAAACATGATAACCTTAGCACACAATATCTGTGCTAAAGGTAGGTAATGACGGGTAGTGTTTGTATCGTGTGCAATATATCGCTGAGGTAATTATATATAAGGCGTGCTTCATTGTTGGCTGTTTGTGATGTGCTAGCGATATAGATTTGTAAATTTGGTTTTACATGTATTTCACAAATCTTTTAAATGTTTTTGAAATCAAGATTGTGAACTCTAAAATTTTCAATATCTCTTATAGATCATCTTTGTCAAGGTATGTTAATTTCAGTCAACTTTTTAAAATGTTTCCTATGCATCTTCTCCTTGATAATGATGCTGCATCATCTTTATAAATGTAGATTGTACATGTTGGTTTAACTACCAAAGATTGTATTAGCATCATAAATATGTGAAGTGTTCTAACCAATAACCATGTTGGTTTACTACCAAAAACTGTGTTGGTCATATCAGATTCTGCACCATAGGTACGTGAAGTGTCCTAACCATGTTGGTTTACTACCAAAAACCGTGTTGGTCATATCAGATTCTGCACCATAGGTACGTGAAGTGTCCTAACCATGTTGGTATACTACCAAAAACTGTGTTGGTCATATCAGATTCTGCACCATAGGTACGTGAAGTGTCCTTACCATGTTGGGTTTACTACCAAAAACTGTGTTGGTCATATCAGATTCTGCACCATAGGTATGTGAAGTGTCCTAACCATGTTGGTATACTACCAAAAACCGTGTTGGTCATATCAGATTCTGCACCATAGGTACGTGAAGTGTCCTAACCATGTTAGTATACTACCAAAAACTGTGTTGGTCATATCAGATTCTGCACCATAGGTACGTGAAGTGTCCTAACCATGTTGGTATACTACCAAAGATCGTGCTGGTCATATCAGATTCTGCACCATAGGTACGTGAAGTGTTCTAACCATGTTGGTATGCTACCAAAAACCATGTTGGTTATATCAGATTCTGCACCATAGGTACGTGAAGTGTCCTAACCATGTTGGTATACTACCAAAGATCGTGTTGGTCGTATTGGCACCATGGAAACTAGTCCAAAGGGTTCTGACTCTCTGACCCGCTAAATATTTGGACGACAGACGTGAGGTGACAAAGCATGGATAAATATATTGTACTATTGGACTTCTTCCTACTTTCACCATATAATCCAAGGGAATTATGGCAATGTATAAAGGTTTTGGCACTGTTGGTATATATCAAGGTAGAAGTATGCAAAAAAACTACAGAAAATGTAAATTTAAGGTGTTGGTAATTGAGCTGATTACCGTGGGTAAGGAAAAGAATGGTATACCAGGTAACTGATTCCTGGAGATTTGAACTACCACATAACATTAATTAACTTGTAATTACTTTTGAGGACATTCTCAGAATCTTGTATTTTACTACTTTTTATTTATTTTTTATGGTACATATGTAATTCTATTTACCTGGTACACGTTTCAATTCCCTGCTGAGATTTATTTAACTGGGATATATAGAACTTTTGAATTTAATTTCGCCAAAAAATTTCTTACCATACTGGTATAACTTAAATATGAATTTAATTTCTCAACAAATACTTTTTGAAATAACGTGAGACTCTCATTTTAATTCCTTCATAGATCAAGAATGTTTTTTGCAATACCTTCTGTTAGGATAAAGAAACATGTTATTTCTTACTTTAAAAAACTAGCACTCGGAGATAATTTTCGTCAGAAAATGAATACTGGGGTAGTCTATTTTGTATTCATTGTGTTTGATATGTAAGGTAACAAATGGAAATTGAGACTAATTCCTCCAAAAAGAATTCTGTAAATAGATTCAATATACAAAATGTGTAGTGGAAATGAAACGAATAACTGATGGGTTGATTCTTTACTGAAAAAAGCAATCATTTTTACATTCTGAACTGTATATGGAACTTAACTGTAATGGACAAAAATTCAAAAAAATTGGTGCCATGAGAATCTGCTGGGTTGAAATCTGGCAATGAGGTATTAACTTGACACTAGTGTTTAAAATGAAAATCGTCTCTTTTTTCATATGGTCATTTTACTTTTATTTTCTACATGTGTCTGTTTTTACTTGTGAAATTTTACATGTATGTACAAGTACACATCAGTTTAGGGTAATAAAGAAAACAAATCTGAAAAGCTAGTGTTCTACCAGTTATTTATGGTACATATTTGTCAAAATGGCATGATTACTTCAGACAACTTAGGTATTTGACTTTGTTTATTCACTTCGTCTGTGAATGTGAGATGTTGTATGGAACACACTGCTAAGGTCAGTTCCTGGGTCACACTAGCTACTAAGGTCAATTCCTGGGTCAGGTAGTTCTGTGCTGGTACCACAGGTACTGACCTGGTAAATTCACATGTATTCATTAAATAAACTCTCAAGAAGAGATGAATTGCAAATTTTCACAAGGGTTCCAAAATTCATAAATTCCTATCAACAAAAATTACAACCAAAATTTTCTGACCAAAACGCTGGAAACATATCACAAGAATTACACATAATTATGTGTCGCCTGCCCCGCTTTGTTACTATCATATGCTTTTTACTTTTTGAGAAATATTGTTTTTCTTTTTTAAGTCCAGAATTTGGAGGTTTTTACCCCAAAATTTCAAAAATTGTTGAAATAATTGTAAAGAGTGTAATGTGTTCAGGTAAAAATCCCATGATAATCATATAACCTGAATTTGGTTGCTCTAGTATTTATACTTTGTCAGAAACAGCCAATATACAAGAGCTAAACTCAAAACTTGAATGTTGATTTTTTTTCAAAGTCCAGAAATTTGATATTTTTACCCAAAAAATGCAGGAATCAATGAAAACTATTTTGTGCAGAAGGCTTCAATAACCTTGCTACATCATGGATTGAGGTTTTGTTGGGCTAGCTTTGTCAAAAATGGAGCTAAACACTAAACTTTTAACATTGTTGACTCCGTAAGAAAAGCAACGCCTATGTGCTGCCTTTCCGACATCCATCAAAGGCGACACAAAAATGGAGCATTTTTCTGACTAGAATACTTTCATATCTTCACATTTCTACAACATCTGGGACAAATGTTTCACTGTTCCTAACTAACTCTGCAGCAATCTATTAAATTCACCTACTGATGAAGATATGTTATCATCCCATTTGATTAGTGTTAACACTAAAATGTTTGGGTGCAAAAATTCATGGTATGAATGTTTATCACAGTAAACTTGTGAAAAAGCTAAGAAACTAAAAAAAGCTTATAGGAACTTTTAACTGTGACTTTAAACATTTACTTGAAGCCAGTAGCAGGCACCCTCATCCAATTATTGCTCTGTATACATGTCTGCATGTTAGATAAAATTTGAGCTGAAATTCCCTTTGGCCTCAAATTAACACACTGGCAATGTAATAAAAGTGGTGCAGTTTGATGATTAACATTGGACAAGGAGAGAGCACAAACAGTTTGTTTGACATTGGACAAGGAGAGAGCACAAACAGTTTGTTTTACATTGGACAAGGAGAGAGCACAAACAGTTTGTTTTACATTGGACAAGGAGAGAGTACAAACAGTTTGTTTTACATTGGACAAGGAGAGAGTACAAACAGTTTGTTTTACATTGGACAAGGAGAGAGCACAATTAGTTTGTTTGACATTGGACAAGGAGAGAGCACAAACAGTTTGTTTTACATTGGACAAGGAGAGCACAAACAGTTTGTTTTACATTGGACAAGGAGAGAGCACAATTAGTTTGTTTTACATTGGACAAGGAGAGAGCACAATTAGTTTGTTTGACATTGGACAAGGAGAGAGCACAAACAGTTTGTTTTACATTGGACAAGGAGAGAGCACAATTAGTTTGTTTTACATTGGACAAGGAGAGAGCACAAACAGTTTGTTTTACATTGGACAAGGAGAGAGCACAATTAGTTTGTTTTACATTGGACAAGGAGAGAGCACAATTAGTTTGTTTGACATTGGACAAGGAGAGAGCACAAACAGTTTGTTTTACATTGGACAAGGAGAGAGCACAATTAGTTTGTTTTACATTGGACAAGGAGAGAGCACAATTAGTTTGTTTGACATTGGACAAGGAGAGAGCACAAACAGTTTGTTTGACATTGGACAAGGAGAGAGCACAAACAGTTTGTTTTACATTGGACAAGGAGAGAGCACAAACAGTTTGTTTTACATTGGACAAGGAGAGAGCACAAACAGTTTGTTTTACATTGGACAAGGAGAGAGCACAAACCGTTTGTTTTACATTGGACAAGGAGAGAGCACAAACAGTTTGTTTTACATTGGACAAGGAGAGAGCACAAACAGTTTGTTTTACATTGGACAAGGAGAGAGCACAAACAGTTTGTTTTACATTGGACAAGGAGAGAGCACAAACAGTTTGTTTTACATTGGACAAGGAGAGAGCACAAACCGTTTGTTTTACATTGGACAAGGAGAGAGCACAAACAGTTTGTTTTACATTGGACAAGGAGAGAGCACAAACAGTTTGTTTTACATTGGACAAGGAGAGAGCACAAACAGTTTGTTTTACATTGGACAAGGAGAGAGCACAATTAGTTTGTTTTACATTGGACAAGACGAGAGCACAATTAGTTTGTTTTACATTGGACAAGGAGAGAGCACAAACAGTTTGTTTTACATTGGACAAGGAGAGAGCACAAACAGTTTGTTTGACATTGGACAAGGAGAGAGCACAAACAGTTTGTTTTACATTGGACAAGGAGAGAGCACAAACAGTTTGTTTTACATTGGACAAGGAGAGAGCACAAACAGTTTGTTTTACATTGGACAAGGAGAGAGCACAAACCGTTTGTTTTACATTGGACAAGGAGAGAGCACAAACAGTTTGTTTTACATTGGACAAGGAGAGAGCACAAACAGTTTGTTTGACATTGGACAAGGAGAGAGCACAATTAGTTTGTTTTATATTGGACAAGGAGAGAGCACAATTAGTTTGTTTTACATTGGACAAGGAGAGAGCACAAACAGTTTGTTTTACATTGGACAAGGAGAGAGCACAAACAGTTTGTTTTACATTGGACAAGGAGAGAGCACAAACAGTTTGTTTTACATTGGACAAGGAGAGAGCACAAACAGTTTGTTTGACATTGGACAAGGAGAGAGCACAAACAGTTTCTTTGACCTTAAGTGTTTAGTCTCTCCAACTTTATTTTGTGATTTATAGATCACCGATAACTCCATCACTTGTTTCATCAACTAGAATTACAAGTTTTGATCTTTTGACTTCTTTGTCAGATAAACAAAAACAATGCATCAATTATTATATTTCTTTATTGTGAAATATTTATGCACTCAAAACAAACAAATATAGTTACACAAAATGAATGTATATGAGTCACCAAGTACAAGTTGGTTCAAAACCAACCGACAAATCATACAATCACACATACTTGGAATTACACCTGTTATCTGCATAGTTGGAATAAGCTTTATATTCAAAATAGAAACTAAATCTGTCTTCTATAGGATGACACATACCCCGCTGGTGCTGGTTTAGTGACCTTCAGGTCAACTACAAACTAAAATGGGAGCTCAATCCAGATAATTTGACTCTTTTAATTTACTATAAAGGGACATTAATCTCTTAAAAGGGTTGAAATGTGTGAAATTAAGATGTGAGTGCATAACTTCATCAAATACTGATCATTGCATACCCTTTCTCATTAAGAGGGAGACTCCCTCATTTTGACCATAATTTATCAAATGAATACTTTTTGTTTTGATACACAAAATGGGAAAACAAATTGAGTAATGCAGTTTAAGACATATTTCATGCACATTCTCCTTCATTGGAAATGTGGAATGATGGAGATTTCCCTCATTGGAGGTTTCAGAGGTTAACACTTATGTCATGGAGTGAAGTATGTTTCTATAAAAATCTGCCTGTTATTAAAGATGAAGCTGTTTTGCATAAAGGGCCTTAACTCTCATAAAAAACGTTGAAAATATTGGAATTAATGTATACTGATTATTCAAGTGAAGTTCCTATAAAATCTGGCCGTTTATAGTAAAAATTAAGTTTACCGCAGTTGAAACGGTGTCCATTCTCTAAAATCTGAAGGCATGATACTATGGAATTAAGATACTACTGGAAGCATGGTCTTGGCATCAATCCAACTAAAGTATTCCTCTATAGAGTAGACCAAAGAGTGAGTGTCTGATATGGTACCTTCTTACTGTAGTGATTGAGGTATTGATATCCCAGATAAAAAGAGCACTAAATCAAATGTCATATACAAATAATTCTAAAATACTGTTACAATTTCTATACAGTAACCTATTCTTCAGATCCTGACATTCAGGATGACAACCAAAGTAAATGGCTCATAATATAATTTGACATATTCAGCAATTAATGATGACATTAACATCAATTTTTACGTTAGTATTAATCACAGGGTATCATCAATATTTGATGCTTATTTTGAGATTCAATGCCTCATCTTTTCTGTACATTTGTAATATAAATGTTTACCTATTCAATAACAAACATGCATTTTCAAGTGGTAAATTTTATAGCTCCAAAAAAATCTTTTATTCCTATATTATTAGATATTACCTTTATAATTGGCAAACTATAGGGATCACATACAATTAAATACCCGTTTGAGAAAGAAGATGCTTTGAAATCACTGATCATGAATACATGTTGTACAGTTTTCTGAACCCAGCTGAATTCTAGCACTAAAATCTCTCGCACATTTATAAAATGTTATGAATTATTTCTCAAATAAAGTTAACATTATAATTGCATCTTCTTTACAAAAGAGCTCAACACTAAAATACCTTGAAAATAACATTTCTTCGATAGCACAAATGTGGTTCTGATTTATAAGATTATAGTTAGAGTTTCTAAGGAAGGTGTGTAACAGACCTAAATAAATAAAAAAAATAAATCCGACTAATTAATGGCAGTCTAAGTAACAAATGAAATGTAAAACGATAGAAAAACAAATATAGAGCCAAGCACACCAGAAACCCTCATATTACAAAATTAATATATTTCTAAAGATTCTAATTGAAATACCCATCGGTAAAGCAGATTTCTTCTTCAATAATCCATCATAAACATGTAAATATATCATATATCACCTGAAGAGCTTGCCCAAGCAAGTAAAAGCGCTAGGGAATCTGGGTTGGTTTATATGTTTTGAATATCATATTACATTATTATAGTGTATATTTCTATTAATATCACAACTCTATTTCATGTACATGTACTCATTCATACTGAACAAAGGAGCCAGCATTAATTAACTCATTCACCCCTGACATTTCATAATGAACTGTTCAAACCATTGAATTGGAAGAGTTTAAATGTGTCTTTGGGGGTAAATGAGCTAACTTGGCATATGGAACTCTCTAGGATATGTGTTCTCAATGAGATCTGTAATGTTTATAAAAGTAGGCTAAATCAAAACCTTGTGAGTATACAGAGACACTGGATTTTCCACTTGGTTATATGTATCTCCAGTCAATGGATCCAATAATTACATCAGATGTTTCTAGTCATTAATCTTGATGAAAATACTCAAATCACAAGCTTTTTAAACCACAATCTCCCTGCCATTGTGATAAAAGTTGCTGAGGAGGCCTGCTTCCTAGCTTTACAACACGTGAATGGAATGCACAGGTGAGTTCTACAGAGCTGGCACAGATCACTTTTCTCGCGTTCCATGATCATGAGCTCATTTTGTCGTGAGCATTTACAGGATAATGTTGTGGGTATTTGGCAACATGCTGTTTCATTTCATTCATTTGTTTTTGTAAGTGAGGCGGCACATCATCATAAACATCTGTGAACAGGAACTCTGGATTTGGTCGTTTTCTTTTCTCTGCTTTGGCAAACGCTTCCAATATCTGGAGAAAATTCAATGATTTTAGCATCACAGAACTTTCAAACAAGACATAATTTATTGTCGATAAAAAAAAACCAAGTGTAACTATGAAAATTCTGCTCAATAAACCAATAGTTATACATGTTTATACACAATTGAATTTCATAGTTCAGTACTAATTTTTTACTTATTTGTATGCTTACATCTTTTTTCGACTGTTCTTTCCACTGGTTTTCCTGATTATCGTCCCACCAGCCCTGTTTGTCAAGATATTGTCTGAGACGTAGGATTGGGCTTTGGACATCCCATGACTGAACCTCGTTAAGCTGGCGGTACATTGAGCTGTCATCTGAGGTACTGTGGTGACCAACCCTGTGTAATCATAATGTAAAATGAAAGTACAATGTGCTGTCAACTGAGGTACTGTGGTGACCAACCCTGTGTAATCATAATGTAAAGTGAAAGTAAAATGTGCTGTCAACTGATGTACTGTGGTGACCAACCCTGTGTAATCATAATGTAAAATGAAAGTACAATGTGCTGTCAACTGAGGTACTGTGGTGACCAACCCTGTGTAATCATAATGTAAAGTGAAAGTACAATGAGGTGTCAACTGAGGTACTGTGGTGACCAACCCTGTGTAATCATAATGTAAAATGAAAGTACAATGTGCTGTCAACTGAGGTACTGTGGTGACCAACCCTGTGTAATCATAATATTAAGTGAAAGTACAATGAGGTGTCATCTGAAGTACTGTAGTGATCAACCCTGTGTAATCATAATGTAAAGTGAAAGTAAAATGTGCTGTCAACTGATGTACTGTGGTTACCAACCCTGTGTAACCATAATGTAAAGTGAAAAAACAATGTGCTGTCATCTGAGGTACTGTAGTGATCAACCCTGTGTAATCATAATGTAAAGTGAAAGTAAAATGTGCTGTCAACTGATGTACTGTGGTTACCAACCCTGTGTAACCATAATGTAAAGTGAAAAAACAATGTGCTGTCATCTGAGGTACTGTGGTGACCAACCCTGTGTAACCATAATGTAAAGTGAAAGTACAATGAGGTGTCATCTGAAGTACTGAGTTGACCCCAAACCTGTATAATCATAAAGTAAAAGTCACTGAGCTCCCAACTAAATTACAAATACTGTTCTGACCAGCTGTCATCTGAAGTACTGTGATGACCAACCCTGTGGTATAATGTATAAAGTATATTGAGCTGCCATTTGAAGTACTATTATGACCAAACAAGTGTAATGAAATTGTAAAATAAATAAAAGTACAGGCCAAATCATCGCACATCAAAACATCTACTTGCTTATGTATATTCATACAAGGTATTTACAATAGATTTGCTTTAAAACTTTTTTATATCAAAGCACTTGGAGAAAAGTGTCTAGTGTGCATCATGACTTCTTATATAGACTTGTTCGTAAAATCTGATCCTTCAAAAATATTTCATGCATATGATGACATCGCAATTAAATTACCTGTAAATTGTGACCTTTCTTTAACAGTTATCTGTACATCATGACCTCACAAACACCTAACCTGTTCGTGACGAGCCCTAAAAGAACTTACCGATACGTCATAGCTTCTATAAGGACAGGTTTGTTTTCATTCACACAGATTTCCCGGGCAGCTTTTGTGGCATTGTACACAGCAAACACATCATTACCATCCACTCGGATGGTCATCATACCGTAGCCAGCTCCCCGAGATGCTAACAGGTGAAAACAGCAGGATATCTCAAAATGTTAATTTTCTGTCGCTGTCTACCATTAAATCCAATCGATATTATCGGGAAGAATTTTCTTCCATATTCTCTTTAAAATGAAAATTCTCAGAAAAAACTTAACAGATTAAAGATAATTGTTTTAATACATGTACATATATTTTAATGACATGATTAATCTAAACAAATGACAGTAATTGTTTCCCAATTCTATATTTTATATCTACACAATTAGTAGTAATTTTTTTCCCTAAACTTTTGTATTTATATTAATATTTAAACCTACCTATACCATCTCCTCTGTATTGATCCTCCACTGGAGTAGAGATGGCATACCCATTGTTACGACTGTGAAAATAAATATCAAAAGCGTTAAAAAACTTCTTACCTAAAACTACCATATCCAGGTACAAAAGTGTCTTTATTCACCTCAGGTAAGGACTACATTGTTAAGGGCTATTCCAGTAAAATATCTATCCCAACCTGGGACTTCAGATTTGGTTTAGGGGCAACCACATCAGAACTTAATAAATAATTTACTTTGAAGTAATTGACATTTTTGGAACTCAACCATTGACGAAGGTGATTTATTTTTGAGTCCTAAGATTTAAAAAAAGGTAGTTTTTTTTACTGGAATTGCCCTCAGAACTCTGTCTACAGATTTCAATCTAATGACATTTCATTAATATATATTTATAGCGTGTTCCATTTTGTGGAACATTCTGGTTGTACCAACTTGGAACTGGTCTGTTAAATGGAACAGAACGTGCCGAAATCCTTTCCTATGTGTGAAAATCTAATAATCGAAAAAGAAAGAAACGAATTTTCCAGAAATAACCAAAGCGGTTCAATTATATAATCTGCAAAACAATGCAAGTGAACGCTTTTATTTACAAGTTTTTCTCACTATGATGCCACTAAGAGTCGGTAATGATATATTTTACTAATGAAATGCAGTCTAACTGGTTACAGTTATGTCTATTTACAATTTATTGAACCTCTGAAACAAAACCCTTTCATTGGCCGCCATATTGGATCCAACTTGGAACCCTCAAATGAAACGTTCCCGACGAACCGGTTCATTCCGGCGGAACGTCGTGTTCCATTTAGCGGAACGTCCGGTTCGTTCTGGAACAACCGGAACGTTCCGCTAAATGGAACACGCTGTTTATCTATAAGTATCATATATTGAGTTGAAATGAGGCTGTACTAATGACAGAAGAAATGGAAATTTCATAACTGCTTGTTTTTTTCCATAACAATCTTGAATTGTACAAGTTGCATCTAAATTTTATCACGCTGTAAAAACACTCATTTTTTTTCTACACTTTTTGTACTTCGTGCTGAAACATGGGGTTTACAGTTATAGTTTAGGTATGTAAACAGGAACGGAGCATACCAGAAGAAGATGACGGGACAATCAAGTGTCGCAGCGAAGTTGAGGGCTGCATGGGCGTCACCTTCAGAGGCAGCTCCCTCCCCAAAGTAACAGATCACACACAGCCCGTTTTTGGCCCGCTTAAAGGCATAGGCAGCTCCGGATGCTGTAAACAGGGAGAAACACTTAATAGTAAACTCTAATCCACTAAAACATATCTCATCATTTGAAACATTTAAACTTTTAAAAGCCATTGAACTAAATAAATACATTATTAACAAATATCATTATTAGTTTCAATTAATAAATTTTCGTTCAAAAATTCTGTATTCTCTGGACTTAAATACTCTGTTACCATTTGTTCTGTAATGAGCTGAGAGGTGGGGGCTACTGCCAAAAAAACCATGATACACATACAATGTATTCCAACACCTCAATGACTTATAACCTCACCTTGGGGCATTTGAGTTGCCAATGGAGATGAAATTGTAACAAAATGGAGGTCACTTGACCCATAATGTACAGGCATCTGACGACCTTTGCCCTTATCATACATGTTGCCATAGCACTGATCCATGAATTGGTCCAAGGTAAATCCCCTCCACACCAACACACCTGTAGAAAAGGCATGTTAAAAGTAGAATAAAAAAAACTATTGAAAACTAGGAACTTAAACAAGAGGCTCAACAGGCCTTAACAGTCATCTGATTATATATAATTTGAGTTGGTTATGATATTAACATATTTTAACCCCTGTGACTTTGAGATTGGGTCAAGGTCAATCCTTTTAACAAACCTGGTAGCCCTTCATCCCAGCATGATACAGGCCAAATATCAGAACCCTGGGCCTTGTGGTTATTGAGAAGAAGTGGTTGAAATATTTTAACATATTTGACCCCTGTGACCTTGAAAGTAGGTCAAGGTCATTCATTTTAACAAACTTGGTAGCCCTTCATCCTAGCATGCTACATGTATAATATCAGCAAACTGCACCTTTCGTTTATTGAGAAGAAGTTGCTTAAAGGGAAAGTTATTGCACGTTGGACGGTGGACGACGCACAACGATGGACGGTGCACGATGACTATAGGTCATTCTGACCATTTGGGTCAGATGACCTAAAAATCACAAACATCAATGAGGTCAAGCTTATGAAATTTTACTGTTAGATGTCCTAGGTATAGAAACTGTTAACAACATTGTATTGAATAAAATAATTTACCTCATGAGACACATTTGATCACTTCCCATGCAAAGGTTTGAACCGTTCATTATGAAATTTCAGGGGTGAAGAGTTTAAGATTACATAATGTGTGGTTGACTCACCTGCCTCCCGGTACTGTCCATACACTAAGTCTTTGGGGTCCAGAGCTGCTGCTGATCCCATGTGAGTACCTTCTTCACCGTAATTGGTCATGTAAAAAGAAATTCTCCCTTGTCTTTGAGATTCGTACAGGATGTGATCCATCGTGTTTAACAATGTCATATCTTTGTACATCTTCACTACTGTGTCTTTATCCAGCTAAAACAAAATCATGTAAATTTCAAGGTACATATATGTAGTAATTAAATAAAATTTCAATCCAGAATGTTCAGTCAACCACAATAACCATGTCTCAAATTATGATCAAACCTTGTGATCTCAAATTTAGCAGGATTGATGGAAAACAAATTATACAAGTTCAAGATTATGACTTAATGAGATTTGCAGCTCCATTATGAATTTTTTTTACCAATCATTTTAATTATTTATTACATGTACCAGAGATGGTGTCAAAGCCACCAAATGCTCCCCTGTACACACATAATTCGTAATTCTATATTTACTGTGTAGTCACTCTAGTCTGCAAGCATGGTCATTCATTGGAATCAAGCGGAAAATATAGGTGAAATTCAGCATCCGAAGGTAAGCATGTTCTGTGTATCCTTAGACACACCAAGCATGTAAGTTTGGTTGATGTAGGACTTATAGTTACTTCACATTGGACTTAACCATTCTTCTTAGCCAAACTCACTAAGTCCAACAAACACAGGGTACATTCGCGCTACCGGTTGAACTAGTTGAACCAGTTGAACCTGGAGCGAAAACACCAGGCACAAATTTGGACTGAGGCTGACCTCTGGAAAATCTGGCACATGTGGTTTGAGGGGTCCAGACGAACTTGGCCGAAACTGAAATGCTGACTATTGCTAGTTTGCGTAATTTATTTCTAAAACAATGTCAATCCAGATGAAGATGTAAAGATATGTTATATAAGTGAATGGGCGCGTGAAATAACGGCATTTTATTCTTGATATAATATTAAATTCTCCTCCTAAACTGTGGATTTTTAGCTCAGCCTATGGTTCGGTCCAAGTGCGTTCGTTTATCGTGGTTTATTTCTGTGCCTCCTGTGCCGGTTCAACTTTTAGCGCGAATGTACCCACGATCATTCAAGTGGAAAATTTAGGTCAAATCCAGCATCCGAAGGTTAGCATGTGCTGTGTATCCTTAGACACACCAAGCATGTAAGTTTGGTTGATGTAGGACTTATAGTTACTTCACAAGGGACTCAACCATTCTTCTTAGCCATTTTCACCCTGACGCTCACGCCAGGGGTATTGCAATAGCTCTACCAGGCGAGCTAAAAATGTCAATCTTTTTACCATATATATTCTTTAATATGTCCATTTGCTTCGATAAATAGGGTATATGATATTGGATGCAAAATGATTTAATCAACCAACAACAAAAGGTTAAGAAAAACTGATTTTTTTGTATCTTTATACCCCCCACAACAAAGTAAGGGGGGGGGTATACTGGAATCAGGTTGTCTGTCTGTAGACACAACAATTTACCGACTACTCCTCCTAAACTACTGAGGGGGTTTCAAGGAAACTTGGTGGCAATAACCCTTATACACTGAAGATGAGCGTAATATATATTACATTAAAAAAAATTGGTTGCCATGGTAACCGGGTCGCTATACTTTGTTTTTTTGGGTCAAATTTTGTAAGACAACTACTACGGTAACCAGGTCAAAATACCCAAATTCTTGTGGAACACTAATTTGTCAGTGCAAAACCATCTAAACCTATATATGAACCAATTTCAATGGAATTAAACCGAAATTTAAGGGACTATGTGTAGATATACATTCAGATTTCTTTCTTCTAACAGAAATTTAGGTTGCCATGGCAACCAGACCATATACACAAGTTTTTGTTGGAAACTTTTGACTAGACAACTCCTCCTAACCAGTGAACAAAATTCAATGGCTTAATAAAAGAGTAAACTCTTGTTGCCAAATCCCATTTAATCAAATGTTGTATATATTGAATCTTGTATTGTAAATAATTGGAAATAAAATACTGTTTAAACCAACAAAATTCAATGAAGTTTCACATGAATGTTATGGACCATGGTAGATATGCACGCAGATTACTTTTTGCAGATGTTTGGTTGCCATGGTAACCAGGTAACAATAAACAGATTTTTGTTGGAAAATTTTGGCTGGAAAAATATTCCTTAAACTGTGAACCAATTTCAATGAAACTACAAAGGGATGTTAGGGATGATATGTAGATGTATCAGCAGTTAAAAAATTTTATTGCAAAGGTGGGACAGGGGGTATAAGTTAACTATAAGTTAGCCAATGGCTTACAGTTCTAGCTTTTCTCATATTCTAAGTTTTACTCCAAATTTACTGATATTAATGGTTATTGTATAAGAAAAAGAATATTATTTTATCAAAAAGAAATTTAAAATATATAAAACATTCAGAAAAGGCTTGCTTCTATCCTTCTGTATTTTATGATCTGCTATTTATTTCATGCCAAATTCAAATTTTAGGTTGAATATTTAAAAATTCTTCAAAATACTTCAGACTAAAAGAAAGCCAATTCAACATTTGAAGAATTTGGTTTTTTTTCTAGCAATCACTTACTTTTGGATCTTCCGATTCAGAAATAAACTCTCCATTTCGCAGCACTCTGTAGACAGGAATACCTTCAGCGTTTTCTGGGACAATGAACTCACATTTGTGCATAAATTTTGATCGAGACCCTGGAAAATTAGGTCGTTCATTTTCCTGTGAAATATAAAGGAAACATTACATAAAGATTTATTATGTAACTGAATTTTTACTATTCTGTAACTTCAGATAGTCATATCTCATTGACATTTTTTTGTGGATATAATACTATAAACTTTATTTATTTTACAACAATTATGAAACAAGTTATCCAACTTATACTAATCACTCTTGTTGGCCTGAATGTTAATGAGCGGGAGGTCTTATTGTGGGAGGAAACCAGAGTACCAAGAGAAAACCCACCTGGTCGGGTAGGTGACCCCCATACCTTTTCATGTCCAGTCGGGAATCAAACCCTGGCTGCCTTGGTGAAAGGCAAGTGCGCTATCTACTTCACCACCCGGTGAGTACACTATACATGCCTATATAAATGTGGTTGGGTGGTGCATTATTATAACATGGATCACAGGTACTAGCTATGTCTGTCAATACATGCACCCATACTTAGCCTGAGTTTCCTCTGGCCCGGACACCCCAGAGCGCACTGCCATGTGAAAATGTGGAAGTGAATATAATCAACATGGTTGAAGAATCTTCTGAACAAGAATATTATCTTCTGTTCTCAGTCTGGATCGTCACCCCATGGCGTACTTACGAGATAAAAAAAAATAGACACCTCCCCAAGTGGGAAGTTTTGACACATGAACCGATGACTTTACAGACGGAAATCAGGAGCTGTTGCATTTGGTGATAACCATCGCAGGTTTGATCAATAAATCAATTAATCCATTTATCAAAGTATTTATTGTGTCATAGTCAATTTTTGTTGCCAGCACCTCCAAACTCTCAACCACCAAACGGTGTCAAATAATTCCACGTTTTCATGTAGGAATGTGCACTGGCCCCACACCAGACATCTATCTGTCAAAATGTCTAAGTCTGGTGTTAGGGCCAGAAGACTTGGACTATAAATATATGCCTGGGGTTGGGGCTTACGCTAGAGAAAATCAGGGTATTAACTTATTTACCCCGGAAATTTGATGATGAACTATATATTCCAGCCTTAGAAATGGAAGAATTTAATTGTGTCTTCAGGGTAAATTATGTTCCTGCAGTGAACAGGAGAGGTGAATGGGAAATTAAACATCTTTTTTTTTTCATTTTGGCATTTTTCCAAATTGCAAGCATTCAAATCATCTTTTGCATTTGTAGAGTTTTATAACACGACAATATGTCAAACATACGCCAAACGTCAAAAGGTGCGATCGGTAGAAAGAGCATGCTTTTTTATTTGCATGTTTGGGAAAGTCAAAACAAGGGGAAATTACTCTCAATTAGCACCTGACTGTGTGATATTAAAACAAAATTAAGCATATATTTGAGGAAGTGTAATGTTTTAGATACTAACCGAACTTCTCAAAACAGCAGCTGAATGTATGCATCTAATGGTACGCGTAGAGTGTGGAACTTTCGATAAACACCGGTAGAGACGTCCAAAGCACCTTGTTGTTGCCATTTTGCAGATGACAGAATGTGATCTACGTCATCATATTTGTGGCCGATGACGTACTACGCAGGAGCATCTGTCTCTCAGCTTCCGTTTCGATATGGAAAGACACAATTTGTTTTGACCGGCTGTGAAATCGTCATCTTTATCATGGATATCAATGGAGTAGTTTTAAACTTTTTGTCGTGACCATGTGTTTTAGGACAATGTGTTTATAATTAAGATGATATATCGTATGAGAAACCGATAATTTGACAGTGCATGACTCATCGTTGAAAAGGGGACCGTCTCTTTCCCTGTTTCCCCTGATTATAATACAATGTTACATGTACACAGTACCACGCGCTAGGACTAAATTACTTGTACATCATGTGTTTGCTATTTACTTTGTTTTGACGTATTATTTTCATATGTTGGAACTAATTATATATAAAACAGAATACGGACAAACACTGATCGAATCAGCAGAGTAGCTCAAATCATTCTAATTAATCTCAGGAGACAAAAACGGCAGATATGGCAAGGGAACCGATTATTGTGAATGTCTATGACATGGTAAGTATATAGAAACATAATATTGTTTAATCACATGTTAAATCTCATAGCCCAAATTTTTTGGAGTTTGAATACATATATCCGTTGTGGCAAATGTTCATCTGTGAATTTCATAAATATTTATTGCATGTACTACAGTCAGATCGTAGTATAACTTCCTGCTCTCTGTCTTCCTGCTCTCTGTTTAACAACCGGGGTAACTCAAATTTTCTATGTTAAGTACTTAGAACAACACTATTGTTTCGGGATAAATTAAAGCTGTCAAGCATGCACAGCAACAGTTCTAGTCTTGTGAACTCTTTGTTCTGTGGTTACCACCAACTAGGGTGACCTCACTGTTCGATGGTTACCATTACCACCTAGAGTTACCTCATCGTTCTGTGGTTACCACGTGCACCACCTAGGATAACCTCACTGTTTTATGGTTACAACCATTTATAGTGACCTCACTGTTCTATGGTTACCACCACCTTAAGTGACCTCACTGTTCTGTGGTTACCACCAGACCACCTAGAGTTACCTTATTGTTCTATGGTACCACCACCTAGGATGACCTCACTGTTCTGTGGTTACACCACCTAGAGTAACCTCACTGTTCTATGGTTACCACCACCTAAAGTGACCTCACTGTTCTGTTCTGACTCTTAAAACCTATGGGAGAATTTGAGGGATTTTATCTGATCAGCAAAATATCTATGAGATTTTTCTGTATAAAATGATAAAATTTGAATTTTCAATGAGATTTTCAGGGAAAATATGGATAAAACCCCCCAAATCTCACCCCAAAGTGATCCCTGCCTAGGGTGACCTCACTGTTCTGTGGTTACCACCATCTACGGAGACCTCACTGTTGCATAGTTACCTCCACCTAGGGTGACCTTACCGTTCTGTGGTACTACCACTTAGGGTGACCTCACTGTTATGTGGTACTACCACCTATGGTGACCTCACTGTTCTGTGGTTACCACCATCTACTGAGACCTCACTGTTGCATAGTTACCTCCACCTAGGGTGACCTTACCATTCTGTGGTACTACCACTTAGGGTGACCTCACTGTTATGTGGTACTACCACCTAGGATGACCTCAATGTTCTGTGGTACTACCACCCAGTGTTACCTCACTGTTCTGTGGTACTACCACCTAGAGTGACGTCACTGTTCTGTGGTACTACCACCTAGAGTGACCTCATTGTTCTGTAGTACTACCACCTAGAGTGACCTCACTGTTCTGTGGTACTACCACCTAGAGTGACCTCATTGTTCTGTAGTACTACCACCTAAAGTGACCTCATTGTTCTGTGGTTAACACAACTTAGGGTGACCTCACTGTTCTGTGGTACTACCACCCAGAGTGACCTCATTGTTCTGTGGTACTACCACCTAGGGTGACCTCACTGTTCTGTGGCTGCCAGGTAGGGTGACCTCAATGTTCTGTGGTTACCACCACCAAGAGTGACCTCCCTGTTTTGTGGTACCACCACCTAGGGTGACCTCCCTGTTCTGTGGTTACCACCACCTAGAGTGACCTCATCATTCTGTGGTACCACCACCTAGGGTGACCTCACTGTTCTGTTGTTACCACCACCTAGAGTGACCTCATCATTCTGTGGTACCACCACCTAGGGTGACCTCGCTGTTCTTTGGTTACCACCACCTAGGATGACCTCACTGTTCTGTGGTTACCACCACATAGGATGACCTCACTGTTCTGTGGTTACCATCACATTGGGTGACCTCACTGTTCTGTGGTTACCACCACCTAGAGTGACCTCAATGTTTGTGGTAACCACCACCTGGAGTGACCTCACTGTTCTGTGGGACTACCACCTAGAGTGACCTCACTGTTTTGTGGTAACAACCACCTAGGGTGACCTCACTGTTCTGTGGTTACCAACTAGGTTGACCTCACTGTTCTGTGGCTACCACCACCTAGAGGTACCTCCCTGTTCTGTGGTTACCACCTTGGGTGACCTCACGTTTCTGTGGCTACCACCACCTAGAGTGACCTCCCTGTTCTGTGGTTACCACTTAAAGTGATCTCCCTGTTTTGTGGTACCACCACCTAGGGTGACCTCCCTGTTCTGTGGTTACCACCACCTAGAGTGACCTCATCATTCTGTGGTACCACCACCTAGGGTGACCTCACTGTTCTGTTGTTACCACCACCAAGAGTGACCTCATCATTCTGTGGTACCACCACCTAGGGTGACCTCACTGTTCTTTGGTTACTACCACCTAGGAAGACCTCCTTGTTCTGTTGTTACCACCACCTAGAGTGACCTCATCATTCTGTGGTACCACCACCTAGGGCGACCACACTGTTTTGTGGTTACCACCACCTAGGCTGACCTCACTGTTCTTTGGTCACCACCACCTAGGTTGACCTCACTGTTCTTTGGTCACCACAACCTAGGTTGACCTCACTGTTCTTTGGTTACCACCATCTAGGTTGACCTCACTGTTCTTTGGTTACCACCACTTAGGGTGACCTCACTGTTATGTGGTACTACCACCTATGGTGACCTCACTGTTCTGTGGTTACCACCATCTACTGAGACCTCACTGTTGCATAGTTACCTCCACCTAGGGTGACCTTACCATTCTGTGGTACTACCACTTAGGGTGACCTCACTGTTATGTGGTACTACCACCTAGGATGACCTCAATGTTCTGTGGTACTACCACCCAGTGTTACCTCACTGTTCTGTGGTACTACCACCTAGAGTGACGTCACTGTTCTGTGGTACTACCACCTAGAGTGACCTCATTGTTCTGTAGTACTACCACCTAGAGTGACCTCACTGTTCTGTGGTACTACCACCTAGAGTGACCTCATTGTTCTGTAGTACTACCACCTAAAGTGACCTCATTGTTCTGTGGTTAACACAACTTAGGGTGACCTCACTGTTCTGTGGTACTACCACCCAGAGTGACCTCATTGTTCTGTGGTTCTACCACCTAGGGTGACCTCACTGTTCTGTGGCTGCCAGGTAGGGTGACCTCAATGTTCTGTGGTTACCACCACCAAGAGTGACCTCCCTGTTTTGTGGTACCACCACCTAGGGTGACCTCCCTGTTCTGTGGTTACCACCACCTAGAGTGACCTCATCATTCTGTGGTACCACCACCTAGGGTGACCTCACTGTTCTGTTGTTACCACCACCTGGAGTGACCTCATCATTCTGTGGTACCACCACCTAGGGTGACCTCGCTGTTCTTTGGTTACCACCACCTAGGATGACCTCACTGTTCTGTGGTTACCACCACATAGGATGACCTCACTGTTCTGTGGTTACCATCACATTGGGTGACCTCACTGTTCTGTGGTTACCACCACCTAGAGTGACCTCAATGTTTTGTGGTAACCACCACCTGGAGTGACCTCACTGTTCTGTGGGACTACCACCTAGAGTGACCTCACTGTTTTGTGGTAACAACCACCTAGGGTGATAGGTGGTTGACCTCACTGTTCTGTGGTTACCAACTAGGTTGACCTCACTGTTCTGTGGCTACCACCACCTAGAGTTACCTCCCTGTTCTGTGGTTACCACCTTGGGTGACCTCACGTTTCTGTGGCTACCACCACCTAGAGTGACCTCCCTGTTCTGTGGTTACCACTTAGAGTGATCTCCCTGTTTTGTGGTACCACCACCTAGGGTGACCTCCCTGTTCTGTGGTTACCACCACCTAGAGTGACCTCATCATTCTGTGGTACCACCACCTAGGGTGACCTCACTGTTCTGTTGTTACCACCACCAAGAGTGACCTCATCATTCTGTGGTACCACCACCTAGGGTGACCTCACTGTTCTTTGGTTACTACCACCTAGGAAGACCTCCTTGTTCTGTTGTTACCACCACCTAGAGTGACCTCATCATTCTGTGGTACCACCACCTAGGGCGACCACACTGTTTTGTGGTTACCACCACCTAGGCTGACCTCACTGTTCTTTGGTCACCACCACCTAGGTTGACCTCACTGTTCTTTGGTCACCACAACCTAGGTTGACCTCACTGTTCTTTGGTTACCACCATCTAGGTTGACCTCACTGTTCTTTGGTTACCACCACATAGGGTGACCTCACTGTTCTTTGGTTACCACCACCTAGGTTGACCTCACTGTTCTTTGGTTACCACCACCTAGAGTGACCTCAATGTTTTGTGGTAACCACCACCTGGAGTGACCTCACTGTTCTGTGGGACTACCACCTAGAGTGACCTCACTGTTTTGTGGTAACAACCACCTAGGGTGACCTCACTGTTCTTTGGTTACCACCACCTAGGTTGACCTCACTGTTCTTTGGTTACCACCACCTAGGTTGACCTCACTGTTCTTTGGTCACCACCACCTAGGTTGACCTCACTATTCTTTGGTCACCACCACCTAGGTTGACCTCACTGTTCTTTGGTCACCACCACCTAGGTTGACCTCACTGTTCTTTGGTCACCACCACCTAGGTTGACCTCACTATTCTTTGGTTACCACCACCTAGGTTGACCTCACTGTTCTTTGGTAACCACCACCTAGGTTGACCTGACTGTTCTTTGGTCACCACCACCTAGGATGACCTCACTGTTCTTTGGTTACCACCACCTAGGATGACCTCACTGTTCTTTGGTTACCACCACCTAGGTTGACCTCACTGTTCTTTGGTCACCACCACCTAGGTTGACCTCACTGTTCTGTGGTCACCACCACCTAGGTTGACCTCACTGTTCTTTGGTTACCACCACCTAGGATGACCTCACTGTTCTGTGGTTACCACCACCTAGGTTGACCTCGCTGTTCTTTGGCCACCACCACCTAGGTTGACCTCACTGTTCTTTGGTTACCACCACCTAGGATGACCTCACTGTTCTGTGGTTACCACCACCTTGGGTGACCTATCTGTTCTGTGGTTACCACCACCTTGAGTGACCTCACTGTTCTGTGGTTACCACCACCTAGGATGACCTCTCTGTTCTGTGGTTACCACCACCTAGGATGACCTCACTGTTCTGTGGTTACCACCACCTTGAGTGACCTCACTGTTTTGTGGTTACCACCTCCTAGGTTGACCTCACTGTTCTTTGGTTACCACCACCTAGGATGACCTCACTGTTCTGTGGTTACCACCACCTAGGGTGACCTATCTGTTCTGTGGTTACCACCACCTAGAGTGACCTCACTGTTCTGTGGTTACCACCACCTAGGATGACCTCTCTGTTCTGTGGTTACCACCACCTAGGATGACCTCACTGTTCTGTGGTTACCACCACCTTGAATGACCTCACTGTTTTGTGGTTACCACCACCTAGGATGACCTCACTGTTCTGTGGTTACCACCACCTAGAGTGACCTCACTGTTCTGTGGTTACCACCACCTAGGGTGACCTCAGTGTTCTGTGGTTACCACCACCTAGGGTGACCTCTCTGTTCTGTGGTTACCACCTCTCAGGTTGACCTCACTGTTCTGTGGTTACCACCACCTAAAGTGACCTCACTGTTTTGAGTTACCATTCAGGGTGACCTGAAGTTTCTTTGGTTTCTTATTTTCTGTCTTATTGAAACTTCCCAATACCAGAATGTTTTAGATAAGAGTGTTTTAGAAGTTTTCAGATAATTGTTAAATTTTGTGAAAAAAAGCCATTGCAGGCTACCTAGTTTTGAACTATTTTCAATAATTAATTGAATGATCAGAAATTAATATCAGCAGTCCTCAACAGGTTTTGTACAGAGGCAAATTATGTAATCTGTCTATGTCATATACACTATGCCATAAGGCCATTTCCTGTGTGAAAAGCAATGTACATATTGACATTGTGACGTTAAATCTGTTTCAGTATTGGATCAATGAGTACACGACCAACCTGGGAATTGGAGTTTTCCATGCTGGAGTAGAAGTATTTGGAGTCGGTAAATAGTGATAAACAATCATTAGTGGGTTACGGTTGTCTGACATGCATCTCCCAAGACTACACGATTAAGCAGTGATTTGTCTACTTCCCCTAAACAGAGGCCTGTACACATTTGTGACTTTAGGAAATATCCCCAACAGAAAACATGCTTTTTGAGGATAGTGTCTTTTGTATGGATATTGGGAAAATACAGCAGAAACTGTATAGGGGAAGGAGCCTAGACCCTTAATTCTATGTTAATAAATCACTATGTACATTAAAAACAGAAACCTTATACCAAAGTGTTTATCCCCATAAAAATAGCTTTAATTTAGACTGTTGTGATCAAATCCTTATGTATTTTTGATGCATTGAAATATTCAGAATAAAATATACACAATAGAAGAATGTCATCATAAATATGTTATAGTATATCTCTCTATGTTAAACATTATAGTTTTGTAATATGAATAATTTGTTAGAAAGAAAAAAAATCAAAGCAAAAAATAAAACATGAAAAATTAGATGTAGGATGGTTGCAAATTTGAAGAAGCTAATAATGATAGATAAAGATAATTGTATTGCTTGCTATTAAAATGTCAGATACAGTTTTTAGCCAATGGTATGTAGTGGTCTGTACTGTAAAAGCCAATATTTTTGCATGTGGAATGTTTCGCTTAGACAGCCTCCAAACTATTCTCCAAACTCCAAACCCCAAACATGCTGTTTTGCATTGTGTACCTATAATACTATTATACACGATAGAATTTGAGTGGTATAAAATATATTTGCTTATGGATATATTTTCGGGAATTTTATGTCAGCGAAATAAGCGAAAATAACCACACCACCTAAAATTCCATTTGTTTCATACACATCAATCTTTCTTTATTTTAGTTTACATTCATATTATACCACACTCGGTAGTAAATGTTAATTTTTGTTTCAAACTGATCAGATTATTACTGTTCTGCAGTTTATGATTACCGGTAATATAGATTTCCTTTATCAATAATTAACTCATTGACCCCAAAAATATTCATAATTATTTTTTCTGACTTTTGTATTGGAAGAATTCACGTGTGTCTTCAGCCTTGAGGGTGTATGACTTATAAAGGTCCAAGTTTCATTTTTTCTGCACATACATATGTCATGGTTATATTTATTATAAGGTTATATTTATGATATGGTAATAATTGTAGAGTACATGAGTTAAGAAAGGTCAAAGATATATTTTCTCTGCCCATACATATGATAAGGTTATATTTGTGGAGTACATTAATTACCAAGAAAGGTCCAATGTATATTTTCTCTACACATTATGATAATTATGGTTATATTTATGATAAGGTTATATTTATGATACCGTTATATTTATGATCAGGTTATATTTATGATACCGTTATATTTATGATACCGTTATATTTATGATCAGGTTATATTTGTAGAGTACGGCTATGGAGGTCACCCTCTACCTATGTCAGGTATCTTTGAGATTGCTCCTAGAGATGCTGAGGACCTGGGAGAACAGTTCAAATTTAAGTAAGTCCACAATGCTCCAGAAATCAGAAATATTTCGCTTGTGTTTTACATCCTGTTTAAAGCTAAAGTCATTTAAGGACATGCCATGTTTTGATGGTGGATGAAAGCTAGAATTCCCGGAGAAAAAACACCAACCTGCGGCAAGTATCTGGTGACTGCCACATATAGGGTCTAGGACTTGCCACCCAGTGGTTGAGGGCTAGTGGTCGCAGAATGTCAGACACTTTAACCACTTTTGGCCTCCATAGCGCCTTAAATAAGAAATACAAGTATGTTCCTGATAAACAAACTTATTAAAATATAGTGGATTTTTTTTATACAGTTGTATAATATGGTTATACAGTGTATGGTTTATTTCTTACATCAAAGATGATTTAAATAGTGAGGGAACAAATAAAAAGTACATTTATTTAACATGTTCTTTATTTCTGAACAAGTAAATATGATACGTGTTTATGAATAGCTTATGAGTCAATTCCGACGGTCCGGTTTGACCACATTGAATTCAGCATATTCCAAACGCCTGTCGTCTGTTGAATGGAAATGTGTCCTATATGATGTCTTTGAAAATGCAGTTTTTTGCACTTACCAGCTTGAAAAGGTCATGGCTCAGATCAATATATATTTAATCTTATGTCAATTTACTAGCAAAATACTTAACCAGATGTGCATTTATTGTAAACACTATACACAAAAGGAATATCAACATCATTGTCGTCTTGATAAATTTAACAAATACACTTTTTGTTATATTTAATTCTTATTGTAAGTGTTGTAATTGTGTTCAAGTGCTCATGAATGTATTTGAATTTCTAGGGAATCAATTCATATTGGAACAACAGATTTTATGCCAGAAGACGTGAAAAGAATTGTTGAGCAGCTTGGCAAGGGTTTCCGCGGTGACCGCTACCACCTCCTGAATAATAATTGCAATCACTTTTCATCATCACTGACACAGGTAAGAAATTGATAACTTCCCGGATATTTTGGGGGGGGGGGGGGGGGGATTTCATTTCCAAGGCAACAGCCTGGGGCGTAAATGAGGACAGGTTCTATGTGAAACACAGGTAAAAGCGGAATTACCCAAGTAAATCAGCAAAGACAGGTAAGAATGTGCTAGCACATTTACCTGGTAAGGATTGAACTGCTTTCAGTTGGCATTCATAGGCATTATGAATGCCATCTGGACGAAGGCAAGTTCAATGAAGCGCAATGTAGCATTTATGACGTTATAATTTTGAGGACATCAACAATCTGTCCATGGCATTCATAGCCTATATGAATGCCAACTGCTTTTGGTCGGATGATATAACAACAATGCCATATGATGGTACATCACCTTTTAACGACATGCTTTTTTGTGATTAATCTTCAATAGATAAGGAGTAAAAGGTAAACTGATTTATCATTTTTTGTACATTTTGTGTTAATCATTTTTGTATCTCTCATAGATTCTGTGTGGAAAAGAGTTGCCCAGTTGGGTAAACAGACTTGCCTACATCAGCACCTGTATTCCGTTCTTGGAGCGGGCCTTACCAAAGGAGTGGCTTACCCCTGTGGCCTTACAGGCAGTGATTCAGGAACCCATGTCCCCGCCCCCACAAGACAGACGATCGCAGGATGAATTCCCCGACTCTTCTGAACATTTTCATAATCGCCGCCTATAAAACATGATCAAGTCTACAATGGCAATGCAAATATATTTTGTTTATACAGAAAAAAAATATTCATTATTCAAACTACGCAAAGAATATGGGTCACTATTTTGTTACGTTAATTTTTACAAATTCTTGATAAATATTTCCAAAAATTTCTTACAAAAGCTTTAAATCTGTATTCTTTGTTGAGATAATTTCTTGTATTATTGATACAGTGCTATTGCTGTGCTAGTTTATTATACAATGTACGTACATCAGGATGAATTGGACACTGCTTAGTCTTGTCACAATAACTACAAAGTCAGTTAGTGTTATCCAATTGTTCAAAGCTGACATCATATTGCTTGAAATTCAAACTTAATATTTTGTTAATGTTTCTCAAAATAATAGTAAGGTTTTTGAAGTATTTGTTCAAATTTGTTTATTTGAAACGCTATACAATGAGTGAATGGGATAGATTTTTCTCTGAATTTTTTTTTTTTTTTTTTAAACTACAGTTACTTTGTTAGAACATTGACCGGTATAACATAGAATATAAAATTAAATATTTGTTTAGCAGTGAATTTGTATTTACCTGAAGAGTTTAGCAACATTTTGATTCCAGTAAGTGACTTCTCAAGCATACATGTTAATTTGGTTCCAGAGTGATACCTGTTGGGAAGGAATGTTGCTGTATTACAATGTCATTGGTGCCAAGAGTAATGTTACCATGGTCTTATAGTACATTTCACCAGATATCCAAAATATTAGCAGTTCTTTTACCAATGTTGCAAAGGCCATCAACCATATCACAGATTTTTGGTGCATCGAAATGAAGATTTACTGCTTTATTTAAAGGCTCAATATACGTAACTAACAACAAAACTTGAAGCCAAAATCAAGTCTAATAACTTTTTATATTTATAGATTTGGTTAAGATTAACTGATATCAGCATTATTCAAGATGAATTCTTATGCGGTTACCGATAGAGCAGCAGTTGAAACTCTAACTTTGGCTTGTTGTTGAAGTGGGCCCCACCTGAATTGTTTTCAATTCTTTGGCTATTTATGTCGGGAGTTTTTTGTTAGTTACCGCTCAGGTTTACATGGTTTTAGGCTTATTTTTGCTTGGTTATCAACTGGATTTTTTTTCAGAATTTTTCAGAATCAAGAAAAATTCCTGAAGTTACGTATATTGGGCCTTTAATAGTACTGTTACTGTGTTTTGAAATTTTGTTAATACCTGGCTTGAGTTTGTTAAACTGACAAAGATTGCAAAATCCGTTCCTGTAATAATTGAAATGTATGTTGTAAATAAGTTATGAATTACCCCGATCAATACTAGTTTCTTTTACAGGAATATAGAAATATTGATATTTAAATGAAGTGAAAAATAAATCTACTAAAAACCTTAATGTGATGATTTAATTTGATACTGTGGTAAATTTGGAAGCAATTTAAGACCAAATCTTGGTGATTTATAATTAAAAGATGTCAGGTTATTTTGAAGCCCTCTTAAGATTCAAGTTGTAAATTTTTGTTTTAATGTATTATTTTCTTCAAAAATTGTTAACTAGATTTAGTTTTTTGTCTAAAATTTAGATTCATTGAATACTCAGTACAATGTTTATTAAGATTACATGAAATGTTTTTCAGACTCAATTGTTGAATATTTTAATGTCATGAGGAACAGTGACATATATCTCTTTTGAAAGTTTTTTCTGGTTGTATAATATATATGAATTGAAATATTTCTTCTTCATCAATTATCAATGATAAGTGTTTCATTTATTATAAAACATAAATCCCAACATCAGATTTGAACTTAAAATCATAATATGGAAAAAATTATGGGTTTTCACCACTAGATTTTTTAAAAATTCATTTCAGTGTTTATTTCGAAATTATCTATACATTCAATTTTTAATCATTATTATTGAAGAATGGAAATCTGAAAATCTTTGTTATAATCTTGGGCTGTTTGGTTCTTGAAAAGGATACATTGTAAGGAATTGAAATTTTTTTTTGGAAAACTGCTCAAGTTTCCTGATTTGCTGTATTTGACAAAAATGAATATGTTATGACGACATATTCTATTTGATACTGCTGTGTTTCATAAATACTGTTTATCTTATCTATTGAAGATGCACCTTATATTGTATTGAATTTCTACTGACCATTTAAAAATTATTCCTGATGTTCGCTATCTACAAAATTCTCGTTATAGCAGTATTCAAGGGTATCTCAAGATGTATTTCGAAATACTGACGGTAGTGGTAGAAATGGTGGATTGCAAATCAATATTTCCAACGTTTATAATGGATTATCTCCCTTTAGTTGTCGATGATGGCATCAGTGTTGTACTGTAGACAGTGACTGGAGTTGTGATGTCTTAAAGCATTGCATATGAAAGGTGATAAGTTAAAGTAAGTGGAGATATAGTGATATTGTTTTCAAGTTTCACTGATTTTATGCAAAGTGTTGCTGCATATATGAGAATATTGGTATACTGTACTGTAATGTGTATGTCCAATTATTGTGTGTTCAAATAAAACTCTCAGACCACAGTCCAGAATTTCTCTGCTGTGGCTGTAGAATTTTGTTTGTTTCTGATACATGTGTGAGATTCATGTGTGGCACAGAAACAGATTTAAATGTCAGTTTACAGCAGTATACATGTAAGTAGAATATTTGTATACAGATACATAGTCATAAAAAGTTACAGAAGTGAAAGTGGAACAACTTTTGTTTAGTTTTAACTCATTCACCCCTGAAGACACATTTGAACTCTTCCTATTCAAAGGTTGAAATACTTCATTATGAAACTTCAGAGGTGAATAAGTTGAATATCTACCACAGTAATGAGGTTGTCAAATCTAATATGGTCTTTGTGGGACTGGCTTGAACTGCATGTCTGCAGAAATAGATAATATTTTTTCTTTATATGATAGCTATTTATGTCGTGACTCTCGTTTGTTTACATTTTGTTCAGTTTTTTGGTCACGTGATCGTAGGTCGTGGCGACCTGTTGGGATCTGTCTTCATCTTTGGTTGTTGTGCATTAAGTTTTATCTTGGTAGCTCAGTAAGTTCAGTAAAAGTGGATGGATTTTAATCAGTCTTTCTATGCTGCTTCTCCAACAAGTTAAAAAAAATCATCATGACCTGACAGTAACTGGCAGTTATTGGACTTTGAAATTTTGGTATGCTGCTTGATATCAACAAGATCCCAGACAAATTCGAGAAATGGTTTCGACCAGACTGTAACTTGTAGAATTACTGACAATTGGCGACCGATCCTGGTCTCATGATTTGTTGAGATAAGATTTGTTCAACTTCTCAAGATAATCTGCAGCAATGTTCTTAATAGGTTCCGACCAAGTGTTCTTATTTTTGTGGTGGTCAGAATATCCAAGATGGTCGCCCAGACTTCTAATTGACTCGGATGTTTTTGACTTCCTCTCAGGAAAAGCTTCACAGATTGACAAGTGATCCTTATCAAGTTTCACCCAATTGCAAGTTTGTAATTTTTTATGCTGATTGTAAAATTCAAGATGGCTACCAAAGTTCTTTGATTGAAGAGAACATTTACAACTTCATTTGAAAATGATCCATTTCCTGGTCTCCATGTTAGTGTTGGAGTAGGCCCTCACTCTAAAGTATCTTTGTGCTAATCTTAAAAAGAATATCCTACAATTTGAGTACTTGAGAATTTACTCGGGTGACCTTTTAGGCACATGGACCTCTTGTTCATTTATCATGGTATCATAAAATATCACCAATATATTGGTATTTATTTAATTAATCATGGAATGATTAAAAAGATTCTTATTTATATTGACAGGACCATTTCTTAATGAAGTAGATGTGTTGAAATGCATTTCTGTCTGAATTTTTTAATTGAAAACGGAATTTCTTTCCGGTACTTTCATCACTTTTACTTTTATATGTGGAATCTCAGCTCTATCAAAATACATACATGTTGGTTTATTATTTAAATATATCTAGCTGGAATCCATCATGAAACCTTAATTCATAATAATTTCAAGTATTACATCATATTTTTTTGGCTCAATTTTATTTGCTGAAAGCAAAAATTGGATGTTGACTTAGTTTGTATGAATTGTACATTTGTTTTCATGACTCCTCTTCTTGATGACAATATCCCACCTGTACTGTCTCCATTCTGTATTACAAGTGGGTGGGTGTGGAAGTCTGGTTGTTATCTCTTTTGTTGTTGTTTTGTTACACAAGTCAGGTTCGTGACATTAAATGTAAATACATTGTTTAGGTACATAATATAATTATACATATGATGTAAGTCTAGTATGATACATATAATTATACATATGATGTAAGTCTAGGACGATACATATAATTATACATATGATGTGAGTCTAGGACGATACATATAATTATACATATGATGTAAGTCTAGGACGATACATATAATTATACATATGATGTAAGTCTAGGACAATACATATAATTATACATATGATGTAAGTCTAGGATGATACATATAATTATACATATAATGTAAGTCTAGGACAATACATATAATTATACATATAATGTAAGTCTAGGACGATACATATAATTATACATATGATGTAAGTCTAGGACAATACATATAATTATACATATAATGTAAGTCTAGGACGATACATATAATTATACATATGATGTAAGTCTAGGATGATACATATAATTATACATATGATGTAAGTCTAGGACGATACATATAGTTATACATATGATGTAAGTCTAGGACGATACATATAATTATACATATGATGTAAGTCTAGGACGATACATACAATTATACATAAGATGTAAGTCTAGGACGATACATATAGTTATACATATGATGTAAGTCTAGGACAATACATATAATTATACATATGATGTGAGTCTAGGACAATACATATAATTATACATATGATGTAAGTCTAGGACAATACATATAATTATACATATGATGTAAGTCTAGGACAATACATATAATTATACATATGATGTAAGTCTAGGACGATACATACAATTATACATATGATGTAAGTCTAGGACGATACATATAATTATACATATGATGTAAGTCTAGGACGATACATATAATTATACATATGATGTGAGTCTAGGACGATACATATAGTTATACATATGATGTAAGTCTAGGACAATACATATAATTATACATATGATGTAAGTCTAGGACGATACATACAATTATACATATGATGTAAGTCTAGGACGATACATATAATTATAAATATGATGTAAGTCTAGGATGACACATATAATTATACATATAATGTAAGTCTAGGACGATACATATAATTATACATATGATGTAAGTCTAGGACAATACATATAATTATACATATGATGTAAGTCTAGGACGATACATATAATTATACATATGATGTAAGTCTAGGATGATACATATAATTATACATATGATGTAAGTCTAGGACGATACATATAATTATACATATGATGTAAGTCTAGGATGATATATATATAATTATACATATGATGTGAGTCTAGGACGATACATATAATTATACGTATGATGTTAGTCTAGGACGATACATATAATTATACATATGATGTAAGTCTAGGATGATACATATAATTATACATATGATGTAAGTCTAGGACGATACATATAATTATACATATGATATAAGTCTAGGACGATACATATAATTATACATATGATATAAGTCTAGGACGATACATATGATGTAAGTCTAGGATGATACATATGATGTAAGTCTAGGACGATACATATAATTATACATATGATATAAGTCTAGGACGATACATATGATGTAAGTCTAGGACGATACATATAATTATACATATGATGTAAGTCTAGGACGATACATATGATGTAAGTCTAGGACGATACATATAATTATACATATGATGTAAGTCTAGGACGATACATATGATGTAAGTCTAGGACGATACATATAATTATACATATGATGTAAGTCTAGGATGATACATATGATGTAAGTCTAGGACGATACATATAATTATACATATGATGTAAGTCTAGGACGATACATATGATGTAAGTCTAGGACGATACATATAATTATACATATGATGTAAGTCTAGGACGATACATATGATGTAAGTCTAGGACGATACATATAATTATACATATAATGTAAGTCTAGGACAATACATATAATTATACATATGATGTAAGTCTAGGACGATACATATAATTATACATATGATGTAAGTCTAGGACGATACATATAATTATACATATGATGTAAGTCTAGGATGATACATATGATGTAAGTCTAGGACGATACATATAATTATACATATGATGTAAGTCTAGGACGATACATATAATTATACATATGATGTAAGTCTAGGACGATACATATAATTATACATATGATGTAAGTCTAGGACGATACATATAATTATACATATGATGTAAGTCTAGGACGATACATATGATGTAAGTCTAGGACGATACATATGATGTAAGTCTAGGACGATACATATGATGTAAGTCTAGGACGATACATATGATGTAAGTCTAGGACGATACATATAATTATACATATGATGTAAGTCTAGGATGATATATATATAATTATACATATGATGTAAGTCTAGGACGATACATATAATTATACATATGATGTTAGTCTAGGACGATACATGCATAATAGTTACTACTTCTCCTTCGCTATAGTCTACTAAATGGATGTGTGTGTGTGTGTAGTAGTATGAATTACTTCTATTGTGGATGTTATTTTACTGTTTTTTCCTTCCATCTATTTTGCAATGATTGTGTGTAGCTGTACAAAGCCTGTAACACTGAGCTTGATTAAACATATTAAAAACATATTGTAGGATCATGATGTTTTCTCGAAAAAATTATTGTTGAAAAAGTGTTGAAAATAATCTTGAGTGCAAATTATGAATCACATCTGTTGTGTAAATTATCCTCCAGTTCATGTCTGTTATAAGGATCATCCTAACATTGTCTGTGTTATGTAGGATCATCCTAACATTGTCTGTGTTATGTAGGATCATCCTAACATTGTCTGTGTTATGTAGGATCATCCTAACATTGTCTGTGATATGTAGGATCATCCTCACATTGTCTGTGTTATGTAGGATCATCATCACATTGTCTGTGTTATGTAGGATCATCCTCACATTGTCTGTGTGATGTAGGATCATCCTCACATTGTCTGTGTTATGTAGGATCATCCTCACATTGTCTGTGTTATGTAGGATCATCCTAACATTGTCTGTGATATGTAGGATCATCCTCATATTGTCTGTGTTATGTAGGATCATCCTCACATTGTCTGTGTTATGTAGGATCATCCTCACATTGTCTGTGTTATGTAGGATCATCCTAACATTGTCTGTGTTATGTAGGATCATCCTCACATTGTCTGTGTTATGTAGGATCATCCTCACATTGTCTGTGATATGTAGGATCATCCTCATATTGTCTGTGTTATGTAGGATCATCATCACATTGTCTGTGTTATGTAGGATCATCCTCACATTGTCTGTGTTATGTAGGGTCATCCTCACATTGTCTGTGTTATGTAGGGTCATCCTCACATTGTCTGTGTTATGTGGGATCATCCTCACATTGTCTGTGTTATGTGGGATCATCCTCACATTGTCTGTGTTATGTGGGATCATCCTCACATTGTCTGTGTTATGTAGGATCATCCTCACATTGTCTGTGTTATGTAAGACCATCCTCACATTGTCTGTGTTATGTAGGATCATCCTCACATTGTTTGTGTTATGTGCGATCATCATCACATTGTCTGTGTTATGTAGGATCATCCTCACATTGTCTGTGTTATGTAGGATCATCCTCACATTGTCTGTGTTATGTAAGACCATCCTCACATTGTCTGTGTTATGTAGGATCATTCTCACATTGTCTGTGTTATGTAGGATCATCCTCACATTGTCTGTGTTATGTAGGATCATCCTCACATTGTCTGTGTTATGTAGGATCATCCTCACATTGTCTGTGATATGTAGGATCATCCTCACATTGTTTGTGTTATGTGCGATCATCATCACATTGTCTGTGTGATGTAGGATCATCCTCACATTATGTTATGTAGGATCATCCTCACATTGTCTGTGATATGTAGGGTCATCCTCACATTGTCTGTGTTATGTAGGATCATCCTCACATTGTCTGTGTTATGTAAGACCATCCTCACATTGTCTGTGTTATGTAGGGTCATCCTCACATTGTCTGTGTTATGTAGGGTCATCCTCACATTGTCTGTGTTATGTAGGATCATCCTCACATTGTCTGTGTTATGTAGGATCATCCTCACATTGTCTGTGTTATGTAGGATCATCATCACATTGTCTGTGATGTAGGATCATCATCACATTGTCTGTGTGATGTAGGATCATCCTCACATTGTCTGTGTTATGTAGGATCATCATCACATTGTCTGTGTGATGTAGGATCATCCTCACATTGTCTGTGTTATGTAGGATCATCATCACATTGTCTGTGATGTAGGATCATCATCACATTGTCTGTGTTATGTAGGATCATCCTCACATTGTCTGTGTTATGTAGGATCATCCTCACATTGTCTGTGTTATGTAAGACCATCCTCACATTGTCTGTGTTATGTAGGATCATCATCACATTGTCTGTGTTATGTAGGATCATCCTCACATTGTCTGTGTTATGTAGGATCATCCTCACATTGTCTGTGTTATGTAGGATCATCCTCACATTGTCTGTGTTATGTAGGATCATCCTCACATTGTCTGTGTTATGTAGGATCATCCTCACATTGTCTGTGTTATGTAGGATCATCCTCACATTGTCTGTGTTATGTAGGATCATCATCACATTGTCTGTGTTATGTAGGATCATCATCACATTGTCTGTGTTATGTAGGATCATCCTCACATTGTCTGTGTTATGTAGGATCATCCTAACATTGTCTGTGATGTAGGATCATCCTCACATTGTCTGTGTGATGTAGGATCATCCTCACATTGTCTATGTTATGTAGGATCATCCTCACATTGTCTGCGTTATGTAGGATCATCCTCACATTGTCTGTGTTATGTAGGATCATCCTCACATTGTCTGTGTTATGTAGGATCATCCTCACATTGTCTGTGTGATGTAGGATCATCCTCACATTGTCTATGTTATGTAGGATCATCCTCACATTGTCTGTGTTATGTAGGATCATCCTCACATTGTCTGTGTTATGTAGGATCATCCTCACATTGTCTGTGTGATGTAGGATCATCCTCACATTGTCTGTGTTATGTAAGATCATCCTAACATTGTCTGTGTTATGTAGGATCATCCTCACATTGTCTATGTTATGTAGGATCATCCTCACATTGTCTGTGTTATGTAGGATCATCCTCACATTGTCTGTGTTATGTAGGATCATCCTCAACATTGTCTGTGTGATGTAGAATCATCATCACATTGTCTGTGTCATGTAGGATCATCCTCACATTGTCTATGTTATGTAGGATCATCCTCACATTGTCTGTGTTACGTAGGATCATCCTCACATTGTCTGTGTTATGTAGGATCATCCTCATATTGTCTGTGTGATGTAGGATCATCCTAACATTGTCTGTGTTATGTAGGATCATCCTCACATTGTCTATGTTATGTAGGATCATCCTCACATTGTCTGTGTTATGTAAGATCATCATCACATTGTCTGTGTTAAGTAGGATCACTCCACATTGTCTGTGTTATGTAGGATCATCCTCACATTGTCTGTGTTATGTAGGATCATCCTCACATTGTCTGTGTTATGTAGGATCATCATCACATTGTCTGTGTTAAGTAGGATCATCCTCACATTGTCTGTGTTATGTAGGATCATCCTTATATTGTCTGTGTTATGTAGGATCATCCTCACATTGTCTGTGTTACGTAGGATCATCCTCACATTGTCTGTGTTATGTAGGATCATCCTTATATTGTCTGTGTTATGTAGGATCATCCTCACATTGTCTGTGTTATGTAGGATCATCATCACATTGTCTGTGTTAAGGAGGATCATCCTCACATTGTCTGTGTTAAGTAGGATCATCCTCACATTGTCTGTGTTATGTAGGATCATCCTCATATTGTCTGTGTTATGTAGGATCATCCTCATATTGTCTGTGTTATGTAGGATCATCTTCACATTGTGTTATGTAGGATCATCCTCACATTGTCTGTGTTAAGTAGGATCATCCTCACATTGTCTGTGTTAAGTAGGATCATCATCACATTGTCTGTGTTAAGTAGGATCATCCTCACATTGTCTGTGTTATGTAGGATCATCCTCACATTGTCTGTGTTAAGGAGGATCATCCTCACATTGTCTGTGTTAAGTAGGATCATCCTCACATTGTCTGTGTTATGTAGGATCATCCTCACATTGTCTATGTTATGTAGGATCATCCTCACATTGTCTGTGTTAAGTAGGATCATCCTCACATTGTCTGTGTTATGTAGGATCATCCTCACATTGTCTGTGTTATGTAGGATCATCCTCACATTGTCTGTGTTAAGTAGGATCATCCTCACATTGTCTGTGTTATGTAGGATCATCCTCACATTGTCTGTGTTAAGTAGGATCATCCTCACATTGTCTGTGTTAAGTAGGATCATCCTCACATTGTCTGTGTTATGTAGGATCATCCTCACATTGTCTGTGTTAAGTAGGATCATCCTCACATTGTCTGTGTTAAGTAGGATCATCCTCACATTGTCTGTGTTAAGTAGGATCATCCTCACATTGTCTGTGTTATGTAGGATCATCCTCACATTGTCTGTGTTAAGTAGGATCATCCTCACATTGTCTGTGTTAAGTAGGATCATCCTCACATTGTCTGTGTTATGTAGGATCATCCTCACATTGTCTGTGTTAAGTAGGATCATCCTCACATTGTCTGTGTTATGTAGGATCATCCTCACATTGTCTGTGTTATGTAGGATCATCCTAACATTGTCTGTGATGTAGGATCATCCTCACATTGTCTGTGTTATGTAGGATCATCCTCACATTGTCTGTGTTATGTAGGATCATCCTCACATTGTCTGTGTTAAGTAGGATCATCCTCACATTGTCTGTGTTAAGTAGGATCATCCTCACATTGTCTGTGTTATGTAGGATCATCCTCACATTGTCTGTGTTAAGTAGGATCATCCTCACATTGTCTGTGTTATGTAAGATCATCCTCACATTGTCTGTGTTATGTAGGATCATCCTCACATTGTCTATGTTATGTAGGATCATCCTCACATTGTCTGTGTTATGTAGGATCATCCTCACATTGTCTGTGTTATGTAGGGTCATCCTCACATTGTCTGTGTTATGTAGGATCATCCTCACATTGTCTGTGTTATGTAGGATCATCCTCACATTGTCTGTGTTATGTAGGATCATCATCACATTGTCTGTGATGTAGGATCATCATCACATTGTCTGTGTGATGTAGGATCATCCTCACATTGTCTGTGTTATGTAGGATCATCATCACATTGTCTGTGTGATGTAGGATCATCCTCACATTGTCTGTGTTATGTAGGATCATCATCACATTGTCTGTGATGTAGGATCATCATCACATTGTCTGTGTTATGTAGGATCATCCTCACATTGTCTGTGTTATGTAGGATCATCCTCACATTGTCTGTGTTATGTAAGACCATCCTCACATTGTCTGTGTTATGTAGGATCATCATCACATTGTCTGTGTTATGTAGGATCATCCTCACATTGTCTGTGTTATGTAGGATCATCCTCACATTGTCTGTGTTATGTAGGATCATCCTCACATTGTCTGTGTTATGTAGGATCATCCTCACATTGTCTGTGTTATGTAGGATCATCCTCACATTGTCTGTGTTATGTAGGATCATCCTCACATTGTCTGTGTTATGTAGGATCATCATCACATTGTCTGTGTTATGTAGGATCATCATCACATTGTCTGTGTTATGTAGGATCATCCTCACATTGTCTGTGTTATGTAGGATCATCCTCACATTGTCTGTGATGTAGGATCATCCTCACATTGTCTGTGTGATGTAGGATCATCCTCACATTGTCTATGTTATGTAGGATCATCCTCACATTGTCTGCGTTATGTAGGATCATCCTCACATTGTCTGTGTTATGTAGGATCATCCTCACATTGTCTGTGTTATGTAGGATCATCCTCACATTGTCTGTGTGATGTAGGATCATCCTCACATTGTCTATGTTATGTAGGATCATCCTCACATTGTCTGTGTTATGTAGGATCATCCTCACATTGTCTGTGTTATGTAGGATCATCCTCACATTGTCTGTGTGATGTAGGATCATCCTCACATTGTCTGTGTTATGTAAGATCATCCTAACATTGTCTGTGTTATGTAGGATCATCCTCACATTGTCTATGTTATGTAGGATCATCCTCACATTGTCTGTGTTATGTAGGATCATCCTCACATTGTCTGTGTTATGTAGGATCATCCTCAACATTGTCTGTGTGATGTAGAATCATCATCACATTGTCTGTGTCATGTAGGATCATCCTCACATTGTCTATGTTATGTAGGATCATCCTCACATTGTCTGTGTTACGTAGGATCATCCTCACATTGTCTGTGTTATGTAGGATCATCCTCATATTGTCTGTGTGATGTAGGATCATCCTAACATTGTCTGTGTTATGTAGGATCATCCTCACATTGTCTATGTTATGTAGGATCATCCTCACATTGTCTGTGTTATGTAAGATCATCATCACATTGTCTGTGTTAAGTAGGATCACTCCACATTGTCTGTGTTATGTAGGATCATCCTCACATTGTCTGTGTTATGTAGGATCATCCTCACATTGTCTGTGTTATGTAGGATCATCATCACATTGTCTGTGTTAAGTAGGATCATCCTCACATTGTCTGTGTTATGTAGGATCATCCTTATATTGTCTGTGTTATGTAGGATCATCCTCACATTGTCTGTGTTACGTAGGATCATCCTCACATTGTCTGTGTTATGTAGGATCATCCTTATATTGTCTGTGTTATGTAGGATCATCCTCACATTGTCTGTGTTATGTAGGATCATCCTCACATTGTCTGTGTTATGTAGGATCATCCTCACATTGTCTGTGTTATGTAGGATCATCCTCACATTGTCTGTGTTATGTAGGATCATCATCACATTGTCTGTGTTAAGGAGGATCATCCTCACATTGTCTGTGTTATGTAGGATCATCCTCACATTGTCTGTGTTATGTAGGATCATCCTCACATTGTCTGTGTTAAGGAGGATCATCCTCACATTGTCTGTGTTAAGTAGGATCATCCTCACATTGTCTGTGTTATGTAGGATCATCCTCATATTGTCTGTGTTATGTAGGATCATCCTCACATTGTCTGTGTTAAGTAGGATCATCCTCACATTGTCTGTGTTAAGTAGGATCATCATCACATTGTCTGTGTTAAGTAGGATCATCCTCACATTGTCTGTGTTAAGTAGGATCATCATCACATTGTCTGTGTTAAGTAGGATCATCCTCACATTGTCTGTGTTATGTAGGATCATCCTCACATTGTCTGTGTTAAGTAGGATCATCATCACATTGTCTGTGTTAAGTAGGATCATCCTCACATTGTCTGTGTTAAGTAGGATCATCCTCACATTGTCTGTGTTATGTAGGATCATCCTCACATTGTCTGTGTTATGTAGGATCATCCTCACATTGTCTGTGTTAAGTAGGATCATCCTCACATTGTCTGTGTTATGTAAGATCATCCTTATATTGTCTGTGTTATGTAAGATCATCCTTATATTGTGTTATGTAGGATCATCCTCACATTGTCTGTGTTATGTAGGATCATCCTCACATTGTCTATGTTATGTAGGATCATCCTCACATTGTCTGTGTTAAGTAGGATCATCCTCACATTGTCTGTGTTATGTAGGATCATCCTCACATTGTCTGTGTTAAGTAGGATCATCCTCACATTGTCTGTGTTATGTAGGATCATCCTCACATTGTCTGTGTTATGTAGGATCATCCTCACATTGTCTGTGTTAAGTAGGATCATCCTCACATTGTCTGTGTTATGTAGGATCATCCTCACATTGTCTGTGTTAAGTAGGATCATCCTCACATTGTCTGTGTTATGTAGGATCATCCTCACATTGTCTGTGTTAAGTAGGATCATCCTCACATTGTCTGTGTTAAGTAGGATCATCCTCACATTGTCTGTGTTAAGTAGGATCATCCTCACATTGTCTGTGTTAAGTAGGATCATCCTCACATTGTCTGTGTTATGTAGGATCATCCTCACATTGTCTGTGTTAAGTAGGATCATCCTCACATTGTCTGTGTTATGTAGGATCATCCTCACATTGTCTGTGTTATGTAGGATCATCCTCACATTGTCTGTGTTAAGTAGGATCATCCTCACATTGTCTGTGTTATGTAGGATCATCCTCACATTGTCTGTGTTATGTAGGATCATCCTAACATTGTCTGTGATGTAGGATCATCCTCACATTGTCTGTGTTATGTAGGATCATCCTCACATTGTCTGTGTTATGTAGGATCATCCTCACATTGTCTGTGTTAAGTAGGATCATCCTCACATTGTCTGTGTTAAGTAGGATCATCCTCACATTGTCTGTGTTATGTAGGATCATCCTCACATTGTCTGTGTTAAGTAGGATCATCCTCACATTGTCTGTGTTATGTAAGATCATCCTCACATTGTCTGTGTTATGTAGGATCATCCTCACATTGTCTATGTTATGTAGGATCATCCTCACATTGTCTGTGTTATGTAGGATCATCATCACATTGTCTGTGTTATGTAAGATTATCCTCACATTGTCTGTGTTATGTAGGATCATCCTCACATTGTCTGTATTATGTAGGATCATCCTCACATTGTCTGTGTTATGTAAGATCATCCTCACATTGTCTGTGTTATGTAAGATTATCCTCACATTGTCTGTGTTATGTAGGATCATCATCACATTGTCTATGTTATGTAGGATCATCCTCACATTGTCTGTGTTATGTAGGATCATCCTCACATTGTTTATGTTATGTAGGATCATCCTCACATTGTCTATGTTAAGTAGGATCATCCTCACATTGTCTGTGTTATGTAGGATCATCATCACATTGTACTGTGTTATGTTGGATCATCCTCACATTGTCTGTGTTATGTAGGATCATCCTCACATTGTCTGTGTTATGTAGGATCATCCTCACATTGTCTGTGTTATGTAGGATCATCATCACATTGTCTGTGTGATGTAGGATCATCCTCACATTGTCTGTGATGTAGGATCATCCTCATATTGTCTATGTTATGTAGGATCATCCTCACATTGTCTGTGTTATGTAGGATCATCCTCACATTGTCTGTGATGTAGGATCATTCTCACATTGTCTGTGTTATGTAGGATCATCCTCACATTGTCTATGTTATGTAGGATCATCCTCACATTGTTTATGTTATGTAGGATCATCCTCACATTGTCTGTGATGTAGGATCATCCTCACATTGTCTGTGTTATGTAGGATCATCATCACATTGTCTGTGTTATGTGGGATCATCCTCACATTGTCTGTGTGATGTAGGATCATCCTCACATTGTCTGTGTGATGTAGGATCATCCTCACATTGTCTATGTTATGTAGGATCATCCTCACATTGTCTGTGTTATGTAGGATCATCATCACATTGTCTGTGTGATGTAGGATCATCCTCACATTGTCTGTGATGTAGGATCATCCTCATATTGTCTATGTTATGTAGGATCATCCTCACATTGTCTGTGTTATGTAGGATCATCCTCACATTGTCTGTGTTATGTAGGATCATCCTCACATTGTCTGTGATGTAGGATCATCCTCACATTGTCTGTGTTATGTAGGATCATCATCACATTGTCTGTGTTATGTAGGATCATCCTCACATTGTCTATGTTATGTAGGATCATCCTCACATTGTTTATGTTATGTAGGATCATCCTCACATTGTCTGTGATGTAGGATCATCCTCACATTGTCTGTGTTATGTAGGATCATCATCACATTGTCTGTGTTATGTAGGATCATCATCACATTGTCTGTGTTATGTAGGATCATCATCACATTGTCTGTGATGTAGGATCATCCTCACATTGTCTGTGTTATGTAGGATCATCATCACATTGTCTGTGTTATGTAGGATCATCCTCACATTGTCTGTGTTATGTAGGATCATCATCACATTGTCTGTGTTATGTAGGATCATCCTCACATTGTCTGTGTTATGTATGATCATCCTCACATTGTCTGTGTTATGTAGGATCATCCTCACATTGTCTGTGATGTAGGATCATCATCACATTGTCTGTGTTATGTAGGATCATCCTCACATTGTCTGTGTTATGTAGGATCATCCTCACATTGTCTGTGTTATGTAGGATCATCCTCACATTGTCTGTGTTATATAGGATCATCCTCACATTGTCTGTGTTATGTAGGATCATCCTCACATTGTCTATGTTATGTAGGATCATCCTCACATTGTCTGTGTTATGTAGGATCATCCTCACATTGTCTGTGTTATGTAAGATCATCCTCACATTGTCTATGTTATGTAAGATCATCCTCATATTGTCTGTGTTATGTAGGATCATCATCACATTGTCTGTGTTATGTAGGATTATCCTCACATTGTCTGTGTTATGTAAGATCATCCTCACATTGTCTGTGTTATGTAGGATCATCATCACATTGTCTGTGTTATGTAGGATCATCCTCACATTGTTTATGTTATGTAGGATCATCCTCACATTGTCTGTGATGTAGGATCATCCTCACATTGTCTGTGTTATGTAGGATCATCATCACATTGTCTGTGTTATGTAGGATCATCATCACATTGTACTGTGTAGGATCATATTGTCTGTGTTATGACAGCTCATTATGGTTTCCTGACTGAATTAAGAAATTTGATGTATTTGTAAAGGTGGTTTCTACAAATTCAGGATCTTGTTATTACAGTTACGATCTATATTGTAAATATGTATTGTGTATGTCAACAGAAGAAAACAATAACATATTCAGTAGTTTTGGGTAATATTGTTTTACATATAAATATGTATTCTATTTGATGTAAAAGTTAATTTATCTGATTTTCTTTGTTTATTATTTTTTCTTAGAGGCTTGGGTAAACAAAATGGGATACAGGATTAATCAGTCCAATCGGCCAGATGTGTGGACTGGAAGCAAATTTGTATTTCGTAGTAAATAAAAAAATTATGACCCTTGCGCATATTAGCAACTACAGTAATTTTCTAATATGCGCAAGGGTCATAATTTTGCTTAATTCATAAATGCTTCAAAATTTGCCAAATTTAATACCTTCTCAAGTTTTTAAGATTGAATCAAATACATGTAATCCATGTGTCACAAGTATTTTGCGATCTACAAAATAAACCTCCCCAAACGAATAAATTTCGAGACAATAATAAAAAAATATTACGCCCTCAAAATTTAACAACTATACAGTATAGTCTTCTCTTTAAGAATTATCAAAATCTCCCTGCTGGCTGGTAAACCAAATATAAAAATGTTATACAAGGCTTGGAAACTAAACTTGATCCATTAGATACGGGGTATTCATGGTTAGTGACTTGATACACACATGGTATAGAATTGAAGTCGATCAAAGAGACAACCCATCACATAACAAGAAGGAAAAGATGTCCATGACAGTGTCGTGCTGGGTATAACAGCTTTAGTTTTTATTTATGTTGACAAGTTTTGACACATGATGTGCATCGTCCAAACATTTAAGTCCAAAAAAGCAGGTATGAGGTTAAAAATGTTGCACCTCACCTGGCCCTGAGATCTTGACACAGTCTTAGACTGAAGTTTTTGCTTAGCCAATCATGTATGCTGTTACTTTTAGTGAGGTTATTTGTGATTTAAATCAAACCTGAAGTCTTCAGACTTAAGTCCTTTCATGATTCCAGTTCACAATAAAGGGGTCTCATGGAAAATTCCAAGTTTTGAGACCTTGACCTTTAGAAGAAAAATTGAATAATGATTAACAATTATGCAGTTTCATCCCTCAACTATAAAAGGTTATGGAGCGGAAACGAATAAGTTTCTAATGGCACACTGACAGCAATACAATGTATAAGGTGTCCACCAATATCTACCAGGGACCTAATTGATTCCACGGTAAACAACGGGAAGTGTTCCTTTGATTGTGAGATGATCTGTGTCAATTATACTGTCTTGTGTACATATTTCATGTTTATCAGACGACTTTCCATTTTCTCTCCAGTTCTAGTGGTCTACAAAGATGAACCTTTGTCCATTTGGATACACTTGTGGCACTATTGTCTGCGAGCGCATGTTAATCCTGGTATTTTAATGAACTTGCAGGTCAGTGCTGACAAAATGATCAGAATCTTCCCGTTACACATACATGGGGTATACTTATATAAGAGAAATTTTAGGTCATCTGACTGAAGCTGTCATCTTGAAAAACACATTTTTAACTTTTTCTCAAGTTCCACCAATGGGATTGAGCTGAAACTTGCCTGAAATGATCCTGGGATGGTCTTGACCAAGTATTGTTAATTTTTAAGTCGGTCCGTTCTCCAAGATGGCCATTACAGCCGCCATTTTGAAAACACATTTTACCTTCTCACATTTCACTGGTTTCGATTTAGCTGAAATGATCTGGAGATGGCCTGACCAAGTGTTTTTACTTTTCAGGTCGGTCCGAAATCCAAGATGGCCACCATCTTGAAAAACACATCTTGAAATTTCTTCTCAAGCTCCACTGGTGCAGTTAAGTAGAAAATTGGTCGAGGTTTTAAGGAAGAGAAGTCCATAAAAGTGTTTTTATTTTCATGGTTTGAAAAAACTTTGACATGGCAACCTATGGGGACATTTTGTAACATGATTGTGCAATTATGATCACTGTTTTTGACAATAGTACAATGTACTTTCAATTGATAGTCAGATGGCCGTTAAAGTCCTTGGCCAAGTTGGGCCTCTGGTTTGTTTCTCTGTCTTCATCAAAGAAAAGATAAAACGCAATACAAATTTAGTTTTGTAAGAAAATATTTATTAAGTAACAATCAGACTTGCTTTTTGTCTGATATCAATCATAAAAGTATACACAAAATCATAGACATTTCACAAATGTGACACTTGTACAAAAAACACAAAATAATCTTGACTGATCAGTATCAACCCATAAGTAATAGCAACTCCTCTTTCTCTCCATACTCCCTTGGGACTCTGGCTCGCTTTGTATTCACTCCGTACTCACTCACCCTCCATACTCGCTCATTCGGGACTTTCAATCTTGGTACCCTCTCACTGGAGACAGACTCATACGAAACACACTCTTTATACAGCACTGATGTTAGATGATTAATATTAAGTTTCAGCCTAAACTCAATACAAATCACATTTTCCCTTTGAATTTCAACAATAATAAGTTTACATAAAAGAAACCTTAATTGCTGTAGCCTCTATACTTACAGCAACAGTCACAATTCAAGTAACAAATATTTAAATGGTAATTCGGAAAATGGATGCTATCCTAAATCTAATTGATGAACTAATACTTTTTCCCTTGTAAATTTGGACATGTATATGTAAAATTAAGGCTATTTCTATGTTTCAAACCATATAAATATGCTGCCGGTCAAAGTGGATCTTGCTTAAAAATCCAGATCATTTACTTTCAAGATACTTGAATATGTTTTTCAATATCTACTTCTTTACAGACGTTTTTGCTACAAAAAATTTACAAAACTAGCTGTGATCGGTAATCAGTTTTTTCCCCGTGGCAATTTTTCAACTAGATATCAAAACCATAAAAGATATAAAACTGTTTCATCGTACATAATGAATTATTTAAAAGATAAAAAAGACTTTGTTTTGCAGAAACAAAACATGATTTCATTAATCACCAATTTCTGTCCTCCTTTATACGTCTTCTAATGATAAAACACTCGTTGACAAGCATACTACCTATGTAGACACGTCGGGACATTTTATATTGCTGTATTTACAGTATTAACGGTCATCGATAATTTTACCAAGATTTTTTTTTATGTACAATCAAATATTTGCAAATAAAAATTCACACAATTTAAAAACCATGATCTATCACATATATTCACTACTAGTATGCACTCAGAGCTGTTGATTTAAACAGTTTATTTTTCTCAATGTATAAAATGTGACAAAATATCAAATTTTCTCCAGCACAGTTTCTGTATACTACATACAATTTACACACTAAAACAATGTGTTAGTTTATGAAAATATACACAATGTTTAGGACCAAAAATCTGTTTTGTTAGGCAAATGATCACATCTGTTAAACAATATCCAAGTTCACAACTGGATGAGTTCTACAACACTCATGATTTAGATATCAAACTGCCCTATAGATAAAGTTCTTGGCAATGACCCTGGTGATTCCAGCACATCATTATCACACTTGGACTTCCACGGTCACTGAACTAGTGTTTTGTCACACATGAATGACTTCTTTAAAACGTAGTACAGAGCCAGATCAGTGATCAACAAAGTTATGTTCAGTCTGAAAAACAGATCTCTATTGTAACCTTGGTCCAGTCTAAAACAGGTATCTCTGAATGTCTCCATGTTAAACCAGGGATCTCTGAATGTCTCCAGGTTAAACCAGGGATCTCTGAATGTCTCCAGGTTAAACCAGAGATCTCTGAATGTCTCCAGGTTAAACCAGGGATCTCTGAATGTCTCCAGATTAATCATATCTCTGAATGTGTCAAAGGCTAATTCCGAGATCTCTTTAATAAGTTGTGCGGCCAGCCTACACTTGCAAATTCTGTAATAACTTGTGTCTGGCCTTAAACTTCCTTCAGTTAAGAAGCATAATCCTTCCATGCACAACACTAGTTTACTTCACAAACGCTTCTGGTGGAATCTTGTTTTCTTTCTGTATTCACAAACAAAAACAGAAATATAGTATGAAATTTACAACACTTTAATCTCATTGGCATACATTCAAACCTCATTATCTTGTCATGAAAAAACTTTGAGTTATACAGATATTTAAGTTATGTGGATTTGAAAACTTCGTGTGAAGTCTGGCCAGGACAGACAGAATACTTCCAATTAAACAGTGTCTTCATGCAAATTAGGGATAACAAGGTCGACTTTATATCATTTGGATTTCAAATAAAATACTTTCTTAAATAATTCCCCTCCCTCTTTTTCTTATTTCTCAAAGGTTGCATGACACTATTAAAGAAATTCCCATATGTTCGAAGTCTGGTTAGTTCATTGCTTATATTACAATCACTATTATCGAGGTATACTGATGCTACATACCTGTAGTGCCAGGAAAGCTTGGCCCGCTCCGTCGTAATTCCAATGGTGCTCCTCCAGACACCTGGAAATCAAATGTAATCCTTGGAATAAATGTTGTCTATTCATCATTTCTGACTCTGTTTCCACAACAATGTGGCAATGACACATATTCAGGTCACAGGAAAACCACATATAGACATGGGTTTGATATGAACCAGCACCACAAAACACTACTATGTGAGCTGGTTTGTTAATATTTTCATAAAAAAAAATCAATGTGTGCAATCACTGAATAATAAGCAGCTAAACTTGGTGTAATAATTGACTTTAATACAACAGAGATGTAAACAGCTAATTGTGAAAAAGGAGGAAAACCCACGTTTTCAGGGGTTTTAATGGGAAATTTAAAGAATTAACATTAGAGCAAAATAATCAAAAATGAGAAATTGCTCCTTTAGGAGGAGAATTTTCATCCCTGATACAAGATTGATGACAAAGAAATGTTGTGGATTTCTGTTTGTGTATAACACAGGAAAGACAGCATATAAAATCTTATCATGATTGTTCACTTACTTGGCTGAAAACTCCAAATTCATCTGTGACTGTGCAGAAAAGGTTTGGACCATCTGTTGCTGCTCTGGGGTAAGGCTAGGCCCTGCTGCGTTGAAGGGGGCAGCAGGAGTGGTATCCGGTACGGGACTCGATGACGGCGTCGGGGCAGGATTCTTAAAGGCGGCCTGAAAGTTAATTATGAAACCTGTACTGAATCCCATACCTGCTACATATTTTGTTTATCTCCTTGTAACCAATAAAGGAAGGAATTATGACATGCACCATCTTTATTGAAAGTACAGTTGGTATGAAATGAGTTATGACAAGTCCCCTAGTATTAAGCAACTTCTGCTTGGAAACTTTTGCAGGTAAGCCAATAATTGTTACACATCAATGAATGTCAAAAAGATGACAACCAATACATGTACTTATATTTACATTTTTTGTCGATCAACATACAGTTGATGCAGAAGTATTTATATAGTATTAGTCAAAACATGTTTCAGTTTCGGGGTATATCCAGAAAGAGAACAGCCACAATGGATAGTGGTGCAGTGGAATCTCCTACGCTACAATTATGATGTCGTAAGCATGACGACATCACAATGTCCCATTGCATGTGTTTAGGAAATAACATACATTGGGCCAAGTAGATTTATCTAGTCTCTGTGCTGTGGGAATGTAAATTAAATATTCCAGACAGAATCATCACACAGGATGTTGGTCGCTTGTTCCTACTTACCTGTACTTGGCTAGGGGAAGCATTGGTCACTGTCAGCATGTCGTTCGCTATCACCATACTGTCAACGAAGAAAAACAATATCTGAAGCACTTCCATGATATTTTTCACATTTCCAGGCAATTTTAAGAGAAGCATAATGTTTCCATAACAACACTACAGAAATACTTCACTTATATTAGGTTAATAAAAATTTTAGAATTCTCCAATAATTGCAATAAATAATAATCTGCGCTAAATTAACAATCTGTCATCATAATTTGGTTTTATTGACAATAGGTTACCTGGTAATCATGACATAAAAGTCCTTTTCAATGCTAAGCTTTGCTGATACCAGAGTCGCAGACTGTTTGATAATCTTTGGTTTTGGACATTTAATGGCAAATATCAGGCAATAAATAGTACCCTACTGTTTACTCTTATAATATAAACCAAAATCTCACTAACCCCTGACCCCTGGGGAGGGCTATAAACCGGCGACTGAACGCCCTCACGGGCTGTCGATCTGAGCGTTCCTCCGCTACAACATAGATCAAAGTCAATCAAGATTATTTAACTAAACATTGTGCGTTGTGTCCGAGATAAACATTCAACAAAAAAATGAAAAGTAAATATTGTAATTTATAAATATTTTATAGACAATCCTTTTACTTGGATATCAACAATGCTAACCGATAGTTGATTCTGTAAAATGATAAATCATATAAGGTATACATTTTATATTATAATAAATCCCTTTTCAATATTCAAAGGAAATCATAACAGAACCCCTTAATCCTTTTTAAATCACTTGTTTCATAGTATTAATTTCTTGATCCTTTCTTAAGATTCATAATCATAAAATACAATCAACATACATTTGAATTTCATCTGTCTGATGAAAATGACAAGCTGTCAGATTTTATTTTGTTTGACTTTTAATAGGGAATGACACATAAAATCAAGTATAAGTAGATATTCATCACTAAACACTTACCTTCTTTAAATACCCCTGTCACTGTGAAGCTGAGGAGGGTCGGCTGAAAACACAAACATCTTTTTATAGATACTTATTGTTGATATTGTAGATCTTAGGTGGTAGGGATAAAACTAAACCTGCCTTACCTTATACAGTGCATTCCCCTCAATAGCATACTATATATGCTAAATCGTGATAAATATTTCATGGGTGTCTCTCACTCCACCCCTAAAGTTCATTCTGGAACAGCCCTTGTACCAATTTTAAGAAATGATTAAAATGGAAACATGATTTTTCTTTACAGAACGTGACCCATCTTGACAAAAGTACTTAATCACTTTAGCATTTTAAAGTTGTAGAGTGAAGATAATTTCAGGTTAAGTCTAGCTCATAGAAAAAATTATATATACATTGGGCTTGAAAACATTTGAATTGAAGTAAATCAATGAACAAACACCAGTGTATGGCTCAAAACCTCATCAGACTTGCATGTTTAAACTTTTTTTTTCAGGTTCAGAAAGATGTTTTAATTTCCCAGCTTTCTTTTTTTTTTGGAAGGATGCCAGGGTTGGGGTGCCCTGGCCGGATCATCCCTCTTACATCATATAACCCCACACAGGAGGCCTCTTTCCCTTCATTCACTGTTTAAACTTACGGAGGCGTGGTCGACATCCACCACAAACGAGTTGTAGTCATGCGTGGTCTTGGGTAGCAGACACAGCTTAGATACAACGTTCAATTTCCCTCGCATCAATACCCGCTGTTTCTGACCTGGTAAAAATAGAGGTATGAATAGTACCAAAGTACAGTAGTGGTGAAAATAGGAGATGAAAATAGAGGCATCAATTACATCAAGTACAGCAATCCTGAAAACATCACAGAAGCCGTAGGCATTTGTTATTACACTAAAATAGTACTCACAGGGCAATCAACTCATTTACCCCTGAAATTTCATAATGAACTATTCCAACTTTTGAACTGGAAGAGTTCAAATGAGTCTTTAGGTGTGAATGGGTTAAGATATTTATTTTCATATGAAATGAAATAGAATAACATACCGATAATGTTACTTCACTTTATAAAAGGCAATGGCAACTTTAAGAAATTGTTCAACTCAATTCATTTCTGTCTCAAAAGTTTGTTAAAAGACAGCTGTTCCTTACTTGGATCTCGTGATTTCCGCAGCAAATTTCTGCTTTCAGGAAAGTATATCTGCAGACCTGCTTGCCTATAAAAAAGAAAAGAAAGTCATGTTATTAGAACAGAGTACTGTAAACGTACATATTTGTATTGGTAGTCTTATTTTAGCGACTTTCACACTGAAAACCTAATGATGAATTATGACTGTGCTAATTACAGTTTCGTATACTGCTTTCAAAAGCAGGTACTAGTATTGGGAACAAACCAATTCATCTTATCTGGTTATGTGTAGAAATAAGAGTGCACCAAAATAAACGTTTACATTAGATTGTTTAAAGGCCCAATATACGTAACTTTAGGAAATTTTTTGTGATTCTGCAAAATTCTGAAAAAAAATCCAGTTGATAACCATGCAAAACTAAGCCTAAAACGAAGTTAACCTGAGCGGTAACTCACAAGAAACTCTTCACAGATAAATCCAAAGAATTGAAAATAATTCAAGTGGGGCCCACTTCAACAAGTTAAAAGTTCCCGTACCAAACTTGCTAACTGCAAGTATACTTGAAGTATACTTCAAGTATAAATAAAGTGTACTTGGTATACTTTTAGGACTGGATATTTGACAAGTATTAGGGAAGTATACTTGAAGTATACTTGACTAATACATGAAGTATACTTGCTGAAACTTTGTCATTATTTCAACATTTACGCTAACACTTTCTATACTTGTCAGGACTTAGGAAATTTTCTGTGCCTGTCTCAGCAAAATGTTTAAGTCCATGTTCGTAATTTTGTCAGATTTTTTTTAAAAAATCATATCTTCGCTATTTATTGGTTGATTTTTGTCATCTACGTCTCATATTTCACAAAATTTCTTGTAGAAAACCTATTCTTGTATATTTTTGATTTTTTTTTTTCAAATTTGTTTTTAAACATCATTATTTATTTCAGATTAATTTCCTTAAATAACAATCATTTCAAAATGTACAAAATGCTTTAGAATCAATAAGATATATTATGACTCAAACAAAATTAAAAAAAAAATTCAAATTACAAGTCTATAATATATTTAATAATCTACAGATCCAAATTGTCAATGTGGATACTTATCCTATCTCTTAAAAAAGTACGGTCATAAAGCCTATAAATAAACAGTCGATTATAAATTAAAAATTATAAACAAAACGAAACCGAAAGTTGCTACATGTTGTGCACTTCCGCGATCAGCAAAACGTTCAATTCTCAAATTCACGAAACGACATATAACCTATGCGTGAACGTCGAAATGTTTCCCGATCATGGCTACCGTTCGTTCAAAATAGTTTGCGAAATTCAACATTATCTATGCCCTCGCTTGAGACAAAACCACGCGCCATTTTGGGTCTAATTTGTTTTCGTTACATCAGAGTCTTTTCGATGTTTGACAGCAACGACGCAAACTCTAGATCAGCGCCACCTACATTTGTACTTCCGGATTATGCGCGCTTAGTTTAACCGTCAACAGGACCAATTTAGTTTGAACGATTGAACCGTTTAAAGCCGATATGAGGTATCTGTCTGACGGTACTTTCAGACGAGGTTTGCATGAACATTTGCAGGTCAGCCGAATTTATACCAGAACATGTTACATTTAAAGACGGGCACATACAGCGAGCAAACATGTCTGGGTGTTTTGTTGAAAGAACGATATTGTTCACCTCGGAATCGTGCTTGGATATTAGGCCTAGATGGATTTTTTACTTCATCTATTTACTACAAGTTGTAAGCAAAGTTTGTGTTAGAGGAACGAGGAAGTATGCTGCCCTTGACAAGACAAGACTGTCACAAGTCGAGAGTTTTGTACCCGGTAGGAAGGGGACAAGATGGCAGCCAGAAAAGTTCGACAAAGGTAACGTTACACTTGATAATTTCGTTTTCGAAGCGAATATGCACGACTCTTTTTTTTCTTGCCCTTATCGAGGTGGTTTGTAATAATTGTCGTGAAACATGTTGGTTATCGGGTGTGATAAATATTTCTGTCAAGTTTCAATTCAATGTGATTTGGTTCAGTAATTAATTATAATGCAGGGATTTGGGGCAGGATTTGGGAATTTTTACCCATATTTTTCCTGAAAAATCTCATTGAAAATTCAAAATTGTACAACTTAATAATTTATATTGAAAAATCTCATAGATATTTTGCTGATCCAATAAAATCCCTCAAATTCTCCCGAAAGGTTTTAAGAGTCAGAATTATCCCTGGTAAGACAGAGTGGTGTGCCAAAATTCTGTCATTTTTTTTATTTTGCTTTATATTCTTTGTATTTTCGCCTTTTTTCAATGAGTTTTTCTAGTGAGTGTTAGCTTATTTTCAGAAGACACTGATACATTTGTATTTAACATGTTCTGACAGTTCATTCCAAATTTTCACTGTTGATTTTGACAATTTTTTCTAAGCATACTGGCCGACCAGTTCTCACCAAGTACCAGTTGTTGCCAATGGCACTGTAATTTGTATATTTCTTAGTTAATTACCAATTTACACTGGAATTTATAACATGTCAATATATAATACGATACACGTCATTTTTTTATTTTGAAATATCTTTTTCTTGTTTTACAGAGTCGGGTTTGCGATGAACAAGTACCCTGGAGTAGCAGATCTTGACCATGATGAGTGGGTATTGATCCAGGCAGTGAACGGAAAATTTCGAAGACTCAAGAATGACATTGAATAACTCGATTCAATGAGTGAAGTTTTATATATATTTGTGAATGTTGAGTATCTGTGGTTGTAAATAGACATTACCTGTGGAAATATTTAATTGACAGCACTTGTTCGTGGATGTGTAATTATAATCAACAGGATAAGGAAAATTCACAACCAGACCAAAGTTGGAAACCGAGACCTTCTGAACTCAAGATAGACGCTGAACCGATAGAGTGATCTGGTCGCCAAATTCATTGATAATCTTAATCCTTTAAATATCTACTAGATGTAGGCAGTACCTGTGGATGTATTGTAAAGACAGTATGTGTACATTGTATGTGCAGTATACTGTACGTACACGATGGATGTGAATTCAAAGACAGAGCCTACAGGTGTATGTGGATGTATAATATATAAAATCAATTGTCTTTGGACCTGGTATACTATAATTCAGATATACACTATTTAAATATGTTTAGTGAATATATCAATGAAATATCTTCCTTTTAATTTGATTCATATTAACTGCATAACATGTTTTGTGAATATAACGAAAATAATCATAATTATTTCAATCTGGTAGTTGATGTATATCTTTTGAATGATGCATAAATTAATAAATTCATTACTGATATAAAGCTACTCTAGACTTCATGTTTGTCATTAATTCATTCTTTTTGCAAGTATACTTGGAGAATACTTTAAGTATACTTGATATATACTTGTAACTTTATACTTTCCAGCATGACTTCAGCTATATGGACATTGTACTTGAAGTATACTTGCAAGCATACTTGCAAGTATACTTCAAGTATACTTGCATGTATACTTGACAATAGACACCAAGTATACTTGAAGTATACTTCAAGTATACTTGAACTATACTTGCAAGTATTCTTCAAGTAGGCAGTACTCCAAGTATACTTCAAGTATACTTTTAGCCTAATACTTACACCTAATTTGCATACAAAATCAAAATACTTTAAGTATACTTGAAGTATAGTCCAAAACTTATACTTTAAGTATACTTTAAGGCTATACTTTAAGTATACTTTAAGTATTAATTAATTCCGTAAGGGTTAGAAGACGGTTCAAATTAGACGTGTGTTTACAAAAACCGAGTTTCAACTGCTGCTGTAATTGGTAACCGTGTAAGAATTTATCTTGAATATTGCTGATATCAGTTAATCTTAACTTAATCTATAGATATAAAAAGTCATTAGACTTGATTTTCGCTTCAAGTTTTGCCGAAAGTTATGTATATTGGGCCTTTAACAGGTGAAAGTAAAGGTTATTCAGACAATTTTCAAAATTTCCTGTTGAATTGTTATCCAATGGATTCAAATGACCTTTGTTTATCATAGTTATACTACATGAATGTGAGAATACAACCACCCTGTCACATTAATTTGTTTTAGTCAAAGCAGCTAATTTAATATATCCATTGTATGCGTAGAAAATAAAACTCTGATCGATCATAAAGGAACTGTCAGAACAGATTTCATTTTATTTTGTTTTACAAAGAAAATTTTTGCTGATAGACTTTTGTTGGTTAGTAGCACTCCTAAGTCTTAATTAGCACTCCTTAGTCTTAATTAGCACTCCTAAGTCTGAATTAGCACTCCTGAGTCTTAATTAGCACTCCTAAGTCTTAATTTACTCACCATTGGTCTGAAGAATTGTTTTTGGAAGCTGACAAGGAAAAGATAGCCTGCAAAATGAAATATTACATGTTTACAAAGAACAAGTAAAAAACAATTTAATCATTAGAAAAGTTTGAAATATGTTTTTAATTCCTGTCTGAGTTAAAAACAGACTTGGCCTTAAAATTTCAAAAGTTGTAAGAAACAAAAGCTTAATTGTTTTATTTCCTCATAAATCCCAACTATCTTAATCTATCTTAATCAATCTGTTGATTCCCAAGATATCTTTATAATTATAGATTTAAACTGGATACATCACCAAGTTGAATTTCTGATAGCTACAGTAATTTTTCCATATTGAAGTTTTGGACTGTATTCAAGAGATTTAAATATTCAACATATCATTTTATCTACAGAATGAAAGGACTTAATTAGATATTTCCTAATTTCAGTTTGAAATTGTCACACTACTCTTCTTAATTTACTCACGTCTTCCTGGTAAGCAGCTGTTAATGGCTGGCGATTGTCTGAGTCATATATCGTGAAAAACTCCTTCAGAAATTTCACCAGAATCTCTTGAATCTCTGTGTTCAAGAAAAAACTTCCCTGCACAGCAAAAACAAAGGCAAAGTTAGCAAAATGTATAGAATAAACATAAGGGTGGAAGCACCAGTGATATCACATACCAATATCATAATGCTAGGTCACAATCTGTGCTCACTCTAGCCATTAGCATTTTCGTTATTAACGAAATGAAATGCTTATTTGCTAAAAGAAAATATATGCCTTTGGCTACTTTTGCTAATGGAATTTGTGTTGAATAAACCATTTTCATAAACACTGACTCCCTATAAATGTATAATAAGAATTGATCCACTTCAATGAATGGTATGTTGAATACATAAGAACTTTTATTAATATCAACACTTGAATTTTGACTCTACTAATGAGGAAAAGTTGCTAAAAGAAATTTTTATTTGTTAATAGAGAAAAGTGGTCTTTAGTGACTTTTGCTAAAACATTTTTTCAGACTAGAGTGAGCACAGACAATCCTGTTATTTTATACAAGATCAGACATCTATTTCCAACTGCATGAATTAATATCTGAATTCTAAAATTATTTTTTGAATAACATGTAAGGCAGATTAATAGATGTATTCCTCAGTCGTCTGTCTAATCTTATTCCTCCATCGTCCGTCAAATCTTATTCCTCAATCTCCCGTCTAATTTCATTCCTCAGTCATCTGTCAAATCTTATTCCTCAGTCGTCCGTCTAATTTCATTCCTCAATCGCCCGTCAAATCTTATTCCTCAGTCGTCTGTCAAATCTTATTCCTTAATCGTCTGTCAAATCTTATTTCTCAGTCGTCTGTCAAATCTTATTTCTCAGTCGTCTGTCAAATCTTATTCCTCAGTAGTCTGTCAAATCTTATTCCTCAGTCGTCCGTCTAATCTTATTCCTCAATTGTCTGTCAAATCTTATATCTCAGTCGTCTGTCTAATCTTATTCCTCAGTCATCTGCCAAATCTTACTCCTCAATTTTCTGCCAAATCTTATTCCTCAGTCGTCCGTCTAATCTTACTCCTCAATTTTCTGCCAAATCTTATTCCTCAGTCGTCCGTCTAATCTTATTCCTCGGTCGTCTGTCAAATCTTATTCCTCAGTCGTCCGTCTAATTTTATTCCTCAGTCGTCCGTCTAACTTCATTCCTCAATCGTCTGTCAAATCTTATTTCTCAGTCATCTGTCAAATCTTATTTCTCAGTCGTCTGTCAAATCTTATTCCTCAGTCGTCTGTCAAATCTTATTTCTCAGTCGTCTGTCAAATCTTATTCCTCAATCGTCTGTCAAATCTTATTTCTCAGTCGTCTGTCTAATCTTATTCCTCAGTCGTCTGCCAAATCTTACTCCTCAATTGTCTGTCAAATCTTATTCCTCAGTCGTCCATCTAATCTTATTCCTCAATCGTCTGTTTAATTTTATTCCTCAGTCGTCTGTCAAATCTTATTCCTCAGTCGTCTGTCAAATCTTAAACCTGTACAACAATCCATTACATAAATGAAGGAATATCATCCAACATTGTATATTTATACGCCATGTTATTGTAATTTACTGTATCATGTATGTGAACTTATAGGCCTAAAGTAATCAACCAAGTTGAATTTGAAATGTTTTCACACTTACTTTGGTGGCAGGTAAATCTGTGCTTGTCTCAAGGTCAAAGGTTATCGGGGGTGGAAGGTCATGTCCATCCTATTAAAATGACGATTGTAGTATATTAATAATTCCATAAAGATGAATGTCCAATGTATATCCAGTACTGGGAGTACAATGTGTTAACTAAACAACTCAAATCATTCATAATAACTTGCAATAATCTAGTATTTCTATAAAGCACACGACATTGAAGATTTTTTTAATAGAAAATAGAAATATTTTCATAACAATGAGAAATATATTGACTATTATTTCAAATTTTACAAATAAAACATTTTAAAGTTAATTTGTAACACATATACAATGTTTTAATGAGGAACAAGCAGTTTGTCTCCATATAAATGCATTCAACTTGTTCAGACTAAATGTTAATACAAGTCTTATAAAGCATTTGTCAGGTCCAATAAAACAGTATCACATACTTAGTCCATCCTCATTTCCAAAACAATTTTGTTCGAAATATTTGCAAAGTAATAAACAAACTTGGCCCTTGTATATGGTATAAATAAGCAATCTACAATCTATTTCAGATTTGATGTTCAATTAAACTGTATCTTCACACAGAGTCGAATTAAATTCAAATTTTATTAAGATTAAGCTATTTAGTTTGATGTTTTCATGAAATATTGCTATCTACAATGTAATTGCTTTGACAAACAGAGCTCAATTTTTTTTTAAACCAAAATCCTGAACACAAGCTCCAACTAATTTTACAGGAAAGATTAAAACCTTACCAACTTCATAACTTTGGGAAATTTCTTCCGTACCGCACTGCAACATAAAATCTATCTGTATAATGGACAAACTTATTCTCTTTGACAGACAAAACAATCTGTGGGAATTTAAAAAATTGTTTGGTCTAATATTCTAATTTTCTCTTTTTCCTAACAAAATTATTGAAGTTAAATTCAGAGCTTTCAGAAGACCCTTGATCTATTCTGTGAAACTACATTATTAGCTCTGCCTATAAATTATAAATTAGTCCAAGCGCATTAATTTACTGTCGACTATTTATGTGCCACCTGTACCATTGCACCTGGATATACATACATGTAGCCTTTGTAATGGACTGAATTAACAATAGGAAAATGCAATTTTTTTTTCAGCAAAGGAAATATGTTTCATAGGGTGTACATTTCCTTGTATATAGTTAAAGTTAAGGGTAAACTGAAAGCCATGAAAAAAGTTAGTGGTAAGAAAAGTTACACATTTGTACATACATAAACCTGATGATCTTACACATTTGATAATTATATAAAGGGCATGAACAGTACAGGTTTTCAGATTAATCAAATGCTCCACCATGGTGACACATTGTAAATGAAACTATACCCATTTTAAAACCTGTCCAGTTAAAGAGACTGATTCAGATTTTGAAGTAAAAAGAAATGTTTTTTGTTTTTATTTTCCAACTTCATTCACTATTAGTCTGATTTTATAAAATTCAAGAGAGTATTTCCATTAGACTTTTATCCTACTCGAATATCTAGCACAAAACTATAAACCATATACATGTAATATTTGTACAAAGCAGCAGTCAGGAAAGGTTACAAGTAAGCAATGAGGTCTTACAGGTAAGACATGTTACACATTTACTTTCATTTGATAACTCAACAAATAGCAGAACATCTCACAAAGTTAGGATACACTTTTGGATGTAAAATACAAATGGTTTTAGACTGCATTACCTGGCAATATTTCGTTTTTTCTTCAAAATTTGCAAATAGCATGGTATGAAAGTATGGTGTTTTTATCGCCAGCTAAACAATGTTTTCATTCAAGTTAAGCCAGGTAGATATATCTCATCCAGTTAGGTGTTTTTTATGTTCAGAGACAAAAATAAAAAAAAAAAAAATAAAAAAAATTAACATGGCTTTTATTTTTGAAAGAGGCAAAATCTATGAAGGCAGGCACCCACCCTATTCCAAGAACATTAGGTGATTTACCAAAATGGGGAGGGGGCTTATTCACTGTAAAATATGGTATGTACTATTCAAGACATTTTTCTTTCAATCAAACCAAACATGAAACCAAGTTATTAATGCTGGACAGTGATTACATTTGTGGTGATTATGATTATATTAAACAAAGGAGGCACATATTTTTTATTTTTTTTTTTTATCTAGGGGGGAAGGATCTAGGAAATTGATGTTAATATTTTTTCCAGTTTATGTCTATTTTGACCATTCATGAAAAAGACCAAACTTTTAAATTTGCTTGTATTGAAGGTATTTTCTTCTATTAGCCACCACAATGTGGCACTGTAGTACCGTAGCCACCACAATGTGGCACTATTGTCTACATCTTTTAGCATTTTGTATTTTAGTGCCATACTTCTTTCTTACTCTCTTGCTGGATTTGTCTAGTTACATCAACAATGGCTACATCATGAAGAAGGACAGATGGTAAACCCACATACTGGATCAGAGGAGCCAAAACAAGCAGGGCTAGATACAGTCATCTGTATCCAAGAAAGTATCAGTGTGACAAGAAGCTAGACATCAGATTCAAACATCAGATTCAGCCAACATTAGAGATAGAAAGAGACAAGTATATTAGAAGATTTTCTGACATGGACCTTATCATAAGATAAGGGTTTTGAAAACATGAATTTTGAATAATCAACAGGAAATGTATGGACTATATAAAATCAGATTGTTCAACACCAACAAAAAGTCATATTATGTGTTAGCAAGGTACATCTACATTGTCCCGTATATCACTGTTGAGAAGTTTGCTCTCTGGAGGGTTCAATAACACCAGCAGTCAGTCAGAGCAGATTTCAGTTTGAATCATTCTTCCTGGTCTAATGTAATGGCCTAATACTTCCGTAAAGGGGACCTTAAAACCTAAAGCTAAATGTCTATAGCTAAACTACTGATGAATAACCAATCTGGCTCCTATCAAAATGACTAAACTATGAACTAATGTCTAATATTAAAAGATTTCTGAATACTAATCAATAATCCAATAGAACATCCTCCTACACAGCTACCTACAGGACATACAAAACCTAGACAATACTGATTCAACAGCAGGATACTGCTCACAAACAATGGGGTGAAACAGTTTCCTAAAGTCTCTACGATGAGGGGAAAAGCTGAAGTCTATAAGGGTAAGGTACAGCTAACTCCAACAAAAACATTGCTCAAATATTGGGTCCGGAGCTTGAAAGGCTCTGTGATGTAGCCATGGTTTTCATGGTTGTCAACGACTGCTGCTGTGAAGCCGAGTGCCAGCTGTCCCTGTCCTAGGTTGCCTCCCTTTGGGAGATCTTACCCGTCATCGGTGACAGACCTGTGTCACAAGGCACCTCCATTCTCACAAGAGCCTTCTCACAGAAGGGAGATAACTCCTTGCTGAGGAATCACCAAGCTGGAGAATACTAGCACAAGCACAACACTTAATTCACACGGAAAAATGAATACATATGTATTAATAAACATAATATTTTCAGCACACCATGTGTACTTCAAATTTGAATATCAGAAGTAGAGAATCTGACTTTAAAATTCTGTCCTTACTGTCAATTTTCAGAAGTAAGAATGTCAACTTTTGCTTTTTCTGAGATATTAGGCATTTCTTGTAATCGTAGCATGCCTTTACAAATCTTTACTTTTTATTATGACTTTAAAAACATTCTGCCTTTACCATCAAATTTCAGTTTCAGAAGTAAAAATGTTCAAATTTGTTTTTCTGTGACATATCACTACTTTAGGTATTTCTTGTGATTTTAGCATGTCCATGAGTATTCTCCAATTTGATACACACTCAAAACACCGTTAATTCTTCAACTTTGTTTCAAAACAAAGCCTTGCTATTTTTTTATTCATATTGCAGTTTTTTCCAAAAGAAATCACTTGTATGCAAGTGGTGCTCACTTGTATGCAAGTGGTGCTTATGCACCCTAAGATAATAGATGTTACATAATTTGTGTATTTCATTGAAAGAAGGCATTATTTTATACTTTTCATTTACAAACAATGTGGTAGCTCTTCTTTCATTTGAAAGTATTTCACCAAAATAGTTCTTTCAAATAAATACATTTCCTGTTGATTAAACAAAACATCTAATAAATGAGTGTCAGTTTGAAACAGGTGAACAGATGAATTTCAAAAATAATGAAAATTAATTTAACAGATAAAAGTTTCTACATCTCAACAGTCTGCTACTATAGCTGCTTATGATAGCTTTATAAGCTTTAAGAATTAAGGATTTACCACATAAGGATGGTGTAGAAAGCAAAGACTTCAGATAGGCAGAGCCCATTACTTTGGTGTACAGATGGCCACTAAGACTTTAGACAGACAGGACCCACTATTGTGGTGTACAAGATGGCCGCTAAGATTTGATGGCCACTAAGACTTCGGACAGGTAGAGCCCACTTTTTGTGGTGTAAAAGATAGTACAAGATCAGAAAATATTCATTTAATTGCCAGCAAGAAAAGACATGTTATCCGACAACTGTTCAAAGCAAAAAAAAAAAGGAATAAAACCACAATTGAAAGGAAAATTTTTCAATCAATAGTAACAACTATATTAGTAAAATTGAAGAGAAAGACAACTGAGGACATAAGACCATACACTGCAAAACATGACCATGTAAAGAAATGATAGAGAGATGACAATGTAGAATTAGTCAATGTTTCATTAAGATGACTGGTCATAGCCGATATAATGTTGATTTAAGAACGTGCTGTATTCATGGGTTCTAAATCTGAAATGTTTTATCAAGGATTGGGTTTTGTTGTTTACATTTTACATTCTATTTTAGAAAAGTTCTAGTCGTTTAAGGACGTGCCAGGTTTTAGTGGTAGATGAAAGCTATTGTTCAAGGAGAAAAATCACCAACAAACAGCCAGTACCTGGCAAATGTCCTTCATAAGCCTTGAACCCGCAATCCAGGGGTGGAGGGCCAAGGAAAGATGATGGTAGAGACAAATGACTGTGACATAATAAACACCCAAGTGCCTCCGTTGTTTATATAACGTATAATCATTTCGAATTAAACCAATGTATCTTTTGAAATAAGTTATTGAAAACTCTTATTTGAAAATGTAACTTAATTCATTTTTACTTTTTTAAACTCAAAATTTTATAACTGGGTTCTTTTCTTAACATAGCTCCCTTTTTCCAGGAAATATTGACCGATTTTAATATATGAGTTCTTGCACCACAATCAGAGTTGATTTTATACCAAGGCCATAACGGTAATTGACAACAGCAGCTTGATGGAATCAGGAAGATATTCTTTGGTTTGTATGTTGGTATTTTAAATCCTATTCCCACAATATAAAGTCATTACTTCCCTATAACCATGTACAAGTATTACATGAATGGTTTTTGTTTGTTACATTTAAATCAAATAAATTTACATTTTCTCCATACAGTACAAAATAAATATAGTTTCATCCACAGAATGTCTATAGTTGTACATATATGTTCTGATTTTGCCTACTGTCCAACAAATTGAACAATATTGACACTTTTGGTTTAAAGGAAACACTGTATCTTAAACCAAACTTTAACATCATTAATTTTATGTTTAAATAAACTGGACAAGGCAATTTCTTAATCAAATATATTTTAACTAATAATGTCATTATGAGATACTGTAAAACAGGACAAACTCACCCTCGTTTTATTTTCACCTTTTTTGCCCAACAATAAATCGGCAAATTTAAAACAGGGTGAATATTTTTTCCGAACATAAGCTTGCATCTCCTATTACATGTACGATGAGAATCCAAGTTTGAGAGGACAAATTCAAGACAGGGCGAATTCAAATCTTTTCATGAGAGGACGAAAATTTCCTGTTTTATAGTATTTCAGTCCTAGTCCAAAGTTATGTAAAAATTTGGTTTGGTGCCTCACAAATGTAAAACGATATAATTTCAAAATTTTGAATCTGTGGCAACAAACAACTCAATTAAGCACACATGCAGAAAATTAAATCTACTAATTACCATTTCTCAACAGATCATGGATTGCTAACAATGAATAAACTAATATCACCATTTTAAACTATGCTGGTGAGGGTTCTTTTAAATACATCTATTTCTATGCAGTTGCAATTCCTTCCCACCTTTGACCATCAAATTTGACCTACATCACCTAATGTCTTGCATTGGTCAGCACAAGCTGACCGTCCATAACTATCTGGGCCTGGTGCTCAGCCACCTGACCACACTACCTTACCGACAGCCTCCAGAAACCAAGCATGCCCAGGTCAAGCGAGCCCGGTCAAGCGTGTCTGGGTCAGCTATTACCTAACGTATGCAGCTTGGTCTTCAAACTTATCACAAAGCTCATTCCCGTCCAGCACCAGCTCCAAAACCTTCCAGTCTTTGACCTTGTCCAGCTCGTCCATGTAGCGCATCTGTAAGTATAAAGTTATGTAAAGTTTACTTCTTTAATCATAGCCTACCTCTATAAACCAGAAACCCTTTTTAAACCAAACAAAACTTTGGTCCTGGTGGCTTGCGGTCTAGGCAGGTTACAAAGAAGGATTGTACCTCATTTTGACTGTGTATACGGTAGTATGCCCGCAGTTGGCAATGAACATATTCTATGGTGCGTGTTTACGCAGTCAAAATGAGGTTCAATCCTTATATTTACACCATAATTAATTTTCAAGTGCTATACAAAGAAAAAAACATTCGAGGCGGGTTGCTAAGATGGTTACCTACGATGGCCGTGGTTGCTGAGATAATATAGTCCCATTGGATTTCATCAATATATTGTAAATTTAAAAAATATACAGTGAACGACACTATTTTTCTTCATAACATCAAATGTAAATTTGGTATTAAAAATATTTCTAGCATGTCAAATTTATTTTATTTTTATTATGTCACAACTGCAGGGCACCGCCATGTTTGTGTTACCGTCAAAGAGTTTCGAAAGCACATCATTACGAATCAAAAGTTTGCTAGAAACTATTCATTGTTTAATCACAGGAAATTGATTCCATATATGTTCCATGTTTCAAAATCTTGTAGGAACCAAACAATGGCCGAATTGGAGCAGTCACAATACTTGTAGTAGAAAACAAGATACAGAAACCAATATAAGCAGTGCAATCATAATTTAACGGAATGCTTTCAGCACCGAAATGGTTGAAGTAAGATTACTGTGAAAGTACATATGTATGTATATTTATAGTATACATATGTATAGAACCAATTTTACAGTATTGCAAAAGAAAATGCTACTAAATGAGTCATTAAACTTTGGGATCCTTTACCAAATAATATAAACAGTAGCACATGTAGTTATCGAAATTCGAAGAACATGCAACAATTCAATACATTGTTTTTGTAGTTTAATCAAATGACATTGTTTCCTTACACTATTCTTTCCAAGGTTCACTCTGACAATGTTTGGACAAATTTTTGTCAATTTTGCCAGATGTTCCAATGATATAAGCCGATTATTGCTGACATCAATTCCCTCCAACTGCAAAAAAAATCAAGAGAGTTAGTGAATCATTATTGTCTGTATTGTACAGTCCATATGTAGTAAGATGGTTGGTTATAAAATATCATGTGGAATATGAAAATATCATGTGGAATATGGAATTGATGGATGTACAATGTAAAGACTTATTTCTGCTATAGGACTTGCACACCTCAATTTGCAAATACGGAATTGCTTCATATATTTGTAAGTCCTATCTAAAAATAGACCTAGTTCAGAATCGTCTCCACGACATTAAAATGATTTTTGATTATGGAAAGTTAGATATATCGCTAAAGCACATTTTGATATTTGATGATGGCATGGGGGTAAATTAAAAAGGGGAAGGGGGAGGTATTCCTGTCTCAGATTTTGCTTGTTTACTTTCAGGTTTTTGGAGCTTTAGAAGTGGTAGACTTTTATTTCCAGTGGTGAATGTATGAACCTAGCACATACGACAAGTGATTTCATTAGACGAGTGTTATTTAAATTATATGCCTATGAATACATATATGTGTAACAGGATACAGCATGATGGTGCCATGGAATTTTATTTAGAACTTTATTGTTGCTTAATTTTCCATTTATAACTTTTTACCTCTGGGATGTTTTCTTCTATAATTGTGACCACTTGTGTCATAACATTCTGTCGACTGAGAGGCAGGTGCAAATTTTCCTGAGACATTTCTGAAAAAGAAACCCAAAGTTATATATCACTGTACACATATAGCTATCATTACAACATTGAGACCTTATCACAGTATGTCCACAATACAATAACATTACACCACAATACGATTCATAATATCTCCATTGTCCTGTCGGATATACATGTCGTTTTAATTGTCTTAGGTGCCAAAACTTAAAACCACCTACACCAGGTAATATTTTCAACCATGGCATAATACAGCATTCATGAAATAATGATGTTTTCATTTATGCCATCAATCTTTTCTACCTTAGAATTATACCATAAAGTACTGGTTACAGATTGAAATTGATGATAGACATTACAAATTTTTATTCAGAAGACACATTTTCTCACTTGAACTTTGACCTCTGGTATGAAATAATTTCAACAATAGCCCCTACAAATGGGTTTCAAAAGGGTATATACAATGTTATGCATTGTCTTGTGGTGATAAAACTAAGTCCTTAGCAGCAGAAGTAAAACTATCAAAATCATGGTGATAAATCTTCCATCACAAAGATATTGGGTATATAAACATGCTTCTATTTTAGATTTTTAGAGTTACTCATGAAAAAGTTTTCCATCACAAAGGCTGTTTGTACTTTGGTGGGATAGATACATTACCGGAATCCTGGTACAGGTTACTGAGGTCCAACAGCTTAGCACTGGAGTCATATCGCCGACTCATGGCCGCCTGGTAACATAAACAGATAAACTGAGATAATACAATAGCATTGATGAACAAGATTAATATATCTTGAAGTTGAATTTTTCAAATTAAAATAATTGGATATTTGCGAGTTATGCTGGTACATAAAACTCACATACTCAAAATAGCTGTAAGTTTCACATTTCCAAAATAAGCTATCCTGTTTTTTATTTACTTTTTGTTTTTTTTTAAATCCAAATTTCTCTTCGCTTGATTGATAATTTTTACAAACTCTAACATCAGTGAATGCACTTTTGCTGTTCAGTTCTACCTACAATGATCATTTAATAAACATACAGAGAGTGGCACATCTTTAGTATACCGGGTAAATGTATGGCCAGTATAACAGGCATAAACACAGTGGAGACTAATTGCGAGTCAAGACCTTATCCTTTTTAAATTTACATTAATTTGTGTAAATTTCTTACATTCTGATAAATGATGTTTTGAATATATTTTTTGTGAAAAGTTGTGTGGGCCTAGTTATATACAGCTTCGTACCTTTAGTTTTTCTACAGTGTCTTTGTCCATGTAGTTAGTCGGAGGAGAGGAAGGCTTTACTATAATAACCATCTGTAAACAAAAACAAATATTGTAAGGCAATGATACTAAAACATGGCTGCTTTGTTCAGTCCATCTTTTAATCTGCCCAATCCGTCGGATATGACGTCACAGATATGTTACGTCATGTACATCAACAATCATGTTATATTTCGCGACAACAACTACTTTCCCAAGGAGAAAATTTCACAATAACATCACAATATGAAATAGAGTTATAATTACTACACTTTTGATGTCCAATACAATATGTCTACCTTGAATCCATTAGGCAGTGTGTGTCTTTGATTCTGGGCACGGATCGCATCTGCTGCATCCTTGTCTTGTATATGGAATATTGCACTGTCTTGTTCAAAGTGGAACTAGAAATTACAAAAGTGATTTTATTATTGTATGAAAACATCCATAATATGACTTTTCATTTTATAACATGTTCTACAATATCTTAACATTATCACAAACAACGGTGACCACCAATTCAGTTTCTATGTACTACTACTGTCAACATACTACAAGTATAGAAGATGATATTAAAGTTAGTTTTGGACATAAACAGATAATATTTACTCCAACCACCAAAAGTAAAACAGGTGATTGTAACAATTAATTTGGATGTTCCATACCAGGGTAATTAACCTGACGGGCATGAATCGCAACTTGAAAAGGTCGGTGGATTGGAGGTGATTGGCATTGTTGACCCTGATACCCGTCGGAAAGAACAGGAGGCACTTTTTCAGGGACCCCACTATCCATCAAACAGTAAAAGTGATTTAATATAAGGAATGGTAGACAGATGTGGTTTTAACCCTACCACCCATTATATATTAATACAGGTACCTCCCAACATATCCACATGATTAATCTTTAATAGACTAATCTTTTATCTTACCAGACCTTTAACGTGTAACTCAACAGTCTAGTAAAACTGAAACTTACATTTTGTGGGAGAAATGGAGTATGTAAGTTTTCATTGATCAACTGAAGTAGCACTGATTTTCCGGACTTCTTTCCTTTTGGTATCTGTGGAAAACAAACATTTACTATTATACAATGTCATACTTTTATATTCTTCCGTTCAAATTTTGTTTTGTTCTCAACTTTTACTTTTCTACTAAATCCTACAAAGAATACTGCAGTCAAGTTATTAAATTATGATATTTGGTTTTGGTATGTAAGTAAACCAAATCAGTGAATGATGACTGTTAATGGCAACATTTAACTGTAATACGACTAGAGGCCTCATGATTCCCTTTGTTCCAATTTGATTCAAAATACATTTTATTTATTTTGGTATGTCATGTTATTCACTACAGGTTATAAATACAATTACACCTGTAATATGATTGTTATCATATCAGTGATAAGTAACAAATGTCTTCATATTAGGTATAGGATTTGTGATCCAAACTTTGTCAAAATGACTTAAATCAGGGATCTTCAAATCTTGATAATCCTCTGTATTGAACTTACTGTGACTTTGTACCACTGAGGCCCATTGTTGTAAAATCTCCCACCACCACTAGAATATCCACCACCTCCTCGCCGAGAGTCTCCTGAAACAATGTAACAGTAAACCATGAAATACACACAATTATTTATTAACTTGTAATTTATATGTTTTTATACATCACAAGCATTAATTAACACGCATCTATTTTTAACTGTCTTCTACCTTCGGTTTGTTGTTGAAGTGGACCCCACCTGAACTATTTTCAATTCTTTGGATTTTTCTGTCAAGAGTTTCTTGTTAGTTACCGCTCAGGTTTACTTCGTTTTAGGCTTATTTTTGCATAGTTATCAACTGGATTTTTTTTCAGAATTTTTCAGAAGTCAAGTTGATTCATTTTGAAGGCAACTGATGCATGACAGCCCTTAATTACAGCATGCCAATTGTAACATACCATCACAACTCATTCTCAGGCCTAGACCTACGAATTCATCAAAAGTTGTAAGAAAGAAAAGTTGACAGTGGAACGACCAATGACAGATGCAACACCACTCAGCACTCAACCTAAACATTTTATTACCTCTGCTTGAGTAATCTCCCCTTGCATTTCTTGAGCCCCGTCGATCTGGTCGACCATATGGCGTGCTGGAAAAGAATGGAAAATGAAAATCATAACATTGTTGTCTCATTTGATACAAGCTTCTGACTTTCGTTTGTATTCAAAATGCATTTTATTTCTAGTGTTTTTATTGTTTTTGTTTTCTTAATTCAGCTTTATAAAATGAAGAAACTTTTGTAAAAAACCTTCTTGATTAAATACTCACAATCTTGACGACCCTGACCCGTCATTGTCCATATCACAATCCCCCTCATCGTCTAGTCTGTCCCGGGGACCTGCACCTCCTCCTCTGTAATTGCCCCGTGAACTTCCTCTGCCTGGAATATATGTAAAATTTAGTAATAACGTTAAAGATATTACACTAAAGGAGAGCCATATCCCCCTAAAATAGAATTTTTCATTTTTTGAACAATATCATAGAAAGAATTTGGATTTTTAACTGAATTTAGTAAGGGTTGAATTGAATCTTATAAAATAACAATAATTCAGCTTTGAATAGTTGTATCCTCGAACTAAATACTTATATAATTAACTAATTATAACATATATATATATATATATACTTGTACAAGTACTAGGAAACCTTGGTTTATCAGGTAATGATCAGCAATGAATGAATAATAAATTACATGATGTTTTTGACAAGTTTTAATATTAGCAAAAGGGTCAAAACAACTGGCTACTAACCGCTGGTCAATAAGACAGTGTATATATAATTGATTCAATGTTTGACCATTGCCAGTGATCTGAGTAAATGACTCACAAAACAGAAAGTTTGAAATGTTAGCTTCAGTGTATATAATTATTTGCAGTGACATGTACTTACCAGAACCCCTGTTGTTGTAGGGTCGACTGTTTGAGTTGTACTTGTTGCGATAGCTACCACGGCTGCCCCGAGAGTAAAATCCCCCATTGCCACGGCCTCGACTCTTTCCTCTGTAAGGAAACTTTCCCCCGCCACGTCCACCCCTTCCTTGGTCGTTGTTGTTATCATTGTCTATCCAACGGTCATCGTGGTCTAAAATTGTAGTCAAAGGTCAACAATACATGAGAAAAAGTTTACTGACAAGTTATAATGCAATGTTTAATACCATTGTTATTGTTATGATTGTGTAATAGGACGTCCATGGGGAGAGCCCGTCAAGTATCGGAAGATGAAAGTGATCGTATAGTTATTAGCAACACCGACACTGGCCCATGGCTATTCCCACTAACATTATATTCCCCACTCTGTCCGGTCTGTTACTGTCAGAATCAGGGCCGTAAGATGTGAAAGAGCTTTCTAATCATAGACCAATCAACACTTTGGATAAAGTTCACTGATATTTATTTAATAGTACACAGCTATGTTAGCCGTTCGATATGGCAAAACAACAGTAATATACACTTATAGTAGACATTCTAGTAGACATTCTATGTACAGTAAAGAATGTTTGTATGAAGTTAACCTATAGAAACCTTCACATGGTAAACTTAGGTCTATAGATAACCATAGAAGTCCACCCCACCAAATGCTCTAGATCTGCCCTATACTAGTAGTTCATCCCTACCGAATACACTGCCCTAAGTTGTACGCTTAACACTTACATGCTACAACCTTACGTTCCCAAACAGGGCTGTACTGTGTACGTAGCACTGTTTCAACACTCGGTAGCACTGATGACTAGTGCTCTGGGTGGAGAAGATTCTTCTCCCTATAATGGGATTTTACTGTTACAGTACACTCGTATACCGCTGATACAAAGCTAAGCTTGGTTGTTCTTATACAAGACTCGATCTGGATGGAGAATATATTTCTCCCCTCGGCCAGATACCGGACTTGCAAGTCCCCTGATTTGCTAAATCTACAGCATATATAAACGTAGTGAGACCAAAACATCTTCCAACCACCGTTCTCCCTAATGATGAAAAATGAGGGCCCAGGGTTTGCGTTGAAGCTGTCCCTTTATCTTTTTCAACCAAAGAAACTGAAAAGGACTCCACTTATTTTCAGGATTCCCATTTGAACTATGCAGAAGGACCTCATTTATAAAATACCCAGCGAAAACCTTGAGGGTCGAGTATCATAAAACAGGGCTTTGGATAACCACTTGTCCATGACGAGTAGAACTCAGATTTGGCAAGTTGTACTCGTCCGCCGGACAAGTTGTTGCCTGAAACAGACAACAACTCGTACCGGATGAGTACATTTTCCACACTGGTACTTTTGCTTGTTTTTATTTGTGGTCATATTTGTCTGTATTACATTTTGAAGACTTTTGTTGCAAAATTTAATTATATAACATTTCAAATACTCAAATAAATAAAACCCATAAAAATTTTAGAAATACCTTCATTAAACATTTTGGAACCCATAATTTTCGGCAATATTTACAAAAAGGGCCCATGAAAAAAAAAAAAATTGATCGCTGCATGCATATATGGATGATATGCGCCGTTGTGACCAACCAGTAAAATGCCCATAAGTCATGCCCAGCCAGCAGTCTGTTAAATTTGATTGCATTAGGAAAGGCTACCACCGTTTAACATGAGACTTTTAAACAACATCATAATGTCAATGAAAAGTCGTAAATATGACACACACTCCAGTAAAACTATTTGTCTCTGTTGCCAGTGTTGGCCCGAAAGGCATAATCTACAGCGTTTATGCTCTGGGATAAACAAGGATGATAAACGTACCTCCAAAATTCCTCCGACCATCCCGTCCAGTTTTCCAGGACAACCCTGAACTCATGTTGTACGATCACAAATAATCAAAGCGGTTTACATTATAAACCACACGTTTCTGAACATGCTGAGTTTGCAAGAGCATAAAAATGGCGACTGATCAATGGGAAGTTCCCTATGTCTTGGTCATGTGAACGCTTCTAAACTATATATTCTATTTATAGAATATGACCAAAATCGTTTATTTTTAGTAAAGGGGATTCCTTTGAACAGATGGCGGGAAAAACCAGTGAAAGTTATTAGGCGCGTAATTAACATATACTCAATTAATTACACGTTTCTTCAAATTATTGAATATAGGTACAAATCAATTGAAGATAGGTCCAATTTAATTGCACCTATCTTTAAATAATTAAAGATAGGTACAAATAATTGGACCCATCTTCAATTAATTGAACCTATCTTCAATTAATTGCACCTATCTTTAAATAATTTAAGATAAGTACAAATAATTGGACCTATCTTCACTTAATTGTACCTATCTTCAATTATTTGAAGATAAGTGCAATTAATTGAGTACATGTATACGTTAATTTGGCGTTCCATAGAAATGGACGTCCGTTGATGCATCACGTTACCACTTTCGGTTGATCCTAATCTTGGATTGAAATGAACTTTTGTTGGTGTTCACTGTTGGTGTTCACCATTTTCTGACAATCATCTTCTAATACAGACACAATCCAGCAAACTTCTTGACCAACAAGCGTTAAGTGAGTGTATGTTGCAATATCACATCCATGAACAACCCAACGATGAAAGAAAGCCAAGTTGTCGTTTATTCATTTGGATAAACAGTGCCCTGTAGATAAATGCATTATTGTATACCCCTGCTGAGTAAACCACTCTGTTAACGCGTGTTTCCATCAGTCTTAAAGCATTGTCACTATGACCTCAATATACGACCCATGGCTTTTACCAAAGTACTAACGTAATGGTGCTGATTGATGACCTACTTTTATGGGTAGGTGACTTGTTGCAACATAAACCGAAGTCACTGTGACCTTAAATTTTTACCTTGACATTGACAACTTATGTAATGGTTCCAAAGCATACCTCTAACACGATTTCATACATTTTGTAAACAGGAATAAAAAATGCCCCATGACCCCTATTTTCTTCCGATATTATTAAACTATATCTTAAATAATCTTCTGACACAATTTTTCAATATTTTGATTAGTTTAAACTTTCTTTTATTTTAACTTAAGCAATTTACACAATAAACAAAATGACACTGGAAAATAGGAACAAGTGTCGCAGACACTTATGTTAACCTATCACCATGACTAAACAGCAACTTGTATCTTCAGTACTTGATAACACCATTTATACACAAACTCTCAATAATACACGTGTACAATTACTCGAAACAAAAAATAGTTTAAACACATAAAAAGTAAAGTTTTGGGGTGAAATTCAATCCTATTATAAATGTTGCATGTCTTATTAATCTATTGTAGAAAACCTACACAGTTTAAGTATATAATTTTGTACAGCTAAAAATATTTTTTCATTATCAACTAAAGAAAATGATTTGTCTCCAAAAAGTAGCTACAAAATTGATCACTGCAGAAAGCGACGGTCTAAAGTCGATTGTACATCGAACCATTCTGTTGAAAAATATTGTTTTCAGTGTCAATTCTTTAGTTTTATTAAGTGATGATAAACTCGAACTGCATTGCGGTGATGAGTCAACACGAACTGCTGAAGAAAGTTTTGGTATCGGGTATTAAGCGAGCAAAAAACAAGCATGTTTAACAGCCATACTATTTTTGTGGTACTTTATTATTGTAAGTGCGAAATGAGAGCAAACGCCATATGTCTGTTTAGTCAAAGAGGCGAAAGAGAAGGATTTCAAAGTTGACAAATTATCGTGTCAGCATTTATAAACCACTTGTCGCATAAAGTGTTCAGTTTTGGAAACATCATGAAAAGCCAATACTCTATCACTTCACAAGCGTAAGATGTCTATTCTAACACCACTGTCAGTAACAAAGGGCCGCAAAAGAGCTAGTACAAAGGTTGGTAGAATATCACCATGATAAGTAAGGCTGCAGGACCTGATCATAGTATGGTCAAACCAAAGGTAACCCGTGAGTTAGCTCCGGAAATATCACCAACCTCTCTTATTCAACAGATCACAAGATATGGATGGAGTACCGTTATCATCCTTCCAAATTTAGGTCCAGACTTGGAGGCGGCATATATACTAAACTTAAAAACTTTTTTTTTTATTTTCCATACGAGATAAAACATTTGGTAATAATTGAAGGTTGTGACAAGCCAGGGCCGACCAAAAAGATACTTATATTATGTTTTGTTGATTGAGATTTGGTTGAATTTACGGGCGGGTAACTCTTGTTTTCCTATCACCTGATGTTATATGTGAAGTTGGATCGATAGCCACATGCTTATGAGTAGAATAGTTTTTATACAACATGAAGTCTAGCTTTTGTTCTTCGATGTGCTAGGAGTTCCCAACTTCCCAGCTAAGATAGGTTATCTTGTTGGTAACACAGCTAGACTCTCTAGATCTGTATTTGTTGTACGGGTATCCCTTCTTTGAATGTTTTCAATTGATAGGATATGATATATAAGCATGGGGCTAAATATTCCAGGGATAGTCTTACAAGTGTGGTATAAGTTTTTAATTTTCTGGTGCATTATTAAATGCTGCGCCTAATGAAGCCTAGTGTCTTGTTTGCTTCGTTTGTGATGTTTGGTGTGTAGTTGTTCTATTTTAAATTACCACAATCTATTCCAGAAGTGTGCTGTGTAATGAATATGGATGTTTTATTGTTTTTGTCTTCCTGGAAATATTAATGATTGAACTGCTTTTCATTGAACTTCATTTGCCGTATCCACTTGCAGGTTTCTGAAATTTTCAATTCTTGATCTAATTGGGAACAGTCATTCAATGAAGATATTCACTATAGAGTAAACAGTCGTCTGCGAAGAAATTAATATTACAGGAAACAGAGTCTACGATATCATTGAGGTATTTCAAAAGAGGAGGGGCCAACAACTGTCCCCTTAGGTACCCCAGAGAGGACAGAGACACTGTCAGAGCAGGTTCCGTTTACACTACCTTCTGGCGAAGAAAACCAACGGACAATTTCTATAGATTGATACAAAAAAAATTAGCAACTTGTTTGTTTTATCAATGTTTCTTGCAATATCGTCAATAGTTGAAATCAGTTGTGTTTCCGTAGAGAACTTAGATCTAAAGCCATGTTTGTGATGCTAGAACCAAGGACAGGACGGTAATATTTTTCAGATTGTTAGTCACCTTGTTTGAAGACTGGTACTATAAAAGCTTCAAGCCAGTCACTTGGTACGGTGCCGGAGTCTAAGGTCAAGGATGTTTGAAAAAGACAGATAGTGCTGGTTTGATTTCAGATACCTAGCTAGTTGCTTTATGTAATTGAAGATTCTGAAGGAGCTTGTGTACACCTGGCTCACTTATAAATAATGATAGAAGGCATATCTTGAAATGGAGATGGGCCTTAAGTTGGTAAACCTAGTATTCAAAAATCGTCACTGGTGAAAACAGACTAAAATTGTTTTGGTAAGTGTGCTTTATATTCAGGGTATAAATAAATTGGTCCATTGTTGGATTCCTTATAGGTGGTATGCTAATTGAGTTCATCCTTTTGTTTTTAATAAGCTTTTCTATTTTTTTCTGTACGGGTTTAGGATGTCATGTATGTCTGCTATGCGTGTACCTTATTCAATTTTAAATGTGTATATATTTCCCAGTCCTGTGGGCTCCTAGTTCTTTTAGCCCATTTTATGCTCTTCTTTTTTGTAATTTTACACATTCGGGGGGTTAAGATCAATTTTCGATAAAACTGCCCCCTCAATGGTCATAAAAGCTTTATGACCAATGAGGGGGCAGTTTTATCGAAAATTGATCTTAACCCCCCCCCCAAATGTGTAAAATTACTCTAAACACCCTATTTTAGGTCCAAAACTAGCTGTAACAAATTCTCAGGGACATTTATTATATGATCAAAATGTATCTTTGACTGAACAGACAAATGGCTTTTTGCTCTCATGTCGCACTTACAATAATAAAGTACCATCAAAATATAATGGCAGTTCAGACATGCTTATTTTTTGCTCGCTTAATCCGATACCAAAACTTTCTTCAGTAGAATGGTTCGATGTACAATCGACTTTAGACCGTCGCTTTCTGCAACGTTCGATTTTGTAGCCCAAGTTCTTGTCTAGACAAAACGTACGAAATAGTAAATGTTCGTGTAAACCACCACCCCTCGTTCGAGGAGAATCGCTTCGATTCAAAACTTTGGTCAGAATGTTACAGAAAACTACGGACCGTTGCAGCACAAATGAGGTATCGATATGTCCAGAAATCAGTATGGTATATGCTCGTCACTATGAAATGCTTATGTAATGAGTATTTTCAGTGTCTTACCTTTATTTTCACTTTCAACACTGGCGGCGGCCATTTCATATTCGTGTTACTCACCAACTGCAGACCACGTGATTCCCCACCGTGACAGTAATAGTTTGTTATCGCTATTTCTTGACAATCACTCGATGGATCATTCTCTAACTTCACATTTAGGTTCCCCTTGGTCTCTAGTTGTGCATGGATCCATTTTCGGACAGATTAAAAACAGTTTTTGGTTTCTATAATTATACAATATGGCCGACAGGCGGCCATCTCTGATTTGACATTAATAGTTTGTGACTGATATTTTCGGACTAAAAAAACAATTATGGTTATCTTTGATTTTGATTATGAAAATTTGCTTTGGCTATTTCTTGAGGAATACATGACGGATCTTTCCCAAATTCAATTTGTATAGTTTCAACTTGGTCTCTATGTACACAAAATGGCTGACAGGCGGTCATCTTGAATTTGACTATGAAAATTCATTTAGGTTATTTTTGAGAAATTGTATGTACCAGATAGATTTTCCGGTCTCCTCTGTCCCTTGTCGTGTTCTTTCAAATTTGCCTTGTCAGGAAAACAAAATGGTTGACAGGAAGCCATCTTTGATTTTGACTATGAATATATGTCATTGCAATTTTTTTTTAGAAAATCAGGGATCTTTCTGAAATTCATAATTATGTAGGTTCGTCTTGGTAATTAGTTGTGTTCTTTTGACTTTAGGACCGATAGTAAAACAAGGGGCACAGAATCACTCATCTCGATCCAGTTGTGTAAAAAAACAGCCAAGAAAAGTTTGATAATATCCGGTCATTCCTTTGGAAGAAAAGGATCTTAAGGAATTAACTTTATTTTCCCTTATTTGGCTCTCTGGGTGTCATTACCATTGTATTCAAAATTGAATATCCTTCACCCAAGAATGCTTTAGACAAAATTTGGACAATACCATGTATCTTGTCATTCGTATAGATGAAGATGAATTTACTACATTCCTGCCCTTCAGCCCCCAGGGGAATCTGACCCAACATTTATACAAAATTGATTCCCCTTTACCCTATGTTATTTCCCAAGAAGAAGGATGTCACTAAATTTCCCCTATTTGACCCTTTCTCTCAGGCCCCAGGGATCCAAGACCAACCATTTATACAAAATTGGATCCCCTTCCCAAAGACATGTTTCTGAATCTCTTGTTTCTTTCTCTCATTCACTTGAAAGCTCCATCAAAAATGGAGGCATGTAAAGTGTGCAATTTATGATATGAAAAGCACTCTTTTTTTACTGGAAACTAAAAGTAAAATGTTGAACAAATTTTCACTGTAACTGTCAAATACCAACATATATAAGAAACAAAAGGACATTACATACACTTTATTGAAAACAAGATGTTACAAATAAGATGATGGGAACAAACCGATACAGGATACCTGTTGTATGGTGAGGATGAACTACACATGTATCTATCATCAATGAGACCTACAAAGACTAGTTACTCGTAGTTATGATAATTGTATCAAGTATAGCCTCATAATTATATAAACTTGATCACAATTTTTAATGGTGATATCACATTTAACTCCTTCATCCCCAAAATTTCATAATGAACTATTCCAACCTTTTCATTGGAAGAGTTCAAATGTGTCCTCAGGGGCGAACAAGTTAATTATATTGATTCTATAACAGAACATCACTGATGATACTGGCAAAGTCTTTAAATTATCTTAATAACTAAATGTAAATTACGCAGGGTTTCTCTCTGGGTAGCTATGTTTCATTTCACTTATTAACTTGTTTCATGACATACAATACCAGGTATGTTCTGCCTTACTTCAGTTTGACTAAATATCTCGACTAAGATTTTTATTTAGTTGAAAATGAATAGCTTAAGTTTAGGAAACTTTTCTGATTCATGTGTTTTGCTATTTACATGTACTGGTACGTGTACCCTCAGTTACAGAAAACATTCTGAAGATATGTTATGACCTTCATTATCAATATAGCCTGATAATTCACAAGAATCAGCTGATAGAAATACAGTATGTGATCACCTAATTAAGCATGTGAACTCTCACATTAGTATCTGTTACTACAAACATATCTTTGGGACACTTTGTATTTTCTTGTAAAATCAAAGTCATAAAATCATTGTTTAGATTTATGGAAGATACTGGAAAAAATATTTTTTTCATTTTGAAGTTTGTAAACTCTTTCATAAAATTTCCATCAAGTGATTGCTGAATTTATTTATTTTCAGTCTAAAAAGCCAACATCGCAGGAACTTTCCAATCTAATTGACTTCAAAGTGAATCTCATCCATAACAGAAACATACAGTAACACTATACCAAGATAGACAAAGTCCCATGTAGCTAATAATGTTTAAGAACAAATTATGTATTTTTTTCTTTATACTAATTTACATCTTGTCACAGATTCACAAAGGAACTTGTCTTGAGCATGACAATGATTCTCTTTTTAAATGAACCATTTATAACTGTAAAACATGGCAGATCTGTTAAGTTAATGCTGGCCTTAAAGGACATTACCAAGACTGATCAGGATATCATCAGTTAATGCAGTTTATTGGTCCAACAGGCCTTATTACTCAGTTTAACGAGTCAGGGTGCAGCCTCTGTATCTACTAGTAAACTTCAGTCAGTTGACAATGGAGAACGGACACTACCCCTGGCTTTGTTGCATATCAGTAACCCAGGTCAAGATTCTCCTCCCCAAACGTCTGTATCATATTGGTCCCGAGGCAGAAATCAGAATTCACACGTTAACTACCGGTAGCTGCATTTTCCTCCCAATTGTGTTTCTCTCTCTGTGATGAAGGGAGGAATTTTTACTTTCACCAGCACATCTGACACTGAAGATTCTCCTCCAAACTTCTGTGGTGTCTTACTTGCCAAATAGCTTTAACTCAAGCATGCCTCCTCCGGGATCTGGACCTCTTCCTCTTGTTTGGGCCAAAGGTCAGAGAATGTTGATGTTTGGACTTGATCCTAGTTTTTCACAATGGAATTTCTGTGAAATAAAATGATAAAATATATTGTACACAAGTCTAAAACTATTTGCAAAATTTGAATTAACTATGAAAACATCAAGAATTTAATTTGATAAATTTCAATGTTTTCTTTGGATCTTTATTTTGTTGTTAGGATCATTTTGTTTTTGTATTTGATAGTTATAAATACTGCACCTCAATAAAGCACAGAAATACATTCAAAGTGTAATACATGATTGTATAGACGATTGAATCTCGTTATCTCTAACATGTATAACTGGGAGATCCCATTTCATTAAAAACACACGGCATTACGACGGCTCTGGCCGAATTTCATATCAAACATTCAAATTTGCTTGAATCAATCACTCGGATAACACAAAAATTTTCCCACTGTCCAACAAATTTTGAGGTATCCAGGTTTGACTGTAAAAGAATTTCGGAGGAGATTATACAAATCCTGTTAATCTACACAGAACATTCCGAAATACATATGTATTTCTTTTTAAAATTTATAATAACTATTGCTTTATTCAAACACACATGTATTTCAAATGTACAGTTGAATTTCGCTACCTCGAAGTTGGTAGACTGTGGAAACATTTAAGTTAACAGAGTATTCAATTGAATTCAGTTCAAATGTTTAGTGTGAATTTTGGCAGGAAACAACAAAATACTTTTTAGTACTTCAAATTAAATAGGGTGTTTGACTAAAAAAAGTACGAAAATGAGGTTCAACTGTAAGACCCTTCATTCCCAACTCAGAAGAAGTGAGGGCTATTCCATTAAAATATCTACCTGACACCCCCCCCCCCCCCCCCCCCCCCCCATGGACTCCAAAATAAATCACTTCTACCCATGGTTGGATTTCCTTCCTGTTGCTTCTATGTAAGTTATCAAATAAATTTGATTGGTGGTACCCCTTAACAAAACCTTGAGTCCTGGGTTGGGGTAGATATTTTAACAGATAACAATTTGACACTGTATACGTACGATGTGAAGCCCTTGTTGCCTGTCAGGACGACGTAGGAGGACTTCTCTGATTTTTGTTTCTCCTTGAGTAAGTTTAGTGTGCCCAGAGGAGTGTCGGTGGAACTCATGGTCTTCATCAGCTGTAACAAAGTAACGGCAGATATTTTATAACATTTGCTATGAAAACAAATATCTTCATGATTACCTTTAGCACTGCTTCTTTCACTTGATTCATAAAGCTGATTGTAGCCTAAGTTTGAAACACAAAACTTGGATCTAGCAATACTAATGTTGAGATGACTTTGTCAAGACTGTAATTTTTCAAAATGAGCTAAAATTCTATTCAACTTTAAGAGAACTAGCGATTTGTTTTAATATGCTAGCTCTTTGTTACCTGCTCTTCCTCCAGTTTCTTCTGTCTCTTTTCCTGTTTTTTCTTGCCTGAGCCTTTTCCATGGAATCTGTGAGACAACTGTCGGAAAGCCTCCTTCTCGTTTAATTTACGTCCATCATTGTCAACATATTCCAACTTAACATCAGGTTTGTACGACTCCTTCTCCTTAAAGTCCGTCAGCATACCACCGCCTCCATAACGGTCACCACGCTTTCTGTACTTGTCATCAATGTCACTGAAAGGGAAAGGCAGACATATATGATACATAATTTGAAAATAATCCTCCTTATCACAACATCAGTATAAAACCAGTGTAAATGTAGACTTATTACAATCAATAAATTCTGTGACATACATATGGGATCTATATGACATGACCCGTGGTTAGACACTGTTGTCATGAACTGTCCACCACATAAGTAAGTTTTTCAAGCCAATTTTAAAGCATTTAGATTTTGGGCGCCATCTAGATCTACATCAAAGAAAGAATAAGTGCTCTGGAAATAAGAGGCTGCATTCTGCAAAATCATAACTGATAGAAAAAAGGCAGACCAGAGGCGTCTTATGTTATAGAGTACTGTGTCCCATGTACTTACTCGTATCGTTTATCCTCTATAGAGTAGTTCTGTGCCTCCAGCTCTTCTCGCTTGGACGATGTGTTCTGTTTCACAATCTCCTTCTGTAGGTAGCCTATAACATAAAATATCTCAATTAATACAGGGAATCAAACAAACAATCACCGACCTTGGACTGGGTTTAAAATCACCAACCCTGAAACTTCATCATGCACTATTCCAAACTTTTCATTAGATATGTCATTGGAGGTGCATGAATTAATCTCATCCCTGATGTTACAGATAACAAGCAGTTCTTTTAAGCATTAAACTGTTCCCAGATGTAGTATACAGTCAATATGAATACAATTAGAATGTTGCCTGTTACATATCAACTGTATACTACATCTGGGAACAGTTCAATACTTATATGTACATTAAAGATGATTTTTAAATATGCCCGTGTCTATTTCTTTGGGATTTAGCCAGTAAATGTTCTCCGTTTTCCGTGTGTGTTTATTTACTGGAAAAGTCTGATTCAAATCAATGTCATCTACGTTATTGATTCAAAGCCATTATACATGTTATCTGAAGCGGAGTGCAAAGCTTTGATATTACATAGTCCAACATGGAGTCATAATAATGTCATGTGATGTGACATTGCAAATTGTAGTATACAGTGTGATATCCTACAATTTGGTTTACTATAATATATTGGCGAAGGCAACACAGAATGTAAATATAGATCTTTATACACCTTTCATGCAGATCTTGGAAATATGATGCATCACCCATTCTCACTTGAAAGCTTACAATTTAATTATTAATAATTTAATTTTTTCTATTTCCGCAATGTTAAACTTTTTCAGGTTATATTGTATAACCTCAAAAATCAGACAACGCAAAAAGTGATGACGTCATATACCGCCATATTTGGCGCGGTATTTTGTAATCAAACTTCTGATTGGTTGAAGTTGTTTTGCGATGAAATTTATGCACATCGTTGTGTTTTTTGCAAAACCATTCGATTTTTGTTATAATTAATACGAAATCATTGTATAAGACTTATGTCTTATATACGTATCTTCGGAAATGAAATTATAAGTAATAACCAAAATATTTTTGAGGGTTATACGGTATATACCGAAAAAACAGGGTGCACTTTTTTGCATAAACCGCTTCGCGGATTTATGCAAAGTGCACACAGTTTTTTCGGTATATACAGTATAACCCTAAAAAATATTGTGGTTATTCCTTAATTATACACCTTTCATGCAGATCTTGGAAATATGATGCATCACCCATTCTCACTTGAAAGCTTACAAAGATAAACTTACAAAGATAAAATACTCAAGTTTCATCAAAATATCTTCAACAGGTATACAGTATGTCTCCCTTCAATTAAAGAGGGTGTAAAGCCACAATGTTTTGTAGTAATTGTGATGTGAATAGTACATACATTATAAATAAGGATTTACATTTTCACCAGCACACTCAAAACACAAATTCAAGATTCTTCTCTATATGTACTCTCTTACTTTTCTTGTGGCCAGTTGCAACAATATGAAGATTTACCAAGCCATGAATAAAAAGACAGAAAAGTTTTGGAAACACAACTCTCTCCTACATTGGTGTCTCTATATCTGGTAGGTGTATAGTGATTTCAGCTAAAGAATGACAAAGATACATAGATCCTGGTGGAGACAATAAACAGTTACCTTTTTTCATTGCCAGCTCCAGTGCAGCTCCAACACCCTGGTTCACCACTGGTTCATCATCCAACACGGCCTTCTCCTCTCCCTTAACATATCGAAGAAGAAAACTTTAATATACACAATTAAACACTCTTTCTCCCCAAGGGTGAGATTCCCAATCTCACTTAAGGGAGTGAATGTCCTTTTCTCTTACCCTGTTCACCCTATCATATAATGATATTTTAAAGTTACAGAGTTAATGCATTGTTGACATCATTGCATCACTGGATAGGGGAATCCCCTTACTCAATCCTAGGGTTAAGAATAAAGATATCTAACACCAGGAAAAGTGTGGAAGTAATCTTTTAACGTCTTTAACACATCATATCTCTTCAAACAGAATTTTCCTTTATTCCTTTACAAAACTTCATGATGATAAAAATGTGTCAACCTGACTACACAATGATCAACAGAATTACAGAGTATAGCGTACATTGAATATTCACGACCTAGTGTAGTAATGTATCTACAGTGTAATAGTAATGTATCTACAGTGTAATAGTAATGTATCTACAGTGTAATAGTAATGTATCTACAGTGTAATAGTAATGTATCTACAGAGTAATAGTAATGTATCTACAGTGTAATAGTAATATATCTACAGTGTAATAGTAATGTATCTACAGTGTAATAGTAATGTATCTACAGTGTAATAGTAATCAGTGTAATAGTAATGTATCTTCAGTGTAATAGTAATGTATCTACAGTGTAACAGTAATATATCTACAGTGTAACAGTAATGTATCTACAGTGTAATAGTAATGTATCTACAGAGTAATAGTAATGTATCTACAGTGTAATAGTAATGTATCTACAGTGTAATAGTAATGTATCTACAGTGTAATAGTAATCAGTGTAATAGTAATGTATCTACAGTGTAATAGTAATGTATCTACAGTGTAATAGTAATGTATCTACAGTGTAATAGTAATGTATCTACAGTGTAATAGTAATGTTTCTACAGTGTGATAGTAATCAGTGTAATAGTAATGTATCTACAGTGTAATAGTAATGTATCTACAGTGTAACAGTAATGTATCTACAGTGTAATAGTAATGTATATACAGTGTAATAGTAATGTATCTACAGTGTAATAGTAATGTATCTACAGTGTAATAGTAATGTATCTACAGTGTAACAGTAATGTATCTACAGTGTAATAGTAATCAGTGTAATAGTAATGTATCTACAGTGTAATAGTAATGTATCTACAGTGTAATAGTAATGTATCTACAGAGTAATAGTAATGTATCTACAGTGTAATAGTAATGTATCTACAGTGTAATAGTAATCAGTGTTATAGTAATGTATCTACAGTGTAATAGTAATGTATCTACAGTGTAATAGAAATGTATCAGATCTCATCTTGTAGACACTATGTACTGATCACTCACCTGAATGTCCACAGGTGTTTCATCAATCTCAACTCTGTTCCATCCAGTTGCTTCTTCTTCCTCTTGTCTCTTCCTGTCTTCCATAAGCTCTCGTTCAAAATCCTGTGTTAAGATAGATAAATGTTGTAAATGGGATTTAAATTCATACTTAAGAAACAAGAGGCCCGATGGGCCTGTATCTCTCACCTGGTACTTTGAGTTTATAAGGAACACATTTACAATCAGAATAAATCTTTTAAAGTTTTGACAGATTTGCCCCCTTTGACCTAAATTAATTATGGAAGAAGCTCTTTTCTGTTCACAAATTTGTTGGGCTTCATACAAAGATCCTTCAGCCAAATATCATACTTCTGGACTTTTTATTTGATCAGAAGAATTTGTTAAAATATTTCAACAGATTTGACCAGTGTGACCTTGAATGTGGGTCAAGGTAGTTTCTTTTCTCAAACTTTGTCAGGATTCATCCAAGGACTCAGCCAAATAACATGCTTTAAGTCCTTTTGAATAAATTGAACAAGTCATTGATTTGACCCCTGTGACCTTGAATATGGGTCTTCGGGCCAGGTGAGCTAAAAACATGGTTCAATAAAGATACAATTGCTTTTATATAATATGGAACAATGTCAGAGGTATCGAACACATTCACCCCTGAAATTTTATATTGAACTATTCCAACTATTGTATTGGGAGAGTTCAAATGCATATTCAGGGGTGAATGAGTTGATAAAAAGATAAACATGTACCCACCATGAGTTCCTCCTTCTCCTCGTCACGGTTTCCAGACTGACCGTAAGTAGGGATGTCACCAAGTGTCCGACAAAACTCAGACGTCGAGTTAAGTACAATATTCGCCTCTTCCTTATCATCCTCCATTTCCTGTTCTTGTTTGATGGCTCGCTCTTCAGCAATCTGAGCTGCTACCTGCCACAAATAAATCCCATTGTGTCAAACAAAAATCATGCCTTTAATACTTGATCTCTGATCAAACCTAGCACAACTCCAATGTTTAAGACAAATACATTCTTGTCTTCTCATCAACACCATTCTAATTTCAATGGTATCCAGTCATGATTAACTTTGTAATTCATCTCACATTTTCAACATTCAGCAATTTGTTACAACTTTTGATCTTAGACCTTTCAATGCACAATACATACACAAACTAAATATGTCAATATGACATCATTGTCCCTGCTGATAACCAAAGAGAAGTACCCTTTTGGTATTTTTTTTTTTAAAGAATTTCCACTGGTGTTAGACATGGCTCTCCAATGTAGGTCATACTATTTTACTAAAATTTTCAAAGATGAATTTGGCAAAAGCAGGTGGATAATCTCCAAATCAGAACTTGACCTGCATCAGCATCATACAACTCTTCCTAATTACAGTTTAATGTCTTCATCAATTATTTTAAAAAGTAAACAAGCGGAAACGAAATTATGATGGAAGGACGGCCAAGGGCAACATTAAAATAACATCTTAGAAGTCCTTTACATTAAAGGCACTGCTGTAGAAATAAGTTAACGAGCTTAAAGTTTCACAACTCACATACAAAATAAGTAACACCTTATTCCTATCATGTTTGTTAAAAGCAAATCTGTATGTTCTACTCTACTACCAACCTTCTGTATTTTGGACTTGTCTTTTGTCAGTTTGATACGCCGCGCCTTTGATAAAGCACTTTGTAATTCATTCTCTGCTTCATCCTCCAAAAACGGTGCTCTAGACAAGTCTTCGTTGGGCTCCTGTAGTTCATCTGGAAGAAGATCATAAAGAAATCTGCTGAATAAGATCATTTTTTTATCCATCAATAGGGAAATATAAACTTCTAATAAGCATAAGACGATGTAAAACAAGTTCAATCCAACATAAAATTAGATTTCCTTCAGTTAATAAATTATCATTTATTATGACTGGGAAATGAGATTATCATTCATAACAGTGAACCAGTTTGAGCAAGATCCAGATATCAGTTGTATAGAGTCATTGGTAGAAAAAAAACTATTTCTTCAATTTCCCCTTGTTGACTCTATGGAATTCTATGAACATCACTTATCATGACCTTCTCTTTTAAGAAACATACTGGAGGATCAAATACCCTTAGTATATATACGTTGTTTACCTGTGCTTTTTTTAGTACTACATTTGTTTCAGGAGTGTGACCAAATACTAATTATTACCAAGTCTAAATATGATCTAATTCCACTTACCATCATCTGGCACCACAACAGGTTCTGTGGTGGTGTCTAGTACTTCCTGTTTAATGACGGGAATATCCAGCCCTGGAATCATGTGTTGATGGCCGTAGTCAATGACTACTGGAGCCATTGCCAGCCCCGTCTCTGGATTGAGGTAGCCATCCGCTGGCTCAGTTGTGTCGTACCAGGTCTGTTCTGCCTCTTGTTTCACATCTGGAACTACCTGTCGCCCCCGTCCACGAGATCTGGACACACAACACAAAAAATGTCACATGTCAATGAAGTTGGAGTACAGTACAAGGATTTGAAATGGTATGAATTTAAGATACATGTACTTTGATAGACTGTAGTCAACAATGAACAATTACAATCAGTAATATTCTTTTTGAACGTTAGATCCTCGTATATTGGAGACGGTGAATAGTTATTGTCTATGAAAGGGAGAAATTAGGAAAATGTCTGTTCTGAGAGAAAATACTCCTTGAGCCCAACAGGGTTTTATATTATTTTGCATTTCACAGTCATAATCTTACATTTACTGAAATCTGATTTCATTGAACGTGTTTCAATAGAGGAGATTGCCATAAAGGTACTTGCAGTGTATCTATAAATTAAATTTGGTTATTAAAAGAGTTTTGTAAAATGTATAAAGGAACCAGTGAGTGTTATGAATTTTGTAAAATCTATTAAGGAATGTGACCATAGACACATTTTCTGTATCATGACGATTGTTACCTTGAACCAAAATCTGTAGAATCATCTTCAAGAGGTTGAAGGTCATCTGCTGTCAACACTTGCTTCTTTCGAATTTTTCTATCTTTCTTCTTTCGTTTCTTAAATGAGGCTTTTGCTGCCTGTAATAAAAAGAAATTCTGTACCTTCTGCTTAGAGAGGATTTCATAATTTACATTTTTGAAGTTATTTCATGCAACTTTGTTTTTTTCTTCAGAAAATTACTATATCATGTTTTGCAAGATTGTACATATTGGTTCATACGATTTTGTGGTATTGAAAACAGACTGTTTCAGAGAACTGCTAACTTTGTTTTTTAGTAAATTTATTTCAAGTGTTGAATGAAATTTATGTCAGTGATTAACCTGAACTTGGAGGTATCTGTACATCCCAGGCAATGTGGTCATTATAATATATACCTCCAATGGAAGTGTCCAGGGGAGATAATCCTGACTGCCTGTGAGGAAAGCATGACAAATGGTTTGAATTTAAAGGCCCAATATACGTAACTTCAGGGAAATTTTTGTGATTCTGAAAAATTCTGAAAAAATCCAGTTGATAACCATGCAAAAATAAGCCTAAAACGAAGTAAAACTGAGCGGTAACTAACAAGAAACTCTTGACAAAAAAATCCAAAGAATTGAAAATAATTCAGGTAGGGCCCACTTCAACAACAAACCGAAGGCAGAAGACAGTTCGAAATGGACGCGTGTTTACAAATAGTGTGTTTCAACTGCTGCTGTACGGTAACCTCGAAAGAATTCATCTTAAATATTGCTGATATCAGTTAATCTTAACTAAATCTATAAATATAATAAGTTATTAGGCTTGATTTTCGCTTCAAGTTTTGCCGAAAGTTACGTATATTGGGCCTCAACCCTTTGCCACATACAAGTTTATGAAAACCAGCACTGTGCATCACTGAAGAAATCATACAATGTTCGTTGTGAACATTGTTGCAGCATCAGCCATTTCAGAGCACCATCTCAATGGCATATTTTGTTGAATTTTACAGAGATGAAGTGTTCAGCTTTAAAGTTGATTTTTGAAGCTGATCTGTTTATTTTTGACAAATTTTGTTGTAATGAAGTATATTCAGAATTAATAAAAGTTTACTTTGGTGCATTTTCCAAGAAAATTCGACCAAAATTGAAACTTCAAAGATCACATTTAAAACCTGTATGGTAAAAATTAGAAAACAAAATCAATAATGTCTCTATCATAATATTTTTGTCGTGTTTTGTTTGTTTAGCAGTGAATTAAACTTGAAAAAGTTCCAGGCAGTCAACTGTTCCTTAATACACATTACATACCAAAAATATGAATATGAAAGATATGTTCTCACCATTTCTTCTGTTGTGAAATATTCTTTGGCCATGCTTAAAGACACTCCCAGTCCAAGACTTTGCTGTAATACAAGAGAAGTTATTGTTAAGTAGGAATGTGATAATATCAAACAGTATACTAGGAAAATGTCTCTACCATTAAATCCATGAGCTTGGAAATATGTGGTATTGCAGTTTTACCTTCTTCACAAACCATGAACTTACTAAAAACATCTGACACCGAATTTCAAGAAAGACTGGTCCCTTTGTCAAGCTGTTGCAGTTATGAAAGCTGCATGGACAAAGGGACTATTTGCTCTTATACGTTGTAACATTTAAACAATTTAGCTTTCTCTTCCTGAGTAGAATTTACCATACACTCATCTGGATCGGTACATTATTGTCTACAATGGTGAAAAGGTGTAGAAGGTATAACTCTGATACCAAGGAAAACATATTAATCTACATATCAGGGCTGTTTTATAATTAATTGTTTGGGGGAGTTGGAAGGCAGCCATGTTAATTTATCATAGGTGGTAAGGTAAAACCAGATCTGCATACTATTCCTTATAGATATGAAATATCTTTTAATATTATTGGGTGGTTGAGTTCATGGTTAATTCTGGAACAGCCCTTAGCTAAAATTGCATTTGCTGCATATTAATGATTGTTTTGTCAAAATCAGTTAAACACAACATACATTCCATCTTTATATTTTGTATCTGATTTCATTTTTATGATTTTATTTTTATTGTTTTTTTTTTTTTATGTAATGAACATTTGAAAGGCTCTAGTTTGCTGACATCAGTTGATTACACTGAAAACTTATCTTTATATTTTTTGTCCTATTTGGTAAATGTGACTGACTGTAGCTGTAAACACTATGACCACTAGGGATGTTTGATACTTACACTCTGCTGCTGAAGCTGTTCCCGTATTTTTTCCATCTGTCTATCTTCAGCTGTGTCATACTTCCCTCCTGAAGTCAGTGTAAATGTTTCTTTTTTCGAACCCTCAATTTCTTCATCATATTTTTCCAAAACATTTACAGGTCTGAACTAAAATTAAAAAACAAAATTAAACTAGAACTGTAAGCCGATGGCTGACTAATACCCCCCCGCTACCTCTTATTAGAGGTGTCTGACATGTTTTTGAAAAAAACATGATGTAGTACAAGTTGTATATAACATGCATTATATAATGTCAACAGTCAGCAGAATTTTAAAAGCCGAACGGACAAATTTTAACCTGTTTATAGTAATCCTCAACATTACTTACTGCGAAGTTTCATTGAAAATGACCCAGTAGTTTAGAAGAAGTTGTCCAGACATCATGTTATTACGGAAACCTGTGTATAGTCACCTCATTACCATGGCAACCAAAATTTTGACAAACGAAACCCTGTATGCAAATCTATACATGGTCCCCAACAATACTGCCAAGTTTCACTGAAATTGATCCAGTAGTTTAGGAGGAGTTGTCCGGACAACACATTATAATGGAAACCTGTGTATAGTGACCTGGTTACCATGGCAACCAAAATTTTGACAAACAAAACTCTGCATGCACATCTACACATGGTCCCCAACAATACTGCCAAGTTTTATTGAAATCGATCCAGTAGTTTAGGAGGAGTTGTCCGGACAACATTTTATTATGGAAACCTGTGTATAGTGACCTGGTTACCATGGCAACCAAAATTTTGACAAACGAAACCCTGCATGCACATCTACACATGGTCCCCAACAATACTGCCAAGTTTTATTAAAATCGATCCAGTAGTTTAGGAGGAGTTGTCCGGACAACATTTTTCTACGGACAGACGGACGGACAGAGACGGACAGACAGACGGACGGACAGACGGACAGACAGACGGACAGACAGACGGACAGACAAGCTGATTCCAGTATACCCCCCTAACTTCGTTGCGGGGGGGTATAATAAAAGAAAAATTGTAATGGCATGAGAAAGTTACAAAAAAATTAAATTTACATTTAAATTTCTACCTGAAGAAAATATCATAAACTCCTTTAACATCTAGTTTATATGTGAAGGAAAATTTTCCATAATCAAATATGTACCAACCATTCCATACTCGTCTTTGTCAGCTTCATCATACGGCTTATAGTCTGGCTTCTTCTTTTTATTCTCTAAGTTTTTCTCTGTGAACTCCTCATCAATCATATTGACATTGATAAGGGTATCATCCCCGTCTTCATCCAAGATGCCTGTATAATGTATTGAAAATCTGTAGAGGTTCATTGCTGATAACAACCACAATCATATCTACTAATATCCTATGTTTGTTGTCGCCACTAGTCGGATTGATTGCACTACGCTATGCTACACGTGATAAGTGTAGCATAGTGTAGTGCAATCAATCGCGGGTATCCGACGGTGCTAGTTTTGAAACAATTTAAAACCGTTTCCTTCTAGTTGAATTAATCACACAGGTTGAAGGTTCCAGATATTGCAGACCTTCAGGGAATATAGTCATACAAGACATGCACATTATACATACTACCGGTAAGTATATATTCCCTGGCAGTCTGCAATATCTGGAACCTTCAACCTGTGTGATTAATTCAACATTACTAAATATACAGTGGAGGATCCAAAAAATCATAGGTATCGGGTAAATATGAATAAAATCCATTTTTCTTATTTTATAAATCTGGCTTAGCATATACAATCATGCATTTTGGGACTATTTAGACTAAAATATCAACTCGCAGAAATTAAAAATAAATCCATATTTCCAGCGACATCATAATGAGTGAAGTTAAACATCACAATAAAGCATTTTATGTGACATTGTTATAACACTGCATAACATTTTATGCGATAAATGTATACAGCTAAAATAGATATACTTGTTTTGCCACAAAAGAGGAAAATATTTCATGTGTTACCCAAAGATTTAAAATGATCTAATGTACAAACTAACCAAATTTAACAGGACAAAACATTCCATCAAAATGGTCTTCATATGACCTTATAAGCTGTTATGAAGAAACAAACCTAGTAAAAAATACTAAAAAAAACACTGATAATATAATATTGAAATTCGAACAAACTTTTTTACCTTTGTCCTGAAGAGTCAGAATAACTGTCTTGCCCTCTTTGAATCTCTCTGTGTTGTGCTGTACCTTCAGACCCTTCAAGTCCTTGGACGTGTAATTCTGAAATCAACATATCTCTAGTTGTCAGTTCCAGCTAAATATAAGGTATTCAATGGAGTAAAATATGTTTAGTGCTATTCTATGGTATGAATCATTTGCAAAAAAATATTGAAATTTTCATGCAGTCCACAGAAATTTTCATGACTACAATATCCTGTACAGGTCCAGGGCTATTTTTATTTACTATGTAATCTTGTAAACTATTTTGTACGAGATTATTATTTTACTGACAATTACTTGACTGTTTTTTTAACATCAAGTTAAAACATAAACTTTATTTATTTCGCAACAATCTTCGACTTATATCAACCATTCTTGTTGGCCTGAATGTCAAAACGCTCAGGGTCTTATTGTGGGAGGAAACCGGAGAACCTGGAGAAAACCCATGTGGTCAGGCAGGTGACCCTTATACCTTTTCACACAGAATGGGTAATCCTACACTGAACACCTTGGAAAGTGTGCTATCCACTGCACCACCCGACCAACCCGTTAATTTGACCCAGCTGTCCGTGTGTTACTTACATTCTTAGGTTTGACACTGAATTCCTCGTCCACCAGATTACCAATACCAAACTCTTGGTCCATCTCTTCTAACATTTTTGCCTGCAAAAGTAGAAAAGATATTTTTACATTTGAATACTGACTGTCAAAGAAAGCTTGGATATTAACCAGCTCCCAAAAATTAAAGGATCTTAAAATCAGTATCAAAATACTTTGCATAAAGACATTTGATAAATTTCACAAAATTAATAGAGATCATGACTATAACACATGAGAGCTATATCTAATATTCCTCTGGTCTGGTAAAGGAAAATATACTGCCAAAATCTTCTATTGATTTCTCTAGTCCAAAGATAATTTTTTTTACAACTTTAAAGATCTAAATATATATTGAATTTTTTTAATTGCTGCATGACATACTGCTTTCTTCAACAAAAAATCACCACATTTGACATTGATGAATACTGCTTGCAGAAATTCAAGACTGACACTTACGGTCTTTTCTGCCTTTTGTTTGTCTTTCTCTGCTTTTCTGTTTTTTCTCACCCAGGTAACCATATCATCCTCAGAATCACTTTCTCCAAGTGTTTTCACTTTGCTGCAACATCAAAAAAATTTGAAAAAATTTCAACATCACACTTTTTCAGTCCAAAAATTACATCAGCATACTATGTATATCTACTGTCGTCTCCAAACTGGTTTGGAAGCACTAAAATAGTTTTCCTTTTGAAACACATTTAAGTGTCCAAAGTTATTTCATTTTCCTCTACCTATGGTAGTAATCTATTTCAGGAGATAAACTAAAAATACAACAGTCCTTTCAAGATTTACTAGAGGACATCAATCACAAGCAAAACCTCTCTCTGAAATTCACTGACTCGGTAATAAAGATCAAACTTCATGTTGTGTTAACATCACATCACAACAACTAACTACAATTGTCTCTCAACGTCTAATAAAGTACCTTGTCAAATCCGTCTCAACTATATAAAGAATTTTACCAAGAAACTGTTGGTGTGGTTTACTTAAATAATTTACCTTAATTTTTCATTCAGCCTCCTTTTTTCCTTCATCCGGTCCATCTTGTCACGCAGCTTTTGCGTTTGTTTTTCCTGAGTGATGCTAACTGCAGGCTTGTGCACATCTTCACCACCTTTTTTCTCACCATCTGCATACAAAATCAAATTTGAATTTCAAAACAACTTTTGATAATTTTTGAAGGGAAAAAACATGTACATTATGACCTACTACATTCATAAAGCAGATTTTTTGTCACACTGTTAGAAACAATAATCTTGGAGTAGAAAAAACTTTGAAGAACAAACCTGTACCTTTAGACACTCCTGAGCCGACATCCAGTGGCTTCAGTCCCAGTTTGGCTCGGATTCGACTAAAAAAGTGAAATGTACTCTTGTTATGTATACATGAATGTAAAAAGTAACAGCTCCAAAAGGATAAGAGTCCTGGATCATCCACAACCCTGGAGTCAACAACTTAAGAAAGATTTTGAAACAAGTCAACAGAAAATATGTCCAACTGGTCAGGTGTTTTTTTTATTTAAATTCTGATAAAGCATGACTGCTGCAACAAAACATTTACTTAAAGATAATTTCAATGGTATTATACTACGTAAATATCTTGTACCATTTACACTTCACATTAATTCGTTTTTCATTACAATAGTAAAATTCAAAGTTAAACTGGTGCATTTACAGTTAAACACATAACTTACTTTGTCTCCTCAATGCTCAGGGAAGCTTCACCCCCTGATGATGATGGTGGTTGTGCTACAAAATGAATACGAAGTTCACGGTATTAAGTGAAGATATATAAAGTAAGTTATATCATTTATACTAGCACACACTTATTTCACCATCAAAAATGTATTGAACATACCGTAACACAGTGAAACCTTTTTATTTTACAAACAATGGAGGCATATAAATTGTATATTAAACAAGATTTTTGGCTAATGACAGTGCATTTCACATTGTCAGCACAAGTGATGCAATGTTTCATCAATTTATCTTTAATGGTCAAAAATTTATTTCACAGAAAATATAACAAATAATAGAAGAACCAGAGCAAGAGCCAGAGGGAAGAAGAACCAGTCCTAATACATGTACAATAATAGCAATGCCTACAGGTATAGCTGCCTTCAATCAAAGGACAGAAACTATTACTTTACCCTAACAACTATTTTTAGTTTTGCTCAATACATGTATGAATGGAATGCTAATGTGTGGTGGGAAGCTCAAGTTTGCAGCTCCACTGGCAATATCAGTGCATGTGAAGAAATGAATGTGCAGCTTTTGTTGTGATGTCAAAGTGGGTTTTTTTTTCCCATACTGATTCCCCCCCCCAACTAGTATCCATGCTGTACATAGTGTAAAAATGTGCATTTATTTGATTGCCTTACAAGTGAAGTGTGAGCTGTAGGTTATTTCCCTTTAGCTCAGTCGATTGAGCAACAGGCTGGATAGCCAATTCAAGGGTTTGAGCCCCAGCAACAGCACTATCTTTATCATTTTTCCTCATTCTATTACAACTAGTTCATTCCAGGACACACTTTATCGTTTGGACCTAAACTTATTTGTAATACTAAACTCAACATTATAACACATTTTAAGATCTAAGGTTACAGTAACTGTACCTATAAAATGGTTCACAAACATCATTTTCTCCCATTCTTTGAATTTTTAACGAATTGATGATTGAACAATTTATGTTTATGGTTGTAAACACTCTGATCACCAATGACCAGTCCCAGTATTTCACAACCTGTCAGAACAGAAAAGCTGAATTTTGCACTTTGATATGAATATATCTTTTTAATATTTTATAATGATATAAGGAACATGAATGACGAAGTATTTCCATACTCCGATTAAATAGAAACAAAACTAATGTGCCTTGTACATGCTATGTATGTACAAGGATTGCCTTGTACACACCATCTCAGAACGTACACAAAATTATGAAAATACAGATTTATATTGCTCTTGAAATTCATCTTCTGATTCTATTTAAATGTTTGAAGTTATTTATATTTACTTAAAGTAGAAAGGATATAGATTTTGTTTTTACTTAACTACATTTTGAACAAAGTCCATTGATTCAGACGAAACTAGTTTAAAGGTGTTTTGTATGTCTCTGCCTTATATGTAAAAAGATTCATTTAATATGTTTCTGACTTTACTAATATTTCAGGGAAAATAAATTTATCTCAATAACATTAAATCAAAATGATTTAATTTTTAATTATTATAAGAAAATAATAAACTTAATATTATGATACATGTTTTAAACAATCATCACTGAAACATTGGGCTGAATTTTCCTTGGGCAAATTTTTAACCAACCAAAAATACCCCACTGCCGTTTTCACTAAGGGCCGATTTCACCAAAAACACCCCCCCCCCCGATTGTTTTCATGAACATTTATCTGTTTATTTACATTTTTCAACATGTTGTGAAGAACCATGGTTATAATCAAATGTTTCTATATCCCTCCCATAGTCGTCATCTTCATAATTATCCCCCGGTCCTTGTTCAGAACGTTCGTCGCCACGATGTCGTTTTCTTTCTTTTGATCGCGATCTTGACCTGTGTCGGCGTTTCCTTTTATGATCTTTGTCTCTTTCCTTGTGTTTTTTAGATCCCATTGTGAGCAGACAGTTACACCCAAATTTGTCTTAAATGAATTACTGTTAAGTGACACTGACAAGGGTTAATGGAGAGCACAAATCGATTAAGTTCGTAGCTGTAGTGATTGTAAACGTGCATACGAACAACTTGCGATTCTCTACCGGAAGTATACATTTTACAATAAAAGAAGTCCCGGAGAAAACAGGATCTTTTAATTTTGACCAATCAATGCTCTTCAAATTGGACACTGAAACACAATAATAAACCATGCTCAAAGAGAACAACGATAGACCTAGATTTTGCAAACGATGCAGAAATTTCAAGATGTTTGCAAGTTATCAGCCATGAACCTTAATTAACATGGATAAACAGCAAAGTCCAAACAATTCATTTCATTCCAAAATACACTCCGTAAGTATATTCTTGAAAAAATTGGGTGGAAGTTGACGTTCATGATTTGTTATATTCTTCATGACATATTTGGTAATTAATTTTTTCATGATCAGTTAGGTATAATCTGCCCAAAAGTGCCATGTTTTTATCACCAAACCATACTTTTAATTCAGTTATAAGTCCCTATCGTAATTATGAGTTTATTGCATACAAAACCTGGGGCAAGTCAAAGTCTAATCATATACATTGTATATGGATACCAATAACTATTAAAGCATCTGTCATACAAATGAGATATTTGGAAACCCAAACTCTGAAGCAAATATCATATGGCAAGTTGTATAGAACTCTTATCCTTAATAATATTCAATGGAGCTCGCATGGACAGAGACAGTTGGGGTATGATGCACATTACACAGACAGCTGTCAATGCCACCAGATCCCTCGGATTCCTGATGAGAAACCTGATGGTCTGCTGCATTGATGTGAGGAAGAAGATGCACACCAGCCTTGTTCTTCCCATACTGGAGTACTCCGCTACACATTGGGACACTCACATGAAGCAACAGAGTGAAGCTGTATGATGATATGAGTTCAGTTATCCGGAGACAAACTTGGCGAATCACCTATAGCTAGCTTCTACAACTTTATACTGTACCACAAAAGGGATCCAGAATGTGTGATTTGCAAAGCCACAGTAGCTCGGATGAGAACTTCAGGAAACACATCATGCTAGAGCCAGAGCTGTCATATGATGTACAAGATTGTACCTAACCTAGTGTCCATTCCACTTCACAACAGTATGATTAGTTTGCTGGTGCCAAAATATTGCTGGACCAGAAGATCCTGATCAGCCAACAAAATCAGGCAAATACCATCCAGAACATGTGTAAGTTCTACATTCCTACCCAGAACCATCATTACTGGGATGGGATAGTATAGTAGAAGATAACTGATCATCCAAGCATACAGGTGAGGGATTCCGGTCTGCATTGAAGTCTGCGAATCAATCCAGAGAATTTACATTCCCCAGGATTAGTACTGGTCTCTGTACATGTACAGAAAGAAGAAAAAGGCTCACAGCTAGTAGTCATAGATAGCTTTGACAAGAATTTGGTAATACCGGTATTATAGATTGCATGAAGATCGTATACGTACTTCAGGTACAAAAAGAAGTGATGTTATCCGGGCAATATTTAGCTGTATTACAAACAATTGCCTCTTTTTCAATCTATAAGATCCAGGGATGAAAATTCTCATCCAAAAGGAGGAATTCCTCCTTTTTGATAGTTTTGCTATAATGCTAATTCTTAAAATTTCCCATTGAAACCCTTAAAAATGTGGGTTTCCTGCTTTTTCACAATTGGCTTTTTCATCTCTGAAGATCGCAAGGCGCCTGTCTGACTCAAAAACATCACCATCAATTTCAATTTATTAGCAAAAAAGGAAGAAATGAAATTATGGTCAATGCACTTCAATCCTGCAGAATAAAAAGAAAAGAAGCTCATGAAGAAGGTAGAATTCTGGTAAATACCAACAATGTGTACACAACATGTATATCGCAGCCAAGGAATTTAAGGGAAAAATGACTGCCTTATCAAATTATCATGTGACTCCCTCATTACTCAATGTTCTTCATTTTAGATAACCAACATTAAATATGGCCATTGGCTAGATGAGTGCATGCCATAGATCTATATCCTCATCCAGACCTTTATTATAAAATGTATAGGGGGAATCATCCTCGATATCCAGGGGTTACAGCCACCTTCGCTCTCTACACCCCTGAAGGCTCTGTTTGCTGGTAATAAACCACTTTGCCCTTAAATTTATGCAGCTGTTAAATGTTATTTTTTTTTGCTTTTCAGGGAAGAATCATCATGGATTTTACAGAATCCTATACAGATACCTGTTCTTCTGTGGGTATGGCTGCTCGCATGGGAGATCTGGGGTGTGTCCAGGACTTGGTATGGCATGGTGAGTATTAAAAGTATAAAACACCAAACATATTTATCATGTAAATTTACTGTTGTTAAAAGTTTCTAGAACACACACCATGTACAGGACTCAAAGTATGACAAACAGTTTAATATTTGATCTGCATGATTTTGAAAAAAATTTGCACATGTGAAATAAAGGGCACATAAACATATCCTGGTTCAAATGGTACTGGTGGTGCAGAAACAGTCGTTCATAGAATAGATAACGATAATTTCAAAATAATATGTTCTTTTAAACATCCAGTATATTAGATAACTTATCTTAATTATAGATATGCATAATGATTGACGTTTTAGAATGAAAAATAATGCAAACTAGCAATAGTCTGCAATTATGATTCAATAAGGTACTTCTGGAACCCCTGAATTGTCACATGCCAATTAAATTTCTCGAAGATCAGCCTTGTTTAAGATCTGAGCCTGATGTTTCAGGTTCACAGATGTGACCTGTATGTTTTATGTACACTCTGAACACCTCCACAATTTGTAGGGAAACCAGTCGATGTGAGAGACAACAGGGGCTGGACACCAATCCACGAAGCAGCCTTCCATGGTCACTCAGGCTGTCTGGAGTTCCTCCTACGCCAAGGTCAGTATATACTCCTACAAAACTATTCATAATGTACTGTGTGTAACTCTTTTTGCTATCGATAACTCTTTGGAGGGAACAATACAACTACAATAAGTATATATATATATAGCCAGTAGTATTGCTCCAAAGAATAAAGTACAAGGATCATCTGGTGAAGGTATGCTAATCTTCAGACCAATAATATACAGTTGATCCTCATTAATTGAAGTTGATGGGACTGTGGGGAAACTCTGAACTATGCAAGTATTCTAGATAAGTTAGATGAAATGTTTTGTGTGGAGTCTGGCAGTGAGCTACCAAATGCTTCAAACGAAATGGGGACGGCATGTTATGCAAGTTGGGGATAACAAAGTTTGACTGGATCAGGAACCTGAAATTTCTTATTTAGAGAGCTAGTCCAACAGCAAATTTAAAAAAAAAAAAAAATTAAAAAATAGGTCAGTCAATATTTTCATAGTAGATATTGAATCTCCATATTTCCAGTACAAGACTAACTAATGACTTGATGAATTGTATAGTCCTGTATGCTAGCTATTAAAATAGCTGGCATGTGGTTATCAAAGAGAATACTGGTGCCTTAAGTACATCTACCGTCTTCATGTTCTGTAACATTCCAGTAACATTTTAACAGAATCATAATCCAGTTATCAAAACAAACTACATAACAAAATAAATAAGAGAATACCGAAGCGTTAACATAATCATAATCCAAACTCAAAATCGATTAAACCAGGGGCAAAATATGAACAAAAGAAAGATTCACATGGAGACCCTTGCAAAAGTACAAGAGAATAAGACCAGGTGTCCCGGAAGAGTAAGCGTCTTCTGCTTCATCGACGACACCCGCCATGTAAATCTTTGTCATATCCAAGTAAACATTAAGTTCTCAAAATGAGAACCGAGTTACAAATGTATCTAATATACATCTCATATTCACATGTAACTTATTGTGCAGGACTAGTACTGCTATCTTGTAATTTCTAATCTGGAAAATTATGTTATTGAAAATGAAGCTTCTGAAGCCAAGTTGATTTGGTATCAGCTGGGTTGTTGTCAACAAAAATGTTTTAAAGTGTGAGAGAATCAGTTGTTACCGTACTTATTACCGCGGCGGTTTTACTTACTAACTGGGACACTGTTGTTTTATATCTATCTCATATTTTATGGGTCGGGTAGGGCTTTTCTACAGCGTATGCTTCCTGTGGATCAGTCGCTACTCTCGAGCTCCTTCTCAGTTTGTTTACATAGCCGTAACATGAGGTTATCGGTTAGTTGTGCCTTCTGGGATAGGATGCGGAAGTAGGGACCGGAAGTTCGGCTTCATCCCTTACTTTACTCTGCTACAGCGATTTGGCCAATCGTAAAGCGGAACGAATGGAGGAGGGTATAAAACAGCATGTTCTAGAGCTGCGCGTTGTCTTGACAGGGTCGGTGAACCGACCCGCTTCTCCAGGTGAGGTAAACCTTGCCAACTTCATGTGCGGTAAACCGCGCAACATAGGCCAGGTGCTGTGAACAGTGCCGATACCTATCTAGTGCTACGTGGAGTTATCGTTCCTTGGATTCAGTAGTATAGGGTGCTATATAGGAACTACAGATTATGTTAGTCAGGGGCTCCGGGCTTAGGCGATAATACATAGTGGTTCGCTAATAGACCTATAGGTATCTAGAGGGAATCGATTGTAGCTTCGGGTATCAGTGTTACTGTTGGTTAGCATAAGGGCCGTACGTGGGACATAGGAATTGAGTTACTTAACATTAGCTATCATTGTGCGGTACTAATGTTATGATCTTCCGTGTTTATATTGTTATACATTTATATTCTTCATTAATACTTGTGTCTTGTAAATAAATAGTTAGTTGTTTATTGAAACACTTTGTTGAGTTATTGAATCGATTGCTAGTACTTCCGCTACATCCAGCGTTCGAACCTGTAGTGAAACAGGCCTGTAACCTGTGTGTGTGTGTGTGGGAACGTGGAAAACGAGGTCTAGAGAGGATTGCAGGTCCAGTCGTCGACTCCGATTATTATTCGACCTTTAAAACTATACGATCACGAAACGGATTCACGGAGTGACGTGTAAAGCTGACACCAAACCCTCTCTGGACCGGACCCACACGCGCACACCAGGGGACCAACTATTACAAATTCACTCCAGCAGTATCTTTGTATTGTCTGTTTGCTGTATTATTCAAGAAATATTTAGAAAGTATATTTCTTTGTTGTAACTTATAGGATATGTTCATGACAATGACATTTTTCACACCCAGTTGCCGTTGAACCAGAATGGAGAACTTTTGAAGATGAAACTGCCCTGATCTTGGCAGCACGAGGCGGTCATTTTGAGTGTGTGCGGACATTGCTGGACTGTGATGCTGACCCAACAGCAGAAACTAAAGAGGGGTACACACCCTTGTGGGAGGGTAAATAGTAATAAAAACATATTTATATTCACTAATGATAGTGATACAATTTATTATTAAAGACAGTCATGTTTGATATTAATTGTTCTTATGTTTAAACTTATATCAATTTAAAGATTGAATGAAGAAAATTGAATTGCATCTGTAACATCATTGCTGTAGGGAAATATGTGTGCAATAAATTGAATTATAGGACAGTGTAGTAGTTTAGAAATGTTTAATGGTATGTATACAAATTGATTAATTGGTTTTGATGCACACTGTTCGTTTTAAAAATCCTCTTTGTTTAGTACTGATTTTGCATTGTAGTTTGAGCTGAAAAATAATCCCAGGAAATTTAAAATTGATTGATTGAATTAATTCAGTATTAAAGAATTTTTTTCTTTTAAATTTTAGCAACGGGTGCAGATAGTTTTGAATGTGTAAGACTGTTGATGAGGAAGGGTGCGGTAGTTCAGATTAACTACCAGAATTACACAGGGTTTACGCCACTGCACACGGCGGCTGAGCGCGGCTACACCCACGTCCTAGACTATCTAATCAAACATGGAGCCAGACTCGATGTCTGTGCTGATGTGGACATGACACCAATATTTCTTGCTTCACAATTTGGTCACAAGGACTGCCTACAAATTCTGTTACAGACTGCCAGGGAAAAAGGTAACAAATCACTACTTCTCATACTAAACTATGTCTTTTTTGTTGATTCTTGCTTTAAATATTGTGTTCAGACCTGTTTTGAATGCTGTATAGCAATTATATTTGGTGGGAGATTTCATTTTGCTATATATACCCACTTTCACTAAGGGCCATGAATTATTAACATCATTGAAAGTATCAAAGGACCAGCAACTTTTATGGACCATATCACAACTTGTTACAATTATTGATAACCCGGGCCAATGCTGTTTTGCAAGTTTATGGAGGCACGGTGGTCTCGTGGTTGGAAGCCATGCAGGCTTGTGGTTTAAGGGTTGTGAGTTCGAGTCCCGGCCACGGCACTTGTGTTGTATCCTTGAGCAAGATATTTTACTCCGCTTGTTCCAGTTTACTCATCTGTAAATGAGTATGTAGTTGGGTAGTGCTAGAAATTGTAGAATGTAAATTGCCAGTTGTATGCTCCCCAGGGAGTTGAGAACGATATTGGCTGGTTGCTAAGACCCTATAACCACGGATGATAATTTGTGATCCTTTTGAGACGGCGTTTAGGTTGTAGTAAAGCGGTATAAGAACCTTGAATTATTGTTATTTAAATGAACACAAATCAAAACTTTAAGTAGACACCTGGAGAGTCCATATAAAACAGTTATTAAAGAAAAGTTCTACATTATATTTATGTGTAAACAGGAGATGAATTTGTCACTAGTTTAAAATATACTGTAGAATCTGCAGACTGTCACAAAGTTAAATACAATTACACATTCTGAAAAATTGAAATGTTGATGAAATGTGATTAATATGAATGGATGAATTACATTTATAAAATTAATTAAAAAACATTTTTTTGCAGGTTTGTATATTTTTGCAACAGCATGCGCACCTCTTGACAAGAACAAAACTGACGATTTAATTTCTAGATTTAAGATGGGCTTATTTACCTGGTAACATGATTTTCATCTATTTGTTGTTCCAGGCCAATTGGATCTTGTGAATAAAACAACACATGACCATGCCACGCCCCTTCTGATAGCCTCCCAAGAGGGCCACGAAGACTGCATACGACTGTTGCTTAGTTACGGTGCCGACCCCAACATTCCTGTCAACGACCTCAATGCTGTGGCTGCTCACTTTGCTGTTTATAAGGATCGACCAAGGTTTGAGTTATTTAAATAGATTTAGACCTATGTGTCAAGGTCGTTAGGACTATAGCAAACATTTGAGATCTTTGTTTTACAGTATAACTTGTCAAAACTGGAACTAACCAGGACCAAAACTTTTGGCTGGTCAACACGGGTGTCCAGTTTGTAAAGATTGGATCTATGAAATAAAAAAGAAATACCAGGACCAAACGGTAAGCTTATGCTGGGGTAGATGGAGTTTTTGATTAGATTGGGGTCCAGTTTTGACAGGTTGTACTGTAATACAATGTTAAGAGCTGCAAAACCTGGCGCCAAAAATAACAGTAAGATTTGGTATTAGTATTCAAGATATAATGTGATGTAGATCAGTCCATAAAACAGTTTCACAAAAAAGAACATTTCAGAAATGTCTATAGTTTTCATATCCCCCTCCATGTTAATATCAAGTAATTAAATCTGGTTGTTGATATTCATTTTGGGTGTAACCATTGTTGTAAATAAATGTATATAGATTTTTTTGAAAAAAGTTGCCATAAATAATGGTTTAACAATCCATTATTGTTTACCGTCAATTTGTATATCCATGGGTTTAAACTGTGTAAGTACCTGAAGTCCCTGATCCTGTATATTCCAAGTACCTCTGTAAGACAGGCAAAGTTATATACAAATAATATGCCGATACCAAGATCTCTAGGAGCATGAAATGTCAATACGTCAGATTTTATCACTTTTTCATCAGGTGCCTCCAGTTAGTGCTGCCAGTCACGAGACCAGACGTTCTCTTCAACTCTGTGGACACCATGATGCATCCGTTAATACTTGGTTTAAAACTGAAAAACACAACATGCCTGGAAATCCTTATTGCTGCAGGAATGAACGTGAAAGCGTTTCTTCCATTGAACCATGACTTGTTTGGCATGGACCAGCACCTATTGTTTACAGTGTTACGGTATGATACCAGTGCTTCTGTACTCTGTCATGTGGAGGAGAACTGGCCAAGTCAAGGAATTGAATTCCTCCTCCGTGCAGGTCTTCCGTGCAATATACAGAACCCACAGGAGTTACCCCCCTTGATATCTGCGCTGTCTAAGGCAGATTTTAATCTGTTTCTGCTTCTCCTGAAGTATGGTGCTAACCCCAATATTTACCATGAACGTGTTGGAGGGAACCTCCCCATTCTCCTGGCATTGAGAAATGACTTGCTGCCAAAGTTGATTGTGATAGACATGGAAACAAGACGGAACTTGTTCGGGAAATATCTTATTCCATTACTTATGGCTGGTGCTAATGCCCAGTCATGTTTCAGTGCTCTAAATGTTGTCACGGAGGAACTGATATACGACCTCCACCATGTGTTACGAACACAGGACTCAATCGAGTGGACGAACCTGTTTCCTCTGCTTGTTCTTACGTTGTGTTTCTCGTGTAATGTGACACTGGACGAAGAAATATGTGTTCTGGCACAACAGTTCAAGGCAGACAGATTACTAAAGAAGATTGAAGGTAAATGTGATGAAAATTTGTATGTTCTAAGTAACAGATTTTAACTTGTGCATGGAATGTTAGTGTCTATAGGGTTATATTTATAAATATTTTACCAAAATGTAAAAGTTTCTTTTATGAAGTTTAAAAAAAGTTAATATTTAGTTGTTAGTTTATTTTTCTGTTCAGTGCCCATGTTTTTATACACAATTTTCATTAGGCTTCTGTGTAAAGACAGCAGACGAGAATGTGGTAACACTTCGCTGTGTATTCAGTTTAAAGACAGGTTATGTTTGTATGCATTTACAATCTATCCAAAAAAAAGACTTGTGTTAATTGATTTTACTATCAATATTTTTATCTTTGTTGTATGATCTCGATGTTTCCCAACAAATCTTTTTGATCTGTTTAGTAATCGTTTCAAGTTGGTGCCAGCTTTCATTTTCGGCTTGACTTAATTCATTCACTCCTAGAATTGAATAATGTACTATACAGCTGTATATCCATCCTTTGAATTGGAAGAAACATGGGATGAGTGAGTTAATAGAAGAAGTAATTTTGATGTTCTGGTTGTTACAGGTTCCAGTGGGACATTGTCTCATGCCTGTCGTAAGAAGGTGGTCCAACAGTTCGCGTCCTCGGGCTGTTACAACAAGGAAAGTGTGTGTAGTCTTCCTGTGCCTTCCATCCTTCACGAGTATCTCCTCTTCATGGAGTATGGTACTCACATCAGTGAAATAGTACAAGACTCCCTTAAGTACCTCACAATCAAGGAACATAGTACGGTCATCCATGAACTCCAGCCGGAACAAGGATGGGGATAGTAATAAAACGTCAAAATTATCGCAATACAAATGTTCTTTTAAAATTTGCCACAATTCTTTTTTTTTTACCAAAACCAATCAAAAATGGATTTTTTAGGGGATGGGTGTCACTATTTTTTAATATACGTAACAAAACTGTCAATATAAATTCTGACAGTGACCATAGAACCAAGCTTGTCCCCTCTTAAATACAAGTAACTGTACTGTACTGTACTGTACTATGTGTAGAGACAAGCTATCATAATGAAAAATGCCTTGTAGGGAGAAACAAAAACTGTATATATTCTACAGGGGTCCAATTACCCTGTAATTAATTACAAACATATAGAACCAATGACTTGATTAATATTGTCAGCTACTTTTTCATCGATTTGATCCAAGTGCAAAGTATACTGAAATACAATGTATTCCAAACACGTTTCTTTTGTTTCATTTTTTAATGACCATCCATCACTCAAAAGAATTCTATAGAAAAAGTACAACAGGAAATATTAGATAATATGTCTGCAGATCTAAAACCTGTGCATGCTTACTGATGGAATTCAACTTATTGGTTTCATCTAAACAGCAAGGACCTGCGATTTTGATACTTTGAAATCACCTTGAATAATATTGTTTTGTATTTTTGTGAAGTAATTAATTACCTGGTACTGGAAAGAAGATGTCATTAAAATTAAGAGCTTTATTCATTATAAGATAATTGCTCAATGATTGAATTCAAATGTGTATTCATTGGAAGGACCTTCAGTTTTGGTAGATCTAAATTTAAACTCACTTAGAATTAAGTTGTTCTTCATACAACATACAGTAGCTTGATATAACCAGGTAAAGCTACGTTCCTTTAACTCATCCACCCCTGAAATTTTATAATGGACTAATCCAAGCATTGAATTGGAAGTGTTCAAATGTGTCATTAGGGGTGAATGAATTAAATCATAATGTTGTCTTAAAGTAACAGAGTTAGTTTATTAGATTATGTTAAAGTCAAATTAGTTCAGAATACAATTTACTGAGTATCATATCTTGCCTGATTGAGAGAATTGTTCATTGCCTACAAGCATGCATGCAAGTGCGATTGATATTGAGAGCTTTATATATACATGTGATTCTCAATTATTCACCCCTGAAATGTTGTAATGAACTATTCCGACCTTTGAATTGGAAGAGTCCAAATGTGTCTTCAGGGGTGACCCAAGTGCCACAATCAATCTCTATTAAACTTGAGAAGCTTGTTATAACATTGAGGAATGAATTCTTTATACTAAGATAGTAACAAGTCATGATAAGGTGTTAAGATTGTTATACAAGCTCAGGTCATTACTTTTTGAAGTTTCAAAGAGACAATGCACATTGTTACGTGGAGACGCGACCTTGCATAACAATATCAGAAAAATACAAACCAGGTCAGCTGGTTCGGACCTTTTGGCCTGGTGGTAACGTCGAAGTCCTGGCTCTGTAACCTAGAGGTCTCGGGTTCGCGCCCCGCTCATCTCACTAGTTTCATTTCTGCTCTTGTTGTGAAATACTGTTCATTTCCCATGTCGGGTTGTTTGTATTAATAGTCGCCCAAGTCTGGGTGTGTGTATGTACGAAATGTACTAATTATCAAAATGATAATTTCTTAAATATAATTACAGGCCCTGTAATGTTATGTCGTGGCACATCTGTTTGTTTTGTATGCCTACATCAGGTTCTATATGCCGTCACGTTTCGTAACAATATGTTCATCTGTCAAAATGTATGCATATCCGACAACAGGTTTTGGTTTACATACTCGAAATTAGGTATACAATAAGGTATGTATATATATGAGTTAACGTTGTTAAAGAGGAAGGTATACATTCATGTACATGTATACAATAATATATGTATATTTTTACGTATATTTAAGTAATATGTACATGTATAATAGTTAAAGAGGGGGAAAAAATCCAGTGACAATTATTTATGGTACAGCAATACATTTCTGTCCTCAGAGGAAATTTGAAGGTGATTTTTAAGTGTTGGCTATTGGATAGCTATCCTTTCAGCTTGATTTGTCTGTTGGTGTATATTTCTGATAAATATTAGTGCTACATGTATGCTTGTCAATTAGAGAAAATTTCAATGTTTGATATATTTTATTGAGTCCAATATTTATTTATCAGCTACTTGTTGTATATACAATGAAATGTTAATTGTATAATATTTTTATGTATTATTAATACTTTTTAGTTTGTATTGTAGTCAGTTTTTTTCTCAACAAAACCATTTAATGAATATTCTAATACAAAACCATGAACATGGTTGAATAGTGTTAAAATGAATGCGTGCTGTGAACGCCATGATTGTATGTATATGCGCATGTATGGAGGTTTTGTTTGCCATCAATAATGTGATATGGATACTGTAAACATATATGGATAATGTATACTTGTACGGATGCTGTAAAGTTTTACGGATATTGTAAACGTGTATGGATACTTTTTATCTACATGTGTGGATAATGTAAAGTTGTAAGGATACTGTAAGAGTGTATGGATGTTGTAAACTTGTATGGATGCTTTAAACTTATTTAGATACTGTAAGCATGTATGGATAAACTCTAAATGTGTGAGGATTCTGTGAATATGTATGGATACCGTAAAATTGTAGGGATACTGTTAATGTGTGTGGATACTGTAAACTTAATGTTTAATGTAAAATTTCAATGAGGCATATTTCATGTGTGTTATGAATGTGCATTTTGTCAATTCTTTAAACTATCACTTTAATTATTGTTCAAAAGAAACAACAGCCTAAAAATGTCCAATTTGAATTGTCTGAAGCACTATATATGATATATGTCTGTAAGTATTCAGGATTGAATCTCCTTATAACTTATTGTGAAAACCATACACTAGTATATATATCTCAAAATATCAAATGGTCGGTCCTTAATACAGTAAAACAATGTTTACGCAAAACCAAGGGAGAATATATGGCATTGTTGGTGTTTACATGCATGTACGAGGGGTGTTCCAAAAATAATGTCACTTGCATCGGTGCTCATATAGCAGAAGTGCTTTTGTTCATTTTAATTTGCTCTGCCCTTCAAAATACTCTCCGCCAGCCAGAACACACCTTTTTAGCCGGTCAATCCATTTTTGGAATAATTTTTCATACTCTTCAATTGGTACACCCATCAGACACTGATAAACAGCAGATCCAAGGGCATGTCACGAATTGTATCTCCTTCCAGATAAATGATATTTAAGTTTTGGAAAGAGAAAATAGTCGCAGGGGGCCAAGTCTGGCGAATACGGAGGGTGCGGAAGGACGGTAACCTTCTCTATCTCCAAAAAGTCAGTCACAATACGTGCCTTGTGAGCGGGTGCATTATCATGCAAAAGTCGGACATACTTAAGTCCTGTTTTGGGGCAGCGACTTTTGTAGTAGTTCTTCAACTTTCTCAGAACAACATTTTTATAGAACTTGCCTGTGACCGTTCTGCCTTTTGGCACCGGGATTTGAATAGCTGGACCCTTATAAGTGAAAAAATAGCATACAAAACCTTCTTTATCGTTCGTATTCGTTTGGCAATACTTGGGCGTCTGGCATTTTTAGTGGCCCATATTTGGTTGGCAACCTTCCGCTTTGGTTCAAAATAATACACCCAGGTCTCATCACCAGTGACTATATTATCAAAAGCCTTTTTACTATATTTTGGGTACATTTTGAGAATTTTTTTTGCCATTGTTACACGTGTCTTCTTTTGCTCATCCGTTAACAAATGGGGTATCCATCTTGCATTTATCTTTCTAACTTTTAGGTGTTTCTTCAAAATTGCATGAACTCTTGCTAACGACAAGTTTGTCATTCGAGCCAATTGTCTTACGGTGAATCGAGCATCAGTTTGGAGGATATTTCGGATTTTTTCTATGTTATCTTTGGTCGTAGTTGTTGCAGGACGACCTGGGTGAGCAGCATCTTTCAGTTGCTGCTGTCCAGCACTAAATTTACCTACCCACCTACAAACAGTCCTGTGAGACATTTGGCCCTCCCCATAAATGTCACACACCTCGCGGTAAATATCTACAGCCTTTATGCCGAGTAATGACCTACCTTTTATATAGGCCCTATTTTCAAGAACATTTCAGGTCATTTTTTGTCTAGTCTAACGAATAGGCTATGAAACGATGTACACTGTACGAAGGCCAGTGAACTTGTAGACGAGATATTTACCTGTGTCACGAGCCAGTGATCACTCAATTGACACGAGGTGGTTTTGTGCATAAATTGCACGATTTCCGCAAAATAAAGCACAGATGACATTATTTATGGAATACCCCTCGTATTTTATCATAGAATTAAGATATTCAGTAATGACAAGATATAAATATGTTTGCAGCGAGTTAAATTGTGGTATGAAAGAAAAGAAATATTATATTAGAAGAGATGAATCAGGTTTTGAAATAGACATGACCTGGTATTTGAATGAAGTTTTCTGTAAAGGGTATGATGTCTCGACACCCATATATTACAGGCTATTTTCACAGGGTTTAGTTTTCCCCACTTTTTTGGAAAATCATTAACAAATTTATTTTCAAGACTGAATTTAATGGCCAAGAGTTGGACAGAAGTTTTAATCTCCATGCTTAGTTCTGCTTCAGTTGTAGGCCTACCTTAGGTATAATTTGCTCACACTCCAGCGCCATTAAATGGCATGATGATTATCACAAATGCTAGTACGTATTATCCATATTTGATGATAGATAATGCCTATCGGTGAATATAATTTTTCTTACTCAAAGTAACACCGATGGGACATTTTTATCCAAATATTCCGTTTAAGTGAGATAAAATGTTTAAAGATTGGACAAGACCGACAAAATACTTAGAATTAAGCTTGGTCCCCGATTTATACAAGTTAGTGATAACAAGGTTCAAATGTATTGATAAATGATAATACATGTAATAACTTAATACACTGAAAAGCGAAAATTTTGATTACCATGATAGTATTGCATGTTTAAAAGTGATCACAGTCAGGGCTATGACTGAAGAATTAGTGAAATATCAACTCTGTTAGAATAACATGCTTCACCGGTCCAGCTGATCTAAGCCTCCAGCTTCCTGCTAATCACCACAATCATTGTTTATTAGTGATTTTGTATATTATTGTATATCAATCAAACTTTTCTTTGATTATATTGAAATAAAAAGGTTCTATGAAACAAAAATAATACAAATATGTCAAAATATATGGGATGTTGTCTGTTATATTTGCCTATATTGATAATTCATTTTCTAGGTGTATTCTTTCTATACGAGCATGTGTGGTTATAGCGGATAATTTATTTTCACTTCATAATACCAGTCAATTCTTTGTAAGGAATGAACTTCAACTATGAATATTCTTGAAAGTACAACATGTTCAGCTCACCTGCACAAATGATACAAGCTTATGCCATGGTGCAGCGTCTGGTGACAAGATTTTACTTCAAGTGACTTTTTTTCTCAATAACCAAAAGACCCCGGTTACTGATATTGTGCCAGTAACAGGCTGGGATGAAAGGCTACCAAGTTTTTAGCCCACCATCATCAGATGGTGGGCTATTCAAATCGCCCTGCGTCCGTGGTCCGTCCGTCCGTCCGTCCGTAAACAATTCTTGTTATCGCTATTTCTCATAAAGTACCGAAGGAATCTTTCTCAAATTTCATGTGTTGGTTCACCTTGGTCCCTAGTTGTGCATATTGCATTTTGGGACCAATCCAAAAACAACATGGCCGACAGGCAGCCATCTTGGATTTTGACAATTGAAGTTTGTTATCGCTATTTCTAAGAAAGTACTGAAGGTATCTTTCTCAAATTTCATGTGTTGGTTCACCTTGGTCCGTAGTTGTGCATATTCCATTTTGGGACCGATCTGAATTCAAGATGGCCGACAGGCAGCCATCTTGGATTTTGACATTTGAACTTTGTTATCCCTATTTCTGAGAATGTACTGAATGGATCTTTCTCAAATTTCATGTGTAGGTTCCCCTTGGTGCCTAGTTATGCATATTGCATTTTTGGACCAATCCGAAAACAACATGGCCGACAGGCAGCCATCTTGGATTTTGACAGTTGAACTTTGTTATCGCTATTTCTGAGAATGTACTGAATGGATCTTTCTCAAATTTCATGTGTAGGTTCCCCTTGGTGTGTAGTTATGCATATTGCATTTTGGGACCAATCCAAAAACAACATGGCCGACAGGCAGCCATCTTGGATTTTGACAATTGAAGTTTGTTATCGCTATTTCTAAGAAAGTACTGAAGGTATCTTTCTCAAATTTCATGTGTTGGTTCACCTTGGTCCGTAGTTGTGTATATTCCATTTTGGGACCGATCTGAATTCAAGATGGCCGACAGGCAGCCATCTTGGATTTTGACAGTTGAACTTTGTTATCCCTATTTCTGAGAATGTACTGAATGGATCTTTCTCAAATTTCATGTGTAGGTTCCCCTTGGTGCCTAGTTATGCATATTGCATTTTTGGACCAATCCGAAAACAACATGGCCGACAGGCAGCCATCTTGGATTTTGACAGTTGAACTTTGTTATCGCTATTTCTGAGAATGTACTGAATGGATCTTTCTCAAATTTCATGTGTAGGTTCCCCTTGGTGTGTAGTTATGCATATTGCATTTTGGGACCAATCCAAAAACAACATGGCCGACAGGCAGCCATCTTGGATTTTGACAATTGAAGTTTGTTATCGCTATTTCTAAGAAAGTACTGAAGGTATCTTTCTCAAATTTCATGTGTTGGTTCACCTTGGTCCGTAGTTGTGTATATTCCATTTTGGGACCGATCTGAATTCAAGATGGCCGACAGGCAGCCATCTTGGATTTTGACATTTGAACTTTGTTATCCCTATTTCTGAGAATGTACTGAATGGATCTTTCTCAAATTTCATGTGTAGGTTCCCCTTGGTGCCTAGTTATGCATATTGCATTTTTGGACCAATCCGAAAACAACATGGCCGACAGGCAGCCATCTTGGATTTTGACAATTGAAGTTCGTTATGGCTATTTCTCAGAAATTACTGAAGGTATCTTTCTCAAATTTCATATGTTGGTTCACCTTGGTCCTTAGTTGTGTATATTCCATTTTGGGACAGATCAGAAAACAATATGGCCGACAGGCAGCCATCTTGGATTTTGACAATTGAAGTTTGTTATCGCTATTTCTAAGAAAGTACTGAAGGTATCTTTCTCAAATTTCATTTGTTGGTTCACCTTGGTCCCTAGTTGTGCATATTCCATTTTTGGACAGATCGGAAAACAACATGGCCGACAGGCAGCCATCTTTGATTTTGACAATTGAAGTTTGTTATCCCTATTTCTGAGAATATACTGAAGGGAACTTTCACAAATTTCATATGTAGGTTCCTCCTGGTGCCTAGCTATGCTAAGAATAAGGAAACGACAATGTAATTCACAAAAAAAACCCAAAAAAATGCATCTGTGTCCCACCAGAGTCTCTGCTCACACTTAATCAACACCTAAGAGAAAATCGAAAGAAGAGAAAAGAACCATCTTCCAAAAAACAAACTTAGATCATTTGATGGTGGACGCCAAGATCCCTCTGGGATCTCTTGTTTTCAAATGAATGACCTTGTCCCACTGCTCAGTCATGTGGTTAAGTGTCTTAATATCTTCTTTAAGAAACCTCTCAATATGTGCATGTAGCATGCTGCGATAAAAGGCTTCAAAGTTTGTTCAAATGAATTGACCTTGGCCAACTTTAAAGGTCACAGGAGTCAAATCTGTTTAAAATATTCAATTGACTTCTCAATAACTAAAGGGCCAAGGTACTGAAATTATGCCGAAAGCATGCTGGGATCAAGGCTATAAGTTTGTTCAAATGAATGACCTTGACTCATTTTTAAGGTCACAGGGGTAAAATTTGTTCAAAATCCTCCCAACAACTTCCTCTCAATAACTGAAATAAAGGCTCAAGTACAGATATTAGGCCTGTGGCAAGCTTGGATACAGGGCTACCAAATTTGTTCAACTAAATGAGCATGACCTACTGTTAAGGTCACAAGGGTCAAATCTGTTCAAAATCTTAAAAACAACTTCCTCTTCATAACACTGATGTTTTTGCCTGAAGCTGTATTGTAGTTCTCTTACAGTGAGCGAGTTTTTCTAGGTTATACTGTAAATTTTGTTTTGTATTCTGCTACATTGCCTACTTTTGAATATAGTACTTTGTTTCAAGTTTGGTTAAGTTAAAATGGACCTTGAAAAGACGTTGAGTTGTCCTTAGTCAGTTCAGATGTTTGAGAGGCCATCTTGGATTTTGAATTACACCCATGATCATAGACACAAGAAAATCATTAGTTCTATAATGGTGAACATAAGTTGATATTAGTAGGGTATCAAAATTGATTGAATGTTCAATTACATTGTAGTTTGAAAAAGAAAAAGAGTGTATAATTTCTCAAGACCAGGAGAGGAACTTAATTGATTACCGTATTCTTCAAAAGTTACACTGTAAATGTGAAGAATTGAAAAGATGTACCTTGATAAGATTGCCTTACAAATTGCAAGCATCAGCTGAAGGGAATTTCCCTTTAGCTCAGTCGGTAGAGCATCAGGCTGGAGCTAAAAGTCACTGATTTGAGCCTCAGCGATGGCACTATCTTAATAACTACTCCTTGTCCTATTACAAACTGTTGACCATGCCTGTTTAAGATAAAGGAGTTTAGAAGAATCCTTTTTGTGGAGTCAAAAAACCTGGGTTTGAGATTTAAATCAAGAGCACTGCAAGCAAAGGCATGATATGCCCATTGCACCCTATCGGAAGTACACGTATAATGGTATTGAAACAAAAGAAAAATTCGGACACTTTCTACATGATATACAAATTTGCATCAGATACAAAGTTCCAAAGGGCCATAACTCTAGTAAATATTGTCGAATCAAACTGTCATTCAGGAAAACACAACTTCATGTCATGATGATTAAGTCTAGCAAGTTTGAAAGATATTGATTGAAAACTGTAGAAGATCTAGATCTCCAGACAAACAACAGTTTACAACAGAAATGTATTTTTTATATGTTAAAGATGTGCATTGATTAGGTTGCTTACAAGCTTGAGCTTTAGGGAATTTCTCTTTAGCTCAGTCAGTAGAGCATCGGGCTGGAGAGCCAAGGGTCGCAGGTACGAGCCCCAGCAACAGTACTTAATAATCTTTATCCCTATTCCTCGTCCTATAGCTAGCAGAATGATGGAGAGATAAGTCATCTGTACACAACAACAACAAAATATTCGTATCTTTTCACTTAGACATTTAATAATGCCACAAATCAACATATTAAATGGAGCAGGTGTAACCAACTTTACAGTACTATGTGAGTAGTGACATGGAAGTCCGACAAATAATGCATGGACAAAACCATGACAGCAGAATAATTACTGTAAAACAATGATATTTTGTGACAGTGAATTAAGTTTAAATTGTATCAGATTTCAAAACAACTATTTTTATATGCTCTACACTGTAGGTTCAATAAGAAAAACGGAATACTTTTCCATTTTAATTACAAGGTGCAGGGATGTAAAGACATGTTGCTTGAACAAAATATTTAACATATTTATCACAAGGACACAGATATATGTACAGCCTGTTTTTAACTCTTTAAATAATTCAGCATTTGTGTAACAGGAAAGGTTAAATGCACGGCCAGACCAAGGTTCAAACCCAGACCTCCCGAACTTCAGACGGACCCTCAACCAAATACCTGGTAGGCTATCTAGTCGTTGACAAACGACCGAGTCCAGATCTGTTACACTTGACTTTGATATATCATGTGTTGAAGATACAGTCTTATATAACGATTAGTTATATTAGGATTAACATAAATTGTAAGAAATTTATTTTGTTATGAGCAATAGAAAAAAATAATCATCTTACGATTTTCATTGGTGGTTTAAATAATAACTTAACCATGAAATAGCCATGAGCCTGGGGGCCTCGGTAAGTAAAGTTTATATTGAAAACATACAACACTTTTTGATTAATCGCGTAGGAGACTGTAACACAACATCATAGCAAGACATCACCTGTTGCTACTATGCCCTTATACAGTGTATAATTAAACAAAATTAATGAATAACAAATGAGCTTAGTGATGCAGCACCTTGCTTACCTAGATTAGGTTAGTTAAAATGTGTTTAATCTTTCTTGTGAAGTAGAATTTTATAATAGAATACAAGACCATCGATAATGAATTTCATTCTTCAATTCAAAGAATGTTGTTGAAATATTTAGAAATGGAGGCATCTGTATAAATACTTGAGTTGGTGGCACATGTTTATGACAGCAGGAGGTTAACGAACAAGCAAATATACATCTTAATGTAAAAGTCAGTCAAGTGACACAAAACAAATAAGATCAGTAAATAAGATTGAAAGTTGAAGATGGAAGACTTCAAAGATAATTTTGTACAAAAAATTGCAAGGCAAATTGCATGTAAATAATTCAACTTTCACAGGGAATATCAAAATGGTATGCAAATTATACTAGAAGGTGAAAGCCTTGGAATATATGTGCATGAAATGGTGATTTCTTTTCAAAATAAATTTGCTTCATATTTCAAATGCATTAGAGTTTTATTTAAATGGCTGCAATATTATTTCAAAGATAATCTGAAGTTTTATTTTTTAATCCATTTTAATCCTGTTCTGTGTAGTTACAGCTACCTAAAATATGAACTTCATTTATTTTACAACAATTATGAAACAAGTTATACAACTTATATTAATTACTTTTGTTGGCCCGGATGTTAGCTTGCGAGGGGTCTTATTATGGGAAGAAACCGGAGTACCCAGAGAAAACCCACATGGTCGGACAGGTGACCCCATACCTTTTCACATCCGGTCGGGGAATCGAACCCCGGCCGCCTTGGTTAAAGGCGAGTGCGCTATCCACTGCACCACCCGACCACCTAAATTATATCTAAGAGCTCCTGACTACAGAAACTGGTCAAATTTTAGCCCTGTAACTTGAGCAGTTTAAAGATTTTCATTGAACTGAAAATTAATCAACCTCCACTTACATGCTTTTTTCCCGCTTATTCAAAATAAAATTATGTACATTTTTTGTTTAATTGCTCCAACAGATGTGCAATTTTCATGACCAACATGCTCTTTTCAAAAAATGCATGCATGAAAATCAAAACTTCACCAAAGATGTTCTTGACGTTTCTGAAAAGGTTGTCTACTAGAGTAGTAGTTTCACAATGTAACAGTATCTAATCTAAAAAACAGTAATATTTAACATCGCCAACATTTTAACTGTAACAAATTAAGGTGTGTGTAACAAACATTTGATCTTTTGTTAAACAATGAAGTCCCGAATTCTTTTATGTTAAAACAAATTAATGTCTTGGATGAACAAGACGACCGGGGTATTCTGATATTTTTGAAAATATCATTGCAACAAATTTTACATAACAATGCTTTATAAGGGAAAAATACTGAAATTAGATCACCCCTGTTCTAATAAATTGCACAACAACAGTTGAATTAATGAAAAATTTGAAACCTTTTCAAAAGCACATAGAAAGCTTAGAGAAATATGTCTATATTAACCAACAAATGGCTTAGAACGTTTTTTTAACACTTGAAAAAATATACATGTATGCTGGAAACCCTGCAAATCCTGTTGTCCTTCTTAGAGACATGACATTTTAACTGTAGACAATAAAATGATATATGATATTGATCCCGGTGAAATTAAACCCTGTCAATTTGTAAGTTAAAAGTAGAAAATAATTATGGTCGAGAATTTAATCTGATAAAAGTTTAAAAGGAGAACTCAACATGTGTACACATGTCTACAACCATTACATATTAATTCATAATGATGCGTGTAACACACTAATACACACAGAAAGTGTTACAAATATGATGTCGTGTTTAAATTTGCATCTTGTAATTTGTTTCATGTACATGACAAAGCACTGACCAGATCTGCAGTTGCTGGTATCATTAGAAAACCTTTTTTTTTTTGTATTGTTGAATTAGAATTACATTGTACTAGAATAAGGGATAATCAAAGATCTGCAGTTGCTGGTATCATTAGAAAACCCTTCTTTTTGTATTGTTGAATTAGAATTACATGTACTAGAATAAGTGACAATCAATAAACTCCAGATATCACAAACTTCATTTGGTACAATCGCAGAATAAATCCAAGACAGAAGCTTACCTAATAGTCTCCTTTAATGTCTGATACAACACCTAAAGATAACACGCTGGAATAAGCTAGAATTTACATTTACCTGATTCACCTCTGAAGCTAGTTTTGAACTCTTCCATTTCAAAGAATGGAATAGTTCATTATGCTGTTCAAGGGGTGAACGGGTTAAGACTATTTATTATGCAACAAAATACCACAAGAATACTGTTACACATTTGTATTGCATTATCCGCCATTTTACATTGTACATGTAAACAATATTGTACACAGTCAATGTTATGACATTGTCTGTGTTCTAATACTAATGTCTATATACCTACTAACAGGTGCAATGCTAGCTCTTTAGAGCAAACATTTCTTCCTGTTTTACAACACAAAATAGATCCTGTATCCTGTAGCCTCTTACAAACTCCACTTTATCTATCACATCAATGAAAATTCCATTGAGATCAGCTTCAGCTATACTTGAATACTAATATATTCTCTTCTATTATATTCAAGCAAATGCTAAAACATGTATGGGGCTATATAAATATATCTATATGTAGCATAGTGTAATTTGCTCAAGAAAATAACCCTATAAGCAATTCTCTCTCTAAATGATACAATAATAAAACTAGTGTCAAAGCAGTTATCTAATATATATTAATACTCTATCAAGAGACCACCTCCATATCTCATACAATATAATAATATTCTATCGAGAGACCAGTTTGATCCTTCCCCTGGGTTAATTATTAATTCATGGTACTTTGTACATACCCTTACGGAATTAATTAATACTTAAAGTATACTTAAAGTATAGCCTTAAAGTATACTTAAAGTATAAGTTTTGGACTATACTTCAAGTATACTTAAAGTATTTTGATTTTGTATGCAAATTAGGTGTAAGTATTAGGCTAAAAGTATACTTGAAGTATACTTGGAGTACTGCCTACTTGAAGAATACTTGCAAGTATAGTTCAAGTATACTTGAAGTATACTTCAAGTATACTTGGTGTCTATTGTCAAGTATACATGCAAGTATACTTGAAGTATACTTGCAAGTATGCTTGCAAGTATACTTCAAGTACAATGTCCATATAGCTGAAGTCATGCTGGAAAGTATAAAGTTACAAGTATATATCAAGTATACTTAAAGTATTCTCCAAGTATACTTGCAAAAAGAATGAATTAATGACAAACATGAAGTCTAGAGTAGCTTTATATCAGTAATGAATTTATTAATTTATGCATCATTCAAAAGATATACATCAACTACCAGATTGAAATAATTATGATTATTTTCGTTATATTCACAAAACATGTTATGCAGTTAATATGAATCAAATTAAAAGGAAGATATTTCATTGATATATTCACTAAACATATTTAAATAGTGTATATCTGAATTATAGTATACCAGGTCCAAAGACAATTGATTTTATATATTATACATCCACATACACCTGTAGGCTCTGTCTTTGAATTCACATCCATCGTGTACGTACAGTATACTGCACATACAATGTACACATACTGTCTTTACAATACATCCACAGGTACTGCCTACATCTAGTAGATATTTAAAGGATTAAGATTATCAATGAATTTGGCGACCAGATCACTCTATCGGTTCAGCGTCTATCTTGAGTTCAGAAGGTCTCGGTTTCCAACTTTGGTCTGGTTGTGAATTTTCCTTATCCTGTTGATTATAATTACACATCCACGAACAAGTGCTGTCAATTAAATATTTCCACAGGTAATGTCTATTTACAACCACAGATACTCAACATTCACAAATATATATAAAACTTCACTCATTGAATCGAGTTATTCAATGTCATTCTTGAGTCTTCGAAATTTTCCGTTCACTGCCTGGATCAATACCCACTCATCATGGTCAAGATCTGCTACTCCAGGGTACTTGTTCATCGCAAACCCGACTCTGTAAAACAAGAAAAAGATATTTCAAAATAAAAAAATGACGTGTATCGTATTATATATTGACATGTTATAAATTCCAGTGTAAATTGGTAATTAACTAAGAAATATACAAATTACAGTGCCATTGGCAACAACTGGTACTTGGTGAGAACTGGTCGGCCAGTATGCTTAGAAAAAATTGTCAAAATCAACAGTGAAAATTTGGAATGAACTGTCAGAACATGTTAAATACAAATGTATCAGTGTCTTCTGAAAATAAGCTAACACTCACTAGAAAAACTCATTGAAAAAAGGCGAAAATACAAAGAATATAAAGCAAAATAAAAAAAATGACAGAATTTTGGCACACCACTCTGTCTTACCAGGGATAATTCTGACTCTTAAAACCTTTCGGGAGAATTTGAGGGATTTTATTGGATCAGCAAAATATCTATGAGATTTTTCAATATAAATTATTAAGTTGTACAATTTTGAATTTTCAATGAGATTTTTCAGGAAAAATATGGGTAAAAATTCCCAAATCCTGCCCCAAATCCCTGCATTATAATTAATTACTGAACCAAATCACATTGAATTGAAACTTGACAGAAATATTTATCACACCCGATAACCAACATGTTTCACGACAATTATTACAAACCACCTCGATAAGGGCAAGAAAAAAAAGAGTCGTGCATATTCGCTTCGAAAACGAAATTATCAAGTGTAACGTTACCTTTGTCGAACTTTTCTGGCTGCCATCTTGTCCCCTTCCTACCGGGTACAAAACTCTCGACTTGTGACAGTCTTGTCTTGTCAAGGGCAGCATACTTCCTCGTTCCTCTAACACAAACTTTGCTTACAACTTGTAGTAAATAGATGAAGTAAAAAATCCATCTAGGCCTAATATCCAAGCACGATTCCGAGGTGAACAATATCGTTCTTTCAACAAAACACCCAGACATGTTTGCTCGCTGTATGTGCCCGTCTTTAAATGTAACATGTTCTGGTATAAATTCGGCTGACCTGCAAATGTTCATGCAAACCTCGTCTGAAAGTACCGTCAGACAGATACCTCATATCGGCTTTAAACGGTTCAATCGTTCAAACTAAATTGGTCCTGTTGACGGTTAAACTAAGCGCGCATAATCCGGAAGTACAAATGTAGGTGGCGCTGATCTAGAGTTTGCGTCGTTGCTGTCAAACATCGAAAAGACTCTGATGTAACGAAAACAAATTAGACCCAAAATGGCGCGTGGTTTTGTCTCAAGCGAGGGCATAGATAATGTTGAATTTCGCAAACTATTTTGAACGAACGGTAGCCATGATCGGGAAACATTTCGACGTTCACGCATAGGTTATATGTCGTTTCGTGAATTTGAGAATTGAACGTTTTGCTGATCGCGGAAGTGCACAACATGTAGCAACTTTCGGTTTCGTTTTGTTTATAATTTTTAATTTATAATCGACTGTTTATTTATAGGCTTTATGACCGTACTTTTTTAAGAGATAGGATAAGTATCCACATTGACAATTTGGATCTGTAGATTATTAAATATATTATAGACTTGTAATTTGAATTTTTTTTTTAATTTTGTTTGAGTCATAATATATCTTATTGATTCTAAAGCATTTTGTACATTTTGAAATGATTGTTATTTAAGGAAATTAATCTGAAATAAATAATGATGTTTAAAAACAAATTTGAAAAAAAAAAATCAAAAATATACAAGAATAGGTTTTCTACAAGAAATTTTGTGAAATATGAGACGTAGATGACAAAAATCAACCAATAAATAGCGAAGATATGATTTTTTAAAAAAAATCTGACAAAATTACGAACATGGACTTAAACATTTTGCTGAGACAGGCACAGAAAATTTCCTAAGTCCTGACAAGTATAGAAAGTGTTAGCGTAAATGTTGAAATAATGACAAAGTTTCAGCAAGTATACTTCATGTATTAGTCAAGTATACTTCAAGTATACTTCCCTAATACTTGTCAAATATCCAGTCCTAAAAGTATACCAAGTACACTTTATTTATACTTGAAGTATACTTCAAGTATACTTGCAGTTAGCAAGTTTGGTACGGGATATTGCAGGACATTCAACTGGGGGGTGGAGTTGGATCAGCCAGAAAAGTGATACTGTTATATCAAAATACAATAGGAGTTTTATGATTACCTCATTTACCCCTGAAGACATTTGAATTTTTCCAAATCAAAGGTTGGAGTAGTTCATTATGAAATTTCAGGGGTGAACGAGTTAACTCGGGATGAAGTTTGCAAAAGACTATCACAGTTAATGTATACCTACGACAAACAATATGCTTGATAAAGCTGATAAAGTATGTGGGATGACTTTGGTGATGAAACAAAAACAAATCTAAGCGATGAGTTAAATATGTAGATTGGCTATAACTATCATAATTGCACCATATTTACAAGATATCGATTAATGATGTGGACAATGATACAACCCCCGAAATTTCATAATGAACTAGTCCACCCATTGAATTGGAAGAGTTCAAAGGTGTGGATGTGTTAACTTGAAGATCAACCTTCAAAATGACTGTCTGAATGGCTGAAACTGATTTGAAATGAAGTTTTGAAATGACTCATATTTTCACCAAACAATACAGAATGAAAATTTCCGGATGGAGTGGGATAATGATTGTGTGTTAATGCTTTCATAAAATAATGTTTAATGATTATTAAAATTTGGATAATGACAATCATAATGTCCTAACAACGATGGATATTTATCTGATGATGGCGTTGAGGAACAGTTACGTTTTGATAACTTCGAAGGTTCTCCCTAAGAATACTGACCGTCACTGACAGTACCACCAACAATGAATAAAACAAAACAAATCTCAAGTTGTCATTGCATAACAACACAAAATCAACATGAAAGTAAAACTCACAACTTCAATATGCACTGTCATAATTCACCTACAATGTATCTTGACAGATGCATTGTTATGTTCACAACCAGTTGGTTTCACTCATCAATTCTTTGAAAAATGTACTTCAGTTGAAAAAGAACCAAAATGTTGATGAATTCCACACAAGTTACAAGATATTTCAAACAACCTGAGAGTTTTCTCTCTATTTGATGTTTGAGTCTTTTTTTGGGCTATAATCAACAGAACCGGACTACTTCACATATATATTTGCTACTGATTGCAAGTACCACTGAATTTTAAGTTTTATCTTAAATATAATCTATGTACAGCTTATCTAGACTCTTCTCCATAAGATTCGACTGAGGTGTTCCAACTTTGGAATTTCTTACTGAAGAAAACAACCAAAGGAATGAAACAAAACCCTGCAGACACGTCGTCCAACACTTCAAAACACTGCATTCTTCTGAAAATACCCATGATGAGGTGCCATCTCCTTCTCGGTCCCTGTAACCCCTGACATGTTATTTCTTTGAAGGTCGTATCCATGGTAAAATTGATATATAAATCTACATTGAGTCTGTATAAAGGACCACGTTCAGCCATTGTTGTTATGGGGCTTTGTAATCTGATTGTCTGTTGTCATGACGGAAATTTCCCATCTGAAACGAAACAGTAGAAACAAGCTTTAATACAATTCTACAGCCCAAATGGAGGATCAATAATACAATCAAACTTTAATAAACACCTCTTTTGAAATTTTCCATCTGAAACAGATAAAACAAGCGTTAATACAATTCTACAGCTCAAATTGAGGATCTGGAATACAATAAACTTTTATAAAAACCTCTTTTGAAATCTTTCCTCCACTTGGTATCTGTAGTGGAGAGGCAGTGATGGACCTTGATATGCCTTTAACTCATTCACCCCTGAAATTTCATAGTGAACTATTCCAGCTTTTGTATGGGAAGAGTTCAAATGTGTCTTCAGAGTGAATGCGCGAAATGGCTCATGTTTGGGATTCAAACAAAATATTTCACACTTTCAATAGTCCTTTTTTCAAATACCAAAACTGAATTAAGTATTAAAATCAAATAAAAGTACATGCACAAAAATTTTGTTTCTGAGATATCAACAATTAAAACGAGTACGTGGGTAAGCTTATCTTTACAAAGGAATAAGTCCGCAATATTCTTCAACAATTTTAAAACAATCTTCATGCGAAATACTTTACCTTAGGAAACTTGGTAAGCACTGTGTTTCCAATTTGTGTTCTATCACAGCAATTTGACATAGAGTCTTCAAAGATGGGGCTGAAAAATATAAAGTGGTTTGTAATATTTGATGCAGTAGCTAAATCCATATCTTCAACACATTCCAACTATCTATAACTCATCAATACAATCTCGTTACCTCAAAGTCAGTGTGATCATGGGAAAACTTTTTGTTTTCCCAGTATTTCAGTTAAACGAGTAAACTTGAATGTTTTGTGTAAAGTTTGTCTGTGACCGATGAAATACTTTGAATTAAACAGGGTCATCAAGTTATATGAGTTCAAGATAAAAAGGTTCAACTGTACATACAACCAATTTGTTTTAAAACTGGGTGGGAGAACGTGATTTCAATTTTTTTTAATATAATTTCAACAGTTTAAATCAAAGCACTGCACAGAATGTGTTTAGCAGTTTGTTCATGTAAAAGTCAGATCTTAAAGCAAGTCAAAGACACACAAGCTAAGGAATTCCATATTATATCTTACCGAAGTCTAATACATGCAAGTCCGAGTGATCCGTCAAATCTTTCTCTGTATTGGTGGACTCGGAGTTGGGGGTGGGACTGCAAAAACAATAGAGTTATTACATACCATCCTTCGCAAAAAGATTCATACGTTTGGTACGAATAACAAAGCCTACATAATTGAAAGTTTATTCTGATCACAAGGAGGAAGTGAAAACTCATACTGATGCCTCAGCTGATGTCCCCCTATGTCTCTGTTCATTAAGCCCCATTCTGCCCTAGCTAATCAAAATGGATACTTTGATTTTCCCCGATTTTCCAGTTTCAACCCCATTTAACATCCAATAAGGGTAGGGATGAGTAAACATGTTACCCGTCAGCCTGGCTGCCTACAGTATTAGAATGCTTATCGGGCGAAATGTCTCAACTATTTTTGACGGCTGACTTAACAAGATTTGGCCATCTCATGCTTAGCGAGTTATTTAACAGTGGTTTAGATTCGAAACATTTATCATTTACACACTTTCCTTGACAAAGTACAAAGACGTTTTCAAAAGCTCACAAAATACTGTTGTCATTTTCACAAATCTCTTTACTGAACTCCTTAACTTTTTTTATTGGTAAATATTAACATTACCTAACACAGTATCAACATCAATATATTTTAGCAAACATTATATTAACTCATTTACCCCTGAAATTTCATCTTGTCTTGTTTCAACCATTGAATTGAAAGAGTTCAAATGTGTCTTCGGGGGGGTGGATGTGTTAAGTGTTTGATCTTGTTGGTTCATATGCAAAATGTGTATAGCCGACAATCGTCAAAATATTAAATCAAAGTACTGAAAGTACTGAAACGCTAAAACTTCTAACAAAAGTATGTATTTTTTAACAGCTATTGAAGTGATTTTGTTGTGTGGGTTACTAAGTTTCGATATCAGAAGGTTTCAGAATAGGGATTAGGTTAGTAAGTATTTAGAGTAAACATAATTTACACGCAAATTGTTTAGATTGACGAGTTGTTTTCAATGTACATGTACAATTTAGTGCAGTGCTTTTACAATTTGACTAAAATATCATTTTTTTATTTTGAAATGAATATTGATCAATTAACAGGGAAGCGAATGTGTTTCTTTTAATATATGCATTGAAATAAACGGTATTAGTTTGTTAGACACAAAATGAAGCTGTATTTCATAAACCTTCCCTGCAACACTTAAAACAATTTTAACAAAAAATCACACCCGAGATCCAGTTGGAAATGTAAGCTGAGGATTAATTACGGGAGCAATGGCAGATCGAAGTTGAAACGACATATACTGGTTTGTTTTGATAATAAAATGTTTGTTTGTAAGGTAATAACAGTTTGCATTATGAAGTAGACATATCATACAAACCTCCTAAAAGTACGATTAATGAAAATGGATGTAATGAAGCAATTGAAACATTTCGTTTCATTTCATTCTATATCATACATATGTACATGTATATCTCATAAAAGATTTAAGATATGATGTCGTTTGTAGAAAACCAAATGCGACATTAACTTTAGAACATATATATAAACTATTAAGTCTTATAAACATTTAAGACATCGGATAAAGAATATTCCGTGCATCAGAGACACTTACGTATGCACATACATAGTAAGTCAAACATATCTGTATGAACATTAAACGATAGGTCCAAGAAGGCTCTTGGTACCCACCATAGACTATCTTCATTTGTTTTTAAAAAAAATCAAAACCAGGACTGTTGGCTATGAAGCGATTATATAATCAAAGTTTAATACAAATTGCATGACAGTACACACGCACCTGTTAGCGGTATGTCTGGGACATACCACGATCCGTACATACGAGTGTATATATAGCACCGATCGCGAGAGCTCGAGGTTATACAGTTATACGCTATACACCGAGAGGTTATGTATACACAGAGGGGTCAAACTAAGACCAGAAACGTAATATTTAAATGAGCTGTGGGAGTGAAAAATTGATTTCTTTGTTACAAATTGCATATAGATTATTAAAGTCGTCATAATTATCAACAATACCATGGGAACATCATTTCCTTTAATGTTCTGGCTTTCAAATAGTTCATATATCATGCGATTGGTAGTTATTCAAGCTTTTCCGGAGCGGGAGGGGAAAAAATGACATGGGTCAAAAGGTCACAGAATAGTGGCAGCAATAGACGCCAAAACTACTCGTAGTTTTAGCGCTAAAAACACAAAAGCTTCTGTAAAAATAAATATGCACACTTCCTCTCAGAAACAGATGCCAAAGCTACCTATCTAAAAGGTGACCTACCTAGTTCCTCCAAACAGGAAAACTTTGGTGTCAATGACACAACAGCACTGTCTCCGCCTGGCACAGGGACCTTGACCTTTGACTTTAATGGTTGACCACTGCATTTTCACTGAAAATGACATGTAAAAGCTTTCATGACGTTATTTTCAATCACAGAGGAGTGAAGCTTTTTTTTATAAAGCATTATTGAACTTATTATCATAGATTGTTTTTTCTTCAAATTAAAAATAATGAAATCTTAAAGGCCCAATATACGTAACTTCAGGGAAATTTTCGTGATTCTGAAAAATTCTGAAAAATTCCAGCTGACAAAAATGCAAAAATAATCCTAAAACGAGTTAAACCTGAGCGGTAACTAACAAGAAACTCTTGACAAAAAAATCCAAAGAATTGAAAATAATTCAGCTGGGGCCCACTTCAACAACAAACCGAAGGTAGAAGACGGTTCGAAATGGACGCGTTTTTACAAATAGCGTGTTTCAACTGCTGCTGTACCGGTAACCGCGAAAGAAATCACATTGAATATTGCTGATATCAGTTAATCTTAACTAAATCTATAAATATAAGAAGTTATTTGGCTTGATTTTCGCTTCAAGTTTTGCCAAAAGTTACATATATTGGGCCTTTAATATCCGAATGATAGAAAATGTATTGGATATACATGTACAATATGTACATGTAACATGAGTAGAATTTAGTGTTACTACTTATGATCTTATATATCAACGACTGTGCACTTACCTGGATCAAATTTAAAGACATCTTTGAAGTGTATGTCAAGTTTTCCACTGTATCCCCCAAATATATATAGGTTGTCTTTAAATACGACTGGAAAATTAAAGAAACAAGATAAAATAGTAACTTACAAAAGTCAAATATTTACATGTTCATGGCAAAGTCACTATCTACACTAACCAGGGAGAAGTGTAATTTAAGAGACAATAATTGAGACCAAGCACAAACGACATCTTGTCTTCAAGCAAGTGCATGTCCTCTGTAGCATCCAAAACTTACTGTAGCCATACTCATTTTAGCGACATACTCATTTTAGCGACATACTCATTTTAGCAACATACTCATTTTAGCGACATACTTATTTTAGCAACATACTTATTTTAGCGACATATTTATTTTAGCAACATGCTTATTTTAGCAACATACTTATTTTAGCAACATGCTTATTTTAGCAACATACTCATTTTAGCAACATACTTATTTTAGCAACATACTTATTTTAGCGACATATTTATTTTAGCAACATGCTTATTTTAGCAACATACTTATTTTAGCAACATACTTATTTTAGCAACATACTTATTTTAGCAACATACTTATTTTAGTGACATACTTATTTTAGCAATTTTCGCACTGAAAGCATTCAACTAAATTATAATTGCACTAATACATTCTCTATATATTTTTGCTTTCTTTTGGTTTGGTTTATTTTGTTTTTTATGTCTTATTAACAGCCTGAGTCATTTAAGGACGTGCCAGGTTTTGGAGGTGGAGGAAGGTCGGAGTATCCGGAGAAAAACCAACAACCTAAAGTCAGTACCTGGCAACAGCCCCATGTGGGTTTCAAACTCGAAAACCCATAGGTGGAGGACTAGTGGTAAAATGTCGGGACACCTTAACCACTTGGTCACGGTGGCTCCTATATATATATATTGCTTTCTACAGCAAGTACAAAAAGTACAAAATGTATTGTGAGTGTACCAGTTCATCATTGTGGTTATCTGTTTGAATTTGGTTAAATGTGCTAAAATTTAAGTATACCAAAATAAGTATGTCTACAGTATTCTTAGAGGTTCTGGTCATGTAAACTATGACGTAGTACATACAGACTCCAGCACTAATCCTCTATAGTGACATTAGCTTCCACTGATATCTGATGAGTCTTATGTGTATCATTTTCCCCATCTCTCTAGGGATACTGGTCGCGAAAAGACTGCAAAAATTATATTATAGGCAGGAAATATTCTTACTTCAAAAACGTCTGTGTTCACACCAGATATAGAAACTACATCATCCACAAATGGATGGTTAGTGTGACTTGTACTGTATAACTTTTCTAAATGGCCCCCTGTCCAATATGAAACATGTCTATTCCAGCCTGACCTTTTGGTCCTTGCATTTCTCTTCAAACTTGTATCCTACCTCTACAAACCAGACACCTGTGTAAACTGGCCATAACTTCAGTCTCAGTGACTTCCGATTTGAACATGTTACATTGTGTATGAAAACCTAAAGTAACTTACATGCTGAATGGCTACGTCGCCCGACCGGCGGGGTGCCCAATGTTACCGGTTCATGCCATGTGTTGGTCATGGTGTCAAACAACTGGATTTTATTGCAGTATATCTCCTTGTTTGTGAATATATCCCCGCCCTCATCACTCCGGCCACCAAAGATGTACATATTGCTACCCACACCGGTGGCTGTGTGGAAGTCTCGCCATATTGCTGGGGTGCCCTGAAATGTACCAGTAAATCAGTGAGATTAGATGTAGGATACTTTCTTACTTGGATTCAAATCCCTTTTTTTCTTTAACTTTATAATATTTCTATTTTAGAATTATGAGGCCTGAAAACAACACAAATAATAAGTTGAACAAATGCTTACCTTTGGATGCACAGCACTCCAGGACATAGTAGGGAAATCAAGAGCATGGATTTCATTAGAAAATCTATCAACCTACAAACAAAAGAATTCTAACAGTTGAAATCTAAATAATTACGCTTTTTTTAGACAGGTGCTTTTGTTCAAAGTTACTTTATATATCAAATTTGGATCGAGATTTAAAATCAAATCAGCTGAACTTTCATTTACAGACGTTAAACTCCATTTACACGAACTTGTGGGGACTTGATCAATAGATTGGTAAGACTTGGTACCTGATATTCGGGTAATCTGGGGTTGGTTGAACATGTATGAACTCGGTCGGGACCAAACAAACTGTTCGAAGAATGAGGGGTATTCGTGTAAATAAGGTTCAAGTTTTTACTGTAATTTGTTTGAGATTTTGTGTCATTATTATCTCACTAATCTGGACATGGTAGCTTGACATTGATGTGGTTACATAATTTATCACCCTTTGATGATTCCTTATGACAGGTCGTGTTTATTGTAAATTATCTGGACGTACACAGACAAATGACTGACCTCTTCCTCATATCCACCAAAGATAAACATCTTATTGTTGATGACACAGGCAGAATGTCCATCTCTTGCGATTGGAATTTTACCGCCAGTTTCAGGACAAGACCATTTCAATTTTGCTGAGAAAAAAATAACAAAAAGACATGATAGGAAGAAGCTATGAATTTACATTTAATTTTTTTGAAAATTAATCTGTTTTTTCTAGCAGTATAAATTGATATTTCCTGAAAAATTACCAATTTCTATAAAACCCAGGAACTAAAACATCTTACTATTGTTACGTTAACAGCAAAGAGAAGACATACATTTAAAGAGATCGCTTGAGTAAACTGACAAAGGCTACCCAGTAAATCTATGTCATTTACAATACATGATTGGATTAAAAAACATGATATTAAGAGGAATTCAACTCAAAATACATGATATTAACCAAATAAAATTACATAGATTATATAGAGGGGAAAATGGTGCTTTGGAAAACATGATATAAAGAGGAATGTGATATTAACAGGGGTGATATTAAGTGGAATCCACTGTACTAGTACTGTATTACATAAAATATGCCTTTTTTCTGTAGCTTGAAGCAATTCATATCATTTGGTGCTACAAGCTTTTGTGCATGGATATCTGATACTAACAAACAGTAGACACACGTGTCATCCAAATTCATTGTATAATTTATTTTCTTGCTTCTAAAGCAACCACGAAAACCACAAATGTCTCCACACCACAAACATTTCATGTTTTACAGTATAGCAGAATATGTCTGGAGAATTCTGTGATTTTACAGCGGCTTGTAATGTGATTTCAAAGGTTTGTTCCTACTGAACATACTTACTGCTGTCAAAGCAGAAAAGGATGGAACAAGCACCATCAACATCATTGCGACCTCCCCACACATAGGCATTGTCTTCGTACGCGACCGCTGTGTGTCCGTACCGTTGGTATGGCGAGAGGTAGTACTGGGGGTCATTTAATTTAGGAATAGGCAGAAGTGTCCAGCGTAGAGAAACTAGATGTTAAACACAGAACATTTATCTCAGTAAGAAACTGGAAAACATAACATATTGAACATTGCACTGAAATTTACTTTGAAATGAACAAAATCCACTGAAATCTACCTTGAAATGAACAATACAATGAAATCTCCTTTGAAATGAACAATGAAATGAAATCTATTTTGAAATTCACAGTAATTTCTTAAGTTAACAGATCATTTTGATGATATGTACTTTGTGTACTGTAAACAAACTTATTTTGGCATACTAAAATTTTGGAGCATAACTGAATCTAAACAGAAAATTGCAATATAACTTAATTTAAAAAGAAAATCGCAATGATGAATTGGCGACTAACAATAATTGCTGTAGAAAGCATTATAGAGAAACTTTAAATTAAAACTCATACACTTGAAAACATAATAGAGGACAAATTATAGTGCCAAAATCGCTAAAATAAGATTATGCACCTCTAAAATATGTACATGTAAATAAATGTAAAATATCTACAAAGTACAAATAGAATATTTTAAATTCAATTTAATGAATATTATTCAACTCAAGCACTTCCTTTTTTTAATTTTCAATACAGGTGGATTAATAGCCGACACACACTTATCAAACTGAATAATGAAATAATGTTCATTGTTTTGATTGTTCATACCTGTATTGAAATTTGTATTCTACTTTTTCTGATAGAAATTATTACGATAAGATAGCTAGGAAATGATGATTAACTTGACAATAAATGTAACAAAATAAATTTAAATCAAACTCTATTTTTTTTCTTTTCTATCTAGCATTACAATACACTCTACATTTGCTATCAACAGAAAGCTGGTAGGGCTTAGGCTAAAGAAATTACACTGGCTGACAAATCAGCATAAGTGGTGAATTTGTTTTCAGTGAGATTATAACTGTCATCGGAACTCTGATCAAATAAAACTATCACCTGTATCAAGGATGTGTACATCCATAGGCCTTGTTGTTTCATAGTCCTCGCCAGTGCAGTAGCCACCAAAACTGAAAATCCGGTCACGAATGGCTACTGCAGCATGATTGACACGCCTGGGTCCGCCTTCTAAATTCACGGTCCACCTCTGCATGATTACACTCTGAAACAAACATCAACAATTCTATAATGTAATGAATATAAACTAGATTTGTCAGTGTAACAACCAAAGAAAACTGGAAGTTTTCGTGATTTTTTTAAAAATTTTCTCTGCTGTTAGACAAGGTTCTCCAATGTTGGTCATATCATTTTATCAAATTTCACACTTTTTAGTAACTTGAGCTGCCTCATAAATTATCTTTAATATACAACAGCATACCAAATTACAGTTCAATATTAATGTGTAATTACTGATTAGAAACAAAATGATGGGAAAATGAAGGATATATGCCCCATCTATTTTATGATGGGGAAATAAAGATTAAGGATCATTGATACACTGGTCAATTTGTCTCCCAACAACAAACAGGCTCTCACAAATAATTCTTGAATTTTACTGAAAGTTTTTGTTTGTAAAAATATAACTATACACCAGTGACGTTTGTCTGTGTAGAGACAAATACAACTTCCCTGACAAAAAGTGTGCTCCTTCAAGAGAAAATGTAACAAAAAGTCTTGATATGAGGGAGGTTTGTGTTGGATCTAGTATTAATGATACCAAAGTCATCTTTTAGTGTTTAATAAATATAATATCCTTGGAACTTCCAAGTCAAGTGAAGGTCTTTGATTATTTTAATGGAACCTTAAGCACTTGGATGGACATTTCAAATTTTGTACTTTATTCCTTTTTTGTCCTGATGCAGCCTTGCATCTAGATTAAGCAAAACTACTCAGTCTATAAACAAAAAGGCCAACTCAATGCATACGGTGATGCTTGAATATGCTGTGATTGAAAAAGGGACACCTATTAATCACAATTTGTGCCCTGTATACAAATGTAATATAGGACGAGGAAAAGTGATAGAGATAGTGCCATCGCTGGGGCTTGAACCCGTGACCCTTGGCTCTCCAGCCCTATATTTTACCGACTGAGCTAAAGGGAAATTCCCTAAAGCTCACGCTTGTAAGGCAACCTAATCAACGCACAGCTTTTACGTAAATATTGTACGACTTGCAAACAATTCAATGTCTTTCCCTTACGTCATTTATACATTTGTATAACAAAAGAACAGGGCTAGGTTTCAGGATGTTGAAAATTTGACATAAATTGTATGAAGTTTGATTAATAATACATGTACTCATCTGTAAATTATTTATAGCAACACTTTTATTTATCTGGTGTCTACTGTTTTACAGATCTATACCTATATTTTATATGTTCTTATTATTAAGTGAGGGTTCTAAGGTATAAAAGAAGGCAGCAGTCTTTTTTTCATTTTATTAATTTCAATCACGTGCACTGACAGTCATATAATGTCAGCACAGGGTCATGTTGCCATATCATCTGGCCATCTAATTATGGTTGGGGTTGTGAGATAGGCCTGTAACAGTCTGTGACTGTCTGTACATTTTAAGTTTGTCGTATATTTTATCAAAACATCTTCAAAGTTCAATAACCATGAAATAGTCTTTCCGTCATATATAATTTTCACGAAACCCAATTTCAACATGACCCTGTGCTCCGACAATCTTTGGCCTGCTGATCAGCTGGCATTGACAGCTAACAGATGTAAGCACACTTACCAAATCAGATTTCCATATGGCGAAACTATCTCACTGGGGGCATAACTATATTGAAGAAATGTGTAGCCTACAAGATGAAGACACATACAATGCTTTGTTTGTTTACATCGTCGTTCTTTCTTCTTTTGTCTGTGGTCTTATTCGTCAACACATTACAACCGGAAGTACGACAGGACTGTCATCGTCGACGGTGCAGGAGGTAAATCCGGCCCTGTTAATTTATTTCCGTGTGAATGGCAGCAGTGCTCACTATTCAAATTGTTTTTTGCTCTAAAAAGATAAAAGATATACTAAAAACAAAATCTTAAATATCAAATAAAACCAACGTTGAAGGGGTTGACATTTTTTGTAGTTTTAAGACAAAACCGTTGTAAGAACTATTCGACCAGGGCTAATGTTTCTGTTTCATTAGAGACATACAGTATATACGTATAGATATATGATACGTCTCTGGTTTCATTAATCACGAAGATTAGCTGTTATATAAGCTGGTTCGTGAGGATTTGTGTATTTCCTTTTGTTGAAAACAATTTTTTTTTTTAAATATCTACAAGATAAATAAAAAATAAGCAAAATTATTGATAGATCACTCATCATTAGGCTTACTTTGATGAGATAAGGTTTTGAAAATTTTGCGGGAAAAGAACTCCTCTCATTTTTTATGAGAAATACATGACAAAAATACTTTGTGAAAGCTGGAAAAAATGGAAGGAATAATTAAAGTTTTGAAGTATTTTGTTAGATAATTGTTTAATATAAATGTTGTTAATAGAAAAATAGAAAAGTTTTTTAACCTGACGCGTGTTGACGTGTGTACTGCTTTACCCAATCGCAAAATCATTGTTTTGTGAATGGTTCATGAATGTATGTTCATTAAAGACAAAGATTTCATTTCAAAAGAACGGTTCAGTAAATGTAGCAGCTTGAAATTTGCATTAACCCGGTTCAATAAATTCAACAGCATGAAATTAGCTAAAGCCCGGTTAACTCCAATTTTGTCTATTGTTGATGACGTCACATAATTGTGTCTCGAACCCAGATAATTTGCATAGCTTCGCTCACATGTATTGTCGTCGACGGCACAAAAAATGGCACACGCTCAACTAAAACCCTTGTTTGCGGAATAATGGTTATCGAGTGAATGTCACCGTAAATATCTAAGGATTAACTATTTCTTTATTCTGTGTAGTTTATCGGGGGATAACTACAATGAAACAGGAGTAAATTATTTACATGATCGGCGGAAAACGGCTAAATATTGTTTACTATACATCTACATTGATTAAAATGACCCTGTTTCTATTCGGGCCGGGGATAATAACAATACAAGTTAGATGACAAAGTTGATGTTTGAATGATACAAATAAAAGCATAAACATCGTGCTAAAGCTTACATTGGTGTGGGGTGGGATGGGTGGGGTGGGGTAAATGTTGACATGGGGGGGGGGGGCAATTTATATACACACTTGCCGGTTGTGGACGACGTTAAAAAGGTAACTTTTTAATGGATTAAGAAGGCTTTTAATTGAAACATGTGATATGTGCACAGATCGCAACATGTCATTTTAAACATCAATAGTTGTTTTGCTCATTATTTTCCAAACACAGTATTGCAAAATGCTTGGTGTTTTGTAAATTTGTGCACAAAAATAAACCATTTTCTCTTTTTAAATTCGCAGTTTTGTTTACATAACTAGTTGCAGTATTGCTTCAAGATGTTCGTGATGTGGACATAGCAATAAAGCACGCGTGCACATCGTTAATTTACGATTGGGGATAAAAATAAATTAAATTGCGAACACGATTTTTGGTGTAGGGGGGAGGGGGGGTGCGGATTTATTTTTTTGATTGATTTAAAAATCAATTGCCTATAACTTCCCAGTTTTACAGTATTGCAGGTTTTCGGGTTAGCGTCAGAGCTGAGACTTTTCCCTTCCTTCAACTGCACTGTAAACCGTTTATTACAATTTCTGACAAGTAAACCAAGTCATAATTCGTCCAAAGCAAACGTGTATATTCAAAACATTGAAACATATCAACAATGACATGATACCAGGGATATAATACAAGAAGAAGGACAAATTTTATAAGGCGAGAGAGAAGATTACATTCGGTTTAGTTGGTGAACACGAACGAGTGCAAGAAAATATATACTCAATTTGCATTAGTTTAGAAAATACTTTGTTTGCGTCTGTTCGGCTATTAACGTATTTTCTTTACAGGTAAATTAATCAATGAAGACGGTAGAGTAATAGGTGCAACTCTAGTGGAATGAATCTCAAATTCCTTTACACGTTGTCGATCTTTTCAATTAAAGAACAAGTGATATGTATGTCCACAACTTGACAGTGCCTAAAAGCTTCTAAATTAACATGGAATAAGAGGGTGTTTAGGGTACTAAATTTATTTTTCATTTTTTTTGTGTAAAATATTGCATTTTAGATCACCAATAAGATAATATATAGGAACTGGTACTGTTTTCGAAACCCACATGGGGCAGTTGCCAGGTACTGACCGTAGGTCGGTGGTTTTTTTCGGGTACTCCGGCCTTCCTCCAACTTCAAAACTTGGTACATTGTACGTCCCTAAATGACACTGGCTGTTGAATGGGACGCAAACAAAATAAACCAAAACAATCCATATATAAGAAAAGCAAAAAATGCGTTTCAAAATTTTGTAATTTAATATACAAATTGCACACAATCATAAATGTTGATTTCAGTTTCAAAATATTGCATTGTTTGTATATCGATTTGAATTCTTTAAACAACAGTCAATGGTCTGTAAGTATATTAATTAGAAGGCAACCGTATATAAGAAAAACAAAAAAACTCGTTTCAAAATTTTGTAATTTAATACACACAAATTGCACACAATCATAAATGTTGATTTCAGTTTCAAAATATTGCATTGTCTGTATTCTTTAAACAACAGTCACGGTCTGTAAGTCCCTCTTGTACACTTTACTGAGCAACCATTCCGTGGACTCGAAGAGATGGGAGACAATCCGTGTATAGCGGTGGTAGAAATTTTACAGAGGCTGAGGTCCTCATAGTTCCCCGGAGGACGGGCAAACGGACACTCTCTATTGAAAATGGGCTGCTCCTAACGGATTCCTGGCCATGTGCAGACGGGTTACTTCCCTTTGTCACAGTTTTTCTACGGCGACCAGCTCTGAAGCTCGGCATGTTTATTGGTTTACATGGTTCTGAAAATATTTCAATCTTTTGGTTTATATTTGCCGCCTTCTTTGAAATTCCAGTGCTCGGCACATTTTTTATCGGCGGTAAAGAATAATCGGATCTTTTTGTTGTTTTCTTGGATGCAGTTTTCTTCTCAGCCGTTTTCTTAAATTTGTCTGAAAAGATAACAAGGCAAAAATTTAACTAAAGTAAGATTTATTTGTATATTTTACATTTGTGTGGTGGTTTTGCATAATATTACAAATAATTATGTAGTTAGATAAAGGTATATATATAGGCAATAGAAACAAATCTTCCGGGTGACTATACCAGGTATAACTTGCCATTAAAAACCCCTGTTTATTGTTATTAATACGTCGGCACTCAAAGGACACCCGTTTAACTCTAGGAATTTCAAATAAACAGAACTATATTTTATTATGTAACTCACCATTGCTGTCAAAGCTGATAAGAGACGCCTTTCTTGGACTGTCCGGGCGGATGTAGTCACTCCATGGCTCACTGACCAGAGTTGGAGAGCCCGGGATTGGAGACAATACCTGGACAGACCCAGCATTGCTGTAGTACATGGTTGTTTCACCGATTACCATGCATTTATCCTTGGTCGTTTTCTTAAGATGAATGCCTTTGAAAGACTCCGGGTTTGGAAATAGTTTCTTGTCTTTTGTAATAATCATGTTCCAGCTTTTGTAGTTAAAAGTAATGTCTGATAGCAAGAGCAGTGAAAAAAGCAGTCAGTCGGACTGAAATCTACTGTCGTAGTTATAGGGCGCAAGCATTATGGGTATCAATTATGACACAATGAAAAAGTTACGTCATAGTGATGGTGACGTCATCCTTTTGTTAATCTTTTATTGGGGACCCGTCAGATAGTGGCGGTCTCCTTATATAGTTAGTGATCGCTTGTCCGCCCGTTATAATAATACTATTCATTTCAGGTAATAGATTACAGACATAATGTTGTACAAATAAAATCACATACAAGGCAATGCTAATACACAAATTCACAACAGTTACATCATGATAAATTAATTTGAGCATTACATATATAATTATATAGTCCAGAGAGAGAGAGAGAGAGAGAGAGAGAGTTGGCAGTCCCTACCTACAAGCTCTCTAGCTACTTAGCATGAATATATAAAAGGACAGGTCTTGGTATCTTGAATTGGTATCCGTCCGTCAGAAACACATTCCTTTCTATCCATAGATTTGTAACCTGACATAGAAAAGGGATGAAACTTGTTCAGGATTGTCAACCACTGTAAGAAGGTGTAGGGCATCATTCGTTCATTTTTGTTTTCCAAAGGTCAAGATCTGGAACTTTGGTGGGTTTTTATTTCATAGGAAACTTTGACTGACAAATGAAGAATCATTCTCCGAGTATTTATTTGCTCTCGTGAAAAGTCGATCTGCCTAACAGGCGAGCTAGCTTTTCCTGTCATGCGGTGTAATCCTGGAACAGTTGGATGGGTGACTGTCGGTATGCTCGTTACAAGGGCTCGGACAAGGCAATTAAGGATCTTAATAACCTCTTGGGTTGAGATTTTTGTGTCTTATTCCGAGGTAGGGGAACGATTCTAAGAGTCTTACAGGAACATAAATATTGCAGCCTCCAATGGAACATACACTCACATCGCTTGCACTCGGAAGCCGACCTTAAATTAATGACCTTAATTGTAAATAAAACAAAATAAAAACAAAACGAAAATCAAACAAACAAAATCAAAGACTATATAATTGTCTCTTTGCAAATTTTCGAAGATACCACTTCTTGATTCACTGCAAAAAAATGTATCTTCACCTAGGGACGTAAGTCTCGCGTATACATATATGTCTCTGTTTTACCGAATGAAATGTCCATCTGGCAATATTTCTTTGCAAGATTATGTAGGAGACATGGTCGACCAACCAACAGGCCAAATTGACACGATCATTAACCATAATTTGCACTGAAGAAAATACTGAAAACGCAAGATATTGTTTCGTCAATGCAAACTACACGTACTTTAATTTCGCACTTGTCATCAATTAAAACATACGAAGAAAATATGTTTGTACATGTATATTAGGCCTATATAGGAAGATATCAATCATTACTAACAAGAACATTGTTATATTACTTATTTCGAAGAATACGAAAAACGGTTTTCTCCAATGCCTCGCTGGCATGAGTTATATAACCCAAAGAATCATTTTGTACTGGAACGTTCTAGACGCAATGTTTTGTCATGATCAGCTGATCATGTTATTCTGATATTACGAAATATCTCTATATAAACTTTCTCCTTGTCAAGTTTCTGTCCTAGTCATTTTGGTTTATTGGTCACAAGCTAGAGATTTTCACTTATCTTTTATGATGTTATGGATTAGTTGTTCAGTTTTCCTGGAACTATAACAGATGATTTATTAAGAATTGATGAAATTAAGCTGACCAGGCTTTTTAATCATGTGTTCTATGCCGTGATATTCGGAACACCTCATGATTTAACCAATAAATGCTGTGGGTCATAAACTATAACAAAGATGGCGTCGACTACCAGGTTAGTGAAAAATCATAACAGCATAAATCATAAATGACCAGATGTCTGACATGTTGGAGTATCGAGGTTTTATAAAACGGGAAAACATGACGATCTCATGACATTGAAAAGTTGTTTATGTTTTTGTCGTACACAGGCGCCTGCTGTATGTTCTATAAACTGTATCAAATCATCGTCTTATCAAAACGATCTAGATTCTGACCCGCGTATTAAGTCTAAATATAATGCAACCGCATAACCGCTAACATATGAAAACGAGAATTTTACAATATTTTCAATGTTTTTCCTTTTCCATCTTATTTGTAAATTGCTTACCGTAGACGAATTGCTAAGCGTTACAAATACACTGTATCACTGTATGTTAGATCTAGTGTAATATTTGGAAACATTCGATGTCATAATATATTATTCATTGCTTTAGATCTACTGTATATATCGTGTAAGACTGTGGTGTATGTATATTAGGAACTAAAATCATAGAGAAATATGTGGTAAACGAAGTGTCATATAAGCAACAGGGGCCGAAAATCATACAAGGGAAATAACTCGTACTAAAAGTACATAGTAACTTTGTACCATTAAAACTTATCAATCATAAAGATTTCCTCATTTGTATGTATAACATAATAAATAATTTGATACTATGAGACATAAATTGAGACAGTGTGGCAAAATAGAGAATATTCACCAAAAGACTCAAAAAAGTTGATCAGTTGATGATGATGAGGCATATATACTACACCCAAGATATTGACAAATATACAGACTTGCTGACACATAAGTTATTGAATGAGAAGCATTAGCAATTGTAGATATATAACAATTGGTTTCAGCTTACATCTATGGAGTTATGCCACTTGTTTTTTATAACAATAGCTGGTACACATTTAGTTCATGTAACCTTAACCTTCAAGGGATTTTATTACAGTGTATTTTTTTCTGGGTTTCTGGCTGTCAAAAAGACATTGAACAAAACTAAATATGTTACACAGATTCTGAAAGTAATGATGAGTACTATAACCAGATAATATCAATAAAATAATTATTTTGGGTTTCAGAGCCTCATCATGCAGCCTCAGATGGAGACCAACCTCAAATGCCATGCTAGAAGATACTGAAAAGAAAATACTGGAATGTATGTATCATATATACTCAAAGCAGGAAACTAGTCCATGTCATGTACTGGATATATAGCAGAATTATTTGACAAGTTGACATTATGTACAATATCCTGGTTAAAATGATATCTTGATCTCCGCACCATTCCGTAAACTTCTATCTGCTGCATCAAGACTTGACAACATCCCACAGGGGGTCACGTCCTGGGGACTTTTTGCATTAGCCAATCAAATTACTACTTTCAGAATCTTGAATATGAATTTTTGAGGCGATAAAGCTTGCATAATCGTATCTGTACGTTTATGATTTCGTCACAAAAGTTAATGTGCAATATTGTGACGAAATGACTTGCTGCAGATGACAGCGTCATTGGAAAATTCTTCTAGTGCGAATATAAAAAGGCGACTAAGGTCACCGGAACATGACCTCTTATGGGATGTTTTTGTTGTCGGATCCTTATGTAACAGAGTGAGAGTAACTTCAGTAAGGATATGCATTTTAATCAGATTGCATTATAAATATGTCTTTTGAATGGGGAGGAGCTGACGTCAGGTGGGAATTCAGTGGGTTGATAGATGTGGAACTTTGCTTTGAGTATGGCCGTATGGATACCTCAGTGGTATGCAGGGCCATATGGATACCTCAATGGTATGCAGGGCCGTATGGATACCTGAGTGGTATGCAGGGCCGTATGGATACCTGAGTGGTATGCAGGGCCGTATGGAGACCTCAGTGGTATGCAGGGCCGTATGGATACCTACATGTAAGTGGTATGTAGGGCCGTATGGATACCTGAGTGGTATGTAGGGCTGATGGATACCTGAGTGGTACGCAGGGCCGTATGGATACCTGAGTGGTATGTAGGGCCGTATGGATACCTGAGTGGTATGTAGGGCCGTATGGATACCTTAGTGGTATGCATGGCCTTATGGATACCTCAGTGGTATGTAGGGCCGTATGGATACCTCAGTGGTATGTATGGCCGTATGGAGACTTCAGTGGTATGCAGGGCCGTATGGATACCTCAGTGATACGCAGGGCCGTATGGATACCTCAGTGGTATGCAGGGCCGTATGGATACCTCAGTGGTATGTATGGCCGTATGGATACCTCAGTGGTATGTAGGGCCTTATGGATACCTCAGTGGTACATATGTATGTGGGGCTGTATGGATACCTCAGTGGTATGTAGGGCCTTATGGATACCTCAGTGGTATGTAGGGCTGTATGGATACCTCAGTGGTATGTAGGGCTGTATGGATACCTCAGTGGTATGTAGGGCTGTATGGATACCTCAGTGGTATGTAGGGCCTTATGGATACCTCAGTGGTTTGTAGGGCTTTATGGATACCTTAGTGGTATGTAGGGCCGTATGGATACCTCAGTGGTATGCAGGGCCGTATGAATACCTCAGTGGTATGCAAGGCTGTATGGATACCTCAGTGGTATACAGGGCCATTGGAGCAGATAAACCATTTATAAACTATCTATAACAACTAGCAACATACTCAAGCTTTACCAATAAACACTGGAGTATGTTGCTAGTTGTTATATATAGTTGATAAATATGTCTTTGTGACATAAAGTCAGCTTTTTGTATACAGCAAAAATATTTACAGTATAAGAGGATTTGACACTATGTTGAGGTAGCCATAAATACCATCTAGAAAACAAGGAAATAAATGTTACCAGGTAATCTTGACATGATAGTTGGTGGCAGTTGGCAAATGAAATTAAGAGGCATTTTTAAGAGGTTTTTACTAAATTCTGAAAGCATTTATAAAGGACATTTATTACAGCATGTACATATTCTTGTCTTCCAGGCCTTAGCAGTGAGTACGAATCCAAATTTGTACATCTTCCCACTAAGAAGTATAACATATGGACACTGACAGTGAACCCTGGCTGTACAGACACCGTGCCTCTGGTTCTCGTTCATGGCATGGGAGGAGGAATCGGGCTGTGGATTCTGAACTTAGACGAACTGGCTAAAGACCGAACTGTCTATGCAATAGACCTTTTAGGATTTGGGCGAAGTTCGCGACCTGGTTTTAGCAGAAATGCAGAAAGGGCAGAAAAAAAATTTGTGGAATCTATAGAAGAATGGAGAAAGCAAATGGAACTTGAGGAATTTATCTTACTTGGGCATAGTCTTGGAGGATTCATAAGTACATCCTACACGATAAAGTACCCAGATTGTGTTCAACACCTTATTCTAGCAGATCCCTGGGGATTCCCTGATAAATCAGAAGTCAGGGAAATTCCTATGAGGTATCGAGTCATAGCCACGATAGTCAAACCCTTCAATCCACTGGCTATCATGAGAGTTGCAGGACCCTGGGGTAATTTATATATACACCTATACAGTGATCAATTTACAATTTATTTTCACAGGTCCTTTTTGTACATGTTGCCGAAAAACGATGGGTCGCACAATGTTAAATTGAAGTATTTCCAGAATTTCTTTGAGTCCTTCCATAATTTTATGAGTATAGGACTTGGGACTCGCACTTAGATTGATCACTGTCTAAAACTGTTTTACCAGTCATTACAATATTTATTTACTGAGTACCACGGTAGTAGTGATTGGCTGACGATCAATTATATTAAAAAAATAATCAGTTTGTCCTTTCTGATTCTATTTATCAATTGCAAAATCCATTATCGCATCAGTTCTTTATTAAAATCAAAGTGTTAAAAGAAAGAAATCTAGTGTTTAGATAGCAACATTAATTGTCAATTGATGTTTTGAAAGTATTCTCAAATTGTTTAGGTATTCAGTCCCATAAAATTATGAACCAATTGTACAATCGATCATCGATCGACAGTTTGCTACACTGTATTTCCAATTACAAACCAGTTATATAAATTATCAATAATGATTTTCAATCGATTGCCCATTACTACTGGGTTTAGCTAATATATACATTATACTTGTATCATATGAAACACTTTGCTTTCATTGTTGACATTGGAGGTTCTGCTCATTGATCAAGATTGTTAGAATTGCATGACTCGGAGAAATTGCAAAACTAAATTGACAATGACACTGAATATGAGGAACATTCCTAACCAGATCTTATCAATAAAATAAGTACCAATGTAGATACCGGTTATATATGTTGAAAGTATAAAGCGTTATGGGATGGCATAACTTGTTTTCCTGCCATTGTAGGACCAGATCTGATTAAGCGGTTCAGAGGAGATCTCCATGCCAAGTTCTTAGGGAAGCTGCAGGACGATACAATATATGACTACATATACCACTGCAACGCCAGAGCTCCAAGGTAAGTAAGATTTATTGGCTTCATCACCTCTAGTGGTATTGTAATATATATACAGACAGTGCTCATCCTCAATATCCAGGGGTCACGTTCACCTACGCTCTCTACACTTCTGGAATATGTCATGGCAAAATTGGTGAAACATTCACTTGGGTGAAATTCTTGTTTAAAAGACTACCTACTCATTAGGTTTGAGTGAAGAGAGTAGAAGCTAATGTGATATGGAGTACATTGTATATATATCTGGTCTAATGGAGTTCAGGATAATGTACCATTGAAAGGTGTAAGGCAGTTCAAGATTGTCAAATTGAAAGGTGTTTGACACCCTATGGGCAAATGCAGTCATTATTAAGGAAAATATGTTTTTTTTTTCTTTTTTTTTTCAAACCTACTGAATTTCTTTTAAAGAGATTAAAACCTAATTTGTTGAAGATGCAAAGCCTTGTTGAAACTTTCATGTTTATCTAGAAAGAAAGAAAAACAACATCCATGTTTCCAAGTTTTTTCATTGGCATCTTCAGCTATCAATTTACAATTTATTTTCATGGGTCCTTTTTGTAAATATTGCCGAAAACTATGGGTCCCACAGAGTTAAATTGAAGTATTTCCAGAATTTCTATGAGTCCTTTCATAATTTTATGAGTACTGGACTCGGGACTCGCACGTAGATTGAACACTGCATCTTGTTTATCTTTCCAGTGGTGAGTCTGCCTTCAGGGCCATGAGTGACAAACTTGGCCGAGCCACCAACCCCATGGTGGAGAGAATCCAGCATGTCCTCAATGATATTCCCATAACCATGATCCACGGAGAAAACTCGTGGATAAAGAGGGATGCAGCATACCAGGTGAAGGAACTTCGAAAAGACAGCAGCGTCAACATAGAGGTATGATATGTCCAAATCACAAATTGAATCAGTAATTGTGGTAAAAATTGGTCATAATTAGAACACGTGGCAATTGTATTCTTTGCTGTTACATAGAAATGTATTATCATCTGTTGTAAGTTCTGGATATTGTACACATACCTATTTCAGATATATCAGTAATAACAGGCTTCAGAATCACACAAATGAGATGAAACTATGTGATATGCTTTATCATCTATTTTAAAAGTCTCTTGAAATTCAGAGACAAAATTTCACTATTTTTGAACAAATTCCACAAATAAAAAATCACGCATCTCACTATTTTGCACAGAAAAGTTATGGAACATATGTACTTATTATTAACTAGTGAACGCAATGTAATGTATTTCATGCAAACTGATCTGATGTTTTATAGTTATGAAGATGGATGTCTTTTCTCTTTTGTGAAATAAAATCTATAATTTACAGGTGATAAGTGATGCGGGACACCATGTTTATGCTGATGAGTCTGATCTCTTTAACGAAACGGTGCAGAAAGTGTGCGGTCAGGTGGAACACAGCCAGCGACGGGAGAACTTGGGACGTCTGTCTCGATCCACAAATCAGTCACAGCAAATCGAGAGTCAGGGCAGGCGTGTCCAAGTGGCTGTAGAAAGTCAACTATAACAAAGGGATAATCCGTATCATGTTTCAATATCCATGTGCTATTTTTACGATGTCTTTCATTTCAGTTGTCACGCTTCAATTGCCGGTAATTTACACTTATTTTTTTATTTAATGTTTAAATGTGTTTATTCTTTGATTTTTACTAGCAATGCCATGAACAAAACCCTGCCCATTTGTTATCATCATGTGTTGACACAGTATTAAGACCCTTTTCTTCAAGGAATTTTTGTTATGGATCTGATATAGGTAGTTTTGTCAATTTTGAAGGTTTTTGCTTTTAATTTTAGAAATAATAAAACTTTTAAAACAGTGGTTGAATATATATACCAGAGAAAAGGCTGTTTTAATTGTTTGTAAGTGTAACTTTATCACACATATTTTATGTTGATATAAATTCCATTCATTGTTTCAAATCCGTTACAACTTATATTTGTGATATGTAATGCATGTACCAGTGGTAGTGTCATTACACTTTAAAGGCATTCTGACACTTGTTTTGGGATAGGTCTACTTTTACTATACAGTAAGTTGAGTTATTTTGGCCACAACTATGTTTTGTGTTGGCCTGTTGGAAATATTTAATTGATAAATTATATTTATTATTGAAATGTTGTTTTTAAGGAAACCAGGACAAGTTGTCTATATATTCTGTAGGTAAAACTGTTGAAGAGCCTAAGATTTAAGGGTTTCAAGCCCAAATACATCTTTAATTCCTCTTGTTACACAAGCATGGTATCCATGTATGTATTATACTTATTCACCCCTGAAGACACATTTAAATTTTTCTAAATCAAAGGTTGGAATAGTTCATTATGAAATATCAGGGGTGAATAAGTTAAAGTTTATATATTGTTGACATAATTCTTTGGCCTGATCTGTGTCAGTTTCATCATTGTTAACTGTAGGTACTTTATGATTTACATTTCAATATGAAGCTGGATGGAATCGTGATGTTATTGTTGTTGCACTACATATATTTATCATTTTAATTTCTACACACTGATTTATTGATCTGCTTAGTATCATCTTCTGCATAATTGATAAGTCTATAAGAAAGTTTTTATTATAATATATTTATCTGTACGGTAGTTTATTATAATTTGACAGTCTGTAAGATAGTTTATTATAATTTGACAGTCTGTAAGATAGTTTATTATAATTTGACAGTCTGTAAGATAGTTTATATTATAATATATTTATCTGTAAGATAGTTAATTATAATTTGTCAGTCTGTTAGATAGTTTATATTATAATATATTTATCTGTAAGATAGTTTATTATAATTTGTCAGTCTGTTAGATAGTTTATATTATAATATATTTATCTGTAAGATAGTTTATTATAATTTGTCAGTCTGTTAGATAGTTTATATTATAATATATTTATCTGTACAGTAGTTTATCATATCCTCTGGTTGTAACTACAGCATGGCTTTGATAATCTAGGCCATTAATTTATGTTGGTAAAGTCCACAGTCAGATTTATTTGCGTACAATCAAGTTTAAGTTAAATAGATATTGATCAATATGGACTAGCAGCTAGGGGGTACCCGAGGAGAAAGGGCTGGGTTTTGGGGGTTGTAGGGGGGGGGGGGGCACAGGAGTAAGTATTCGCATTGTCAGTATAGGTGTTGAGATGAAAGGATTCAGGGTCAAGTGAATTGGGGGGGGGGGGGGTGTCGTGTGAGGGTGAGAAGGGATATGGTCCGTAGAAGTATCTAGATCTAGGTCACAGTGAGAGTGTGTGTGTGTGTGTGTGTGTGTGTGTGTGTGTGTCGGGGGTGGGGGATGGGAAGGGTGTCAGGATTATTTATCAAATTTCTCTAAGAGTCAGCGTTAGGATCGGGAAAGGAGAGATATTGATGAATCAAGTTAATTACAGAGTTAAGAACGATGATGAGAATGTTTTATACTGAGAAATGATGAAAGAGTGAATTTACTGAAAGATGATTTCAGTATTGCCTTGGCTTTCTACTTTATCATTGTATGTACAATCGCATGTGGAACGATCAAAGTCAATCCCAATAAAGTTATATTTGTGACGAAATATAAGCATCTTAATAACTTATTAAAGATGATGACTAGCAGTTTCCATTGAGTAGAGGTAAAAGAGGTATTGGTGCAGTAAGCATGTCATTTTCACTGTAACTTTTTCATCATTGTTAACTGATATAATTTAAAACTTAAACTAGTTGTTTATTGTTAAATGGTTTGATACAGTGAATCATTGTAACAATTTGGTGTAACATTTCTTAATTAAAGTGCACCTGTCTAATCCGACACCTGTGAAACACAACAAATAAGCTAATCTTGACATAGTATGTCAGAAATTCGTACCTTTCATTAGAAATGGAATAACAATACTATATTTAATATTAGACAGGATGTCTGAGTACCTCGGGGTCAGATTAGATAGGTTTCACTGTAAAAGGGTATTACTTACGGTTTTACTGTTCAGTGTTGACATGATTTTACATTGATCAACAGAATTTTATGTTGTATATTTTTTAATAAAATGATTTCCATGGAGAGTGCACTGTATTTGCGTTTTAAGCTTAAAGGTAAAAAATACATAAAAAACGTAAAATTAGTCTGCAGTGAGGCATTCAGTTTGATGTCTTCATGAAAATGGTCCATAACAACATATCACTATGACCGAATGGAAGGCTACATTATGACTATTAGGCCCTGTCATGAAATGGCAACAACATCAAGTGTTGTCCCTAGCTTTCATAATTTCGTTTCTGCTCATTTACTCTTAAACTGATAAGAGACAATGAATTGTAAATTGGTAGGTAGTAGTTTAATGATCAGATTCAGAGTAGAGGTACCTGTCCCGTCCCATGGTAATGTAACCAGTTTATTTAAATAACTACTGATCCCATTGTCATCAAACTTTGCATACATAATAAGCACGAAGAACTAATTTCATATGGGGGCAGGGGCATTTATGTCTCACAGACATCTCTGGTGTTTTACAAAAAAGGTTTCACTTAAAATGGAGAGCCTTGCCTAACTCCAGAGGAAAGGATAAATGTCTGCCCTTTTTGGGCTATGGTAGATTAGAATTTTTCACCTTCTTTATTTGTTAAAAGATGTCCTATTTTATTATTACATTCGCCGAAACGAAGGCAAAAGTTCAACCGAAAGTAGGCTTTTTTGGGTATCAAAAGGGTTATGGTAAATTTCAAATCTGAAGTGCTGTTTTCAAAATCATCTTTAAAACCAAAAAGTATGATTTCAGCTTCCGAAAACATGTGTTAACTAACCAAGAATACACAAGAAAAATAACCGAAGTGCAATCGTTACTAAAGATATAGTTTATATGAGATGGAGGGGTTAGTCAGATGTGCTTCAGGTATATAAAGTGTTTTGCATTCTGAATATTTTCTTTTTTAAATGATTTTTAATTGAAATTTGCATTTACATAGTGGGGAAATTCACATACAATAAAAATGTTTAATCACATCTTAAGTGAAGTTCCTTTCTAAAGTCATCAAGACTTATCAACATATCTGTTTAACTACATCGCCAGAATTTTAATGGCAGTTTTAGTGGTTTCGCATTGTCACCTCCACTTACACGCTTTTTAACATCTAATGAAAGAGAAATAATAAGAGTTCTGGGAAAACTGGGCACAAGTGTACGTACGAATGAACTTCATATCATGAAATCATAACTACAGAAGAGCTGTTTCATGCACATGTAATAACCCTAACCATCATGATATGAACTTGTGTTTTCCTGAATGACAGTTGAATTAGACAATATTGACAAGAGTTAATTATGGCCCCTTGAAACTTCATGTTTGATGCAATTTCGGGCATACTGTAGAAAGTGTCAGAACTTTTTTGTGTTTTCTTCAATTCCTCTAAAATTTGGTATGCTACTTCGAACAGCTATAATATTTAACATGTATTACAGGTTTTGTTGAGTTGTTTTAACTTTTCGCGTAACAGCATTGCATATTTGCAACTGCAAAATATAGACATTATGTAGAAAATGCATTTCTGTCGTAAACTGTTGTTTTGTCCGGAGATCTTCTCCTACAGTTTTCAACCGATATCTTTCAAACTTGGTTGGCTTAATCATCATGACATGAAGTTGTGTTTTCCTGAATGACAGTTGAATTAGACAATATTGACAAGAGTTATGGTCCTTTGAAACTTCATATTTGATGCTATTTCGGCATTATTTAGAAAGTGTCAGAACTTTTTTGGTTTCTTCAATTCCTCTAAAATTTGGTATGGTTCTTTGAAAAGCTTGATATTTAACATATATTACGGGTTTTGTGGAGTTATTTCAACTTTTCGCGTAACAGCATTGCATAGTTGGATAAAGGCACATGCAGAAAATGCATTTCTATTATAAACTGTTGTTTTGTCCGGAGATTTTCTCCTACATTTTTCAACCGATATCTTTCAAACTTGGTAGGCTTAATCATCATGACATGAAGTTGTGTTTTCCTGAATGACAGTTCAATCAGACAATATTTACAAGAGTTATGGCCATTTGAAACTTCATATTTGATGCTATTTCGGCATTATGTAGAAAGTATCAGAACTTTTTTGTATTTTCTTCAATTCCTCTAAAATTTGGTATGATACTTCTAAAAGCTATAATATTTAACAGATATTACGGGTTTTGTTGAGTTATTTCAACTTTTCGTGTAATAGCAGTTTTTTGTTTCCATACAATTATACTTCCGATAGAATACGACGGGCGTATCATGCCTCCGCTTGCGGTGCTCTTGTTTGATCATGATGTAACCAGCTTATTTACTTACTGATCATGATCCGATTGTCATCAAACTTCGCATACAGAATAAGCATGAAGAGCTAATTTCAGATTTATGTCTCGCAGACATTTCTATTCTAAATTTCTAAAATGGAGAGCCTGGCCTAACTCCAGAGGAAAAGATATATGTCTGCCCTTTTTGGGCTATGGTAGATTATAATTTTTCACCTTATTTAATTGTTCAAGGATGTCCTATTTTATTATTACATTCGCCCAAGTAAGGTAAAATTTCAACCGAAAGTAGGCTTTTTTGGGGGTACCAAAAAGGGTACGGTAAATTTCAAATCTGAAGTGCTGTATTCAAAATCATCTTTAAAACCGAAAGAGTATGATTTCAGCTTCCGAAAACATGTGTAAACTAAACAAGAATACACAAGAAAAACAACCGAAGTGCAATCGTTACTAAAGATATAGTTTATATGAGATGGAGGGGTTAGTCAGATGTGCTTCAGGTATATAAAGTATTTTGCATTCTGAATATTTTCTTTTTTAAATGATTTTTGAGCTGAAATTTGCATTTACATAGTGGGGAAATTCACATACAATAAAAATGTTTAATCACATCTTAAGTGAAGTTCCTTTCTAAAGTCATCAAGACTTATCAACATATCTGTTTAACTACATCGCCGGAATTTTAATGGCAATTTTAGTGGTTTCGCGTTGTCACCTCCACTTATACCCTTTTCAACATCTGATGAAAGAGAAATAATAAGAGTTCTGGGGAAACTGGGAACTAGTGTACGTACGAATGAACTTCATATAATGAAATCATAACTACAGAAGAGCTGTTTCATGCACATGTAATAACCCTAGCTTGTCACCACTTCATATATATATATATTAATAGTTTCCAACTGACGGTCCATTTATACATGTATATATAATATATGGACCTTCAGTTGGAAAAATGTGCCAGTCCCTGTGGTCACACCTTAACGTTTTAACCAGCGTATACGTATGTACCAGTACATGTACATGATGTATGCCGACGTATGAGAAATGGGACGCATACGAGCACAGGGACCTGATAATTTGTTACAGCTAGTTTTGGACCTAAAATAGGGTATTTAGAGTAATTTTACACATTTGGGGGGTTAAATGAATTTTCGATAAATATGCCCCCTCAATGATCATAAAAGCTAACCCTTTAGCTTTTTAGACCATTGATCATGAGGGGGGCATTTTTATATTTGTATACGAGTACGTTGCCGTACGTCGGATACGTGACGGGTAAGTATTGTACCCTGGTGTAAGCCCTAGTATGGTGAAGTTGTCAAAAAAAATGTACATGTAAGTTACTCAAAAGTCAAAATAAATGTCCTGAGTAACGAATACTTAGAGTGTTACTTATGCCTTACTTACAAATATAGCACGCGTTCACAGGGACCTGATAATTTGTTACAGCTAGTTTTGGACCTAAAATAGGATGTTTAGAGTAATTTTACACATTTGGGGGTAAGATCAATTTTCGATAAAAATGCCCCCTCAATAGTCATAAAAGCTAAAGGATAGAAAGTTTTCCAGATCGAAAAATTGACCCCACCTACCTTTCTTGCATCAAAAATCACATTTCTAGTTGAGGTACGAAAAAACGCTTGGTGCCGTTGGAAAGATGAATAATTTTTATTTTATAAACCTCCTAAATGCTAGTCAAATGTATCCTCCTTCCGCAGAAATAATCTCCACTTCCTCCATATACACGCAACATTTCCGTGTCTCAAAGTTTTCGGCGGCCTGCCGGCCAGTTTAACATATCCATTGCGTTTTGAAGTCACTGCACGCGGTGGCTGTACGCTGTCATTGGATGGCGGTCTTCCTTTACATTTAGGCATCCAATGATAGCAAAAGATCAGCACGCGGTGTGACGTCAACCGCAATGAATATGTTAAACTTGCCGGCAGGCCGCCAAAAACTAGCGGTAACAAATTCTCAGGTCCCTGTACATGTGCACGCGTTAACTAGCGCATCGTCCGGGGATCACGTGTCTATAAAAAAAGCTGCCGCAACCGAATTCGAATCAACACTGCATTAAGATTACACCGAAGAAGAAATCGGTCAAGAAGTCTGTTTGCTGTGGGTGTGGACGTAGGTAATAGACCAAAAGATAAACTGGATCCACTATGACCCACAACCCCACGAGGTTCACTTTTAGTCAGTTTCGAGTTGCGAGTTACAAAGTGTGAGTTGCGAGTTGAAAAGTGCAACTCGCACTTTCCAACTCGCAACTCGCACTTTTCAACTCGCAACTCGCACTTTTTAACTCGCAACTCGCACTTTCCAACTCACAACTCACACTTTCCAACTCGCAACTCGCACTTTCCAACTCGCATTTTTCAACTCGCAACTCGCACTTTCCAACTCGCAACTCGACAAAAAGAAACCCTCCAACCCCACACGGAAGTCCCGAAACGACTTCCGACTTGTTAACGAAACGACCCGACACTCCCACATTAACCATCTTATGGAGAACGTACCCATACAGGAGACAATGCTGGCCGCGGGGACAGGGACCTGAGGATTTGTTGCAGCTAGTTTTGGACCTAAACGAGGGTGTTTAGAGTAATTTGACACTTTTGGTTAAGGTCCAAAACTAGCAGTAACAAATTCTCGGGTCCCTGTGGCCGCGGGTACATTTGGGTTTCTGATGTTGATTTAGTAAGTACCACCGATATCTGCCCAAATGAGTTTGTATGCAGCACCACAGTTGCTTGAGTTTCTGTAAGTAGAAAGATATATGCCCATATTAAAGGAACCGCCCGTTTCAGAATATAATGGACGGCTTCTTATATATAAATATATATTATTTACTGACAGAAACTCAAGCAACTATGGCAGCACCTATACAACTACTCGGATCCATTAGGACTTTTTGGAGGACAGCGGCGGACAACGTGTTCCCAACACTTAAGTTAGTGCCCCACATGTGTTGGGAAAGTTCCATCTTTGAAAGAACTGCAGAGCAAATCAGCACCTCGTCCCCGAATTCCTCAATAATGACTTGATGATTGACCTCTGGGGACTGGGTGGTATGTGACCCTACATGCGAACTTCATCAGGCACAAAGCCGCGACCAGTTTTATCCCAGACTCAATACTTATAGAAGATCATCCACGATATCCAGGGGTGACGCTCACCTTCGCTCTCTACACCCCTGGAATTTGTCATTGCAAAACTGAAGGCTCTGTGTGCGCCACTTGTTCAAAAGATTCTCGTGGTCACATAGCGTTAACGTATGGCAGGCTTTGAAGTAGGTTGCGTCTCTTTTGTAATCTTCAAACAGACAGACATCAGCCGAGCGACTGGTCAGTGTTTTTCTTACTTGAGCTAGCATGCCTTCAGTTTTGCCTGGATACATTCCAGGGGTGTAGAGAGCGAAGGTAAGCGTAATCCTTGGATATCGAGGATGAGAGAAGGTTTACTGCTTGGTTATCAAAAATTGGTCGGAAATCGTCAGGAAAGTGTATGCCAACGTCTTAGAGATATTTTGATAAAAATTCATAGGTCATCATCATACACTGGTTTAATCGTTAAGATGTGATAGGGCCATTATAGGTTACAGTACAATACATGTCTACCACTACAATATATTCTATCAATTCGAATAATGTAAACAGGATCAATGTATATATATCAGTCTGATTTCGCGAAAGAAATAAGTTCCAAATCTTTTTTTTTTTTTTATTTTTTTATTTTTCATCACATTACATGAATATAACAATACATCGTTATTATCATCATCATAATCATCATCATCCATACAGACAACCATCATCATCATCATCATCATCATCATCATCATCATCATCAATATCATCATCATCCATACAGACAACCATCATCATCATCATCATCATCATCATCCATATAGACAATCATCATCATACTCATCACATCATCATCAACACTCATCATCACAATCATCGTCCATACAGACAATCATCACCATAATCATCACATCATCATCATCATCATCATCATCGTCCATATAGACAATCATCATCATCATCATCATCATCATCCATATAGACAATCATCATCATCATCATCATCCATATAGACAATCGTCACCATCATCATCATCATCCATATAGACAATCATCATCATCCATATAGACAATCATCATCATCATCAACATCCATATAGACAATCATCATCATCAACATCCATATAGACAATCATCATCATCATCATCATCATCCATATAGACAATCATCATCATCAACATCCATATAGACAATCATCATCATCGTCATTGACATCCCTATAGACAATCATCATCATCATCATCCATATAGACAATCATCATCAACATCCATATAGACAATCATTATCATCAACATCCATATAGACAATCATCATCATCAACATCCATATAAACAATCATCATCATAAACATCCATATAAACAACCATTATCATCAACATCCAAATAGAAATTCATCATCATCATCATCATCATCATCATCATCATCATCCATATAGACAATCATCATCATCATCAACATCCATATAGACAATCATCATCATCAACATCCATATATTCAATCATCATCATCAACATCCATATAGACAATCATCATCATCATCATCATCCATATAGACAATCATCATCATCATCAACATCCATATAGAAAATCATCATCATCAACATCGATATAGACAATCATCATCATCAACATCCATATAGACAATCATCATCATCAACATCCATATATTCAATCATCATCATCAACATCCATATAGACAATCATCATCATCATCATCATCCATATAGACAATCATCATCATCATCAACATCCATATTGAAAATCATCATCATCAACATCGATATAGACAATCATCATCATCAACATCCATATAGACAATCATCATCATCATCATTATCAATAAGCACATATCATCATACAAGCATCATCTTCATAAATTTGTTACCAACATTGTATTCATCCATATGTATTAATAACCATCATCAACATCATTCATAAATAAGCACTCATCATTATCATTATCATACTCATCATCCTACCATCCTCATCATCTATATCCAACAAAAAATATTTATCTAACAGTTGCCATTGCCATGCACTGTATGATTCTATGCATTGGTATAAACATGTTTTGTGAGTTTTTTTTCAAGAGAGAGAGAATGGGGGGTGAGAAAGAGGGAGAGATGGGGGGGGGGGGGGGGGCAAAAGTAAGATGATTGAGGAAAGAGAAAGAGAAGGGAAAGAAGATGGATGGAAAGCAGTGAAAGTATGGTTTCATGAATAGATAAGTTATACGATGAAAGTAATCAGTGGGAAAGGCAATTTATCACAGCTTGGGGGAGGAGTGGGGGGTGGGCACAGATTCAAACACATAATCAGAGAGAGAAAAAAATAAAAAGATAAACTTTAAAGAGTGACAAGCACTTGAAGAACAGACTGAAATTGACATTATTGATTTGCAATTAAAAAAAAAAGAATTACAGACAATTAGGGAAAAGAAAATAAAAGGTAGCATAATTAGATCTCGAGCTAAATGGATTCAAGAGGGGGAAAAGCCTACCAATTACTTTTTCAGTTTAGAAAACAGAAATTTCACTTCAAAAATTATACCAAAATTACAATTAGATGATGGGAAAATTATTACAAATCAGGAAGATATTTTGGAAGAAGTTCGCAAATTTTATGAAAAATTGTATGATTCTGATAGTGTTTTAGATGATGTTAACTTAAGTGAACTTTTAGATCCTTTTGATGTTAATAAAGTTAGCAAGCATGATTCAGAAAAAATGGATGGTTTAATCACTTTGGCAGAAGCTGGGAAAACATTGAAAAACATGAAAAATAACAAAAGTCCGGGTATTGATGGCTTTACATCCGAGTTCTTCAAATGTTTTTGGAAATATTTAGGCAATTTTGTTGTTCGGTCTATAAATTTGGGTTACAAAACTGGTAATTTATCTATTTCGCAACGACAAGGCATTATTTCATGCATTCCCAAAGGAAACAAACCCAGACATTTTATTAAAAATTGGAGGCCCATCTCATTATTAAATGTTGTCTATAAAATAGCATCTGGTACTATTGCTCGTCGACTCAAATCAGTTTTAGACAAAATTATTGACAAAGATCAGATTTTTACAGTGGGGTAGAGAACAATTCACACTTCTTGGCATTGAATTCCATGTTAATCTACACAAAATACCTAGATTGAACTTTGATAAGAAACTAATAAAACTTAAATCTCTTATTAAATCATGGAATAGAAGAATATTAACACCAATTGGTAAAATTAATATAATTAAATCTATCTTGATTTCACAACTTAATCACTTATTCATTGCACTACCAAACCCAGATGAAAATTTTTTTTCTAAACTGAATACCATTTTGTACGGATTTTTATGGAATAGTAAAAGAGATAAAATTAGAAGGGATATTGTAATTCAGGAGTATATTGATGGTGGACTTAAAATGATAAATATAAAATCTTTTATAGATTCGCTCAAGTTAGGTTGGATCAGAAGAGTCTTTCAAAGTACATCTAAATGGCAAACTATTTTTAGAACATATGTAAATATAGATTTGTTGGCTAACTGTGGAATTGATTATATACACTTATGTCAAAATAAATGTAAAAATAAGTTCTGGTTAGATGTTTTCAAAGCCTGTAAAAAATTGTTTGCTGCAAATGAAGTGAATATAAACAAAAGTGAAGTTTACTTGAAAACTCCTTTATGGTTCAATAATAAAATTCTAATTGATAGAAAATCAAGTTTCATAAAAGACTGGTATAATAAAGGTGTTGTGATTATAAATGATCTGATTAAAGATTATCATTCCGGTACTTTTTATACTTTCCATGAATTTACTCAAACATATCATATACAGACAAATTTCCTTCAATATTGTAGTATTATTTCTGCTGTTAAAAAATCGAATTCTAATCCGGTTTTTCCTTGTTCCAAAATTGTATACCCTTCAATTCCTTTGAACTTAGAATTATTTCTTAAAGAGTCTAAAGGCTCCAAACACTTTTATAACATTCTTATAAAAAACGACAGAATACCTTCTGGACAGAAAAAATGGAGTGAAATTTTTGATTTAAGTAATTCCACTTGGCACCAGATATTTAAACTTCCTTTTGCTATAACTAAAAACACAAAACTTCAATGGTTTCAATCTAGAATTAACCATCATATTCTGACTACAAATTCCTTCTTATTTAAAGCTCGAATAGTGATATCTCCTCTGTGCTTACTTTGTAATTCTGAAACTGAAACTATTATTCATATTTTATGGGAATGCCAAGAGGTTCAGAATCTACTAATTAATTTTGGAGTCTTGTTAGATGCACTCATTATTCCTTTTAATTTCAACAAAGAATCTTATCTCTTTGGAATTCTGACATATAATGGTAATGTTAGTAAAATTGACAATGAAATACTCATCGTTATTAAGTATTATATTTACAAAATGAGATGTCTACATAGCGCCCTGAATATAAACGCACTAGTTAACACAATAAAAGACTATCATAATGTACAGAAATATATAGCGGCTAGCAAGGGTGATGTTGCTAAAGAAAGATTTAATAATGTGTGGAAAAAGTTCCAAATCTTAATACAGTAATAATGTAAGTGCAAAAATAATGTTTTTGTACCTAAGATTTTTTTTTCATTTCTTTTTCATTTTATCAGTTATTAAAAAACTTCGTGAGAAAGAAGTCCCAACATTTGATGCTTTAGGGCTGGTGCTCTTTTTAGCAAACTCAAAAACATATTTTTTTTCTATTTACACATATATGAATCATCATGTGTCATGATACATACTTATGTTTTAGAACCGTGATACATACTTATGTTTTAGTACCGTGATGCATACCTCTGTTTGAGTACCGTCATACATACCTGTATTTGAGTGCCGTGATACATACCTGTATTTGAGTACCGTGATACATACCTATATTTAAGTTCCGTGATACATACCTATATTTGAGTGTCGTGATACATACCTCTATCTGAGTACCGTGATACATACCTGTATTTGAGTGCCGTGATACATACCTGTATTTGAGTGCCGTGATACATACCTATATTTGAGTGTCGTGATACATACCTCTATCTGAGTACCGTGATACATACCTGTATTTGAGTGCCGTGATACAAACCTGTATTTGAGTGCCGTGATACATACATCTATTTGAGTGCCGTGATACAAACCTCTGTTTGAGTACCGTGATACATACCTGTATTTGAGTGTCGTGATACATGCCTCTATTTGAGAACCGTGACACATACCTTTATCTGAATGCCGTGATACATACCTATATTTGAGTACCGTGATACATGCCCCTAATTGAGCGCCGTGACACATACCTGTATTTGAGTGCCGTGATACATGCCTCTATTTGAATACCGTGATACATACCTGTATTTGAGTGCCATGATACATGCCTCTATTTGAATACCATGATACATACCTGTATTTGAGCGCCGTGATACATACCTCTATTTGAGCGCCGTGATACATACCTGTATTTGAGTGCCGTGATACATGTCTCTATTTGAGCGCCGTGATACATACCTGTATTTGAATGCCGCGATACATACCTCTATTTGAGCGCCGTGATACATACCTGTATTTCAGTGCCGTGATACATACCTGTATTTCAGTGCCGCGATACATACCTCTATTTGAGCGCCGTGATACATACCTGTATTTCAGTACCGCGATACATACCTATATTTGAGCGCCGTGATACATACCTGTATTTCAGTGCCGTGATACATGCCTCTATTTGAGTACCATGACACATACCTATATTTGAATGCCGTGATACATACCTCTATTTGAGTACCGTGATACATACCTCTATTCGAGTACCGTGATACATACCTCTATTCGAGTACCGTGATACAAACCTATATTTGAGTGCCGTGATACATACCTATATTTGAGTGTCGTGATACATACCTCTATCTGAGTACCGTGATACATACCTGTATTTGAGTGCCGTGATACATACCTGTATTTGAGTGCCGTGATACATACCTCTATTTGAGTGCCGGGATAAAAACCTCTGTTTGAGTACCGTGATACATACCTGTATTTGAGTGTCGTGATACATACCTCTATCTGAGTACCGTGATACATACCTGTATTTGAGTGCCGTGATACAAACCTGTATTTGAGTGCCGTGATACATACCTCTATTTGAGTGCCGTGATACAAACCTCTGTTTGAGTACCGTGATACATACCTGTATTTGAGTGTCGTGATACATGCCTCTATTTGAGAACCGTGACACATACCTTTATCTGAATGCCGTGATACATACCTATATTTGAGTACCGTGATACATGCCCCTAATTGAGCGCCGTGACACATACCTGTATTTGAGTGCCGTGATACATGCCTCTAATTGAATACCGTGATACATACCTGTATTTGAGTGCCGTGATACATACCTCTATTTGAGTGCCGGGATACAAACCTCTGTTTGAGTACCGTGATACATACCTGTATTTGAGTGTCGTGATACATGCCTCTATTTGATAACCGTGACACATACCTTTATCTGAATGCCGTGATACATACCTATATTTGAGTACCGTGATACATGCCCCTAATTGAGCGCCGTGACACATACCTGTATTTGAGTGCCGTGATACATGCCCCTAATTGAGCGCCGTGATACATACCTGTATTTGAGTGCCGTGATACATGCCTCTATTTGAATACCGTGATACATACCTGTATTTGAGCGCCGTGATACATACCTCTATTTGAGCGCCGTGATACATACCTGTATTTGAGTACCGTGATACATGTCTCTATTTGAGCGCCGTGATACATACCTGTATTTGAATGCCGCGATACATACCTCTATTTGAGCGCCGTGATACATACCTGTATTTCAGTGCCGTGATACATACCTCTATTTGAACGCCGTGATACATTACCGTAACAAGTTCATATCCTTACATTTATATATGTTCATGGTTGTGTTATTTCATTATATTTTCATTTTTGTAGACCTACACTCATGCATTTCTTGATGTACATATTTTGTCATAACCCTTGTTACATTATAATTACTTGCTCTTCCTTGTATATATAGCTTATACTCAGATTTATGTACAGTTACTTTTGTCTTATACTGGTTCCCATTGTCATACTCCTACCGACCACCCGCAAACACTGAATTGTCATAACTTTAGTTTTTTTTTCTTTCATGTTGTGTTCTTATGTCGTACATATATTTAGTGCTATCTTCCTATTGTCTTGCTTTCTTATCCTTCTTCTACCCATCCCTCGCTCTTACTTCTTAGTTATCCCGGTTGTCCGATATGAACACGTAACAACACTATAACTATCCGCTAGCTGTCTCCATGTCCCTACTTTGCACACTTTCAAACCCCCATGACAGGGTGTTCAGTATCCACATGGAGATGTGCTATCGGACTATATTACTCTAAACAAACTCGCACAAACATAACATACAGATACCACAACAACACATATTCCTATTACGATACCTTTAAACTACATTTCATACATTTGCCTATAGCATTTGTTTTTCTTGCTTTCCTACAGACATACAGCAACCCCAACAACATCGCCCTAGTACTCATTTTTATCTTACTCTTATCAGGGGACATACATACTAACCCAGGACCAGTAGCCAGTTTCTCCTCACTTAACGACTCAGACTCTGACAGAATATCTTCTTCTATTTCTGACGACAACTCATTAAAAATTATGCACTTGAACATTCGTAGCGTCCGAAACAAACTTGAATTTCTTGAAAGTTTTACCGATGACATAGACATATTGTGCTTGACAGAAACTCATCTTGACCCTTCTATCCCTGATTCTGATCTCTCTGTTACTAATTTCTCAACAATATACAGAAAAGACAGAAACTCTTTTGGTGGAGGTGTAATGATTTTTTCTTCTAAGGACATATTGACTAAGCGGAGACTTGACTTAGAATCACCCAATGACGAAATAATGTGGATTGAATTTTTTGATGATAATAAGAAGTATCTTTTGTGTTTATTATACAAACCCCCATGGCAAAAAAATAACTCTGGAATCTGGACTCGACTGAAACATTCTTTTGACGAAGCTTTTGACTATACACCTCATGTTATACTTACAGGGGATACAAATATTGATCTACTAACAGCAAATAATAACGATCTTAGCAATCTCACTCAACAATACAATTTGACTAACCTAGTAACCAGTCCAACTAGAGTAACACACACTACACAATCTCTAATCGACCCATTCTATATCAGTGATACTGTATCCTCCGAATCATCCATGGTTATACCGGTTTTAGAAACTATTAGCGATCACAGAGCTATCATTGTGTCATTGCCATCCTGTCTACCTAAACTTAAGTCTTTTAAGAGGAAAATATGGTTATACAACAAAACAGATATTTTAAACCTTAAAACAGAAGTAGGACAAGTTAATTGGGCTGACCTATTTTCTCACGCAGATAATTTAAGCGATAAATGTAAATCGTTCACAGATAAACTTATTTCTGTTCTAGAAAAACATATTCCTACAAAAATTGTAACAGTAAATAAAAACGACAAACCATGGATGAACGGAGTTATAAGAAAAGAAATCAAACGTAGAAACAGACTAAGAAAACACTTCATCAGAACTAAAACCCAATTATCTGAAACTAACTTCAAACGTGCACGAAACAAAGCAAACAGCATGCTTAAACAAGCAAGATCACTATTTTACACAAATGTAGATGGATTCATCAACGTTAACTCAGCTAACCCCAAAGTATACTGGAAACTAATGCGAATGCTTTTAAAAGGTAACACTTCTACTGATATACCTCCATTTTTAAACCCTACCAATAACCAATTAACCTCAGACGACTATGTAAAGTCGAACATTTTAAATAACTTCTTCAAATCTGTTTCTGACATTGACGACCATAACGACTCTGTTCCCTATTTCGACAAACAAACTGACTCGTACCTTTCCGAAATTGTAATAACTACACAAGACGTTTTAGACATAATTAATATACTAGACATTAACAAAGCTGCTGGTCCTGACGGCATAAGTCATTCAATGTTAAAAATGTTATCCAACGAACTATCTGCACCTCTCACACTTCTGTTTAACGAATCCCTTAACACTTCTGTATTTCCTGATTCATGGAAACTCGCCCATGTAACACCTATTTTCAAAAAAGGGGAACCTGAATTGGCAAATAATTACAGACCCATTTCTCTACTAAGCTGCATAGGAAAACTTTTCGAACGAATAATTTACAAGCACATTTACAATTACTTCTTCGACAACAAACTTCTATATAATTTACAGTCCGGCTTCTTACCTAATCACTCTACAACTCACCGACTTATAGAACTCTATCACAGCATACTTACAGCAATGGAGAATCGTGAATACACCGCTCTTGTCTTTTGTGACTTTTCCAAAGCTTTCGACCGTGTCTGGCATAAAGGGTTAATGATTAAATTAGAAAAATACGGGATAAAGGGTAAATTGTTTGATTGGATAAAAAACTACTTAAGCAATAGACGCCAGTCAGTCGTACTAAAAAATACTATATCCTCTGAAGTATCTATTAAAGCAGGAGTTCCTCAAGGTTCAGTTTTAGGGCCACTTCTTTTTCTTGTTTACATTAACGATATTTCAAACACACTACTGTCGATTACTAGACTTTTTGCTGACGACACCGCATTAGCACATTCCTCTCAAAACTTACACGACATAAAACAAGTAATAAATCATGACATGGAAAAACTAAACCTCTGGTCACAGAAATGGCTAATGAACTTTAACCCTAACAAGACAGAAATACTCTTAATCTCTAACACACATGTTCCTACAAACCCCCAATTTATTTTCAACAACACAACTATCCCTATTGTTAGAAATCACAAACACTTAGGGGTCACTATCAGCAACAACGGCAGATGGAACACTCATATTGAACAAATACTTACCAACATTACCAAGTACATTGCAACTTTAAGGAAACTAAAATATATCCTAAATAGAAAAAATCTAGAAAAAATATACCTTGTCTTTATTAGGCCACTTTTTTAATACGCCTGCGAAGTATGGGACAATTGTAATATTACACTTTCGAATAAATTAGAAAACATGCAGTACGAAGCAGGTCGAATAATAACAGGTTTACCTATATTAACGAAAAAAGAATTTATATACAGAGAGCTTGGTTGGAAATCATTGACAGATAGGCGTAAGAATAGAAAATTATCAATGTTTTATAATATTTATCATAACAATTCTCCTTCATATCTTAAATCTTTTCTACCACCTTTTGTATCAAACTTCTCGAACTACAATCTTAGAAACAGGCATAGCTTCCAAAACCCACACTACAGACTCCAAATCACAAAATCATCCTTCATACCAAACACTGTAGACTCCTGGAACAACCTACCAACAGAAACAAAGACATCCGATTCCATCAAACAATTCAAAACTCTTCTTCAACCTCAAAACACTATACCTTCTCATATTAAATGCTTTCTCGAATATGGCCCTAGAAAAATCAATATCTTACACTGTCAACTACGGAATCGCAGCAGCCCTTTACATTTCGACCTTTACAAAGCTCATCTTCGAGACAACTCTTCTTGCGACTGCGGACATAATTCTGAAGATTCTTCCCATTTCTTGCTGTACTGTAAAAACTTTGATCAGTCCCGTAACATAATGCTCCAATCTCTTTACTGGTACAATGAAAACACTGTGGAGCACCTTCTATTCGGAGATCCAAATCTAGATACTAATTTAAATATTCAAATTTGTAGATCTGTTCAATTATTTATTTCAAACTCTAAACGGTTTTTCATATAATTTACAATCCTTCATATCGAACGACCAGGCTACTCTTTTGTTCTCTCCCAGTTTACCAACCCCCCCCCCCCCCCCCCCCCCCCCCCCCCCCCCCCCCCCCCCCCGCTTTCATCCTCCCTTCCAACACCAACGTTTTCTAACTTTTATCACAAGTTTGCAGATTACGAATTAAATGCATACTTAATCTAAAGTTAAATTTAATTCAGTTACTATATATAATAAAGAGCGTGTGTCTGGTTGACCTAATCGAGTCGGTTAAGTATGCAGTATGCAAGACAGGAATTCGGAGGGACATGGAGTGACTATGGAGAAAGACAAACGCGGCACGGGATGTGCCTGAACATTATAAAGTAGAAGGCTATGTGTGTTGTTAAGGTTTGTACTTACGCCGACTCGATTGGGAAAGCCACACACACGTTCTAATTAAATTTTTATACAAAACAGATCAAACTATACGTTGGTGTCCTTAGTCCCTTCTTTACTTCTTTTGCTATTCCCCTCTTTGTAAATCTAGTTATGTTTTGCTATAGAAATTATATATCAATATATTTAGGCTATTTCGTGACATATCAACTCTGAAAATATGAATGTATTTGTCATGGAAAGGACGTCAGTAAGTTGAAATAACTTTTGTCCAATCCATTTGTCTTATGTTACAATAAAATTGATTTAAACTAAGTACAACACGGCAATGGATGGAGTTGTCAGACTCAAACTCCAAAACAACATGAAAACAATACTTGTATATCATACATGTAATAACACATATATTTTAACCCCGGTCCTTGTCATGCAATCTCAAACAATTTCTCATATAAAGGTTATATATTAATGTAATTAATCCTGCGCCTTTTGACTAAGCAACATGTTTTGCTATTTCCAGCACTTATAGGTCAAACTGTCAAACATGTTACAATGCAACCCATCTGTCAATAGGTTTTGTTAAATATAGAGTTTTGTATGCTAATAACAGCTGAGGTAATTTAGGATGAGTTCGTATTTACGGAACGTAGGCCTTGACATTTGTTACAGCTAGTTTCTGACCTTTTTAGGGATACTTTTTAGACGCACGAGCGCGGCTTAGATCATTTTTTGATATAATGGTCAGATACATTTTAAATCATATTCATCCTTTGATCGAAAACAGATCTGAACCATCCAAAAGTCTAAAATTATTCCAAAACGGCCTCAGTTTAGGTAAACAAAAACCCAACTGTATTAAATTCTCAAACCCCTGTGTATTTTTCTTTCTTCTTTTTGTGATAGAACATAATTGATGCTAAGTAATATGTATGCTTGAAAGACGATGATTGCACTCAGCGTAAAATTCAGCCATTGCAAATACGCGATTCTATTACCCTGATACTGATCGTAAGATTGTCGTCTCAGGTATAAAGGCCTATTTTTTGCCCATTTTGCATGATTGCTTAAGCATGATATATGAGGTCATATGTTTTATTTTTGCTGACTTGTCATTTACCATACTATATATACCCACAGTCGTTAGAACTACAGAACATTTTTATTAAGTTTGCAGGCTTGTGAACAAAGAAAAAAATCATGACTGAGAACTCTAGAGTGTGCATCATAGGAGCAGGTCCAAGTGGCATGTCGTTTCTCTATCAGAACCATAAGTTAAAAGTGGCGGGAAAAAAGTGTGCTGATGTTGTCTGCTACGAAAAACAATCCAACTGGGGAGGATTGTGGAACTATACGTGGAGAACAGGTGAGATTGTCTCGAATAGTTACTACATTTTCAGGCCCATGTTTCATCAACTTTCTCTAATTTAACGAACATTTTCAACTTAAAAAATCACATATGAAAGCACGTCATAATTTAAGTGGAAAATACAAGTAAAGGAACTTCTGCTTTCCTAGAGATTTTTAAGTTAAATAATTTCCTAAAGTAAGGAGCGTTTATGAAGCTGGGGCCTAGTCGTGATCTAAATGTATTGAAATTGGAATCAAATTAAGGTACAGAATAAGCCATACAAGGTGTATAGTAATTTTTATTTTTGCACGGATTTCATATGAATGATGGGAGTTCGGGAAAACGGTGTACACTATCATGGATACACTAAGTTGTTTCAGTTGACCATTTTTTGTATAATGAATTCTTATCAATAATTTGACATCGGTATGCTGAACCGTCGGTAGTTGGGGCCTCTATCATGTATTAGTTAAAACGTATTGATTACCCCGTAGTTTGTACTTGAGCATAGTTTTATCAAAGTCTTTAAGAGAGATGTATTTTGTATTTTACCATCCTCAATATCCAGGAGTTACACTCACCTTGAATACACACCCATTGCATATATCGTGAATAGGTACCTAGTATATCTATGTGCGAATCCTTGTTGATGAGGCAAGATCACTACTTCGACCATTTGATGTACATCAAATGAATCTCGTGGTCACATACCGGTAAAATTTACAGAATTAGAAGCCGGTTGCGGTTCCTTTGTAATCTTCAAAAGACAGACATCAATCTAGTGATTCGTCAGTATATTTTTACATGAGCGTGCCTTCAGTTTTGTCATAGCCTATAATCAATCTACTATTTCATTTTTACAAATTTGGTAATTATATTGTAGAATCGGTTTATATGAAAAAGAAAGGGAGACAACTCTAAACTGGTTGAAGTTAAAGTTTAAATGCTGTTAATTGTTATACATTGTATGTATTCATAGATCAGAAGGACATAATGCAGTATTTATATTTATATATACTATTTATGGGTGGCAGATGCACATATAGTCTATCCGCTTTCCCATATAGAAGGGGTTTGGACTTGAGTGTCGATAGTAGTAAAGTGTTGTTCCTCTCCCCATCTAACAAGAGAGCAGATAGACTAAAATGTGCACTTCTGATATCAAGGCAGATGACTATTATTTCAGAATTGGTGAATTTCAGGTTTATAATTATATGTAGAGTTGTTTCCCAAAATTATCTTCAATCCACTAGCATAGTATTCACCTTATCACTGGTAATCCAATTACACTTTAGCGGAAGTAGGAGAGGTTGGTTAAATATTAATCATACAAAAAAAACCCCCAAACAACAACAACATATACTTATTCCTTTAATCATATAACTGGAAGAATGCAGGGCAGATGTAAATATAGTCTAATGTTTGTTGTGTTCAGTTGGCATTTTCGTATTGAGAATCTAAATATAGTGATATAATTTAATATGTGGGTAAATGTTCAAATGCAGATCTGTTAGCTACAATTGAAGCTAAGTTGAAAATATACTGACATATATATAAATCAATAAGGTGTTTATTTTTGCTCAGGTTAAACTCTATTCCTTGAAAAATTACTGATATTTTCCTTTTGATTGCCAGGTCTGGATGAACATGGTGAGCTCTGCCACGGAAGTCAGTACCAGAACCTTTGGTCTATTGGTCCCAAGGAATGTCTCGAGTATCCAGACTACACTTTTGAGGACCATTTTGGGAAGGTCATCCCTTCATTCCCTCCAAGAGCTGTTCTTTTCGACTATCTACAAGGTACCCGCAATTAAAACGATGGTTGATTTTAGTGAATTTTCCCTTCTTAATAGTAACATCCCTGCTTCTCCAACCTATGATGTTATATGTCAAAGTTGATTCGTTATGCTAGGGTTTGCTCTAAATATCGAGATTTTCGTGATATATATTGGTCGCCGATGAACAAACTTGAAAAAGGGATTCGAGTGATGAAAATTGACGAAGAATATAAGAAGGATTTATGGGCGCCATCTTGATCCCATTGAGAGACATTCTGCATCTTTAAATGATATGAAGGTGGACGTTTTTGAATACCTAGTATGCTCATTTATCACTTTGAGGACTTGGTATTTACTTAGACGTGACCAAGAATTACATGGCGGGTGTCGGCGATGGCGCCAAAGACGCTTAGCCTTCCAGACACCTGGTCTTATTCTCTTGTACTTGTTAGGATATCCATGTAAATCTTCCCTTTGTTCATATGTTGCCCCTAGTTAAATAGATTTTAAGTTCGGATTATGGTTTTGTTGACACTTCTGTACCGTCTCATTTTTTAGTACACATGGTAAATTTAATTCAAAGTGGAGAGGGAGGTGTTTCCTGTTTTTGAGTAATCTTTTCTAGTCAAGACAACATGCCATTGGGAGCTGTCGGTATTTTCTGTAAACGAGACAACTATATTTTCAACAGGATATGTGCTCGCCATAATGATATCAATTTGATATATGCTTTTCTGTTGTTTAATATAAATCCAACAGGTTTTTATGGTCATTAGTAAACTTGTTTTGTTTTTACCCAAAAATAACCTTAGACAAGAGAATGTTTACAGGGCGGGTATCGTCGATGAATCTGAAGACGCTTAACAACCCAAGAAACTTGTTCCTGTATTTATAAAACCATTCTTGAACATTTCACTGCCCCGAAACTCTTCCAGACCATTGCGGAAATGCAACTTGTGGATATGATTGTAACAAAAATACATGTACTTACTAGTCAGACGTTTTTCTTTGGCAAAATTATGACCTGGAGCATCCAAACGGGTTCATGTATACGGTCCCTTATCCGTTTTTCCTAGTACCGTTTCAAGGGTCTCAATTTAAATAATTCTTTTTTCATTTTGAATGATTGTGTGTTTGGACGCTTTTGTTTAAGCAGTATTTATTCAATAAATGACAAATATACAGTCAATACATTGATGGACATTTATGATCCAAAAAAAGGTACAAAGTTCTTGTATCAAATCGTCTAAGGGGGGGGGGAGTAAATGAAAGAGTGAATGGAAAGGGCCGAGAGGATGGATGGTTGGGTCAGGCGTGATAAGAAATTGAATTGCTGAACAACGTCAAAAACATTCGAATTTTATTTATCTAGCATACCAGAATTCCCATACAACAGCATATAAACAATCGTATTCTTCGTAGTGTGAAATGGTGACAAACAAGTATTCTCCTGTTCTTTTTCATTTCAATTATTCGCTGACTATTTTTTTTCGACAGGTCGATGGAACAAGAGTGATCTCCGCAGTCAAGTAAACTTCAATACTATAGTGAAAAGCGTTACTTACAACAAGGAGAAAGATGACTTCACAGTCTTGGTCAAGGATCTGAGTAAGGACATAGATCTGCCACCGGAGTCCTTCTCTCACGTCGTCGTCGCTTCTGGTCACTTCTCGGTCCCTAATGTTCCCCATTTTGATGGAATCGATATGTTTCCGGGAAGAATTCTTCATTCACACGATTTCAGACGAGCAAATGAGTTCAAAGGTCAACGCCTTCTTGTTGTTGGCGCAGGTCGTTCAGCGGAAGATATTGCTGTTCAATGTAGGAAGATGGGTTCTGACAAGGTTGTCTGTTGCTACCGAAGAAAGGCAAATGGTTTTAGTAACTGGCCAGAAGGAATAGAGGAACGTCCATTATTAAAAACGATAGTCGGGAATGAAATTCATTTCAAAGACGGGACGACGGCGGAAGTAGACGTCATCATTCTTTGTACCGGATATTTGTACCACTTCCCGTACATGTCGGAGTCCCTTCGCCTCAAGACGAAAACAGAGCTGTATCCGGCAAAGTTGTACAAAGGGACGTTATGGATGGGCGATGGTAACAATAAGCTGATGTACCTCGGTATGCAAGATCAGTACTACACATACACCATGTTTGATGTCCAGGCCGAATGGGCAAGTGCAGTTATTTCAGGTCACGTGAAACTTCCTGATAGGAAAGAGATGGAGACAGATATTTCAAAATGGCGGAAGAAGCAAGCATTGTTAAAGGTGAAGGATTGTTATGAAGACATCGCCTTCCAGACAGAGTTCGTGTGTGACATCGCTGAGGACGTCGGTTGTAAGTACAACCTAGATGTGTCATCCCTTTTCTATAGGTGGGAGGATGACAGGTATGCAAACATAGCGACATTCCGAGACCAGACGTATTCCTCGGTCCATACCGGTAAACCAGGGATTAAACATCACACACCTTGGTTCAGTGCATACGACGACTCCCTGGAATCTTTTGTTAACCAAACACCTAAACTAGGTAGAAGAGGAAGGCAACAAAATTGCTAAACCCCCAAAGAAGGTGGAGAGACGGAAACAAAGCACACTACTGTATAACATTAGAATATTATTTGTACCAATATTTATTGCGGTTTGGAGCTTTTTTAATAGTTTTGTGGTACAATTTTTCGTGAATATCCTTTAAAAACAAGGAGTAAACCCATAAATCGCATTTGTTTTGATAGTACAAAAAAAAACACTGAAAAAACGAGTGTGTACAGACAACAAAGATTTCATGTCACGGTATGCATTAAACCCCGAACAATTAGAAGATGATGGAAACAAAACATACTAAGCTGAAAACAAGAAGGACAAGAAAGAAGCAGAACTTACTAAACCCAAACAATAAGAAGACAAAAATATAACGTACTAAACCCCGAACAAGCAGAAAGGAAACGGAAGGATTCCAATCTCTCTTCTTGATCTCAGTTTCTACTGCTGAACGAGAATATATTTGATTTCACCGAGAGCACGTCTATATATCTAGGAATTTAACCATAGACACGTCTATGTATCTGTATTTCGTTTAAACCAGAACATGAACATGCTACAACCATAATGGAACATACATGGATTGGAGACAGAAATAAGTGTTAACCACACTTCTATAAATATGTTACCATTCATCGTGACCAAAATTAACATTAAAGGTTTAGGAATAGTGACGTGATTAGGAATAAATTACAGGGGGAAGTAAGAAAGATAACATAACGCACACATGTGCTGCACCTTTTAAATTTAGTAATGGATACAGTATGCAGAAAAAAAATGAAATTTAGGGTTCAATTCAGTGTAACAAATATGGTATATGCAAAACATTGGATATATTCCTGGACCAATACATAGTGGTCAAAATCCATCAGTTGCGTCATTAAAAGTTTATTTTTAAAGTTTGACGTTGGTGTACAATCCGTTTCAAGAAAATGTCCATAACAAGCTGCATTTTAATGTCATAACAATATAAAGTCTATGATAAACATGTGGGTGGTCTTTTCATGCGCCGACAGTTGTTTTAATAGACTCTTCACATTCCAAACGTTGTTGTTGATCAATTGTTCGTCTCATCGTCACATCTCGTTCCTTCATTACGTCGTTCTCCCATTTATTACTGGTATACTCGTTTCCAGCAGAGTGTTTGTATTTGGAAATCCCAACCAAATGACATATTTACTTAAAAACTATAACAATATAATCATATACATCTTTTCCAAGGTAACACTGTATTTATCTGTAGTATTACCACACACTACATCAGCATACTCACTAATAAGTCCAATGACAAATGATAAGTAAATAGTTTGTTATGTGTTTCGTCACGTTTGAATTTAAGAGAGCGCAGAATGTTGGATATGGCTAAGGCTTATATTAATGATATACTTTAAATTTTTGACCTAACTTCTGTTATTCGCGAACAGTACTCCTACGTGTTTGTGTCTTTGAATGTTTGTTCATTATTTATAACAACGGTGGGTGATGATGACCTGTTTTATTTTTTTTGGGAGGGGGGGCGTTTTTGTTTTAATTAATAAATATACTTCATTTTTTTAGGAATTATTACAAGTATACGCTTAACAACCATGATTTAGACCAGTGTTTGTATGTAGTTATCCACTAATATGTATAGTGATGAGTCGTCTGCAAATAAATATATTCGTATCCATTATGTTGTAAACGATTTCGTTTTTTATAAGAAATAGAAGATGGCCGAGAATAGACCACTGAGGGGCCCCTGCTTTGACTTCAACCAAAACGGAATCTGCATTATTAGTTAAGATTCTTTGTTTTCTATAAGTTTAATTAATGTTCCTGAATAGAAAGCTTTCATAAAGTCGTTTGAAATACTAAGTAATTTATTGAAGTGCGTCCTCTGTTCTGAAACCTGACTGATAATTAGTAAGGTAAATATGCACATTTTCATAAACATTCCTTTCAAACATGTATGGATTTTACCATGATGACCTCTAAGCATATGAATTTATCACGGGTCTTCTAATGTTGGGTTGGCAGCCCGTACCTCATTATATTTAATTAAACTAGTAATCGCGAAAATATAACTTTGTCATTTGGGTTACCTCCCTTGCATTGCGCAATGCGTCTACTTAAAGGCCCAATATACGCAACTTTAGGAAATTTTTCGTGATTCTGAAAAATTCTGAAAAAAATCCAGTTGATAACCATGTAAAAATAAGCCCAAAACGAAGTAAACCTGAGCGGTAACTAACAAGAAACTCTTGACAGAAAAATCAAAAGAATTGAAAATAATTAAGGTGGAGCCCACTTCAACAACACGCTGGAGTTAGAAGACAGTTCAAAGTGGACGCGTGTTTACAAATATCGAGTTTCGATTACTGTATCGGTAACCGCGTGAGAATTCATGTTGGATATTGCTGATATCAGTTAATCATAACTAAATCTATAAATATAATAAGTTATAAGGCTTGATTTTCGCTTCAAGTTTTGCCGAAAGTTACGTATATTCGGCCTTTAACGTTGTAGATAAAATCATACTTCTTAATTAAAAATCATCTTAAAGTTCGGAACAGGAATATGACTTTTTGAAGAATACCTTTCACCTATTCTGTTATCTCAATGGCACTCCGTCAGTTCACAGACGTCTGGCGTTTAAGGGTCATGCATATGTATGCATATTTTTTGTAAAACTTTTCACTTGTCAAAAGCAAGGTCCATGGTCAGCCATGATACATACCAACAACTAAAATAGTAACTTTTGTAAAATTTGCCCGAAATGGTGAATAAGCTTGTAAAATATCTATAGATGACCCTGAACTAATATAGGTATGACAATCATGTACGTATAAAAATACCCCTTGATAAAATATTCAAAAGTCAAAGTGAGCGGGGGCTCACAAAGATATGCTCTGATATTAACAACTTCATAGTGTAATACTGTGATGTTAATATAAACCAAATCTGTAAAGGGGTAAATGAGATTACTTGCACATATTTTTTTATTCCTCAAGTGGGCAACGGTGGCAATTGACCTTCAAACGTTACCGATGACTTCCAACATTTAATTAAGTGTAGAACTTAAATACAAATTCTAAGAAGGAATGTCAAAAAAGTGACGATCAAAGGTCAAATCAAAATACACAGTGACCTAAAGCTTCCGCTCTGCACCATCCCCATATATCCTTGTACAATCAATCTAGTTTCTCCATGTTAAAAAATAGAATGTATATCTCGGACATTATAACTCAAAATTTAAGATCAGATTTCAAAGTATAAGTCAAACGGAGGTCATAGTGACAGTTCTTGCACTTCGTGCTCCGTAATTCCATGAATGTACGTGAATATATGCTTGTACGCAGGGACCTGAATATTCGCTACAGCTAGGTTTTGACCTTATCTAGGGTCATTAGCGTAATTTGCATTTTCGGACGAGTGGGTGCGGCATAGACCATTTTCCAATACAATGGTCAGATTCATTTTACATTGTATTCATCCTTTATCGAAAAATATATCCCACAATGTGTTCAATTATGATAACAACCTTTGTTAAGGTCCAAAACCTGAGGAAACAAATTTTTAAGCCCCCGTCTGCTTGTAGTAAGCAACGAAACTGATGTTATATAATGGTCTGAAATACGATGCCGAAAACACCCAGTACAGCATTCCACCTGGTCATCAAGCTTGAGGTTCATTACCCTTATCCTGATAGTTAATACTTTGCTGACTGCCATACACCTTGGTTAATCAAGAATAACATGGCTGATAACTGCAGTGTATGTGTCCAAGTGGCATGTCTTTTCTCTACCAAAACAATAAGTTAAAAGTGGAGGGGGAAAACATTTTCTGATATCGTTTGCTTCGAAAGGCAGTCAACTGGGGAGGATTATGGAACTTTACATGGAGAACAGGTGATATTGTCTCTAATATATATGTTATAAAAATATGTATCCCATGGGCGTGTACATTTCAGATCGGGACCTTTGCTTCGCTAACAATCGTTTAGTTTCGGTTTGACGTATTGAGTTTGGTACTTGTCAATTCACATTGTTGCCCGATGTGACTAAAATGTTTTAGAGAATACCGAAGCGTTAACCTAACCATAATTCGAACTCAATATCGATTAAACTAGGGGCAAAATATGAACAAAGGAGCTATGATCTACACTGAGACCCTTGTAAAAGTCCTGTAAAGGTCTTTCCCTGCGCTGACGATCGTTATGATAGACTGTTCATCACATACTGTTCCTTCATGCATCGTTCTCTCGTTCATTATTTATTTGGTATACTCATTTTCAAAATAGTATTTGCATCGGGAAATCCCGACTACTTATTTACCTATAAACAATTACAATATTATCATAAAAATGTTTGACGTTAGCACTGTATTTATCTGTAGTATTACGACATACCGCATCAGCATACTCACTAATAAGTCAAATGACAAATGATAAGTAAATAGTTTGTTATGTGTTTCGTCACGTTTGAATTTAAGAGAGCGCAGAATGTTGGATATGGCTATGGTTTATTTATGATATAATTTATCTGTTTGACCCTACTCCCGTCTTCTAAAAAGTACTCCTACCTGCTTGTGTCTTTCAATATTTATTATTTCTTTTTCATGTACAACGGTGGGTAATGAGGATTTGTTTTATTTTGGTTTCTTGTTTTACAAAATTAATAATAATGCTTTTTGTTTTTTAAGGAATTAAGGTTATCAGCCATGCTTTAGACCAGTATTTTCATGAAGTTGGGTTATCTACTATTATGTATAGTGATGTGTCGTCTCCAAATAAATATAATCATAGAAATTAATTTGTTAACGTTTTTGTTATGTTGATTAGAAATAGGAGAGGGCCGATAATAACCTTTCAGGGACCCCTTCTTTGACTTCAACCAAAACAGAATTTCCTTTATAAATTAAGATTTGTTTTCTATTGGTTTAATTTCTGTCCCTGTGTCCAAAGCTTTCATAAAATCGTTTGAAATACTAAGCAATTGATGACAGTTGAGTCCCCTGGTCTGAAACCCGACTAATAATTAGTAAGAATTTGGTAAGTAAATATGCACATATTCATAAACATATACCTTTCAGACATGACTGGATTTTACCATGACCACGCCTATATATATGGATTTACCACGGCCTCGTCTAATTTTTTTTTGGGGGGGGGGGGGCAGCGATTAACCGGTTGATCGTATATATAAATACTATAACTTTGCTGTTTGGGTAACATCCCTTGCATTACTACCTAAAGTTGTAGATAAAAGTCACACTTCTGAAATAAAATGCACCTGACCGTTTTGAACAAGAATCTGAGTTTTAGAAGATTGCTTTTCGTGCTATTACGCACCTAATATGTAATGTCACGTACCATCTCAATAGTGCTGAGTTAGTTGACAGACGTCTCACTTTTAATCATTATAACTATAACTATTATGTATATATATAACATACTCCTTTATAAAATATGATAAAAGGGGGCTCAAAAAGTTGAACTTTGACGCTTTGACATTAACCGATGACCACCAAAATCTAGTTATGTGTGAATACTTAACAGGGCTTCCTGCTTTCTCTTGTACACAAGAATTTGGTTTATCATATCTCTATGTTGCTGTTTTCAGCAGTGCATATAATTTGCACATAATTTTAAAAAGGTCAACCGGTTAACCATATATGACGACATTTCCAGTAACAGGTTAGCTGTTTTGATCCGAAATGACAACCGATCATTATGAATTTTACCAGGTCACGTCTATAATTATATAACTAATTGTATATTGCTCCGTCATTCCATGATAAATCTGGGTACTCCAGGTGAAATATGATCTCACTCCTTCTCCCTTTACCATTTAATGTTACCTCCCCTTATACCCTGTCGCCCTCCCTTGGGCTCCAGACCCCTTCACTCCAAACTCCCCAATATCATTAACTTTCAAACTATTCCCTTAAATTTCATCCTAAATACAGTAATTCCCCATGTACTACAGATTATTCCGTTACGTTGCTTTACATGATTCAGAGGAATTTTGACTTTTATTTAACGGCTGTTGACTTTAATAACGTGCCAGAGTGTAGTGGTAAACGAAAGTCGGAGTATCCAGAAAAAAAGCCACCTATCTATACCAGGGCAAGTACCTGGCAAACACCTCACAAATGAATCAAACTGAGGACCCAGTAGTGGAGGGCTAGCGGTAGCAGAATGTGAGACACTGCAACCATTTGAATAATACCCCAAGTTTCCTTACGGAACCATGTTCTATGCTTAATATATGACTTCCAACAAGTAATAAATGTCATAAAAAAATCTCTTATCCGTTGTATAGCTTTAGACGAAATTCCATTTCTCTTTATGAATTACACATTTAAATAACAAGGGTAAAATGTTTTTGTTAAGCTATCTAAAAATTCCTTCAGACTTTCTTCTGGCCTACAACCGGTATAGTGTAGCTGTTATAGTGTCATTCCCTACAAACATACCTTGTAGTTAAGGGAAATTCCTTTAACTTAAGATATCCATATAACTTCTGCGTGCAGTAATGCTTTTCTATGGAGGTTTTTAAGTTAAGGAAATTCCTTAAGTTTAGGAACGTTCGTGAAACTAGGCCTGTTCGAATTGTACAAAATTATGCTTAAGAAAACCAGCAAGATTTCTTACTCCCCGAGTTGAAATAACAACATAACACAATTATGTACTTACTAACAGAGACGTATGTATATCAAAGATGGGTTATACGTCTCTGTTATTACAATATACTCACTGACGAGTAAAAAACCTACATCATTATGGAAGTAAAACATATCGTACAGTTTATTTCATTTTCGTATTAATGATTTGTATAATTATAGGCCAGACAGAGATAATTCAAACAAGTCCAAAAAATGGCACCATTTGACGTCTTAATGTATTTTTCCCCTGAAGGACCCCCTCCTCTACTTGTTAACGTCGCGGGGCTTGCACATCAAAATACTTCCAGCTACGCCCCTGTTAATCCTGCGCCTTTTGACTAAGCAACACGTTTTGCTATTTCCAGCACTTATAGGTCAAACTGTCAAACATCTCAAACAATTCAACCCATCTGTCAATAGGTTTTGTTAAATATAGAGCTTTGTATGCTGAGGTAATTTAGGAAGAGTTCGTATTTACGGAATGTAGGCCTTGGCATTTGTTACAGCTAGTTCCTGACCTTTTTAGGGACACTTTTTAGACGCACGCGCGCGGCTTAGATCATTTTTTGATATAATGGTCAGATACATTTTAAATCATATTCATCCTTTTACCGAAAACAGATCTGAACCATCCAAAAGTCTAAAATTCTTCCAAAACGGCCTTAGGTTAAGTAAAAAAAACCGCAACTGTATTAAATTCTCAAACCCCTGTGTGTTTTTTCTTTTTGTGATATAACATAACTGGTGCTAAGTAATATGTATGCTTGAAAGACGATGCCGAAATCAAAGGCCCAATATACGTAACTCCAGGAAATTTTACGGGATTCTGAAAAATTCTGAAAAAAATCCAGTTGATAACCTTGCAAAAATAAGTCTAAAACGAAGTAAACCTGAGCGGTAACTAACAAGAAACTCTTGACAGAAAAATCAAAAGAATTGAAAATAATTAAGGTGGAGCCCACTTCAACAACACGCTGAAGTTAGAAGACAGTTCAAAATGGACGCGTGTTTACAATTACCGGGTTTCAACTGTTGCTGTACCGGTAACCGCGTAAGAATTAATCTTGAATAATGGTGATATCAGTTAACTTAACTAAATCTATAAATATAATAAGTTATTAGGCTTGATTTTTGCATCAAGTTTTGCCGAAAGTTACGTATATTGGGACTTACACTCAGCGGAATATTCCGCCATTGCAAATATGCGATTCAATTACCCTGATACTGATCGTAAGAATGTCGTCACAGGCTATTTGTGCCCATTTTGCATGATTGCATGATATATGAGGTCATATGTTATATTTTTGTTGACTTGTTATTTACTATACTATATAAGTTTGAATAAAGTTTGCAGGCTTGTAAACAAAGAAAACAAATCATGACTGAGAACTCTAGAGTGTGCATCATAGGAGCCGGTCCAAGTGGCATGTCGTTTCTCTATCAGAACCATAAGTTAAAAGTGGCGGGAAAAAAGTGTGCTGATGTCGTCTGCTACGAAAAACAATCCAACTGGGGAGGATTGTGGAACTATACGTGGAGAACAGGTGAGATTGTCTCCAATAGTTACTACATTTTCAGGCCCCAGTTTCATCAACTTTTCCTAATTTAAGGAACATTTTCAACTTAAAAAAAACACATATGAAAGCACGTCTTACTTTAAGGGGAAAATACAAGTAAAGGACTTTCTGCTTTCCTAGAGATGTTTAAGTTTTCTAAAGTAAAGGAGCGTTTATAAAACTGGGGCCTGGTCGTGATCTAAATGTATTGTAATTGAAATCAAATTAAGGTACAGAATAAGCCATACAAGGTGTATAGTAATTTTCATTTGCACCGATTTCATATAAATGATGTGAGTTCGGGAAAACGGTGTACACTATCATGGATACACTAAGTTGTTTCACTTGATTATTTTTTGTGCAATGCATTTTTATCAATAATTTGACATCGGTATGCTGAACCGTCGGTAGTTGGGGCCTCTATCATGTATTAGTTAAAACGTATTGATTACCCCGTAGTTTGTACTTCAGTATAGAAATTTTATCAATTTTGAAAGTCTTTAAGAGAGATGTATTTTGTATTTTACCATCCTCAATATCCAGGAGTTACGCTCACATTGAATATATCGTGAATGGCAAGATCACTAGTTCGACCTTTTGATGTACATCAAATGAATCTCGTGTCCACATAACGGTAAAATGTACATGATTTGAAGTCGGTTGCGGTTCCTTTGTAATCTTCAAAAGACAGGCATCGATGTAGTGATTCGTCAGTATATTTTTACATGAGAGTGCCTTCAGTTTTGTCATAACATATTCAAGAGGTGTAGAGAGCGAAGCCTAGGTAACCCCTGGATATCGATGATGGTATTTTGTTTTGTTTTTATAGGATCATAACAGTTTTTGCTGAAATATTAACTGTTCATTACTGTGCATTAACTAGAAGGATTTCATTTCAAAACATTTCATTGAAAATTACATGAACGGGATCAAACAGCAGGCTTATAGCCTATATATGTCTTCTCACAGTACAACTATAGAATCAATCATTACTATTTCATTTTTACAAATTTGGTAATTATATTGTAGAATCGTTTTATATGAAAAAGAAAGGGAGACAACTCTAAACTGGTTGAAGTTTAAGTTTAAATGCGGTCAAGATCGTTATATGTATTCATAGATGAGAAGGACATAATACTTATATTTATGTATACTATTTATGGGTGGCAGATACACATAAAGTCTATCCGCTTTCCCATATAGAAAGGGTTTGGACTTGAGTGTCCATAGAAGTAAAGTTTTGTTCCTCTCCCCATCTAACAAGAGAGCAGATAGACTAAAATGTGCACTTCTGATATCAAGGCAGATGACTATTATTTCAGAATTGACGAATTTCAGGTTTATACATGTAGATAATAAATAAGAGAATACCAAAGCGTTAATAAAATCATAATCCAAACTCAAAATCGATTAAACAAGGGGCAAAATAAGAACAAAGGAAAGATTTACATGGATACTCTTGTAAAGTACAAGAGAATAAGACCAGGTGTTCCGGGAGAGTAAGCGTCTTCTGCTTCATCGACGACACCCGCCATGTAAATCTTTGACACATCGATGTAAACATCAAGTTCTGAAAATGAGAACCGTGTATCATTGTCAATCACAACAAGTAAATACACTAATGAGCATACTCAAAACCGTCCATCTTCATATCACTTAAAGATAATATTAATATTTCTCAATGAGACAACTAGAGTTGTTTCCCAAAATTATCTTCAATCCACTTGCATAGTATTCACCTTATCACTGGTAATTCAATTACACTTTAGCGGAAGTAGGAGAGGTTGGCTAAATATTAATCATACAAAAAAAAAACAAACCCAAACAACAACAACTTTTACTTATTCCTATAATCATATAACTGGAAGAATGCAGAGCATATGTAAATATAGTCTAATGCTTGTTGTGTTCAGGTGGCATTTTCGAATTGAGAAGAAACAACCAAAATCTAAATATAGTGATATAACAATCGGTTGTATATTAAAATGAATTAACAATTAAATATATAGGTAAATATTCAAATGCAGATATGTTAGCTACAATTGAAGATAAGTTTAAAATACACTGACATATATATAATTAAGGTGTTTATTTTTCGATAAGTTTCACGAAAATGAGCTTAAAATCTATTTTTTTGCAAAATTACTGATATTTCCTTTTAATTGCCAGGTCTAGATGAACATGGTGAGCTCTGCCACGGAAGTATGTACCAGAACCTTTGGTCTATTGGTCCCAAGGAATGTCTAGAGTATCCAGACTACACGTTTGAGGACCATTTTGGGAAGGCCATTCCTTCCTTCCCTCCACGTGCTGTTCTGTTGGACTATCTGCAAGGTACCCGCATTTAAAACGATGATCTTATTTTATAGAACGCATGATGAATGCAATTCAAATTGGGAAGGGAGCTGGTGTCTCCTGTTTTTGTGTAATGTAATCAGGAGAGATGACGTAACACACACATGTATGTGCTGCACTAGTCCGAAGGGTTCTGACTCTCTGACCCGCTAAATATTTGGACGACAGGGCCATCCGCTTCTGTAAAATTACTGACTTGTCACTACCAAAGAAGATAAGAACGTGATCATTTGACCTAGATCTGCATGCCGGGCTTCAATGCAGCGGAAGACGCTTAACATTCCGAAAAAAATACTTGGTTCTGTATTTATTGAACCATCCTTGTGTTCAAGCATGATTTGTTAGATAAAAAGGACACACACAGTAATATGACCTTGATAACTAAGAATAAAATACGGTTGAGCCATGTAATGAGTTTAATTGCACCATGCAAATGTTTCGAACTTGTAGGACTCTTAAAAATGAAGCCGAGGAGGCGACTTGACAAACAAAACCGGCTGAAAGATATGTCCAAATATAGATACGGATGTGTACTAATTTTCAAATAATTTCAAATGAATATAATGTATGTGTATAATCTGAAACTCAAACAATTCGAAATAATTAAAACGTGATGTGTAGGTTACAGCAGACCTCGGTGAATTCAAAGTCCACCAGCAGTGTCTTCCACCTACGATCTGAAACGTTGTGTAAAAGACGAACTCTCGTCGCTTGCTTAAAATTATGATAAACGGTCAAACAGTCAAATTTAATCAACAAGAATGGTATTCGCTATAAGATTCTTTAAAAAATATTTTTGACTGGAATAAGAAATAATTCTGACTCTCTAACTCTGAGCATCAAAATGGTTTCTTGACAATACGGACCCTTAATTTCCGCCCACAGTTTTGTTGTTGTTTTGACGCTGAAGTATTTGTCTGTGGTTATTTTAGCTCACCTGGCCCGAATGTATTCAGCGTCTATTTTTATTAATGCTTTTCCATTTTTTGTAGGTCGTTGGAACAAGAGTGATCTCCGTAGGCATGTTAACTTCAATACTATTGTGAAAAGCGTGACTTACAACAAGGAGAAAGATGACTTCACAGTCTTGGTCAAGGATCTGAGTAAGGACATGGATCTGCCACCGAAGTCCTTCTCTCACGTCGTCGTCGCTTCTGGTCACTTCTCGGTCCCTAATGTTCCCCATTTTGATGGAATCGATATGTTTCCGGGAAGAATTCTTCATTCACACGATTTCAGACGGACAAATGAGTTCAAAGGTCAACGCCTTCTTGTTGTTGGCTCAGGTCGTTCAGCGGAAGATATTGCTGTTCAATGTAGGAAGATGGGTTCTGACAAGGTTGTCTGTTGCTACCGAAGAAAGGCAATGGGTTTTAGTAACTGGCCAGAAGGAATAGAGGAACGTCCATTATTAAAGAAGGTAGTCGGGAATGAAATTCATTTCAAAGACGGGACGACGGCGGAAGTAGACGTCATTATTCTTTGTACCGGATATTTGTACCACTTCCCTTACATGTCGGAGTCCCTTCGCCTCAAGACGAAAACAGAGCTGTATCCGGCAAAGTTGTACAAAGGTACGTTATGGATGGGCGATGGTAACAACAAGCTGATGTACCTCGGTATGCAAGATCAGTACTACACGTACACCATGTTTGATGTCCAGGCCGAATGGGCAAGTGCAGTTATTTCAGGGCACTTACAACTCCCTGATAGGAAAGAGATGGTGTCTGATGTTACAAAATGGCGGAAGAAGCAAGATGGACTGAAGGATTGTTATGAAGACATCGCCTTCCAGACAGAGTTCGTGCGTGATATCGCTGAAGACGTCGGTTGTAAGGATGACCTAGATGTATCTTCCCTTTTCAATAAATGGGTTGATGACAGGTGTGCAAACATAACGACATTCCGAGACCAGACTTATACCTCGGTCCATACTGGTAAACCAGGGATTAAACATCACACCCCTTGGTTCAGTGCATACGACGACTCCCTGGAATCATCTGTTAACCAGACGCCAAATATGTAGGAGAGAAAAGAAACAGAACAAACTAATCAAGAAGAGAAAACAGATAGAGAAAACGGAAACAAATTATAGTAGAAGAAAAAAGCAATAGAAGCTAAACCCAAAACAAGAAGGACAGAAAGTAAACAAAATAAACTGAACCCTAAACAGAAGGAAAGATAGGAATCAGAGCATACAACTGTATAACATGGAATGTTTGTGAGCATATTTCCTCGTGGTCTGAAGCCGTTTAGGGACATTTGTTTGACTGAGTATGGCTCTATCAAAGCCGTAAACATTGATTCTGTTTTGACATTGAACTGCAAATGGCGACGACAACGTTTTACTGCATACATGGTTGCATTTTAATTAATAAATAAGTTCCTATTGGATACTATTAAGACTTCCGAACAAAGTGGGAACACTGTTTTCAAGACAAATGTGAAAAATTGTTGAGTTTGAGGCGCTCCAACGAATGTCCCTATCGTGTTCTATACATATTGGAAAGTACAATGGCATTGTTTTTGTTTTTGTTTTGTTTCATTTATTATAAAACTTATATAATCCCATGCTTTATCATACCACAAAGTCACTTTATTCAAGAATCTCTGATCATATACAGCTTAAGTTTGAATATATTAAGATATTACAAAATGGTACATCATAGGCTATAGGGTACATCATAGGTTATGGTATTTTTAAAAACGTTTTTAATCATTTTCTGACAATGTACCAAATGGGGTAGCGTACCAATAGTGGTAGCGTGACGTTAGATGTAAAAAGTAAGATTTATTCCGATACAAAGTAATCGAGATAAAACCATCAGTTGCGTCAGGGAAAGTGCATTCCAAAGATGGACGTTGTTTTACAGACCAGTTCAAGAAAACGTACATATACGAGCTGCATTATAATGCAATAACAATGTAAAGTCTATGACAAACACGTGGGTGGTCTTTCCCTGTGCTGATGGTAGACTGTTCACATTCCAAATACTGTTACTGATCAATTGTTTGTCACATACTGTTCCTTCATACATCGCCCTCTCGTTGAATATTTTCCTCTTGGTATATTCGTTTCCAAAATAGTATTTGCACTGGGAAATCCTAACCACACGACTAATTCACTTATAATCATTTACAATATTATCATAAACAAACTGTATTTGTCGGTTGTACTAGTATTATCACATATTACATCAGTATATTCAATAACAAACCTAATACAATGTAGATTAAAAGTTAATAGTTTGTGATGTGCTCCGCCAAGTTTGAATTTTAGAGAGCGCAGGATATTGGATCTGGCTAAGGTTTATTTATAATATAAATTATATTTTTGACCCAACTACAGTCATTCTAAAACGTACTCCTACCTGCTTGTGTCTTTCAAATTGTGTTATTTCTTTTTTTCATGTTCAACGGTGGGTAATTAGGATCTGTTTTATTTTGGTTTCTTGTTTACAAAATTACTAATGATGCTTTTTGTTTTTAAGGAATTAAGCTTACCAACCATGATTTAGACCAGTGTTTGCATGTAGCTGGGTTATCGACAATTGTGTATAGTGATGTGTCGTCTGCAAATAAATATAATCATAGAAATTAATTTTTAATGTTATTGTTTATGTTGATAAGAACTAGAAAGGGCCGAGAATCGACCACTAAGGGACCCCTTCTTTGACTTCAACCAAAACAGAATTTGCTTTATTAGTTAAGATTCTTTGTTTTCTATAAGTTTAATTTCTGCCCCTGCGTCCAAAGCTTTCATAAAGTCGTTTCTGGATGTTACCATGATCACGCCTATGTATATGGATTTACCACGGTCTCGTCTAATTTTGGGTGGGCAGCGATTAACCGGTTGATCGTACATATTAATACTATATCTTTGCTGTTTGGGTTATCTCCCTTGCATTACTACCTAAAGTTGAAGATTAAAACTCACACTTCTGAAATAAAATGCACCCGAACGTTTTGAACAAGAATCTGACTTTTAGAAGATTGCTTTTCGTGCTATTATGCACCTATTCTGTAATGTCACGCACCATCTCAATAGTGCTAAGTTAGTTGACAGACGTCTCACGTTTAATCATTATAACTATAACTATTATGTATATACATAACATATTCCTTAATAAGATATGATGAAAGGGGGCTCACAAAGTTGAACTTTGACGCTTTAACATTAACCGATGACCACCAAAATCTATTTATGTGTAAATACTTAACAGTGTTATGATACGATGCAAATATGAACTAAATTAATTTTGTCAAGGGGTTCATAATTTCTCTTGTACACAAGAATTAGGTTTATTATATCTCTCTGTTGCTGTCTCTATTGATAAAGTCAAATGTTGTCTAGTTCGTACGAAACCAAGTTTGTACTACATTCTTGTTAAGAAGAAGAAGAAAAAAAACACGTTATTTCTCGTATAAACATTGTTTATTCCATAAATTGACGTATTCAGCAGTGCATATAATTTGCACATAATTTTAAACGATCAACCGGTTAACCATATATGACGACATTTCCAGTAACAGGTTAGCTGTTTTGATCCGAAATGACAACCGATCATTATGAATTTTACCAGGTCATGTCTATAATTATATAACTAATTGTATCTTGCTCCGTGCTCGGTCATTCCATGATAAATCTGGGTACACCAGGTGAAATATGATCTCACTCCTTCTCCCTTTACCATTGAATGTTACCTCCCCTTATACCCTGTCGCCCTCCCTTGGGCTCCAGACCCCTTCACTCCAAACTCCCCAATATCATTAACTTTCAAACTATTCCCTTAAATTTCATCCTAAATACAGTAATTTCCCATATACTACAGATTTTCCGTTACGTTGCTTTACATGATTCAGAGGAATTTTGACTTATCTGTTTAACGTCCTTTTAACGGCTGTTGACATTAAATAACGTGCCAGAGTGTAGTGGTGAACGAAAGTCGGAGTATCCAGAAAAAAAAACACCTATCTTTACCAGGGCAAGTACCTGGCAAACACTTCACAAATGACTCAAACTGATGAGCCAGTAGTGGAGGGCTAGCGGTAGCAGAATGTGAGACACCGCAACCACTTGAATAATACCCCCAGTTTCCTTACGGAACCATGTTCTATGCTTTATATATGACTTCAAACAAGTAATAAATGTCATATAAAAACTCTCGAAATTCTATTTCACTTTATGAATTACACGTTTGAATAACAAGGATAAAATGCTTGTGTTAAGCCATCTAAAAAATTCTTCGGATTTTCTTCTCGCCTACTACCGGTATAGCGTATCTGTTATAGTGTCATTCCCTACAAACATACCTTGATATTCCGAACGTGGGTGTATACACATTTGCATAATTGTATTTCATGTATATCTTTACCTGGTGTGTCTTTCCATTCATATACAGATACGAATTTGTTTTATGATTAAACGCTTTTTAGCGGGCATTTTTTACTTTTACTTTAGGTATATTTACTGAAAGATATTTGTTATAATATTAATACTCGATCGCCGGGTGTATTCTGGGCAGAATTTCAAATGGAAGCCAATCATAACTTTCTACCTAGCAGCCCGAGCTGTTTTCATGTGAACAAAGTTACCCTAAAATATGGTTTTCTTCTTATTAGAAATTTTATTATTAATGGGAGAGTGAGAGTACATACTTAACTATTATTATCTGCGGCTTAAGTGTTAAACAGAACATCAAAACCATGACATTGGCGTCAATCATAGGAGTTTGTGATAATTCAATTTTTTTAAATGAAATATAGTTTCTCTATGAATATTATTAATCTAGTACCATTGAAATGATAAGTGTCCCTTCAAAATATAGCAGTTTCATATCAAAAGAAATTAAAAATTATTTCTTCTTACTTATTTGATATATTTGAAATACTCGACATAGCTAATGAATATTACAGTAATTTCCATTTTTCTGTCTTGTATATGACAGGAAACTTCTACAGGTACTGGATGATGATATCTGATTCTAAGAAATAACAACATGAAATTATCAATTCTGTCATAACACTGGTAACCTTAAACCCGACCTATGTCATCGGGTAACATTTCATATTCTAAGATCAACACAATAAGAATATTTCAAGTGTCGAGATTTTTTTCAAAACATCATTTTTATTAGTTTCCACCAGTCGTCTATCTAAACTAACAATGCTTCGGGAAACATATATTAGATTAGACAATTCCTAAACACAACTTTGTTTAAAAGGGCCTTTGAATACTTCCGTATACAATATAGAACATGTATGGTTAGCTAAACAAAATATGTACGCCAATTTGAGAAAAAATATTATTATCTATGAACATGTCGACAACTGAAAACATAGGTTTGCAAACCATATTCTTCATGTGATAACCGTGCGTAGGTTAGCTAGATGTAATTGACACGTTTTAAGCAGAAAAAATTGATGGTGATGTAGAGGCCAGTGAAACCTGACTCTAGGCGTTAGTTATTAATCAGAGACCGTGAATCAATTTGAATAGGAAGTAGTTTACATAATATCAACTTGACTTCCTTACAATAACCAACGAGCTGAAACTGTCTGTTTCTAAAATTATATAGCATTACATTTATGATCAAATATGATTTCAAAGGTTTTATTTGACTAGGACGATAAAACATGTTAAAAATCGGTTAACAATGGATAAAACAATGGAATCGACGATGGCTACATTTAATTTTTATTTGTATTATGTGTTATACATCAGAAAATTCTTTTTTAGTGTTATTTTGATTCATTATGATATATAATCATGCTTCAATTAAGCGAAAACCATTAATTGCTAAGTTAGAAATATTCGTCGAAATTAATTAATCAGAAATAACAAACTTGAATGTGTAAAAAAATAGAAAATAAAATAAGAGTACAAGGTTAAATATACCGCGAACGACCTCCATCCTGAATTAATATAAAAACATTTCCGAACGTTGAATTATAAAATTCAGCAAAAGAATAAAAACGCATAAATATCTTTTCTACTGCATGACAATTTAAATGAAGATATCCTAACTAACCATGATTTCGTATAATTTTATGTTGGCTCTTCTTTTGCTTTTACCAACGGGCCAGGGGTAGTGTAGGCTAATCGTTTTGGGGATATTTTACTTTATCCCCTTATTTCAACACTTTTATTCATAATGAGAGTGATTTTAGCATACAAATCTCACAACAAATTGAAAATGTCATAAATAAATCCCCCGAAAACAGCTATCTTCGGGAATCCCCAGAAACCCTGGGGTGAAGGGCTAGCGGTTGCAGAATGTCAGACACCTTACATTTATACCACTCGAAAAATACCGAAAGTTTCCCTACGAAACTAAAAATATGACGTCAACAATGTAATTAACAATTCCGTTTAGCCTCACTTGAAGTTTATTATTTTGGTAATAAAAAAGCTTTTATATGGAATAGCTTAAGCCGAAATTATATATCATCATATTTTCACATTTAAAATATATAGAGGATATTCAATGGTTTGCCGTTTAATATCAAATATATTTCACGAGTATGGCAGATTTTTTTATATTTTCACGAGTGCGTTTCACGGCAAATCTTATATTTTCACTGCTCATCACAGCAGTGAAAATATAAGTTTTATCAGTTTGATAATTTTCTATATTTCACAGGCAAAAATATAATAAAAGGATATACTGTTTGAGCTAAGCTATTGGGGTTTTCTGCTTGCTGACGTTAGTACATGTATACCTGTAATATAAAAAACCGTTACTCCCTACAAACAGATCTTAAAATCCAGAACGTGGGTGTATACTCATTGAACGTGGGTGTATACTCATTTACACTGTACTAGCTCATCATAATCTCTATATGGCGTCTTTTACCATTACTATGATACGGATTCGTATAGGGAATAAACATAATGAAAGAAATCATGCCGAGCCAATCTTACTTTCATTTTAGCTATATTTAACGAGACAGATTTGTTAAACGTATCAACACTCGGTCTCCAGCTGTGTTCTAGGTAGATATTCAAAAAAAGAAGCCAAACAAGGTTTTCTTGCTAGCAGTCTGACCTATTTTCTTGTGAGCAAAGTTCCCCTAAAATATGGTTTTCTTCTTATTGGAAATTTTATTATTAATGGGGAAAAGTTGAAATCAGGGAGAATATTATGTGGGTTATATACGTCTGTGAGTATATATCAACTACTGTTTAATTAATTATTAAACATTTGACAAATTAGCTCTCGATACATACCCCCTTTAAAACGGACATTCAACTAGACCAGTGGATGAACGGAAACTTTAACATTACCAGCCACTACGGTTTGTTTGTGATATCAAAAGGTGGTAAACGACATGAAAAATGTTGGTAAAAGCAAAAGAAGAGCCAACATAAAATTATACGAAATCGGGGTTAGTTAGATTATCTTCATTTAAATTGTCATGCGTTAGAAAAGATATTATAAACATGCGGTTTTTTTATTTTTTTTTGCTGAATGTTATCATTCAAGGTTTGGAAATGTTTTTATATTAATTCAGGATGAAGGTCGTTCGCGATATATTTAACCATGTCATCTAATTTTATGTTCTTTTATTTTTTACATACACCCATGCTCGTTATTTCTGATTAATTAATTTTAATGATATATTTCTAACTTCGCAATTAAATGGTTTTCGCTTAATTGGAGCATAATTATACATTATAATGAATCAAAATAACACTGAAAAAGAATTTTTAGATGTATAATACATAATACAAATACAAATTAAATGTAGCCATCGTCGATACCTTTGTTTTATCCACTGTGTTCTTAAACCGATTTTTAACATGTTTTATCGTCCTAATCAAATATAACCTTTGAAATCATATTTGATCATAAGTGTAATGATAAATAATTTTAGAAACAGACAGGTTCAGCTCGTTGGTTATTGTAAGGAAGTCAAGTTGATATTATGTAAAATACTTCCTATTCAAATTGATTCACGGTCTCTGATTAATAACTAACGCCTAGGGTCAGGTTTTACTGGCCTCTACATCACCGTGTCAATTCCATCTAGCAAACCTACACACGGTTATCATATGAAGAATATATGGTTTGCAAACCTATGTTTTCAGTCATCAACATGTTCATAGATAATAAGATATTTTTTCTCAAAATTGCGTACATATTTTGTTTAGCTAACCAAACATGTTCCATATTGTATACGGAAGTATTCAAAGGCCTTTTAAAACACAGTTTTGTTTAGGAATTTTGTCTAATCTAATCTATGTTTTCCCGAAGCATTGTTAGCTCACAAAGACGACAGGTGGAAACTAATAAAAATGATGCTTTGGAAAAAATCTCGACACTTGGAATATTCTTAATGTGTTGATCTTAGAATATGAAATGTTACCCGATGACATAGGTCGGGTTTAAGGTTACCAGTGTTATGACAGAATTGATAATTTCATGTTGTTATTTCTTAGAATCAGATATCATCATCCAGTACCTGTAGAAGTTTCCTGTCATATACAAGACAGAAAGATGGAAATTACTGTAATATTCATTAGCTATGTCGAGTATTTCAAATATATCAAATAAGTAGGAAGAAATAATTTTTGATTTGTTTTGATATGGAATTGTGATATTTGGAAGGGACACTTATTATTTCAATGGTACTTGATTAATAATATTCATAGAGAAACTATGTTTCATTTAAAAAAAAATTGAATTATCACAAACTCCTATGATTGACGCCAATGTCATGGTTTTGATGTTCTGTGTACCACTTAAGCCGCAGATAATAGTAGTTAAGTGTGTGCTGTGACTTAAATCATCATGTATTGGCTTAATCATGTCAACAATTCTTCTTTGGGCCTGAATATAAAAACGAACAATACAATTATATTACCAAGTTAAGGACGTGCCCGGTTTTGATGGTGGGCGAATTTCGGAGTACTGAGAGAAAACTTTCAATTCAATTATTATAAGTTGTATTAATGAGTATCTAAACCTTATCTCAATAAATAGGATAAGCAATAATCGGGTCAGGGGAAGTGGAAGCTAGCAGTTTGGGGGATATATTCTTCATCCCCTTATTTTAACACCTTTATTCATAATGAGAGTGTTTTTAGAATACCAATCTCCAAATAAATTGAAAATGTCATAAATAAATCCCCTCCAAAAACCGCTATCTTCGGGAATCCCCCACCTCCCTCTCCCACCGTTTTGTTTTTTTATTTCTGTATTACAGCTATTGTCATTTAAGGACGTGCCCGGTTTTGATGGTGGGCGAATGTCGGAGTACCCAGAGAACACTTACAGGCCTACGGCCATTTCTTGGCGACTGCCTCTCGTAGGCCTCAACTCAAGAGACCCTAGCGGGGAGGGCTAGCGGTTGCAAAATGTCAGACAACTTATATTTAATACAACTCGAATAATACCTCAAGTTATCCGCAGGAAACTAAGTTCCGTGTCAAATATATGACGTCAAACTTGTAATTAACAATTCCGTGTAGCCTCACTTGAAGTTTATTGTTTTGGCCATAAACAAAACTTTTATCTCGAATAGCTTTAGTCGAAATTATACATCATTATATTTTCACATTTAAATGATAAGGATATAATGTTTGTGCTAAGCTATTGGGGTTTTCTGCTTGCTGACTTTAGAACATGTATACCTGTAATATAAAAAAATTGTTACTCCCTACAAACAGATCTTAAAAGTTAAAGCAAATGAAGATACTTCTGAAAATTATTGGTAATAGAGGTCAGGTCATCTTCAATTACATTATCCGTCGTTAGAATACATGTAATCAACATTTGTTTGTGGATATAGTTTGAATCTATAATCCTGGCATCGAAAAAGTTTAAAATATAACACGGGAAGAAGCATCATTCGCTATATGATTTTAACATTGACACAACTTTTCCATGTTTTCCCCCTTTTTATACACACATATTGGATAAATAATTCAAACGAATATTTCTAATTTTGCAATATATTATTTTCGTTTAAATGGAATTTACTTACTTATAATCATTGTTACGATGAAAAGAATTTTCAGATATAATAAGTAAAAAAAAAAAAAAAATAGGGGCAAATATGAACAATGGAAAGATTAACATGGATACCCTTGTAAAAGTACAAGATAACAAGACCAGGTGTTCCGGAAGAGTAAAGGTATTCTTCTTCATCGAGGACACCCGCCATCTTGGTCACATCCAAGTAAACATCAAGTCCTCATTGTGAGAACCGAGTCATCATTGTCATCACAACAAGTAACCATATTAATGAGCATATTCAAAAACGTTCATCTTCATATGATACAAAGTTACAAAATATTTCTCAAATTATTTTGGAAAGGCTTTATCGATATTTTTGTGCTATCGCTGTTCTTCTTTAACCTATTTTATATGTATAAACCAAATAAGTAAAACTATTTAAATTAGTTTTATCGTAGCTACGCAGTCATAATTATTCGGTCAATGATATAATGATAAATAATATCAGGGACAGGCAATTACAATTCGTTGGTTATTACCAGGAAGTCAAGTCGATATGTTGTAATTTTGTAAACTAGTTCCTATTCAAAACAAGTCACAGTTTCTTGATCATAATTAAAAAACAGATTAAGATTTCCATTGGGTTTGTCATCAACATCAAACCGCCTTCTAACACACTTCAGTTCGTAGCTTTGCTTATCTCTTTTTTCAGACCTCAATATATTCACAAATAATACATTTTTTTCTCAAAGTGGCTGTAAGCTTACAATACACTTCCATTACTGCAAAAGGAAGTTCATATGGCCTTTTAAAATGTAATTTCTATTTAGGAATTTTTCTTATTTAATCTATTCAAACCAAAGCATTTCTAGATTAGATAGAGGATTAGTAAAACATTTTAAAGTGATATTTAAAAATATCTCGACATTTAAAATATTCCTAGCTTGTTGACTATTACCAAGGGTTCACATCGTAACCTTACGAAATGGAATGTTACCCAGATGACGTAGGTTGGCGTTGAAGTGAGTTAGAAGGGTTTGATGACTGAAACGATGTGTAAACAATACTAATCGTTAAAGCGGTACTGTCCCCCTTCACATAGTAAGCTTACCTATCATTATACATTACGTAACGTGATTACCAGTGTTGTGGCTGAATTCATAATTTCTTAGAATTAAATGCTATCATCAAGTACCCGTCGAAAATGGTATTCCTGTCATAATCATAACAGAAAATGGAAATTACTGAAATAATCATAAGCTATGTCGAGTTGTTCAAATATAAAACAACTCATTTTTTTAATTGCTTTTATATGAAATTGTGACATTTTGAAGGAATATTTTATCAAATAAGTTCCTATTTCTTTGGTACTTGATTAATAATAATCAAAGATATTTTTTCTTCACTTGATGTCACCGTTTTAATATTGGTTTTTGTAAATACATGCGTTCGGATTAAGCTATCGTTATATGATAAGAAATAAATGTCAGTTTGGAGGATCATTTCGAGATATGAGGGGGTAAATTGGGAAACCAAAATCATAAATGGTCTGATTTTGACGAAAGAATATGTTATTTTCGGAAAATTTCTTCATAATTTAGATGCGTGGTGTAGCGCTTAAGCTGCAAATAATAGTTTTCAATTACTGTGACTTGTCATACATTGGCTATATTATGTCAACCATTCTTCCTTTATTGTGCCTGAATACCTGTACATATTAGAACAATAAAATACTATTACCAAGTTGTCATAATTAATATCTTAATCAAATCTCAATTAAAAGGGTAAAAAATAATTGGGGCGGGGGGAGGTTGAAGCTAGTATTTGGGGAATATTTTCTTTTACCTCGTTATTTTAACACCTTATTCATATTGACAGTGTTTTAGCATACCAAGCTCGTATAAACTAAGCAGTTACCGGTATTTTAAATTTATGTTTACATCATAAAACTTTCAGATATATAGTAATATAAACAGACATGTTCAGGGGATATTCCCTTCCCAAACGGTTAGCTTTTGCAACTTCTTCTCTTCTCCCAACTCTTTTTGACACCCATTATATATTCCTACATGATTAAGAGGAATTTTGATTTGATTACAGTTTTTATCATTTAAGGACGTGCCTGGTTTGATGGGCGAAAGTCGGAGTACCACATCTACGGCTATTACCTAGCGACCGCACGGCGTAGGCTTAAAACCGGAGACCATGGGGTAGAGGGCTAGCGGTTGCAGAAGGTCAGACATATATTTAATACTACTCGAAAATACCCCCAGTTATCCCCATGAAAGTATGTTCCTTGTTAAATACATGACGTCATACACGTGATAAACAATTACGTGACGTCATACACGTGATAAAAAATCACATGAAGCCTCACTTGAATTTTATAATCATTGTCATAATAAAAAAAATAACTCTCTTACCATGGATAGCTTAAGTCGAAATTCCCTTTCATTATATGAATTATACATTTAAATGATAAGGATAAGATGTTTGTGCTTAGCTATTTAAGAAAATAAAAAAAGGTTTTCCTCTCGCTTACCTGAGTATAAACGAAAAAAGTGCCTACAAATATATCTTAAAAACCAGAACGTGGGTGTATATTCATTTGCACTGTAGTTGCTCATGATAATCTCTATATAATGGGTTTTACAATTACTACAATACCAATTGGTGCAATAACGAAAGCTGCATTTATGAAGCGTTTTTTTTTACTTTCATTTTAGCTATATTTTATGAAACAGATTTGTTCGCCAGCTGCGGTATAATTTCAAATGTAAACTTTTAACATTAGTGTCACAATGTTTTGCTTAAGATATTAAAAGGCAGTATCGGTTGACAATTGTTTGTAAAAGCAAAAGAAGAGACTGCATGAAATAAAAAGAAATCGAGATATGGTCATCTTCCATTACATTGGTAGGTGGTAGATGTAATCAACATACGATTGCATATTTTGGTTGAATTATAATTCGAAAATCAGCAATGTTACAAACACAACTTAGGATGAAGCGTTGTTCGCCATTGCATATGCATCTTTTTCACATTAGTCTGAAGATCTTCTTTTATTCACAGATGAAGTTGATTATTTTATATTTGAATATTTTCTTTAGATTCTTTTCATTTAAATTGAAAATATTTATATACAATCACGAAATAAAATAACAATGAAAATAATATTCCTATGTATAATATGATATAATGGTTAAGAGTTTGAAAGCCATTATCAATATCTTTGTATTATATATATCTATTTAAACCGGCTTTCAACATATTTTATCGCCCAAATGAATAAACAAAAATATTTCCGACTAGTTACATCAATATTTAATTCAATATTTTCAAAGATAGACAATTACTATTTGCTGGTTTTATCGCCCAAATGAATAAATAAAAATATTTCTGACTAGTTACATCAATATTTGATTCAATATTTTTGAATAAGGAAGTCAAATTAAAATTCCGTAAACTAGTTACTATTTAAGATGATTCACTGTCTAAATTATGCTTTACACCCAGAGTTAGGTTTTCATGGACCTTTTCATTACCATCAAATTACCCTGCTCAATATATATGTATCATTAACATCTATCAAACGTTAGCTATGGAACTAGTTACTGTAAACATTTAACGATATAGTTTGCATACTTTCGTCTTCAGACGCCCACATGTTCACAGATTAAAGGACATTTTTCTCGAAGTGTCGTAAATTTGTTGTAAGCTAGCAATACTTTTTCCTAACTGCATATACGGAAGTGTTCGTATGCATTTAAAGTAGAGTTTCGTTTAGGAATTTTCTAATTCGATCTATATTCCAAAGCATAGTTAGTTTTGAAAGACGATGGCTGAAAAACTATATTGTGAATGTTAAAAAACCTCGACTCAAAATAATCTTAATATATTGACTATTATCAAGGTTCATATTAAATATTTACAAAATTTATTGTTGCCAGATGAAATATGATTGGGTTTGAGTTAGAAGGGACCGATGACTAAGACAAAGTGTGAAAAACCATGAATTCAGAGAGCGCGGTAATGCCCCCCTCCCAAACCTTTTTAACACACTAATCATGCATCACAAAAGTAACAAAAGTAACATGAGATTTTCAGTGTTCAGACAGAATTGGTAATTTTGTGTTGTTATTTCTTAAAATCAAATGCTATCACCGTCCTCCCATTAGGCCATTTTATCAAGTACCCGTAGAAAATGGAATTCCTGTCATATACAAGACTTACAAAGGAAATTACTAAAATACACCTCAGCTATATAGATTTTTTTTTCAATATATTAAATAAGCAAAATAAAATGATATAAACTTGTGATACGTTTGTATTTTGAAGGGTAACTTTATTAAATGAATTATCGTTTACGGCAACATATTTGAAGACATTCATTAAGAAAATAATCAGAAAATCAAGGAAATAAAATTCAAAATTGATTAAACGAGTGGGAAAGTATAAAAAGGAAATATTCCTATGAAGAACATTGAAAACGTACATGATAATAAGACCAGATATTCCGTAAGAGTAAGCGTTTTCTACTTCATCGACGACACCGAGGCGACCATGCAAATCCTAGTCATATCCAAGTAAATGTCAAGACCTCAAATTGAGAGCCGAGTCATCATCTCACTCACACCAAGGATACACACTAATGAGCAAATTAAAAATCGTCCACCTTCATACCATACAAGGGTACAAAATATTTCTCAATGAAACCAAGATGACGACTATGAAACTTGCCCATAAGCTTGGTCAACCTGCAGCTCTTGAATCCCCGTGTCTTAAATTTGTCGATGAACTTATGTTCAAGGAATACTACAATACTTGTATACAACCACCGTTACCGCCACCATTTCAACAACCAGCAATACCAACTACCGCTCCCAACATTTACTGAATTAAAAGTTGCAGCATGTGTGTGTGTGTGTGTTATGTCATATTTCAGGATAGGAGATGGTAGAATCTGCTGGTGAATTTTTTAGTCCCCGAGGTTTACTGGAGCCTTCATAGCCAGCTATCTCATTTGAGTAGTGGCATGTTTCATAATGAACACTCTTTTGTAGTACCGTTTTTTTTTTTAAATTATACAGTATTATTTTTTTTTCTAAAATCATACTTCATGTTTCTACTTTAGTTTAGAAAATTTTGATCCGTCATTTTGGCCCCTACATCACTGACGAGTTCTAGAAGGACGAAAACGCTTAATTCATGTTTTAGTGGCATACTGTTATGTGTGTGTTACATCATCTTTCATTACATATTTACCGTTACTATTACTACTTTTCGTTTAATATCCCCACCAACCAACACGTGTAAAACAACTTCTGCCGCCGCCGCCGCCGCCGCCGCCGCTACGTCATAAAAATTGTAATGTACTGTACACCAACTTTTTTTCGCGGCGACTTTATTTCGTGTTATCATATTAAACAACCATTTTGCGGCGATCTTATTTCGCGATATGCACGGTCATCAATCCTATGTACAATACAATACTATACTCCTACAGTTGATATACCTCTGATTGAAACTATATTTCGCGAATTTTAATCAACCGCGAAATACGCGAAAATCTATCGCACGTGAAAAATAACTTCGTTAAAAACTTTACTGATAACAACAATTACAACCGCTACCATCACTACCAATTGATAAAACAAATTATAATCAAGAACAAGGTAAAATGACATTAACCAGGATATCTGGAACAGCTTATATTTAACTGTGTTAATTATGCATGAATAAAGATCTGTAGTTAACGACATGATCACAACCTGTAAAACAGGGAAATTTAACATTCCTTCCTTCTCCGTATTGATCATACATTATTCATTTATATTTTACCCCAATAACGTCAAAGAAATATCCACGTTTTATTCTATTCGCCCAGGTTTGGCAAAAACGATTAGCACATGTGTGTGTTATGTTCATTATTAAGGAACAGTTATTACGTTTGTTGCTAAGGAATAGTTTCTAGACTTGAAGCATGTGCAAACAGGTTGACACAACCAATCGTAAATGAATATACACTAAAGCTTCCTTATATTTTCCTGATTCATTGATGACTTAATACAGGCCGAGTTTGCTGCCATTATATCACGTTAAAGCCGTTGATTTGTTTGAGAAAGATATATGACATGATTATGACCATCGTGTTACGTACATCCTGTTAGGTCATTATAATTGGTTCAGCATATACTATTGACCTTTATACTACATACTACACAGCATAACTAGGGAAGTAAGATAAAACAAATAAAGATAAAATTTGGTTTTGAAAAGTATCACAATATCGTTTTTTTATTTCTGATTTTCGTAAGTTAACATTTGAGTTTACTTTTAACCATTATCAAAAAAGTGATTTCATCACATTACAAAGTACAATCAAAATATGTATAAACTTATGTTTTAGAGGGGGGGGGGGATGTAAAAACAAATGAGACATCAATAAAGTTCGAAAAATAAAAAATAGAAAAATATCATTTTTTAAAGATATCTTGTTTTTAGAGTGTGGGTACATTTTCGGAACTCGAACAACAAAAATGATGTATTCATGTGAAAAAAATAAAATAAAATAATCACTCATGTACAAAAACTTATAGAATAATACTATATAATCACTTTTTTCTATCTAAAAAGGGAAATTTAACGAAAAGTTTAAAATGTTACTTAGGTTGAACCATAAGCGTTGATAAAAGCATATTAATATCTTAAGGCAGCGCTGAAAAGCCTTGTTAAAAGAATGAAAAGAATTGCAAATTTCAAGGTTTTTAAATACCCCCAAATATCTCATCAAGCAAGTGATTCAATCATTTATTTAATTTGTTCAAGTTAAATACTCATTTTGTACTAATTAAAGTCCGGTATACTGTTGGAGTGTACCATATCCTAGTATTGAAAGAAAAAAAATACCACGTGATTTAATGATTCACACAATGTCTGTTTTTAAATGGTATATTGTTGTGTTCAAATGCTATCAACTAACAGACGCTTTACATAACAATAATGATATAATCAAATAGGTGACGATTGGCCGATTGTATGATTGGTAGTTGTTTATTATGAATATAGTAATTTGTTAAATCGCAAACAAAGACAGTAATGTTTCATTTAAAGGCATTTAAGGGAAGAGTAGACAAAAACAAACCAGTTACAAAGAAAAATAAACAAAGCTCCAGCCTTCCTAAAAATCCAATATCAATAAAGGAACACAAATTAGATGCCTTGTGTTACCAATATTTTAACTGGTTAATCTGTTTTCGATATTGAAAACCAATTCTCACTGAAGTTATCACGACTCAAAATTTCCAGTGATTAACGGTTCTATCTGTATGACAATAAGTTGGTGATATTATTTCCTTATAATTTGAAATTTGGCGATGATCGTGGGTTTGAGTATACTTTTGGAGGAAATTTCCTGCGGACTTACCCCTAGACAGAGTTGTAAATAGGACCTGCTATATAACTATCAGTGTTAGTAGTCTCTGATCATCTCGTAACAGAACCGATCAACTGACAACATGTACTGTGTGGCTAGGTTACTATATGTAGCCTTGCTTTGTCTTAAAGGTATGTAAGACAAAGCTATATATCAAAGTAGGGTAATAGTGATAACGACAAAGTAGCTCTTCCACCAAAATTGTAAAATTGGTTTCCAAATTTGGATATTTCATAATTAATTTTACTATTGAATATGGAATTCAAATCTTTCTTATTTCATCAACCCTATTAAGAAACTTCTAATTTACTAAACACATTTTTTTTTTTTTTAAATTATAACAAGTTATTCTTCTGCCATGACAAAATGATATATACATTGTTATATATATCAAAAGTTAAATTTGATATAAATTTTCTGGCAGCGATTATATATGTACTCTCGAATCATTCGGAAAAATCGTAAAATTTGAAATATTGTTTCTTACGAATAGTTTATTTCAAGGATCATTCGCTATCATGATTTTGGATATCTCAACGTATCATTTATTTGTTAGAGTAAAATGTTTTGAATTATAACAAATATAAGCTTTGAGGTTAGTAAAATGCAACGTGAATTTTATTATGCACAGACGCCAGATTTTACACCGGAAGGACAATCATATTATGTTGATATATTCTTGATTACAATGCAAATCTATTTAAAGGCATTTTCATCAAACGGTATTTATTCCTGTACATTTTTTCAATGAAAGAATACATTCATCCATTTTAATCATTACCAGACCCAAAAACATGGTGTATCTCAAATTGCAATGGCGTTTTCGACAAAACGACGTTTTATTGTAGCAAACTATCGCTATATTCCCTTTTTGCCGTCGGTATACATGTCTATCGTTGTTATTATGTCGTGTCTTTCCCGGTTTGTTTTGTTTCTTTGACGCTTCGTTAAATTCCGATTATACATTAATTGTTTACCCAACAATGCAACTACTCGAATCTTTTTACCTGTAAAGTCCACACATGCATATAATTATGTTAAAGTGTAATTCTCACGATCAGTAAGATTTCCATACAACCAACGGAAAAACATCCGCCTGCACACATGTGTTCCGGGTACCCACCTTTAGTTTATAGTATGTCAAATACAGGTGTTATCACATAGCGTTTATCTAACCGACTTATTCTATGTGTAGGCTCTACTTTAGGGTTTTTACCGATGGCTTCTTCATGTAATATCATATTTGTTGTTTGTGTGAACTTGAGGATTCATTTTTGCTTTGTTAAATGTTTTACTTAAGAAATTACACCGGGTAAATAGGATTATAATTTTGAGAAGAATCAACAACCGTATTAGTTGGGTGCATTTTGTTACTATCAGGGAGTGCTTAAAGGCCCAATATACGTAACTTCAGGGAAACTTTCGTGATTCTGAAAAATTCTAAAAAAAAAAATCCAGTTGATAACCATGCAAAAATAAGCCTAAAACGAAGTAAACCTGAACGGTAACTAACAAGAAACTCTCCATAGAAAAATCCAAAGAATTGAAAATATTTCAGGTGGGGCCCACTTCAATAATAAACCGAATGTAGAAAATGGTTCGAAAATGTACGCGTGCTTACAAATAGCGTATTTCAACTGCTGCTGTACCGGTAACGGCGAAATAATTCATCTTGAATATTGCTGATATCAGTTAATCTTAACTAAATCTATAAATATAATAAGCAATTAGTCTTGATTTTCGCTTCAAGTTTTTGCCAAAAGCTACGTTAATTGGGCCTTTAAAAACAAAATGATAATAAAAAATGTTTGATTTGATTACAGGATCATATTTGGCGTACGGAGCAAAATGTGATGGAAAGAAGTTTGACGACACTGAATCGTTCTGTTGTGGTTCAACAATTCATAGAATTAACGATGGTGGGTTTAAATGGAATTGCTGTCCGGGTAAGTACATGTTAATCAATTTTTGGCAGAATTATCAAAGAAATGTAAAAAATATAAAAAACCCAATAAATATTAATGTACCCTAATTGCATATCAATTATTGTGTTCATTCATTGTGTAAAATAACTGTTTACTCTTATTGTGTTCTAATTATTTATATTGTGTACATTTAGTGTCTATATGTAATGATGGACTAAAATAAAAATATAATCCACCCTTTTTAATCTCGAACTTCTATTTTTAATCCTAAAATGAGGCCCATGATTCGGTTAGAAGTCCACAATATCATATTTTCACTGATGAATATAACACAGTATTAAACGTTACACAATCGGTTAAGATTTTATAAATGAAAAAAAAACCAACAAATTATTTGAAATTATTCACCTCTGTTTTATACAATCCATGAGATATCCTTACACGAAAATTGGGTACAGATGTGTTATATGCCACAGTTATATTATTTGAGTAGTGCCACGGTACATAATGTACACATTTTCAAAGTACACGATTTGAAATTATATAGGACTAGTTTAATTCTACTTTTTAATTCATAAATTAAAGGAGTTTTACGCACCTGACCGTTGCGCTTCTACATTAGTTTAGCATTTTTGGACTCCCTCCTTTTGGTCCATAGCATCACTGAAGAGTCTTAGGAGGACAAAACAGCTGTATGATGAAGTTTAATTCATTTTTTCGACATACTTTACCTATTACTAAATTTGAAAGGTGCAGCTTATGTGTGTGTTACGTCACCTTCTAGTTAACTCGACGGATTTTAATCATTCTCCTGAATATCCATAGTATACATTTTTTAATTGAAGTGAAATCAACATGTGAATAAGAAAAGAGCATTTAATATGTGTAGTGAGAAACATAACAATAAGGGGGAAAATAAGATCCAAGATAATACTATCAAATATTTGTTTCAGGTGCGAATAAGCCATACTCTAACATTGAAGTGTGCTGCGGTTCCGAAGTAAAGAAAAACTCCCAGACTCTGGGTTGTTGTAAGAATAAGTTTTATAACACAAGTACCGATAGATGTTGTGAAGGGAAGTTACACAGAGACGGTAAGATCAAAACCAATCATATATCATCCTAAGGCATAACCATTGCTGAAAATTATATATTCGTATAACCACGTTTCAAAGACTATTATCGTGAATTCTGGGATCTCGTCAATAGTGATTTAAGCCGACAGCTACTGTTTATAAACACTTAATTGATAACCACTTTTCTTATAATCAAACTTGTTTTTAAAAAATCATAATTATTTCTAAAATTTATAATTCAAGGTTTTCCCATACCAATCTGAGAAAACGATGATAAGTATAACTGGCTCAGCTTTACTTTTTACATATTCAATAAAAAAAACTTCCACCAGCAAAGCTAAATCTCGGAGAAAATGCTGCAAGAGTGTTTTTTGATAGGTTTTACATTGTACTTATTTCGTCAAGGAAATTGAATACCTTACTTTATTAGCTTTTTTTATTGACCAATCAAATTGTGACATTTCGTCTGTATGTGTATTCAAATTTTAAAATCACAACTATCGTTATCATCATTCTATGGTATGGTCAATGGCACATGTTGGACAATAAGAATGTTTTCTTTAAGTATAAATACAGTATACCCACAACAAAATTTTAATATTGACTGTTTTTGTACTTACGATAGAGCCACGTCCCTGCTGCGGAAGGGGGACTTTTAACCCATCTAATCACCTGTGCTGCGGGAGCGAACTCTACAACCGCCAGGCAAACATGGCTTGCTGTGGGAACAGGGTATACAACAAAACCATAACTGTCTGTATTGGAAACAACCGCGTGGTTAAGAAGGGTGTCGGGACTTGTAGATATCAGGACTTTCAAAGTTCATCAGAGAACAACAAATGTTGTGATGGCGGTATGATCGATACCCAAAGCCTAAGCAGCCCTTTGTGTTGTTACAAAAACCAAATTTTCCCGAAATCACTAACTCATTACTGTGATGGATATAAGGTTCTCGAAAATCACGAACAGATGTGCGGGAAAGGTAAGTTGACGTATATTTACAGACATATTTTCCAGCGTTCTTAGACAAACCAATAGCTGACCTGTTGTTTATTACAGTCGAAACCTCGTTATCTAGAACTCGAAGAACACCAAAACCTCGGTTAATTCGAAGTAGTTCGTCGGTAACTCCAAACTTTGGACAAAATATTCGAACTTACTTACCTCGAATATCAGAGTGACTAGATTTTTCCCATTGTCTCTCAGATTCGAGATAACAAGATTCAAATGTAAATGGGCAGTAGAACATGAGCAGAAATAAGAACTGTTTTAATGGCAACATATGATTACACTATGACCTAGAAAACGTATTTTTGTTTTGATTTTATTTATTTATTCATTATAAAAAAAAATTGTTTCGTAGAAATACTCGTACATTGTTTAAACATTTTTACTATGAATACATTCTTTATGCCATTTGGATTCTTTCTTTGGACGATTTTCAGAAATTATAAACAGTAACAACATGATGTGTTGTAATAATGTTTCCCACGTCAAGAAATACAGACGGAATTCCTGTTGTGGAGCTCGGTTGATAGATGCAAGTAAAAAAGGCTGCTGTAACAAGAAAGTCAGTTATCGTCTCGGCAAGAGGAAATGTTGTGGAGGTAACCAAGCCATAATTTCTGACGCTTTCGTCATCGTCATAAACTACACTTCTTAACATTCATTGCCTTGTCAACAATCTGAATATCTAGATTTATGAGTTATTTTTATCAACAGCTGTGGTCATTTCAAAATAATATAAGACAAGAATGTTAGTATTGACATACGATTAACACGTTGTTGCTAGTTTCAACTCGTTGTATCATTCATTTCCAGTTAAACACAAATCAGTTGAATCTCGTTTAAACCCAAGTTCTTCCTTACATTTGATGGTATTCTGACAAATAAAAGTTAAGTCCAAATATTAATGTGTGTTGTATAGATAATTACATTAAATACATTGAAGAAAACTTGCAAAATCTGGTCGTGTTGTAAATTTCGCACCTAGACATCAAATAAATTAAATTTTATATTGCTACTGACGTGAAACGAAATTTATTGCAATATCTGATAGCAATGTTAATTACTAACTAGCACATGTGTTATAGTCAATTAGAAATTGAGTTAGTGTTTGTTATTTTAATAACAGTTAAAGTCATACGGAAGAATCAACAATGCTGTGGCGGGTCAGTGCTTCGAGTTCGAACTCATGTGTGCTGCAACAATACGGATCAAGTAAAGAAACTGCATGGAAACCAGAACCAATGTTGTGGCAACACTCCGTTTGATAACACCTCTTCGAAGTGCAATAACGGTAGAGTAGTGTCACTGACGGGAGCGTATTGTGGTGGTGAACCTATGCACGCTGACAAGGACTTATGTTGCGACAATAGCAAATTATTCAAAAACGCAAAGAAAACGAAGAAATGTTGTGCAGGACGGGCAATCAAAGCTTCATGTAGATGCTGTCAGAAGAGTCGTAGAAAGTGGTAAGTTCTGATTTAAAAAAAGAGGATTTTAACGTTGTTGTTTTTTTTTTTTTTTTTGCTGTTTCTTCATCAATCACAATTTACACTTTAATCGAAACAAGACATTGTGTCTGGTTTGTTGATATTGATTTATACACTATTTTTAATGACTTTTTTTTTTTTTTTTAATTGTGTTATAATAACCTAACATATACACGTTGTAGATGTATTAAGTGAATTGAGTTTTTTTCGCATTCGACTGCCACGGACGCTTGTTTTGAGTTCAGTTTAAATGAAGATTTCAGTGAGTGTTAGCGTAAAGCAAATAGATGAAAGTCCTATTTTCGAAGTAACTAGCTTTCATGAGTTTGTTTCAATATAAGACGACGGATATCCATTTAATTTTTCACAGTTGTGGACAGAAAACCAAGTCGAAAATACTGACCTGCCAATCAAGAGGATGGTATAGTATTTCAGATTTGATGGAGGGGAATGAATGCCTCAAACAAGGTACACACTTTTAATAAAATCATCAAAAATGATTTTGATATCAATAAGACTTACTCATATATAATTCGTTATTTCATTCTAGTATCTCTGCTCATCTTATCTAACAATTTGTACTGTTCTTTCAGCCTTCGTTGTTAAGAAACGAAAGAATATGTATCAACAGAAGAAACAGCTACTCGGACGAAAACAAGCCTTTACTTGGAAACTGGACAAATCATGTAAATTTATCAACAAGAAAAAATTCATTATAGTGGAAACATCAGGAGGAGATACACGTCACCGTGCAATTTTATTCAGCAAGAAAAATAGGCAAAAACTCAAAACAATGAAAGAGACGTGCAGCAGTTCTTAAACATTGATGTTTTATCTCACGTGAACTCTTAGGCAGTAACAGGATGTTTATCAAATTTATTAAAAACATCCCTGAACCGATCATTGAAATGTTCAATTAAATAAAAGAAACGAGCAAAATCTACTGACTTCCTAGATAACTCCCTTTACACAAGGGTGACTAAATCGTGACGTTGCGAGAATGAGAATTTGCATATAAAACAATATGTGTAAATTGTTTGATATATCTATGTTTATAGATATATATCTGAATTGTTGTACATGGTATTCTTGAATTCAAAAACGTTTTTTCTCGCGAGCTATGACGAAGATATTTATAACACAGTATATTGCTGTACCAGTCAGTACTAACTCATTCAACCCTGCCATATTGTAATGAACTATTCCAGTCTTTGAAGTTGAAGAGTTCAATGTTTTTAGGGGTGAATGCGTTTAGTTCACATTCGGGTAACTAATGCATTTATCACACTTCCATATTGGTTTTATGTACACGTGTTGCTAAAGGACTAAATAATTTCCTCCTGAAATCCTAGTTAGAAGCACCTTTCTGTATTTATTTTCCTTTGAGCAGATAATCAAAACATTTCAATCCGACTCAGCTTAGTGTTCTTTTCACCTTTCCGGTACGATGTTATTCGTCGGCAGCTTGACGTTCCTTATCAGACAATACTATGTTATTTACTAGTCTACATTTAAGGTTTAGCAAGCTGTATTGTTGGTATGGAATTGTTTCATTTTCTTCCTATAAATAAATAAATCGTTCTTCATACATGAATCCTATATGATATCGTATTCAAAACAAAAAATCACAGATGATTCATCATATAGCAATCCGATAGATAAATCGTAGGTAGTATACAAAATCATCCATGTCACTGGTTACATAATGGTTGCAGTTATATACACATATAAATGTACTGTGAATATGATTATAAATGATTGAAAAACAAGTAAATGTGTTTGTGAGTGGTGGAAGATGACGTATGATTTCCTTTTAAATTCAGTAATAGATACAGTATGCCGAAAAAATAAACTGCACCATACAGCTGTTTCGTCCTCCTAGGACTCTTCAGTGATGCTAGGGGCAAAATGGTTAGAATCCAAAATTTCAAAGCATTTATTTGGTTTATTTTTGAAGTTTAAATGCAAGCATACCATTTAGAAAACTTTGAAATATAAAAAGTTGTTCATTTATGATAATGTAGGCAACAATTAGCGCAAGGGTATGGTGAAATATTGTCAATGTTTTGTTCTATGGACAGATTGAAATTCATATGGAAATCATCTATCTAGAAAATTTATTAATTAAAGGTGATTAATAATAAGGTTTTTCATTATTTTATTTTTCATTTTAAGTGGACACGTGGATTTTAAAGTACGTACTGTAAACCAACTTATTTTCGCGGCGACTTAATTTCGCGTTTTCATATTAAACGACTATTTCGCGACAATTTAATTTCGCGATAAATAGGGTCATAAATCTTATGTACAATCCAATAATATGCTCCTACATTTGATATACCTGATTGAAACTATATTTCGCGGCGATTACTTTTCGCGAATTTTAATCAACCCCGAAATATGCGAAAAGTAATCGCATGCGAAAAAAAGAAGGTTTACAGTATCAGGTTCAATATTGTTAGTTTTTTTTCGTCGTATTACGTAACAACACTCAGCACTTTGCATGATATCATATCGTATTTTCAAATATACGCATTATTTACATATTAGTTCATTTTCGTCGCTAAATAGGTATATGGTATAAAAGGAAAATGAGCAGTTCCTTTTTAGAAATTCCTTCCTGAATGTTATAATCCAAATCTGTCCTCTGACTCTTATGGTCGAGGCATTATTTAACATATTTTAAGTTCGTCATAACAATTCGACAGAAATTCAAGCGCTCATATCAAGTGGAAAACTTTAAAAAAAATTTAAGTACGTTTTACAGTGCACGCATGAAAAGAACTAACTCTTGTAAAATAAAGGTGTAACATAAAACTAAACAATAAAGCTAATAATGCATTAAGTATAAATAACACACAGATATATCAAATTCGAACCTTTCTTAGAGCTTACGAGCGAAATTATATTAAAGCCATTCCTGTTCTTAATTTGATTATCATTTTCTGATAATTGTTAATGATATGAGTGGCACAAATTGCATGTAATTTGTTATGTCTGTTTCCAAAAGCTTTTGAATTAAATCATGTCCGAATTATCATTTACCGACGATGACAAATAAGTGTAGTTATGTGTTGACGAAGGTTGGGCCAGACAGCTGCAGCTCTCGCTATAATTAGGAACTGTCCCTACACAGGTTTGGGGTCACGCAGCTCATGATTATTCTCACACCGTGTATATAAAACTTTGGTTTCACGGTTCATCAATATTCCTGGAAATGTCGCCAGTAAACATTCTACTCAATATGTTTTTGAATTAGATTTTCATTATGGATTCGAAAATTGGTTTTTATACGCGAAAATACTTAGATGATGTCACATTCAGAGTGCAAATGTAATGAGAAGCTGTTTACAATGGTGATATATCGGTAAGGTATTCGCTAATGACAGGCGCTCCTTGTTAAACCGGATACCAGGGGATTCTTATTTGAAATCCCCCTTTTTTATCACATAATTATTTATAGATATACCCGAACGGATGTTTATGAATGACATCTTCCGAAAAATACTCAAAGGTGAAGTCATTATTTTGCAAAGGAATGCTCGAAAGCATTGCCCCTTTTTTTAAAGAATGATGTAGAAGACTTTTGTAATCATACTTTAAGTTTCTAGAAATGTAACTTGTTTGTTTTGGGGAAAGGTTTTACCTGTCAGTGTGGAATGCAAAAATTAGATTTGTTTTTTTTTACAAATACAGGTGTGTTTTGTCAGTATTTATGGAACGTCGTCGATAGATTTTTAGATTTGACAATTTGCAGCAGACTATGTAAAACAACCAGTGTAGTTAGGTCATTTTATGTACGAACATAACCAGGTTATTCAAAATACAAATGTAATATGTGTGTAATTTACAAATTATAATTATAATAAGGTTATATAAAAAACAAATTCATTTACGTGATTTATATGTAATATACAGACTATTGATTTTATATGACAAGGTTATATAGAGTACAAGTGCAATTAGGTAATGTAATTTATAAACAAATGAGGCAGTATAATGTAATGTAATTAGTGAAATTGGTGATACAATGCAGATATGTAGTGAGACTATTTTATTTACAGATATAGTAAATAATATAAATGATCAGGTGATGAATTCTCTGATGTTATAAATCGCGTGATATATAGTGGATCTAATATTGAACTTATTTAATAGACTAGTTTGTTAATTTCATATGAAATGCATAGGCACGTTTAATAGATTCAATATTACATGAACACGAGGTTTTCTATTTGTTACATAACTTGAGAAAACATACTAACTAATGTAAGCAAATGTCATGTGATATACTATGATAAAAAATAATGATACGTTGACACGAAATTGTTATTTCATTTTAATAAGTTTCATCATGGACCGTAATACAAAATTAACAAATTGCTATTGATGACAAAAACAAATCAGAGAATGCCAAAGCGTCAACAAAACTATAATCCTAACTTAAAATCGATTAAACTAGGGGCAAAATAGAAATAAGGTGTAAATTTACATGGAGACTCTCGTAAAAGCACAAGAGAATAAAACCAGGTGTTCCGGAACAGTAAGCGTCTTCTGCTTCATCGACGACACCCGCCATGTTAATCTTGGTCATATCCAAGTAAGCATCAATCCTCAAAAGAGAACCGAGTCATCATTGTCATCACAACAAGTAAACACACTAATAAGCAAAGTCAAAAACGTCCATCTTCATATCACACAATGATACAGAATATTTCTCGATGAGATCAAGATAGCGACCATAAAACTTGCCCATAGTCTTCATCAACCTGCAACTCTCGAATCCCTGTACCGTAAGTTTGTTCATCAGCAGTTGACATCTATCACGAACATCTCGATATTCAGAGCAAGCCCTAGAATAACGAATCAACTGCGACATGTTAACACCATAGGATGGAGAAGCAGGGATGTTACTATCAAGAAAGGGAAAGTTCACGATCGGAAAATCGAAATCATCACGTTTATCATACAGCTTAGTAGTAAGTTGCCCGTTTTGGTCATAGTTTAAGTAAAGATCGAGGTAAGAAGCTGATGTAGGAGAGTATGTTGTGTCTTTAATCTCAAGTTCAGTAGGGTATATACGATCGACTAGGTCAGCAAACGTCTTGTTGTTTATAGACGTCAGGTATTTTATTTGAATTATCTAGAACACAGTCCCATTCATAATCTTTTGAAAAGCTCATATTTGACGTTGCGAGGTGTGTATTAAATTTTGTGCCAACTAACCGTCTTAACAATAATGATAAATGTAGCAATCGTTGATATATGTACGAGACTGAGGTATTTATCACCAAACTATATAAGATATTAACATAATTTCAAGGGATATGAATAAATTATGTATGACTAACTTAAACCATTGACGTCACATTCTGTATGATCAACCCAGTGAATTGGTGTGTATATAAAATCGTAATTGATTTTTTTTATTATTGAAACATTGTTGTTTTAATACCAAAATAAATCAAGTCACATGCAGGCACTGGTATTGTTTTTTGTCATATTTTGATATAATGTGTTCTATTTGTTTTTCTGTTTGTGTTTTCTATGCAGAAACATATCTTCTTTTAACCATGTTAGCTTTTTTTAGAATGAATATGCATATATTTCAATCGGTTATTCTAAATCAGGGTTTAAAAATAGAAGCAAGCGATAATTTGAACTGAGATATAGAATGTCTTTCTAATGAAATCCACGGAGTTCATCAACTAAAAGTGTGGTTAACATTTCTAAAAGAAATCGCAATAATAATCATAATAACTAAAGACGAACGTTCACCCCAAAACAGCAAAGTATAGAGATGTCATGTTAAGAACAAGATTTAGTAAACAAGATTAAACCTATTGATATTAGGAAAGACATGTGTTAGATCGTTTCATAATGCCTAGCGGTATTTGGCCATTACCATTACAATATAGATATGTCTCTATTAGAAATCATAATAATATGTACATAAACATATATATATATACATACTATATGTACTTATTGAACCCCCTAACGTGTTTTTTGGTTCTCTGGGCCACATATAGTATATTAAGAAATCGGAAAAATATGGTCATTTTTAAAGATTGAGGTCATGGGTTTTCCGTTATTCATGTGGGAAATACGAGTTCTCTCCCTTTAAAAGACCTCCCGACCAAACTTTATTTAATTCGAATTGGAAATGGAAGAATACAAGCTTATTTCTTATTTTCTTCTGACTCTTGGTATTGGAGGTAAGTTATTGATCTTATACAGGTACTGATTGACTACTGTATTGCAATCTGCAATGTAAAACAGAAACATAAATCGATTATATACATAAGACCTGGAACATTTAATTATATTTTCAATTACCCCTTCATATATTGTATTAATTAGTATTATTATTGTTTGATTATACACATCATTTGATTATTTATTTTCACTCATAGTGTCTTTTTCGTTTTGTAAACAAAAACTCTTGAGTACTTTTCCCTGCTTTACATGCACGTTAAATTTTGTCCTCTCTTTTTTCTCCTTTTCTTTCAATATCACAGCGTAAATAACATTGTTTTCCCAAAGTAGCGTACATTTACTGGGTTTCCATATTAAGCCTAGCCTGTTGCTGAATTCTTCATTTTTAAACAAAGCATCGCAGCTAATTTTTCATGATATTGAATTCTGTCATTCTTTCTTCCTAAAAAATGGATCATGGTTATAATTTACTTTTAAAAAATACGTCTTATACATTCCTTACCAGGTACGTAATAAACCAATGTTAACTGAACCGGATGTTTAGGATAATCATGTTAACAGCATTATTACCTAGTCCATTCCAAATCTGTTAAACTTATATACGAAAAATATACTGAAATAGTGAAACAAGGGCGTTGTCTAATCTTTAAGACTAGATCACAAAATGGGCGTAGTCATTCGCTAAGAAACGACAAGCTTTGCTAATATCTAATGCCTTCTACGACAATGAAAATATACTGGGGAAAAAATAAGTTAACTTAACTGGAATTTAATTTTTGGCTTATTTACTTATGATACACGTACCGGATCTAAATGGTAAGAAAACAAGAACAAGTACCGTTTTTTTAACCATAATAACTTGCCTTTTGTCTACTATCGCTTGAAATAGTATGTAATTTAAAGTATTTAATATCATACATCAATTTACAAGAAAAAGTATAAATGTTTCTACTAAAAGTAGCATCTGTTTATTGTTTATATGTTTATTGTTTCACTAGAAGTAGTAACTGTTTATTGTTAGATATGTTTTTGTTTCACTAGAAAAAGTATCTACTAAGCATTATGTTAAAAGCAATATATGATTATCGTTTTACTAGAAGTGATATCTGTTAATCGTTTAATTAGAAGTAATATCTATTGAATATTTCACTAGAAGTAGTAACTTTTCATTGTTCATATGTTTATCGTTTTACTAGAAGTGATATCTGTTAATCGTTTAATTAAAAGTAATATCTATTGAATATTTCACTAGAAGTAGTAATTTTTCATTGTTCATATGATTATCGTTTTACTAGAAGTGATATCTGTTAATCGTTTAATTAGAAGTAATATTTATAGTCGTGTATCTGTTACTTATAACGTACTTGTTTAATGCGATTTGATAAGAATCTGGTTTACAATGACAAATAATGAAAAAGTAATACATAATTTGTCCAATCGTTCAAATCGACATTGTCTCAAGTAAAAGGGGGATAACTCGTTCATTCTTAAAATGCTACTTACCTCCCCTGTCCTTATCATTTTTCAAAATATAGAATATTTTCAAAAGATTTTAAAATAACTGTTTAAAAATGCAGTTTCATATATACATGTAAGACACTTGCAATTTAAAGAAAACTTATTTTATGAATGATTTTCTAATTATCCATCTTTAAATTTCTAAAAGGAAATATAATGGTTATATATATACAATTGTATGAAACAAGATAAATATCTTACCTTTATTTTTTTTATTCTATTGATAACACGGTTTTGTTTAAAATGTCTTAAAACTTAATGTTAGGTTTTGGAACATATGGGACAATATCCGATAACAAAATGAATAGGAGTGGTGTTAATTCAGAAAAGTATGATGCCCGTATTATAACTGTTTGGAAATTCTACTTTCATTTTAGCTGTGTCCTGTTGGCACGCCTTGTTGGCACCACTCCTGCAGCATATTTGTTGTCGTATGTAACCATGACGCTGGTTGATGAGACATGCGTCTTAATTTGTTACAGTATCTGAAATCAAAAATAAACGGGAATCACCAAGTTATTTTAACAAACGATTGTCTGCTTCTAAAAAAAGGAACAGAAATCCTCAAATACGATTAAGAGTAAACGTGTTACTTTATAAATAAAGATAAAAATTACCAGATAGATCTATTGCTATAGCATTATTTTTATATCTTATTAACTATTCCTTTGTGAATCTGTTCAGTTCTCTATTTTGCTATTGTAACTCTACACTACTAGACGGGATTTTTAGAAGAACGTTTTACTAACTCTGACATGGGACGCTTGCAACTGGTTTGGTTACTGATAGCCACAAGCTCAGGTTAGATTTTAAAAAAAAAACTGATAATTAGTCTGTCACAATTTTGATTTCATTAAATGCAATTAATCTTAAGAAAACGTCCCTGTAATGAATTTTAATATTATATATTGACAGTACGTTGAAATATTTCAGGAATGAAGATAGAACTGTATTCGCTTATCGTAGTACGCTTTACGTCTATTTCAATATTTACCGGTACTACAATGGATGTCCGTACGCATGAAAATCATGTTTATCCGTTATTATTCTGACAAAGACATGTTGGCTTAATTGATACATTGAAATTTTCATTATTATTATAGTAACCATTTTAAATGTATAAATCCCTGTGTTTTAGGGTTTAATAAGATCTATACAATCGATGTTAAATATGTATGAATTTATTTCACTGTGATACAATTGTATGGAAAAGTTCGAAATCACATTTGGAAATCATATCCTGAATTTACTGTACTGGTCTGGAAAGTTTTTTACTATAAATAAACAGGATTTTAAGTTAGAATATCCCAACGTGTTTATAAATAAACGATTCACTGTTATTACCTCATCTATGGACGAAATGAGCAATACACTGTATTATCATTTAGTTCGCTCTATGGTAAAGACAAAAACAACCTCTGTCAGCATCGCTTATAAGCGAAGTATACACATACATACAGCACTTGGTTTCTTTGCAAAGGTTTGCTTAAAAATAGTTCAATACTTTAAAGCCATTTTCGTTGATCTGAACTTCTACTTATAAGGAAATTGAAATCACAAATAAGTTTTTAAAGTTTTTTGAAATATAAAAAATATGTATTATACCTTATTACTCCCGATGTCGTCTTCTCCACAAATATATCTCGACCTTCTGTAAAACAACAAAAGTCATTCAACGTTACTACAAACTTCCTCTTTCATTTACATTGAGCCATCGCTTGTTTCTATATGTGAAGTGATAAAAGTGTTTTGATATACCTTTTGTCATTACCTATCTGAAACGGATGTACTAATATATATAATCGTCTGAGATAACATACATACGACGATACTTATACAGTAGATATATATGTCGACGTTTAACAGATAGCTTACATACATGTAAGCTAAGTAATAGTGTAACTGATAAACTATATGTCAATAAAACAGAGATAGCTTATATTCATGTTGGTTAATGGCGATACATACTGATACACGATGTTTTAAGTCGCATTTGATTCGTTATTCTACGGTTTGCTCTAAATATCGACATTTTCGTGATAGATGTCGACTGCTGTCAAACAAACTTACAACATGTACACAGGGATTCAAAAGGTGCATGTTGATGAGAACTATGAACACGTTTTATGATCGCCATCTCGGTCTCATTGAGAAATATTCTGTTCCTTCGTTTTGTATGAAGATGACCGTTTTTGAGTATGATCATTGATGTACTTACGTGTTGTGATTTAGAATGATGACACGGTTCTCACTTTGAGGATTTGATGTTTTCTTGGATGTGACAAAACTTAACATGGCGGGTGTCGTCGATAAATCAGAAGACGCTAACTCTTCCGGAACATTTGGTCTTACTTTCTTGTACTTTTAAAGGGGTATTCATGCAAATCTTTCCTTTGTTCCTATCTTGCCCCTGGTTTAATCGATTTAGAGTTTGGATATATTGATTTTATTACTGATATAGTAAAAGAGCTGACAATATTACAGAAACTCATATCGGTATAGAACTTGGCAGTTTTGCTGTTTACACTGTCAACAGAATTTACCCATCCTTTAATCTATTTTTTCACGAATCAAATTTCTAAAATCACGTTTCAATCCTGAAAATCAGCAGCAGAACTTATCCAGTGAAAACAAAATACCAAAACGTCATCCAAATTCAAAATCGATTAAACTAGGGGTAAAAACCAGCGAGTAAGCGTCTTCTGTTTCATCGCCGACACCAGTCATTTCAATCTAGGTCACATCCAAGTGAATAGCTGGATAACCCCCCCCCCCCCCCCCCCCCGAATGTATAAATCGTAATAAGTTCAGTTAGGATTAGGACAAGCATTTGACATGATTTGAAGATAAGTAAAACGACTATGGCAAGTTGTTTACATTGACATTTACACATATAAACAAACATTATCTCTTGTTTCAGTATCAGCAGTATCAGCCAGCAGGATAACACATTTCTGTGGAAGCACTCGATACTACTTGGATGAGCAAATCTGTTGTAATTCAAAACTGTCCAACCTGATTCAAGATGGTCAGACCGTCGACTGTTGCACAAGTCCATTATGTAAGTTGAAAAACTTTCGCCAGACTGACATTTCTGAAATGTAAAACAAAGTTTTCCTAATTGCATACATTAATTTTGAATTAATGTTTCCTATATCGGTATTTATGGGTTTTGAAGAATAGAAAATGATCACCGCTTTGCATATCCCTGGAGGGAAACGTTCTTAGTACAGTTGAAAGAATGTGTAGTACATCAATTCATTCAGGGGTTCGAAAAACAATCTCGAAGCTATTTATGTGGTCAAAATTTAATTCAAATTCCCATTGACTATTTAGCTAGATATATTTGTTTTTCCTGAACAAACACAACAAATATGTAATTCGTATAAGGGTTAGCTCCCCCTAATATATTATTTTCTTCCAAAATTCAATTCTTCAACTACAAATATTCCACATGTTTTTATATTAAATACTGTAATACTTTGTACTGTAATGCTTTATCATACATTTGTATTCAATGTAAAAGTCTATCAAACATTAGTTATCACTGTAATTTTAATACTATATGATTTATTTCATTCATAGAAACGAACACCTGTAATGCTCTTTTATGCTATGTGATATTTTACCAAGCATTTCAATTTGATGTCATACTCTTTCTTAATCATTCGTTGAATACACTGTTTTTATGAAACACTTTAAAAATGTTTTTAAACTTAAGAATACACGTTAAAACCTTGTTATACTCTAGCTTATATTATAATGTTATGTAATGCTTTTTAAAGATATGTTATACTCAAGTTACAGTATAATGCACTTTTATACTTTCTAAAACGCTATTTTACCCTACCGTTCAGTATGATGTACTGTAATTTTTTTCTGAAACGCTGTTATACTCCAGTTGTAATTCTCTATCAACCTTAATAATGCATTGTTATAAGTGTGAACTTTCTGTAACAACCCAAACATAATAATACATTGTTATAAGTGTGAACTTTCTGTAACAACCCAAACATAATAATACATTGTTATAAGTGTGAACTTTCTGTAACAACCCAAACATAATAATGCATTGTTATAAGTGTGAACTTTCTGTAACAACCCAAACATAATAATACATTGTTATAAGTGTGAACTTTCTGTTACAGCTGGCGGTAAGATATATAAACCGGGAAGTCACATTTGCTGCGGAGACGTTTACAACAGAACTTATTTTGAAGAACAAAACTTTTCTTGCTGTAACGGAAAGCCAATCATGAAAGTAGGAGAGATTTGTTGCGGCGGTGAAATAATTTCTTCATCAGGAAGTACGTTTATTTTATAATGAGGGTAAAATATGAGTCTCTCTGCCAAATCTTAAAGAATACTGTAAACGTACTTAATTTGGCGCAATCAAATTTTAGCGCATTTTTAGTGTTTGTCATATTAGCGCAATGATAAATTCGCACATAAGTGAAAATAACTATATAAGCAGTATATTAAAACTCCAATTAGCGTAATCATATTTTAGCGCAAAACTTTCAACGCGAAAAGCGCTAAAATAATATTACCGCGAAAATATATACGTTTACAGTAGTCGACTTACTTGTACTTGTACGTGATCCGTTTCTAACCAGTCTGTATTTAATCAAAATTAATGTTTATGTGTGAACAAGTGCATGTGTGCATTTGGTCTTTATAACAGACAGGATTTTTTTCGATGTTTTTAAATCTGTCTAATGTAATGTAATGCTTTATCAGCGCAGATCAAATAAATTAGAAGAAATATACCATTTTGTCGTTCTTAATGGGGTTTTTTTTTTTTTTGCGATAGAGGTATGACTCGTGATGAATTCATTTCCGATATTATTACATATCGCGTTATAAAATCAAATGACCTTATTCTTGTCATGTATATAATATATGTATAGACTGTGGTTAATCATGTGCTGCGTAATAAACAGAAAAAATACCAATTTATCTCATTCTCGGGTTGAGATTCTATAATAACCCAACGTCAACTAGTACCTCGGTTGGACTTATCTTAAAAGCCTAGCTTTTAAAAAGGAGCGCCCGATTCAGCTATTGTTAGATTTCAGAAGATCCGCATAAATAACTGAACCAACATTGTGTAATTGGTATTCAATTTATAGCAAAACGTATATTCAAAGAAAGGTAATTTTATCGATATTTTCTTGGCAGGAAGAGGTTGCTGTGGAAACAAATCCTTTGAATTAAGACTAGGAATATGCTGTAGGGACAAGCTGCATCACAAGAAAAATTTCCATGGAAGATGTTGCGGGAGTGAAACATATGACGATCAAACACATTATTGTCAAGTGACCAACTCATTCGAAGGAATTTTACCGATAAACTCTGAACGTTGTGGCAAAGACGTCATCAATCAATTAACACATACCTGTTGTTATGAAGATACCCCGGTAGACATCACAAAGTACAGAGGACAGTACCCTCCTGTCTGCTGTAACAAAACGATCATTCCTGATAAAAACAATTTCCACTGTGTTTCAGACCGCATTCTTCCGATAAACAAGTCACTGTGTAAAAAGAAAACGAAAAACGGTAAGTTAGAAAATATTTTTAAAGATTAAAATGTGTTATTTATTATGACGAGTTGTTTTTACATCAGAAAAATAGTACATCATCCTTTTTATTTGTTATCATATCAAATCAAATTACAAAACAATCCATCGACCTTATAAAAAAATTTGCAATATAATTGCATAAGCCTAGTTCTGTTGAACGGATGTTTCAGTACCAGTTTGACAAAAAAAACTTGTTTACCTATATTTTATGATTAGTGTAAAAATGCCTCATGTTTAGTTTTTGAGTGAAATCTGTTGCAAAACTCTTGTAATTGATGATATCTACATATTTCAATTTTCTAAAAATTCCAGGTGAAACACAAAGCGTGTATAACTTCAATGACCAACTGTGTTGTAACGGTAATGTTGTCCAGAAAAATAGCACCTCAGGTCGTATAGAAGTATGTTGTGGATCAGAGGTCATTGATTCTACGACACATAGCTGTTGTGCTGGTAAACAGCCGTACAGCAACTTCAAGCACTGTTGTGGAGGTAGGTTACTTCATAAGACAAGAGATACTGTAAGCGTACTTATTTTGGCGAACTCAAATTTTAGCGCATAACCAAATTGAAACAGATAACAGTTATGGAAAAGTTGTACTCTCAATGCTTGCTAAAGACAGTAATAGATAATGTATACAGTAATTATAATCAACACAATCTTAGTTAAGTAGAACGCTTTCAATGTGAAAATCGCTAATATGAGATTATCGCTAAAATGAGATTATCGCTAAAATGAGATTATCGCTAAAATGAGGTTATCGCTAAAATGAGATTATCGCTAAAATTTACGTTTAGAGTATGCCCTTTTTGACAGAATCTAGCAACACCAACAAGCAGATGTCATATTTCACCCTGGTTTTTTAATTCATGTGGATGAAGCTTGCTTAAACATTATCTTCGATTAACTTTACAAGAATGATTTCGTAAACAAATTATTCAATGACACTGATGATAACTTCCGTTTTCACATTATCATAATTTAAAAATTATGAATTATTTCTTTAGTAAGGAACAAATTCAAATACAAATAATCTGCTTAACTTTGACATAAAAACATATTAAATGTTGGATTAAAATCTTCCGTTTACAGATACTGTCGTCAACAGAAAGGAAATGTGCTGTGGAACCGCAATACTCACTGCGGAACAAGTATGTTGTAATGAGTCCAACAACATATTCCCTGTGCAAAAGCAAAGCAAATTCGACGACCACTGCTGTAATGGGAAGCCATACCGAAGAGGAGCTGGACCATGTTTAAGGAATGTTCTGACCTCGACATGCGGGCGACAACCGTTCAACTCAAGTGCAGACAGATGCTGCAGTAACAACCTCCACAAAGGCGCGAACAGGCCAGATATAAAATGTTGTGGAGCATATATCCAAAACATAACATATCAGGACTGTATAATGGGACGACCAAAGAACAGAACAACAAATACTCCGTTTAGAAACAACCACGTGTGTGGGCAAAGGAATATCAGGGTTCGAAAAAGGAAAGACAGATGCTGTCTTAACAAGTTCCATAAAAATGCGAAGCTGGATGGCCTTCGGTGTTGCGGTGCTGAAGTTTACGACGAAAGAACTCATAAATGCTGCTTTGGCAAACCGGTACTATTAAACAGGTAAGGAATTACACCAACGCCATCACATCAAATCAATAATTATCAAATATAAGCAGTTTTATTCCTGGAATTCGATTATTTAGTTTTATTACTTGAGGGTTTTTTTTCCTAAGAAGAATTTTGGAGAATTTTTTTAAAGATATGTGTGAATAATTTCATCGTGTATACTTTTGTGATATTGTCTCGCTTTATATGTCTAATACATATATTCAGAAGACTATTGATACAAGATTTGAAAACATTACCTTATTATAATTCACACAAGATTGAGGGTGATAATTAGTATACTTACAATAATATAAAATCAACAATGTCATTAAATACTATGCTTAGCTATGACATGAGCAATCTAAGGGAGATGAATTATTTAATTGATGCTATGGAAATAGTTCTAAGCTTCGATTTAGAAACCAATTATCTTTAAAAAACAAGAGAAATGGTTGAAGCCAGACACACATAGTAGCTAAACTATTAAATAACCTTTTACCAAGACGGTTGTCTACGATAAGAATAAACCAACATATGTATATGTTATGAACTTTGATGTATACTTATAACAGTATCAGCTGCAAGACAAGAAATCGACGACATAATTCCAAACGCCCCAGAAATCAACGACATAAATCCAAGCGTCCCCGATCCTTGATGTGTTCCTCTTCAGAATGGAACCGAAGGAACATTCTTCAGAAACACCAAGAATGCATCCAACAGGGTACTTATCAGAAATTCCATTATTCAAGTCACAGTTAAAAGCTTAAAGGACCAATATACGTAACTTCACGATTTTTTTGTGATTTTGAAAAAATTCTAAAAAAAATCCAGTTGATAACCATGCAAAAATAAACCTGAAACTAAGTAAACCTGATCGGTAACTAACAAGAGCCTCTTGACAGAAAAATCCAAAGAATTGAAAATAATTCAAGTGGGACCCACTTCAACAACAAACCCCAGTTAGAAGACAGTTCAAAACGGACGCGTGTTTACAAATACCGATTTTTAACTTCTGCTGTACCGGTAACCGCGTAAGAAATCATCCTGAATATTGCTGATATCAGTTTATTTTAACTAAATCTATAAATATACAATGCTATTAGGCTTGATTTTCGCTTCAAGTTTTGCCGAAAGTTACGTATATTGGGCCTTTAAGTCTTTTCTTAAATCTGATAATTTCTTGACTATGGGCCTTTAAGTCTTTTCTTAAATCTAATCATTTCTTGACTAACTCGTATCAAATATACAGAATGATTTTAAAGGCAAAGTAGAACATTCAATAGAAAATCGTGTGGTCCTCGTTTAAATGTTGATAAAGTCACTGTTGTATTAAACAATGGGATTTAAAATATGATTTACTCTTTTAAATAATTTCCAACAGCAGTAGAATTGTTAATTCTTGTATTTGCCGATTGACACTTAAGACCAAATACATGACATAATCTTTTTTTTTATTCTTACAGCGTATGTCCTACAGAAACAGACTAACGGATATACGTACCGGAAAAAACACGATCTTGCTCCAAAGAAACGTGGAGGAAGGTCCAGAACCTGGGATGTGAGGCCTTCATGTAAACATGTTTTAGGTCATCGCCGATTCATTTTCATTTCTTTTCCATCTGGAAATTATACTTTAAAATATTCAAAAAAATATTTACCGGAGGTTAAGGAACTCATCAACAAAAAAGAGCTATGTTCAGGTCTGGATTAACTTTTTTTCGTTATATCCCAGGGTTGTTCTTAGATCATAAGGAGGCATTTCAAGAAGTATTTTTAACCTATTCATGAAATAGGGCATTATCTATATATATATATATATATATATATTTTAAATGATTATTATTTGCATTTCTATTCCATCGTTATTTCTGAAATAATATTTACTTTGACGATAAAGAGATAATACGTTTTTATGTATTACGCAAAAAAATTCTAAATGCCATACACTTTATTCTATATATAGAGGTTAAACAACGAGTGATTGTTGGATATGGAATTTATTTCACTCGAGTTAGTTATTTTTTTAAAAATTACAAAAGACACGTGCTCTAGCGAGTGTCTTTTGTAACTTTTAAAAAATAATTAACGAGAGTGAAATAAATTCCATATCCAATGACCACGAGTCGTGTGACCTGTTTCTACCACAATATTAAATCGGTTGTGTCAGTGTTGATTTTTGGAGTGAACCGCGGACTATTTGCGCGAAAACGCATCATTTGGCATATATTCCCGCCAAGTTGTGACGTCGTCGTAAATCGATGATAACGTCAACAATCGTGATTTCCGGTCAAAGTTCAACTTCTCAACCAATCAAAAGTCCGGAAGGTCATATTCCACTAGTAGTATATAACATACATTTATCCAACAGTAAGTACGTTTATACAATGGTCTGAGAGTGGAATAACTCGGGGTATTGTGGTAGAAACGATATATATAAAAACGGTATATATAATGTCACCCTGCTTAGTTTTGCTCTGTTTTCAGAAATACATTGAAACTGCAGTGTTTTGATTTCAGACAATGAATTTTTATGAAAAATCAGATTTTATTATATATTTTTGAAAAATTAATTGATAAAATGTGTTTATACATTAAGAGATAACATTTGATTATTTATGTACATTCAGTGATATCTGACTAAGGAAAGTGTTTCTCATTTCCCATTACAATAGGGCACTACATATCATACTATTCCTACACCCTACATTTGATTTAGATAGAGGTATGACTCGTGATGAGTTCATTTTCGATATTATTACATATCGCGTTATAAAATCAAATGACCTTATTCTTGTCATGTATATAGTATATGTATAGACTGTTGTTAATCATGTGCTGGGTATTTATATATATATATATATATATATATTGTATATGTACATTTTTTATATGCTAAATCAAATACGTGTAAATACTCAACGGTGTTCTTGATCATCCTGTAGTCATGATTTATATTTGTCAGCAAATTGACTCCAAACTTAGATAATAATGAACAATAATAAAACTTTAGCGTAAACTTCCCATAAAGTTTCCGGGTAGCATAACCAGCAAAGTCTAGGGCGTTTTGATTTTAATCACACATTTGTATATACTCATTTTATTTATTTTGATTTATCATTTGTAAATATGTCCATTCGTTCCATACTTATTTCATGATGTAAAACAAGCATATGCCTAGCTTTCATTTGATGAAACAAAGCATGCTTATCCAAAAACTAGCTACTACAAAACCGACTACAGTAAAATTAAGACCATGTCAATCATTCCTATCATCCATCATTATATTTATTTGATATCAGTAAACTAGTACATACATGAATGATATTTAAGTTAATTAGACATTAAGAACAAAGTGCTTTCTGACTCTCAGGTCTTTATTGAAAGCTTACACCCAAGGTACGCATTGATAATTATCTATCATTTTTAATATGTCTACTTTCATTTTGACTATATGTATATGTCTACTTTCATTTTGACTATAGGTAACTTGTATGGTTACTCAAGGGTATATATAACGCACAATCCACGTAATACAATTTTAACTTCCTGCTGGGAATGATAAAGCGGCATTTAGAAATTCAGGAAAATATTCCCCAAATGTTTCCAACACGTCTGTTAGTTAGAAATCCCAACTTACGAATTCTAGTCTGAATAAATATGAAAAGTAAAAAATCCAAAGCTACCTGATAATTGGTTGCTACATACTGCCGGGTAGGTCCATATCTATCACGTCTAACTTGTGTTATGTAGACGGTCGATTGTTCTTCCTATCCAATCAGGTTCGAGGTGACAACTTTACTGTGTATTTGTTCCAATTTCAACTAATCACTGCCATGATAAGAGTATCGAGCTATTTTGAGTATGCTGTTGGGTATATTTATCTACCAGTAAGATTACATAACTGACTGATTGGATGAATGAAAGCGTGGATGAAAGTGTTTTAAATGAGTAAATATTCCATTATGATGCATTTTGTCAACTACAAGTGTATGTGGCAAGAAATCATTCTTGAATTTGAAACATATTTTTTTTGTATAATAAATATGTTCTCTATAACACCTGTGTCGTGTTTATCTATTAGTACATTCAAGTAACAAAAGTAAATGCTATAAATACTAATTGCAAACTCACTGCTTCTGGTGTAGCTATGAGTGCAAAAACTAACAAACAGAAAAAAAGGAGTGACGTTAACTTTGACTTTCTGTTTTCTCTCTTTACCCGACCATGATTATATATGTACTAAAACAGGTTTAATATTAGTCAGGTTAACTGATCTAGAATCAGTAGTGGAGGAACAGCTAAATAGGAAGTGAATATATATCTCATGACGATAAACATCTACTCTTCTATAGCGACATTACTGGTACAGGAGATACGAATCATCCAAGAAGTAAACTATTGTTGGTGTTATTATAAACATTTAATACGACTTCCTTGTTCGGCCAACAGTAAGCGCGATTATAGTTAACTCTATTGAATACAAGCTAGTTCTTACTTAAATCATTTACATCGAACAGGGGATATCAGTGACGTTCTATATCCAGAATATGACATTAAGGATATAGTCATTGACATTCCCTGGCATCGGCCATAACGTACACGGTCTAGGACATTCATCAGCATGTGTAAACATCGGTTATGACATTCATGGACCATAATAGCATTGGTATTTGCAACCAAAGACCTTCACCAGTAATGACATATTCAGGCAAGTGTATACACGATTATGACATTCATGGACCATAGAAGCCATGACATATATCACCAATGACCTTCACTGGTAATGACATATTCAGGCAAGTGTATACACGGTTATGACATTCATGGACCATGGAAGCCATGACATATATCACCAATGACCTTCACTAGCAATGATATTCACAGTCAAGGTCAAACACCAGTGATGACATTCATAGACCTTGACAGCCAAGGCATTCACAGACCGTTAAATCAACAGCTTAAATAACATTGCATTTTAGATGAAAAATAAAGAGCTGTATTTCCCACAAAAGAAAAAATCTGAACACCACTTCATCAAAGTGTCAAAATAAAGGAATACACAAACTCCATTGTGTTACATAGACCATCACATGGACAGAAATACCATATATAAATACCCCTTAATAGTACCACATACGGAGTAAGTTTACCACATCCCGCATGGTCAACACAATAACACATGTCAAAGTGTCAGTTTGTCAACACAAAAAGTAAACATATCACAATTGCAATGACGGGAGCAATCAATACCAGCAACCAAGTACAGAAATATACAACTACTACTTCGTATTTAATTAATACCACCGCCTACAAAAATATTTACTGTTCATGTCTATGTAACTCGGTGGTCTAGTGGTAGAACGTCGGGCTCGTGCTGCTTGTTCCAGTCTACTCAGTTGTAAATGAGTATGTGGTTGGGTAGTGCTAGAAATTGTAGACTGCTAGCTGTGAGCGCCGAAATGGCAGCACCGGTTGCATGCTCCCCAGGGAGTTGAGAACGATATTGGCTGGTTGCTGGGCCCTTTAACTACGGATAATAATTTGTGAACCGCTTTGAGGCGGCCTATAGGTTATGATAAAGTGGTATATAAGAACCTTAAATTATTATTCATATTACTCCATTAACTACAACAAGCCCGCCATAACGCCTACTGTTGTGACCACTAGCCTAGTACATAGAGACTATTAGCACCACCTAAACAACAACCATCACCACATACATAACGACAACTGCTGCCACCACCAACTAATCATTAACACAAAGTACATAACGACTACTACCATCACCACCAACCAACCATTACCATCACGGATAAAACGACAACTATTGCCACCAACAACCTTCAATCACCTTAACGTACATAACTACTGCTACCGCCACCATCAACTAACCAGCCACAACCTAGTACACAACGACTACTACCACCAACACATAACTACTACCGCCACCACCAACCAACCATCATCACAAAGTACATAACGACTACTTTCGCCACCACCAACCAACCATTAACACAAAGTACATAACGACTACTACCATCACCACCAACCAACCATTACCATCACGGATAAAACGACAACTATTGCCACCAACAACCTTCAATCACCTTAACGTACATAACTACTGCTACCGCCACCATCAACTAACCAGCCACAACCTAGTACACAACGACTACTACCACCAACACATAACTACTACCGCCACCACCAACCAACCATCATCACAAAGTACATAACGACTACTTTCGCCACCACCAACCAACCATTACCATCACGTACAAAACGACAACTGCTGCCACCACCACTAATACACAATCACCACCACTTACATAATTACTGCTACCGCCACCACCAACCAACCAATCACAACCTTCCATCAGTATATAACGATTACTATCGCAACTACCGACTTACTAACACGTACAGAACAACTATTGGTGCCAAGACCAACAAAAACCAACCAACCACGACCTTGTACATAACGACTATACTACCGCCACCCGAACAACCAACACAACAAAATACATAACGAATAATACCGCCGCACCATCACCACCACCTTCAACAACAGTAATTACGTATTACACCATAAAATTCCACTCTACCACCACCGCTAGCATCATAATTGGTAATCAAACCACCTCACCCACCACCACCAACAACAACAACAACAACGATTACTTATACCATAAAAGTCACCACTACTACCACCACTAGCAGCACAATTGATAATCAAACCATCTAGCCCACCACCACCACCACCAACACCAACAACACCACCAACACCACCACCACCAACAACAACAACAACACCACCACTAACACCACCACCACCACTAACACCACCACCACCACTAACACCACCACCACCACTAACACAACCACCACAACTAACACCACCACCACCACTAACACCACCACCACCACTAACACCACCACCACCACCACCACCACCACCACCACCACCACCACCACCACAACCACCACCACTAACACCACCACCACCACTAACACCACCACCACCACTAACACCACTTCCACCACTACCACCATCACTAACACCACCACCACCACTAACACCACCACCACCACCAACACAACCACCACCACCACCACCACCACTAGCACCACCACCACCACTAACAACACCACCACCACTTACACCACCACCACCACTAACACCACCACCACCACCACTAACACCACCACCACCACTAACACCACCACCACCACCACCACCACCACTAACACCACCACCACCAACAACAACAACAACACTAACACCACTAACACCCAACAACTAGCAGTGACAATAACTACCACCATCAATGCCATTTTCTCGTTAATTTCTACTAATACTCCCACCACCACGATACAAAATAATTATAAATACCAACTGACCAGGGCAACTCTACCACCGTGTAAAGATACACGGAAAATAAACAGATCGCAAGAATCATTCATCATCTTCTCTTTCCTGAAAATCACGTCTTTCCAAGATGCTTTATTGTGTGATGCTCGTATTAGTAAACTATTTGGTAATAACTATTTAAAAGAATATCAGCTGACAGATATTCCATTATTTCACAATTTCGTCGTCAACCCCGGAAGCAACAAGAAATCAACGGGAATCCACCTTCCCTCATGAAAAAAAGAGGAGCAAAATGTGACAACTAATTGATCCTCAGTAGAGTCCAGCTAATTAAGATAGTTGTTGACACTCGCAGTAAAATCTGCAGCATGAATTAAGCTTTTCCTGTACAAACCGTGACTGAGTTGGGGATAGTTTATCACAACACCGAATACATTGAATATGCTCTCGTGTTGGTTGTGTCCCGAAACACAAAAACCGTCACAGCTGTCATTGAGAGTGTAAATTATGTCCATACTCTCACGCTGTTGGTAAAAGTCTTAACATTCCTCTCGGCCCTTGGGCATTTCCTCTTTATTAGATATCTGAACCTGAGGCATCGGCCAAGTAATAGCCCAATTCATGTCTTTTAATATGTGAAAAGTTTACCCCGTTGAAGAAATGTGGCTAATATCGCAGAAGAGGAAACACTAAAATCTTGAATTTATTCCGCAGGAGGATTATCTAATATTTTATTGTTAGTTACTTGGAAAAACTCCTGAAGTCCAAAATAGGTGCTAGGTGGTCATTTTGCTTTTCTTTTTACCCTCAACTTTAAACAGACAAATATCATTTCAAAAGTTTTGATTTATGTCCTAAGGACAAACGGGAAAAGTGTAGGCCAGAATCAGAAGCAGAAAATATCAATTGTAAAACCTGATATTCAAGAAAGCATTTTCTGTGCCATATGTTGTACTTGTCGCGAGGTTATTAAGTTTAGAAGGCTTCCAACGTTTCAAGACTTATGAATCAGTATAAGTTATAAGATTCGCATTAGTTTAATGGACAATAAAATGTAGATTATTTGTCTGACGACACTTTCCTAAAGGATGGTTATAAGCTTTTCTATGAAATCTCATTTGAGTAGTGGCACTGTACATAATATACACATTTTCGTAGTACGATTTGTGTTACGTCATCCTTATTACATTTGAAGGCTACCAACGTTACAAGAATTTTGAAACAGTATAAGTTATAAGACTCCTATTAGTTTAATTGACAATGACATTCAGATTATTTTTCTGATGACACTTTTCTAAAGGATAATTATAAGGTTTCTTATGCAACAGACTGATTCAAAACGTTCCTTGAATTGCGTAAAACATTTTACAAAACCTCCTGCTAACACAAACAGGTGCATTTTATGGATTTGAAAAGTTTTCACTGTACAGCCGGCTTCCATTTGTTCTGAAGCCTGAGGATAAATTCTAAATTTCTTTGCACACATTTTGAAAGTCCTTTGATGACCGTTGCATTTTCTTCTATTTTGAACTGGAAAAATATAAACTCACGATGATTTCAATAGAAAGGAACAAATACCAACACATGCATTCTGTAGCCCCCAACAGCCAATCGTCAACAGCAGAACTAGTCAATTAACCTACTTCCTTTCCTCCCTGTTAAACAAAGTGATAACCAAGAAGGGGAGTGTGAAACGTTTATAACTATAACAAAGCCAGCTAAACAAAACATGTTAAATATACGCGAAAAATATAAAAGGCAGAATGCATTGAACGACGCCGGAACATTGTATTCCGCAACAGCGACAAAAGTTTTTCCCATTCCTCGTCACAGTTATGAGTTGCTACAAGTTTCTCCTTGTCAAATCAGTAACCGGGGTAAAACAAAAAGGGGGAAAAGTGTGAAGTCGTCAAAACAATAGTATTTCGATATCTCGTTATCTGATTAAGATCAGGTCTGTGATAGGCTTAACAAGAATGACAAACCTGTATATATAGTTAAAACACTCACTAGTTCAAGGTAAAATTAGCTGAAGATGCCAAATATGCATACTACGATTGGAGTTCTGTTTTTGTACCTGGCACTAGGTAAGCATACTGCTGGATACTAAGCATAATAGAGTAATAAGAGTCAAATGCCATACCAGTACATTTCTGCCTTAATAATGTTTTATTTTTATTCAGATAAACTCTTAATATTATGAGCTCCACATATGACCAGAACATATCTATGAATAAATTTTATGTACAAAAAAAGTCTTTTCACCAGTATTAATTTAAAAATTCCATCCTCAAGGACATAACATTTTCTGATTCCGTATAAAAAAAAAATGTATTTGTATTTGAAGAGAATATCAAAGATATGTCAATCCATCATAAGAGGTGTTATAAAGATATTCCAAACTTTGAAATATCCTTAGTTAAGTCACCTGGCGACCTGAAAGGACTCGGTTGGCACAAGACAAACGGGGCTCGCTATCCCGTTCGAGCGTGGAAAGCGCATGCCCAGATAGTTTACCCGGGAACCCTAGCTCATTCACAAACTGATTATACCATTTTCTGTTAACAGTGAACATGGTATCTGCCACGAGTGACCACGAAGGTGATGGTACTTATGACACAATAACAGGCCGTATTGGTAAGGATAACGACACACACGTGTGCTGTAATACAGTCTTGATACCAAACAACATCGGGGAAAGTAAGGACAAAAATTATAATATCGAACTGGTACTCTTACATGCCACCTTGCCCCAAATAAAGACACATTGTCACAAATATCATAATTTGGTAGATTTTACACTTTATGTTTTATTGTTACCCTGCTTTATTTTATGAACACCTTTAACTTAGTTTCAATATATATATCTATATTGTAAAATATGACCTTCAACCCAAGTAACATCTACACGCGCAATATCTCACTCCCGATTTAAAGTTTAAAACGCTGTTATCGTGTTGGCCAACGTTATGCTTGTTGAGTACGCAATTACACGATTCATAATTTACGATGTGAAATAAACAAGTACTCGTCTTATTTTTTAAATTCATTAGTACATTTTTAATTAACCTGTACCTATGATTTAACAGAAGTTTATACCATTTCTATTTTCAACATCATGTTGGCCTTATGTATCACCTCCGTACGCTAAGAATACTATATCTATCTCCAAAGTGTGGTTTATATTTTCACTTTACCGTAACTGATTATTTGCCCGTTTTAGTTTTAGCCTTTTTGACCAAGGCTTTGAATTCAAAAATAAATAAGAGAATACCGAAGCGTTAACAAAATCATAATCCAAACTCAAAATCGATTAAACCAGGGGCAAAATAAGAACAACGGAAAGATTCACATGGAGACCCTTGAAAAAGTACAAGAGAATAAGACCAGGTGTTCCGGAAGAGTAAGCGTCTTCTGCTTCATCGACGACAACCGCCATGTAAATCTTTGTCACATCCAAGTTCAAATCAAGTTCCCAAAATGAGAACCGAGTATCATCACAACAAGTAAACACACTAATGAGCGTGCTCAAAAACGTCCATCTTCATATCACTTAAAGATACAGAATATTTCTCAATGAGACAAAGATGACGACCATAAAACTTGCCCATAGTTCTTATCAAACTGCATCTCTCGAATCCTTGTGTTGTTAGTTTGTTTGTCAGAAACAAGGCAATGTTTGTGAAAGATTACAAAAGAATATACAATCTAGGGTAATAATGGAAGTATTGCTCAAATGGCATGCCATTGTTACAGTGTTTATTACATATGATAATGTCATGTCTGGTAACACTGATTGTAAAAGTAACCCGGTGTCAGAAATCGACGTTAGTTTGGGCTACTTTTCCTGTCTTAGAATTTAAAATTAACAGTTTTACTAATTACTTTTTCTGTTTAAAATTTTAATTATACCGACATTGATCGTTTAATCAATTACTTTTCATGTGTTAAAATTAAAATTCTCACTTCATGAACAGTTTAATAAAGAACTTTAACTCTAAATTCTCATAATATTAACTGGTTACCTGATTACTAAATTCTAAATTTTCATGATATCAACCGTTAAACTGATAACTAGATGTTCAATTCTCAAGAAATTAACTAGTGGCTTTTTAATGTGGTTGCATTAAATCTTAAATTCAGTTAATTAACTGTTTACGATTTTATAATATTATACAGTAAATTGAGACAATTTATAGTAATTTGACATTTGTTTCTGTCATTATTGTAACATGTTTGATACTTGTTTTAGGAGCTAGCTGCTGTGGAGAGGTTCTCTACCAAAATGACACTCAAATGTGCTGTAATGGGACAGTATATGATAAAGTCACGGACGAGGAGTGTTGTGGTCAAGATAGATTCAATGTGAAGTACGAGGTGTGTCCATTAAAGGAGATCGTGACAGACAGTGATTTAAAGCTATGTGAAAACTATTATTACCATCCTGGATTTCGGATGTGTTGTGGCCAAAATACATACCCCATTGAGGAGCACGTTAAGTGTTGTGGGGTTCACGTTCATGACACAAGAACAAGCACGTGCATTGATGGTAAGATAGTCAATCTATTGATGGAATGCTGTGGAAGTTCAACAATGAACTCTCGTCATCAGATTTGCTGTGATGGAGGATCTGGTGAATATTTCCCCATAGATAAGAGCGAGCCGAATGATGATCGATGCTGTATGACGGATGGCAGGACCTACTCCAGTGTGACCCACCACTGTGGGCCAGAGGGAGTAGAACGCCGACGCCTACTCGTGTCTCTGTGTGGGAGACAGTCCTACGACCCAATCAGAGACATCTGCTGTGAGGGATTTGTGTACCGAGGGGGGAAAGCGAGAAGACTTAAATGTCAGGATATCATAAGGTTTGAATATCATCTTACTAGTTTAGAATGATTTTCAAACGTCGAAAAACTAAAACAGCTACTGTTGGAAATGAATGGTATTTACGATTTTGTTCGTTGCTTTTTAGCTACGTAACGTTAAGTCGCAAAAAAAACTTGGCGTTTAGACAATATTCAAAACCGTGGCAAGTGCAATGAAAGACCGTCAGAGGAAATGAGACGAAACATGATTTATGTATTTCTCTGTTTGAATTTCAGTCCTACACCAAACGATTCTGTTCAGGAGATAACCCATCTTACCTGTCCTGGTCAGTGCTCTGTCTTAACAGCTATGGAAGTGCAGCAAATATACAGGTGTCCATTCCATGGTAAGTCCCTAAATGATAAAACACGTTTATTATAGAATATATTAGTCATTCCTTTAAAATATATGTCCTCACTCAGGCAGAATACGCTTACTCTTCCGGAACACCTATTTTCTTGTACTTTAGGAGGGTCTCAATGTGATTCTTCCTTTTCCCATACTTTGCCTCTAGTTTAATCGATTTTGAGCACGGAAAATGGTTTTGTTGAAGCTTTGGTATTCTCTATTGTTTTCTCTATACTTATGTGAAGTAAAGTTATATTATACGATCCTTGGCTGGTGTACAGCTTCATACTAATTTGAATATAGGAACAGGTACCGTTTTTGATATTCTAAAGTGTGTAAGTCAGGCGAAAACAAAATATACAACAGAACTTTGTTATACTGTCAAGCCTAATACATATAGGGTATAAAAGGAACCTTTGATCATATGTAAGGCATTATATTGATGTAGGGTAGTCTCATTAACAATTTGTTTTTTGCAGTTTTTTTTTTTTTTACATTTTGCCAATAACGCTTATGCATAAAATAATTTTGTTATAAAATATATTAGTCATTACTTTAAAACATCTGTCGTCGATGAGGTAATTAGTGCGATTAGTGATTGTACTTTAAAATGTATTTTATTATTATAACAGTATATAACTAGTTCAAATAACGTTCGTTTTATACCTGTCTTCTTCGGTATATAATTTGTTTTGAATCTATTCGGTGATGTTTTCGAAATTATTTTAAACGGTGAGATATCACTGATGTTTTTGCAAGATCCACACACAATTTAAATATTAGTATTTTTGATCAAACTGAAAAAGATATTTATGGATTTCTGGTGCATATTTAGTACATATCTTTTATCAATGTTAAATCAATTGAAACATTGTTTTTCCCTCTTTTCAGCATTAATTGCCAAACGAATACGAAAGACTACGCATAAATCAGGAGGTCATCGCCGCTACCTGGTGACCTCTGATCTTACGAACCTTGATGATGTGAGAGGTCGTGGACAAAGACTTTTAAAATTTTCACAGAGATGCAAATCATGTATACCAAGATCCAGGAGTATAATTGTAGTCGCGAACGACTTGATCGCGCCCATAAAAACATTCTCAGTAGTAAAAAATACTAAAATGAACCGGAAGTACTTAAGGAAAATATGTAACTGATTTTTATTTCATTACAATATTTGGGGCAATTTGGACATCAGCAGAAATGCATCGCAGAACAGATAACGAACAACAGTTTTTTGTAAACCGCAAATAAAATGACTTCAGATACACAGTATATAAAAAGTACTGATGGGTTTTCTTTTTTTCCCACGAGGATAACATGTAAGTACCCTTTATTCTAGACCTGAATATCCAACAATTGAATGTGAATTTCATAAATAAATAATAAAAGGACTTACATTCATCAAAGCCTGGGTGATACTTAAAGCACATGCGGCTATCCCTGAAAACAATATCGGTCGCCATACTTTCCTCCCCGGAGGCAGGATTTCCTTATTATGTCGCTCTAAGATTGTGATTTATCAATTGATACCAAGTAAGAATGTGTTGTAACTCCGATATGTGACACAGTTCAGAATCTAGTCCTTTTGTTACTCCCCAAATGGAGATACAGGGGTGTTTTCGTACACAGATACGTTATATATTTAGTGACCGTAAAGTCATATAACATTACCGTGGTTACGCAATAGTCACGTTAAACACATGTGTGTCTGCTTTATGGTAGGTCATATAAGAACAAAACACAGGTTTACACCTGAGACAGTCAATACGTTAAACATCTTAGATATCTATACATAAATGTTAATGATGATTTGTAACGCTTTTTAGTCATACAGGTTAGTTTACGAAGCGGTTCATGAGAACGTAGGGGATAAGTGGGGATAAAAAGGACAATTTTGACATAACATATTACCAAGTCTATATTTCACTGAGAGCTTTTTCGGAGAAACGCAGTCCGTCTCTATAAAAAACAAATCTCGATGAGGAATGCTGTATTACGACATCGAAATAAGCATACACCAGGGCTTTGGTGGCATAAAAACAATTCAAAACTGTTTAACCGTGTACTCTGATTGATCGCTTTGGTGTGAAACAAATTCGTACCAGTAATACTTTAGCTAATATATTTCAGGATATATATTTATTATATACTCTCATAAACTAACGACAATAAAGCTGGTACATCTCATAATCTAACGACAATTAAGCTGGTACATCTCATAATCTAACGACAATTAAGCTGGTACATCTCATAATCTAACGACAATTAAGCTGGTACATCTCATAATCTAACGACAATTAAGCTGGTACATCTCATAATCTAACGACAATTAAGCTGGTACATCTCATAATCTAACGACAATTAAGCTGGTACATCTCATAATCTAACGACAATTTACCAGGTACATCTCATAATCTAACGACAATTTACCAGGTACATCTCATAATCTAACGACAATTTACCAGGTACATCTCATAATCTAACGACAATTTAGCTGGTACATCTCATAATCTAACGACAATTTAGCTGGTACATTGTACATCTCATAATCTAACGACAAGTTAGCTGGTACATCTCATAATCTAACGACAATTAAGCTGGTACATCTCATAATCTAACGACAATTAAGCTGGTTCATCTCATAATCTAACGACAAATTAGCTGGTACATCTCATAATCTAACGACAATTAAGCTGGTTCATCTCATAATCTAACGACAATTTACCAGGTACATCTCATAATCTAACGACAAATTAGCTGGTACATCTCATAATCTAACGACAGTTAAGCTGGTACATCTCATAATCTAACGACACTTCATCTCAAAATCTACCGACATTCTATCATATACATCTCATAATATAACGACACTCAAGCTGATACATCTTATAATCTAAAGACACTTAAGCTGATACATCTCATAACCAAACGACACTTTAGCGGATACAACTCAGAATCTATCGAAATATTACCAGATACATCTCATAATCTAACGACATTTTAGCTGACACATCTCATAATATATCGACACTTTATTAGATAAATCTCATAATCTAACAACATTTTAGCTGACACATCTCATAATATATCGACACTTTATTAGATAAATCTCATAATCTAACGACATTTTAGCTGATACAACTCAGAATCTATCGAAACTTTACCAGATAAATTTGCCGACAACGAAGGATACTTTTGTTGTCAAAATGAACAGACTGAGCAATGTCATAACTAAAACACAAATCACGAAGGGTTTTCATAACAATTGCAAGTCGTTTACCGAACAGCTAAACCATTGCATCTTAAGCATATGAGAAGTACTGAGTATGACCAACTACCACTTTCCTGATGATTCGACAAGTACACCTCTGGTTAATCTACATACTTTAAATGTTTTACTAACAAAAACGAGTCTAAGGTTGACAATAGGACAAGAGTTTTGAATGAACTTGTGTGCATGCTGCCTGCGTAAGTGTCATGGTGTTGTACATGTGCAACGAGACAGGGCTAAGTTCTCTTTACACTGCCGTGGGCGATTGCACCTGTGACAATTCCTTATTTGGTAAGATAAAGACGAACGGTAGATATGTACTGAATGAGAGTCGTGTGTGACAAGGTGAAGTGAAATAGTCGGTATACACCCACGTGTGTGGGAGATTGGGTGTCACATTTGCTGACATGGAGTTTTCGCCACCCACTCGCTATATACCTGTTGAACATTCTCGTTACATCATACATTAAAGCTTGCATTTAGGGTGTGGAAATTATCAGGAAAAAAACCGTCTGGAAATTCTTTTGAAAACATAGCATCGCATCGATGTAAAAGGACTATTTTCCCACGATATTGAAAACTTTTCAAGATGAACTGAAATAACTTATTCTTTATAAATGAATGTAGGTTTTAGAAAAAGGTTAAAAATTATTAGCATGATGATTGTATATATTTGTAATGTAAATTTGTTTAGAGTGGCTTATATCAGCTAGAAAAGCCGCTGTGATAAAATGTTAATATTGTATTATTATAACAAACCTTCGAATATGCATTTCGTTAAGATATGTAACCGTTAACTCACATAATATTTGGAAAATAAATGTGCATTGATTATGAATACGTTAAGTCAGTCGTGCATTCTTGGAAATAAAAAATGGATTTTACAGAAAGAAAACGTATCAAGAAATGATAACAATTTGGTCCAACATGTGTGATTGATTTGAGGCTAAAAAACGTTCGCACGTTTAAATTAATAAATAAGTTAGCATAAAAAAATGTCCCACTCCCTATCTCCTTCTTCCTATTTCAGAATCCATTCTGGGATAGATTTACATAACTATCGTCACTAACAAAGGGAAGCATTTTTGCGGGCATCAAAAGGATCAGTATGATAAAGCATACTATCAAACTAGGTCAAGTTTATGGTATGTACGTGTCAAGCCTCTTTAAATAACTGACATGTTGCAGTACTTGAAGCGACATAAAAGTACAGGGGCTATAGATAATGTAAGTACGCCCACCAACTTCTATCGGACCAGGATATTACATCACAACCACATAGCAAAGATAGCATGTTCCTACATACCTAGTTAAAATCACACCACCAGGTAACACCCATGTGCTTTGGGCTATAATAAGAGGAAATCAGTGAATACCGAAGCGTCAACAATACCATAATCCGAACGCAAAATCGATTAAATTAGGCGCAACATAGAGCAATCCATGGAAAGTTTACTTGTGCTTTTTCATTTAATTCATGTCAATGACGACACTGAACAAGATAACAGTACTTATAATAAAACTGAAAATTAAGACTACAATTAAGTACCACCACTAATTATAGATAGTGTGAAATAATTACAATACTGTATACTATATAACCACTATACTGTTCCACTAAACATATACAGTGTGAAATTATTACAATACTGTATACTATATAACCACTATACTGTTCCACTAATCATATACAGTGTGAAATAATTACAATACTGTATACTATATAACCACTATACTGTTCCACTAATCATATACAGTGCGATATTATTACAATACTGTATACTATGTAACCACTATTCCTAACCATTAAACATGTACAGTGTAATACAATTACAACACTTAAAATATGTAACCAGTATATTGTACCGCTTGTCATATACAGTCTTATAACAACATTTGACTTCAAAATGCATTACAGTGGAATGATGCAGAGCAAGTGTATATATTTAACGTTATATCACCACCGTACACTTGTACAAACGTAATTCGAAAATATTTATATCAGGTCGACATCGTTGTACATATTTACACATATCGTATTTGTTTATGCTACCATCGGTCACAGATAGACAATAAGGGTTTGAAACAGCATGTACAAAAGTTCAATGACATTTCAACCTCTTGTAAAGGTCACATCTGGACTATTATCAAAACATTACAAGCTGAATGATAGTCGATTTAATGTGTTTCAGAACTACTGAAGCCTATGTTTTTATGCTGTCAGTTAACGCTGTAAGTTGACATTTTCATCTATGTTCACGTACAAACACAAACACTTTATTTTTTTCCAACTGTTTATTTCTTGGTAAATTGAAACTACAAATTATAGAAAATATGAATAAGCATCCTTTAACAAAATATATAAAAAAAGCAATAATAATCAAATGTAAAGTTAACATGAATCAGTCCAAGGATTTGACTAGTTTGATCGTCCTTTGAGGTATGACAAGAGGTAATTGTATCCAACAAAAATATTTAAGACAACAACACTAATCGCTATAAGACTACATTCGATTTTGATGGAAGTGATCTTACATCATGGAGGATTAATGCCGTTCGTTTCCACTTCAATCTTAATAAATATCGTATCTTCTTGGAGGTAAGTTTTTGTTTCAAGCATAGCCTGAGAAACAAACACAGGGCATCCTGAAGCTATATTCATCTCGGTCTGTGGTTTTCTGAAGCTGTTGCTGTTGGGGTCGGGTTTAAATGAGTCTGACAATTTCTGTTTCCCAGTATCTTGATCCAGTAACATCATAGTCACTTTCTGTCGGAACGGCCACGGAAGTAAAGAGTCGAAGTCACCCCTCATCACCACGAAGAACAAAGATACATGCGTTCCCTTCCCCATACCGTCGCCATTGAGGTAGACCCGACCGCACATCTTGTAGCCAAATTGACTTGTATAAAAAGGCTGACTGTAAAGTGAAAGAGTCCTGCCATTCCTGGCCTCTTGTTTCCTTCTCGCGTACTCACATATTTTCCAAACTAATACACCATTAAACGAAGCTGTTTCATGAATTTGCAGTCTCAAGTCTAATTCAGCTAAACGGACATCCATTAATCCTATTTGTCTTTCATGAGTCTGTACTTGGCTTATGACATTACCTTGAAACAATTTTAAAAACATATCTTGTAAACTAAGCAATAAAGCATTCGTAGACCAGTTGATTAAAAATGATATCCGACATGTAATGTTTTAAAACTTCTCCAAGCCTTTCAATTTTTATTTGATGGATCTATTATAGTTTTAAAAGATCTTTCAAAATCATTGATCAGACCCAAATTTAGTTGTCGTCACTGAATGTTTTAGCTGTTCGGTAAACTCCTTTTCATGATTTCTACCAAAACAACGGGATTTTAGGAGCTCTTTAATTATGAAAATAACTACTGCCATCTAAGCTGAGCTTGCATGTTTTTTAACAGGATCCACACATGTAGCTGTAGCAAGAGACTATTTCATAATTGCTACATTGTCATAAGAGTGACGGTCAACCTATGCAGCCTTATCTTGTGATTATCCAACAAGCATGGTAATCTTTAAGACATGCTGGAGAAAATTTGCACTATTACCAACCTCCTACAGTCATTCCATCAGCGTTGCCGATCCCATTCTGTTCGATCCTTGTGACTCTGTTAGATATGTTTGTCTGTCCGTCTCGAAGAGTTTGTATTTCTCTGCTCTGTTTCTCTACTGTCTCTTTCTTTGCGGAATCTTCCACTCTTCTTTCCAGGTGTATGAGTCGTTCGGCAACCGCAACGGATTGTAACTTTAAACAGTTTTGAATATTTTGCGTCAACAATCGATAAATCGACGAATCAGTTACACCAATATATATAGCTGAATGATCTATCGACGCGAAATCTCCGCACACATCCATATAACGCGTAATGATTTCAAAGGCACAACAAAAAGCTAATACAATCTAATGCAACACATTTAAAGACCTAATTATTACTTAAAATTTGCAATACGTATGTTATATCATTGAATTTGTGCATATAAACACTTTTTGTGATCAACGGTGCTAATACACATTGTTTCAAAACGTGAAGCTTATTAACGTAGTCAAAATCATAACAGAGAAGGGGAAAAATAGAGAATACCAAAGCATCAACAAAACCATAATCCGAACGAAATTAAAATCGATTAAACTAGATGCAAAATAGGAACAAAGGAAATATTTACATGGAGACTCTCGTAAAAGCACAACAGAAAAAGAGCAGGTGACCAAGGGGTCAATACGTGTAACTGGAAATAAAATGTTATACAAAGAGTTTCGTCCTGGCAACAATATACTTTAGTTTACCTTGACCTCCTTAATCGCCTTTTTCCTGGCTTCCATTCCCTCTCTTAAGCTGGTGACCGCAGATAGGCATTGGTCAACGGTCTTTTTGAAATTTCCTTGACTTTCTGACATATCCTAAAAGATCGTTAAAATGGTTTATTCTAGTTAATTTTCATATTATAAATATATACATCAAAATATACATAAATATAAACAAAACAAACTATTTAATTCTTTCAGTCATGTTAGTATGTTGATGTTCATAGAATCAGCATCATGCCAACTTATATCTCAAGAATTGATTCGTTTTTTTTATCAACTACTCGAGAATTCACCAACGAATTTTTGCAAACCTTACTACAATTATCGATTCCTTCTATGTTATAAAGGAAGAATTTTTTTTCTCTTTGTAAAAGTATCATCCAACTTCAGGTTGTCGTTGTCGGTGGTACATGCATACGCAATCGGTTTAAGATGGAGAATTGCTTTTATTCCACAGAAAATTCTTTTTTTTTCGGCAAAGGAATTTATATTTTTCAACTTTAAAACATTAAATCAAAAATGTAAAGCCTCTTTCCAAAACATATTATGATTAGAGTCTAGTTGAAGATGACGTAACACACACACATGCTGCAACTATTATTATAGCAATTAACAGAAAACATATTAGCGTTCTGTCAGAAAATATCAGTATAGATTGAGAACTATTAAGGTGATTTTACATAATAAGACCAATAACGATAATTCACTTACTTGAAGTTCTCTCCTAATCTCCATACTCTGGAGGTCGACACTGGCCGTATATACGGTGGTCAGCTGTAGGTGGTGGTCAACTGACCCCTGTTCATGTTTCGCTACATCCTCTTTTGAACCCTAAAACCATAGATGAAACATTCATTGTATATTCAAAACGTATTATGGAGTTGATTTAAAACTTTGAGTTTAATAATAAGTGTTCAGGTAAGAAAATGAAACTATTTCTTTTTTTTACAAATTTCAATCATTATTAGCTTAATTTATTTCAACTTTATAACAAAATATCACTTTATATAATTATAATTTTTCAAACTACTGCTGTTCACTTCAATTGTATCGAAATTGACCTCATATTAGAAAGAACACTTACTGTGAAATCGCAGCCAACATTTGTAAACTTACAATGAAATGGTCTTTTTGGACACTCTGGTGAATGTTCCGTCATCTACAGTTAAACATGTCAATATTGATAGCAAGGTACATTTTACATAGTCATGATATGTCTTGACCAGTTTTCTTTAAAATACAATTAACTTACTTGGTCGATAAAACGGTATAAATTACATACTAAATTATGATTCCTACTTAATACCGTCGACCAAGACATACAAAATGAAAAATACAATGTTTATCTCATTAATTCTTATGTAAATTGTTCTTTTGAAACACACACTCTCTACTCTTATTTCTAAGTGCAGAAATAGTGAACCAACTACTGATTCAAACACAATATGAGGAGTTATGTTATTTTCTTTTTTTAAATATTGACAACACCTACCTCTTCTCGTGGTCGTTCCTCTATACCACAATGGTTTGGACAGGCAATGGGATACCTCCTACAGTGATCCGACTCATGGTCCTGAAAGTATACATAGGTCACCTCTTTTCAAGATAGTAAAAAAGCAATCAGATGATACCGAGGATTAAACAAAAACATAAGTCGAACTCATATTCCATTAAACTAGGGGGAAAATCTGAATAAAGGAAATATTTGCATGGGGACCCTTAAAAAAGTACAAGCGGAAAAGACAAGGTATCCTGGAAGAGAAAGCGTCTTTTGCTTCATCGACGACACCCGCCATATAAATCTAGGTTTCATCCAAGTAAACGTCACGCCCTCCAAGTGCAATGTGAGGCAGCAGTATTAATCTAATCATAACCAGTAATCATACTAATGATTATATTCAAATACGCCCGGCTTCATATCATACAACCTGATTGAAACAGTTTAATGTGTTGTTAGTAGCAAAATACAACATGACTTTTAAAAAACTTACAAAAACCGTCATACCTGTTTTTGTTTGAAGATGATATCCTCCTTACAGAAGACGCATGGCACGCTTCTATAGTCACACTCCTTCAAATGTTCTTCAAGGTCCATTCGTGTGATTCTTGCATCACATCCATTATTTACATAGTTACACTGAACAGATTTGTACTCGCAGCTCAGTTTATGCTCCTGTAAACGCAAATAAATAATATCATATAATATTATCAAATAATCACAGACTGTGATTATGAAGTAACATATTTTCTGTTAGTGATGTTACCCAAATATAAACTCAAGTGTTTTAAGAACTTAGATATGTTATCTAGAATTTGAAACGTCAGATGATATAGAAATATATTTACGAAACAGTTATATATACATATTCATAGTGTGTATTCTCCCGATATTCAGTGATATAATTAATCTTTCTTGGCTTTAATAAAAAAAACTTTATCTGTAAGGCTGCATTGTTTCCGAACCTCTAGCTGTTTCCATGGCAGTTCTTGTTTACAGCCCTGTTCCTTATTGGAGCAAAACACAGGAATGGTTGCGATCTCACGTCTCGCACTAGGATCTCGGAAAATCTGGATTAATAAATAAAATCTTTGAGGGTTGATTGCATGCAGATTTGCCTTTTATAATTTAAAGTGTCACTAATATCATAGATTCATTCAAATTTAACCAACGCTACCATTGACACTTCTTAGTTGAAAATAAATAAGAGAATACCGAAGCGTTAAAAAAACATAATCCGAACTCAAAAACGATTAAACAAGGGGCAAAATAGGAACAAAGGACATATTGACATGGAGACCCTTGTAAATGTACAAGAGAATAAGACCACGTGTTACGGAAGAGTAAGCGTCTTCTGCTTCATCGACGACACCCGCCATGTGCATTATAATCCTAACGCTATCTTTCCCATAGTGTTGTTTCTTGATTAATGTTATCAATGCACAATCAACTCGAATAATGTGTATGCAAACAATCGCGCTTAAAAATGGTATGGGGTGACCTGTCAAACTCGAGTTTTCTCGAGTAGTCTAGTGTTCTCCCACATGTAGACGCAAAAATCCGGACCAACAAGAGCTACTGATATGTATGATAGTTATAATGAAGGATTTGATTTGATACTGTTGTAAATAAAATCACGTTCATATTAATCAAGGAATGGCAAATAACCCAACTCATTTATTGCATGCGAATAACTCATATCAAATGCTAAACAATCACATATCTCTTTTTAAATTTCACAGTGTCATAAATCTCATGAAATATATAGTAATATACGTTGAAATTCTAGCTTGAAAAAATGTGTCTACCTCTTCCTTTTTAAGGTCAGGTACACATGTGTCGTCATTTCCGGGACATATATAGGGTGGCTGTTCATCAAACACTTTGGCCGCACAGCCCTCACACATTCTGTGTCCGCATAGTGTTTGTACGGCATCTCTGATCACATCTCTGAAAGAAAAGCTGGTCGTGAGGTACATGCTTCTCAAATTATTTCAATATCAGTCCTAATTCGACTTAATCTTATTAGGCAGTCAGATAGGGCAGCGGATAACGCATTTGCCTTCCATCAAGGCGGCCGAGGTTCGATTCCCAGGTCGGATGTGAAATGGTATGGAGTCACCTGATAACGTTGGTTTTCTCCGGGTACTCCGGCTTCATCAACATCAAGACACCTTACACCCTAACATTAAAGCCAATAAGAGTGATTGATAAGTATTACTATCTTTCTTTCAAAACAATTTCTTGTGTACATATTGAAACCATCACTGCAAAGCTATAGGTGTAATTTTAGATAATCTTGTTACGTACGATGGGAAGGACCATGTATAAGTACAATAGTACTTGTTTCCAAATCATCGGGGTAGAAATACATTTTGTTATTTGAATGTCTTTTGTCTTGAATAAATATGGTTTAAATTAAGTATTAAAAAGATAACTTGTTTCATAATTCTTGTAAAAAAAAAAATAAAAAAAAAAAAAAAACCAGAATACCAAAGCGTCGACAAAACCATAATCTGGACTCAAAGTCGATTAAACTAGAGGCAATGTAGGAACAAAGAAAAGATTTACATGGAGACCCTCGGAAACGAGCAAGGGAATAAGACCAGTTGTTCCGGAAGAGTAAGTTCATCGAAGACACCCGCCATGTAAATCTAATTAAGCCATCTATTTATGGATTAAACTTTTATTTGGTTTAGTTTATGAGATCATTAATCCAATGGAGCTCGAGGTAAATTGCGTAAACGCGAAGCTACTTTAAAGGCTATCAAAGGTTAATTCTGTGAATGGTTCATAAATTTTCTGTTCATTATAGCCCCATCTTCGGATACAGATATCATTTCAAACTTACAAATGTGAAAACGGTTCAATAAATGTAACAGCTTGAAGTTTACATAAGCCGTGGTTAACTTCGCCAATGTCCATTGTTGATGACGTCATACAGGTGTGACTAGAACTGGATAATTTGCCTAGCTCCGCGAACATGTATTGTTATTTTCGTCATAGAAATTTGGCACTTTCTCAAGTAGTTATTAGAAAGTACCTCTAGTTGGCAGGACAATGGCTATCAAGTGAATGTCAGTGTAGACTGTAAATATACTAAAAACACCCTTTGACGTGTAGCATATCATCAAGTTCATCAACCATTAGTAATAAGTCTGAAATAATGACGAAGAGATATGTTACCTGCACTTTAAACATCTGTATTTGGGGTCAAGGTTTACAAAGGACGGATGGCCTGGTGGTGTCTGTTGCATGGATAGCGAGAAAGAACTCAAAGACGTCATTGCCATTTCTGAAAAAAAACAAGTTATTATTTTAGAATTAGCGTTATTAATATACTATCTGTGTAAACAATAGAAACGTAATGAATAAACCCTTTAAAAAATCTTAAATCCAATCTGTATAACTCAGTAACAGGTATAAAAGGGCTTTTCTTTTCAATTGAATAACAACAGTTAATGTTTATTTTTTTCATAAATTTTCCGTGGAAAAACTATATTATAGATATAGATAGTATATATTTTAGACATTGTCAATTTCATTGTTGTCTTCACTTGATTTGCTGTTCAAAAACTGTTCGAAATTACTAAATAAAGCACAATAATTCTGTCAGAATGTAAATAATAATACCCTAATAAGCTCATTTCATAGATGCAATCTTTCATTTAAGCAATGAATGTTTTAGTAAATATTGCTACAGTCCTATAACACACATTGCTACTGCTGACAAACTTGCATTAAGTGAACTCAATGCGTGGCTTAGGACTGAAACATTTGTTAAAATAGTCTCCCTTAAATGAAATATTGCATTTCTGAAATGAACTTGTTAGGGTTTAAGAAATGTCAACACCCAGACGGCTTTGTCAGAGCGCTAATGTAAACAAGAATATTTATCAGGAAAAGGATTTTCCCATATATTTTTTGTCATAATGATGGATAATTGAGTATAATGGGTCAAAACATAAAATAACCAGTAAAGTATAAAACGATTTAAAAATATTCTTTTAAAAATTTTACCCTGATAATGTACATAAACATTCACTAATAACAGACAAAGGTCTGTGCTGTGTGTTATCTTTTCAGTTGTATCCTCCTTTATGATTTTCAAATTCATATTGCGCTATAAGATTGTTTGCATATGTTTTATTGATTACTTCGCAACATCTTTTACATTTATATGAATTCCCTTTTTTATCAGAATATACTTCCTGTTACATTCTTATCAAAAAATAATAGAGACAAATATATACCTTAATGAAAAAATTAGAGATATTATTTTGTTAACTTATGCTTATCTCTAAAGAAATACTTTACTTTGTTTTAAACAGGACACGTGTTTTATAGTCGATATAGCCGAGCCTGGAATATTTCTAAAAGTTTTCTGAGATGAAGGGAAATTTTCGATTAACCGATATAGATTAATACACATATAAAACCAGACACGGCTTGACGTAACTCATTGTCCTGGGAAAATCCCAATGACTAATCACCGATTACGTAGTAGCGAAAATGATAAGCCATTGGTCGAAAATATACTGCATATAGAACATATGCTTCCTTAATTTTTGTTTACATACTTCAATTTGCTTTTTTTTCTCATGTATTAGTCTGTTTCAAATACTGTTTTACAAATACACATCACTGTTAAGGCAAATAATTTTAGAAATATGTATATAAATAGATATAAATAATGAAAAAAGTACCGAACCAGCATTTAACATCTTCCTATCGTCTGATTAATAATAAACACAGTTTAACCATACTTAACGTTAACCTTAAATGTAGCTCAAGATATGACTCGTCGAAACAGTGTTTTGTTTTTTCAAAATTTTCATATCAATTAAAAACAAATTGACCATTAACTTTTATAGATTTATGCATAGATAATATAAGTAAACAGACAACAAAGATGTTATTAGTATGAGAGATTTCTGTTTGATAGAGGATAGGGTTGATCTGTATCAGAGACAAATTTGCAGTGTAGTAATGAGTTCACGAGAAACTTTGATAATTGTATTAAGTATAAATAAAACTCCCAATATTCACAGAACTTTGATTGATAATTACGTACAATGACAGTCTAAGATCGCTTTGTACTTTTAGACTTTGAGCATCCCCCTCAAAAAAAAGAAGTCTAAATAATTTATCAAAAACTTGAATGATACAAAGTGTCGTCATTGCCAAAGTTCATCGTTGTCAAATATAGTAAACATTGAATTCTTAGAATGATACGTGAAATAATGAGTGTATCTAAACGCATTCCCCTACCAGTATAGAGTAGTCTGAAAATAAAATGGATATACGGCAAATTGGATAAACCAAGCCGAATAATAAAATATTTTAATAGAGAGTCGATATATATGTGGAAATAAATAGTTTGTCGAATTTCAAATGTAATACCCAAACATATCTACAGAGATAATCAATTTTGATACGGTTACTGGTATTATATTTTTTATAGGAAGAGTTTCTTTCTTTTAGAAATAGCATTTAATTTCCCTTTATTCACCTCACCTCCCCTCCTCCCCCAGTCTTATTGATTTTGGATTCGGATTATAGTTTTGATGACGCTTTGGTAGTCTCTAATTTTTTAAAAATTGTGTAAATCTCTGCTATCTTTATCAACGCGTCATCAGAACAATTTAAATTTCTCAAATCACCGCTACCTGTGAAAATTCTTATCTATCCCTACCAGATGTTAAAATTTGAAACTAATCATTAGTATTAGAAGTCAAACTGGTGTATTATCCTAGCTGGTCTTTTGTGGACCATTTCTGAGGGTACACACATATCGACCCTTGGTTTACAGTAATAATGTACTTCCTAGCAGACAGTAAATCATTAAAGCTATTACTGCATTCCACATAGATAACATTTAACTGTCTGTGAAAGAAAATATTGATGCATAAAGATTAACATTTAAAAGTATGAAGTTTGATATTTCATAAATAGATATGAATTCTAAACCGTCGAAGATAGTTTGACGAAACCTGCAGTTAACAGGATATAACTTGATATTACCACTAATTATTAACACATATTTAGTTTGTTATCAATTACAATGTGTGTTATAGGGCTGTAACAATGTTTGCTTAAATGTTCATTAATTATATTGGATAGATTTGTATAGCTTTTATTCCTGTCTCAACCCTAGGGGCCAATGCTTGGTCTAAAGGGAAAAATAATCAATAATTTAAATATCTTCTCAAGACTTAGAAGTACTACAGGTTTTTTTTTTTTAAAGATGTTACTCTATAAAGCAGTTAAGACCAAAACTAGACAATTACATTATTGTTTTCGTATTGGTGGGACATGGAAGTACACAGACTTCCAGTTTACAAATACTTCCTCGTATTTGTTCTATGTCCCAGAATGATACGTGACGTAAAACGATCATGGAAGTAGGTCAGCCCACGCGTTACCTTGAAAAGTCTACATTACAAAAAAATAACACGATTTCCAGTTATTTTTGTTACATTACTGGAAAACAATGCAAGATTTGTGTGACCCGTGAGATTTTCTGAATTCTCCGCACCCTCTGATCACGTGTACCTAAACTGTGCTATTTATATTCAATGATACAATACTTTTCGAATTTCAAAAACCAAGCGATAGGAAATCAAATGATTATAGGCTGGAAAACCAATAATTATCGAAATCGAAACAAGGATCGGAACATAATGGGAATTTTGGCGTACAGCTAGTAGGTCAAATGTGGGTGGCCAGTAAATAACACACCATAAAATAGATCGTCAATATCTCAATAGTAACGTGATGTTTGAATTAAATCCAATTTGAAGAGAGGATATTTGTTAATTGTCCACGGATGGCTTGATCAGTCAACATTAGAAATACCACTCTTTGGTACAACCATAATAAACTTCCAATCATAACAACAATTTTATTACGGTTATTAATATTTAACAAGAGGTTGAAGGGCTTAAGATGTCAGTTGAGTAATGGTTAGCTTAATTTAATTTTAATATCAAGAATTGATTAAGAAATTAACATGTTAACAAAGCATACACAAATTAAAACACTACTCCAATACGTTATATTGTTATTTAGAAAAAATCGTCAACAAATAGAAATAATTTCCTAAAGCAAATGGACAATATATACCCAAGTGTTATTTCCATTTATATAAACTATAATACATTTTGAATGAGCCGGGGAAACCTAACAACTCTACACATCCATGTAGAGAAAGACTGTTTTACCTCTGAGACTGGAGAATATATTTTTTATATTGAATAATTACACATTTGAGTCCCTGGTGTTTGGGCAGAAATCGCTATTGGATTTCATACCATCCTCCTCTAAGGATGAATCTAACTAAGTAGAAATATTTCTACTGAACATTGACTATAGTAAACTTTATTCTAACCCAAAAGAGATGGCCCAGTGGTGTCGAAATTTGCAATTAAACAAAATCCATGATGATCCATGCATAAAAAGAGTGTAGTACCTATGAGACCGGGAAAGAAGGCTTTACATATTTAGGGCCCTACCCTGACCCCTGTGGTTGCAGTAGGAATCAAACTTTTCCAATTTTTAAAATCACTTCATCCAAGGATGATTCTCACGAAGAATGAATCAATTCCTACGTAAAATAAAATAAAAAAAAAACCCGATAACCCTTATTTTTTCCATCAATAAAGTAGAACAAACTGTTTCCCCTCCCCAGAGGGAAACGTATGGGCTGCTGAAATTAACAAATCAATCAATGCCACTGATGATCTTTCCATCCATGCAGAGAATAATAGAAATGGACTCTAATACATTTAAGACATAAGAACAAGACTGTTTCAAGTATTGATTAATTACTCCTTTGGTGCTCCGCCCTAGCCCCTGGGGGTTGGGGGCAGGGATCCTAATTATACAACTTCATATCATTTTCTTCCAAGGATGATTTTCCTAAAATTTCAAAAAATTTCCACAATATTCCCAAAGTTCCATTTCTCTAAATATACTTCTGTAAATTTTAACTCCTACCTAAGGGAGAACGAATGTCCGGGGTACTGAACTCACAAACTAAATTAAGACCCTAATAACATTTCTATTTATGCAGAGAAATAGACTGTATTACTTTTTTAAGATTTTTTTAGATTATTGGTTTTTCCTTTAGACCAAGCACTGGCCCCTAGATTTCGAAAAATGAAAATGTTAGGATGGAAAGCGATACAAATAGGTCGCTTGAGCAAAACGAAATTATACGTGAGGACAGAGGAAATGTAGACTATCAGATTTTAGCCAGACATGTTTTTGGAACAACCCCTGTACCAGGAAAAGCGGTTTTACCCAAGTTCATTATCCATGTAAATGAAGTTGGTCTAAAAGTATTACATGACATAAACAACCCTCCTCTTGAATCAACAAAAGTATATCACTATTATATGTCGCTATAAAGAGTAGAAATCGTACAGTAAAAATACAACAATATGGTAAGGATCGTAAACATGGCTTCATTTTGCTGTCGAAAAAGATGGTTTCGTATTTACGCATAATAACAATGAAGTTATCCGAGTTTATTTCCATCAAAAAGATACCCTTTATGGAACACTGAATATGCGTTTCAGATAACATTTTCCCTTACGTGATTTTTCCACGGTACCCCATTCACAGAATAAATACAAAACCAATAAAGACAGTAACATTTTCATGACAATAGTCCGGTTGTTATTTCATACAGCCGATGTCTACAGTGTTTTGTCTGGATCGTGAAAATAGCAGGAGTAAACAAGCACATGTGTTAAAAGATGCATCATTAACTGAATTTCATATATGTATCTTATACTCAGTACTATGTATTGTGTACTTAGTACTATGTATCGTAAACTTAGTACCATGTAGCATATACTCAGTACTATGTAGCATATACTTAGTACTATGTATCATATACTTAGTACCATGTATCATATACTTAGTACTATGTATCGTACACTTAGTACTATGTATCATATACTTAGTACTATGTATCGTACACTTAGTACTATGTATCGTATACTCAGTACTATGTATCGTATACTCAGTACTATGAATCATATACTTAGTACCATGTATCGTATACTTAGTACCATGTATCATATACTTAGTACTATGTATCATATACTTAGTACCATGTATCATATACTTAGAACTATGTATCATATACTTAGTACCATGTATCATATACTTAGTACTATGTATCATATACTTAGTACCATGTATCATATACTTAGTACCATGTATCATATACTTAGTACTATGTATCATATACTTAGTACCATGTATCATATACTTAGTACCATGTATCATATACTTAGTACCATGTATCATATACTTAGTACTATGTATCGTATACTTAGTACTATGTATCATATACTTAGTACTATGTATCGTATACTTAGTCCCATGTATCATATACTTAGTACCATGTATCATATACTTAGTACCATGTATGGTATACTTAGTACTATGTATCGTATACTTAGTCCCATGTATCATATACTTAGTACCATGTATCGTATACTTAGTACCATGTTTCATACACTTATTACTATGTATCATAAACTTAGTACCATGTATCATATACTTAGTACCATGTATCATACACTTATTACTATGTATCATAAACTTAGTACCATGTATCATATACTTAGTACCATGTATCATATACTTAGTACCATGTATCATATACTTAGTACTATGTATCGTATACTTAGTACTATGTATCGTATACTTAGTCCCATGTATCATATACTTAGTACCATGTATCGTATACTTAGTACCATGTATCATATACTTAGTACCATGTATCATATACTTAGTACTATGTATCGTATACTTAGTACTATGTATCGTATACTTAGTCCCATGTATCATATACTTAGTACCATGTATCATATACTTAGTACCATGTATCATATACTTAGTACTATGTATCGTATACTTAGAACTATGTATCATATACTTAGTACTATGTATGGTATACTTAGTACCATGTATCATATACTTAGTACCATGTATCATATACTTAGTACTATGTATCGTATACTTAGTACCATGTATCATATACTTAGTACTATGTATCGTATACTTAGTACCATGTATGGTATACTTAGTACTATGTATCGTATACTTAGTCCCATGTATCATATACTTAGTACCATGTATCATATACTTAGTACCATGTATGGTATACTTAGTACCATGTATGGTATACTTAGTACTATGTATCGTATACTTAGTACCATGTATGGTATACTTAGTACCATGTATGGTATACTTAGTACCATGTATCATATACTTAGTACCATGTATCATATACTTAGTACTATGTATCGTATACTTAGTACCATGTATGGTATACTTAGTACTATGTATCGTATACTTAGTCCCATGTATCATATACTTAGTACCATGTATCATATACTTAGTACTATGTATGGTATACTTAGTACTATGTATCATATACTTAGTACCATGTATCATATACTTAGTACCATGTATGGTATACTTAGTACCATGTATGGTATACTTAGTACTATGTATCGTATACTTAGTACCATGTATGGTATACTTAGTACCATGTATGGTATACTTAGTACTATGTATCATATACTTAGTACCATGTATCATATACTTAGTACTATGTATCGTATACTTAGTACCATGTATGGTATACTTAGTACTATGTATCGTATACTTAGTCCCATGTATCATATACTTAGTACCATGTATCATATACTTAGTACTATGTATGGTATACTTAGTACCATGTATCATATACTTAGTACCATGTATCGTACACTTAGTACTATGTATCATATACTTAGTACCATGTATCATATACTTAGTACCATGTATCATATACTTAGTACCATGTATCATATACTTAGTACCATGTATCATATACTTAGTACTATGTATCATATACTTAGTACCATGTATCATATACTTAGTACCATGTATCATATACTTAGTACCATGTATCATATACTTAGTACTATGTATCATATATTCAGTACCATGTATCATATACTTAGTACCATGTATCATATACTTAGTACTATGTATCGTATACTTAGTACCATGTATCGTATACTTAGTACTATGTATCGTATACTTAGTACCATGTATCGTATACTTAGTACTATGTATCGTATATTCAGTACTATGTATCGTATACTTAGTACTATGTATCGTATATTCAGTACTATGTATGGTATACTTAGTACAATGTATCGTATATTCAGTACAATGTATCGTATACTTAGTACCATGTATCGTATACTTAGTACTATGTATCGTATATTCAGTACCATGTATCGTATACTTAGTACTATGTATTGTATATTCAGTACTATGTATCGTATACTTAGTACCATGTATCGTATACTTAGTACTATGTATCGTATACTTAGTACTATGTATTGTATATTCAGTACTATGTATCGTATATTTAGTACCATGTATCGTATACTTAGTACTATGTATTGTATATTCAGTACTATGTATTGTATATTCAGTACCATGTATCGTATACTTAGTACCATGTATCGTATATTCAGTACTATGTATCGTATACTTATTACAATGTATCGTATATTCAGTACTATGTATCGCATACATATTACAATGTATGGTATATTCAGTACTATGTATCGTATATTCAGTACTATGTATCGTATATTCAGTACTTTGTATCGTATACTCAGTACTATGTATCGTATATTCAGTACTATATATTGTATATTCAGTACTATGTATCGTATACTTATTACGATGTATCGTATACTCAGTACTATGTATCGTATACCTTTACTACGTTACAATTATATTATCTTGGCTTTGTGTTCAATGAGCATGACTATAAATAAACACTCGTATTGTTTTTAAGAAATTAATTGTATTAGATTTCAAAAGTCAATTTATAGGTAATCGTCGGCCATTCGACTTTATTCGATCTTATTTTTTCATTTAATCGCCTTTTTAATGTAGAACGTTTTAAATCATATATCTGAAACAAATACATGTTCCAGTTTGTTTGGCATCTTGTTAATCATTTAGATTTCCTACTTTCACGAAATCCTCATCTCTGAGAAGAGGAATACGTTCATCGGTTGCTGGAAAAATAAATTAGAAATCCTTTCCACTTCCCTTCCGGTCATACTGCTTTTGAGGACTGATGCTTATTTGGATGTGACCAAGATTTACATGGCAGGTGTTGTCGATGAAGCAGAAGACGCTTACTCTTCCAGAACACTTGGTCTTATTCTCTTGTACTTTTACGAGAGTCTCCATGTAAATCTTTCTTTTGTTCCTATTTCGCCCCTAGTTTAATCGATTTTGAGTACTATGTTTTTGTTGACGCTTTGGTATCCTCTGATTTTTTGGATTTTTTCTTTAATTATTTTGTGTATCATTAACGGGAAAAGTCTCAAATATATTCTTTAGAAGGCACATTATCTTTGCTTCAAACATTAAACAAAACTTGCTTCAAACATAAAAAACAACAATCGTTAAGGGTCGTTTACATAAGAAAACGATGATACTTGTAAATTTTGCGCAAGTTTTAAAAAGTTCGTTAAGACTACATTTATCAAGATTAGAAATTTCAGTTGAACAAGATTCACGATCGTCCTTATTCGTGTTATACCGTTACAAAAGGTGTTTAAATTACAAACTGTTAATCTAAGGGTACCGTGGTTAAGCTAACACGGAACTCCGTTTTAATCATATTGTCCTGTGTGGTGTTTCAAGTGGTTAGACTCACTTGATGGAATGAGAGGCTATACAGATGAGCTTAAATATAGTAGTCACGTTTACACATACACGTTTACACGAACGCGACAACAGTACGTAAAAATAAAAGTCAACACTGACCATCCGTTATAAATTCGATCACATCGTGGCATCTAAATATCAATTGGTATTTGGTTTGAGCATTTTACGTAGTGAGAGATGAATATATACTGCTCGTCTTTTGGAGGAGAATTATTTTCTGATTAAACGAGTCATAGATGTAAATATTAACAAAATTTCCACTACTAATGATAATGATAATAGCATTTGTTCCACAAACAATTAGAAATGGAGGTTTTCCCACCGCCTCCTCATCGGATAAACCTACTAGCAGTGTGTAAACAACTTTGATCACCTACTGGTATTTAGGACCCTACAAGTTTCATTGGTCTCTCTTCTATCTATGACGTTTCTTCATTGAGGAAGCGTCATAGCCTAATGGTAATTTCTTCAAAATCAAAACAACAGAGAAACATGATTTTCTAGATATGTAATGCAGGAGGTTTATCTTTTGCGAAAAAAGATCCCCAAACCTCTTATACTTGATTATTATGTTAAAAAAATTAAGAGAATATCAAAGCGTCGACAAAACCATAATCCGAACTCAAAATCTATTAAACTAGAGGCAAAAAAGGAACAAAGAAAATGTGTACATGGAGACCTTAGAAAAAAAAATTAAAAAAAAGAGAATAAGACAAGGTGTTCTAGAAGAGTAAGCGTCCCCCGCTTCATCGACGGCATCGAAAATAATTTTCGAACTAAAATTGAAGAAATGCAGTCCATGAAGTATATTTACACCATTTTAATGCATCACACATTCGTCTTTTCCTTGAGTAATGTTCTTATGATTGTTTACTTTATTTCATGTGAGTAGTTTTCTCTTAGTCTTTGTTATGGTCTCCGTATCAATCTTTCTTTTTGCTCATATTTTGACACACTAGTTTAATCATTTTTTAAGCTCCGAATGTGATTTTATTGACTTGGAAATCAGGAAATAAAGACAAAGTAAAATATAGGTAGACGAAAATAATGTATCATATAGTACATAGGTTTCTCCTGCCCAAGTTAACATAAAGATACTTGTCATAAAATTTTACACGAATTAAAACACTATATTTTGTACAAGAAATGACTGACTTTTAGAGCCTATTAGAAACACGTTCTGTATGACATGTATGAGTCAAAGCATATTCTGCAGAACACAAGATAACAGATAACAACAGGAACTTTCTAAATGATAATTTGCTGCAGACAGATTCACACAGTATATAAGAGAGTTTTCTATGAAATATAACCCGTCTTTAATAACACCTTATCTCACACATAACAATCCATTACTGAAATTCTTTAAAGTTATTTTCTTCCTGTGGAGGATTTTTTTTTTCAGTCTTTATACTAAAAAGTTGTCTGTCAATTTTCAAATAGTTAAAACAAAATATTTATAAATGTTCTATACAACAACAATAAACTAGAATACCAAAGCGTCAACAAAACAATAATCTGAACTCAAAATCGATTAAAGGAAGGGGAATATTAACAAATGAACGATTTACACGGAGACTCCAAAACAATGCAAGAGAGGAAGACCAAGTGTACAAATTAACTATCAAATTGTTTATAAACGAAACAATGTCTAGGAAGTATACGAGTGAGAAAAAATTAATTTTAACATTAAATTAGTTATTATTAAAACATTTATTCTTGATAATATCTGATTCTATAAATTATTTCTTTAAATACCACAACTCGAAACTTAATTGTCTTAAAGCACATTCTTGAAGGACATATATTTCTTTCTTTTCGATCTCACTTCATAATCATTTCCTTAAACAATTGAATAACTTAAAACTCATATCAGCGGAATCATTTCCTAAAACAATTGAATAACTTAAAACTCATATCAGCGGAAATCTAGTATACTCGATCCAAACAACAGGTTTTAGAGTACATTAACTTACAAAAGCACTTAAAATGTTAGAATGTTAAGATTCCCCTACAAAATTGTTTCTTTAAAACATTAAAACTTCACAAATTATCATTGAAAATCTAGTATATACTTGAATATTTAACAAGCAGTTTGTAGAGGACATGATCATTCAGAACACATTTAAAATTTTAAAGATTCATCTAGAAAAGTGTTTCCTTAAACAATTATAGAATATTATACAAATATAATCGTATATCTTATTTACTTATTCCTTCACGCCAAAGTCATTGAGGTACTTCCGTTCAACGCAAAATTTGATTTTCTTCACTACAACATAATTTCACATTTAAATAACTTGTATCATAAGCTTGGCAAAACTTAAGTATTCTTGATCTGTTGAAAATAGTCCTAACATTAATTGATCAAATTGTCGGTTACAGCTGACATTAAAAACCATCCAACCTTAATTATAATCTCTCATGACATTGATTAGTCCGAATTTGTTCCAAAGCCATTAAATAACATTATACTCACATGGCAATCTGTTTGAACGTCACCCAAACCTAACTAGAGAGGGGAAATAAACTTGATATTATATCATACTATAAAGATTCATAGCCAATCTTTCCTGGAATACATCAATCCTGAGTTATTCCAGTCATGGTTACTTCCTGAAAACTGAAAATAATTTATATTCTCGGAAAATCATTCAGCTTGTTGATAAGCTATCTGAAACAAATGTAAGATACGAAGTTTGTGAGAGAAGAACAAAAGTGAAAGGATCCAACTTGATTATAAGCAACATGTCGAGGTAAGATCTTGAAACATTGTAAATTGGTTTCCTATCATAGATTGAGAATAGATACTGAAACCAATTTTACAAGAAATAAGATTATTTTTAATGGACATGAAAATAAGATTATAAATCAAATAAAAACATATGTAATTTTGTAAATGAAACATATCTACAATTCTTAGTCGTTTGCGAAGATATATAATAATGATATACTTTCTAATGAAAGGACTATTATGATGACCAACATTTGTATAGCCAATAAATTGAATAGTCGATTGGAGCCTTGGAAATGAGCTGAAATGTGCGTTTATTTCTTTATAGGCACCTTCAAATCGCGATCTTCACACGGGACTGATAAAGCTTGACTGGCCGAATAGTAAATTTTGGGATTTAAACTTGTGCAGTATTGCCGATAGAGAGGCGCCATAGGGTCATTTACTGATATCACTTCCGCTTTGTGAACAAGGAAGTCCAACATCTAAATGGATAACTTTGAATAGGAAGTAACACCATAGTACATGCATGTGACCTGAAAGTGACGCCACCTTGGCAACAAAGGTATGTTGTAGTCATTGGTTTACACAGGTCGATCATACATAAATATTGAATACGTGTGTACGTGTCACAAGGTAATATCCTGTGACCTGAATATCGTATACATGTGTAAACCAAGTCAATAGTGTTTACAAAAATTTCTATTTCGTGGGTTTTTGAGAAAAAATCCACTTTCTCAGAAGATCCAGAATTTATGTGAAATGTGTCATTATCATATAATTAGCCTAAATGGAAATATAGGAGCAGCATATATATAAGTCGGGTCAGTGGAGAAGTCTATGGTCTGCTTAGGTGGTAGGACAGAATCTGCACGATCTTATACAAATATGTACCTTATATTTGTTAAGTCGCTATCTGTCTTCATTTGTACAACAAAGCCTAACAATTACAAATAAAATAAAATATACCCGGTTACTCATTCATAAATATTTCTATTTTTATAACTTTCAGGAAATCCCAATATTTATTGTATATATGTATGTATGTCTTACACTCCACTCGTTTGCATGAAATTGTTTGTTCTCTTTTTCAAACCATTGAAAATAACACGGGGAAACCGATGACGTATATAATCTATAGATAGAAGCAGGGAATCCCCTTGGAAATTCATTATATGTTCAAGCGAAGTACTACATTGATTTAATCAAAATGAATCTCGCAGTGGTTCTCCTAAGCCTTCTCTCAGGTATTTATACGATTATAATTTTCTATATTTTTTATTCTTCCAGTTAGTCACATTAAGTATCTAATAATACAAAATAATAATTCACTTTCATTTTTTTCAGCATAAAATACTTGCAGTTATTAATAACATGTTTTTCCCCAGATTGTGTTCATTTTCTTTCTATTCTTTTACCTTTATTGAATCGTGCGATGAGTTTAAATGCAAGAGTATGAAAATATTTCCATTCAAAGCCTTTCGATGAAGTTTTAAAAACGTGACTGTATATAATAATCGATATTAGTTCTGATTGTATTGTATCATTACGATAGTTCTTTATGGAAAGCATGCTACGTATTCATACCTCTTACCCGAATACTCGTTTGGAAACTGTGTAGATATAATTTTGTCGAGATTTGATGTCTGGAATAATTACAAATTACATTAGTGATGAATGGAGCTGAACAATGATCAAGCAATTTCGTCATACATATGATTTTTATTTTAATTTTACTATCGTTTTTATTATGAATGTTATGTAAGTAATTTGCATAACAATTAAATAAATGAAATACGTTTTTGAGAGTTTGACAAATTGTAAAAAGACGTGAATTGTGTTTTACATAACAGGGATTCAAAAATAATGCTTTACGTATACGTATACGAACAACGTGTTGTGTATGGGAATACTATTACAGAGGAAATTACAACATTGTATATTGAACTATTTATATAACATTACAATGACCTTGGGACCCCGAAGGTTAGTAAAACATGTTTGTACACTCTGTGTTAACTGACTCACATATCTTGTTTACTCAGTTGATTCGTCGTTTCCAATTATAAAGATACATGACGTGCGTGTGTATAACACGCTGTAAACAACCATGTTTACATAAACAGTCTGTTAACGTCGTAAATGTTTATGTTCACTTAAAGGTGCAGTCAATTTCTGAAAACTTCCAATTCATAATAATACATATAAGTATCATATGAGTCGACTGAAACAGGGAATGCGCACTCAGTTGAGTATCAAAGCATAAAATTGTGACGTTTTACACCGTCTTTTGTTTCACCTAGTTTATTTTTACTTTATTCATTACTATACAAAACAAAGATAAGAATTATTAGTATCATTCTAATGCAACATATGTTGTTTGTGCGTCATTTGATCTGAAATTAAGCACCAGGTACCACTTTCGCTAATTTGAAATATTATACAGACAGAAAAGATGGTTCTGTTAGGGTCTTACGTCGTAAACGTATTTATCTCTGAAACCTTTGTCTTGGAAGAATCAACAGTGTTTTCAGAGACTCAACATGTCTCATGTGGACAGGGAAAGTGGGGGGTTATGAAACAGACTTTCTTATGAACTCACCTGTGATAATGCTAAAACCATTATCGTCCAAAAACATTTCTTCTCTAGTGATCATACATAAGACGACGTCATATGTTATTAGTGGATTCTCTGTGTCGTATATTCTTGATTAAAACAAAATTAGTAGTAGACAGTCATAGACTTTACACCAGTCATACACCTAACCCTCAATCATAGACTTTACACCTCAGTCAGTATATATAAATGTATTTCATAGATGTACATAATATAAAAGATAAAAGACGACCTTCTCCAGTTTTCAATTTGCTTGTATTTTTCAAGTATACTTCCCTCTCTTTCAGTTTGGCAACGTATCTGTCTATCACTGTCTTGATATTACCTTATGTTTAAATACCAGAAGATTGTCGAACAAACAAATAAAAACATTTGTAACATTAACACACTGACAAGCAGCATTCCTTTTTCTCGTATCTGAACTATTAGTTAATACAGAATATGGACTTTACTTGAATGTTTCCTAAAGTTTATCCTTCCTATGTCGTTAAATTACTCCAGCTTCTGGTGTTAGAAAATGTCTGAAAGAATTAATCAGAAGACAAAAGAAATTACAATAAGTTGTTTATACTGAGGTTTTAGTGTATATTAAATTGATATTTGTCTATCTCATTTCTGACTTTTGCTACGGTACGCAATGAAGTGTTCCTATGTTAAGTTCCCCTACCTAATCGCCTTCCGCTTTGGAGGATTATATCTGTACGGTGATTTAAGTTTACTTATATAGTCAACCTGACTTTTAAACTTGACCGACACTGAACCAACTCTAAATGATTAATGCGATTACCCTTAACTTACTGGTTCCTACGATACCTTCCGTCTGGTGCTATTTGTCAGTCCACGTACACTGTACTTTTTTATTTCTTGCCTTTACTGAAGTTTCAATTTATTTAACTAGAGTTGTATTTGTAAGTAATATACGGTTGTTTCATTTAAATTAAGTTACAGTTGATATCCACACCGTTTGAATGATAAACGAGGATGAAAAGCATTATATTTCCGTCTGCCGTAGGTTTTCGTATCGCTAGTAGAGTAGATAGTGTAGCAGGTTTGCTAATAGGTTTACCTAGGTGTAGGCCTAGCATTAGGTAATTTTTTTCTATCGGTGTTATTCAAACACATTCAGTAAGTTTTACTAAAACTAACGTCATTTTGTTTTGTCAATTATTCTCAAACAGATGTATTAAGACTTACTCGAACCAAGGTCATTTTGTTTTCTATAACCAAGGTCATTTTGTTTTCTAAAAGTATTATTCAAATAGATACAATAGGTCTAACACTAACTTAGGTCATTTTGTTTTCTATCGGTGTTATTCAAACAGATTCAGTATATCTTACATTAACCAAAGTCATTTTGTTTTCTATCAGTGTTTTTTAAAATGTATTCAGTAGGTCTAATTCAAACTTCTGCCACTTTGGTTTGTGTCAGTATTGCTCAAACAGATTCAGTAGGACTAAATCTACTTATGCAATGTTATTTAAAAACATTCAGTAGATTGAATTGAATTGAGTAGATCTAACACTATCTTTGGTCATTTTGTTTTCTATATTTTTTTTAAAATACATCCAGTGGGTCTAACACTCATTTATTCATCTTCATCTTACTTCATGTTCTTTTTAACATTTTGTTTTATTGTAAAATTGCTTCTGTTAATATACTTCAACAGATATGTTTTTATCTTTGATGAAGTGTTGTCATCCCATTATACATTTACGGGTCTTAGGGTTTTTATGTGTCAAAAACACCTTGATAACTCCGCTAATATTTTCTTCCTATGAAAACATTATTTGTTTTTGTTCAGCAACAGGAATTCCATCACTCCCACACACATAACACACATTGTCTTATGAAACAAAAACAATCGATCAAAAAGACAAAACGAAACATACATTTTATTTTGCATCTTTTGCTGTCTAACCATTGTAAATACTAGCTGTAGAGACTGAATCTTGATGTCTTTCGGATTGAAACATTTCAAATATCAAACGGAAACCTGTAACTCGGTACTATTCTAACAGCACATCTCTCATCTCTGTTTCAGTAACGTCAGCCTGTAATAACATAAAATGTCAGCTGTCCAATGGGAGCACAGTCGTGGTTGACAGTCTTTCTCTCTGCTGTAATGGTCAAGTAATACCAAAAGATCGGAACGGTCAAAGGCAAAGTTGTTGCTGTGACAGTGTCAATGGTAAGGCAAATACCACACCTAACCTAGAAACTAAAATTTACCGTGTAAAACTTTTTATATTAGTATCATGAATTTATTTCTTCATGACTGAAGAAAATGTTTTGAAAACATGCCATCAAAGAATCGAAAATATCTTCAAAATAACTGCGACATACTAAATTCTTGGTAGAGGTTTTACAAACAGTCAAATCTCAAAACAACATAAAATGTTAAGTGAAATCAACGATAACCGATATAAACAACAATATAATTCAAATTTCATTCCGATACGTATTCACCTTATACAGGAACACAACAGGTATTTAACCCTGATCAGGAGATTTGCTGTGAAGGAAAAACATTCCCCAGAAGTGACAGTCTGGGGCAGACGCAAACGTGTTGTGGAACTACACCTTATGTACAACAACTAACAAGCAATCTATGCTGCGTCCCTCATCCCGACAGACAGATGGCTCCGCAACTGTATACTTCTTCCGTTGGTAGGTCAAACAGAATTGTCTCCCTTGGTTGAACTCAAATTTGACTAAAATAAACCGGGAATCAAAAGGTGATATTGAAATGTTAATCTAAAAGTTATGTCAGGTGAAGAGTTGAATGGCGTAATAGGGTTGGACCTTGATATGATCATAATCACTGTTAATTCAGTCAGTTGTGGTATATTTAGGAGATTTAATAACTTAACATTTAATTAAAACAGATCATTTTAATACTTCATATTTCCTTTTAATATACAATTTACATAAAATAAAAAACAACGCTTAAAACACAATATACACTTATATAAACGCAAAGAATAATTTTACACAATAACAATAAAGGATCCCTTCAAACTGTATTTATACACAGGGAATATTCACTTCAAACAACAGTTGTACACTTAACATATCAGTGATAAACTTAACAGGTCAATCATACACTTTACACAGCAGGTATGTCATTTACATATCAGTTACATTGTATATACTTACGCTTCAGTTATACCCATAACAAATCAGTTACACACTCATACATTACCATACAACCTAACCCTCAGTCATAGACTTTACACATCAGTCATACACCAAGCCCTCAGTCATACACCTAGCCCCTCAGTCATAGACTTTACACCTCAGTCATACACCTAGCCCCTCAGTCATAGACTTTACACCTCGGTCATACACCAAGCCCCTCAGTCATAGACTTTACACCTCGGTCATTCACCTAGCCCCTCAGTCATAGACTTTACACCTCAGTCATACACCTAGCCCCTCAGTCATGGACTTTACACCTCAGTCATAGACTTTACACCTCAGTCATACACCTAGCCCCTCAGTCATAGACTTTACACCTCAGACATACACCTAGCCCCTCAGTCATAGACTTAACACCTCAGTCATACACCTAGCCCCTCAGTCATGGACTTTACACCTCAGTCATACACCTAACTCTCAGTCATGGACTTTACACCTCAGTCATACACCTAGCCCCTCAGTCATAGACTTTACACCTCAGACATACACCTAGCCCCTCAGTCATAGACTTTACACCTCAGTCATACACCTAGCCCTTCAGTCATAGACTTTACACCTCAGTCATACACCTAACCCTCAGTCATAGACTTTACACCTCGGTCATACACCTAAACCCTCAGTCATAGACTTTACACCTCAGTCATACACCTAGCCCCTCATTCATATACTTTACACCTCAGTCATACACCTAGCCCCTCAGTCATAGACTTTACACCTCAGTCATACACCTAGCCCCTCAGTCATAGACTTTACACCTCAGTCATACACCTAGCCCCTCAGTCATAGACTTTACAACTCAGTCATACACCAAGCCCCTCAGTCATGGACTTAACACATCAGTCATACACCTAGCTCCTCAGTCATAGACTTTACACCTCAGTTATACACCTAACCCTCAGTCATAGACTTTACACCTCAGGCATACACCTAGCCCCTCAATCATAGACTTTACACCTCATTCATACACCTAGACCCTCAGTCACAGACTTTACACCTCAGTCATACACCTAGCCCCTCAGTCATAGACTTTACACCTCAGTCATACACCTAGCCCCTCAGTCATAGACTTTACACCTCGGTTAACACCTAGCCCCTCAGTCATAGACTTTACACCTCAGTCATACACCTAGCCCCTCCGTCATAGACTTTACACCTCAGTCATACACCTAACCCTCAGTCATAGACTTTACACCTCGGTCATACACCTAACCCTCAGTCATCGACTTTACACCTGAGTCATACACCTAGCCCCTCAGTCATAGACTTTACACCTCGGTCATACACCTAGCCCCTCAGTCATAGACTTTACACCTCAGTCATACACCAAGCCCCTCAGTCATAGACTTTACGCCTCAGTCATATATTTTACACCTCAGTCATACACCAAGCCCCTCAGTCATAGACTTTACACCTCGGTCATACACCTAGCCCCTCAGTCATAGACTTTACATCTCAGTCATACACCTAGCCCCACAGTCATATACTTTACGCCTCAGTCATACACCAAGCCCCTCAGTCATATACTTTACACATCAGTCATACACCTAGCCCCTCAGTCATAGACTTTACACCTCAGTCATACACCTAGCCCCTCAGTTATAGACTTTACACCTCAGTCATACACCTAGCCCCTCAGTCATAGACTTTACACCTCAGTCATACACCTAGACCCTCAGTCATAGACTTTACACCTCAGTCATACACCTAGACCCTCAGTCATAGACTTTACACCTCAGTCACAGACTTTACACCTCAGTCGTAGACTTTACATCTCGGTCATACACCTAGCCCCCTCAGTCATAGACTTAACACCTCAGTTATAGACTTTACATCTCAGTCATACACCTAGCCCCACAGTCATAGACTTTACACCTCAGTCATACACCTAGCCCCTCAGTCATAGACTTTACACCTCAGTCATACACCTAGCCCCTCAGTCATAGACTTTACACCTCAGTCATACACCTAGACCCTCAGTCATAGACTTTACACCTCAGTCATACACCTAGCCCCTCCGTCATAGACTTTACACCTCAGTCACAGACTTTACATCTCAGTCATAGACTTTACATCTCGGTCATACAGCTAGCCCCTCAGTCATAGACTTTACATCTTAGTCATACACCTAACCCTCAGTCATAGACTTAACACATCAGTTATAGACTTTACATCTCAGTCATAGACTTTACATCTCGGTCATACACCTAGCCCCTCAGTCATAGACTTTACACCTCAGTCATACACCTAACCCTCAGTCATAGACTTAACACCTCAGTCACAGACTTTACACCTCAGTTATAGACTTTACATCTCAGTCATACACTTAACACCACAGTCGTACACTTAACACCTTTGTAATACACTTTACACCTCAGTCATAGAAATTACACTTCAGTTATAGACTTTACACCACAGTCATACACTTAACACCTTAGTCATATACTTTGCACCACAGTCATACACCTTAGTCATACACTTTACACATCAGTCGTAGACTTTACATCTCGGTCATACACCTAGCCCCTCAGTCATAGACTTTACACCTCAGTTATTGACTTTACATCTCAGTCATACACCTAGCCCCACAGTCATAGACTTTACACCTCAGTCATACACCTAGCCCCTCAGTCATAGACTTTACGCCTCAGTCATACACCTAGCCCCTCAGTCATAGACTTTACACCTCAGTCATACACCTAGACCCTCAGTCATAGACTTTACACCTCAGTCATAAACCTAGCCCCTCCGTCATAGACTTTACACCTCAGTCACAGACTTTACATCTCAGTCATAGACTTTACATCTCGGTCATACACCTAGCCCCTCAGTCATAGACTTTACATCTTAGTCATACACCTAACCCTCAGTCATAGACTTATCACATCAGTTATAGACTTTACATCTCAGTCATAGACTTTACATCTCGGTCATACACCTAGCCCCTCAGTCATAGACTTTACACCTCAGTCATACACCTAACCCTCAGTCATAGACTTAACACCTCAGTCACAGACTTTACACCTCAGTTATAGACTTTACATCTCAGTCATACACTTAACACCACAGTCGTACACTTAACACCTTTGTAATACACTTTACACCTCAGTCATAGAAATTACACTTCAGTTATAGACTTTACACCACAGTCATACACTTAACACCTTAGTCATAGACTTTACACCACAGTCATACACCTTAGTCATACACTTTACACATCAGCTATGCACTTCTTCACATATCATTAGTTTTTCGCATTAATATAGTTAACATAACAAGTATGAACAAAACATGTCAGTCATAAATGACGTTTACACACCAACAATAATTTCCCATTTTTCAACTTGAAATAAACAGCCAATTTTTACATAAAGATGGACACATTTTTTTCAAAATGGTTTGTCAATTTCAGGGAGAAATGACACTTGCTGTGGAAATATTAAATATGACGTTGGGACTAAAGTCTGCTGTACGGCTGACAATTTTGAGGTTAGGTTATATCCTAAGGACTACACCAAGATATGCTGTCAAAGTGATTACATCAGTAGCGCCACGCACGAATGTGCACTGAATGAAGATACAGGCAGACTTATAACCAGGTTAAAATTCATCCGTCCGTGCGGAAACGAGGAGATCGATAATCGTGAAGACCTGTGCTGTAATGGAAACCCACATCGTAATGTACAACAGATTTCCTCCTCCTCCTCCTGTTGTGGGGCCGAGATCATCAACACTAACACACATCATTGCTGCCCAAACGCCATTCCAATCCCTAGGAATATGCATTGTTGTGGATCACATCCTAATGGTAAGTTTGCCAAGTACTTATAGTCTATTTCTGATCAGTTGGGACGGAAAAAAATACCTGTCATTGTTTGAGTTACACAAAATCAAAGTTAGAAAAATTTAGTCACGGTTCCGAAAATGTTCAACCATCCAACTTTGCGTTGGCAATAATAGTAAACAACAGCCTGGGAAACATAGCCAAGAGTTACACATCCCTGAGATACATGTCCTTGGTGTTTCTTGAAGCGCATTCGTGTGCAATTTCTGACAAGACTTCTATTTGCAAGCTGACTTTTCATTATCTTCCAAGCTGACTTCTCATTATCTTCCAAAGATGCCAGCCTTTTACCTCGCATACAGCCATCTTTCATTGTTCGTTTTCCGGTTTACAAAGCATCATTTTCAGAATTTCCAACATTGTTAAACTTCACTTTTGGCCATTTTTCTGACTTCAAGACATGAAGGTTAGAAGTCACTAAGTCATTTATTCACTAAGTATGACAATTAATCATGAACATGAAGAATTTCTCATTTTCTTCAGACTTCAATGGAATGGAAATTCGTTGATGTTTAAATAATCTTACTTTCAGGATTTAATCCCAGAACCCATCGCTGCTGTAATGGAACTCCCGTGGAAATTTCACACTACAATGATCAATGCTGTGGAACTGTTACCATGGACACCAGGACTCACGGCTGCTGTAATGACCAAGCATATGACAAATTAAAATTCAGATTTTGCAGAGGTAAAACACAAGAGCCAATAAACAAAAAAACATAAACTACTGGTTGAAATGAATTATCAGATAACGTCACCAAAAATTTAAGCGACATTCTAAAATTCATTAAACAATGTAAATCAACAATGCTTGTTAATTGCAAAATCCAAACGTTTTAATTTCCAGATCATACATTGCCTCAATTAATTTCAATTTTTATGTTTTTAATTTCCATTTTCCAACCACATTTTACGTTTTAATATATTCAATTTTTTCTTATCAAACTTTGTTTAAACTGCTATATTCCCTTAACAATCACCAACTGTTTTTACTGATATTTGAGACAGCAAAACTGGGAACAATTAGTCATATCTTATTGGGGCGTTTGTACATCTATTTCCAGGATCAGACAACAAGTGCAGTGCAGTAGGTATATTTGACAGATGCTGCGGGTCGGAGAAACTGAACCAACTCTCCGTTTGCTGTAAAGCTGGAACCACCTACAACTATCGCTACTTTCAGACTTTGAAAACGAAGAGTTCCGACAATGGCTGTTGTACCAGTTACACCAAAGGCAGTAACAGCTCCATTCCATACTCCGATCAGACACAAGAGTGTCGGCAAGGACACGAACCAACAGTCACCGAGAAACTGAACCAGCCAAAATGTGGGAGGAACTACTTCGACGAAAATACAGATTTGTGCTGCAACAACAACCTGTATCGTGACGCCGTAACTGCAGGTCAAGAATGTTGTCAATATAACGTCTTCAACCCTGAAACACAGAGTTGTTGTGTCCGCGGCAGAGTGTACAACTCCACCAGGTGAGTAGCACTAGGTACTCGGAAGAGAAAGGGAAATAACTAGTCTCGGCTCTTCTGATCAAGTCGTAAAAGTTACATTATCTGGATATATGCTTTTCCAGGATGTTTTGGCGTGTAGAATTTTGAATGGACATTTTTTGGTGAAAATGAATACATTATCAGCAGGAAAAAAGAAACAGAACTAATACATTATATTTCAAAAGAATGTCCGCTCATGAACTTGCACGTTTTTCACTGTTGTTATTTCAGCTGCCCTTATGAACGATGTGGAAACAGACACTTTGTCCGTAAAACCCAACTTTGCTGTGACGGCCAGCTCCATGTAAAACTGCGCGGGAGAAAGTGCTGTGGCAAACAGATATTTGATCCAAGAACACATAAGTGTTGTGGGTCGAAAGTAGTAACGAATCCAAACCAGTAAGTACATTGTAGTAGTAACGAATCCAAACAAGTAAGCACATTGTAGTAGTAACGAATCCAAACAAGTAAGCACATTGTAGTAGTAACGAATCCAAACAAGTAAGTACATTGTAGTAGTAACGAATCCAAACATGTAAGTACATTGTAGTAGTAACGAATCCAAACATGTAAGTACATTGTAGTATTAACGAATATATATTCGTCTATATTGTAGTAGGAAACATATATAGTCGTCTATCGTAAAAATGCCAAGGTCTTTGGAATGAATACTTAACTGCTGATTTGCATTGTTCTAAAATGTTGAATGTGTAGCCTAGCACTTGTTGGAATATTTTACACAAAACATATGGACCCATACATTTACTGGGTGTGACATGTTTTTAGCGATTTTCAGATAATGCGGAGTAATGAGATCATACAAAATGACAATTACTGCCTTTCACAAAACCTTTCAGTACTAAAGTAAATAATATGCAATAGAGACGTTGTTTGTGTTTTTCTGTGTAGATTGTTAGTTTTACGCTATCCTTGCAGATGCCGTAAACCGGAACATCCAATCTGCATGTGGCTTTGTGAGCAGGACGATAAGATAATCAGACGTCAAATCAGGATAGGAAATATTGATATATGTAAAACAAATGGTGAGTTGGATTTGCTTTTCACAAGCGTATCCTGAACTGTCAAACGTCAGTCAGTTATATATGAAAGATTTCGAATTCTCAATGTACCAAACAATATCTTAAAAAGCAAAAATGAAAATAAACATTTGTGGCTTTGAATCTCTATGTATGCGTTCCCAAAAATTTGAAGCATCTAGGTTGTTTCTTTTTATAATCCATATTTGTTTTTCAAAAATATCACCTTCACTCCCAAACTGTCCCAGCAAATATCACCTTCACTCCCAATCAACAAATATCACCTTCACTCCCAAACTGTCTCAACAAATATCACCTTCACTCCCAAACTGTCTCAACAAATATCACCTTCACTACAAAACTGTCTCAACAAATATCACCTTCACTACAAAACTGTCCCAGCAAATATCACCTTCACTCCCAATCAACAAATATCACCTTCACTCCCAAACTGTCTCAACAAATATCACCTTCACTCCCAAACTGTCTCAACAAATATCACCTTCACTCCCAATCAACAAATATCACCTTCACTCACAAACAGTCTCAACAAATATCACCTTCACTCACAAACTGTCTCAACAAATATCACCTTCACTACAAAACTGTCCCAGCAAATACCACCTTCACTACAAAACTGTCTCAACAAATATCACCTTCACTACAAAACTGTCTCACCAAATATCACCTTCACTCCAAAACTGTCTCACCAAATATCACCTTCACTCCCAAACTGTCTCAACAAATATCACCTTCACTCACAAACAGTCTAAACAAATATCACCTTCAATACCAATCAACAAATATCACATTCACTCCCAAACTGTCTCAACAAATATCACCTTCACTCCCAAACTGTCTCAACAAATATCACCTTCACTCCAAAACTGTCTCAACAAATATCACCTTCACTCACAAACAGTCTAAACAAATATCACCTTCACTCCCAAACTGTCTCAACAAATATCACCTTCACTCCCAAACTGTCTCAACAAATATCACCTTCACTCCAAAACTGTCTCAACAAATATCACCTTCACTCCAAAACTGTCTCAACAAATATCACCTTCACTCCCAATCAACAAATATCACCTTCACTCCCAAACTGTCTCAACAAATATCACCTTCACTCCCAAACTGTCTCAACAAATATCACCTTCACTCCAAAACTGTCTCAACAAATATCACCTTCACTCCCAATCAACAAATATCACCTTCACTCCCAAACTGTCTCAACAAATATCACCTTCACTCCAAAACTGTCTCAACAAATATCACCTTCACTACAAAACTGTCTCAACAAATATCACCTTCACTCCAAAACTGTCTCACCAAATATCACCTTCACTCCCAAACTGTCTCAACAAATATCACCTTCACTACAAAACTGTCCCAGCAAATATCACCTTCACTCCCAATCAACAAATATCACCTTCACTCCCAAACTGTCTCAACAAATATCACCTTCACTCCAAAACTGTCTCAACAAATATCACCTTCACTACAAAACTGTCTCAACAAATATCACCTTCACTCCAAAACTGTCTCACCAAATATCACCTTCACTCCCAAACTGTCTCAACAAATATCACCTTCACTACAAAACTGTCCCAGCAAATATCACCTTCACTCCCAATCAACAAATATCACCTTCATTCCCAAACTGTCTCAACAAATATCACCTTCACTCCAAAACTGTCTCAACAAATATCACCTTCACTACAAAACTGTCTGAACAAATATCACCTTCACTCCAAAACTGTCTCACCAAATATCACCTTCACTCCCAATCAACAAATATCACCTTCACTCCAAAACTGTCTCACCAAATATCACCTTCACTCCCAAACTGTCTCAACAAATATCACCTTCACTCACAAACAGTCTAAACAAATATCACCTTCACTCCCAATCAACAAATATCACCTTCACTCCAAAACTGTCTCACCAAATATCACCTTCACTCCAAAACTGTCTCACCAAATATCACCTTCACTCCCAATCAACAAATATCACCTTCACTCCCAAACTGTCTCAACAAATATCACCTTCAATACCAAACAGTCTCAACAAATATCACCTTCACTCCCAAACTGTCTCAACAAATATCACATTCACTCCCAAACTGTCTCAACAAATATCAACTTCACTCCCAAACTGTCTCAACAAATATCACTTCAATGTTACCTTTAAAATGTTTCCCTGGCTTTTTCAGCATACGTCTCAAGGATTGGTCGGAAAAGCAATTTCAAGGATGTGACACGAATACAACTTGAGGGCGAAAGAAACAGACTCTACCACCATAACCAGAACTCATTAAAGGTCAGGAAACTGTTTCATCCCACGTGTGCCTGTGATTTCGGAGCAACTAGGAGCCAAGTCCGACGAAAAATTGTGGTCATAACTGACAAATCTATACGTGACATTCGTGTAGACCTCACAGACAGTGACTATATCCTTCCTTATACTGCCAAAATCAGGAGGACACTGATGAAATACTGGAAGGAACGATGCAACACTCCTGCTAGTTTAGTCACTGCAGATGTTGTAGATGAAATTTTTGATTTCATCAAAGTTAAGATTGAAAAACAGAAAGAATCTCAATTTTATGAAAGTTAATAAAGATTCAACATAGTTTCTTTATTCAAATTTATGAAAGTACAATTTGTATATGAATTTAAAAAAAGGAGAAAAGAAAAATAAATAAAGATACAAATATTTGGATGAAAAGATAATTCTCTAATTTCATGTACGATCGATTACAAAAAATAATTATAAGGCAAAAATGTTTATCAATACATCTTGAACTACTCTAAACAGACAAGTAAAACACCACTCTTCAATAAAAGAAAGAGAGAATAATGTAAAAAGAACTAGTTGTAATAGTTTAATAAAGAAAGGGAATCTCAAATTATTATAAAGCCTAATACTCTTAGCAGCTTAAGATTGAAATTTTTGCAAAAACTCTAATAGTATAGGGCAAAATAAACCTGTGATCGACACGTGTCTGTGCCAATGAAAATCACTCAAAACATTTATGAACAGTATTATCTATAAATCGACGGAATTGGCAAAGATGACTTTCAGGCAACATTCCCAAGGAAAGGTTCATTCGAAAAGTGAAGCACAGAACGTACAATCAATTAAATTTTACGTGCAATGTACTGGAAAAGTTGTACATATGTTAAAGGTTCTTTCATTTTTTTTTTTCACAAGCATGTAATGCATTTCTCTCATCAAACAACATAGTATTCATTCATAGATACGTATATATAAATGTACATGACTGTGTAAACATCATTTTCATAGTTAAACAGCATAAATATTAACTCACAAAGACTGTGTCTAGCACTGTGAGGATGACAGCGAGGTTATGACACATGAAATATTAACCCGATGTTTGAAAAACTATACTCATGTTTATCAATCACATTCATAATCTCTCCATTAACTTATTTCTTGTTTGGAAACAAAAATCCAGCTTTTTCCAATTAAGTTTTTTAATGTTGTAAATGATTTTCATGTTAAACATGTAGAATTGAAGCTTTCTTATGTTTGATTTAATTTATAGTACTATTAACAGGTTGTTTTTTGTTTTTTTTTTGGAATTTGTGTGCTTTATTTCCCTAAAATTACAAAATATACACACAAAATACCACCGGTGAAATAAAAATGTTTGCATGAAATGCATATTTTTTTTTTTTTAATTTTTTTTTTTTAAGTATCTAACATTGACATTTAATACTTGAACATGTTGAACATGTCGCATGTTATGTATGCCAGTGTGTCTATGGTGTTGGAAGTGTGTGTGTGTGAAGCGTGGTGAGAACATGTGTCATCGTGTGTGGGATGTAACGTACATGTAATTATATATGATATTACCCAGAAATGCTGGATGCCTCAGTAGCATCTTTTTCCTATGCCAGTAATTATGTTACCTAGTATAACTGTATAACAAAACAAACTATACATTACATGTATTTTCTCTCATTTCTAGGTGTGTAATACTGGCCTGTCTAGGGCAATACACCTATGATTGCTGTGGTTGTATAACACACCTAACAATGGCGCAACAATGATGTGATGTCACCAATATGGTAAAATCTGATGCTTAAAAGGGAAAAGAGGTGACGTGATGAAATTAAAACCTTCCACAATTTTTTAACCGAATACATTAGAAAACTGAGATCATTTTTTCTGCACAAAGTGTGTTTGCAAATATGGGGTATGCTTAATCTCGCTGTATCATTTGATTTCGTCAAAAAAGCTCAATGAAAAAGTTGATATTTTCGAAATGGTGGCCAGTCAAAAAGGTATTTTCATGGTCTTTGAGCTTATTCAGGTAGTTGAAATGAGAGAAAAATACTCTTTCATGATCAATGGTGTGAGATAGGATAATTCCACCCTCTGGATTTTCAAATTTGGCAAAACTCTCGACAAAGCCTCAGGTTTTACCAAATTAGAAAGCCCCTTGGGTGTAATTTCACTATCTTACACCCCTGGTCATGAAAGAGTCTTATAATATTGCCTGTGTATGATGTGTGTGTTCATAATTATGATGTCTCTGACCGCACAAGTATGTTGCGGGAATATATTCATCTAAGGAGGCTGGAGGGGGTAAGACATTCATTGGCTCAATGAACGCAATCAGAGACATCCACTGGAATCATTGATTTCATTACATCTCTGCACTTTCCTTTATTCTGTCTGCAAACACATACTAATCTTTCCCTTGTATCAATGTTTTTAAAATTTGCTTTCCAAAAACCGAATGTTTGAACAGCAGAGGCAAACAAAATTACATGGACAAGGGATAACTAAGTCTTGCTACCACAAAATAAAACCGATCAATGGCTTTAGACAATAACAAAATGGCTGCAGTACCAGCTGTTTTATGCCATTTTATTTTTTCATCGTTTTGTAAGGAAAGATAAGATTAAGTTTTCATTTAATGGTGACAAGATGACAATTTATGTTTCTACGTTTTCTTTTTTTCTGGCAAAAATACAAAAAAAAACACCCAAAAGGTCTGTTCCTTTTCGTCTTTGTGGAATGAAAAGACAAAACTAAGGACTTGAATTCAGGATATTTGGTATTTGTCGTTTTGCACAGAAAATATGAAACAATAAAACAGCAAAACTCCACCACTAGACCACAGGAGTAACACAACATTTGTTTCATCAGATTTTTAAATACAGGGCCTCTTTATGAATAAGAATATCGCCTCAAACTGTTTGACAATAGTCAGGTTCCTTAGGAATGTAACACAACTGCTTGTATTATTTTACACCTTACATCTGTATGTGGAAAAATATACAGTATCATCATGTCTTTAACATTGATTTCTATACATTAAATTATAAAACATACATTTGTCTTTTTATCATTCTTTAATCAGAAGTACAGAAAATCTTTGTTTGGATTGTTGTCCAGGATAATGACAGCCCTGGGCCTATATTCATGTAACTATGATCATCTTCAAGCATGGATTCTGGTCTCAAGCCTTCTTCCTTTTGACTAGCTTGAATAAGATGTAATACGGTATATAAGGTTTTTTTTTAGCGTTTGCTAAATTTCACGTTTTTCTTTACACAATCGCAGGTTTTATATTAAGTGTATTTTGTTTTTAGCGTTGATCCAGCTATAGTTAGTAATTTTAGCAAGAGTATTACATACAACACAAAAAAATGAGTATTGAACAATGATATTTATTGAAAGCCCTTGTGTATTGCATCAAATGTTATCGTGAAGGCTACAGTAGCACGATAATATGCCACTGTAGGGCCACTAAAGTTACACCAGGTCTTGCTTTGAGGTGATCATATAGTTTTACCAACCATTTTACACCCACTGGTTTCATCTCGTACTATATCTTCATACTGCATAATAAAACCAATTTTAGCGATATTTTATTTCGCAACAGTATTGTTGCAAACACAGCGAAAATTAGACACTTGCTAAAATAACCCTATATACCGTACTTGGTTTAAATCATGCACAAAAAAATAGCGTTTTATTAATTTATTACAAGAAGAAGAAACTGGGTCTGAGCACAGAATCTGTATTTGAACATTTAAAATTTAGACACTTGCTAAAATAACCCGATTTACGATACTTCGTTTAAATCATGCACAAAAAAAATATTGTTTTATTAATTTATTACAAGAAGAAGAAATTGGGTCTGAGTACAGAATCTGAATTTGAGCATGAGAACAATTTCACGACTACCACCTGAGGTCCTTTAAGGATGAAATTTTTTCTTTCTTTTTTTTGTTCTCTTCTCTCCTTTATTTGCTTTTCTCCTTTCTCCCTGAAGACTCATTAAATCACTATTTTAATGCAAAGCCTAATTTTAAAATTTCAGGGGATGACAAAATTAACAAGTGCTAATTGTAATGGGGTACCATTACAGATGTCCCCCAAACTACCCCTTTGGTCGGAACTGATGAGCCCAATGAACTCACAATGGAAATATAGCTGACACCCCATATATCAGCGGTCATGTTGACGAATTAGGAAACGGAGGTTACGACAATGTCCGTGGTGTCCTACTACAGTTATATATAAAATTTCATTGAAATTGGACAATATATAAATTTCGACCAATCAGAAGCCAGGAAATAGCGGCCATGTTGACGAATCACGAAACGGAGGTTACGACAATGTCCGTGGTGTCCTACTACAGTTATATCTAAAATTTCATTGAAATCGGACAATATATAAATTTCGACCAATCAGAAGCCAGGAAATAGCGGCCATGTTGACGAATCACGAAACGGAGGTTACGACAATGTCCGTGGTGTCCTACTACAGTTATATATAAAATTTCATTGAAATCGGACAATATATAAATTTCGACCAATCAGAAGCCAGGAAATAGCGGCCATGTTGACGAATCACGAAACGGAGGTTACGACAATGTTGTTGGTGTAATACTACACATATATATTAAATTTCATTGAAATCGGACAATATATAAATTTCGACCAATCAGAAGCCAGGAAATAGCGGCCATGTTGACGAATCATGAAACGGATGTGACGACAATGTTGTTGGTGTAATACTACACATATATATTAAATTTCATTGAAATCGGACAATATATAAATTTCGACCAATCAGAGGCCTCCATTTTAGTTTCGGTGGCAACCAAACTTTACGAAAATGTTACCATGTTATTCAGCATCCCTTAAAACACCCATGTACCAATTTTTACTGAAATCGGAGACTGAATTTTGAAAACCGGAAATTAGCTCTGGCGGCCATCTTGGACTTCCGGTCGCGAAAAAACAACCCGTTTTCACACACCCCGCCCCTAATGAGTATGTGTGTGAAGTTTCGTGAAGATCCGTCCAGTAGTTTTTGAGAAAACGGTCGGAAACCTCCGCGGCGGAAGAAAGTGGAAGAAACAAGAATAATAATAATAATAATAATAAGAAACCGAGCAAAAACAACGTGTCCCCCCACTTCGTTTGGGGGACATAATTATATAACATTTGCTGACTTCTCAAAATAATGATAGTCTCCTATCAGTCATATCGTTCTTTCTGTTCAGTCCATGAATCAAAAAGGCACCACTAAAGACCAAAGAGATCCTACATGTTAAATTTGAAAAAAATTCATCCTGTATTTCTCAAGAAATTGCCAGAACAAAACATCTTAAGTTAAAATCCAAGACGGCAGCTTGTCATTAACTTTGCTTTTCTGATCTATACACAGCCAATGTTTCTTCACGTGAATTTCATGTGAAAAATTTCACGTGAATTTCACATGAGCAGTTATTTGAACGTTGTCCTCATGTGAAAAATTAGCATACCAAAATTAAATGAAATAGAATTTCAGGTGAATTTCACAATGAAATTTTTCATGTGAAATTCACTTTTTCCCACATTTCACATGAAATTCACATTAAATTTTTCATGTGAAATTCACATGAAGACATATTCCCTTTGTAGGGCACAACTAGGGACCAAGGGAAACCTACATATGAAATTTGATAAAGATCCATCTTAAATATTCAGTCAAAATCCAAGATAGCCCCCTGTAACTAGCCTTTGTTTTTCTGACAATTCACAAAATCAAAAGGGCACAACTAGTGACCAAGGGGAACCTTCATACGAAATTTGGGAGATACAAATCCAGTCCTATTCAAGATGGCCACCTGTCAGCCATTTTGTTTTTATATCAGTCTCAATTTACATATAATTCAAGAACGATCATTCCAGTACTTCTCAAGAAATAGCCATAACAATCTTTCATAGTCAAAATCAAAGATGGCCACCTGTCAGTCATTATTATTTTTTGTTTTTTTTTTGATGAGTCCCAAAATCAAAAGTGTAAAAACAAAGGACAAAGGGGAATCTACAAACGAAATTTTGGAAGATCCAATTTATACTTCTCAAAATATTGTGATAAATTTATCTTAGTTGAAATTAAAGATGGCTACAAGTCAGCCATTTTGCTACTTTGATGAGTACCAAAATCAAAACAGTACAACTTGGGACCAAGTTAAACTGCCATATACAATTTGAGAATAAGTCATCCAGTATTTCTCAAATTAGATTTGTCAGTATGAGATGAATGCCTCCTCAGACAACCAAATGGAAATACCAATTTTGTGAATTATTTTTTTATAATTTCCACTGGCTCTCAAATGTCTGTCGCATACTATTTTACAAAATTTTCAAAGTAAGTTTGGCCATAACTCTGGAAAAAATAAGTGGATCTCCAGCTAATGAGAATTTGACCTGCATCTTATATTATCATCTTACAACTACATGTGATATCACAGTTCAATATCTTTATCCGTTAAAAAGTAAATATGGCAAAATGAAATAATGACAGAATGATGACATACCAAATGAGGGCAAAGGTCAACATTATATGCCCCGGCACCCATTTCATGGTGGAGCTAAAAAATAGTCAAAATCATGATGGCTACCCATCAGCTATTTAAGTTTTCTGATCAGTCCCAAATTAAAGGGTACAACTTGGGACCAAGACTGAAGAGTACTCTCCATTAGAATTTAGGAAGATCAATTCCATACTTCAAGAAAAAGAGAAGAAACAAAATTACCGTTAATTGCAACACTTGTCCCCTGCCATCAGATAAATGTTCTAACAAACATATAGCATTGTGAACAGATGTGTTATTTTAACAATCACTTCTTAGCTGTTTTATGAGGCTGAGTGGGAAATGAAAATATTGTGACCTTTTGACTCAAAACTCAATCCCACTCTTTATTACCTGACAAGCTAACAATATTTTATGAAGTTTAAACCAAATCAATCAATGCTTTCTCAAGTTATCCTCTGGAAAATAAAATTTGACAAAAAAATATCTATTTTTAGCAACAGTGACTTTTGGAGTCAACTTTTCGATCCTAAACTCAATCTCACTCTGTAATGCCGCATAAGTTAATATTGTTTGAAGTTAAAACCAAATCCATAAATACTTTCTGTTGTTATCGTCTGGAAACAAACAGACGGACGGACAGACAGAAAAGACAGACAGACTGACTGACAGACAGACAGACAGACAGACAGAGACAAATACTATAGTTCCTTCTGGTTTCACTGGCAGGGGACTATAAAAGAATCTTTTATTGATGGACGACAGACAACAGACCATGAATGAAAGGCAATTTGAAAAGCCCACATCCATCTCAGGGAGGATTGGCAAGTATATGCCATCCGATAATGGTGTGATAATAATAAAACACTGAAATTCACAACTGAAAAGGCATTCAGAGTCAATATATTCACTTGTAAACAAAAATCACAAAAGATGAAGGTCCATAAATTTTCAGATATAGATTTTATCAACATGTAAAATTTGAAAATTTCCTTAAACAACATCTCAAACTTATGCCAATCTGCCATCTTGTGGCAGTTATTAGATACCAAGGGGAGTTAAGTAATGTTTACGACAATATAGTAAGAACATAAGTACGAACATTGAGTGCTTAATATGCTTCACTAATTTCATCACACAGCTACCCGTCTAGGTAGTTCACTGGGACTAGCTGGAAGTAACTCCATTAAGAATTCCAACTGGAAATACCCTGCTCAGTCCAGCAAACCAAGGTAACTATCTAGTGTAAACATATTACGATCAGTTTACCCGTCATACTGACACTACATATGTAAAAGACACACCTTTCTTTCAAAAAGCTAACACCCACGGTAATCATCATATAAGCAAAGTCACACACTAACATCTTCTCAATGAAAAAACCTAGCTTATCAAATTCAAAATCTCCATTTCTAAAATCTCCAAATTAATTTGAAAATATTTTTACTCCAGCTCAATTACATCCAGCTCAATTAGACATGAGGCACTTGAAGTGAAAGAAGATCACTGCCTAGTCATTTAAGTGGTGTCTGAGTTTAAGGTCGAGAAGTTGTTTGTAAACAAATCATGACAAATACACTCAGGATTTCCTATTGGTTTGCTTCTGTCCACACAGAAATTGATGTCACGATATGACTTCATTCTATAAAAACAGGTGCTTTGTTTGTTTTTAGGAAGTTAATATCAAAGTTTACACATGTAGTTACACTGTGACGATGACCTACCCATTTATCAGACAGTATATGTGGCAAGTGTGTAACAATCTTTTTTTAGACTGTAGTTCCCTCTGTAGTGTACACGGCTAATACTATTGGATAATCTATAATTGTTTGTGTTCTTTTTTAAAGTTTATTAGTTGTTATTTCCAATCAAATATAATAAGGTATGGTTTTCCTTTCTTTAAATAAGTCATTCAAAATAATGTTCCAATCAGAATTAAGGAAACTCCAGTTTTTAACGCAGAAAGCATATATACATCCACATGTACTGAAATTAATATTTTAGTTCTTGGACAGCGAAGATGACACTTTTTCTCATTCACTTTTTCTGTTTAATAACATACAGTAAGTTCATGATTTTATACATAATGTTATATCTTAATGCTATTTCTTCTTTTTTTTAATTTGATACTTTGTTCATCTTAATTTAGATCACATAAAAATGTCACATTATGATTCCTGCTTAAAGATTAATCTTTATAGAACTACTGAAATTTGGGAACAAAAAAATCTCTGATATTAATATAACACTGTAACCGGAAAAAATGTTACAATATTTTTTTAACATTTATAGATTTATTGATACGATGGTTACGGCATAACATATTTTCTCTTTTTTTTTTGCGAATTAACTTGATAATAAGGCCTAATATGAAAGTGAACATTTAAGTCCTACTTATATAAATCATTGTTCATCTTTAGATTTACAAATAAATTGTAATAGGACATCATTTTTGAGGAACAACGATTTGACTGTTTGCCGTGATTTTTTTTGCCGATGTCAAAGTTCTCGGATGTCAACCTGGACAGTTCGAACTCCTCTTTATTCCAGCGGCTATAATTTCGTATAATTCGATCAGGATTGACAACATTTATTTAATTTTGGTTGAACTGACCGAAGGTTTACCGTAGTTTCTTTTATTTTTTAATTGTTTTTTTTTTAAATTGTCATCATTGGTAGTCTAACATACAACTTACATTTTAAAATGTATTTTCTTATGCCAATTTCACAGCTATGATTTTATTGATTATATTCTATATTATTAATCAATATGAAAAAGATGATCTTGCATTATCAACATAAAACTAGTCTGGTATATAATCTAAAACTACAACAGATTTTTGTTCATGTGGCTATTTTTCAACAAATATTTATTTTAAAAACTATTAAAGCTAACATCCAGGCCAACAAGAGTGATTAATATAAGTTGGATAAAAAAAAACTTTTTTCATAATTGTTGTAAAATAAATAAAGGTTTATATTTTAAACTATTATTGGCTTCGTGTCAGATCAATCCTCAGTCTTTAGAAATTGAAACCTTAACCTACCTACACTAATATACAGGAGAATTGGGGAGGACAAGATGTAAATAAAACAAGATTGTAAACAAATTTATTGTCAAGCTTTGGAGTGAGAAATCAACCAAAATAAGTACAAGAGAAAACCTCAATTTTTTTCCTAATATTGGTCCACAACATCTCTTATATCAACACTTTTTATTTTAAGAACAGGATACAGATAAGCTTTGGCAGAATGTTGATCTTAATTATAACTTCAGGGCAAATGTAAACAAAAATGAATTTAAATCTTAAATCATACAATATTAATGACTTTCTTAATCAGATCAGAGGAGCCCTTTCAGCCCCTGTACTTCAAACTTATTTTAAACTTATGAGATGTTGACAGATGTAATAGCCACTAACTATGAGATGTTGACAGATTTAATAGCCACTAACTACGAGATGTTGACAGATGTAATAGCCACTAACTACGAGATGTTGACAGATGTAATAGCCACTAACTACGAGATGTTGACAGATTTAATAGCCACTAACTACGAGATGTTGACAGATGTAATAGCCACTAACTACGAGATGTTGACGGATGTAATAGCCACTAACTACGAGATGTTGACGGATGTAATAGCCACTAACTGCGAGATGTTGACGGATGTAATAGCCACTAACTACGAGATGTTGACGGATGTAATAGCCACTAACTACGAGATGTTGACGGATGTAATAGCCACTAACTACGAGATGTTGACAGATGTAATAGCCACTAACTACGAGATGTTGACGGATGTAATAGCCACTAACTACGAGATGTTGACGGATGTAATAGCCACTAACTACGAGATGTTGACGGATGTAATAGCCACTAACTACGAGATGTTGTCGGATGTAATAGCCACTAACTACGAGATGTTGACAGATGTAATAGCCACTAACTGCGAGATGTAGACGGATGTAATAGCCACTAACTATGAGATGTTGACAGATTTAATAGCCACTAACTACGAGATGTTGACAGATGTATTAGCCACTAACTACGAGATGTTGACAGATGTAATAGCCACTAACTACGAGATGCTGACAGATGTAGTAGCGACTAACTACGAGATGTTGACAGATGTCATAGCCACTAACTACGAGATGTTGACAGATGTAATAGTCACTAACTACGAGATGTTGACAGATGTAATAGCCACTAACTACGAGATGTTGACAGATGTAATTGCCACTAACCATATCAATGGTATTATAACAGCCCTATGATTCCATAACGCCTTCAACAAAAAGAATTCATTTAACGAGAAAGAATACCTGACTTAACTTGCCACCCCCCCCCCCCCCCCCCCGAAGTTAATTATAAACTCTTCCAACCTTTGATTTGGAAGAGTTCACAATAACAGGGGTAAATGAGAGAAATGTGAAATAGCACATAAAAAAATCTATAGATATCACAACTGGCTATGTTTCCCAACTCTCTTGCTATTCCACAAAGTGCACCAAGGTCATTCATATTTCAACTGTGACCTTGAAAGAAAGTCAAGGTCTTCATTTATGAAAATAACTTGGCAGCCCTTCACCATTACGAGCATCAAATGCAAAATACACGACATGAACATCTTAGAAGTAAATTAATATTTGATTAACTGGAAATTATTGTTGCAATTTTTCAGTTTCTGCAATGGACTCTTGCCATAAGCCAACCCCTATCCAGAAATGTGGCACGCGAAGACTGGACCCTAACAACGAGTTCTGCTGCAACAATCAGGCTTACAGTCAAAGCAGCAAGCAATGCTGCTGTATCGACTCTATCTCTGGTAAGTATATATACCAATGTTACAAGCCAAGCTGCTGTGTCACCTCTATCTCTGGTAAGTATATATACCAATGTTACAAGCCAAGCTGCTGTGTCAATTCTATCTCTGGTTAGTACATATATATACCAATGTTACAATCCAAGCTGCTGTGTCAACTCTATCTCTGGTAAGTATATATACCAATGTTACAAGCCAAGCTGCTGTGTCAACTCTATCTCTGGTAAGTATATATACCAATGTTATAAGCAGTGCTGCTGTGTCAACTCTATCTCTGGTAAGTATATATACCAATGTTACAAGCCAAGCTGCTGTGTCAACTCTATCTCTGGTAAGTATATATACCAATGTTACAAGCAGTGCTGCTGTGTCAATTCTATCTCTGGTAAGTATATATACCAATGTTACAATCCAAGCTGCTGTGTCAACTCTATCTCTGGTAAGTATATATACCAATGTTACAAGCCAAGCTGCTGTGTCAACTCTATCTCTGGTAAGTATATATACCAATGTTACAATCCAAGCTGCTGTGTCAACTCTATCTCTGGTAAATATATACCAATGTTACAATCCAAGCTGCTGTGTCAATTCTATCTCTGGTTAGTATATATACCAATGTTACAAGCCAAGCTTCTGTATCAACTCTATCTCTGGTAAGTATATATACCAATGTTACAAGCAGTCCTGCTGTATCAACTGTATCTCTGGTAAGTATATATACCAATGTTACAAGCCAAGCTGCTGTGTCAACTCTATCTCTGGTAAGTATATATACCAATGTTACAAGCTAAGCTGCTGTGTCAACTCTATCTCTGGTAAGTATATATACCAATGTTACAAGCCAAGCTGCTGTATCAACTCTATCTCTGGTAAGTATATATACCAATGTTACAAGCAGTGCTGCTGTATCGACTCTATCTCTGGTAAGTATATATACCAATGTTACAAGCAGTCCTGCTGTATCGACTCTATCTCTTGTAAGTATATATACCAATGTTACAAGCCAGGCTGATGTATCAACTCTATCTCTGGTAAGTATATATACCAATGTTACAAGCCAAGCTGCTGTGTCAACTCTATCTCTGGTAAGTATATATACCAATGTTACAAGCCAAGCTGCTGTGTCAATTCTATCTCTGGTAAGTATATATACCAATGTTACAAGCCAAGCTTCTGTATCAACTCTATCTCTGGTAAGTATATATACCAATGTTACAAGCATAGCTGTGTCAACTCTATCTCTGGTAAGTATATATAACAATGTTACAAGCAGTCCTGCTGTATCAACTGTATCTCTGGTGAGTATATATACCAATGTTACAAGCCAAGCTGCTGTGTCAACTCTATCTCAGGTAAAAATATGTATCAATATTACAGAAAAACTAATCATACAAAACTGAATGACCTAAATCCCTCAAGGATGCTTCTGATCAAATTTGAGAAGAGAAAGCACCATGGTTGACAATGGATACATGAGTATGGCATAAGCTCACAGGTCCTTAACACCAGGTAAACTAATATTGGTAGGTTGCCTCAGTGACTTGACCAGTGACTTGACCAGTGACTTGACCAGTGACTTGACCACACAATGATTTCTATTGTAGGTAAACAGGATGTATATGCACAGGACAGGATATGCTGTGGGGGTCAGCTCTTCAACAAGACAGGCAGGCTTGGGGAGCGTACATGCTGCGGGGCTCAAGTTCACCATAAATCAGACCCGAGACAACTCTGCTGCCGTCCTCATCAACATCAGATCGACAAGTATAACACTCAGCCTCAGTTGTATCACTACAATCCTGGTAGGTATACAACTTCAATTTTCACCAATGAAAATCCAGGCAGACTTTCTGGTACATGTGTAATTAAAATATTGTCAGGTGTATAAAAAGAAATATGCTCTGTATGATTCAGATCAAACAAATTAACGAGCAACATGTGATTTATCTTGACCTTGACCTTGACCTATGGTGATTTTTACTCCTACCAGAACATGGAGATTAGTCTACAGATATTTAAACAAGCTGAGTGTTTTTTTATCTAGATTTGTACCCGAACTGGGACACATCCGAATGCTGTGGTATTGATGTGTTTGACAATTCGACACAGAAATGTTGTAACAACAACATTAACAACATAATAGGGAGTCCTTCAGACTGGTTCTGCTGCAATAAAACGGTCTTCAATCAAAGGAGCCACCAGTGTCTTAAAGATGACCCAAATAACCACATCATAACGTTATTGTATCATGAACTGTGTAATGGAGCACCATACGACCAACGCACCAACACCTGCTGCGATGGACAACTCCACCCTTATCACGACGTGAGCCAGTTTCAATGTTGTGGAACTGAGATCCAGAATAAAGAGACTCAGCAATGCTGTAATAAAACCCTCTCCCTAGTCATTTCTAACAGCAGGCTATGCTGCGGAAATCGTTCAACAGGTAAAGTTTCTCGTTGGTCAGTGCTGCACATAAGACATTTCCGATTTTCAGGTACACGGAGGACCTACAAGGACGCGGACGCAGATTACTGGTAAATTGGTGGTCGTCTCAAAAACTATTTCTTTCGAATGCATATATGCGTTGTCCAACTGATATACATTCACGTGCATATACGTACATATAGCCCCACAGATGTGTATTCAACAACACTGAAGTATGGGTGCAAATAGCTATAAAAACGCCATTACGGAAATATTTGTTACACTCTCCACTCTATCAATTAAATCATTGAATATCTAATTAATACATTAATAAATGAATGTTTGCCACTTTACCCATTATGTACATGTATGTTTACATGTAATTTGTGCCATTTCGCGTAGTACAACGGGGAAGGGTATATTGGCAAAACAAGTTTATATACATACATGAACAATACACATAATGCGAACTTCATACCTAACATTATTCGGAATATATATATGGTATATTTCATCAATCGTGGAGATTTGCGACGTCAACTTTTCATTTGAAGGGGATAGCCTTGAAGATACGTATATTTGAAATGAAAAAAAATGAGAATAAATTAAACGCACATGGGGACCCCCCCCCCCCCCCCCCTCACATTTTTGTTCATAGTGCAACACTGCGGACTTGCCACGTGTGCTTCCACATCAACATAGTGTGCAGCTTAGCGACCGCGAGTGTGCGACAATAAGATGTCATTTCGAATACCCGTATACATGTTTAAAATGTGAATTGATTAGGTTTCCTTACAAGCGTCAGCTGTACGGAATTTCCATTTAGCTCAGTCGGTAGAGCATCGGGCAGAAGAACTAAGGGTCGCGGGTTCAAGCCCCAATGACGGCATTATATTTTTTACTTTTCCTCGTCCTATTACACACAGATATATGTATAATATGAAGATGTGATCATCTTACATTTGTTTGTTTGTCGTACGATTTGAAGTGGATACTTTGAATTAATATTGCTAACGAATATGCATGTTATAAACTATATATAAACATACAAGCCCCTAAAAACAAAGTTCTAGCATTTCTGTCCATACAAATATACCTTTGAAACGACCCCCAATTAAACAGTGGTCGGCGTCCGTGATGGTGTCGGTACTCCGCGTACCTGAAAATCGGAAATGTCTAACAGCAGGAACAAAACTTTCCGTCCTGTTGAACACTATGTACATTAAATGTATCTGGTTCTGTATCTAAGAGTGTAACGAATAATGATAAATTGTTGAAATGACACAACATTCTTGGTCTTATTGAGCACTTCGTTGAATGTGTTCCCTTTCTGTATATTGAGTGTAACCATGACAGAGTCAAACCTTGTTGTCTCAAACATGTACAAACTTGTAGAACTTGTGTAACTTGTAGAACTTGTAGAACTTGTAGAGCATGTACAACTTGTGTAATTTGTAGAACTTGTAACTTGTACAACTTGAAGACCCGCTTTACTGTACAGAAGTTAATATTCACGAGGGTTTTAAGTTAACTAAATTTTTTAATGCAACAAAAATTTGTGAAAATTAACACTGTATGAAAATCTTTTTATCACATAACTGACTCTTTCAGTCATCTCATACGGCCATGTCATAAAAATAGTATTACACATCTGTAATAACATTATTGTGACGTCATAAACAAACGATGTCATATGATTGTCTTGGTAGTGAAAATCGTACTGTCACAGAAGAAATCTGCCTTTCTTATAGAGAATTAATTTGAAAGTTTTTGTGTATTTTCTCATAAATATAAGTTATGTGATAAATAGAATCTTACACTCGTTCAATGTAATATGGAATTAATTAAACTTGTTATATAACTTAATATGTCACTCGCCTAAAGGCTTGTGACATATCAAATTAATTAACTCGTTTAATAAATTCCATATTACATCGACACTCGTGTAAGATCCTCTATATATTATGGCTGTACAATCTAGGTTACAAAAGTATTTTTAATTCATAAAATGAAACACCCAGAAGTTTAACACACACATAATTCAACAACTACACAGTAATTTGAAGCATTTCATTGGTCCTGTGCAAACTTCATTAATCCTTACTCATACTTCAACTTCATACCAAACATTTTGACTCACAAAACTTGAATATTTGAAGTTTTTTTCTAACCCCCCCCCCCCCCTCTATTTGAGATAACAAGTTTGACTGAATTTTGGTGTCATTAGATGTTATTTGTAAGTACACTTAATTATAATACACTTAATACTGTTTCAGGAATTGACAGTTTTACCCAACGATGCTGTACAAACCCTTCAGATCCAACAACAAACCTAGTACATGCAATTACAACACAAGCACAGAAATGTTGTGGAAATGGCCTCTTCCATAAAGATACACAGTTCTGTTGTCGGGGACAACCATATTTACGTTCCCGTTACAAAACATGTGGTAAGTGCACTTGTTCCATAAATATACACAGTTCTGTTGTCGGGGACAACCATATTTACACTCCCATTACAAAACATGTGGTAATTGCACTTCGCATCCTATATTATATGATACTGTATGACACGAAATGTTCATTCAATACTTTATGACTAGTACCAGGGTAGCAATTTAAAAGGCTTCCCCTCTATTGCCCCTATTGGGCCCCGCCCCTCAGAATCACCGTTTCTGACCAATTTTGCTTAAAATCAAAGCAGTACTTAATAACTTGTAGCATCTTGAAGAAAATGTTGACAGATGACGGACAGAAAACAGATGACAGACGCCGTGCCATGGCATAGACTCATCGGTTCTTCGATCAGGTGAGCTAAAAATTTACACTGAACATAAAATTTATTTTGACGTTTTTTTTTATACAAAAGGTAACCAAAAAGAGTGTGTGGTCGTTAGTCATCAGGAGAAATGTTGTGGGGTTCACCAGCTTGACACAAGTCACACTTGTTGCGGAAAGGGATTACTTGTGGCAAAGACATCAAGCGCACAGGATGATTGCTGTTACAATTCATGGACCCGGTCTGGAAAATCCTTTGTGTCTGAAACGCACCAATGTGTCAGGGGAAAGGTCGAGGTCAAAGCTAAAAGGTGTGGAAATGAAATATATGATGACACCTCTGACCTGTGTTGTAACAACATTCTGTTTCGAGGCGCTAAAGAGATTGGCAAAAAATGCTGTGCTTATGAAGTCTACCACAACAGAACACAGCAATGCTGCAGCTTCGAAGTTGTCAACGGCACCAAGTAAGAACTACTTCCACGTAATTTGTAGATACCAGTTCAATCACCTTTTTTTGTGATTTGAGAACAAAAAATCTCAAGCAATACAATCCTAAAAACAATTTCTTTTAAATTACAGATGTCCCGTACCTCGACGCAGACCATCCAAAATCTGTCACAATCTTTGTGCCAAAAACAGGCGGTTGATTGCTGAAAAAATCAATCGAGGGGAGTATGATTCTGACATCTGCAAACTAAAACTTGGTAAGTTGATTACTTCCAACTTCCACAAGTTTATGGGGTTGGATCTCCATTGTTTCCAAGTTCAACTCAGAAACTGCCATTGGGGTGTGGCAGACTCTGAGATCAATCATGATATCTTGATTGTGTTCCTCTCTCTATGCCCAGCGTTTCTATATATAGCTATGTGGTAGAGTTCATAAGCATTTCAAAGTGATGACCCAGGGGTTAAGTCTGCAAGGGTGGGGCAGACCCCTTAAACCAATTTTAATATCATGATTTCTTTTGTCTCTTTATGCCTAGCAATTGTACATGTATGGGTGGGGGGATCTCAATAAAGCGTTTCAAAGTTATGACCCAAGGGTTGAGTCTGCAAAGGCGCTGCAGGCCCCGGGATTAATTCTAATATCATGATTGTGTTTGTCTCATTTACTGTAAGTAGAACTCGTTTGTTTGGACACATCCAGGTTCGGAAATGGCCAATACTGGAAATCTTGTTTTAGTATATGACCTGATAATATATTTCAGTATATTGGAGTTCTATCCATTAAACTAGAGGGAGCTTTGATGCGACAGATTGTTTTATATGAAAGGTAGATTTATGAATAATTCCTGATAAAAATGGCTATAACAAAACGTAACTATGGTAACCAAAGACAGTCGCCCCGCTGATAATCTTGTTTATGCACAACTAAAAACCAAAGTGGACCCTTTTCTGATTTGTACTTTATTGGAACCTGCCACAACAAAATTTAACTTTCAAAATCCAAGGTTGTCATTGGGCGAAAATTTCTACATGAAAGTCTAAGATGCAGTTTAGGAAACTGTTTTTGAACACATCATGCAAAGAAAAATTGTTTTCTTTCTTCAGCATATGTGGCAAAAGTAATACGTCAAGTTGCCTACTTTGAGGAAGAAAGGATGAAGTTTGTGATCCACAGACCGAGCAAGAATATGTTCACGGGTAGCTGCGAGGTACGGCACAGATATCTACTCCTGCCCTGTGTCTGTAAAAAGAAGAACTTCTCCAGGGTAATTGTTGTCACCAGTAACCCTGGCGACAAGACCAAGGAGTTAAATCGCTTTGAGAGGGACATTGTCTTGCCATATTCCAAAAGGATAAAAAGGGCCGTCAAGCGGCGCAGGAAAAACTGTTACATGTTACGGAGGTCATGGTAACATTTTAGGTCTTTTGGTCGGCAGATCATTGTCATATAACTGCTAGTCTCAAACTTCAATTTATGTTTACAGATTTGTTTCATTTTGATGATGTACAACCAATTATCACTTGCATTTAGAAAGGCTACCGATCATGATATGATAGCAGTAACATTTGTGAAATTTGCCCTCATTATGATTTTTTTCTTCCTTACTTAAAAAAAAAAAATCATTTCAAAATCTCATGCAAATATATTTCTGTAAGTACTAGATAAAGATCAGTAGATTAACTACAAATACTTTAAAAAATGTTTTGAATGTGCTTCAAACTGACATTTTTTGTGGCATAGAAACCTTTCTAATCCAACACCCTCCAGAACATGGCACTTTGGTCATGTTAGAAACCAAAAGTGTTGTTAATGGTCAATACCTTATTCACCCCTGAAATTTCGTAATGAACTATTCCTTCCTTTGAATTGGAAGAGTTCAAAGTGTCCTTAGGGGTGAATGAGTTAATAAATATGTATTGAGGTATTTTTCTCATGTGACTGTATAGAAATTCTATTTAATGGCCTTCTTGTTAAATGATTGTATGAAAACCTATGGCACAACTGTTTAAATAACTAATTCATTTTAAAATGAAATGATGGTGAAATTCATTTTAAAATGAAATGATGGTGAAATTTGGTTGTATTTTATTATAACATTACTTTTTGATATTATTTTTTATATACTGTATTTTTTAATGATTTTTTTTTCATCATCACCAGCATTGACAATCACTTAACATTTATTAACAGCATTCAATTGATCTTTTTACATTGTGGGCATCTAAAAACACAACACATTTCATTTTATTTCAATGAAGCAACTCAATATTCCTACTAATGCCATATTTGTCAAGACAATTTTTATTGCGCTTTATTCCGACAGGTAAAATTAGAATCCTAAATGGGTGATAAAATTAGCTGTTTTCTTAACTTGTTGACCCCTGAACATTCATAATAAACTCTTCCAACCTTTGAGCTGGAATAGTTCAAATTTATTTTCAGGGGTTAGCAATTTAATATTCCATCATGATCAATAAGTAACTTTGTTTATTGTTTGTTGTATACTGTAGTGCATTACATAAACAATTAAGTCTTTCAAATGTTACATTACGTATATATAAGATGTAGTTCTTGACCACTTCCAGATGCCACGCTTGTGTTCAGCATAACATACAAGTTGCCATACTCACAATACAGCAATAACACAGACATTCTAATATTTTACCCTGATATATATTATATTTATACAATGAAAAAGCAGCAATGATCTCATAGTTTTTTTTATTTAGAAAGTTCATTTTACTTGCCAGTGCCTCAGTTAGTAGCACATTAGAATCATGAACTAACATATATCTGAGGATAAAGGCATCCAGATACACACATTATCAGTCATTTACAGTCATTCCCTCATTCATCCCTGAAATTTCACAAGAATTACGCGTAATTATATGTCTCGCCTTTCCCGCTTTGCCGATAATGTTTAAGTCCCAAAGTAAAATTAGTATGACAAAATACATACAGCAAATTTTTGTATCTGTAACATAGCCAAGTTTCAATTTAATTACATATCAATAACACTATAAATAGTGAAATTCTCAAAATTCTCGTGTTTTTTACCGCAAAATTTCCTCCAATTTTTAGTAAGGTCTTCAGTAGGATAATATTAGTTACAACTTTTTAAAATTTCAATTGAATCCGATATCAGTCACACTATAAAAAGTGGACTTTAACGCAAATTCTCAAAATTCCCATATTTTTGCCCCAAAACAGCGGAACCTGCAAATAAATTTCCTCCAAATCTCATTTAGGTGTTCAGTATGATGATATCAGTAACTACTGTAAGATTCAATTGAATCTGATATCAGTGACACTATAAAAAGTGGACTTTAACGCAAATTCTCAAAATTCCCATGTTTTTGCCCCAAAACATCAAAACCTGTCACGATTTCATTTGAATTGAGGTAAGGTATTAAGTATGATGGTTTGAACAATGTGACCAACTTTCAATTCAATTGGATAATTATAACACTGTGAAAAGTGGACTTTAACACAAATGTTGAAGCCGCCATCGCCGCCGCCGACGGAAAATTAACACCTAAGTCTCGCTTTCTCGACTATCGTCGAGGCGAGACAATAATAAACTATTCCAAACTTTGAATCGGAACAGTTCAAATGTATCTTTAGTGATTAGTGGGTTAGCAACCATACTGGTTACAGACAGAGTAATAATGTAAAATGTAATTCACTTTTAATCAATTATGAAGCAAATTATTTCAACTCTTATCAATCACTCTTGTTGGCCAAGCCAATAGTCTTCCTCATTGTGGGAGGAAACTGGAGTATGCAGAGAAAACACATGGTCAGGCACTGGTGACCCCAGACCCCATACAGTTTGTCTATGTGGAGAGAAAGTATTTGGAAAAATAACTTCACAGTTCATCAAACTGAATACATAGAAGATATTAGCAAAACTGAAAGGTTGGATGCCACATTGGTAATGGGGTTGATTCTCTGAACAGATGTTAATAGGTAATGGGTTACCTGCCCCGCCATGTGGGTTTTCTACGGGTACTCTTGCTCCTCCCACAATGAGACCCCTCACATGCTAACATTCGGGCAAACAAGTGTGATAAATATTAGTTAAAATAACTTTTTTTGTAAATCATTGCAACATGAATAAATTTTGTATACTATATATCACCAATATGTCTATTGTCTAGTCAGAAATTAGCCATAAGCTTTAAGTCAATTTTTTTACCAAGAATATGGACATTTCACCCCAACATCATAAAGTCATAGCATTCAAAATGCTGATTTATATATACCCTAAAGCTAGGTTCCAAGCCTCATATCCTACATCACTGCTTCAAGGCTTATAGCTTATATCTTCATCCATTGAGTTTCCCCATCAAAAGTCTTATATTTTCAGTAGGACTCTAAACTGATCAATATTGAACTCATTCACCCCTGAAGACACATGTGAACTCTTCCAATCCAAAGGTTGGGATAGTTCAATATGAAATTTCAGGGGTGAAATGAGATAAGAAGTTCTAAAGATCTCAAGAATGTTTTATATAAAATGTGTTCTTTTTTTTGTACAAGGACTCTGTCTAAACTTTTCTGGTACATAAACTGTTCAACCAGGAAGTCATTTTTGTCATGATGATATATTTATACATGTTTAATTTGTATTGATTTATTTATTTTCTGTTTCCTTTGACTACTTTCTCAAGCTCTCTGATCACCCTGTACTATATTTAACTGAGTCATCCCTGAAATTTTGTAATAAACTTCCTGTTATTCAAACCTGATATTATAAGGAAGATTTCAAATTTTTCTTCAGTGGTGAATGAGTTAAATTCATTGTTAGTACATGTAGTATCTTCTGATGTTACATGAACTGTATATTGTACTTGGTTCTATTATTTTCAAAATGTCATTCCAGTCTAATGGTGTGCTCCATTCAAATGCTTAAAAGTCCGATATTTATTAACATACACTGTATTTAATTATTGGTAATACACTAGATTTGCAGTACATGTGTATAGGCTTTATAAAGGCCATTGTCTCATCCTTGTGTCATTTCTATACAACAACATTTGCTGAAATAAATTTACAATCCCGTTTATGGTTGGCCAATGAAGCGATTTTTATCATATTTTGAAACAATGTTATTCATAAACAATTACATTTGTAACAATTTATTTTAGATTAATTAGAAATGTCTGTGAGACATAAATGCCCCAGCCCCAAGCTGGGTACATTACCACGGCACAGGACGCGACGGGACGCAACGGACATGGGTAACAATATATGACCCCCATTTCATGGCGGGGGCGTAAAAGGTGATTTTTAAGCAAGTATACATAATTTCATTGTTCTGAGCAGGAGTATTTCAAGGTGCTTCCTCTCTGCCAAACTAAATCCAAGGTAGCTGAGACCATATTGTTGGAAAATTGTTTGCAGTTTGGTAACATTGTTATATAAACATGAAAAAAAATCACTGCATAAGCCAGAAATGGACCCCAGCTTTAAGTTTTTGCCATGGACAATTTTTTATAAAAAGTAGTAAAGAATCTGGGTAAGAAAACAAGCTTGTACATGAATGTTAACTGTTTACTTTGTTTACCTCAGTTTTGCATTTTTTTTCTTTTTAATTTTGCTTGGTCGTTGAAGAAAATATAATTATTTCCGCTATGTGAATGTATTTATTTATTTTGTCATTGTGTGTTTTTACTTTTTGTACAAATTTGAGACTCAACTCTAAAAAAAATAATTGCAATAAAATTGTGAAAAATTACTTGTGTACTGGACTTTTTACTGCCAGTGACTGAGATAGAGTGTGGACTGGACTTAACAGTTACATTTCCCTAATGTTTGGGTTATATTGTGGTCTTAAACCTCAGGGGTCAGTCCCATAGTTTTAATACAATTGAATCGTCTTCACCCAAGATTCTTCTGACCAAATATGAACAATATCCTGACATTCATAAAGAGGAAGATGAATTTTTAAGAATTTGATACTACATTTCCCTTATTGGGCCTGTCTTTCAGGCCCTTGGTTGGTCAATGCAATCACACCTATATGGCCCCGTCCCTGGGGTTAAAGGGGAGGGGGGGGGGGGGGGGGGTGTTCAGACCCACCATTTATACAAAAATACAATCACCTTTGCCCAAGCAGACTTCAGATAAAATTCATCCAAATATTTTTCTGGCCAAATTTAGCCAAATTTAGTCAATTCTACTAACTGGTTCAGGATTAGTAGTAGCAGGGAATTATAGGAAAAGTTAATGGATGGATGATGGATGAGGGACACTATGCCATGGCATAAGCCCACTTGCCCTTCTGACCTTTTCTGTTATAAACAAGGGTCACAATGGGCCTGTATTGCTCACCTGGTATTTATCTCCCATGTGTAACCTTAAAGTGGTCTAAAACCTATGATTGAATCATTCTAATGAACATGTTCACATTTAAACATTATTGTTGAAAGCAGGTCAAGGTACCCGGTGTATAATTTTTACTTAAATTTTGTTCAGCTTCTTCCAAGAAGGCTACTCTCTCCACATAACGACGTCGCAGACATAAGTGTATGTCGTGGTATGTTTGTCAAACAGCACAATAGATTAAATGTTTGTCTTCGAGCCAGGTGAGCTAAAATCCTGGGTAGTACCTTACAATTGAACGTGATAAAATTTGCCCATATCAATGAACCTGTAGCTGTCATTGGCTGCTTTATTCTGTAGTCAACTATAAAGCATGCAATGTTGGTACATACTTCATTCTAGAAAAACACTGTACATTAAATACTTAAATCAGGAGCCCTAGGTTTAAAGTTCACACAGATTTCTGCTAGTATAGAGAACATGAGTGATATACAGAGTGGTGAACTTTGAATTTTTGTAACACGTCGTTTCATTGAATGAAGTGACATTGCTTATTTTGTACTGGTCTTCAAATAACGATTGTAAATCATTTTCAATAGGTATTTAGATGAGTCGATCTGCAGTTAGGTTTGTAAGACCTCCCTCGGTTTAGAGTTTCAATGGCTGTATGACACAAAACATTTTCCCTCTACTGTATCACATAACAGTGATTTTGACATTGTGATCCGCAATGCTATGCTGCAAACAACTCATACTATCTAGAAGGATTCTAATTTGACATGAGAAAGTCTAAAGTTGAAGAGTAGATACAAGATACGTTAATATTTTGACCAGATAGATTGATTTCACAGACAAGCAATTTGAAATCAGATCAAAATATGTTCAGAAGAGAATTCACTATACATTATGTAGCAACAGAACAACAATTTTTCTACAAATACCTATGGAGATTTGCCTCATTTTCTTCATCACGGAAAACCCAATTCTCAAGCTAGAGAGAATTGGCTAAAATAAATGCCCATACAGTGTACATGTTCTTCAGTATTGTCAAATCATCCCATAAAACATTGAAGTTACATAGTCACACTTCGGGTCCATTTTGATCTCCCAAATGAGGCATACATGGCTGTATGTGGAAGACAAATTTTTTAAACACACTCATTGAATGTGAAATTATACGCCAAAAAAACAGATGATAAACTAGTGAAGGAACTTAGTCTAGATATGAAAGTTTGACAGACCCACCACACAAACCCTGTAATGTGGAGGTAAAGCCTGGACAAGATAGTGAATGAACGGATGGACGGACGGACAGACGGACGGAAACAAACACCCAAAGCATGAAATCCAATGACTTGTAGTGTTGGAGATGTAGCCTGAACGAACATTTTTTTATGTAGGTCAAAGGTCAAATTGTACACTAGAATTAGAGTGACCTACTTTTGATACAAGACACAACGCCTTACTTACATATTTTAAGTAATGAAGAAGATAGAGTCCAAGCAAAGTTTTTCTTTGAAATATGTCAAAGGTCAAAATATTTTGCAAACTTTCTAAATTTGTTTAAAGATGATTAATATCTTGTCAAAGAATGTAATTGATAGATTTAATATTAAATCAAATGACCGGACAGGAAAGACATAGGAAACATTATATTTCCTTCCCCTCCTGTCTCCCAATTCTACAGCAGGGACCTAGCAAAAGTAGCAGTTATGCATACCAGGGTTTTTTCTGGGGTCTCTCAGGGGCCGATATAAGGCCCCATTCCCAATGAGATTTTGGCTTCAATTTTCCCAATTTCAGATTTATTTTCCCCATCAGTTAGCTAGGCTAAATTCCAGGGTGTAATTTCCTCAAATTTTTTGAAAGTTATATGTGCAAACAAAGAAGACAAAAAAGATGTTTTTTTTTTGCAATTTAATATCATATACATTTAATAGATTATTTTTATTCAAGGAACTATTTTCTTGATATAGCAATGATTTTTCCCGATTTTACTCCAGGGCCTTTTCCGAATTTACCTAGAAAAAGCCCTGCATACTATTGCAAATTCTTCTAATTTATTAGAGAGACTCCAACTTTTTGACCATCAAATTGACTTTTGTTTTACAAACAGTGAATTTCCTTAAGTATTTCTTGATTCTAAGATCTAATGGTTTTATCTGAAAGAACAACTCAACCAAGATAATTGTAAAATATTATTTTGTCTCCAACGAAGCAAGCAGAACTTCCCCTATGAACATTTACAAGAAGTTGGCAAGTCTGGTTATGGTCCAAAGAACAAGTAACACTAAAACAGCTACAATAGACAAGTTAAATACAGTATGCCTATCTACCTTGTAAAACCAGTTGTAATAACATATGCAATTTTAAAAATTCAACAAGAAATGTTTGTTAGATATAAATGCCTGTATAGTTGGAAATGATACTTGGCTAGTGTTTTCAATGTCTCCGTACTGTATACAAAGTTTAAGCAATGGCCCACTGTGTTTTCTGACCCTAATAGTTAAACAGTTAAGAGACGTACCTTTTGACCTTGACATTTGATCTGATGACCTTGAGGTAAACATGTTAAATATCAGCTTGACCTTTAAGTAGATAATTTGAGGTTTGTTCAGTTATTTTACATGTCAACTGTGAGGGACTGTTGGCATAACCTTGGCGAACAGCTTTCTTGCGCAGAAATTCATTATATAAGTTATTGCATTTCACCCCATGAACTTTGACCTTTTAACCTAGAAATTAAATTAATAGGGGTTATCTACAACCAATGCATGACAAGATGTGGTAGACTGCCAAACAAACCCACGGGCCATTGCGGACATATGCAAACAGATATACCCCTCTTTGGTGGGGGGTGGGGGGGTGGGGGGGTGGGCCCCCCCCCACCCCTAATAGGGAGGGGGGGGGGATATAACAAAGAAAAGAAATGAAAGGACAAATTGATTTCAAAATGAAGGTATATAATAAAGTTGATTTCAAACAAGGGGTAACATTTTGTATCCTATATCAAAATTTTGAATCCAGTTTATTTCATACACATCCTTAAATCTAGACATTCTGAGTCATTGTTATTTTGTAATGCCTGTTACAAACAGCCTACGTCATCATACATTGAACTCTGCCTTTACTATACCTTTCTATAAATGTCACGGAAAAATACACTATACACGGTCACGGAAATTTCCAAAAACATTGTGAAATATCTGGTATAAGCTGTCTATTGCAAGAAACATGACCATGTCTATTTAAGTTCCCTTTAGGAAAAATTAAGAATGTTTTTTAAGCTGATGACTGGTGAATGACGTAAATTGTAACTCGTTCACCCCTAAAGACACATTTGAACTCTTCCAATTCAAAGGTTGGAACAGTGCATTATGAAATGTCAGGGGTGAAAGAGTTCAACAAAGCTCAAATCAGCTAAAACCATCCCCAAACAGGGGAGTCATTTCTCTGGAATGTTGTTTACATTGGCTTTAAATCTACCCGGTATAGATCAGAGGATTAAAATGATCAGCTTGATACTGACCAGCTCAGTACACAGTCACTACTGACATACACAGTTTAAAATGACAGGTAGTCGAGCTACAGATGTACTTGATTTTTACACATCTGACCTATATCTTCCAACTGTGTATCAACAATCCCACCAACTCGGCATAAATTCATGACCTGATTGACTGAAAATTTTCACAAGCATATTTCGTAATTCTGTGTTTGCCTCAGTGCACTGTAGCGTAATGTTTTATATACCATAGCGACCATTAACCCTGCTTACGGTATAGATCTCGGTGTATGATCTTTAACCATCACTGAACTAAGTAATCAACAGATGAGATAAAGACATTTTTCAACCTCAGAAATAAACTAGTTAATGGTAAACCTGCTGGAACATTAACCCTAATCCCAACTATTGACTACCACACGCCAGACACATGGGTTTTATTAAATACCCGGTAAATGTTTCTGTTATATCTATTAGTGTTATGTACTCATAAAATGAAAGTAGACTGAACATTTTGTAAACAGAATGACATTGTACAATATTTAGCTTTGGAAAGTTCTGTTTTGGGATACAGTCTGTTTAAATGATATCATTATTTACATAAGGATCTACAAACTGTAAAACAGACAAATTATACACATTCTTATTTATAGCATAAGTATATATATAAACACTTACATATAATTTATGTAAATATAACATGTAGGTTTCGGTTTCATAAACGCCTACACATATGATACTACAGGTTACTAGTTATTCTAAAAATAGTGGCAACAAGAGGTTCTATAACACAAGAGGCCCAGTTAAGGGTCATCTAAAGATAAAAAGTGCCTATCGTTAATGATTTTTCAGGCCAAATTTGATTGAAATCTACTCCGACATCGAGAAGGAGTAGCATTTTAAAGGAACAGTTTACAAACAATGGACGATAAGTGACAAACAATAATTATGTGTAATTACATGTCTCACTTTCCCGCTTTGTTGATAATGTTTAAGTCCAAACAGAATATATTAGTATGACAAAATACATACAGCAAGATGAAATCAGTAACTACCAAAAGTTTCAATTGAATCCGATACCAGTGACACTATAAAAAGTGGACTTGAACCCAATTCTGAATATTCCCCCCGGCAATTCTGAAAATTCCCATGTTTTTGCCCAAAACCAGCAGAACTTTAAAATAAATTTCCTCCAAATTTCAGAATGGTGTTCAGTATGATGATATTAGTAACTACTTAATGTACCACTTTAAAAAGTGGACTTAAACGCAAATTCTCAAAAGAATTAAAGGTTAGGTATTTAGTATGATTCTTTGAGTGATGTGACTAACACTGTGAAAAGTGAACTTTAACCCAAATGTTGACATTGCTGCCACCGGAAAAGCTACACCTTAGTCTTGCTTTTCTCCACTATCGTCGAAGGCGAGACAAAAATGATTGCTATAGGTCATTGTGACTCTTCTGTCAAATGATCTAAAATCCTTGATCATTTAAAGGCCCAATATATGTAACTTCGGGTAAATTTTCGGGATTCTGAAAAATTCTGAAAAAAATCCAGTTGATGACCATGCAAAAATAGGCATTAAACAAAGTAAACCTGAGCGGTAACTAACAAAAAACTCTTGACAAAAAAAATCGAAAGGATTGAAAATAATTCAGGTGGGGCCCACTTCAACAACAAACCGAAGGTAGAAGACGGTTCGAAATTGACGCGTGTTTACAAATAGCGTGTTTCAAATGCTGCTGTACCGGTAACCGCGAAAGAATTCATCTTGAATATTGCTGATATCAGTTAATCTTAATTAAATCTATAAACATAATAAGTTATTAGGCTAGATTTTTGCTTCAAGTTTTGCCGAAAGTTACGTATATTGGGCCTTTAAATTATAGTCTACTCTGTTGTGACATACAGTCATAATGGTTTATATCATTGTTTTTTTTTAAAAGTATCCCTTCATCAGTTTTAAATTTGAGAAATTTTACTTTCTAGCTTGACTTTGAAATGGCAACTTGTACCAAATCAAGAACTGATGACCTGAGAATATCAAAATACCTTGTACAAATTAAACCAAAATATAAAAATTTAAATTCAAGGACAACTTCAAGTTTCAATTCTTTTGAGATATCTATAAGATTTATTAAACAATTAAAGATAGACTAAAGTTTGCCAAATTTCCAAGTCATCCCTGTTTAATAATCAAAAATGTTTGACAGTCAATCCTGTCTATACGATCTCTCCTACGTATACGTAGTGAAATGAAAAGTCGCTCTTTGGTAAAGAGACAAATGGTTTTTAAAGGGGGTTGTTTGATGAAGTTGGTTTTAATGATAGGTATTATGTAGAGACATGTGCTCTTTGTTGACAGGTGCTCTTTGTTGACAGGTGCTCTTTGTTGACAGGTGCTCTTTGTTGACAGGTACTCTTTATTTACAGGTGCTCTTTGTTGACAGGTACTCATTGTTAACAGGTGGTCTTTGTTGACAGATGGTTTTTATTGATAGGTGTTTTTTATTGACAAGTGGTCGTTATGACAGTTGGTCTTTATTGACAGGCAGTCTTTATTGACAGGTGGTCTCTATTGACAGGTGGTCTATAATGATAGGCAGTCTTTATTGACAGGTGGTCTATATTAAAAGGCAGTCTTAATTGACAGATGGTATATATTGAAAGGCAGTCTTTATTGACAGGTGGTCTCTATTGAGAGGCAGTTTTTATTGACAGGTGATCTTTATTGACAGGTGTTCTTTATTGACAGGTGGTCTATATTGAAAGGCAGTCTTTATTGCCAAGTGGGTTATATTGAAAGGCAGTCTTTATTGACATGCAGTCTTTATTGACAGGTGGTCTTTATTGACAGGTGATCTATATTGAAAGGTAGTCTTAATGAAATGAAGTCTTTATTGACAGGTGGTCTTTATTGACAGGTGGTCTATATTGAAAGGCAGTCTTTATTGACAGGCAGTCTTATTGACATGTGGCCTTTATTGACAGGTGGTCTATATTGACAGGCAGTCTTATTGACATGTGGCCTTTATTGACAGGTGGTCTATATTGACAAGCAGTCTTTGTTGACAGTTGGTCTTTATTGACAGGCAGTCTTTGTTAACAGTTGGTCTTTATTGACAGGCAGTCTTTGTTGACAGGTGGTCTATATTGACAGGTGGTCTTTATTGACAGTTGGTCTTTATTGACAGTTGGTCTTTATTGACAGGCAGTCTTTGTTGACAGGTGGTCTATATTGACAGGTGGTCTTTATTGACAGGTGGTCTTTATTGACAGGTGGCCTTTATTGACAGGTGGTCTATATTGACAAGCAGTCTTTGTTGACAGTTGGTCTTTATTGACAGGCAGTCTTTGTTGACAGTTGGTCTTTATTGACAGGCAGTCTTTGTTAACAGGTGGTCTATATTGACAAGCAGTCTTTGTTGACAGTTGGTCTTTATTGACAGGCAGTCTTTGTTGACAGTTGGTCTTTATTGACAGGCAGTCTTTGTTAACAGGTGGTCTATATTGACAAGCAGTCTTTGTTGACAGTTGGTCTATATTGACAAGCAGTCTTTGTTGACAGTTGGTCTTTATTGACAGGCAGTCTTTGTTGACAGTTGGTCTTTATTGACAGGCAGTCTTTGTTAACAGGTGGTCTATATTGACAGGGAGTCTTTATTGACAGGCAGTCTTTATTGACAGGCAGTCTTTGTTGACAGGTGGTCTATATTGACAGGTGGTCTTTATTGACAGTTGGTCTTTATTGACAGTTGGTCTTTATTGACAGGCAGTCTTTGTTGACAGGTGGTCTATATTGACAGGTGGTCTTTATTGACAGGTGGTCTTTATTGACAGGCAGTCTTTGTTGACAGGTGGTCTATATTGACAGGGAGTCTTTATTGACAGGCAGTCTTTGTTGACAGGCAGCCTTTATTGTAAGGTGGTCTATATTGACAGGTGGTTTTTATTGACAGGTGGTCTTTTTTGACAGACAGTCTCTATATTGATATATTCCTGTGATTATAAATTTAAACATAAATTTTATGAATCTTTCTTTCTCCAGTTACATGATTGAAGAAGCATTATTATTTAGAATTAGACTTCATTACATGTCAATACAGGCACAATACACATGTTTAGCACCTGGCTGAGTATATCAGTGTATCAGTGTAATGTAATCTATATACAACAGCAGAACTGAATTCTATAGCCCAATAATAGATCGCCCTTGTTTGATATAATTTGTACATATCTGTTTCTGATTTACACGAGAAGATCTGGAATAAATAGGTGAACCACCCAGAATACCTGGACTCATTTACATATTATTGTTCTGGCAATGAATGGAGATACTTTTTGTATCGGACCAATCTGACACACATACACAACCTGTATAAGTTAATTATAGAGTTGGGATCAGACTAAAATCACCTATCTCCTCCATTGACGTACAAAGACGTAATCAATATCTATGTTACTATGGCATACAAGGTAACGTATAGGCTAATGTTTCTCTCAGCATTGTCTGCTACTCTAAATAGTCCCACATAAATGATTTATCAAAACTCCAAAAGTATTTCCTTAAAATTGTTGATATTTAAATTCCAGAACAAGTAAAAATCAGCATCATTACGTCACTATGTCAATTGATCTGGAAACATCAGAAATTTCATTGGCTAGTAAATACAAAAGGAACCATTTGATTTTGGGGAAGAAACAAAACAGGGTAACAAAATAACTTGCATTAAGCTATTGTCATATACGCACAGAATACATACACAGCAGAAAGTCCTAAATTTAGAGGGTTGGGGATCTGTATCAGGGCCTAGTTCTTCAAAAGGTGATTAGCTTAATCACTAGTTAACAACATTTTTCAAACTTTCATAATTCTGTCAGAGTACAAGGTAAAATCTTACAATTTTGCATGTATATTGACACTATTAGATATTTGATATCTGCAAAGTTGTAACTAAATCTATGGTTTCTTTTGAAGTTACATGATAATAAAAATTTGCATAAACCACAGATTAAGCTAATTATAATCACCTTTTGAACAACTGGGCCCTGGTCACAATGCATGACATTATTACAACAAGAGGCCCAGAGGGCCTGTATCGCTCACCTGGATATATTGGTATCTAGGTTATCATGGTAAAATATTTTCCCCGCTCCTCAGCCCCCTTGGGGGGGGGGGTCAGTCCCACCATTAGTAGACTTTCCAATCAGTGGTTATGGAGAAGAAGTCGCTAATATCAATACAGCTAAATAACTCTTTTTGACCCGCCCCTCAGCCCCCTGGGGGGTCAGTCCCACTATTAGTACAATTTTGAATCCTGAGCACCTAGGGATGCTTCCTGCCAAATAAGGCTGATTTCCAATCAGTGGTTATGGAGAAGAAGTCGCTTAAACCATGATATAGATAAATAACCCTTTTTGGCCCCGCCATCAGCCCCCTAGGGGGTCAGTCCTACCTTTAGTACAATTTTGAATCCTGGGCACCTAGGATGCTTCCTGCCAAATAAGGTTGATTTTGAAACAGTAATTATGAAGAAGAAGTCGCTTAAACCAATATAGCTAAATAACCCTTTTTGGCCCAAACCCTCAGCCCCCTGGGGGGTCAGTCCCACCATAAGTACAATTTTGAATCCTGGTCACCTAAAGATGCTTCCTGCCAAATAAGGCTGATTTCCAATCAGTGGTTATGGAGAAGAAGTCGCTAATATCAATATAGCTAAACCAGGGCCAAATCAAAAACCATGATTGTGATCATCTCTTTATGCCCAGTAATTGTATGTATAGTTTTGGGGTGGGGATCTCAACCGTGTAAAAGTTATGACTCAGGGGTCAAATTAAAAGTGTGTGGCAGACCCCAGGGCCAAATCAAAAACCATGATTGTGATCATCTCTTAATGCCCAGTAATTGTATGTATAGTTTCGGGGTGGGGATCTCGACCATTCAAAAGTTACGACTCAGTAGTCAATTTGCAAGTGTGTGGCAGACCCTTGGATCAAATATGAAATCATGATTGTGATTGTCTCTTAATGCCGAGCAATTGTATATATAGTTTTGGGGTGGGGATCTCAACTGTTTAAAAGTTATGACTCCGAAGTCAATTTACAAGGGCGTGGCAAACCCTGGGGTCAAAACATAAACCATGATTGTGATCATCTGATAATGCCCAGCAATTGTATATATAGTTTTGGGGTGGGGATCTCAACCGTTTAAAAGTTATGACTCAGGGGTCAAATTAAAAGGGTGTGGCAGACCCCAGGGCCAAATCAAAAACCATGATTGTGATCATCTCTTAATGCCCAGTAATTGTATATATAGTTTTGGGGTGGGGATCTCAACCGTTTAAAAGTTATGACTCAGGGGTCAAATTAAAAGGGTGTGGCAGACCCCAGGGCCAAATCAAAAACCATGATTGTGATCATCTCTTAATGCCCAGTAATTGTATGTATAGTTTCGGGGTGGGGATCTCGACCATTCAAAAGTTACGACTCAGTAGTCAATTTGCAAGTGTGTGGCAGACCCTTGGATCAAATATGAAATCATGATTGTGATTGTCTCTTAATGCCGAGCAATTGTATATATAGTTTTGGGGTGGGGATCTCAACTGTTTAAAAGTTATGACTCCGAAGTCAATTTACAAGGGCGTGGCAAACCCTGGGGTCAAAACATAAACCATGATTGTGATCATCTGATAATGCCCAGCAATTGTATATATAGTTTTGGGGTGGGGATCTCAACCGTTTAAAAGTTATGACTCAGGGGTCAAATTAAAAGGGTGTGGCAGACCCCAGGGCCAAATCAAAAACCATGATTGTGATCATCTCTTAATGCCCAGTAATTGTATATATAGTTTTGGGGTGGGGATCTCAACCGTTTAAAAGTTATGACTCAGGGGTCAAATTAAAAGGGTGTGGCAGACCCCAGGGCCAAATCAAAAACCATGATTGTGATTATCTCTTAATTCCTAGTAATTGTATATGTAGTTTTGGGGTGGGGATCTCAACCATTTAAAAGTTATGACTCAGGAGTCAAGTTTCAAGGGCGTGGCAGACCCTGGAGTCAAATATAAAATCATAATTGTGATTGTCTCTTAATGCCCAGCAATTGTATATATAGTTTTGGGGTGGGGATCTCAGCCGTTTAAAAGTTATGAGTCAGGAGTCAAGTTGCAAGGGCGTGGCAGACCCTGGGGTCATATCTAAATCCATGATTGTGATCGAGGTTACCAAAACATTTGTATAAATTTGAATTCAAGCAACCTTTGGATTCTACCACTAGAATATAGATGTCATACATTGCTTAGTTTCAGGAAAGAGATCATTTATACCAATATTGTCTAATGTGCCCCTTTTGGCCCCACCCCTCAGGCCCCTCCGTGATCATAATCATATAATTTTGAATCCTAATCCCATAGTGATGATACCAGGCAAATATGAATAATATCCATTGCTTGGTTTCAGAGAAGAAGTCATTTTTATCATTATAGCCAAATTGACTCCTTTCGGCCCCGCCCCTCAGGCCCCTGGGGGATCAGCCCCACCATTTATACAATTTTGAATCCACACCCCATGGTAATGCTACCAGGCAAATATAAGCGATATACATTACTGGGTTTCAGAGAAGAAATCGTTTATATCAATATAGCCAAATTGACCCCTTTTGACCCCGCCCCCCAGGCCCCTTGGGGGTCAGCCCCACCATTTGTACAATTTTGAAACCCCACTCAATAGTGATGCTACCAGCCAAATATGAGCGATATATATTACTGGGTTTCAGAGAAGAAGTCGTTTATATCAATATAGCCAACTTACCCTTTTGGCCCCGCCCCCCAGGCCCCTGGGGGATCAGCCCCACCATTTGTACAATTTTGAATCCCCAACCCATAGTAATACTACCAGCCAAATATGAGCAATATACATTGCTCGGTTTCAGAGAAGAAGTCGTTTATATCAAATAGCCAAATTGACCCCTGGGGGGTCAGCCCAACCATTTGTACAATTTTGAGTCCCCACCCCATAGGGATGCTTCTGACCAAATTTGGTCAAATTCCGATCAGTGGTTATAAAGAAGAAGTCAATTGTTGACGGACGGACGACGGACGACGGACAACGGACGACGGACGCCACGGTATCGCATAAGCTCACCTTGGTCCTTTGGACCAGGTGAGCTAACAATATTAGTGATTGAGACTTAAAACATCACAGCTTAAAGGACTGCACAATTTTTTTCTTACCAAATAAAATATAATAGGTAAACTGTTTTATTAAATAATAAAATAAGCTGTTATTTTGTTTTGATATACAAGGTAAATGTAAACATGGAAATGAATGTGTAAATGATATTTATTAGGAACTGAATTGAACAATTTAATTTAATCTCTATTCTTATTGACATTTGTGTTTTGTTTCTTGAAACGCTGCACCGCAATACTGCGCCACAGCAACAAAATTACATGTTCATGACAGAAAAATTGTCAGAAAAATTTCCACAACCCATCATTTTGAAATTGTGGTGATCCCTGAACTCAATAAACACTTGATTTAACAAGCGAGGCTTGCCATTGTTAGTCAGACTGACAGTTTGGCACAATCACCCGCGGCACTATTGTCTGATTCCAAATTTATAGGGAGACTCCCTTCATTCTCCAGGGCCAGGCATAACAAATATAATTGTTATATATTTATAGAGATCCAAAAATTAAGGTACATCCCCTTGTTAATCTATAAAGCTAATTAGCATGAAAAATACACCAAAAATAACACTGTGGACACAAACCCAAAAGAACAGGGGAATTTCTGCATCAATCCTGGGTAATACACAAAAATTTATAGAACAAGTGGTCCACGGGGAAACCAGTGTTGGGCAGGTGAACCCATACCTTTTCAAGTCCGGTCAGGGAATCAAAACCCTGGCCGCCTTGGTGAACGGCAAGTGCGCTATCAACTGCACCGACCGACCACCCCTTATAGGGGGCACTAATTAAGGCAAATACGGTAATAAAATATCCTTGGAAATAATTCCTGTAATATATAATACAGCAATTATTTCCCAAACATTGTCTGTCTATCAGTACCTCTCATTGGGTTGCTTTGTTCTGCCATCATGAAGTAGAGCTGAATTTAAACTTTTGATCAGTATGATGGTATCAGAACGTTGTCTAAGTTTCTATTCAATTGGCTATAAAATCAATTTAACTGAAATTGACCTGTGACATAAATTCTCAAAATCCAGAAAAAAAAAACAGTTTTTACCCAAAAATATCAGAACCCAGGAATTAAATCCCTTGGCTACATGTTCAGAATGGAATCAGTAAGTTGTCTAAGTTTCTTCAATTGGGTATAAAATCAATTAAACTGAAATTGACCTGTGACATAAATTCTAATAATTGAGAAAAAAATAACCGTTTTTACCTCAAAATATCAGACCCCGGGAATTAAATCCTTCCGAATCGGGGCTACATGTTCAGAATGTATAGAAGTAAACTGACCAAGTTTCAATTCAATCGGAAGTCAACAACACTGTATAAAAAGTAGACTTCAACTCAAATTCATTAAATTTGAATGTTTCCACCCTAAAACAGCAGAACCTGTAAACAAATTTCTAGTAAATTATGTTCAGGTGTTCAGTATGATACAGAGTTTCAATTCAAGCGGATATCAATAACATTATGAAAAGTAGACTTTTAATGTAAATGTTGACACAGCCGCCACTGCAGTCACCATTAACAACTCTGTCATTGGAAAAGCAACATCTTAGCCTCGCTTTTCTCAACTTTTTCCAAAGGCGAGATAACAACAAAAACCATGAGGAAACAAACCCTCTTTTCCCCAATATCTATAAGCGAGCAATCACACATACTTTAACTCATAGTTTACAAATTTATATGCAGTCAAAGGGAGATAACTGACTTCAGAAACTAGTTAAACTGACAAATTGTAGGATACACACATCACAACAAGTTGAACAATACATTTTTCATTACTTACTTAATTCTTACCTGTTGAATATCATAAACATTTAATAATATGAGATGATAGTTGTTTGAACAGTAGCAGCATGTATATATTACTATAACACTATCATACTGGTACAACATAACATGAAATCCCAGAGGTATCTTTGGGCCTACCACTGACAATCATCGTTTTTTTTTAATAATGGATCTCTTCCCTTCTTTAATCTTCTTTTCTCTTAATTTTATGAAATTTGATAATTCTCTCAAGAAATATCAACCAATTTGTAATAACCTTCAGCTTTCAAATCAAATTTGGTTGCCTGTTGGCAATTTTGTTTTTCCGACTTGTCATAAAATCAAAAGGGCACAATCAAGGAACAAGCGGAACCTACATATAAAATTTGAGGAAAATCTATCAGATAATCTCTCGTATTTCAAGATGGCCACTTGCCGACCATGTTGTTTTTAAGGTCAGTACAAATATAGGACTATGCACACTTAGGGACCAAAGGAAACCTTCATGAAAAATTTCAGAATGAGCCATCCAGTACCTGTCAAGAAATATCGGTAACAAACTATTATTGCCAAAATCCAAGATGGCCACCGGTCATCCATATTGTTTTTCAGATCAGTCTGAAAATAGGACAATGTACAGCTAAAGACCAAAGTGATCCATCGAGCACTTTCCAAGAAATACTGATAAAAGAAGGACAGACAACTGATAAAGGACGATATTAATAGCTCTCCATCTCATGATGGTTGGCTAAAAAAGAATTAATACTGCTGTATTAAAAAGTATAAGGAAGATATACTTTGGGTATAGTCTGAGATTCTGAGACGTAAAACAAGGGGCTACACCTGACCATTGATACAGAAGAAAGAAAAAGAAGCGAAAAGTTAACTTGCCAACATTCCCGTTGTTCATAAATCTCCACTAAGATTGATTCAAATGAAATATTTTAGGGGTAAAACCTGATTAAGTGAAACTTATAAATGACTTGATCTGTCCCTTTTTTCATAAATGAATGAAAACGGTGACACCGTTTGGATTGCATAAAACCATAGCAGATTTATTCTGACGCATTGACCTTCTTATGCCTTAAAACTATGGAGAAAACATAACAGAATTATGAAAGCTTCTGCTACTGACGACAGAAAAATGTTAAAAATCTTAAAATGCTATTTCAAAAGAATTGCAAACAATGGAACAAGTTGAGAGCTAGAACAGTTGTAAATCTAGTCTACTGTGTCGCTGTTTCTTTGTTTACATATACAGCTGGTTTCCCGCCATGGGGTAAAACATCTTGTGCTATTTTTACAATAATCTTTTTTTAGAATTGGCTGCCCAAAGAAATGAAACTGACCATATTGGACAACTACATAACATAGACTTTCGTTAGAAGCATTATATTTCTGTAACCCTCCAAATTTAGAAAACCTTATATAATGTATAACAAAACAGTCCATTTAAAGGCCAAATATACGTAACTTCAGGAAAATTTTCGTGATTCTGAAAAATTCTGAAAAAAAATCCAGTTGATAACCATGCAAAAATAAGCCTAAAACGAAGTAAACCTGAACAGTAACTAACAAGAAACTATTGACAGAAAAATCCAAAGAATTGAAAATAATTCAGGTGGGGCCCACTTCAACAACAAGCCAAGGGTAGAAAACAGTTCGAAATGGATGCGTGTTTACAAATAGCGTGTTTCAAATGCTGCTGTACCGGTAACCGCGTAAGAATTCATCTTGAATGTTGCTGAAATCACTTAATCTTAACTAAATCTATATATATAATAAGTTATTAGGTTTGATTTTCGTTTCAAGTTTTGCCGAACGTTACGTATATTGGGCCTTTAAGACATTCTAAAACAAGTATTGGCCATGTATATGCCCCATCAAGACTAGCGTAAAGACTTACCTGAAGGTAGTTTTCTTCTTCCATGTCTGCCACGTTTTTGTAGGTCTCCACTTCTTTGATCATCTGGAACATGATAAAATGAAATATCACATCCAGGATTTTTTTCTTCAGTAAAACAGATATTGCATAACCTGAAATGTGCATTGTTTAAAAACACTTGTGATTTTCATGGATGCCAAATACCATGAATTGAATGATCAAGTATCTTATGTTTGTTAATATAGGATATCTACGAAAGTTTGTACCACAAAATAATTTAAACAGCTTCAAACCACCAAGGAAAGGACTCGAGAACACTTCTTGATAAACAGTTGGTATTCTTACAACTGATGTTCAAGGGATAAGTGTTCATGTGAATGTGCTAAATTTTAGTTTGTTTAAAAAAAAAATCAGAGAATACCAAAGCGTCAACAAAACCATAATCCGAACTCAAAATCGATTAAACTAGGGGCAAAATAGGAACAAAGGAAAGATTTACATGGAGACTCTTGTAAAAGCACAAGAGAATAAGACCAGGTGTTCCGGAAGAGTAAGCGTCTTCTGCTTCATCGACGACACCCGCCATGTAAATCTTGGTCACATCCAAGTAAGCATCAATCCTCAAAATGAGAACCGAGTCATCATTGTCATCACAACAAGTAAACACACTAACAAGCAAACTCAAAAACGTCCATCTTCATATCACACAAAGATACAGAATATTTCTGACCAAATATGAACATGTCGTACCATGTTGAGATTCCTATAATTAGTCAGAATATTTCTCAATGATATCAAGATGGCGACCATAAAACTTGCCCATAGTCTTCATCAACCTGCATTTCTCGAATCCCACTCCTACTTTACTCCTGCTCTATTTTATCATAGTAATACTTTATACATTAATTACCTGTATCTTACTAGCTACCTGATATATTATAATCATAAATTATCTATGACCCAATAGACTCATAACACAAGTGATTTTTTAGATTATGCTACATGAGCATATCCCCCCGGTAACTATGTCAAATTTTATTTCTTTTGCTATATTAGCATGTATGTATATCAGGCACATGCCATTTAATTGACAAAATATTTTATGCATGAGATTTATGCATTCTGTGATAATTTTAATAAAGATAGACTGTGATATGACTTTAGTTCAGCTGAAAATTGTGTGTAACGTCACACTACCACAATTGGTACAATTTTGACAGATTTTCAGTGATATCTACAAATTCAAATAGTGTATTTGGAATGTTTCTTGATTTTTGACAAAGAGTACGTATGTTGGTTCATTTTCAGAAGTAAAAATTATATGAGGTGATTTTGTTTTGAAAACATAACGCAAAACGTTCAAGGAGATTTTGTCCGTTTTTTCAGCCGTGATCCGTACTCAAATTGGTACACCGTTACACAGGTCATGGAATTTGTTTTTATTTCAACTAATGAATGTACCTATTGCAACAAAATATTCTGCCTTTTTAAACACCATACCAAACTACAGTTTCACATATCAACTTTGATATTTTTCGGTTATAAGGACCAAAATTCTACATTTAAACTTGCTTAGAATTACCCCTTCAAAATTTGCCAAAATGTCGTCGACACACAGCATTTTTACTGGCTGTCTGATATGATGACTTTGATGTTATTGTGTAATTGTAAATTGATCCAAAAAATAAAAATATTTGGTGGTAATGCTGACAAATATCTATTTTGTTATGCTGTCAAAGGAAAATGTTCAAATGTCATTTTCAAGCATTTTTCCAACCATTTTGTGACCATGTACCAAAAGGGGTAGCGTACCAATTGTGGTAGCGTCACGTTATATATAATATAACTTTGAACTAACACATGTATTTTACTAACAAGAAGACAATGTGGAAGATTAGCCTTTGGCTAAACATGTATTTTATCCTCAGAAAATAAAGTTGTTTATTGTCATTATAATTATTATATGAAACTGATTAAACAAATCAGAAGTATTCTACTTTCGTTTCCATATACAAATATAGCCACAGATGGGAAATTTTACTTTTCGACCACCGATTGAAAATAACAATTTTGTCATGATCAACAGTGAGGGCCAATTTTTATTAATACGACTTTTGTCACGATTAGCAGCCAAAGGGTTTTAATCATATGTCAGGTTTTAACAATAACTATCGCTGCTTTATATATATTTCAAAGTCTGTGGTTTGAAGCAACGTTTATATGTCAGCCATATTGGATGGGTTTTTCACTCAACAAAGTGCGTAATGGTAAATCAGTCTTCCTAATATGGTCATTCTGCATGATTCTATAAAGTTTGTTTCAAAACGCTAAACATGAACGGAGAATAGATTTGATCATATGTTAAGTTTATGTGAGATTCATGTAAGAAGTGTTCCGCTTGTGTGTATTTAGCCAAATGTCCCACAGTATTCTGAACGAAGCACCATGCAGATACTGCAAAAGTTGTCTCCCTTATTTAGAGTAATTACGTAGATTATTACTAGCTATAGGTGTCTCAAACTTCGGATATCCAGTTTTTTATAACTAATTGTAATAGGCACGGCATTACTAACGCCTCCATAAAAACATTTTAGATGTAAATTTGCGTGGCCGACTTTAAATATGAAGTCTGCTCCCCCTTAACAAAAGAACTACCCCAGGGCCTGTGCTAACCACCTTAAACCTTGATGAGACTCACTACAAACTCCCCAACAAACCTCTAGGACAGGACATACATATATCAGTCAGTCTGTTCGTTTGTCCTTCCATGTGACGTCACATAATACCTACACCCCTCTCAGAGGTCAAGAGTCACACATAACACTTATGATCTCTCCCTAAAATTCAAGCTATTGGTATCATGTGAAATCTTGGCTGACCTGTTGCTTCTGATAACCTTTTTTTAAGTTATTCACCAGAGTATGGCATTACCAGGTCTATAATGACTACACTTACCTTAAATATGTCAAAATATTGCTCTGGTGTTAAGTGTTTTACTTTGTGTGTCATAGTGTAGCCTGCTTTGATCAGCCGCAATCCTGATCCAGGAAAAACACTCCTACAAAAAAAAATCATCAAAACAACATTTTTAATAACCAGTGATAGCTATTCCAGATGCGTTGTGGAAACACTCTTGCTTTCCCAAAAGGAGCCCCTCCCCTAAACCCGTAGCAGAGGCCACATATTTTCCTAATAGAGCTTTACCCCTAGCCAACAGCAAAGGCCACACAATTCTGTAATGGTAGCTTCTCCCCTAGCCCATAGCAGAGGCCAGATATTTCATAGAGAAAGGCCACACTTTTCACCCATGAAGCTTCTCACATAGCCCATAGCCAAGGCTACACATTTCCCTGATGGAGCCCCTCCCCTAATTACCTGAAACAGAGGAATGGAGCGCCTCCCCTAACCCATAGCATTGCAAAAACCTCTTTTAATTCTGGTATTGACTGGTGTTTTATAAGGGAGTCAACAATGGTAAACATACACATTTCAGCAGTACTCTTGCCTTACTGATATTTTAGCAGTACTCTTGCCTTAAAGGCCCAATATACCTAACTTCAGGGAAATTTTCGGCATTCTGAAAAATTCTGGAAAAAAATCCAGTTGATAACCATGCATAAATAAGCCAAAAACGAAGTAAACCTGAGCGGTAACTAACAAGAAACTCTTGACAAAAAAATCCAAAGAATTGAAAATAATTCAGGTGGGGCCCACTTCAACAACAAACCGAAGGTAGAAGACGGTTCGAAATGGACGGGTGTTTACAAATACCGTGTTTCAACTGCTGCTGTACCGGTAACCGCGAAAGAATTCATCTTGAATGTTGCTGATATCAGTTAATCTTAACTAAATCTATAAATATCATAAGTTTATTACACTTGATTTTCGCTTCAAGTTTTACCGAAAGTTACGTATATTGGGCCTTTAATGTTTTTTGCTCTAAAACTATTCTGCTATATTATAATAATTACAGATTTTGTATATGTGTACATAATACTTTCTACAGCAAATATTGTGAATATGCCAATTCTTCATTGCACGAACAGAATCTTAAGTGATGTGCTAAAATTTAAGTGTGCTTAAGTACATTTACAATAAAGCACTTCTATCTCAATTATATAGGTGATTTTTTTTCAAACCATATACAGTGCATTCCTCTTTATATCATGTTGCATTAGTCAAGACAATACATGATATTAACAGGTATGCGACAATAAGAGAAACATGTTTTTCCACTAAATCTAGTGCATTTTCAATCGCCTTAACTAAAAGTAAGCTATTCAATGTACATATGAAGATGTTTCAATATAAAGATAACATTATTTCAATATTAAAAATCATTTTGGGCTATTGGTTAAAAAAGTGTGATATTAAGAGGAATTCAAATCAAAATACATCATATTAACCAAATTAAATTACATAGATTATATAGAGGGGAAAATGGTACATGGGAAAAACATGATAAAAAGAGGAATGTGATATAAACAGGGGTGATATTAAATGGAATCCACTGTACTTACTCAAGTTTTCTTATGACATTCATCTCGGCATTACCAAGTAATGACACAAGTGCAAAAAATTCCAAATAGTTTTCTTTTGCGTTGAAATCTTTATTTACCACGAAGTGCACTAGGTAATTGTAATCCCTTGAATATGCTGTTAAATGTTCATTGCACACTTCAAATTCTTCCTGAAAAGACAAGAAATGTAAACAACCAGTAACTAGAGCTGTCACCACGAGCTGACTACCGTAATAATACCCTCCACATTCATGAAACCGTAACACCAGTGGGCACATACTAACACACTTTTCTGGAAAAATAGCATTATCCAATGGGGTTGAAATGTGAAACAGTAGTCTGGCTGATATGACAATACAAACTATGCAATGTTTGCAGTCCATATATATATACCTATGTACCAAACAGAATTTTTTGCAGAAAGGGGCATAACTGAAGATATTCTGTCAAAATTTGGGGGGAAAAGTGAAAGGACACAACTACATATCATAGGGATGTAATATGCCAAATTTGAGAAATATCGTTTCAGTATTTTACTAGAGAAAGTCGACACAATTTGAACTACCTGTCATTAACTTTTCTGCAGTGAAACCATACCTGTGTGAAGTACCTGTCATTAACTTTTCTGCAGTGATACCATACCTGGGTGTAGTACCTGTCATTAACTTTTCTACAGTGGTACCACACCTGTGTGAAGAACCTGTCATTAACTTTTCTGCAGTGATACCATACCTGTGTGAAGTACCTGTCATTAAATTTTCTACAGTGATACCATACCTGTGTGAAGTACCTGTCATTAAATTTTCTGCAGTGATACCATACCTGTGTGAAGTACCTGTCATTAAATTTTCTGCAGTGATACCATACCTGTGTGAAGTACCTGTCATTAACTTTTCTACAGTGATACCATACCTGTGTGAAGTACCTGTCATTAACTTTTCTGCAGTGATACCATACCTGTGTGAAGTATAGAACCTGTCATTAACTTTTCTACAGTGATACCATACCTGTGTGAAGTATAGTACCTGTCATTAACTTTTCTACAGTGGTACCATACCTGTGTGAAGTACCTGTCATTAACTTTTCTACAGTGATACAATACCTGTGTGAAGTATAGTACCTGTCATTAACTTTTCTGCAGTGATACCATACCTGGGTGAAGTACCTGCCATTAACTTTTCTGCAGTGATACCATACCTGTGTGTAGTACCTGTCATTAACTTTTCTGCAGTGATACCATACCTGTGTGAAGTACCTGTCATTAAATTTTCTGCAGTGATACCATACCTGTGTGAAGTACCTGTCATTAACTTTTCTGCAGTGATACCATACCTGTGTGTAGTACCCGTCATGAACTTTTCTGCAGTGATACCATACCTGTGTTAGTACCTGTCATTAACTTTTCTGCAGTGATACAATACCTGTGTGAAGTACCTGTCATTAACTTTTCTACAGTGATACAATACCTGTGTGAAGTATAGTACCTGTCATTAACTTTTCTGCAGTGATACCATACCTGTGTGTAGTACCTGTCATTAACTTTTCTGCAGTGATACCATACCTGTGTGTAGTACCTGTCATTAACTTTTCTGCAGTGATACCATACCTGTGTGAAGTACCTGTCATTAACTTTTCTGCAGTGATACCATACCTGTGTGTAGTACCCGTCATGAACTTTTCTGCAGTGATACCATACCTGTGTTAGTACCTGTCATTAACTTTTCTGCAGTGATACAATACCTGTGTGAAGTACCTGTCATTAACTTTTCTACAGTGATACCATACCTGTGTGAAGTATAGTACCTGTCATTAACTTTTCTACAGTGGTACCATACCTGTGTGAAGTACCTGTCATTAACTTTTCTACAGTGATACCATACCTGTGCAAAGTACCTGTCATTAACTTTTCTGCAGTGATACCATACCTGTGTGAAGTACCTGTCATTAACTTTTCTGCAGTGATACCACAACTGTGTGAAGTACCTGTCATTAACTTTTCTGCAGTGATACCATACCTGGGTGAAGTACCTGTCAATAACTTTTCTGCAGTGATACAATACCTGTGTGAAGTACCTGTCATTAACTTTTCTGCAGTGATACCATACCTGTGTGAAGTACCTGTCATTAACTTTTCTGCAGTGATACCATACCTGTGTGAAGTACCTGTCATTAACTTTTCTGCAGTGATACTACACCTGTGTGAAGTACCTGTCATTAACTTTTCTACAGTGATACCATACCTGTGTGAAGTACCTGTCATTAACTTTTCTCCAGTGATACTACACCTGTGTGAAGTACCTGTCATTAACTTTTCTACAGTGATACCATACCTGTGTGAAGTACCTGTCATTAACTTTTCTGCAGTGACACCATACCTGTGTGAAGTACCTGTCATTAACTTTTCTGCAGTGATACCATACCTGTGTGAAGTACCTGTCATTAACTTTTCTGCAGTGATACCCTACCTGTGTGAAGTACCTGTCATTAACTTTTCTGCAGTGATACCATACCTGTGTGTAGTACCTGTCATTAACTTTTCTGCAGTGATACCCTACCTGTGTGTAGTACCTGTCATTAACTTTTCTGCAGTGATACCATACCTGTGTGTAGTACCTGTCATTAACTTTTCTGCAGTGATACCCTACCTGTGTGAAGTACCTGTCATTAACTTTTCTGCAGTGATACCATACCTGTGTGAAGTACCTGTCATTAACTTTTCTCCAGTGATACTACACCTGTGTGAAGTACCTGTCATTAACTTTTCTCCAGTGATACTACACCTGTGTGAAGTACCTGTCATTAACTTTTCTGCAGTGATACCATACCTGTGTGAAGTACCTGTCATTAACTTTTCTCCAGTGATACTACACCTGTGTGAAGTACCTGTCATTAACTTTTCTGCAGTGATACAATACCTGTGTGAAGTACCTGTCATTAACTTTTCTGCAGTGATACCCTACCTGTGTGAAGTACCTGTCATTAACTTTTCTGCAGTGATACTACACCTGTGTGAAGTACCTGTCATTAACTTTTCTCCAGTGATACTACACCTGTGTGAAGTACCTGTCATTAACTTTTCTACAGTGATACCATACCTGTGTGAAGTACCTGTCATTAACTTTTCTGCAGTGACACCATACCTGTGTGAAGTACCTGTCATTAACTTTTCTGCAGTGATACCATACCTGTGTGAAGTACCTGTCATTAACTTTTCTGCAGTGATACAATACCTGTGTGAAGTACCTGTCATTAACTTTTCTGCAGTGATACCATACCTGTGTGTAGTACCTGTCATTAACTTTTCTGCAGTGATACCCTACCTGTGTGTAGTACCTGTCATTAACTTTTCTGCAGTGATACCATACCTGTGTGTAGTACCTGTCATTAACTTTTCTGCAGTGATACCCTACCTGTGTGAAGTACCTGTCATTAACTTTTCTGCAGTGATACCATACCTGTGTGAAGTACCTGTCATTAACTTTTCTCCAGTGATACTACACCTGTGTGAAGTACCTGTCATTAACTTTTCTCCAGTGATACTACACCTGTGTGAAGTACCTGTCATTAACTTTTCTGCAGTGGTACCACACCTGTGTGAAGTACCTGTCATTCACTTTTCTGCAGTGATACCATACCTGTGTGAAGTACCTGTCATTAACTTTTCTCCAGTGATACTACACCTGTGTGAAGTACCTGTCATTAACTTTTCTACAGTGATACCATACCTGTGTGAAGTACCTGTCATTAACTTTTCTGCAGTGACACCATACCTGTGTGAAGTACCTGTCATTAACTTTTCTGCAGTGATACCACAACTGTGTGAAGTACCTGTCATTAACTTTTCTGCAGTGATACCCTACCTGTGTGAAGTACCTGTCATTAACTTTTCTGCAGTCATACCATACCTGTGTGTAGTACCTGTCATGAACTTTTCTGCAGTGATACTACACCTGTGTGAAGTACCTGTCATTAACTTTTCTGCAGTGATACCATACCTGTGTGAAGTACCTGTCATTAACTTTTCTCCAGTGATACCATACCTGTGTGTAGTACCCGTCATGAACTTTTCTGCAGTGATACCATACCTGTGTGTAGTACCTGTCATTAACTTTTCTGCAGTGATACCATACCTGTGTGAAGTACCTGTCATTAACTTTTCTGCAGTGATACCATACCTGTGTGAAGTACCTGTCATTAACTTTTCTACAGTGGTACCATACCTGTGTGAAGTATAGTACCTGTCATTAACTTTTCTACAGTGATACCATACCTGTGTGAAGTATAGTACCTGTCATTAACTTTTCTACAGTGGTATCATACCTGTGTGAAGTACCTGTCATTAACTTTTCTACAGTGATACCATACCTGTGCAAAGTACCTGTCATTAACTTTTCTGCAGTGATACAATACCTGTGTGAAGTACCTGTCATTAACTTTTCTACAGTGATACCACAACTGTGTGAAGTACCTGTCATTAACTTTTCTGCAGTGATACCCTACCTGTGTGAAGTACCTGTCATTAACTTTTCTGCAGCGATACAATACCTGTGTGAAGTACCTGTCATTAACTTTTCTGCAGTGATACCATACCTGTGTGTAGTACCCGTCATGAACTTTTCTGCAGTGATACCATACCTGTGTGTAGTACCTGTCATTAACTTTTCTGCAGTGATACCATACCTGTGTGAAGTACCTGTCATTAACTTTTCTGCAGTGATACAATACCTGTGTGTAGTACCTGTCATTAACTTTTCTACAGTGATACCATACCTGGGTGAAGTACCTGCCATTAACTTTTCTGCAGTGATACCCTACCTGTGTGTAGTACCTGTCATTAACTTTTCTGCAGTGATACCATACCTGTGTGAAGTACCTGTCATTAACTTTTCTGCAGTGATACCATACCTGTGTGTAGTACCTGTCATTAACTTTTCTGCAGTGATACCATACCTGTGTGAAGTACCTGCCATTAACTTTTCTGCAGTGATACCATACCTGTGTGAAGTACCTGTCATTAACTTTTCTGCAGTGATACTATACCTGTGTGAAGTACCTGTCATTAGTTTTTCTACAGTGATACCATACCTGTGTGAAGTATAGTACCTGTCATTAACTTTTCTGCAGTGATACTATACCTGTGTGAAGTACCTGTCATTAGTTTTTCTACAGTGATACCATACCTGTGTGAAGTACCTGTCATTGACTTTTCTGCAGTGATATCATACCTGTGTGAAGTACCTGTCATTGACTTTTCTGCAGTGATATCATACCTGTGTGAAGTACCTGCCATTAACTTTTCCAAATGGTATTAACTTAGGATGGATGGATGTGTTTGGCATCTGAAAAAACAAGAAACTTCATTCATTAATAATTGATCATCTTGGTTCCTTTAAATGTTTTAACATATTTCACATTTAACAAAGATTATTGCAACAGGCATCAGGGACTCGTTATGATAAAAATTACCATAAGGTGTACCAGTAAAGAAGGTACAAGTAAGACACCCATGGGCCTTTACAGTCACTACAGTTTTAAGGATTTAAATAGGGGTCAACCACCAATTTTTTTATTATTACCCCACCAAATTTAAACTGAAACACTGACAGTTCAGTAAGGGTCTCGTTAAAGCCTTTATATATCTCCCCAAATCATTAATCCTTGATCTTAGACCCAATAGTCAAACATGGCAACTTTGATCTTTGGTCAATTGACTGTGAAGAAATAATGATAACAATCTATTACTGACAAAACCAAGAGATGGCCAACTGTCGGCTATATTCAGTTTTGGATCTCTCTGTCAATGGACCATACTCATGTAGGGACCTAGGAAAACATAAATATGGAATTTGAGCATGATCTTTCTTGGACTTCTCAAGAAATAGTGATAACAAACCATAACAGTCAAATCCAAGATGGCCACCTGTCAGCCATATTTTTTGGGTGGATCTTGCTGAAAATGGACCATGCACAACTAGGGATCAAGAAGAAACAACATATAAAAGACCCATTCAGTACTTCTCAAGAAAAAGCAAATAATAACAAACTATCACTTACAAATCCAAGATGGCCTCATGTCTGCCATATTGTTTATTGGAGAGGTCCAAAAATGGAGCATGCACAACAAGGGACCAAGGGAAATTCACATATGGCTTTTGGGAATGATCAAGTCAATAAATAGCGATAACAAGAATTGTTTAAGGAAGGTCGAAGGAAGGACGATAATCGATGAACAACTAACGATTGATGACAAACGATGGACTGACAATGGACCACAGACGCAGGGTGATTTGAACAGCCCATCATCTTATGATGGTGGGCTAAAAATACATACATGAACAATTTTTATCATAATGGGGATCATTACAGCAATTCTGAAATCTGACCCGTCAGTTAGAAGTTATGCCTGGATAGAATTTTCAATGCTATCATATTGCATACAAAGTTAAAGCCAATATAGAACACTGATATGCCAGGAAGAACCTCTATGTTATCTGACCCTAAGCTTAGCAGTAATGTAAAATTTGACACCTTGTTGAAACAATTAACTTCACTTACCCCATAATGTCATAACAAAATGTTTTGCAGTTAAGAAATGTAAAATTTGACTTTGACCAATGACCTTGATATAAGGTTATTTTAGCAGTTAAGAAATGTAAAATTTGACTTTGACTAATGACCTTGATATTTGGTTAGTTGATGCATGGCTTAATTCTGACCAACTTTTCTTCATAATGTTATTATAAAATGTGAAGACATGTAAAATTTGACCTTGACCATTGATTCAATGACCTTTAGGAAGATATATAGAATATGAGGCTGACTTTTGACCTGAGGTTTTGTAAATCATTGCTACATACCAATGTGTAATTTGACAGTGAGGGATTGATGGCACCACCCTGATGTACGCCTTTGAATGTTTTAAACAATCAGACATTTTTTACCTCTGGATGAAGGTTACAATGACTTAATGACAGTACACTACACATTGTCTATGGTGATGGAGGTATACAAAAAATGTCATCCATATATCTTCAAATGTTTAAAAATTATGACCAAGACAAGTATGATTGGGAAAATTCACACTCATTTGACCCTTAATCTCCAGATTTCATTTAAATATATGTCAGCCTATTAATTTGTACAATTCTTAATCTCCACCACCTTGGGAAGCTTCCAACAAAATACAGTCAATATCCACCGCTTATGAAATAATCCATTTTTGTTCCCAACCCTAAGCCCTTTGGGGAGATAAGCCCTTTGGGGGGATAAGTTCTAACAATTTTACATTTTTGAATTCCCATCTCCCATGAATGTTTCCATCCAAAAATGATTGACACCCAGTATATAGTTCTAGACAAGAAGTCATTCATAGAAAATATAGCCAAATTGCTTCCATTTGGCCTTGTCCCTCAGCTCCCTGGAAGGGGGTCAGCCCAACAATTTCTACAATTTTGAATCCTCACCACCGAAAGATGTTTCCAGTCAAATCTAGTTAACTTCAAATCAGAAGTTAAAAAGACGTTCCATTGATGTTTGGACCACAGACATCACTGTATGGTATAAGCTTACCTTGTTCCTTGGACATACCTGGTAGTCATTTAACATAAGCTGTCCCACAGCCATTTAATAAAGCACTTACCTTCATCAAAACTTCTATTTTAAAAATATTCTGCAACAACACTTGAGTGCCTTTTTTTCCAATTGGACTCATTAATCTCTGAAATTGAAATTTAAAAAACTCACTGTATTAAACTATATAACAAGAGGCCCAATGGGCTTGAATCGCTCACCTGCTTTTTATTTTTTAGTGAACTTCAATAGAGATACAGCCAAATTATCAGTGTTTGAGATCAAAGGAATACATTGAAAGGTTTTAACATATTACACCTATGACCTTGAAAGTGTGTCAAGGTCATTCATTTGAACAAACTTGGTGGCCCTTCATCCGATCATGCTGCAGGCAAATTAGCAGTACCCGTGGCCTTTGGGTTATTGAGAAGAAGGTGCTTGAAGATTTTAATACTTTTGACCCATATGACCTTGAAAGTATGTCAAGTCTATTCATTTGAAAAAAAAAACTTGGTAGCTCTTCATCCCAGCATGCAACATACATAATATCAGTAACCTGGGCCTTTTAGTTTTTGGGAAGAAGTTGTTTGAAGGAACATTTTACGCACAGCGGACACTGGAAGGCACACTACGGCGAATAAAACATAATTGATATTGCTTATCCATTCCTGACCCTATGGGTCAGATGACTTAATAACAAACATAAAGACCTGAAGGCTTTAATGGTCACCTGAGTTATAGCAAAGGTATAAGTAGCTCAGTTTCATTGTTGAGATCCATATAATAAAGAAATCAACATGGAAACAAGGTCAAATGCAATAATTGTCATGTCACCCAAGGATAAGGATTGTAAAATTATTCAAATAAATCCTTTTGCTACTAAGGATGATTTAGTAGAGTACTTGCTCTGGTCTCTACTTTAGTCTATAGAGTCAATGACAACATGCTGTGAATTCAACACCGAGTATATATTATGCAGTCAAAGATGTTATACATGTTTAAAACAAGAACAGTGTAAACAGCACTTCATGTTGAGCAGATTTGGAATAATACGACAAATATTGTGTGTCTCTTTGGGCAGTATGAGAATTTATGGACTGGTCTGTCAGTCTAAAATATGTAAATGGACCGAAGCATTTACTGAGTGACTGCCAAATTTATAACGCCAAATATAACCCTCAGTGCCATGCAATATTTGCATAGATATGATAAAGATTACTTACCATGACATCATCTCCTGTCATCAGCATGAATAGTTCAACTTTTTCCAAACATAGCATTCCTGCTATTTGGCTGGCACACCAGGGCAGAGAAGATAGTGACATTCGATGAACCATCCCCACCAGTAGTAGTGGATCCCCTACATATCAATATATATCTATTTCTTTAACATATTTCTCCGGCAATAAGCTCATACTCGGTAATAAGCCCATCCCCCACTTCTGACTTCTCCTTATCCACTGGGGGAATGTCTGGTATTAAGCCCACCCCCTACTTTTGGGCCTCTGCCAACCTGTCCACGTCGGGAGAATGATTGTTGTCTAGAATACTAAGCAAAAAAAAAATGTAATTCTGTTGATATGTGTAGGCAGTTGAAAAGACATTTTGGTGTGTTTTGTTGCGAATACTTTTAAATTGCCATTATATGTTGTAATTTAACAGTTTATACACAACACAGACACAGATTGAAAGTTCAAAAATGTATTGAGTCAAATTATAGCAACTTGTTCAGGTTTTGTAACTAATTTTTTTGCATTCTTAGGGGCTGCTCTGCTACTTAATCCTACTACACAAATTACATAATATGCAATAACAAATCTATTAAACAAACACACTTAGCTAAAAGAAGAAGTGGAACGATCCCCGACTTGAGCAATCTCAAGCAAGTTACAAAGCTAGGGTGATCCCAAACCATGGAGCGAGTAGCTAACAGGCAGCAGAAGTACGTGACTTAAGGGGTGCTCCCCGGCACGCAACAAACTGGTTAAGATAACAAAAATAAATACGCAAAAACAATCAAATAATGAATTGGGGGTATAATTCCCCGAATTAAGAGGCCAAATCGAATGAATGTTACAGATACAAATTGTAAAGAGTAGCATGAGTGAGAGCCCCCAAGATTTAATCATGAATGCAATACATATTTTATTTAGATGGCCAATGAATTCATTTCCTTAAATTAAATGGACATTTACTTGGCTATTTTAGAAACAAAAGACACACAGGGCCTGTATCATTCATCTGGAAATTTATGCAACCATGGGAAAATATCCTCAATAAAAGTGTTTTGAAATGATTTCCATACCATGGGTCCCCTTTGCTTAAGAATGTCCCAGACTAAATGAAACTTCATACTAATATAATCTATCAAAACATGTTACTGGCAAAATATCATTACCAAGGTCCTCCTGGTGTTGCAGAAGATTTCTATATATATTTGAATATCTTATCCTTTGGACAGTGAAAGTAGGTCAAAGTGATTTATATGAGGAAACTTGAGAGTTTGATGTATCGAATGACAAATTGTATCATTACTCTGGGCCTTCTGGTTAATCAAAAGAAATTGTTTAAATTCTATTTTTACATATTTTGCACTTGTGACCTTGCAAGTAGGAGAAGGTCATTTATTTGAGAAAACTTTGTAACAATTTTTTCCAAGGACCTAATGGCCAAATCTATTTGCTCTGGACATTTAGGTTTTTTCAGAAGAATCGTTAATTTTGTTTTCCAAATTTGACATCTGTGGCCTTGAAAGTAGGTCACGATAATTTATTTGAGGAACCTTCAAAGCATTTTATGCCAGGTACCTAATGGACAAATATCAGTATTCTGGGCTTACTGGTAATTCAGAGGAAGATTTTTAAAACGTTTCTGCATAACCCCTGTGACATTGAAAATGGGTCAAGGTTATCTATTTGAGGAAAATTTATACTACTTCATGCCAAGAACCTGCTAGAAAAAGAACTTTTACCTTAATTTTTTTTTTTTTACATATTTGAGCTTTGTGACTTCTGACTTTTGTGAAAGTAGATCAAAGTCAATTATTTGAGGACACTTAATTGCACCCAGGTACCTACTGGCCAAATATCATTACCCTAGGGTTTCCAGTTCTTTAGAAGATGTTTTCAAAGAAAACAGGAGATGGCTAGATATAAGAGTGTACTCTTGTTGCCAAATCCCATTATATCAAAATGTTGTATACCGTAAAAACTCGTGTAATCTACGCACCAGTGTAATTTGCGCACCCTAAAAATCACCCCAAAACTGCTGGAAAAAGGTCTGTATCAATATAATTTACGCACCCAAAAAAATCGAAAAAATCGCAAAGTTGACGACCATTAATTTGTCTCGTTCTCATGTCATTCAATATTCTTTTTTTCTCTTTTTAGGTGACGATTTTCTCCAGTAAATAAAAAAAAAACATGGATGAGTTTGTGTTATTCATTTATTAGAAAAATGCATAATTATTAGCAAGTATAAGAAAAACGTATTTTGTGCCTACCGAACCCTACACACGCCTGGTCGATCAAAAACCATCCTCGGTCAAGCTGACATGTAATTATCGACGACAGGTGTAATTAAAAGCACAATTATATATATACTAGTACTGATCTCATTGAGTAGGGTATCTTGTTTAAACGGTAATTACCTTAGAAGTGTTCTCCTGATCAATTAGACGATAATAACTTTCATAAAACCGACGGCTTGGTATAATTAGGCTACCGCAATCACACGGGTACAGGCCTAAGACAGTCCTACGGGTTGACCAATGAAAAATTGCCTTTTTTGACACGCTCTCAGTCCTCGATAATAGGCTACCTTTGATTGGTTATATGTAATGTAAACACAAAGGCGACCACGTGGAGACGGTGAAAGCAGTTGCGATAATTAGCGGTAACAGCATAGATGATATGGCATAAACGTTACGTTGCATTAACTAATAATATGTGTAAATGTTATAACTCTTACGGTTAACTCCTCGGCCCCTGTTAACGCCTTTACACGCTTTATTTGCTTCGTGTGGTCTCTGTTATTGCTTTTATGAGACATCGTCCGCCATCCTTGTGGTTCCGACGGTCGTGAAGAAGCGATTTTACGATTGGTATAGAAAACATGTTACGACGGTTTTGATTGGCCGAATGTATCACGCGACTCTGGCGACCGAAATAGTAATGGAAATTTCCATTCATAAAGGCATCACATGACACGATATTCCCGCGAAAACCAAACAATTTCCGGTCACGTGACTGGATAAACAATCGGGAGTTTTTAGCTGCCAAGAAAACTGCTAAATACTAAAGTCCGAAGAAGGAAAATCTGAAGAAAATGGGCTGGTGTACTGCCTAGCAGCCCCCTGTCAGCCCAAATACAGACAACAACGTCAATTCAGCGGATACACGGCGTAATCAGTGAAAGAGGAATCATGCCAACACCGGCGTCGGAAAACAATGGCGGCGTCCCTAGCAACGCACAGCGAAAGACCCGGGGGAGACTTCATGGATCCAAAAGTGGATCTAAAACTAGTCAGGAACCACTGTCAACAGGCTCTGCCTTCGCCACCAATTTTGTTATTACAACCAATAGCGATGAAGAGGATATTGCATGGACATGCAAGGATTGTAGCACACTCTTCGACGACCCGGAAGCTAAAATGCTAGAATGCGAACGCTGTCGTTCCCACCACTGCATTGGATGCTTAGGGAAGTCAGAACAAGAATACAAGATTTTGCAAGTCTCTGACTACATGTGGTTTTGCAGTGCTTGCATACCAAAGGTCAAAAAAAATATCGTTACGGATATGAAAATTGAGGAGCTGTGCCAAGCTATCTTGGAGAAATGTGAGAACAGGATGTCAGAATTAGAAAAAATGATGAAAACAAAATGCGATGAGGATACGGTGCGTAAAATAGTGAAGGATTTGAGAGGCTCGGAACAGGTAAACCCAGTCGAATGGCCAAGGCCACAGGAAGCAGGAGTGACCAAGTTACAACCAACTTCAAACATTACAAATATAATGTCCGAGATCAATGAGAGAAAATCCAGGGAATGCAATATTGTAATATATGGCATTCCAGAACACGAATCCTCAAAAAGGGACGAAAGAATAGCACACGACAATGGAGTTGTCAACGCTATTCTTAGTAAATGCGACACCAACATCAATGAAGGAGAAATTGTCAAGTGTTCCAGACTTGGAAAATACAACAAAGAATGCACAAAGGAAGAACGGAAGGATAGACCTGTGCTGGTATCGCTGGGCAACCTGGAAACCAAAAAATCAATTTTCAAAAACATAAGGAACTTAGCTAAAGAGGAGAAATTTAATAAGGTGAAACTAAGTAATGATTTAACAAAAGCTGAGCGAGAACAAGAGAAGAAACTATGGGAGGAAGCAAAACAGAAACGTCAACAAAACCAGTCGGGGGAATTCACATACAAAGTTCGGGGCCCACCCTGGGCCAGAAAAGTCATAAAAGTGAGGACCCCAACAGGCCAACACGACTAACAGGATCCAGCAGTAACAAAAAACAAACCTCGATTGATAATCTTAAGTGTATGTACACTAACGCCGATCAGCTGAAAAACAAAATGTCAGAACTAAACATCAGGGTAAATTTGATAAAACCAGATATAATAGGTATCACAGAGGTCAAAGCAAAAACTAGAATACAAAGCATGAAAGCTTCAGAATACTCTTTAGACGAAAACACAAACTACAAACTGTTTAGCAAGAACATTGAAAATAAGGAGGGCAGGGGACTGCTATATTTCATAAACTCGAAACTGAAAACAGAGGAAGTAAACATGGAAACATCATTCCAGGAAAACCTTTTCGTCGAAATAAGTATAAACAAAAGCACAAAAATCCTAGTAGGCCTCATTTATAGATCAGACTCAGGGACCGCTGAAAACAATAAAGCATTACAAGATCTAATGGAAGAGACAACACAGAAAGGCTATGCAAAAATATTATTAATGGGAGATTTTAACTACCCAGGAATTAATTGGGAGACATGGAACACGAGAGGAGAAAGTACCGAAACACATGAATACAAATTTATGCAAAAGCTACAAGACAACTTCCTTTTCCAACACGTGCATGAGCCGACCAGATGGCGAGGAAAAGATAACCCACATATCCTCGATCTTTTAATAACAAAGGATGAACACTCGCTCTCGAGTATAGAATACCGAAGCCCACTCGGAAAGAGTGACCACTGTGTCCTAATTTTTAATGTAATATGCAATATAAAAGTAAAGTTGCGGAGTAAAAAGAAAATCTGTTATAAAAATGCTGATTTCGATATCATCAACGATGAATTGAACAAGATAAACTGGGATGAAGAATTACAGAGTTCGAGAAACATAAATGAAAACTGGATTATATTCAGAAACACCATTAAAGAAGCAGAGAATAAACACGTACCGACAAGAATAATCACAGTTGGGAGGAACAACAAACATAGTTTTCCTGCAGACCAAGAAACACTGGAGGCCATCAAAAAGAAACATTCATTGTTTCGAAAGGCGGCATCAAGTAAAGACATGGAAGTTAGAAACCAGTATAATAAAGCCAGAAATAAAGTAAGGAAATTAACACGTAACTTAAGGAAAGAGTATGAACAAAACATTGCACTAAAAGCCAAAACGGATCCTAAAGCAGTTTGGAATTATATTAAATCTAAATCAACAACAAAGTCGGAAATCGGAGATTTGTATACAAAGACCAACGATAAAAACTCAACAAAAGTATCATCAGATATAGGGAAAGCGAATATACTCTGCAAATTCTTCAGTAGTGTATTTGTAAAAGAAGAGGATGAAATAACTCCCCAACTAAACAACCGGGAAATTATTGAGGAAATGACAACTCTGAAAATTACCAGGGAGAAAGTATTTAAACTCCTGAGAAACCTAAAACCGGAAAAGTCACCTGGACTGGACGAAATCCATCCAATGTTTCTCAAAAATACTGCTTCGTCATTATCAGAGCCTTTAACAAAAATATTCAATCAATCACTATCAACAGGAACTCTACCAGACGATTGGAAAAAAGCCTGTGTGTGTGCTATCCATAAGAAAGGCGATAGAAGTGAAGCAGGCAACTACAGACCAGTCAGTTTAACGTCAGTGGTATGCAAAATTCTGGAAACATTAATAAGGGAACACTTAACAAAATTCATGAGATCCAACAAATATTTTTCGGATAAACAATATGGGTTTATATCTGGAAGATCAACAAGTCTTCAGCTTTTAGAGGTTTTGGATATATGGACAGAAGCCCTGGATAAAGGACAGGTTATAGATTGTATTTACATGGATTACCAGAAGGCATTTGATACAGTTCCACACAATAGACTTCTCAACAAACTAAATTCATATAACTTCTCCAACCAAATAATCTCTTGGATAGCAACATTCTTAAAAGGTAGACAACAAAAAGTAACTGTAAATGGTGCAGACTCTGACTGGACTGAAGTCACATCAGGAATTCCTCAAGGCTCAGTGCTAGGACCACTTATGTTTGTCATTTTTGTAAATGACCTCCCTGAAACAGTTCAATCGGATATGTACCTTTTTGCAGACGACACCAAAGTATTCAAAATAATAAAAAGCGAGCACGACAGCGCAGAGCTTCAAAAGGATCTGGACACAATGTGTAAGTGGAGTGATACATGGCTACTCAAGATGCATCCAGACAAATGTAAACAGATGAGAATAGGCAAGGGAAAAGGAAGAGGACATCATGAACATGAACCGGACTATCATCTCAACGGAAAATACCTGCAAAAATCCAATCAAGAGAAGGACATAGGAGTTATAATAGACTCTGAGCTTTCGTTTGACGAACATATATCAGAAAAAGTTAAGAAAGCGAACTCTATGTTTGCACTTCTCAGAAGGACTTTCCAGTTCATGGACATCAAGTCGTTTATCCCGTTATATAAATGTCTGGTAAGATCCCAACTTGACTACGCTAGTTCTGTTTGGGCACCACACTTACAAAAACACATTGACAAGATAGAAGGGGTTCAAAGAAGAGCAACCAAGTGTCTCCCGGGAATGAAGGAATTGACCTACAGTGAGAGGCTGGAAAAACTCAAACTACCAACATTGGCATTCAGAAGAATTAGAGGAGATATTATAGAAATGTACAAAATAATAAGCGAAAAATATGATAACGAATGTTTTAATGGTATCACTTTATGGAAGCATGCTGCGGAACGCTACAGTGCCCGAGGTCATACCAAAAAGATATTCCCTAGAATATCCACAAATACGATTAGGAAAAACTACTTTTCAAACAGAACAGTGTCAATCTGGAACGAACTGCCAGAACATGTTATATCAGCATTAAATGTAAACTCCTTCAAAAACAAGCTAGACGAACACTGGAAAAACCAAGAACTTTTCTTTAATTACAAAGCATCAATTAAATCATAATAACCATTGTACAATAGACCGAACAAACTGTACCAATATAATTATGTATATTTTGAGTCTGGTATAGAGGACTTAAAAAGTCCTGAACCAGAAATAAACTTATCTTATCTTATCTTATCTAAAGAATTTACTACGAAAGTTACTCACGTAGAACGCAATGGCGACTTTCGATTTTGAAACGAGTTCCTGCGAATTCGATGACATTTTGAAATATTTACTGCCGAAGATGTTGCAAGTGCAATTGAAATGGCTGCAGGATTACGAGAAGAAAAGCAAGGAACTTAATTGGACACGCCTTTAGTGATTATTCGTCTGGAACTGAAAACGAAAGTATGTCAAAGTGATAACGAGACGAAACTTTTACCGTGGTCGGAATATTTATCGGCAATATCAATACCTGATTTTTTCTAAACTATTAGATAAACTATGGTTTTAGATGACCACACGAGTGAAATAGAATGCCTGTATTTGCGTTAAATGTTTTGTTTACCTAATTGGGCTTATAATTACTTGTCAAATAAACGTTGTATGCCGAGCGGCCGTCTCAACTCTGGCCTGGTCCAAATGACATCGGGACGTCAATCATAAATAACTTATCGTCAATTCCCGTGTAATTCATAAATAACAACACAAATACAGTATATATTTTGAATGTTTTTAATATTAATTTATTTATTCTGCTTGCGTCGTCTGGATCTTGTGTACAAAAGGAAACAATCCCGATTTTCCAATATGGCGGCGTCCTTCAGATTTCTCGATCTTTCACTGAAAAAAAACTTGACACACATCTATATCATTGTAATTTACGCACCCCCAACTATTTGATTTTAATTTCCCTTAAAAAAGTGCGCAGATTACACGAGTTTTTACGGTATATTGAATCTAGTACTGTACATAATTGTTAATAAAACACTGTTTAACCAAAGAAAACGTTGACCGACACCAGATGTTGGACAAAAGACGAAGAACTTGTGTGCCATGTTAGTTAAAAACACAACTTACATTCTTCCTGGTGCTCTATTCCCATTGCTCCCAGATAATACTCCTTCAGTGGCAGAGGGAGACCTTTCTGCCACTTCTTCTTCTGGTACATTCTCCTGTACAGGTGTTGTTTGGTAGAATCCTGGAGACAAGCAGACATACAACTAATAGAGGAAACCAAACTTACTGCAGACCAAACATGGAACATGAATTTTTTTTAACCCTTCTCCCCTTATATGTCTTTAGAAGAGCCTACCTTCCATTGATCAGGTGTTTCCATTACGATTTACAATGTCATGCTATAAATATCAAATTAAATGGGATGTTAAAAGAAGCTATGAAAATACAACAGATCCCCTCTGGGATCTTGGTGTGGCAATGGTGCCCACCATAATCAGTCTTCATTTGTTCTTAAACAAAATTTTTGAGTTCCTCTTAAAAAATGCAATATTAATTGAAATTATATATTGGTATGGTTTACCTGTGTCAGGAAGGCTAGATCTAACTCCTTCTTCGTGTACAGATAAACTAGATAAAAGAAAACATGTTATTGTTGAAACAACATTAAGTATACATAATTACACAAAATAATACAAGTCCCTGGTATAGGGTGAGAGAACAAACGTCCTGGTTATTGTAAGGCGGTAGTAATACGTTGTAGGAATCTTTGATGGATACCAAACGGTATTTGCAAAACCTCCATCAAGGTAAGTAGGTACATTTGTATAATAAATAAAGAGGATGGAGCATCAACATCTTGATTCCATAGTTTTATTGCTGGTAATAAAACTACATAATCCAGATGTTGATGCTCCATCCTTTTTATTTAAAATGATTACTTGGGTACACAAAATATTAACATGAGAACTCATCGGTTCATTCCTTGACATTCAGTTTTTACCTGTTTACACTACTTAGACACCACATGTTAGCCTATTTCAGCTAGTTGAGGCACATATTGTTCCAATACCTTTTTGTTACCTGCCTGACCACATAAACAGTGTTGTCCAGAAGACCAGCCATATTTAGAAAATTAAAATAACCCAACCCTGTTGATTTTAGCCATGCTGGCATATTGTATCACATACACAATCCTAAACAATACAGTCAATTAATACAGACTTTTTTATAATGAATTAACTGTGATGTGTAAACTCCTGATACTTATATTTCAATGCAAATAGCAAGCCTTCATAGTAAATAAGCAAGGGAGTGTATTGTTTGAGATAAAAAACAAACAAACAGCACACGTCTTTGTTGCATTGCGACTACATCAACAGACTTTTGCAAAATTTGAATTGAAATACACAAACAGCAAACCGAACTGAACCATGAGCTTATGAACTTTGGTTTATTGTGACACTCGGTATGTGCACCATATATATACTTACTTCCCTCTTTGCCATAATTTTCCATCACAATACTATTTTTGTATCTTCGATTCTTTATTATGCATCTTCTGATAAGTTCTGAAGAAGAAAAACAATTTTGGATAACCTGATGAACAATCACTCAATTCCCTGTAGTGGAATAATAGAATCTATCACCCCTGTGTGATGAAGACTGAAAAATCTCGACAACCAGAGGATAAGATTTATGAATTTTATCGTGAGGCTTTGCCGAGTGCTAAAAGTCATAAATTGAGGATTGAGATTTCTCTGTCTAGATTATACAGGGGTGATTAATTAATTTTTCTCCCACACTTTCCTAATATAAAATAAGCTGTAACATGAACTCTGTGCATCACACTATCATCAATGGCAGATGCAAAGTTTGATGAAATAGGTGACGTTACTCTGGTTACACTCCATAAGTGATGAGGTTATAGTGATGTTTTAAAATATTAGCGCATATGAGCTTTCTTTTTCTCTACCCTGATAAAAGACAGGTTTATCTTTTACCTGGCAAAAATGGAAATGAACCAATGAAGTGTGACAGAATTAAGTGTTCTTTATCCAGGTTAAGGATGTATTCTTCGGAGGTTTCAGTCACGTTCAAGTCTCGTTTATGTCTAATTTGAAGATTCTATGTTATATTAAAGAAAGTATGATCAATTTTAATAGCATATTTGCATCTGAACATTGTGTCAAAAATAAATATCTGTTGCTTGTAGAACTTTTTTTACATGAATTAAAAAAAATACCAATTTGGCAGCCATTTTTGACATGCATAATTCTGCTTATTTTATGCACTTCGCGAAAGGCCAAAATTTCACTTTTTTCATGCTAGATTGATCTCTTTAAAACATCCGTGTTAAACAAGTTTTAATTATAGCAAGCTCATTTTTGCTGTATAACTTTACAATGTTCAATTTTATAGACATATTATGCAACACAGTGGATAATTATACAATTTTAGTATTTTTTCATATGTTTAATGCAACTGGTGCAGTTTTCATTTTTGAACCCGAAACTGGTGAAAAATAACCCAAATAATAAAGTGACAAAAAATTGTCCCCCCCCCCCCCCATTTTTATGACAGTTTTAGAAAGGGAAACCCATGTTCTTTTCATCCGCCAAAAATTTAAAAAAATTTCATATCAGAACTTTTTTTATTAAGTGTTAAATCTGCAATAAATGGTGAAAAAAACGAAGATTTTCTCATTAAAAAATAAGGGGTAGTGGTAACTCAAATTGCTTTCCTGTGGAAGAATATTCAGTTAGAGAAATTTTACTTCCATTACTTAAACGAAAATACTGTTTTTATCATTTCTGTAAACATTCATACATTTTGGATTAGAAATTCGGAAGATATTGTATGAAGATGTCCCGCAATTGGTCAAAACTACAAAATTCACTTAAAATGGCTTATCATGTCATATTGGTATCTTTATCCAACAAGAGGCCCAAGGGCCTTAACGGTCATCTGACTACCAATTGTGATACCATTATGGAATTAGTTTAAACAATATTTTATTTCCATCAGTGTACATGTATATTACATATATAGAAATTGTACAAATAGTGAGGATTGGAAAACAAGCTAATAGCTTATATAAATTCCTCTCCTCTAGGAATTAGTAATACAATCATGTAACAATATGCCACACAAATGTGGTTTTCAAGATGGTGATGATCATGGATTTCTTCGGAACAGTGCGAAAAATAACATTTGGTCAGAATCATTTTAGGCAAGTTTCAGATCATGGAAAGTGTTAGATGTGGATGCAAAATGGGGGCTGTTGCAGCCATCTTGGATCTCTGACGGACTGGAGAAATAACAACATTTGGTTGGGACTATCTGGGGATCATTTTTCTATGAAAAGTTTTAAATGTGTATTCAAAATGGGGGCTGTGGCAGCCATCTTGGATGTCTGACGGAACTTGAGAAGAAGTTTGAAATGTGTTTTTCAAGATGGCGGCTCTGAAGGCCATCTTGGATTTCCGACCAACCTGAAAAATAACAACACTTGGTCAGGACAATCTCAGAATCACTTCAGCCAAGTTTTAGCTTAATCCCACAGGTAGAACTTGAGAAGAAGTTGGAAATGTGTTTTGTAAGATGGCGGCCATGGCGGCCATCTTGGATTTCGAACCGACCGAAAAGTAACAACTCATGGTCAGGACCATCTCAGGATAATTTCAGCCAAGTTTCAGCTTAATCCCACAGGTGAAACTTGAGAGAAATTTGGAAATGTGTTTTTCAAGATGGCGGCTCTGGCGGCCATCTTGGATTTTGGACCAACCCAAAAAATAACAACACTTGGTCAGGACCATCTCAGGATCATTTCAGCCAAGTTTCATCTTAATCCCACTGGTAGAACTTGAGAAGAAGTTGAAAATGTGTTTTTCAAGATGGCGGCTCTGGTGGCCATCTTGGATTTCGGACCGACCCGAAAAATAACAACGCTTGGTCAGGACTATCTCAGGATCATTTCAGCCAAGTTTCAGCTTAATCCCAGTGGTAGAACTTAAGAAGAAGTTTAAAATAGGTGTTGTTCAGGAAAACAGTGATTGCGCAATCATGTCACAAAATGGCCGCCATGGCACAAATGTCGAGAGTTTTTCGGACCCGAAAAATAACAACATTTTATGGGCTGCCCTTCCTGAACATCCCTACCAATTTTCAGCTCACAGGTACCAGTGGAACTGTAGAAGAAGTTTAATATGTGTTTTTCAAGATGTCGTCTATGGCGGCCATCTTGGATTTCGGACCGACCCGAAAAATAACAACACTTGGTCAGGACCATCTCAGGATCATTTCAGCTAAGTTTCAGCTTAATCCCACTGGTAGAACTTGAGAAGAAGTTGAAAATGTGTTTTTCAAGATGGCGGCTCTGGCGGCCATCTTGGATTTCGGACCGACCCGAAAAATAACAACACTTGGTCAGGACTATCTCAGGATCATTTCAGCCAAGTTTCAGCTTAATCCCAGTGGTAGAACTTAAGAAGAAGTTTAAAATAGGTGTTGTTCAGGAAAACAGTGATTGCACAATCATGTCACAAAATGGCCGCCATGGCACAAATGTCGAGAGTTTTTCGGACCCGAAAAATAACAACATTTTATGGGCTGCCCTTCCTGAACATCCCTACCAATTTTCAGCTCACAGGTACCAGTGGAACTGTAGAAGAAGTTTAATATGTGTTTTTCAAGATGTCGGCTATGGCGGCCATCTTGGATTTCGGACCGACCCGAAAAAATAACAACACTTGGTCAGGACCATCTCAGGATCATTTCAGCTAAGTTTCAGCTTATTCCCATTGGTAGAACTTGAGAAGAAGTTGAAAATGTGTTTTTCAAGATGGCGGCTCTGGCGGCCATCTTGGATTTCGGACCGACCCGAAAAATAACAACACTTGGTCAGGACCATCTCAGGATCATTTTAGCTAAGTTTCAGCTTATTCCCATTGGTAGAACTTGAGAAGAAGTTTGAAATGTGAAAAGTTTACGGACGGCGGACGGCGCACGGCGGACGGCGGACGACGACGGACGAAGCACGGTAACTATAGGTCATCTTGACCCTTTGGGTCAGATGACCTAAAAATGTATATGAGAAAAAAAGTTTGATACTGGAAAACATTGACTTCTCACAGGTTTACATCACAAATGTATTCACCTTTTCTCCACTGTAGACCAAAATGGACTCAACCAAGGAAGCGTTTATCAATTTTACATAGGGATGAAAGGGTTTAGGGAATGTGCTTTAATGTTTCTTGTTTAGGTTTAGGGAGTGGTAAATAAGACAAAATTACACAAACAAAAGGGTTAGATTGATAGTGTATTCCTTTTATCGGAGCTTTCCAGATGTGCTTGGAACTGGTCTGCTAAATGGAACAGAACTTCCGAATTTCATTCCTGTGGGTGAAAATCTAATAATCACAAAGGAAAATGAAACGACTTTTCCAGAAATAAACAAAATGGTTCAGTCCTAAAATCTGCAAAACAATGCAAGTTATCACTTTTATTTACATATTTTACACACTATGATGACACTAAGAGTTGATTATGATATATTTTACTGATGAAATGCAGTCTAACGGGTTGTATCTATTTACAATTTATTCAACATCCGAACAGAAAACCTTTCACTGGTGGCCATATTGGATCCAACTTGGAACTCTTAAATGAAATGTTTTCGACGAACCAGTTCGTTCCGGCGGAACGTCGCATTCAATTTAGTGGGAAGTCTTGTTCGCTCCAGAACAACCAGAATGTTCCACTAAATAGGACACACTTTAGGGATGCAATTAAATCAAAGATAATTAAACTTAACAACAGGGGAACATGCTTTTAGCTAACTCAATGAAAATCTTTATAAATCAAATATTTTCCTTTTTAGTAGTTGAACTGACTATTATATACTTGCACAAGATAAGAATTTCTTCAGAAAAATATTCATTTGAAAAAGTAGTGAGAAATTGAGAATTCATGCAATTAATAACACAAAGACAGAAAACATGTTATTAATAAAGTAGGAAAAGGGTCATGATCACCCAGTTATTCTTTCCCACATGTGTTTTTACCTGCAGCCTCTTCATTCAGTGTTCTCCTCTTTGGTCTCACTGACCAGGTCTTCATAAACTCAGGCTTTCGACCAGCCCGGTCACATAATCTACGACAGACCACGGAAAAGAATCGGCACAATGATCCAACATCTTTACTTCTTGAAAGCATTGCCTTGTCACTATAAATAAAATGTAAAAAATAGTTACCGCGGTATGTAGATCAATGGCCACCGCCTAACATCACATGATCAAAAATAGATAGTTCAGAACGAAATTCATGCGGGATCTTGCGACGCGCTGCCATTTTCAAACAGATGTCAAGAAGATGGTTCTTTTTTATAAAATGGGTGGAAACAGTTAGTTAACGACCTCCTATGACTTGATTAAATGTGTAGGTTAGTAGAAAAATATCTGTTCTTTCCATTGATACCTAATTTGCATGTGACCAAAAACGTTGCATATTATAAAACACAGCTTAAACAGCGACCTGTGGACGGGTCGGTAAAATTTCTAGTTTATAACTAGAGTGGAATTTAGACTCCTGCTCCTACCAGCCGTTCAAATAGTTAGTAGGTAAGAGAGTCAGAACCCTTCGGACTAGCATTCTGGCTGAGTCTCTGACCCGCTAAATATCTGGATGGCTGGCGAGTGCTAGAGTATGAATTCCCCCTTATATTATCAAGTCACAGAATGTTGTTGATACAACTACTGTAAAAGTGGAGTTGTTTGTTACATGGAAATTTTAGATTATTTTGCTTTCATTAAATCTCAGCGAATGTATCAACACAAAAACACCTCAAACTGTGCAATGTATAATAGTATTTAATTAGGTACACAGTGTAAAACAGTATAATGACCAACAGCATGAAAATTTTCATACTGCGAACAGTTTGAAGGCTGACTCAGAGAAAATTTCCATGCACGAAAATATTAGCTTTTACAGTAACTGTTGCCACCCATTTCTAAAACACTGCTATAATCACGGGTCACTAAAATTCTGCATATTTATTATAAGGTGAATTCTGACTCTCGCACCCACAAGCCATCCAAACATTTTGTTGGTCAGAGAGTGATAAGAAATTTTCGGACAAGGAAATTTACTTACGGCTGACACTTGAAAGGCAGCCTAATTAATGCACATCGTTTAACCTACAGATATATAACTAGCTACATGTATCTATAGTATTACCAGAGACAGAGACGTATATAACACAAGAGTGGCTTTATACGTCTCTGCCAGAGACAAGGAGCCGTTACTCTCTGTTGTTGAGCTGCACCCCTGTCAGTAGTCTATTCAGATGTTCATTGCTGAGATCTACAATATCATAAAAAACACTTATGAAATGCAAGGCAATATACAGCTATATAATGGTGAACATCATGACATTACGTGCCTATTTCATCAGGTTCAAAATAAGTGTACAACGGCGAGCGGCAAGATTTATACAAAATGACTACAGAAGAAAATCAGGTGTATCAAAAATGATCAGTGATTTCGGCTTTAGACGATCTGTTTGCGAATCTTACATGGTCTTGCAACAACCCAGTTCTAAATTCCGCGGCTGTTACTGCCTTACTGGTATATTTGTTTATATTTCTCACACGTGCAGAAACGAAACGGAACTAAGCTATTTAGGGTAAATTTAGACAAAAACGCGATAGTAAAATTCCGGAAAATTCAAAAAGTATCTCAATAGCCACCTGTGATACATGTAGGTGAGACAATTATTTTATTTAAGTGTCAGATGTTATACTTTCTTTTAAAACAATAATCTAAGAATATAAACATAAAACTATATTAACATCAAACCATTTATTACTTATTAGACACTCTAAATCTTTAAAATAAGCCCCATATAGTTCATCCATAAAAAATAATGATCAAATGTAACATTAAATAATATACAGTATTTAAACGCATTCTCTTTCTACGTAACATAAAATACGCAGTCTTACCTAATAAAACTGATAATCTGGATTGTCATTTAACAAGGGCCTACCTGTCAGCGGCTATATGGACAGAAATCCAGGTGTTCAGAATTTAAGAATTTTACACGTTTTTGGAGCTTTATATTAAATTTTGACAAAAATAACACCCGCAAAGATGATCCAGTGCCTGAATACTTTAAAAAGAGGCCCGAGGGTCCAGAATCGCTCTGGTTTTGTCACTCAAATAAACCTCTGCAGACTTGAATGCTAACTCCCAGCACATGCCACCACACAATCACAAATTACCCATGACCTGTTAATTATAGGAAAGAAGAAGCTTAAAATCCTCAACACATTTGACCAAACCCATGTGATCATATCTTGAAATAGGGACAATTAAGGTAATTCATTTGAACAAATGCGCTGTAGTCCTTATTGTAGTGTCCTGAGCGTAATTCACATGTCCCTGTGACTTGTATGTGTGACGTCATATTATCTGTACATGCGCACTGTTGAATAAATGAGCACATGTAGTTGTGAGCGGCAGCCATATCAAGTGTTGTTTGTTTCAATACGTTATCTGGTTAAATCCGATGGGATCTAACAATTGGCGACGAGGATTTCGATTTTAATTCACGCATATGGTGAGAACGAAAGCCTAATTTCAAGATGGCAACACCTATTGTGACAGATTTAGGAGGAATTACTACATTTGATTGTCACGGAGATCAGACCAACATTGGTTCGAGATGGAAAAAATGGCGCAGATCGTTTGAACTTTTCGTTGAAGGAAAAGGAGTAACTGACATCAACCAGAAGAAAGCTTTGCTTTTACATTGTGGTGGAAGTCAAATGCAGGATATTTTTTATACATTTACCAATGTGCCCGCTCCAAATAATGATAACAACGCATACGACATTGCACTTCGTTTATTAGACGAACATTTCAGCCCACAAGTTAATGTTCCATTCGAAAGACATCTTTTTAGAAACATGACACAACAGCAAGGTGAGACAATTGACCAATTTATTACTCGCTTGCGTCAAAAAGTGGAATATTGTGAGTTTGCGAACAATGATGAACAGATTAGAGATCAAGTGATTGAAAAGTGCCTCTCTCATCATCTAAGGAGAAAACTATTAGAAAAGGGTAAAGATTTAACATTGAAACAACTTCAGGAAACAGCAAGAGCGATGGAAAATAGCGAATCTCAAGCGAACAGAATAGAAACAGCAAGTGGAACACGTGAATCGGTTAGTGTAAATCGAGTGCACCATTCCAAGCGCACGGGTGATACCAGATGTGACAAGCGTCAAACTGACACTTCCGGTAAACAATGCTTTCGGTGTGGGAGTGAGAATCATCTTCAAAATTCAAAGGACTGCCCCGCCCTGGGTAAAGAGTGTTACAAATGTCACAACATTGGACATTTTTCTAAACGCTGTAAAACGAAACCAGCTAAAGGCAAGAATCGACAGACAACGAAGAGAAATACACATGGCCCACAACGAGTGAAGTTAGTGAGTGGAGAACAAGACAATGATGACTATGCTTTCACATTTATGTCTAAGTATGAAGACACCACAGTAAACGTTGAAATTGGTGGTATTTCGAACATTCCAATGATTATTGACTCTGGTGCAACATGTAATGTTATAGATCAACAACTTTGGGAGAGTCTGAAGTCTAAGAGAGTTGAGTGTGAATCAAAGAAAGTTGAGAAAAACTTGTATCCTTATGGTTGTAGTAAACCTCTCCAGGTGATAGGATCATTTCGTACAAATTTAGTTGTTGGTGGTAAGTCAGTTGTAACTGATGTAGATGTTATAAAAGGTGAAGGTCCCGCATTACTAGGGAAAAGTACAGCTATACAGCTGGGTGTCTTGAAAATCGGTCCGAGTGTAAAACAGGTCAGTGCCGATGAGCCGTCGCAGAGTTTAAATACGAAATCGCAGAGTTTAAATACGAAAGGTTCAGAGCAAGACATGTTTGAGAAGTACAAACATTGTTTTGAGGGTATCGGAAAATTAAAAGATTTTCAGTTAGAAATACCAATAGATGAATCTGTTAGACCTGTAGCACAGCAGGTTAGGAGAATACCGTTCAATCTGAGAGACAAGTTAGAAATGAAACTTGGTGAGTTAGAAAAACTAGACATTATTGAGAAAACCGAGGGTCCTACTCCATGGGTGTCCCCAGTCGTAGTTATTCCAAAGGAGAATAATGACATACGGTTATGTGTCGACATGAGACGTGCCAACGAAGCAATCATTCGCGAACGTCATCCGATTCCTACTGTCGAGGAAGTACTATATGACTTAAACCAGAGCACTGTGTTTAGCAAGCTTGACATAAAATGGGCTTTTCATCAAATCGAACTTTCTGAACAATCGAGATCAATCACAACCTTTGTCACGCATAAAGGCTTGTACCGCTACAAAAGATTGATGTTCGGAATATCTTGCGCGCCCGAGATGTACCAGCGTGTGGTTCAACAAACACTCGAAGGATGCGAAGGTGTTTGGAATTTATTTGATGACATCATAGTACACGGCAAAACGGTAGAGGAACATGACAAACGTCTCGAGAACTTACTTCAGAGAATAAGCGAAACCGGTATGACGCTTAACAAAGACAAATGTCTATTTCGAATGTCGGAACTTGTATTCATGGGACATTTATTATCAGCACGTGGTATTGGTCCTGAGGAGGAAAAAGTACGAGCCGTTAAAGAGGCCAGGCGTCCTGAAAATGCCACAGAAGTGAGAAGCTTCTTGGGTTTAGTTAATTATAGTAGCAGGTATATTCCCGATCTGGCTACTGTCGCAGAACCGCTACGTCAGATGACGCGAAAGGACGTGCCATTTAATTGGGGGAAAAGCCAAGAAAACGCGTTTAAGGAGTTGAAAGCGCGACTAAGTAATACTGAAACCTTAGGGTATTTTGATAGTAAAGCATCTACGTACCTCATCACTGATGCTAGCCCTGTAGGTCTGGGAGGAGTTCTTGTCCAGGAGTTGAAAGGTGAAATGCGCGTGATTTGTTACATAAGTAGAAGTCTAACCGACGTTGAAAAACGCTATTCTCAAACTGAGAAGGAAGCCCTTGGGATCGTTTGGGCATGCGAAAGACTTCATATGTATCTATATGGTACTGAATTTGTGTTGTTGACTGATCACAAGCCACTTGAGTGTATCTATTCCAAAACGTGGAATGGTAAAGCTAGTGCTAGGATACACAGATGGGTGTTGAGATTGCAATCGTACAAGTTTTCTGTGAAATACATTCCAGGTAAACAAAATATATGCAGACAAGAAAGAAATGCATGTGAAAATGACATTAGAGAAGGCGATAAAGTCTTATTAAAACAGGACAGGCAAAATAAATTAACTCCAAGATTTAAGGAAGAACCTTACAATGTAGTCCAAAAGTCTGGTAATTCCGTTGTTGTAGAAAATGATGGAGTACAATATAAAAGAAATGTAACGCATGTTAAGAAATTTCATGAAAGAATGGCTAATGACAAAGTAGTAAAAGTCAATGTGCCGGACATTGAAAATAATGTTGAACCGAGTCGAGATTTTGTTGATGAAATGGACAATAAGGTTGAGACTCGAACGGTTGAAAAAGTTCTTGGTTCGAATCCGCTTTCGACGAGTATAGCTACTGAAGCTCGCTCTCCGCGTCCGGTCCGTGAAAAGACCTTGCCAGCTAGATTCAGAGATTTCTGTATGAATTGACTCTGATACTTTGTAAATATGTTGAGTTGTTAATTTTGTTAATGTTCAGTGAAATACAACAATGTATATTCATATCCAGTGAAATAGTTGATATTTTCAGAGACTCTTTATTAGTGACTAGGAAATTGGACTTATAATCTATGAACTGAAATGAATATATAGAATATTCATATATAACAGGTTGAATAATGTTTGATATCTAGATGAATAACTTTATTGTAATGTGTGCATGTAAATTACAAGTTAATGAACTCATTTGAAGTTTTAAAGTTGAAAGTTAAAGTTTAAAGATACAATTTTCAGAAATTATATAATATTCAAAGAAAGGAAGGAATGTAGTGTCCTGAGCGTAATTCACATGTCCCTGTGACTTGTATGTGTGACGTCATATTATCTGTACATGCGCACTGTTGAATAAATGAGCACATGTAGTTGTGAGCGGCAGCCATATCAAGTGTTGTTTGTTTCAATACGTTATCTGGTTAAATCCGATGGGATCTAACACTTATGATCCCAGCCAGCCACAGACTCAATATATAAGTAACACGAGCATTTGGTTTTATGAGATAAAGACAGTTGTTTGATGACTATAACATTTTACCTCTGTTATTGAAAGTGGGTCAAGGTCATTCATTTGAACAAACTTGATAACCCTTCATCCCAACATGCTACATGTCAAATATTGTCATTCCATGCCTTTTGGTTATTGAGAAGAAGTTGTTTAAAGTAAAAAGTAATTGTCGATGCCGGGTGGATATGTCACAATTTTGCTGATACTTATCCTATTTACCCAAAGTCGGGGCAGGTTGGGTCATCCAATCTTCCGACAAAACAAAAGATTCTTGAAAAAACTTTTCTTTTTTTTTTTAGCTATAAAATACATTGAATTTACCTGGTGTATATACTCATACAATACGACAAATGTCATTACTGGCCAGAATATAATACAATAGACCCGTTTGGCCCAATAGGAATCGTTCGGCAATTTCCGTTCTCGTTTACGGAAAGTTGTCGACGGATCCAGATTGCCATTGCATTTACTATCAGCCGTATCGTATTGAACAAAAGAACCAGAATTATCGTTAGTTCGTTTTATCTCGCTCTGAAAATAATTCGTGATCAGTGGTCAAGGGAAGAAGTGGGATTCGGACAACAACAAACCAACATGCTTTTCGATCAAAACCGATCAAATAGAGAACGTAAATCAGAGATGTTGCCAACTGTGACACTAATAGTTAAAACGGCCGATGTGGTTATCGCGATTACGACAATCTATGTCTAGAACGATGCAATAGATCTTATACATACGGTCTTAACGTGTCAGTACTTTGGTAGCATACAGTCTTAAAGGCCCAATATACGTAACTTTCGGCAAAACTTGAAGCGGAAATCAAGCCTAATAACTTATTATATTTATAGATTTAGTTAAGATTAACTGATATCAGCAATATTCAAGATGAATTCTTTCGCGGTTATCGATACAGCAGCAGTTGAAACAAGCTATTTGTAAACACGCGTCCACTTCGAACCGTCTTCTACCTTCGGTTTGTTGTTGAAGTGGGCCCCACCTGAATTATTTTCAATTCTTTGGAATTTTTTTGTCAAGAGTTGCTTGTTAGTTACCGCTCAGGTTTACTTCGTTTTAGGCTTATTTTTGCATGGTTATCAACTGGATTTCTTTTCAGAAACACGAAAATTTCCCTGAAGTTACGTATATTGGGCCTTTAACGTCTGGGTATGGTAGCATACAGCTTCAACATCTCCGAAAGGTAGCATACAGCATTAATGTTTCAGTAAGGTAGCATACAGCCTTTAACTTGTCATTCAAGTAGCACACAGCCTTAACTTGTCAGTAAAGTAGCATACAGCCTTAACTTGTCAGTAAAGTAGCATACAGCCTTAACTTGTCAGTAAAGTAGCATACAGCCTTAACTTGTCAGTAAAGTAGCATACAGCCTGAACTTGTCAGTAAAGTAGCACACAGCCTGAACTTGTCAGTAAAGTAGCACACAGCCTTAACTTGTCAGTAAAGTAGCATACAGCCTTAACTTGTCAGTAAAGTAGCATACAGCCTTAACTTGTCAGTAAAGTAGCACACAGCCTTAACTTGTCAGTAAAGTAGCATACAACTTCAATGTGTCAGATAAGTGTACCGTGGGTTTCCGACGATGTAACGCCTCAGTAAGGTAGCATACAGCATTACCGTCTCAGTAAGGTAGCATGCAGCCTTAACGTATCAGTAAGGTAGCATGCAGCCTTAACGTCTCAGTAAGGTTGCATACAGCCTTAACGTGTCAGTAAGGTAGCATACAGCCCTAACGTCTCAGTAAGGTAGCATACAGCCCTAACGTCTCAGTAAGGTAGCATGCAGCCTTAACGTCACAGTATGTGGGAATAGACAGTACAATGTTTGCATTTTCGACCTTTTTTAATAGAGTTATTCCCCTTTCATGTAAAAAAATTGAATACAATTTCGTCTGGCTATTCATTTGTTCAGTTTTCAACGGATCTTTTTAGAATTTTGTGGGAATAGACAGTACAATATGCAAATGTGCCCCATGAAGTAAATTTGCTTTTTTCGACCCTATTTCATAGAGTTATTCCTCTTTTATGTAAAAAAAAAAAAAATGAACACAATTCTTTCCAGCTATGCATTCGCTCAGTTTTTAGAGGAACTTTTAGAAATTTTGTAGAAATAGACGGTACAATATGAAGTTGTGCCCGCTGATATTAATTAGCAATTTCGACCCTTTTTCAGAGAGTTATTTACCTTTTATTTTATTTTTCGTCTATTTCATCTCAAGGGGGTGGCGGGGTGTATAAGCTATTTTACTGACAAGTTAAGGCTGTATGCTACCTTACTGAGACGTTAAGGCTGTATGCTAACTTACTGAAACGTTAATGCTGCATGATACTTTACTGAGACGTCTCAGTAAGGTAGCATACAGCCTTAACGTCTCAGTAAGGTAGCATACAGCCTTAACGTCTCAGTAAGGTAGCATACAGCATTAACGTCTCAGTAAGGTAGCATACAGCATTAACGTCTCAGTAAGGTAGCATACAGCTTTAACGTCACAAGAAAATTAGCATAGCATTCACGTCTCAGTTACCATTGACAGTCATTTCGTCACTCCGTTATCCTTACTAAGACTGTGTGTGTGCTACGTGACTGAGACAGGGAGGCTGCATGCTACCTTATTGCTATATGCTCCGGCCATTTCACTAGCGTATCCAGAGGGAGGGGGTGTCGTGTCCCGGGGGGGGGGGGGGGGGGGGTCAGGGCCCCCCTTTTCGGAGGAGGAAAATTTATATAGCCTTAAAAATGGAGGTTTTTACCGTTGTATCATTGAAAAAGTGCCATCTGGACCCCCTCCTTCGAAAATCCTGCATCCACGCCTGCATTTCATAGTAGAAAGCAAATAATTGAACAACAGTCCAGTCATCGTAGCCATGTTCAGTGTCTAATATGTGTGTGAGCAGAATAAACTTAAATTGACACCTTGATGATGTCCTTCAAAATGGAGATAATGCTGGATGTTTTTTTCTACATTCGACTGCATTGTCCTGGTACCAGGGAATCACGGGAAACTTACATAGATATCTATACATATTATCTGAAGCACTCGAATGTTCGATCGCTCGGCATATTATCTCGAGTGATCGACTTATCATGTGGAGCGCTCGATTTAACCTAGATGTACCACAGTACTAAAGCATTGTCTTTTAGCTGGCTTTATATTTGCCTGTCACTTGTGTTCAACGAAAGGAGTTCAAATTCAGGTGCAGCAGATAGAGCATTTGTATCTCCAGTCGGACATGAAAACAAAATTCACAGAATACCAAAGCGTCAACGAAACAATAATCCGAACTCAAAATCGATTAAACTAGAGGCAAAATATGAACAAAGGAAAGATTTACATGGAGACCCTCGTAAAAGTACAAGAGAATAAGACCAGGTAATCTAGAAGAGTACGCGTCTTCTGCTTCATCGACGACACCCGCCATGTAAATCTTGGTCACACCCAAGTAAATCATTGTCCATCACAACAAGTAGCACACTTAATCTAATAAGCAAACTCAAAAACGCCCATCCTCATATCACACAAAGATACAGAATATTTCTCGATGAGATCAAATGGCGACCATAAAACTTGCCCATAGTCTTCATCAACCTGCATGAAAATTACAAGGAACCTGCCCCGACCACGTGAGTTTACTCCGGAAACTTTGGTTTCATGCCACGTTAAGACGAGCTACACGCTAACGCCCGGACCAACAAGAGTGATTAATATAAGATGAAATAACTTGCTTCATCACTGCTGTAAAATGAATGAAGTTGATTATAATATAAGTCAAATACCCTCTTGTTTATGTTTGCTTGCATAAAGGGAATTTACTAAATGTCATGCTGACTGTCACAAAGAGTTCACATTTTAAGATTGCAATCTTAAAATAATCGCACAACTTATATCGCATCACAACAATATAAGTCCTTCCTTTCTGTAAGAGGTGTGCTTAAAATACTGTATTACTATTTGCTGTCAAAGTCTGCGGTATATGATTGCTTGTATATTAGTTAACGATCGCTTGTATATTAGTATATGATCGCTTTTATATTAGTATATGATCGCTTGTATATTAGTATATGATCGCTTGTATATTAGTAAATGATCGCTTGTATATTAGTATATGATCGCTTGTATATTAGTTAACGATCGCTTGTATATTAGTATATGATCGCTTTTATATTAGTATATGATCGCTTGTATATTAGTATATGATCGCTTGTATATTAGTATATGATCGCTTGTATATTAGTATATGATCGCTTTTATATTAGTATATGATCGCTTGTATATTAGTATATGATCGCTTGTATATTAGTAAATGATCGCTTGTATATTAGTATATGATCGCTTGTATATTAGTTAACGATCGCTTGTATATTAGTATATGATCGCTTTTATATTAGTTAACGATCGCTTGTATATTAGTATATGATCGCTTGTATATTAGTATATGATCGCTTTTATATTAGTATATGATCGCTTTTATATTAGTATATGATCGCTTGTATATTAGTATATGATCGCTTGTATATTAGTATATGATCGCTTTTATATTAGTATATGATCGCTTGTATATTAGTATATGATCGCTTGTATATTAGTATATGATCGCTTGTATATTAGTATATGATCGCTTGTATATTAGTTAACGATCGCTTGTATATTAGTATATGATCGCTTTTATATTAGTTAACGATCGCTTGTATATTAGTATATGATCGCTTTTATATTAGTATATGATCGCTTGTATATTAGTTAACGATCGCTTGTATATTAGTATATGATCGCTTTTATATTAGTTAACGATCGCTTGTATATTAGTATATGATCGCTTGTATATTAGTTAACGATCGCTTGTATATTAGTATATGATCGCTTGTATATTAGTATATGATCGCTTGTATATTAGTATATGATCGCTTGTATATTAGTATATGATCGCTTGTATATTAGTTAACGATCGCTTGTATATTAGTATATGATCGCTTTTATATTAGTTAACGATCGCTTGTATATTAGTATATGATCGCTTTTATATTAGTATATGATCGCTTGTATATTAGTTAACGATCGCTTGTATATTAGTATATGTTCGCTTGTATATTAGTATATGTTCGCTTGTATATTAGTATATGTTCGCTTGTATATTAGTAAATGATCGCTTGTATATTAGTATATGATCGCTTTTATATTAGTATATGATCGCTTGTATATTAGTAAATGATCGCTTGTATATTAGTATATGATCGCTTGTATATTAGTAAACGATCGCTTGTATATTAGTAAACGATCGCTTGTATATTAGTATATGTTCGCTTGTATATTAGTATATGATCGCTTGTATATTAGTAAACGATCGCTTGTATATTAGTATATGTTCGCTTGTATATTAGTATATGATCGCTTGTATATTAGTATATGATCGCTTGTATATTAGTATATGTTCGCTTGTATATTAGTATATGATCGCTTGTATATTAGTATATGTTCGCTTGTATATTAGTATATGTTCGCTTGTATATTAGTATATGTTCGCTTGTATATTAGTATATGATCGCTTGTATATTAGTATATGTTCGCTTGTATATTAGTAAATGATCGCTTGTATATTAGTAAATGATCGCTTGTATATTAGTATATGATCGCTTGTATATTAGTAAATGATCGCTTTTATATTAGTATATGTTCGCTTGTATATTAGTAAATGATCGCTTTTATATTAGTATATGTTCGCTTGTATATTAGTAAATGATCGCTTGTATATTAGTATATGATCGCTTGTATATTAGTATATGATCGCTTGTATATTAGTAAATGATCGCTTGTATATTAGTATATGTTCGCTTGTATATTAGTATATGTTCGCTTGTATATTAGTATATGATCGCTTGTATATTAGTATATGTTCGCTTGTATATTAGTAAATGATCGCTTGTATATTAGTATATGATCGCTTGTATATTAGTATATGTTCGCTTGTATATTAGTAAATGATCGCTTGTATATTAGTAAATGATCGCTTGTATATTAGTATATGATCGCTTGTATATTAGTAAATGATCGCTTTTATATTAGTATATGATCGCTTGTATATTAGTTAACGATCGCTTGTATATTACTATACAGTTAATTCATGCCCTTTCAGTCAATAGTCAAAACTGTTTTCCCGAGGTGTTGGTCCCAACACCGAGGGAAAACTATTTTGACTATTGACTGAAAGGGCATGGATTAACTGTTTTGTTACCTTTAATTCAAAGGTATAGAGTTTTGAACCATGTTCATCACTCATTTTTTCAGTCATTGTAAATCATATTGCTCCACAATAGTTCCGTTGAATTTAGCATGCTCTCTGGGTTACCCGGATCTCTCGAAACAGCAATATTCACATTCCAGAAGATTACGGCTTGTCAGAAAGTGTCTAACAGTCAGTAAAAGATGTCTACCGTCAAAAAAGGTTGTCTGCATATAAAACAAAACGCTCTACTCAAGATCACTTATACGCCTGGCACATTTGTTTCCAGGGAAACGTGTATATGTTCATGACGTCAACGGGCAAATAGTTTTAACTAATCCATGGTTGAATAAAATGCATTGGATTAACCATGAAAATAGTGAAATTTATTGAATATCTTTTTATATAGAGAGCCGGGTAACAATAGATTTTGAAGGATTCGGACTTGACATCTGGCTAAAAAAAAGACCATCAGTATCTCTCCCTACTCCCACACTAATGTGCACAATGAGCTTCACTGGAAAAGAAAAGTTGTCTTTTCATAATTTTCTTCTTCTGGCTAAGTCAATTGTCAACTTATAAGTCGCTCCTGCATCTTGACATACCCTGACCTGTCAAAGACCCAGTACTCTATGGCCATCCCAGGTGTGACTGTGAAAGACCTACTTCAGAGTCTCCTTACGGTACAGACTGACTTATGACTACACTAGCTCGTACTAATAATAATACTAATCCCCTTCGTGTGTAAAATAGTGCCGTGTGTATAAGTAATAACATTTATCTGGTGTTACTTATCTGACAAATACTTCACCCTGCCCCGGCTTACTGATGTAACAGACAGACACCTAATAAACAACTAGTTTACCCCAATAACACATCTCCCATCAACACAGCACCTAGACTAATTAATACTTCCCACCTGGTAAGCCTACCATGGTATATCATATCAGCATGCCTACTTTGTTACACAGGTCCCTGCGATCTATTGCACAACGCATATATAAGTACTGGTGCAATGTTCATCTTTAAAATTAATTTCATAGTAAAAAAATGGATTCTTTTTTTTTGCCAACTTCAATATGCAATTGAATTGAATCGATTTGCTATGTATCATACATGTATACCTATCTTCAATTATTAGAAGACAGACACTATACATTGAATATCATCTTTCTTTCGTCTATTGTATGACTGTTTATAGATTTTTTGGAGGCCGTAAAGTATGCTTTTTGAAATAATTGATCTAAATTAATGTGTAGTTATCTTGATAATACAAAGTGTAATAAATGCAAATTATCAGTTATGAAATTAAGCATAGCGATTTATTTCTTTATACTTTACATATGGGTACCACATGTTCACCAGACATTATAGATCTAGATCTGTCAAAATGTCTCGTGTCAAGGTTAGAGGAAACTCTGGCTACCTTGACGGAAGAGTTGTTTTTTTAAATCTTATATTTTATTTACACACTGGCTTCAGGTACAGTAGTAATAAGATTAACGCCCAGTAGTAAGCTGCATTATTAACACAGTCGAGTATATCAGCTCCTTTGACCTGTTACTATATTTGGTTACAAGTATCGGCGCTCTTGTCTCGTTGTACGTATATGTATATATGTACGTCGAGGTACTATGATCACCTGTTCGTCGTTTATCGGACAGAGGGACTAAGATAATGGCCCTAGAAAAGGTGCTTCGTAAACAATTTCGATACGCGTCAATTTTTCTACATTTTGTAGTGATCGTGTTCTGTAGTTGTGTTTTCTTCCCAGTTGGATCTGTTACAAATTACTTCCAGTCTCAATGTTTACTGTTCGCGGAGCCGGTGTTGACTTTGAACTCTAATTTAACTGCTACATTGGATATTGCGAGGTCAATATGGGGTTCTGCCAACCTGTGCAATATTTGTATTTACGTGCCCGTAGTGACAGCCATCCACTCTTTCATCTGGTGCTGGTTTTACCTACAGATGGGCACCATGAACGATGAATTGTAAGTACTAACCGTAGATTTTTTGTAGTTATATCAAGACTTATATATTATGGTACATCGGTGTAGGTGAGTTTGTCACTAACACTAATCGAAATGAAAGTAGAAATAGAAGACAACTATATTGCATTTTAGAATGTCTCAAGAAAAGAAATCATACCACAAACATGTATGCTATAAATTTAATTTGCATTAAAAACAGAACGAACGTGTTTATCAAGTGTAAACTAGTCTTGTGGATGACAGCACATATGTATGTTATTTGTTATTTACTGAATGTATATGGGATCACAGGGGCTTGAGAATTTGTTACAGCTAGTTGGACCCAAACTGGGGTATTTAATAGTTATTTACATTTTGGTGGGATTGATCTAAACCCCCAAAAGTGTCAAATTACTCTAAACATCCTATTTTAGGTACAAAACTGTACTAGATGTAACAAATTCTCAGGTCCCTGTGTATGGGATCACAGGGGCATGAGCAGTTTGAAATTTGCTACAGCTAATTTTTATATTTTTACTCTTTGGTGGTAGTGGTGTGTGTGGAGGGGGGATAGGTAAGTTTTTTGATAAAAATCCCTAACTTAAACTATATATCAAAATTAATCTAGCCCCCCCCCCCCCCCCCCCCAGTGTAACATTATTCCAAATGCCCTGTGTATGGGATAAGAAGCATACATGCATCGATGCAGTGGTGATGAGATTTACCAACAGGGGCAAATTTGGGTTATTCCAACATCTTCTCTAGAACCATAAGGTAATTTGCAACCGATTTTACTAGGAAGCATATCCTTAGAAAGGATGATTAAGCTTGTGAATGAGAAATAGGCTGTCCCTTCTGGGAGCCTTTAATAGGGAAAATGGTAAAATTTATATTTTGAAATATTTAAACACCTTTTAAAAAGCTTATTTTACTGAAATGCAAATTAAAGAATGAACTGAAATCATTAAATTTAGCCAGTGACTTCTTCATGGATGTTACCTTTCTCCAATGCTGTAATGAAGGCTCAAATACGCAATTACACTCAAATGGCTTTTACTGAAACAACTCCAACGATAAAACCATCTGACCAGTACCTTGAAAGGTACAAAAAGGTGTATAATTACTTTCATGTATACATATTCAAGGTTACAGGGGTGAATGAATCTGCTAAAACACTCATATGTCTTCTCAGTTCATGCTAAGAGAGTTATGATACATTATGATACATGTGTTTGCTAACAGTTTGCCAAAATGTAAAGCCATATACCCTTTATAAAAATGACCTTGACCCATTTTTAACTCAAGAGACCTAGAGTGCATTTTTTCTCCAAAATATCTTGGTTGAAATAAGCCCTTGGCTGCATGTTTGAGAAATGACCTTGACCGATCACAGGGCCAAATTTATGTAAACATTTATACAACCTTTTGACCTAAGAGCTGTGACCTTGACTTATATTCAAGGCCACCAGTGCCAAATCTATTGAAGTAAAGCAACATATGAAGAAATACTAAAGTCTAGAGGATATCAAATAAGTAAATGGAAAACATTTTGGAAAATAGATTGAGTATTGTTGAAAGGTTCTGAAATTTCACATTTATGTACATGCATGAACATTATGGAATAGTTTCATAAACTAAACTCCAAGGTCAAATTAACATATTAGAAGGGATGCTGTCAAAAGTACATTGTATTGTTCCTCTTGACCCACCAGTGTTCATTTCTGTTAATTGTATCAAAGTAGTGTATTATTTGGATAATGAACAATACATTAACATTCATATACATATATCCTGAAAAACAAGATGGCTACCGGTGAAGGTCAAAGGTCGCAACCTATCATTTCTGATCAGCTTAAATTTGCAATGCTTTTGTTTTATTGGTATTATATATATTGTTTATGCTCAGTAATTGGTACTTATGGCTGATCTTTATTATAGTATACCTAGAAAATTAGGATATATGGCAGCCGTGACGATTTCTGACTCTAATTAGCATTATGAACTCATGCAGTCATATAGCTGCTCTATAAGTATGATTTTGTTCGTAATTGGTGGTAATTTGTTAACTTATCAGATTAAATTTGTAACACCTTATTATCTAATGCATGCATTATTTCTGAAATCAGAGGTAATAATCCTTGTGGTTGCTGTTTTGCAATAATTGGGGATACAATCCTGGATACATGCATAATATACATGTTCAGGAATAGGTAGGACAAACCTCTGTGGTTTTATAACAAAGAGTTCATGATGTTGAATAGCATTATATGCATTTTGAATATTTGACTTTGTTTTCAGAAGTAAATTTTGAATAATGATATACTTTGAAATGCTTGATTATACAGGATGATTCAGCAACTGAATTATTCAATAAACGACACCAGGTTGCAGATCAGACAGAGTTTTGGATATTTAGGCAGCAAGGCTTTGATATTGTAATAATAATAATAATAATATACAACATTTGATTTAGCGCCCTATCTAGCTAACATAAGCCACTCTAAAGTGCTTACAGTATATAGATATTACAATTCTTATACACCCAATACAATTAACCCATAAAGTTCTATCATATACAATTCTGAGGAGTTCGCAGGAGCTGCCTTATCCGGCGCTAACTACTTGTCCTATACCACCTGGCCAATATCTCCATATGCGTGTGTATGTATGTGTGTGTGTGCTGGATATGAATTGTGTTCTGTTTGTAGTGGGAGCGTGTTTCCAATGGCATCTTTTATAGTGCCACCTCACTTGAATGCTACAGCACAGATGCGTATGACGATTATGGGGATCAAACCCCGGCCGCATGCATGGAAGGCCGGAGTGTTAAGCACTCGACCAATCCGCCCATTAATTAATTACCAAATACGTAAGTATGGACAGAGATCTGGATTAGAGAGGACAGAGTATAGACTTTACTGTATCTATTTATCTAACTTCCAGACAGATGCTGTGTTCCTTGCTGATCAGTACATTGCTACAGGTGATCCTCTTCATCACACAAATTGTCAGCAGCTTCATCCTGTCACTGGGATTCTTTACATTCTGTCACCGTCTTACCAACCAGTTAGAGTGAGTATACCAATTTAAATAAAGGCAAACCAACCAGTTAGAGTGAGTATACCAACTTAAATAAAGGCAAACCATACTTAGAGGACAAGTTGACTGACTTAACTAAAGTCAAACTAGACTAGAACAAGTAGAGTGACTTAACTAAAGGCAGACCAGACTAGTGGATAAGTAGAGTGACTTAACTAAAGGCAACCCAGACTAGGGGACAAGTAGACTGACTTAACTAAGGCAAACCAGACTAGTGGATAAGTAGACTGACTTAACTAAAGGCAAACCAGACTAGTGGATAAGTAGACTGACTTAACTAAAGGCAAACCAGACTAGTGGATAAGTAGACTGGCTTAACTAAAGGCAAACCAGACTAGGGGATAAGTAGACTGACTTAACTAAGGCAAACCAGACTAGTGGATAAGTAGACTGACTAAACTAAAGGCAAACCAGACTAGTTTATAAGTAGACTGGCTTAACTAAAGGCAAACCAGACTAGTGGATAAGAAGACTGACTAAACTAAAGGCAAACCAGACTAGTTTATAAGTAGACTGGCTTAACTAAAGGCAAACCAGACTAGTGGATAAGTAGACTGACTAAACTAAAGGCAAACCAGACTAGGGGATAAGTAGACTGACTAAACTAAAGGCAAACCAGACTAGGGGATAAGTAGACTGGCTTAACTAAAGGCAAACCAGACTAGTGGATAAGTAGACTGACTTAACTAAAGTCAAACCAGACTAGTGGATAGGTAGACTGACTTAACTAAAGGCAAACCAGGCTAGTGGATAAGTAGACTGACCTTAACTAAAGGCAAACCAGACTAGGGGATAAGTAGAGTGACTTAACTAAAGTCAAACCAGACTAGTAGATAAGTAGACTGACTTAACTAAAGGCAAACCAGACTAGTGGATAAGTAGAGTGACTTAACTAAAGTCAAACCAGACTAGTGGATAGGTAGACTGACTTAACTAAAGGCAAACCAGGCTAGTGGATAAGTAGACTGACCTTAACTAAAGGCAAACCAGACTAGTGGATAAGTAGACTGACTTAACTAAAGTCAAACCAGACAAGGGGACAAGTAGACTGACTTAACTAAAGGCAAACCAGACTAGTGGATAAGTAGACTGACTTAACTAAAGGCAAACCAGACTAGTGGATAAGTAGACTGACTTAACTAAAGGCAAACCAGACTAGGGGATAAGTAGACTGACTTTACTAAGGCAAACCAGACTAGTGGATAAGTAGACTGACTAAACTAAAGGCAAACCAGACTAGTATATAAGTAGACTGGCTTAACTAAAGGCAAACCAGACTAGTGGATAAGTAGACTGACTAAACTAAAGGCAAACCAGACTAGGGGATAAGTAGACTGACCTTAACTAAAGGCAAACCAGACTAGTAGATAAGTAGACTGACTTAACTAAAGTCAAACCAGACTAGGGGATAAGTAGACTGACTCAACTAAAGTCAAACCAGACTAGTAGATAAGTAGACTGACTTAACTAAAGTCAAACCAGACTAGTATATAAGTAGACTGGCTTAACTAAAGGCAAACCAGACTAGTGGATAAGTTAGTAGACCACTACATACGTAAGTCAAACTCAGAAAACTGAATCTGATACCAGGAAATATAAATTAGCATTCAAGTGTATTATTATACCAGTCTTTACCTGAAGATTAAAGAATTAAAGCAATGAACTCAACTTTGATAGGTGTGTAAGTATCATGGTATTAAGTAACACTTCAAGGTTGTTATTACAAGTGTAGTATATCTGGACTGGGTGTAAGCATATGGAGGTCCTTGGTTTGTGTCCTAGTCTTGGCCCGTCACATGTGTGTTTTGAGTTTGCATATATATATATGTCCATCAATCACTTACTGGTAAACAATAATTCTCTCTGTCCATAACATAACAAAAGTTTCCCAGCATCAGTTTTCATGTATTCTCATATCTTTTCACTAAACTTTATGTGCCGTTTTATTTGGGAGTAGTTCGAGATATGCAGCAAGATAAAACTAGGCCCCATTGACCCATATTTTCCACTCCATTTTCATTTGGTTTCTTCAATTTAAGTTACCTACGAAAGGCTACATATTTAACTGAAAATTTGTTGTATGTAAAACTAGGTTTCAATTAAACTGTAGGTATTTTCCACTTAACGAAGCAAGTGTTCACTTTCCATAACTAGGTCGGTGCAACCTGTATTCTCCACACTGCTGAACGCTTAATGCCTCAATCAGTTATTAGTTATACCAAATTATGATTGATCATGAAATTTCAACTGATTTGATCCCAACACATAATTTTTACACTGACTATCTCTTCCAGTACTGCAACTTGAAGTTGGAAAGAACATCTAATCATGATCTTGCTTCTTATTCACAATTTGATTGCTGAAGGAAATTTTCATATAGAGGTGGTGTACAATATAAAGTGAGGGTATTTAACCCCGGGGTATCTAGCCTTTCACAGTGTTGAACTGGAGGCTGTAATTGACCAGCAGATTTAAGTTAATGGGACAGGCAAGTAGGGATCAGAGAAGTTTTTATGACATACATAATTTATTATTTAAGTCATGTAAATACAAATGTTTATAACACATTATAAACTTTCTGATACAAGGAAGATGGAGCACTAATATCAATGCTTTTGCTAGCTTCAAATTGATAAAAAGGTGAAGGATTTCTTTCTAAAATCTTTTTAACTAATTTTCCCCTGAAGACACATTTGCACTTGTCCAATTGAAAGATTGGAATAGTTCATTATGAAGTTTCAGGGGTGGATGAGTTGATGGTAGGGAAATATGACTTGTGCTCTTGTGAATATATCGGAGTGTGTTAGAATGTCATTTGTCAATGTGTTTGTATTCATTATACTTCTCATGCTGACAAAACCTATTTTATGATATGTTTGAATAGAGCACTTAATTACAGGGTATGTAGAGAAGGGAAATCTGAAGTGTAAGTTTATCACATTAGTACGTGTCATAAATCTTGTTGATATGTTTCAGATCTTATCTTAGATTTCATTCATGACCATATGAATGTATCATGAATCGTGTTGATATGTTTCAGTCTTGTCTTAGATTTCATTCATGACCATATGAATGTATCATGAATCTTGTTGATATGTTTCAGTCTTGTCTTAGATTTCATTCATGACCATATATTTACACCTTTCCCTTCTTGTGCTTAGTAAACTCTGACTGCGAATATATTAGCCTATACCCAGTGAAAAAAGGCTCGGCGGATTGATATTTGTTCAAATATGGCGTCGTTCACGCTCTCAGCCATTTTTTGATTCCTACACGATTTTGAAACATGGAACATATATGGAATCAATTTCCTGTGATGAAACAATAAATAGTTTCTAGCAAACTTTTGATTCGTAATGATGCGCATTCGAAACTCTTTGACGGTAACGCAACATGGCGGCGCCCTGCAGTTGTGACGTCTGACGCGTTATTGTGACGTCTGACGCTAACGCGCACCATAGAATATGCTCGTTGCCAACTGCGGGCATACTACCGTATATGCAGTCAAAATGAGGTACAATCCTTATATGAATGTGTATCATGAATCTTGTTGATATATGTTTAGGTCTTGATAAAGATTTTATCCATGACCAAAATTATGAATGTTGAGTATAAATGGTATAAAATGAACCTAACATTCAGAAAACTTTGGGAATATGCACCAGAAAACTTTGGGAATACATGCATTAGGTATGGATGGAAGTGCAACATACGATATGAGCTACATGCATTACAGTGAATTAATTGTTACAGAATAAAACAAATATTTGTAACAATAGAATCACAAATTGGTAGTACCTATTATATTAACAAAAACATGCTTGTAGTTTATGGACTAATTGAAAGGTTGGGGAGGGTCTTTTACCCATTTCACCCCTGATATTTCGTAATAAACTTTTCCAACCGTTGAATTCGAAGAGTTTTAATGTATCTTCAGGGATGAATGAATTGAACATGCACCTCATTATATGTATATTGTAAAAGTACTGGAGGCGAAATGCTAGTGTACATGCCTCCCTTTTGACATAGTAGATATAATACCAACTTCAAAGTGCTACCTCACTGAAAGTCTACGTCGGAGGCTATAATCCAATGCAGCGTTCCACCTGGTCTAGTTTTACTGTTAACAGGCTTATCACTCATTGTGCTGACAATTGTATAGCAGGATAGTAACAAATGAAAGAATTTAAGGATTTTAAAGATTTTATTTTTTTGTATATGCATGTCCTTCCTTATTGGGGATCAGAGCTCATTGCCTTCCTTACTTGTGTAAATTACATTCTGCTGTGAAACCGATAGTGAAGTGGAGCCATGGAATTCAGGCATTTCTGGAAACTTACAAAAATACAGTTAAAACAAGTGAAGATTTTATAGAAACATATTTAACTCATTCACCTCTGAAGACAAAATTTGAGCTCTTCCACTGTAAAGGTTGGGCTAGTTAATTATGAAATGACTGTGGTGAATGAGTTTTTGTACTGACTTGAAGTCCCTGTAGGGTATTATTATACACATTACTGTTGGCAGTTAAACATCAGTCATGCTTGGCTACTACAGTACATAGGAAAATTCCTAGTATAATTAAAGGGATGGATGAACACCAATATGTGCACTTATATACCAAGAGGCCCAGAGGGCCTGTATCACTCACCTAGACACAGTTGTATCTAAGCAATCATGGCAAAATATTATCGAAAAATCCTAGATACACACCCCAAAGTCAATGCTAGCATAGTATCATTATTGTGTTCATCTCTTTATGCCCAACAATTGTATGGTAATTATAACATAGTTGTAGGTCAGGGATCTCAACCGTTTCAAAAGTTATTACCCAGGGTTTAAGCCTGCAAGGGCGTGGCAGACCCTTGGATCAATTCTACTATCATGATGGACTGCATCTGTTTCTTTATCCCTAGCAATTTTATGTTCCATTTTGGGATGGGGATCTCAACTGAAGTATCTAGGGTTGGGTATACCCCTAGGGCAGGTGAGCTAGAAACGGTTGAAGCATATGCATACCCAAGATGTAAATAATCTTGTTTTATTTTTTTCCAGTTACACTTGCTCCGAGGCACAGACATGGAATTGGGACTTATTTGATAGGAAACATAAATTTCATACCTTCTTAACAGTAGCTGTGGTGAGTTCCAATTCGTTAATTGGTTGTGAATTACTGTAACACTTATGTATAGTACGACATTCTGGTATTGAGAACCCATTCAGCCCAATACTGTTATTAACAGTTCTATTTTTTACATGTACATATACATATTAAAACTATTTGGTCCCAAGTCACATGCAGTAATACAAAAGTTTAAGGCCATATTGTTTGATGGTTTGTAGTTTCTTTGTACTATCTTAAAACAATCAGGCCCTTACACTTGATTTAGGATTACAGGGCCTTCAAAATATGCATTATTAGAAGAAAAAAAGCCATTTATATATATTAATTTTTGAATTTTTTTTATACTTTGAGATACATAGTGGGTAGCCACTGATATATTTATGTGTGTACACTCTGGAATACTAAAGATATTGAGGCCAAGCATGCTTACCAGTGTTAATGTATCACAGTCTATAGATGATAGTATAAGTCCTGTTTGACATTATTGTGGAGTATAGGTAGAGGGTGTACACTGACCTACAGCTACATATCAGATACAATGCTACTTATAAGCTATAGATATAATTTCTGTACATGTAATTTATTCCTCTGGCAATAGTTAATCCATGCTTGGTAGTAATAAGCCTTAGTGAGTATCAATGAGACTGTAATTGCATTTCAGGGAAATACCAACAATTCTTATTTCATGGTCATGTAACCCACCCCACCCCCAAGATATTAGATAATTATTTGTCAGTCCCTTTATGGGCTGTTTTTGGAATAAACAAATAAAAAAATTCCCTTTTATCTGTTTAGCTACTAAAACATGTCATATGTAAATTAACAAAGACCATTAACTACATATTTACATATTTTTAGATAACTTTAAGAATTTAGAATTTTCATGTGGAATTCTTTTGAAAATAATTTAAGATATGTAAAGTGATATTAAAGTGATATTATGTTACACCCTAAATGCAAAGGTTTCTGTGTCATTATTTGCTGTAGGTATTCAGCTGGTTAACAACGGCCATACTTCTACTACAAAGTGTGTTGACTGGGTACTTCAGCTACAAGGCCGTCGATCATTCTTATAAAACCATATCGGTGCAGCATTCAAGTGATGATGGGTTTTCCTACAGCAATCCTCAGAAAATGTCCTATTCCGAACTTTCTGTGGACGATGATACAGGGTCGATCATGTTTGATGTGGAACTAAGTCATAAGTCAATGACGGAACAGCATGAACAATTATAGATATGATACATGTAATCACTATTTATTTTTCTTGTAATGATAAATGTTGTGTGATTTTTATTCCCTGTCCAACAAAGTTGGCGGGGGATATACAAATGGGTTCCACCTGTCCGTCCCTCCAGATTGCTTTCTGCACAATATCTTTTTAAGGAATGATTTTAATTTTAATGAAATTTGCTTGGTAGAATTATTACCTGACCCCCTTGCTCAAGTACGATTATTGGCTAATTCTGTATATATTTAATGAGACTGCTGTGAACTGATTGACTAATTGCTATGTCATGCGTCTTGTCTTTATGCATTATACCCACATTAATGTCATGTATATTTGCTTGGGCAGGGGATGTTGAAGACTATGTCCTTGTTCGATTTGATTTGTATTTTGAATGAGAAATTAAATACATTGTGCATACTCTTGCTTCAACACCACTACAGTCATTATATGCAGAATGTCAGCATTATTGCATAAAATGTAAAAGGTTGGCATTATAAATTGATTTTCTGTACTTATTCACACTGATTCACAATTTTCAAAAGGAAGATTGAAACAGGTTAAGAAAAACTGTTCCAAACGGGATAAGATATGACATTTAGGGCAACAATATGATCTTCCTTCGATTTTGAGTGCCATTATTTGAAATATTTATTAGGTCAGTTTTAAAACGAGATTAATTCATAAACAGCTGAGGTCATTTGAGGATGTGACCCCATATGTGAGATGTAAGCGTGGATGCGTGCTAGTGTGCTGGAGGCTCAATATTCGTTACATCATTGAAGATGTATTTTATTGATTACACATTCTTGTACTTCATCTGGTAGCTTACTCTGCTATTAAGTAAAACTGATTGAAGATTACAATCTTTCTCATCATTAAGTTTTAGCAAGTTTACAACAAGGCCAATAGGGTGTGGAAATGAAAGCTGTTTGTGTGAGATTCTGTGTAATATGGTTGTCAAGGGAAATACGCCAAGGCAGTTGAAGTCACATTGTAGAATATTTTTACGACACTTATACAAACCCTCTAAAGTCCCCTAATCTACCCCCAGTTCCCTAATCTACCCCCAGTCCCCTAATCTACCCCCAGTCCCCTAATCTACCCCCCGTTCCCTAATCTACCCCCAGTTCCCTAATCTACCCCAGTCCACTAATCTACCCCCAGTCCCCTAATCTACCCCCAGTTCCCTAATCTACCCCCAATCCCCTAATCTACCCCCAGTCCCCTAATCTACCCCCAGTCCCCTAATCTACCCCCAGTCCCCTAATCTACCCCCAGTCCCCTAATCTACCCCCAGTCCCCTAATCTACCCCCAGTCCCCTAATCTACTCCCAGTCCCCTAAATCTACCCCCAGTCCCCTAAATCTACCCCCAGTCCCCTAATCTACCCCCAGACCTCTAATCTACCCCCAGTCCCCTAATCTACCCCCAGTCCCCTAATCTACCCCCAGACCTCTAATCTACCCCCAGACCTCTAATCTACCCCCAGTCCCCTAATCTACCCCCAGACCTCTAAATCTACCCCCAGTCCCCTAATCTACCCCCAGACCTCTAATCTACCCCCAGTCCTCTAATCTACCCCCAGTCCCCTAATCTACCCCCAGTCCTCTAATCTACCCCCAGTCCCCTAATCTACCCCCAGACCTCTAATCTACCCCCAGACCTCTAAGTCTACCCCCTGTAAGTGTGACATGAAGAGCAAGTTTCGTACAACAGTCCAGTCTCGTTGTACAACATCCTGACAACTGATACACGTGTTGTACACTAAACCTGTCTGGAGGAATGACTGTCCTACAACAAAACATTTCAATTATAACAAACACAGTTTTAAGGCATGTCATATGACATCAGGCCATACAACTGCATTTTTTCTCTTTGCAAAACACCTGAATTTCATAATACATAAATGTTTTTGTGCAGTAGACCAATTGTTTTATACATGTACATGCCATAAATGAAAACTCTTTGTTGTCGAATATAATTGTGGAATAATAGATGAATGTGATTTTTGTTGTTTGAATGCATGATAATTGACAAATGTGATTTTCCGTTGAAAATGATCTCTTTCCTTAAACATTGACCATACAGGTTAATCAAGCTTTATGATGAGTTTCTACCTTAAGTTGTGTGCAATATGCTTGCTTCCAATATCTTCACTTCCATTACACTCATATTTTGTGTAAACATATTCTGTAAAGAACTTGACATGAGATTATCTTTACAACCTGCTGATGTTTAAACAGCCATAGATTATGGTAAAGTTCATGGGAGGTTCGGACTAGAAACTAAGTAAGGAGTTTGAGTGCAGATTTGGTTGAAACTAGTTGAGTGAATTTTCTTTACGACCAATAAATGGTCGATGCAATAAACTGAGTCTTTGATATATCTAAAGGTAGATGTTACTGAATACTAACCAATGTTTTTGAAAAGCTCCTGATAACCTACATAATATATCTATCGTCGAACCTTGTTATCTCAAAGTCAGCCAACTGTGGGAAAACTTCAAATTATCCAACTTTTCTAGTTTAGCGACCTCGAATGTATCTATGGAATGAAATTTAGCCAGGGCCGACGAGGTACCTTGAATTGAATCTTAAAAGAGTTACAGTATATGAATTTGAGACAACAATGGTCATTTGTTAAGCCTTAATATTCCTGTGCAATAGTTCTATTATAATTACAACTTTTGAGATGTTTATTCTACAAAACAGTTTAATACCAGTAAGATCATTTAGCAACAAGCCAATTTAGATGTTGTCTTTATAATAAGGATCTAATCAATTTTGGTGCACAGATGAATTTTTGAAGTCATACATTCATATAATTTAATCTTGTTTGAAACAAGCATTTTCATTGGTTTAAAAAATTATGTTATCAGCCCATAACGTAAAATCGACGTCGCTGTTCATAAAGTCGCTTTTGATTGGCTGATGCAGCAGCATAATGATTTGTAATAGAAAAGGGTCCATCAATAAAGAGATTTTCGCAGGGTTTAGATTAAATTATAAGTATTAACTTGAATCTATTTTTTATGTTATGGGGTTATAACACAAAAAACTGGAGTGTACTCTCATCATAAACCACTTCGCGGTTTATTTAGACCCCCATAACATAAAAAATAGATTCAAGTTAATCCTTTAGTAATATGCTAAAATACTCCTATTTTTATACATTATATGTTAAATAAAATTGCTCATTGATTTACACATAGAAGTTGTTTGCTTGTTATTGTATTATCATAGAATCAAATCCAGATCCTAATTTAGTAATACAAGTGTTATCACCTGAGTGTTCTATCCAACCTTGAAAATTTCCCTGAAAAAGTTTTGCAGTGTGAGGAATGACTTATTATTTTAAATTGTACAGCAAAGACCAGAAACTACAAGTTTACCACAGAAACGTTTATTGACGACATTTCAATGTGATCTCACGTACATGTTAACAGCACTTTACAAGTATACAAAACAGATCACCGAAGTTTCGGATCAACAGCACATAAAAATATCCCCTCTCATGAAATGTAAAACATATACACTGATCAAGCAGTGATGACAATGGTGATTGGACTATGTATGATTAAAACATTCACCCCTGATATTTCATAATGAACAATTCCAACCTTTGAATTGGAAGAGTTCAAATGTGTTTTTAGGGGTGAATAAGTTAATGATATATAGATCATAGTTTGGAATAACTCCACTTTTGAATGTGCAAACATGAGGTTCACGGCTTCATTAAAAGCCATAAATCCTGTACATTAATGAACCATTGGCTTTATCACTAGAAAATTATATCTAGGACTTGCACCACAACTTAAATATTTCACACGCTGATAAGTTCTGGAGACACCTCTGTTAATTAACAAGGATATTTTTGTGTCCCCTAGACAATGTTAAACACAAAACCATTTTTTTCACTATGATAAAGGTAAGAAATTGCTATGCTAGTCACTTTTTATCATTTTTGAATAACATCCCTCATCTTCCCTGACATTTAAATGTCCAAAAATAACCTCATTTTCAAAAAGAATCTTTAATACTGAAAAACATTTGGAACCAAATTTGACATGGACCATACAACAGTCGATTCTTTTGTATTTTCTTAAGCAGATGATTCATGTGAATTTAATAAATACAGAGCTCTCAAGACAAATTTCAATCAATGTAAGTTGAAACATGAATTATGATATCATCATATCAATAACTTCAAATTTTGATAAATGAGAAAACATTGGTTACTATATATCCTCAAAAGTTTTTTTGTACTTTTATCCTTTGTTTCTCATAAAACTCTTTCACCCAATAGTTCCAAGTGGATATTTTAAAACTTTCATAATATTATCTACCAGAAAGTGCCAATAATGCAGTTTTTTGGACACCTTTCAAAGTTTAAGTCACTGTTAGAAGTCCATGCTGTAAAATCTTATGGGGTTTCATTCCTTTCTTCAAACTTTTAAACATTAAAGGTCACTTTAATTTTTCTCAAATACTTCACAATTTAACCTTACTAGAAACATTGTCTTCATTTATTTCTTCGTCCTTGAACTTTTCCTGGTTGGTGGCGCGGCTGACTTTGCTGACGACCGTGAGGATGATGCTTTCGCCCTACCACGGCGAGTAGCCCTTGGCTTGGTGACCTTGACAACTTCCTCCTCCTCCTCATCATCTACTGCCTCCCCTTCCTCTAATTCCTCAGCAGGTTTCTCCTCCTCTTCTGTATCCTGTGACTATACAATAAAATATTTATTGCATGTATGTAAGCTTACTGATGTCACTCTATGGCAGAGAATATGTTATATTTTGTATGGCTTTACTTTGGGCTAACAAACTCAAACCTCAAACTTATATTCTATGTTTACTTTCATGATACTCCATTATCCTGTAAAATATACATGAAGCAAAATTGAACCCCATCACCTTAAAAATAAACAAGGCAAGTGATATCAATCCCCTTGTGTGCCATGTAGGTACCTGCTGTGTATCCTGCAATAATTCAGCTCAGAGGGCTAACATATAAACTGGTTGGGGTTGGGCTATTGTATGATAATGAAATGGCATAAGTTGTCGTCTTATTAAGTGTAATAGATATAGCTGGACTTTAATATTTGCAGGCCAGGGCTTATTGTCGGATATGTTGACATTGACCTTGGCACCCTAAAACACAAACTCATTCGGGGTATTCTCATACTTGACCAAGATACAAAGTTTGATTAAAATCTGTTAAATAAAGTCGCCAGACTGTACAAATCCCCTTCCTCACTTTGTTTCAAAAAGATAACAATTACAAATATGTAATTGAGAAGATAACAATAACAACTATGTGGACTATTTCCTACTGTAAATTTTCTTTCTGATGTACTTGCAATGACAGTCTATATATATGTTCATAGCAAAAAGTTTTTGAAAATGAATATGCAAATAAATCATTATTTGAAGTTTCTGTTAGATTTCTATTTCTTTGAAACTGTTGTGAATTGATATTCTAAATATCTGACTGCAGTCACACAAACTTCAATTTCTTAGGCAAATACATTTTGAGTTTCATGTGACATGTCAATAGTTTTTGAAAAATTTGTTTTTTTAAAGGTTAATGAAGGAACATGTAAATTCATACTTTTTTATGTTTAATTCCAAATATTCAACTCCCTGAATATAATTTTTGAATATTTGATAGGTGTTAAAAAGACAATTTCCATGTTTATCGATATTAAATGTACATTCAAACCATTGTTAACTAACCTGTTCAGCTGATTCCGATGTCTGAGACACGTCCATCGGTTCATCCTCCGCAATTGCCAGGGCATTTTCAGGTGAGTCGGGGTCGTCGTCGACCATCTCTTCGTCTGCCAAGGCTCTGGCAACCATCGCCTCCGCTTCCGCAGCTCTCTGGTTATACAGAAATCAAAGGAGAAATATGTCAAATATTTTTTTAAGATTTCTATACTGTGGTCTCAAGAAACTACACATTTGAAGTTTCCTTAGTACGAGAGAAGGTACTAGTCTAGCTTTTTATTGATATTAATTAAAATTTTACTCAAATTAAGAAATAAAAAAAAGTGAGTGAGAGCTCGCATAGATATACTCCCAACCCCCACAAAGTGGTCTAGTGTGACATTTGATCCTTTAACTTGACCGATGACCCTCAAAATCAAATTAGGTGTAGAATTTGATAGTTTAATGATCGGGTGTGAATACAGCTATACCAAATATGACCAGTGTACAGACTCGTGATCGCACACACACAGAGATGCAAAAACATAGTGACCGCTATAAAATAAAACCTCCTCCTTACCCAAGTGAATGGTATAAGACTCACGTACGTACCTACGCACGCACGCACACAGAGGGATGCACAAACATAGTGATTGGTATAAAATCATACCTCCTCCTTACCCAAGTGAGTGGTATAATACTGGTAAGAAAAGACAGATTTCCAGATATTGGAGACAATACGAAGTATAAAGTTTGTTAGCTTCATCACCCCTACCTGAATACCATTGCCCATACCATACCAGTCACTACTTACCACAGCTTCTAGTCGTTGCCTCTCCGCCTTCTGTTCTGCCTCTATTCTCGCCTTCTCCTCGGCCTCAGCTTTCTCCTTGGCAGCCTTCTTTGCCCGTTCTTCCTTCTCTTTCTCTGCTGCCTCCCGTTTGGCTTGCTCTGCTTTTCTCCTCTCAGCTTCCTGTTTGGCCTTTTCCGCAGCCTGCTGTTCCTGTGACACTGTACCGACTGTCTGTATAACCTGTGTTTCCATTGGCTCCTGTCTGACCTGAACCAAAACCTCAGGAGGACCTGCAGTACTTTTTGCTTCAGCGATTCTTCTGGCCTCAGCCTCCATGTTTTCTTTCTGGGCCTGTTTCTGTTGCTCCTCCAATGGATCCTTCTCCAGGACAGCCATGAGTGTCTTGGGTATATGTGTGATCTGGGATGTACAGAAAATCATACATTAAATTCATATGAAATGGGTTGGAAAATAAATGAGGTACAGTAGACTCCACTTAATGTCACGTCGGTTAATATCACTTTTCGGTTATTATCACGTTTTCTTCATGCACCGTTTTTCCAGCTATATAATCTATGTAATGTCATTCTTTTAATATCACTTGTTTCCAGGCGGATTTCGGTTAATATCACTTTTTTTTGGCCACTGTCATACAAAAATTACAGGTAAATGTTAGAAATAATTTCATATAAATGCCCCGGGGACCCGAGTTTCACACCTGAACTCGCTATGTAAACAACGCCGTGGTCAGCTGTGTCTCTTTCACACCTACCTGATCACTGCAGTACCTAGTCGAACAATAGATTGACTTGGCAGCAAAGATTACACCTCTGGGTGAGGGAACCCATACTTTTGTAATCTTATCTAACGCCATGTGTGATTTAATGTGTTCCTAACACGAGTTCTATTTTTCATTTCAGCTCGTCTTAAGATTGAAATTCACGTTGTCGTGAAGAAGGCTTACAAGTGGATGGTCTTCCGTAAACATGACGAAATATTGGGAATTGATTGAAATTAAAATAAAAAAGTGTCTTTTAAACAATAAATGTCCAATTAATTCATTTAAGCTAATGTTCACGTAAAATGCGAAGATATCGTCTTTGTTTTGATTTTTTAAATAGCCAAAGTACCACACCGACATGCCGTGATTCTAGGCCAGCTGGTGAATAAGCTTAAGTGCCGAGACTAAATATTATCGCGTGGTTGTTTTATTTGCATAGAGGTCATCCAATGAAACGTCACGTTTCAAAGGTAAAAGTTCATTTCGCGGTAGCGCTATACAACTGACAAACTCTGTGAAAATGATGTCGCACTTGCAGCGAATATCTAAAGAAATTAAACAAACAACAGATTTCACAAGCGAAAAACCAGTATATATATCAAGATAACGGTAAATACTTATGGAGTGTCATAATTTTAAAACACGAATTTGATGCAGAATATACCAGCCACTTGTATGCCTACATCACTACAGTAGGCCTACTGCAGTAAACAATCATAGTACGTTTCGTGTGAAGCTAGCCTACTGATAATATTACGTACGAACAATATATTTGAAAATAAGTGCATTCCAGAATAAAACCAAAAGAATATACTGTCACTGGAGTGAAAAAACATTGTTAGTGATAAAATATCTTTATTCAACAATCTTCTCTGTTGAGTCACAGCACTACGACATTTAACCAAGTCCACTTTCGGTTTTGAGGGCTGAAAAATGTCAGAAAATATGTTTTCTTTTAATATCATGTTCCGGTTAATATCATGTTTTCCCCGGACAAATGAGAAGTGATATTAAGCGGAGTCTACTGTATCTACACAATCAAGACAAGTTTCCTAATAAACGAAGAATTTTGACAGACAAGCATATTGTTCTCCTTTGAATGTCTAGAAGAGGCTTTTGCATGTTTTACAAATGAGATGCCACAGAAATGAAGCTATCAAAAAGCTGTTATTAGAAAAGAGATATCAACTCACAAGAAACATAATTGAGTAAACATAATTTATCACCCATCCCTCTTGTTTAGCTGTAATATAAGCATGCTAATATAGCAAAATGTCTCGGAACATTCAACATATTGTGGCTTCATCAATTAGTTGTTTTCAGAGGTGTAGATCGAGACAACACTTGCAAAAGCTTGCTGAAAAAATGTTCAATTACTGATTGTGGTCAAAACAAACTAATCAAACATACCCAAACTTACTAGTCTCAATTCTAAATATTGGATGTCCCGTGACCTAATACTATACCTGGTGATCCGTGAAGGACTTGACATGGTTGAGCAGAGGTTCCCGTAGCTCAGGGCAGCTCTCAAACACACTCTTTAACTGGAGGGATGGAAGCTGGAGTAGGACCTGGAATGACTGGGGCTTGGTCCTCTGACAACACTTAATGAAGCCTTCCCACACACGCTTCTGTTTCCACACCTTTACAAGGTCAAGGTCAAATAAAGGTTAGAGTCAAAGGTCACAGAACTTTTATCATAAACAGACTTTTGTTAATGGGACAAAAAAAATAAATGTAAATTTATCCTGTGGGATATCATTACATAAGAAAAGCATTATATTTTTAAAGATAATTTCTTAATCAAGGTCACGACTGAAAACACAAGTATTTTTTGTTAAAAGTGGACAAAATTATTTTTAAACAGTGCAAAGAATCTTTGATTAAAGTGCTCTAGTAAGTAATTCATGTACCCAAAACAACAAATTGTACCATTTTATATCATGATATGGTCATCCGGTGTTTGTGCCGCCATAGTGACCACAATAAATATCTTGAAGGTCAAGGACAGTGAATAACCTACACTTAATCATTTATCCAAGACACTGACAACAGCTTGTAATGGTTGGAGTTTCAATGTCAATTTTTTGAAAAAATGCAAAGACACCGCCCTTTTGATGAAGAGCTAATAGATAATTATGTTCTAATCATACCTGTTTGGTGATCAGCCTCTGTAGAATGTTGAGTACAAAGCCTAGGAGGCGGGGATACATGGATAGGGACTGTAGCACTGTCCTCATGAAGAGTGTAGGGAGGGGTGACTGTTCCATTAGGGTCTTCATCACCACAGCCAGCGCCTCCTGTGTGTACACGTTCTTCTCGGAGAAACACAGGTTGGTGGCTGACAACAGAAAAAAGGACATCTCGTAAACAAATACTTGTGTGTTTCTCGTCTCTTTTGTTGGTTTGTTTGTTTATTTCTGTTTAATGTCCTATTAACAGCTGTGGTCGTTTAAGAATAGGCCAGATTTAGTGGTGAGGTAAAGCTGGAGTTCCCAGAGAAAAAATAAAGACCTACAGCAATTACTTGGCAACTGCCCCACGTATACAAAAACCTATTTTAAATGATCTACATCAGAATCACACAAACAGTTCCTAAGTTCATCAAAGCAATAATGATATAGAACATTATCCTAGTTATGGCTCATTTCTAAAGGATAATATTATGAAATACAGAGAACATTTTTGTGCATATCAAAAAACGCATTAAAAAATCCCTTGTAGAATGTATTGAAATAAAAAAAAAAGAATTTGGTGTGTCCCCTTACCTTTAATGATGGTCTTCATGTCACACTTGTTGGGGTCAATGTTATGGAGGGAGATCAACAGCTCAGCCGGCGTGAGGGGCGATGTGAAACTGGTTTCACCTGAAATAAAGCCAACATGGTATTTACTAAGTAGCAGAACGTCGGCCAGACAAAAGTCTGTTGAACACTTCTCTGACCTACATTAAGATAATGATGATTGTATCCTAGAAGTCTGATGTCTTAAACTTTTATTTATCATGTAATACAATACTTACTATGCCTTCTCAAAAGTCTGATGAACACATAAAACCCCAATTAAGATACTTACAATGACCTTCCTGAAGTCTGATGAACACCTCTTTCCCAATTCAATTAAGATACTTACCACGACCTCTCTGAAGTCTGTTGACAATTAAGACACTAACCATGACCTCCTAGAAGTCTGGTGACAATTAAAACACTTACCATGAACTCCTAGAAGTCTGGTGACAATTAAGACACTTACCATGACCACCTAGAAGTCTGGTGACAATTAAGACACTTACCATGACCTCCTAGGAGTCTGTTGAACACTTCCTTCACTACCACTGGGTTCAGTTTAATAAGCTTGGGCAGGGCCAGTATTACTTCTCTCTGTAATACGCAGAAAAGAAAAGCCTTAAAAAATGAGAGCCATCGAATTGTCATCAAAATAGTATTTTGAAAGTTCCATTTCGACCAGATTCATTTTTCCCCCTCTTCACCACTATACATGTATTATACATCACATTGGCATAAGTACAGAATTTTGGGTTTGTTTGAGACCATGAATACAGCCAAAGCATATCTCTAACAAAATGTAACGTAAACATCACCCCTCTGGTGAACAAAATGCATCTGAAACATTGGGCTTCTTCACCAACAGGTAATATTTTCGTTACTGAACAACAGTGGGTATTGCTAAAGCTTCCAGTATATCTAACCTAGATAGTTTAGGTTGATATTTTGTGTTCAAGTACTTGGCAAATTTGTCAGTTCACTATTTGGTAGGTTACTCAAGTTTCCCATTGTTACCTTGTGCAGCCCGGTCAGTACAGGAATGAGGAAGCGGACATCAGGCACACGTTTGTGGTACAGGTCCCGTACCCTCTCCACCAGCTCTGGTGACGGGGCAGCTGCCAAAGATTGAACACAAAGTCAGGCCTATAGCAAATGTAATAGCACCATTGTTGGTTCCTAAGTGACATTCAGTCAGTGAAAGGTACTGTGTTGGATTTGAATGATCATAGTAATGCATCAACATGTTAACTTGCTTTACACCAACACATTGTGGTGATAATGGAATTAATTAGATTTTTACAACTGTCTTCATATCTGTAGTAATCTTGTCACAAGAAATTATTTCTTCTTTAAGTTTGTTGTATTAAAACCATTTTAAATAATATCTATTGCTAGGTAATTCTTTCTGAAATGCTGCTCTGCAAGACATACTTAAAACAGATTGTGACTGATTAACAACTTATCCCCCTTACCTTTGTCGGTAAGGATGTGGATTACCCTGGTTACCAGCGTCTCTGCTCCCTTCGGACAGTTCTCAACTAGCAACAGGAGTTCTGGGGACTGCATCCCCATACCCTTCACCTACAACCGGCAAACACAGAGGTGTAAAACACAGCATCACAACTATTAAAGCACCTTAGCCTGGTGTATGACAGGGAGCGATAATCAGGTTATTACAGACACATGGGTGAAAGTAAAAAAAAACCTGAAAATAAATTTAAGTAATAAAAAGCTGCAAAAATGGAAATAAATTTATTGACCATCCACATGTCAAAAAACGGAAAACTTTCACCCATGCAGACATTCAGTAACTCACACGTTAAATTAATTGGTTTTTACCAAAGCATAATTCATCAAAAATTACATTATATATGTCAACAGCAACATGCAAACAAAATATTTCAGTCTGGATGGGGAATACTTTCCAAAAGACATGATTTTGTGACACATGTACAAATTACTAACCCGAATCATTTTTCTCTCGAGACAAAGTCATGATATTTCTCTGACGACACTTCTATATATGATTACATTTTGAGACTCTGTGAAAACATTTAAATGTACAATGATAAGTTGTACTTACCGGGTTTTCTAGCACACGGAGAATTGTCCTCTTAATGTCAGCTGTGGCCGATGTATACACAACAGCTAATCTGAAACCATCAGCAAATTTTGTGGGTTAAAAGTGGTAGGTACTGTGGATTTGAATGTCCCCATTCAGTTTTAAAATAGAGAGGAATTTAGGGTTCCTCATGTACTCTGTCACATTACATTGTGTCTTGTCCCATCCCAATTTATCATACAGCTACATCACTCAAGCATCATAATTTCTTTCATGGACTTTCATCAAACTTTATTCAAATATTCAACAAAAATAACTTTAAATGAGTTTGTGTTTCAGGGTTCAAAGGTCAAAGCTACTCCAACAATGTTAGAGGTTTAACATGGCGAGATACTTTTTAACAGGTGCCGTGTAACAGCCGCAGTCGGCAAAGTCATATCCGCTAGAAAAAGGTCGACCAGCGGCCTCTTATCTTATAGGAGTAAGGTCAAAGCCACCTTTAATATCTACCCCTTGGGATGAAACAAGGATATCTAACACCAATAAAACGGCCTAACACCTGTTCAGTGTAAGAGAATAATAATGAAGGCATTCTATTGATATTGATTAAGATTATGATTTCTTTGTTTATACTTAACTGTAAAATACTTACTCCTGGATCAATTTATGGTTGCTAGGTAACAGACCTAGATACAAATACAGACACATCTTGATGATTTCCTCAATCCAGGACTGTGGCAAATCACCTGCAGACAGAAAAGAACACTTACTTCAACAAAGAGACGAGAAACAAGTGTAGGACAAACCAACTCTCCAGGTAACATCAAGGTTCAGGGAAATCAAATGACTTGCTATTCCCTCCTCACCTACTGTACAGGGAAACAGTTGACTTGCTAACCCCCACCCCCTCACCACTTCACTGCACAGGGAATAAATAGACTTCTATTCACTAAAGTGAGACCCTACCAGTAATAAGGCTTCTTTCAGTCTTCTGCTAGTAGCACAATGAAGAGAGTAAATAATCTGTTGCATCTTTGCTGTTTTTAATTTTCTGTGTCTCTCACCACTCACTTGCTATTTACTCGTTTACTAACTGGTGACACTGACCTTCAATCTTATATATAGTATTGGTTAGTGATCAGGACATCATATACACCTACATCAACACTATCCAGATTCTGTAATGTTTTCATGAATATAACTTCTAATACCTCAAATCCAAGTATTGATCCACGAAATGAATGGCTCACCTGATCTAGATCGGGGAAACATCTCACTCGGAGGTTTTGGTAATAGTAAATATTTCAGCATTTTAGAGGCATATTCCTGAAAACACAAAATAAAACATGTTGTTAGTTGGGTTTCTTCTCTTTGAATTGGAGGTTTCCATTCAAGCATCCTATCTTTTCATTGGTACTACAATAAAACCTAATTTGACACCGTGCGGGTCAATTTGACATCCTGCGGGACATCACATACTGGTCAAGTTGGACAGGATGTCTGTTAACACTGATCCTTTTCTGTAGTTTTCATAAGGTTATACTGGATAAGACAGGATTTCAGAAATGTTTGGAGTCAGATTAGACAAGTTTTTCTGTTAGAATAAAATCTAACAAGGTTAGTTGATCACTCTATCTCCACTTGAAATTAAAGGCTACAGAATAGTTTCCCTCTGTATTGTATAAACATGGTTAAGCTAGGACAAAACTACCAATCATTTAAATACAGTTTATAAGAGACCTCTCACTACAGCTTCAGTTCAGTAATATGGCTGTAAAGACAGCAGGAAACAGGATTTTCTACAGAAAGGTTTACTGTACTAACCTCTATATGTGGGGCAATCTGTGGTTTCTCATACAGCTTCTTTGTGAACCGTATAGCCGTCGTTCTAACCTGTATCACAAAATCAAATTTAAGTCTGGTGCAATATTAAACCAAGTAACTGGTAAATTCTAATATCATCAAACAGAACAGTTTCCAAATGTTTCCACTGAGTCTGATTGCCATAAAATTTTTAGTCTTTCTTATAATGAACCCAAAACCAGAGCAATATGTTTCAGTCACGCATACACAAATTGACTGATTGAAACTTTTTGTTTTAATTCCTAATTCATTCAAAAGGTTTAATGAAATCAAAACAATTGTAATTCTCTAACAATAATTACCATCAGATGAAAAGATTTCTTTGTGTGTTTTCTTTTTCTGAAGCTTTTCAATATTGCTTATGGTTAACAGTTACCATCATAACCAGCGTTTCTCTTCCTGAATTGTCATACGAACATGACTTTTTATTAGATGCCGTCTCACTCACCTCTGGTTTGTCATGTGAACACGACTCCAGCATGACGTTAAGGAAGCGAAGCCTGTGAACGGGTCGAGTCAGAATCAGTTCCTTCAGCGTGCTCATGCCTGCCACCACCCGATTCTAGAGAGAAAACGTTTTCTTATTATTGTTGTGGAGTTGTGGAGATTTCAATTTTGTTGATTTCTTGGGTACTATTCATCCACAAATTCAGAAAGTACTCACAGAATTGACATAAAGCTGCTGGTATTTGTGACACACACATTCATACACTACAAATGTAGGTACCCACGAAACAATGATTTTCCAGGAAACCAATGAAATTTTGGTTCACAAAAATATCTCTTTTTCATAGGAAATTTCCAAGTCTAAGAGGCTGCAGTATGTATGCATAAACCTCCTTGCGATAGTATCTTTTGCCAAATTAAAGTGATACCACCCTGAAATATACTGCTGTCAGTGCCGAAGGCCCCCAGCAGAACAACCAACACGATCACATTATACTGATATGGGCGAGTTCCAAATTAAAAATCTCACAAATTTAGGTATGTTTAAGTCATTATTTATAATGTGAACTCAAATCTGCATTAACAAGTTGCCTGAAGCATAGCCGAGAGAATCGCTTACAGTATGACAAAACATGTAAACAAACTCTAAGATGAATAATATTTGTTCTACCATATTGTAGTTCAACACTTGGATTTAACATGTAAAACGATTTCAATACTTGAAATCTTTTCTTTTTTATGTCAAGTAATCAGGAGAACCTCATATTGATTCGCCATAATCATCAATCAACTTAATAAACTTGAATATTGTTGTGTACCTCATCTAAGCAGTATTTCTTCAGAATCAGAATAGCATTGTCAGTCACAGCAGGCGCTTCTATTAACACTCGCTGGAAAAATCTACAACAAGAAAAAGAGAAATCATGTATCTAGCTCTATCAACACTTGCTGGGAAAATAAAAAAAAAAAATCATGTATCTAATTAATTTGGGGTATTAAACACAGTCATAAACATTTAAAATAATTTGGGTTCTCTTCAAAAACAGGTAGGACAATACTTCAGTTGTTTTTATCTATGAAAATCAAAAAGTCATGCTTAATATTTTCTACAAGTCATTTTATCAGTAAATGCTTTTCATGGAAACAATATTTAAGAAGCTATTTTAAGTTATGCTAGTTTATTAAATACATTAAACAGATATTGACTGATATACTTGAATAAGAATATTTACTGTATCACATGTAATGTTCGCTGTGTATAAACAATTATGCTTCTTTGTGGATATTTTTGACACAAGAAAATATATACAAAGAATTCTAATGATGTATGATGTACTGTTTGATAATACTGTAAAACCCCACTTACTCAAACACAGTTTACTCGAATACCCCTCATTTGTCTAACAGTTCCTTTGGTTGAGATCAAGTTTGTACATATTCAATCAACCTCGGTTTACTCAAATACCATGTATTCCTCAACCTATTGATCAGGTCTGCACGGATAAGTGGGGTTTTACTGTATAGGATATCCACAAAAGTTTGAACCACAAAATGTTATAAATGGCTTCAAACTATCAAGGACAGTACCCCTGAAAATTTTGTGTAATACAGTGTTTAAAGTTTATAAATCTTCTCCAAAATATCATTCCGACCATTTAATTGGAAGAGTTCAATGTGTCTTCAGGGAGGAAAGTTAAGGATAAAGCCTTCAAGGAAATTTTAATTGACACCCTTCTATAAATATGTGCTCACCATTAGCAGTGTGTTCTTTAACCACTGTATAACTCACCCTTCCTTCAGTTCCACACGAGCCAGGAGACCAGCCAGCAGTCGTGTGAGACACTCGTCGTAACTCGCCAGAGATGGTTTTTCCAGCTTCATCAGCGGCGCACAGAATCCCATACAATTAGCATACTCCTGGTACAGCCAGGCAAACGCCAGGTCGAACCTTGACCGCAGGTCCTCAAAGATGTACTCCTCCAGGACTGTACAACAAGAGCATAGATTTAGTCAAAAATATAGTTATGAGCCCTCAAAGATGTGCTCCTCCAGGCCTGTACAACAAGAGCATAGATTTAGTCGAAAATATAGCCATGAGCACTCAAAGATGTACACCTGCAGGACTGTACAACAAGAGCACACATTTAGTCGAAAATATAGCCATGAGCACTCAAAGATGTACACCTGCAGGACTATACAACAAGAGCACACATTAAGTCGAAATATAGCCATGAGGGAAAAGATATATTCCTCCAGGACTGTACAACAAGAGCATAGATTTAGTAAAAAATATAGCCATGAGCCCTCAAAGATGTACACCTGCAGGACTGTACAACAAGAGCACACATTAAGTTGAAAATATAGCCATGAGGGAAAAGATATATTCCTCCAGGACTGTACAACAAGAGCATAGATTTAGTCAAAAATATAGCCATGAGCCCTCAAAGACATTCTCTTCAGATACAAACTAAAACAGATTTATTTCAAGTCCAAATTGGGTGATGGCAAGTCTTAGAAGATGAAAATTTTCAGAACTGTACACAGTTATTGTAACACGTTAGCCTGGTGGTAACAATTCATTGGGATCCAACATCAGTTTTAGTTAATTGCATTGTAAAAATAGTGAAGGATGATGGGCCAAATCTTTACCCATTTACTGTTTGTATTAAATCATATCTTTGGTTTCATACAGTATATTATAATAGAGAGAAGGACGAAATTGAATATAGAAGTAGGTTTCACTATGAGGGAGTTCACAGAATATCGTCATATTGACAACAAAAGCTTCCCATGATTTTCCCATTTCCATTTTGGTGTCTTAAAACAAATTGATAACCTTCAAAATTCAAATTAGTTTGATCATGCGGTTTTCTGCATATAAGTGATGAGTATCAATTAAGGGAAGATTTGGATTATTTTTAGAATTGATAGCTGCAAGAGAGAAGTTTCTGAGATTTTTTTATGCTATCTGCCTCTATTCTTTATTTATCTTTCTGAGTTTGTTGATGATGGAGTCTCTGAAATATTTACGCTCCCCTAAGCCACCCAACATTGTTGGAGTGACACAAAACTTACGGTCTCTGAGTTCGCCACCAAACTGTGACGTTAGCCCGGCTAACAGCTTGGTCCTGGCTGGCAGTACATTTCCCTGTGTAGCACTTTCTGTTCACGAAACAATACAGATTTACAGATACAAATAAACAGGCATGAAATGATTGATAAAAAAATTAAAACCTTAAAATTTCATGAAAAGGTAAATTTTATCAAGCTAATTGAACATGACAAATAAAAGAAACCATTAAAATATATCTGTTTCAGACAACAACAAAATAAACTTGTTCCCCCTGAAGATGCATTTGAACTTTTCCAATTCAGAGGTTGGAATAGTGCAAAATGAAATTTCAGAGGGGATGTGTTAATGATTGAATTGATTTTTCTGTCCTATTGATCACTGGTTTTGGACTTTCAGATACATAAGCAAAACATCATATTAAGAATATAAGAATCGAAAGTTACCAACTGAAGACAAAACACATAGTTAGGAAACTTTTATAAAGGCTTCACAAAAACAGAAAATGAAGGTGTACTTCAACAACTCATTGATGAAGATTACATGGTTTAAAACAACTGACATCTGCTTAAAGGCTAGGTAACTGTGACCTACTTTCTGCATTGAGGATCCTGCTGACAGCACTGATGGTCATTTGGTCAAGGTCGTCCCGATTAAGCTCCTGGGTCACATTGCTTAACTTAAACTGTTTAATCCCTCGGCGGACAGGCTGGAAGCAACGAAAACTTAAATGTTTACATTTATTTAAAATTCCAGTGTTTTAATACATCTCTTTGAGATCTTTGTGGAATTTTATATAAAATTATTGTTAATTTTTTCTACGTTATTTCACAAGTTAACAAGCTTGAATAAACATATTCTATTCATTAGAATGGTTGACTTTAGAGTAAGTATTATTTCAAATCGACTCTCCACAACATCATACTTACTGCAGGCGGCTGCATAGACTGAGCTTTACTAGTGCTGGGAAGTGCTGGTAAATCGTCTGTTAACCCTCCTGTAATCACAATACACAGCCAATCATGGTACACAAACAAACTGGAAACATTCAATACTAAATCTGTGTATTTTAAGGGGAATCTGCCTTTTGAAAAACTAAACAAGATAATTTTGGCCTATTTTAATTTTGCTATTTAATTAGATGACAAAGATATGAATATGGGACAATGCGAGGTTGAATATCACCCAATTAGATTTCATGCTTAAGGTCCTAAAGAAATATATCAACTGTGCAAATATGTTGCCTGACATCTAATAGGACAGTTTTGTTATGACATCATCAACATTCACCATTATATTTCAGGATTAAATGGGTCTGAGTAAATATTTGGTAATCAAAAGAAAAATAATATTTTGTGAACTATACATTACTTGAAGCAGCAGAAATAAGTATACTACATACCAACGACGGTCTGGATTAGTTGTTTGGGAGAGGACGGCTGATAGGCTGGCGATTCACTACCAGCTCCCTCGTTCTCTTCAGACTGTTTATACAAATGATACACATTTTAATGATTTGCTTGTTGTGTCAAGTCAGTATAGTATATAAACAAAAGCAGAGTATGAAGAGGATGTTCCTGGTTAATTTTTATAAGATTTTTTTATCTTTGATAATCCATCAGTCTCTGATCCCCTGCCACATCTCTGTTTCATTAACAGTTTTGAACACGCCTTAACATGTAACTGTTTCAGCTCCCCTTACAAGCCATCACATTGGCCAGTCTTTCTTGTTACCTGTGCCGGTCTTTCAGCCTCACCCCTTGCCTGAACCTGTATTTCAGCCCCATTTCCTTCATATGCCTGTATTAAAGCCCCAAACCTTACTTGTCCTCTAACCTGAGAATGTGTTTTAGTCCCATCCCCTTACCTGTGCCTGTGTTTCAGCCACCCCTTGCCCATGTCTGTGTTTTGAGCCCCGCCCCTTACCTGTGCCTGTGTTTCAGCCACCCCTTGCCCATGTCTGTGTTTTAACCCCGTCCCTTACCTGTGCCTGTGTTTCAGCCACCCCTTGCCCATGCCTGTGTTTTAGCCCCGCCCCTTACCTGCGCCTGTGTTTCAGTCCCACCCCCATGCCCATGCTGGTGTTTCAGCCCCCCCTTGCCCATGCCTGTATTTTAGCCCGCCCCTTACCTGTGCCTGTGTTTCAGCCACCCCTTGCCCATGCCTGTGTTTTAGCCCCGCCCCTTACCTGTGTCTGTGTTTCAGCCACCCCTTGCCCATGCCTGTGTTTTAGCCCCGCCCCCTTACCTAACCCTGTGTTTCAGCCCCGCCCCCTTACCTGTGCCTGTGTTTCAGCCACCCCCTTGCCCATGCCTGCTGTAGTGAGCTGGGTGGCCAGGAGTCTGGCTATGTGCTTGATCTGACCCTCTGTACCAGCAGCAGCTATAGGTGTGTAGGTCGACTGGAAATGGGCTGGCATGGTGTCCGGCAACATCACCTGTAAAGGGAAAAATGAATTAAAAGTTCAATTATTCCCTGCATCATTTATTCAAGTTAAAATATTTCAAAATATTTATTCATTTTTATTTTTTACCAACATGATCAATTTTTTGTGGAATGCAATGAATTTATTACAAGAGAGAGTTAATGTGTGTTCCTACCATACTGATCAGAACAAGATCGGCCACATTCTGTGTGCTGAGTCTGGACTCCAGATCTTCTGACGTGATGTCAATGGCCGTGGACTGCTGTTTGACTGTTGGAGCTGACTTGGTTGCCGTTCTGTCCACAAAGGGTGTCATACCAACATCGTCATCATCTATCTCCACCTGCGGAATAAGGTACAGGAAATCTTGAAAACTATAGATAGTTATGTATTTCAAAATATGACTTTTTAAAGCCAATCATAGCCTCTTCACAGAATGTAAATTCTAATGCTGCATGAAAGTTACCCTGTTACACAATGATAAAAAAATAATCTGTTGCCAGGTATGCTGCATTAAGATAATAAAAAAGTTGAATTATCCATCCTTCTTCAGCTTTTTTTTCGTTTTTTACATTTTTGTTGATGTTTATTCTAATTAGCTATATTGTATTTGCATACAATTTCAAGTTTTCAGTCAGTGTTGTTCAACTCAGAGTTGTGTGCAAAAAATATCTTGTATTCTTGAAAAAAAGCCACTTGACAATTTACAAAAATCTTCTCTGACAATGTATATGACATTTAAAATTGATTGGACCAATATTATCAGAAAAACCATGTCAGAAAAGATGCTCGAAATCTGAATCCCCCGATCAAAGTTTTGGGTGTTCTGTACCTCCTCGATTTTGGCTTTCTTTGCCACTTGTGTTGATTCCTCCGCTTTCCTCTTTTTACTTTCGTCTATTTTTGGCATGGCTTTCATCACCTTTTAAAGAAAATCGAAACCTTCAATATCATATATATATATATATAATTAAACATGAAATGATTGGGTTTTTTTTAAAATAAATCAAAGAGCTTCTTTTTTTAAATATGCCTACATATTTTGTAAACACTTTATTCTCTAACTAAAGAGGTGGATGGTATTATCGGTATATCACGATATAAAGTTATGACAGTACCTACCTCGGTACAAAAGTCTGTTACAATGGAACTTTTATATCATCAAAGAACTACTTGTTACAAGAATGATTAATATAATTTGGATAACTTGTTTCCTAACTGTTGCAAAATAAAAAAGTTTATATATAAAGAAAAGAAATTAGTTTTCCTTGCGAAGTTGAATATAAAACAAAAAACAAAGACTTTGCAGCAAGGCCTTTCTGCCTTCTCAGGCTTCTTCATAAAGTTTATATATATATTAGATTTTAACTACCTGTTACACAGATCAATAAGCTAAATTATCATTTCCTACACCTTTACTGACAATGTGTGGACACTATACATACCTCTGAGTTTGTGGCGCCCAGATCTGTAAGAAGGGTTGTGATCTGTGTCATGTAGTCCGTGGAACAGCGATGTCTCAGCAGCGACAACATGTGCATCTTCAGGTTCTTTCTCACGCTGCTTACTTGGGACTTGGCCAGCGTTGGCGGTAAATTTACTGACAACATGAATACATATCACTATATATACTTTCAATGCCAAGTTGGAAGGTTTTGTTTAAACTGATTGTTTAGTTTGTTTTTGTGTAACTTCATATTAACAGCTACTATCATTTCAGGACATGCCAGGTTTTGGTGGTGGAAGAAAGTCCTATTTCCTGGGGAAAAACCACCAACCAACAACCAGTACCTTTGGACTGCCTCACTAAGGCCTAGAACCCACTTGGCCACAGTGGCCCCTTAACTGACTTTACAGGAGCAACAAAATTGGCATTATTATTTAACTTATTTAACTTATATTCTAAGCTCCTGTATCATTCATATTTAATGATTTGTAAAGCTCCTTTGGTTAAAGAAATGCTGCTTTTGCTGGCAGTTCAGTTGTAACATTTATCCATTGATAAATCGATCAAGATTTTTTTGTTTATTTTGTGTCTTTTAAACTTTTAAAGCAATATGTATATTACAATGAGCCAGAATTTTTTTTTTTTTTTTAAATACAACAAACTCCAATACAAAAGAAATCTTTCTCCAGCAGAATTAGTGATGGGCAATCGATTAAAAATCATTAATTTGATAATTGGTTAAAGGTTTGCAATCGGAAATAGCAAAATCGGTTCTTAATTTTATGTGAATGAATACTCAAACAAGGTGAGAATATTACCATAACATCAACGGACACTGTTGCTATCTACACACTATGTTTCGTTCTTGTAAAATGAATGGTTTTCAAGAAAATTCCATACAGAGTTATCAATCATATGCTTGATGCCATAAGAAAATATGACTATGAACATGTTTTTTACATAAAAAACATCATTAAATACTTTAAATTTTATGAAGAACCAATTATATTGATAAGGGGTGTTCCAGAATTAACCATGTGGGGGGGACGGCGGGGGGGTGTACTTTCAGGGACCTCCACCACAGCACTCATCAAATATTAAAAGAGATTTAATGTAAGGAATAGTAGACAGCTCTGGTTTTAATCCAATCACCCATGATATGTTAATACAGGTGCCTCTCACCTCCCCCATATGTTTAATTACAGAATAGCCCTAATGGATTTTTTTATTGATAACTGATATTGGAAAGGACAAACTGATCAAACCGATTTCAAAAGATTTTGCATAGAATTTTCAAATAATGGCAGGAGAAAGAGAGATGTACTATCTTAACTCGTTCAGCCCAGAAGACACACTTGAACTCTGCCAATTCAAATTTTGGAAAAGTTCATTATGAAATTTCAGGGGTGAATGAGTGAACTGGTTGAGTAAATACAGTGGATTGGTATAGGATATATAGTTAAGTTCTCCCTGTATTATTACCTTGTAGAGATTCAAATGCCTGAACGACTTTCCCAAAGAATGCCGGCCTCTGTTTGGCTATGGCTGTTATACTGCCCATAACTGTCATTAGGTTGATACTGAAACCAAACCAGAAATTCTCAACAATCAGTTAGTTCAAATATGACAGAATAAAATAGATCATTATTCACATCAATGTTAAATAAAATTTGACACACATAATGATGACAAAGTAAGCATTTAATAACCTCATCTTTATATTTCAACAGCGGTTTATAATTAGACACTATGAACTTCAGGTTTTTTTTTTAAAGATGTCATATTAAGAAATTTTCAATGATTCAAAGTTATTTTATGACAACAACATCAGAAATTTGAAAATAATGTAAATATAATGTTAACTGTTTCACAAGCTAAACAATTTATAGAATTTTCATCCACAAAATAATATCAAAGTTTTTTCGAAGTACTATTTGATACACCCTAACTGTTCCAAAAATTCCATACACTACCAAAATTGCCACTATACAAAGGAAAAGTATGACATCTAAACTAATATACCTGGATATATGTGGGGAAGCTTGAAAATGTAACATGGTCTCAAAAATGTTTTTGCCTTCATCCTCAAGACGCTTGACTTTGAGGTATTTGTTGTCAGTATCTTCTGGGACTATGCTTAGGTTAATATCGTTCTCTGGTTTGAAGTTCTTTGGGAACTCTGATTCCTGAAAACAAATTTCAATATTTTAAAATAATATTCTTATTAAATGAAACCATGTTTTAATAATAATAATATTTCAAGGTTCTTATATACTGCTTTATCATGACCTTAAAGGCCACCTCAAAACGGTTCACAAATTACAATGTATTTTTGTGAACCACAAATTTTCAATATTGACAAGTACATGTAACGTGAAAACATTTTTTTTTTACATTACCGGTATCACTGGAAAAATGTGCATTGTAATATATCAGGTAATTACAAATAACAAATACTGTAAATACTACTTGGGGACCCGAGATCATACTCAAATGTCTACTAACAATTGTAAAATTGTATCAAATACATTTTATAACAAAGCTTTGGAATACTTACAGATGTAGAATGAGACAATATAAACACCATTCCTTCTAAGAATTTCACCACATGAGTCCTCACACTGGAAAACAATAGACAAATACAGAACTTATATATCTAGGTGTCTATCCACAGTGGTAAAGATGTATCATAACTCTAGGCCTTAGTGCTGCAAAGGGAAAAAGTGGTTGAAAAAGTATTTTATTGTCATTGTTTAAGTGTAATATTTCTAAAAGTTGCAATGAGCAAAAACTAGAATCACCAGAGATAGACTGGAAAGTCTGCAGCATTCACCCCTTGCTCACAATGATTTTAAACAGTACATTTTTCAAATGACATACCATGGTATGGGCAAGCTCACCTTAAAGGTTTTAACAGGGCCATAATATCCCCGAGGTAGATAGAAGTTCTTTTGTAATCCCTTTGCAATATGAAATATCAGTTGAAATATGAACAGGATATATCAGTGTGACATGAATGCTCCCACTGACATCCAAAGAGAATTGAACATTTTTTTTTTTTTTTTTAATGTTCACTGGTGTTAGACAAAGGTCTGCAATGTTGGTCATACCATTTAAATGAAATGTTCAAAGTCAAATTGCACTGGGAGTAAAGGGAGAAAAGTCATAACTCCCAAAAAAAGGGTCAAAATCTGAAATAAAAATGCTGATGCACAACTATACGACAAACAAGTTACTTTGTTGTGGTATAATGATATAACATGTTCCTGCAGTAACAAAACTCCTTTGCAAATTTACTGTATGTGTGCTGTATTGTTTGTATTGCACGACCAAATTATCGGTCCTTCTACGCACCCATCGTTTTCTGAATCGGCCATCTCAAGTATTTTATTCTTCATGCTCTTTACCATCTCCCACACGTAGGTTCTCTCATCACTGACACCTTTAGCACTACACATCCACTGAAAGATAAACACAGCCCATCTCAATTGTATAGCATCACTTATTTCCCTTTTTTTTATTTCTAAAATTTTTTAAAAACAATCCAATAGATACGCTCAGTAGCTGTCCTATACAATTAGTAACAATATTTTTGGCTGAATTTTATACTTTCTAAACATCCCTTAGAACGTTTTTTTGCTGATTTGGTAGGACCTTCGGCGTCCGATCAGCCGAAGGGATTATATGCCTTAAATTTTTTTTCAGTACATATAGTGGATCATACCGTTGATATTACTTACCAGACCATACCTATTCCCAAATAGATGTTCTTAATAACATGCTGACCAAATACTATGGAATATTTATGTATTGACACAATTAAACAAAACTCATCATTAGTTATTCTTCTTTTACAAGATCAAATCCTCAAAAAAGTAAAGAGCAATTGTAAAAATAATTAAAATATAATAAGACAAATAAACACTTTAAAAATAAAACTACAACGCTGGTCAGTAAAGATTAAAGACAACAAAAATGATTTTTTTTAATATTCAAACCAATATAGGTTATTTGACAATCCATGAATTTATATTGATTAAACAAATTCAACTTTCAGAAAAACTAGAAATGTCTGTGAGACATAAATGCCCCCTTCCCCATATGAAATTAGTTCTTTATGCTTATTATTGGGTATGTTTGCATGATGATTGTATGACAATCGGATCAGTAGTTATTTAAATAAGCTGGTTACATTACTACGGACGCGACGGGACGCGACGGACATGGGTAACACTATATGACCCCCATTTCATGGTGGGGACATAAAAAGCTTGAATCTTATTTGTGAAGTGAAAATTATTTCGTAATACAAAGATCTCTCTGAGAAGCACTTTATAAGTGATATTTGAACAGTAAAGAAATATCAGGAAGTTCTAAAGCAAGGTTTTACATCCCGATACGACTTGTTCTTTGGACTCCCTTGATTGTATATTTCGGGTCCTAGACAAATATCAGTGACCCTCATCAATGATAATTTTCAGTATTTGTTACTTTAAATCATATAAATCATTGAAATTTAGAGACTGGAATGTTTTCAGTTGTCACTTCAGGGTTTTGTTAGGACACTGGTGTTCAGAATTTAGGGGTCCTATATAGAGGATCTTACACGAGTGTCAATGTAATATGGAAATTATTAAACAATTTCAATAATTTAAGATATCACGAGCATTTTGGCGAGTGACATATTAAATTAAAGAGTTAAATAAATTCCATATTACATTGACATGAGTGTAAGATTCTATTTATCACATAACTTATATTTATTAGAAAATAACCAAATCCCTCGAATTCATTCTCTATAAAGAAAGGCAAATTTCTTCTTTGAAAGTACATTTTTTCACTACCAAGACAAACATATGACATCATAAAGATGTCATTTGTTTATGACGTCACAAAAGTGTTATTACACGTGTGTAATACCATATTTATGACATGGCCGTATGACATGACTGAATGGGTCAGTTATGTGATAAAATGGAAAATAATATCCTGCTTCATGTAAATCTTCCAAAGTTACATCAACAGAACACTACCTTCATTGATAACCCACCTAAAATGGGTGAATGCTATAGGATGGTGTGTGGAATCAAAATAAAACATGAAGGTTGATGCGTTGAAGCACATACAATTTTACATACAAGTCAGTGTAGCATTAACTTGTGTAGTCGCTGACTTACCTGTAGAACACATTTGTACACCTGGGACATGACGAGGATGACCTTTTTCTGGATGTTGACATTCTCGTCCTCCAGTAACAGTTGCAGACAGGGGAGGATCTTTGGCAGTAGCTCCCTGTCCTTCTTGCTGTGAACAAAAATTTAATAAATTATTTTTTTTTTCACCTGATTAAAATCTGCAGCTCACCAGTTCCTTTGTATACAAAATTGTGTTTAATAACTGATTCACCTCTGACATTTCATAATGAATTTTTCCAAACTTTGAATTGGAATAGCTCAAATGTGTATTTAGTGGTGAATGAGCTTTAGCCGACAAAAAGACACCAGGCCCTGGTTTCATCAACGTTCCTTAACTTAAGGAAACTCCTTAACTTTAAAATCTCCATAGGAAAGCATTACAGAATTTAAGGAAAGTTCCTTTACTAAGGATTTTCCCCTGAAATTCTGTAATGCTTTCCTATGGAGATTTTTAAGTTAAGGAATGTTGATGAAACCAGGGCCTGGACTTATAAGTAAAACATCTTTCCTTCCACAAGAATCCAGATTTTGTTAAAAGTGCTAATGGTAGAACTTATAATTTACTAGAGGAACCCACAATTATGAAAGAAGTAATTAATTTGACTCCTTGGTAGATTTTTACTAGCATCAACCCATTGAGATATTCTTTGTCAAAAAGAAAATTGGCTCATTTCAGGCTATACTGAAAGAAAGTCTTGCACTGACATTGTCATATTACACCATCACAGCTCACTCACCATGCTTCCTCCATGAAGCTGATCACAAATTTTCTCACATCCACTGTTCTATCACTTTGAAAAGCCAGCATTTCCTATAAAACATAAAAAACACAAATCATATATACTTTCCCATTTATATTTGAATTTAAATCATTCTAACAATCTGTTAGCCAATGTGACTGCATTTATTTAGAAAAAAAAATCCCTGCATACTAATTTTGTAATATGTGTATAGGGTTTTTCTTTTTACAGAGGCGAAAACAGCCAATTGAGAAAAAGGAGGAAACCCCACATTTCGAGGTGTTTTAATGGGAAATTGAAAGACTTAACATTACAGTAAAATTATCACAAAGGAGGAATTGCTCCTTTTGAAGGAGGATTTTTCATCTCTGTTTCTAGAATACAACTTTTGATTCAAGAGTTCATGATGCAAAATTATTAATTATTCATATAGTTGACATTTCACATCAAACATCAAGTTCATTACACACTTTTGTATTTTCAAAAACATTTTCCACAAATAATTACTGTCCTTTTTGAAATTCATTTTGGCCGCCCTAAAGCTTGAACCAAATTTTAAACATGTAAAGACAAAATCAAAGCTGAGGAGGGAATAAAGCATTCCTGTTACTGAGTTGTAAATAAAGCTCAGACATCCTTAACTCTGTTCCAAACAAACACAAATCAAATACAAAAACATGTGCACAGCAAAACAAAATAAATAATTTATGATTATGAGCAATCACCTTACTTTCAATTATAACAGAGGAGTTCAACAACATATCACAAAGTGGAATAAACAAGATAATTCAACGAATTACAGTCCCCCACCGGGTTGTTATCTCGAGATCCAATAGCAATGAGTGTGAATCTCGAGATGCAATAAGGTCATGTATTTTCTTCCAATGTATTGAAAGGTGAAGATGTAGTTTACAGAGACCCGCTTCTATACAGGAACCATCCCATTCTCACTAAATACATGTACACTGTAGGTATACTCTATAAATGATCTCTATATAAAGGACACAAGTCTATGAAGGACATCTTTAGTTTTTCTATTGGGTATCCTTTATAGACAGGTTTTACTGCAATAGACATGAAATTGTAATAATAATAACAAGATGTTGTTTGTTATGCTTACATTGAATTCAACAGTACTGTATATTGATTAAATGGTGATCTGAGAAGAACACAGGTTTGTTTGTCACTGGGAATAATTTGGATGAGAAGACCAAGTCAAGAATTCCTCCAAGGCAATGGGTAGGCGTGGTCAGTTGTTGGTGAAGTTTACAAGATTTTTGAAGGCTGTCCATCTTTGCGAAGTCCATGTTGAAATCTCCAACAACAAGAATGTTTGTACACTTATGTAACTTTGCTTGTGTTGTGCATAGCTTGAATAACTGTTGAAATAAATGTCACAGTGACCCAGTTTTGGTACACGACACACCGTCTTCCCACGGGGAACCATACTACCAAGTATTAAGTTCTAGTGCTTTATAGTGTAGGAGATAGAGCCCGGACAAGGTATTTGTGTAACGTAGGTCAGAGGTCAAAATATAGGTCACTGTGACCCGGTTTTGTTACGCGACACACCGCCTTCCCATAGGGAACTATACTACCAAGTACAAAGTTATAATCCTTAATAGTGTAGGAGATAGAGCCTGGACAAACTTTTACTTTAATGTAGGTCAGAGGTCAAAATATAGCAAAATAAAGGTCACAGTGACCCAGTTTTGGTACGCGACACACCGCCTTCCCACAGAGAACTATACTACCAAGTATAAAGTTCTAATCCTTAATAGTGTAGGAGATAGAACCTGGACAAATTTTTCTTTCTTTAATGTAGGTCAGAGGTCAAAATATAGGTCACAGTGACCCAGTTTTGGTACGCGACACACCGCCTTCCCACGGGGAACCATACTACTAAGTATTAAGTTCTAGTGCTTAATAGTGTAGGAGATAGAGCCCGGACAAGCTTTTTCTTTAATGTAGGTCAGAGGTCAAAATATAGGTCACAGTGACCCGGTATTTGTACGCGACACACCGCCTTCCCACAAGAATCATACTACCAAGTATTAAGTTCTAGTCCTTTATAGTGTAGGAGATAGAGCCCGGACAAACTTTTACTTAAATGTAGGTCAGAGGTCAAAATATAGCAAAATAAAGGTCACAGTGACCCGGTTTTGGTACGCGACACACCGCCTTCCCACAAGGAACCATACTACCAAGTATTAAGTTCTAGTGCTTTATAGTGTAGGAGATAGAGCCCGGACAAGCTTTTTCTTTAATGTAGGTCAGAGGTCAAAATATAGGTCACAGTGACCCGGTTTTTGTACGCGACACACCGCCTTCCCACAAGGAACCATACTACCAAGTATTAAGTTCTAGTGCTTAATAGTGTAGGAGATAGAGCCCGGACAAGCTTTTTCTTTAATGTAGGTCAGAGGTCAAAATATAGGTCACTGTGACCCGGTTTTTGTACGCGACACACCGCCTTCCCACAAGGAACAATACTACTAAGTATTAAGTTTTAGTGCTTTATAGTGTAGGAGATAGAGCCCGGACAAGCTTTTTCTTTAATGTAGGTCAGAGGTCAAAATATAGGTCACAGTGACCCGGTTTTTGTATGCGACACACCGCCTTCCCACAGGGAACCCACACACTTAGTATGAAGTTCCAGTGTCTTATAGTATGGGAGATAGAGCCCGGACAAATAGTGTGCGGAAGGACGGACGGACGGACGGACGGACACAACGCAAACCTATAGTCCCCCCCGGATTCCGGTGGGGGACTAATAACCTTGTATTGTAGGGTAACAAACTGTGTTACATGTACTTACCTTAGATTCACCAGGTACAATGTATGTAACTAATTTGAACACATGCTTAACAAATACTGTACTTACATCTAAGAAGTTATCCAACAAATTTGGCTCCTTGTGAATAATCAGCTCTTGTACCTGAAAATTGAAAAAAAAAAAAAACAAAATATAAAAATCTGAAGGCTGTATGAGATTTTCCATAAAATAAGTCATAGAATATTTGGGAAATTATCAAACATCAAGTACAGTATACATTAAATATTCATCTTGCACAAAACCTTTGTTTTAAGTTCCAATGATCAAAAAAGTACCGCTGAGTAGAAATAATTAAATGCTTGACCAAGATCCAATGCCAATGGTAGCACATGTATATGAAATGCACTTTAATTCAACCTTGATTGATTTATTTTCATTTCCTGCATTTATTTTTGAGAGGAACTATTTCCAAACTTAAATAATTGACATCTGTGTGGAAAAGAAGTGTTGAAGATTTAAAAAATGAAACAAAAACACCTTTGACATCGTGAATCAAGAAAATTATGTGTTCAATAACACATTGATTTACAACATTATATAGTTTCATTATAATCTTAATACTTAAAGCTTCCTTTAAATATACATCATCACAAAGACGAAACATTGTGAGGATTTCCTTATATATATAAATATTATTACTTTTTCAAATATATTACTGTTGCAGCATAAATGCCTACCTGTTTCAGATTGTTGATTTTCTGAGCATCTTTCTGCATCAAGGATGCCTTGTTGATGAGATCAACAACCTGTTCGAAAAATTAATAAACTCAATCAAAAGTTTAATTCTAAATACTTATGCAATGTGTATATGATTCATATTTCACATTCTACATCAGTTTCTACATGAGAAAATGTCTCTAATTTTAATGTCTGAAATTGAAAGTTAAGCAATCCCAGATATGGTATATTGTCACCATAATTTGAAGCTGAATATTTCAAATCTATTGAATTTGAAATGCGTTACTTGTATCTCACTGGTTTTGAATTGGAAATGCCAGTGTCTATCTTGTATTTCACCGGTATGGAATATGAATTCAATTTACAAAAAAAAAGATCAGAACTAACAGTTATTATTTACAGTAACAATTTCATTACTGACATTGGGATCGAATAAAGGGGAATAAAAACAAACATATTTCTGATACCTAACTTTTAACAAACCATATCTAATAATCAGCGCTAATATAAGCATTAGCAACGTACAGAGGGGATATAGTAAAGTCATTTTTATAAACAAATTACACATCTAAATAAAATCAGTCATTTTTTTTTTACACAATTGTACCTCATTTTAGTAGCTATGGTGTCAGTTGTAAGACATCCCTTTTTCCTTAACATTTAAAATATCTTATTTTTTGTTTCTGCTTTTTGCCACAGACACTAAAAGTAAAATTATAGTGTATACATTCTACAAATCCTTTTTTATTATTGAACAGGTTCTGTTAATAGTTCTACAGGGACATTAAAGGCCAAGTATATGTTACCTTCGGCAAAACTTGACAGGGAAATCAAACCTAAAATCTTATTATATTTATAGTTTATAGATTTAGTTAAGATTATCTAAACTCTGTGTTTGTAAACATGCGTCCATTTTGAACTGTCTCCTTATTACTTCGGCTTGTTGTTGAAGTGGGTCATACCTGAATTATTTTCAATTCTTTGGATTTTTCTGTCAAGTTTCTTGCTAGTTAATGCTCAAGTTGACTTTGTTTTAGGCTTATTTTTGCATGGTTATCAACTGGATTTTTTCCAATAATTTTTCAGAATCATGAGAAATTCTCTGAAGTTACGTATATTGGGTCTTTAAACCAAAAGGTCAACGTGCCAATATAAATGTGGCAGATTTTAATTGTACATAGGATTAAGGTTGCCTTCTAGCTTCGAGCTAGAGGGAATTTCCCTTTAGCTCAGTGGTAAATTAAAGCGTCCCAATAGGATCAAGGATTTGATCCCTGGTGGGAAGCACACTTTTTTTGTTCCTGTTACAAATATTATGGTGTCTGTGGCCTCCCATTGGTGACAGTGGAGACAGAACCTGGGTTGTAGTGTTTGGGGGAAAACACATGTAAAAAAGGGATGAGTATTGATGCAGGTTGTACATTTACATGTAGGTCACATTAATACCTAACTACGAGCTAGAGGGAATTTCCCTTTAGCTCGGGTAGAGCATTCGACTAGGTACCTGGAGGTCGAGGGTTTTATTTCATGTGGAAGCACACTATTCTCTTTCCTGTTACATATACAAAGTCTAGATATACATTTTATCATTTATTCAACTTAATGACTGTGCTGTATTGTAGTTAATTATCAGATAATGTTAAAAATGATGACATCTTTTTTCGCTACAAGTGTTTAAAAGATCTTTGTGCGTTTTTTGGTCCAATTATTCCCTATATGAGCAACAAAATTGTTAATGAAATGGGTACTGTGTCAAAATGCATGATTATTTCATGTTGGGGCCAACTTGTTATAGACATTTAATGTGATAGATTATATGAGCATGATAAGATGTATGTATGGGCCTTCAGATACTATTGAACAGCCGAAACCAAAGACGTTATGCTGAAATACCTCCGTAGCGTTTTCAACATAACACAGTGACCTATATGAGGGTCATGCCGAGGACCTTGTTGGGACAATGAGGCTAAATATGAAACGGTGGCATATATAAATAGGGGACCGGTGTTTTAGATTTGATCTGTCGAAACTTTTGATCGGTTTATGATAGATTGTATTTTCACTTTTAAACATGCCTTGTTTAGTTAATTACTTTTTAAAAATTTAACACAAAACAAGTAGGCCTACTCAGGCTACTGTCTAAATGCTTATATTCAAAACAAACAACAAACCCGGTCGTATGTGGAGGTGCTTTCCAGTGCCGCATCATCTTCCTCCTCGAAGAACTGCGCCACCGTCGATCTACGATGTTCACCAGCCATTATATTAATATATCAACCAGTTAACTGTAGCAAATAAATGAAAAGTTTGCCATAAAGAGGCAAGATGCGACGATTTTGCGCTACAATATTCATATGGCGGCTTGTAAATTAACAGGAAGTCGACTTTCAGTGTTTAAATTTTGAAACAAGTGACGGTCATCAAAAATCCGGATAAGTCACAAATAATTTTTTTTAACCGTTCCAGATATATTAAATTAAAGTAAGAATTTTATTTTTTCAGCGTTATAATCTTCTTATTGATGGATATTGATATTAGCTAGTGACTTTGAATGCTGCACCCAGGGCATTGATGATTCAAGTTAAGCCTTTTGTGTGCTTTAAAAATTGAGGCAGTCACAGCCAAAGGGACCGGAGAATTTGTTACTGCTAGTTTTGGGTCTAATTTTCAATAAAAATGCCCCCTTAATGGTCAAGTTTTACAGTTATGTGACCGGTCCGCCTAATATTTAGACAGCAAAGGTGAACATAATTCCTGGATATCGTCTTGGTTTCAATATCATATCCTCTTTTTTAACGATTTTTACTGCAAGCTGAAACAGATGTTGACAAACGTTGTTGCCATGCTTATACCTCCGAAATCCAGAATGTATTCGGAAAATAAACCCTACCCCTACATCCGAGTGTTTGAGATACAGGAAATACTAAGGTCCTAAAAAGTGGTAGTTGTTTCCCCTTATTACCGTTCACCAATATTGGTTAAAACTATCAACCGGTCCTCTCGTTTTCAATTTAATGGTGTGTGCACGTGCCTTCTGCATGGTATTTCAGTGAGGATGCACTTTATAGTTAGTTCGGCATAAGGTTTCCACTATTTATAGTTTCTGTTGGACGTAAAAGCAGCACACAAACTCAGAACCAGCACCCATACATGTATTCATTTACCATTTCGCGTATCTCACCCTGATACGTGCATGGCATCCTCGATATCCAGGGGTTACATTCACCTAGAAGCTCTCTTCTCCCCTGGGATATGTCATGGCAAACCTCATTGAGACACGAAGATTGTAGTTTGATTGATTTCGGGTGATACCTGTCTTTTGAAAATCATAAAGGAGTCGAAACCGACTTCAAAGCCTGTCAATTTTTACCGTTATATATATATGACCCACGGGATTCTTTTGGTGTAAAATCATGCATCAAAGGGATCAACTAGCAGTGATCAATTTACAATTTATTTTCATGGGTCCTTTTTGTACATATTGCCAAAAACAATTGGGTCCCACAATGCTAAATTGAAATATTTCTGTGAGTCCCATCGTAATATGAGTACTGCACTCAGGACTTAGATTGATCACTGAACTAGTCTCCCTGCATCATTAACAAGGTAGCGCACGCAGAGCGGACGAGGGTCGGGGATGCGACGTTCTCGATATCCAAGGATGCATTTCTTGGGTAATAAATTCAATAGCACGCGTATCTATTTGGTAATAAACAGTAACGTGTAGGTACGCAGACGTTTGTTATTTTGCTATATATTCTTTGTGATTTCAACTCTTTTTCAATGAACTTTTCTGACTGAGTTTATGGGTGGATTTTGACAATATAAACTCACTTTGCGCCAGTAGATGTATAGACCGGAGTTAGTCCGGCCGTACTCCGGCTATTAGTATGTACCCTTTGTTGTTCCGGCTATTAGTATGTACCTATGTTTGTTCCACTTCCGTTATAAAGTTTCACACCACGAGTTGTGTTGCGGTTGTATGTTGTTCTCTTATACTGGCGTGGTGGCAGCGGTGGGATTCGATCCTACGTTCTCTATCGACAAACAGATGGAAAAAACAGTGTAGGTGTAACTCATTTTCTAAGACAATCGCAGCGTAATTAACTATTACCCAGGTCACAAGCGTGGATGTGTTAGCGGCCAGACGAAAATGGCGAATACTCACAGGGCACCAAAACAATGGTGTTTAAGCAAGGTGGAGACTGTAAACTCATTTGAAAATTGGAAACAAAACCTTATTTACACTCTCTCGCTAGATCCACACTTCGCCCCATTTCTTGTTGATGGAATACAATGGCAAAAAAAATCTAGAGACACGCCCCACAGGGGTTTCACAAATGACGGGGAAGGGGTCCCCGAGGCCCGTAGGCGAACGCGAGAACAGAAAGTCAACATGTTGGATCTTATGCTAGGTCAGATCGCAAACTATTGCCCTATTATTTCCCGTAGTACAATAGTTAAGAACTCAACGTCATTAGAAAAAATTTGGCAAACTATCAGACTACATTTTGGTTTCCAATCAACTGGAGCACATTTCATCGACTTTTCTGCAATAAAACTCCAACCAAATGAAAGACCTGAAGACCTGTTCCAAAGAATAATGGCCTTTATTGAGGATAATTTACTCCGGAGAGATATGGGGATCACCCACCATGGTGCGGAATTACAAGAAGACGAAGCACTTACTCCCACATTGGAAAATATGGCGGTGCTGACGTGGCTTCGTTTGATAAATACCGAGTTACCCAGACTAGTCAAGCAACGCTATGGTACCGAACTCCGTACGAGATCACTCGCTTCAATCAAACCAGAGATATCACAGGCATTGGACTCATTATTAGATGAGATTAGAACTAGCGAAGACGCGAAAGCCATGAGAGCTGCTATATCAAACCCTCGCTTCCCCATGAAGCCCAATCGCTCTCTACCTCAGCGAACATCTAACTCCAAAGTGTGTCCCTTATGTAAGGAAGCTGGTCGCCCTGACTATCACTTCCTAAGTAAGTGTACCTTCCTCCCCTCACACGACCGGAAGTACCTTGCCAAGGCCCGCATCATCACAGGCTCAGATGACATGTCCGATGATGAAGAGAATGAAACATCCGATAACCATGACGCAGATACTTCTACAATCAACAGGGTGCAAATTCGCCAATCTCCATATATAGACACCTTTTATCATCACCACACTGTACGCCTTACAATTGACAGCGGTGCAACAGGCAATATGATTCGTTCTTCCGTTGCGGCCAGTTTGAGTGCACCAATCAAAAACACATCGCAATCTGCTCACCAAGCTGACGGCCTTTCCCCTTTACATGTTACTGGTGAGACTAGAATATCTTTCCACCATAATGGCCACACTCTCTACTTCGAAGGACTCGTAGTTGACAACCTGGACACGGACGTGTTAGCAGGAATCCCGTTCATGGAGAAAAACGACATTTCAATTCGTCCTGCCCGACATGAAATCAGTATAGCGGGAAAAGATATTTATAAATATGGCCCGCTTTCGCAGGACAATGACAAACCTGTGGTGCGTAGAGCACATGTTCTTAGAGCCCCAGTCTCTGAAACCACTACCATATGGCCTGGCGAATTCATTGAAGTCAAACTACCGACAGATATTGCACCTGCTGACGACATATTTTCTATTGAGTCACACCAACCAAATGAGATGGCTGGATGTTCCTGGCCTCCGCCTTCGCTAGTGTCGAGCGTATCTGGAAACATAAGGATTCCCAATCTGACTACTGAGCCTCAAACTATCAAAAGGAACTCTCACTTTTGCAAGGTCCGGTCAACCTTCTCACCCGATAGTACAGGGCCCAAATCTGAAGACTACACGCCGGTCGAACGACATCAGCCTATTACTACTAAGAGTCACACCAAGTACTCCGACAATGTCCGCCTTGATCCAGACAACATCTTGTCAGAGGAGGTCAGCTCACAGTTCAAGGACATATTGCATAAATACGATAATGTCTTCAATCCGACATTTTCAGGATACAATGGTGCCGTTGGACCACTCAAAGCAAGGGTTAACATGGGTCCCGTACAACCACCACAGCGCAAGGGTAGAATGCCACAATACGCCAAAAATCAACTCAACCAGCTTCAAGAAAAGTTTGACGAGCTTGAGAGCATAGGTGTGTTCCGTCGTCCAGAAGATATTGGTGTTGACGTAGAGTATGTTAACCCATCCTTCCTCATAAAGAAACAGAGTGGTGGCTTCCGCTTAGTAACAGCCTTTGCCGATGTGGGTAGGTATACCAAACCCCAACCATCTCTCATGCCTGATGTGGACTCTACCCTGAGACAGATAGCTCAGTGGAATTATATTGCCATCACCGACCTCACCAAATCATTCTATCAAATCCCCCTATCAAAGGACTCCCAAAAGTATTGTGGCGTGGTCACACCATATCGTGGTGTCCGAGTCTATGTACGATCAGCGATGGGAATGCCCGGCTCCGAGACTGCCTTAGAAGAGCTGACATGCCGCGTGTTGGGACACCTTGTCCAAGAAGGTACTGTTGCCAAAGTAGCCGATGACCTCTATTGCGGTGGCAGCACTAGCGAAGAACTCCTGTCCAACTTTTCACAGCTACTTGAAGCAGTTAACAAGTCCGGTCTACACTTGTCTTCATCTAAGACGGTTATCGCTCCCAAGGAGACAACTATTCTCGGATGGAAATGGCGTCAAGGAACAATTCAAGCCTGCGCGCATCGCATCGCTTCCCTCGCCTCGTGCCAACCCCCAGCCACTGTGTCATCATTAAGATCATTCATAGGCGCGTACAAAGTACTAGGACGTGTCATCAAAGATTGTTCGAGGCTACTCTCTCCATTCGATGACATGACTGCCGGTCGGGAATCGAAGGATTCCATTACCTGGTCTGATGACCTTCTGGCGTCGTTCCGAAAAGCTCAAACAGCACTATCATCTCATCAGGCCATAACACTTCCGCGGTCAACAGACCAGCTGTGGATAGTTACAGATGGTGCCCTAAAAAGCAAAGGCCTGGGCGCTACTCTGTACACAAGCCGCAAGAATAAAGTCCTACTTGCTGGATTCTTCAGTGCCAAACTACGCAAGAATCAAAACACATGGATTCCCTGTGAAATCGAGGCACTGTCAATTGCTGCTGCTGTCAAGCACTTTAGCCCCTACATTATCCAGTCGACAACCAGGACATGCATACTTACCGACAGCAAACCATGTGTACAAGCACACGAGAAGCTGTGCAGGGGCGAATTTTCTGCCAGCCCACGCGTGTCTACGTTTCTGTCAACAGCTAGCCGGTACCATGTATCAATTCGACATGTAGCTGGAGCAGCTATCCTTCCATCCGACTTCTCAAGTCGCAATGCTCCAGAGTGCGAAGACCCGACCTGCCAAATTTGTGCCTTCGTGCAGCTCACGGAAGGCTGTGTTGTGAGGCACGTAACCACTCAGGATGTGTTAAATGGGTCTGTCAAACTCCCATTCACCAGTAGACCGGCGTGGACCACAATCCAGGGAGAATGCCCAGACCTAAGACGCACACATGCGCACTTAAAACAGGGAACACGCCCATCCAAAAAACTCACCAACATCAAGGACGTTAAACGGTACCTGCAGGTCGCTTCCGTCGCAAATGATGGCTTGTTGGTTGTCAAGAAGGACATCCCATTCCAACCTCGGCGTGAATGCATCATCGTCCCCCGCAATGTCTTGGAAGGCTTACTGACTTCTCTTCATGTCAAGTTGGACCACCCATCAAATCACCAACTCAAAACAGTGGTCCATCGCTATTTTCATGCTCTTGATATGGACAAAGCAGTTGAGAGTATCACCAAGGGCTGTCATCAGTGCGCATCTCTTCAAACCGTCCAACACTGTGTACAGGAGCAGAGCTCAAGTGAGCCCCCTGATAAAGTTGGATTCTTATTCGCCGCTGATATACTTAAACGTGAGCGGCAACTCATCCTCGTAGTTCGCGAGTGTGTTACATCATATACAGTGACTTCAATGTTAGATGACGAACGAAAAGAATCTGTACGAGACGGCTTAGTTCAACTATGCTTGGGACTGCACCCTCTTGATGGACCGTATGCTGTAATACGAACAGATGGTGCTCCTGGGTTCGCATCACTTGTGAACGACGAGTGTCTAACCCGCCATCGGCTACATGTCGAAATCGGTCGCAGTAAAAATCCTAACAAAAACCCAGTAGCAGAAAGAGCTATTCAGGAGCTCGAGAACGAAATCCTTCATCAGGACCCTACTTGCAGAGCTGTAACCCCACTATTGCTCTCTTTAGCCACTGCTCGCATGAATACTCGTATAAGGAATAGAGGGTTATCCGCTCGTGAAATGTGGACACAGCGTGATCAGTTCTCGCATCAGCAATTAAAGTTCGATGATCACAATCTTATCATGTGCCAACACGATCTGAAAATCGCGAATCACCCACATAGTGAAAAGTCCAAAGCACCATCCAACCGTTCACCCACATCTGCTCATAGTTCAGTAGGTGATCTTGTATACCTTCACAGTGACCGTAACAAATCCAGTGCGCGGGACCGGTATTTAGTCGTCTCCAATGATGGCCATTGGCGTAACATTTGCAAATTTGCTGGTTCTCAGCTACGACGTACATCATACCGTGTAAAGGACTCCGACCTCTTCAAAGTACCTCCAACGACGCTACAACTTGATCATAGAGAAAATTTCTCCGAGAACGGAGATGGATCGTCAGGGGAGGATGATACAGAGACCTCTCAAGAATACCATCCTCATCAGCTTCCTCCCAACGGTGATTCCATGATCAATGAACTGCCACAACCTGAACAACCCCCTGACATACCGTCCATTATTTCAGACTTACCTACCGTTATGCAGACAGACAAATCTAGTGAACCCCCAGTACACCCTACCAGACCACAACGACCACGGGCACCCCCAAAATGGATGGATGACTATGTTACTTAAATATATGCGTATATTACCCAGTCATGGTGCTCTCATGACATCTGACTCGTTTAGTGTTTATTGAAGTTTTATAACAATCACAGTACAGTATCAATATTCATTTTCGTCATATGCAAGATATGCGTGTGTATGTACAAGGGCAGAATAATCCCTTTCTCCACCTGAGGGCAGTCTACCCTATGACGGTGTCATATTAGTATGTACAGCTGTTCTTTTTCAATGGAAAAAAGTGGTAGCGCCAGTAGATGTATAGACCGGAGTTAGTCCGGCCGTACTCCGGCTATTAGTATGTACCCTTTGTTGTTCCGGCTATTAGTATGTACCTATGTTTGTTCCACTTCCGTTATAAAGTTTCACACCACGAGTTGTGTTGCGGTTGTATGTTGTTCTCTTATACTGGCGTTGTACAAAAATATCCATATAGTTTGTCCTTATAATATTCGTTTAATTGTCCGTCGTGTTTTATGGAGTAAAACGGAATTATCTACACTGAAAATTTCCATGTGGCCATATTTCTATAAAACGTTACCAAAATGGCGTCCCAAAAATGGATGCTATAATTATATTATGACTTCTTTGGTCACACAACGGAAAACCATGCAAATATTATGAGATGAAGCTGAAAACATTTCTCTTTCCGCATACAAAATTTCATAAAAAAAATGATTAATTAACGATGCCAGAAAAATTCTTTGAACAAAGTAGGAAATACAAAGAATATATATATATATCGCAAAATAGACAAATTCTCCATACTTATGGCATGGTACTGTGGTTGCTTTGGTTAGATTTAGGCTTGATACAGAAACATAACTGACATCAATTATATTTTCTTCATTTTCCGTTTGATATATTTCGGTCTTTTGCACATGAAATATTCATTTGAACAAAATAATTATATTAAAGTGTTAGTGCCGAAAATATTTTCAATATTCATATATTTGATTTGTTTTTCTTCCTTTTGAGTTCATGCATGCACGGTATCAATCAAGAGGAAGACAAGTTGGTGCGATTGCTGAAAACGCTGACAGTTTGATTTGGAATAAGGTAGAATTTAATTTACTTAAAACAAAAGCGCTACTTTAGAAGGGAGCGCAAAGAGTTGTTTCCCTTTCTTGACTGTCTAGCCTATGGCCAGGCACCAAAAGCCATTTACACGGAAACCAATGATTGACATGTTTCTAGTGTTAATGATTCAATTCATTTTCCAAAGTAAAAGGAAAAAAGAACACAGCTAATATTTGTTAATAATAACAGCTTATAAGTGAAGGAACTTTTTCCCGCGGAAGTATGAGTGATTCAGAATTGCGGGTAATCAATATCAAATAGACGCTTCATTGAACCCACTAAGCGAATTAAGCATCTCGATGATCATGATGAAGTTGATAAGGCGCTAAAATACAAATGACGACATAGCAACCACATAGTTACGTGTTATCATACGAACTGGCGAATGCAACATTTTAGACTCGAGAACAAAATGGATTTTAAGTGCGCAAAGAGGACGTTCACAGAAGCTAGTGGACATTTTGTATCCAAATACAATTCAGCTTTTCACAGGAAAACAGTTTTGCAATCAAATGTTTTCTTTCAGCCAAGACGATACGATATTTTGAGCAACCTTGCCTCATGCTTCCCACAAGGAAACTTGCGGGACAACATTGAAGTTTACGTTAGGTGTGCCACTGGTTTGTTCAGTGTGTGTGACGATGCCAAATGGAAATGCGTTTCCAAAAACGACGATTCCTTATACCATGCACTGTTACAACGGAAGTACAGAGAAGATTGTTTGGCAAAACTGGGAGTTGGAAAAGATGTCAGTGACATCCCTAAATGGATCCAACAAATAGTTAGGGATGAGGTAGGCCAAAGTTGATTTTTTAAAGTTCTAATATAATACTATTTCAATAATCTGAATTCTTAAAATGATTCTTTGTTGTAATCTGTTCTTTCCTATAATGAATGCTTTATGTGACAATTAAACGTGATGGAGAATACTGCTGATTTACTGAAATCTTGTCGTTTTGCTCTATTCACTTTGGCTTATTCGATTCATATTCCATTCAAAGATTTAATAGACTCTTCTTTTTTAATTTAATTGTTTTCATACTTGTTTTAATGCAAGCATATAATACTTCTTTTGCTCGCCATAGTCTTTTGTTTAATAAAAAGAAAATTTGTTTCCTTAATTCCAGATTCGACCAAAGACAGCAAATGTGGATGTTCAAGCTAACCCCGACATGCTTGACTTTGGTGTCCAGGCCAGACCTGTAGAAACATCTGAAATGAACGTACAAGCTTCTGTGGACACCCAAGACTTTGGTGTCCAGGCTAGACCTGTAGAGACATCTGAAATGAACGTACAGACCTGCGTGGACACCCTAGATTTTGGTGTCCAGGCAGTTCCTACCAAGACCTCTGACATTCAGACTCAGACAGTCGATGAAACATCACAGGAAGCTGTATCATCCAAAAATGTTACCTTGCAGGTGAATATTTATAATATTATCTTTATTCTAACAACTGTCTGGTGTTTTTGAATACAGGTTCTAATTATTCTGTAAACAAAAATTACACCTGAAATTTTTCGATTGAAGTAACTTTATGTTTTCTCAAAATCATTTTATGTTTTTGCAACCGAAATTCCTTTAATTGTATATTTTTTTCATATCTTTAAAAATGATTGTTTGATGTACACGTTCTCCAACCAAAACACCTTTATTGGAAAAGGAAAAGTTTCAAGCCCTTCATTGTGTATTTCTCCCTATATAGCAAAAGAAAAAAAAAACATTGTAAATACATTGAAATATTACAGGTCACTCTGACTCGGGATGGTAAAGTTAAAAGCATCAATACTGGTGGACTAGACCTTGATCTAGATGATGATGACTCAAATATCGTTTTAGAAGTTCTGAGAAGAAACATGGCAAAGAAAAACAAACGAAGGTAGGTAATATTAAACTAAGTAAAACCTTGCTACCGCCACATTTGTCCAGCCCAAATTTGGTGATAGATCTATATGTAATGAGGTTGTCAAAAAAAAACCCATTGTGATATTTTGATATGTTGGCACTAAGAGAGAAGGTAAATTATGAAGAAAAGGACAGAATTTTGTTACAACATACAGGGTTTGTGCTGGGTATTTTATAAATGGGGTCCTTTCCTAGATAAATGGGGTCCTTCTTCATAGTTTAAAAGGGAATCCTGAAAATTAGTGGGGACCTATTCAGTTTCTATTCTTGAAAAAGCTATAGGGACGGCTTCAACGCAAACCCTGACATAAGTGTATAAGTGCATTTTTATGAAATATAACTCGTATTCAGAAGAATTCAATGTGATTAAGACTTTTTTTAAAAAAGTGATTAAATATATTTCAATAATCATGCAGAGTTTTTGACTTTGTTAATAGATGCACCAATAATATAACTAGCAAGCATTGTAAGCAAGTATTGAGTTATGCATAATGTAGTTGTGTGCATAAATTAATATTGGCCTACAGGTAGAAGGTATCAGGAGGCATATATATAATAATATATATAGTGAGAAAATAATTGCTAGTACCTATATAGCTTATGAGGTACCACTGCACCAGAATGTATAATACATGTCTTTTAAAGCATTTACTTATAATCTTTCAGTGTTGCTGCTGCTGCTGCTGCTGCTTCAGTTGCCCCTGCCCCTGTCCCAGCATCTCAGTCCCAACCTGCTGGGTTTGGCCTAAAGCTTAATGGACAGGAAAACAGGGAAACCAGCACGACTAGCATCATATGCCAAAAAAATCAACAGAAATTGACAACTGGAACTGTGACAAGGTACAGATTGTTTTTTCAAATTTGTCAAAAATATTTTTTTTGAATATATCATGTACAATAATTTTCTTTCTTTAAAAAAATGTTTTGGGAGAAAGAACATACTTTTTCTTTTGTTTATTAAAGTTGGTGACAGTTAAAAACCTACCCCATTGTACAAGAGTTAATTTTTTTTAAACCTTTTCAATTATTTTATCTATCTAATATTTTTAGGGTATTATAGATTTCATAAACTTGTGTATATATGTTTTTTATTAGGTACCAACCAAAGCTTCCTGCAATCACCTATATGTCCAATCTGCGTTCCAACCCGTCCCCCTTTAGACGTTATGGCTACGCTGCACCAAACGATATGCCCTTAACAATGGTGGATGTGAAAATTCCAATTGTGCCAAACAATGAAATCATTCTGAAGAGAAGTGAAACTAGTACACAGCTCAACATGCTTGGAAACGGCTCCTTTGGATTTGTCTATATGGCAGAGCATTTAAAAAATCCACTTGCAAGTATTTGTGTGAAGGATTTTGACCCTGAAAATTCATCCACATTTGACATTTACCGAGAGACCCAAACTCTGCTGTATCTGCAGAGCACTCACTTTGTTCCAAAATGCTACGGACTTATGGATTCTCCTCTCACTCAGATACAAGGTGCCTTCGCCCTCGTCCAGGAGTGTTTTGCAGGAGGATGTACCTTAAAGGACTTAATTGACAACCCTCCAAATACCTTTGGAAAATGGAATTGGTTCTGCATCGTATACCAGCTGTTTTATGGCTTGCAGGCTATACACAACAAACATGTCCTTATCAACGATATCAAGACTGATAATGTCCTGGTTGACGTAAATGGACATGAACTTTCCAACATCAGGTAATTACTAATTTTTCTTCAGTAGTATCAGTACCTGATACTATCAGTGCTCACGTCAGCAGTTGCCAATATAGTACTAATATTAATACCCGGCCTCCTATGGCTCTAATGACGCAATATATAAATCGTCTCGTCGTGAAGAGCTACGTTATCGCAGCTATTGCCAATACACAGTCAGTGACATGAAACACAAGATGATCATAATTTAAGTGAAGTCAGAAATTGCCTTTTGTGTAAACTGAATACAAACTACAATTAATGAAGAAATGTCTATACTTAACAGTGGGTTTAACTTGACAATTTCCTTTACATTTTTGTTTAAATTTGAGTTCTCTTCCTGGTGTTAGCTTTGTGTTCCTCTCTAAATCCATCAATATGTGTACAACGATTTTATCTCTGTAGATACATTGATCTGGGACTGGCGTCTTTCCGATGTGGTCACAGGTTTACTGCTAACCCTCAGTATATGGCCCAGTTTCTTTACCTAGCCCCGGAGGTTCGTCAAGGATTCTTCTCCACCCCAGCATCTGATGTGTACAGTGTTGGCTACATGATTAAAAAAATCTGCTCCATCTTCAAAATCAAGGAACTTGAACCGATCGTCGATATGACCATGAAAGACAACCCTGTCAGAAGAGGAAAGTGTGAACACATTTTGCAGAAACTCGAAGGGTTTCTCTACCTTTAGGCCACAGAAAATTATGTTGCACCCAAACCATATACTTAATGAAAATATTTACCACAATTGGAAGAACATTCATTTGAACTTTAGCAAAACATGATTATTAATCATCTTTTTGAAAAGATCTCAAAAGATATTACTTTAAAGCTTGCTGTGATATTTTTCTTCAGATTTCCAAAATTTTATGACAATTTTCACATTAACATTTTTTTAGCAGAAACTTTTTACTTTCAGACTGTGATAGCATTTATTGTTGTATAACAACTTATTTATATTTTCCCGGGTGTTAATTTTGTTAATCCTTTACACATCTCCGTTACGTTTGTGATTCTGACCTGCATGTTCAATTAGAAAGTCCACATTTTATTATTCATATCAATATTTCTGTGTACAGTGTCATAAAAATGTTTAACAGATTTTCAGGATGAGATTTTTTTAAGCTAAATGACACACAAGTCTTTCATAATTTATGCACTTTTTGTAAATAATTTTACATGATATTCACAATCAGTGTACAGAAAATTGTTATACACAACTGTTACAGTGATATGTATACACAGTAACACCTTTTTATACTGTCACATTACGACAGGCATTATAAACATTTTTTTTAAGCTAAATGACACACAAGTCTTTCATAATTTATGCACTTTTTGTAAATAATTTTACATGATATTCACAATCAGTGTACAGAAAATTGTTATACACAACAGTGATATGTATACACAATAACACCTTGTTATACTGTCACCTTACGACAGGCATTATAAGTGACTTGGCAATTTATCAAGGGAAACATAGAAAAGGGAAGGAATTTCAGTAACATAGGGGAAGAGGGGATTTAGTAGTGTGGGCAGTAGTCTGAAGGGTTCCGACTATCGGATCCACTAAATACTGGTGTTGTTGGCAAATAGATCAATCATCCGCCAGTAACATCAATATTTAGCTGGTCAAACAGTCAGAACCATTTGGCTATGTCGGCAGTAGATAAGCTTAAGATGGCTTATGCAATGGGGGTGTTTTACTGTATTCTACTATTCTGTAAAATTTTAAATGGAACTTTTAGGACAAAAATTCAGTGAACAATTTGAACTGTCACACTTTTTTTGTGGTTTACAATAATTTTTATGAAATTCTTTACATTGCACAGTGAGCTGTTAAGCAGACTTAACAGATTTAATATTTGATACTTTGACGAGTTAACTCCAACTGTGATTATTTTACCATTATAGTTCTGACAAAGTAGTAGATGTGATTGCTATTTAGATGATTTTACTGATAATTTAAAATATTTCAAGTGATTTCTTTAATGAAATTATAAGCAGTTGAACTGTATTTTAAATAAGATAAATTCTTGTTTTTGATACTGCCAACATTGAACAAAGTCCTGTACATATTTTTTAAAGGTCACCTGATCCAAATGATTTTTAATTTTGATATTTATGTATAAATAAAACTTTGCTTCAAAGTTATTGACAAGTTTGTTGTTGTTTGTTTTGTCAGTTTCCTTATGTCGAATATGGAGCAGAATAATACAAGATGCCCAGTACCAATCACCTGGCTTTTAAGAAGTCGTGTGTAAGTTAAATAACACAAACTTTTCCAATGTGGGATCTGCCACAGCATTGCCTTGCAGTTATGTAATTAATGAACTCTTAGCTTTTTGATTATAAAGAGCATTTATAGGAAATTTATTTGAAATTGGTGCATATTAAATTGCCAGTGTTTGGCCCCAACCTTCAGGCCCTTTGGTGGGGAGGTGGGGGTTAAGCCCCATCACTTCTATCAATTTGAATCCCAGGCCTCTAGGGAAACTATCAATAAACAAGTTCAACAGAGAACCAGACATGAAGAAGTTGATTGTTAAAGATGGATGACAGTCACCACAATATGGTATAAGCTCACCTTGGTCATTTGGACCAGCCCTAGGTCAGCTAATTATCATGTTTTATAGCTGGATAGTTAAACTCATTGAGATGACTCTGGGCAACTTTCAGGAAATGTATATTGATTTAAAAACTTGTAGACAAGACGTATGTCACAAAATTTTCTATATCATTGATAAGTCATTGCAGCATACTACAGTACTGGCATGATATCTAATCATATGACCAGCCAATATGTCTTGAAAGTTTGAAATGTCACTCGTACCTGGTTGTAATGTTACAGTACTAACATTACAACCAGACTCATGGGCTTTAACAGTCATCCAAGTATAAATACCTATATAAAGTTTCAGTTAATAAGAATTTGTTTGAAAGTTAAGACAATTGACGTCTGTGACCTTGAATGTGGGTCAAAGTAATTCATTTGAACAAATTTAGTAGCCCTTCAATAGCATGCTTCATGCATAACATCAGCACATTGGGCCTTTCTGTTATTGAGAAGTTGGTTGAAAGAAAAGTTTACACACTGCCGTCACTGGACAGCTTACAACTAACAAAGCATGTTGTAGGTCATCCTGACCCATCGGGTTAATTTACCTAAAAATACCTACTGAAGTCTACAAGCAAACTAGCTCAAGGTCATTTGTGTTTGAGGATTTTTTTTTAAACCTTTCATGCAAGGTACCCACTGGCCAAATATTAGTACTCTGGTAACAGTACCATGAAAGTAGGTCAAAGTCATTTATTTTAGGAAACTTTATAGCAATCTGTTCCAGAGTGTCTACTTGCCAATACTCCTTCTGGTTATTCAGAAGAAGTTGTTTCAAGTAATAAAATGCTGATGCCAGACAGACACCGCACCATGGCATAAGCTCCAAAGGGCAAGGTGAGCTAAAAATTAAAGCAATATCAGAATGATTGTATGTAAGTTTTTATTTACAGACTTACAAATATAAGGCAAGGTAGTGCCTTGTGATGACAAAGTATGGTTGTAAGAGTCAGACAAAGCTGAATGGTGGTCAAACCCAGTAGACATGACAAGAGTCCTTCATGCTTCAAAATCGAAAAATATTACAGAGGAGGATTCTTCAGTTGGAAGCAATTATTGGGATCATTCTGATGTCACAAGCCTACCTGAGAATATCCTATATATTCATGATTTTGCTTTGATAAAGATACACAACCTTCGAAGTTGAAAACAAAATCACAAGAAGAAATCTAAAGGATCCTTGTCACATCTACAGTAGGATTTCTTACATGACACACTGTTTGAATATCAATAAATTAATTTGTAGTGTTGCTTTTTTTTTTAACTCAAAAGACTTTGTCAGCATTAAAAAAAATGCATTTGTACAAAAGTTTTAAAGTTTCTGTTGTAACTGACTGTAAAACAATGAGCTGTCAGGATAAAGATTAAAAGTTAAAAAAAAAAAAACATCCTTTTAATACCCAAAGTCCCCAATATCAAGGTTTGGAAAAAGCTGTCAATTTCTGATTTTTCAACTATTTTGAAATAATTATTGCATCACAAGGAAAAAGTAGTATTCTTTGAAATCTAACATACCTCGCTTTCTGTTCTTCAAATTTCCAAACCACAAAACTTCTACTCTCCAATTTATCAGTTTTCAAAGTTTATTATGCAGAGGGAAACATAGTGTTGTTAATAAAAAAATAAGACAAACTTGGTCTAGCTCCGTTTCTGCCAGTATTAAAGACATTAAAAAGAATCATTCAACAACAAGGTCATATATATATTAAACTGTAAAAGATGAAAATATAACCATTTTTATAATAGAGTAATTTTTTTACACACTAATTGCAGTAAATACTCAAGAGGTCAATTTAAATACTTCACTCATTTTGTTTCTGATGTTTTTAAAGACATCGGGTGTCCATACAATGGCCAAAATTTGAAATATTTTTACATAATCCAATTTCCAAAAATAATATTTCCCTGTTCAATTTTCTATAACAAGAAAATAAAAAGCACTATGACATACAGAACTGTAAACTATCATACAGATGTACACATCTTGCATTTCATAATTCGTTGCATATCACTCTTGTTCATAGAATAATCAAATCCCAATTAAAAATATCACAACATATTCTTGTTCCTATGTAATCCAATTCTTTGTCAACTAAAATGAAAATAATGTTTTCCCCAATAAATAAATAAAATTTGTAATTACCTTACTTGTAATGGAACATCCCATACATTCACATTACCAGTAATGCACTTTTTAATACCTGTATCCAATGCAGTTTAACACATGACTTTAATATCACCCAATTTCATTACCATTGCCTTCTTCTCTCTCTTTCATCCTCACACTCTCTTTCTCTCTACAATCACACCTCTTGTACTTCACAATCCTCCAAAATCAATGAAAGTGAAAAATGAGTCTTAATGACATTTAGTCAACTGACAAGTCTTCAAGAAATGAAATCACATTCAGAGATATATACATATACAAATGTACTTTTATATCTTTTAATTCTGAAAATGTCTTCTGTAAGTCATTGCTGATTTTGTTTTCCTAAAACCTTATATATTTTTGTTGCTGCAACAATATGGCTGTCTCGAACAATTGCAGGATTTGGGGTGATGACAATGGTCTATGGAGATGTTGTTTTCCATTGTAACAACATGGGAAAGGAAACGTCCTTTTCACTCATTAGGTCATCAGGGAATATGAAGGAATATTTGTTTGTTTCAATCAATCCCAACACAGTACACAAGATTCTGTCACATTAAATCTATTTAAACTGTGTCTGGAAGATGTGCATTTCCCTCAAAAATTCCTCAGGGTCCAGAAGTGCTCTGAAAAAACAATAGATTTTTGTTCTCAAAATGGTCAAGGTTGTGCTATTCAGACTCAGTGGTAAGCTTTAGATAATGGTAAATAAACAAACCACATTTATATTAACAGACTACGACGGATTACCTCCCAAAAAATTAACAGCAGGTTTTATAAATTCTACAAAGATGTACCCCTGGTATCCATTATTATTGCTACCTGATAAGCTATATCTACAGATTATCAATGCTTAAAATATATCTTTAACTAAACATTTTATTTATATACCAGGTAGTAGGCAAGCAACTCTCTATCTTCAACATTAAATGATAAAATAAACCAACAACATATTCATGTCAATTTTAAGAACACACTTCTTTGGATTTGTTTATCTGTGATTCATTTTAAGTAGATCAGACTTGAAATCCTTCTCATAGAAAATATACGTACATTTCCGAAAAACTGCTTTACAAGACGACGTTCATTGCTCTTCAAATGTGTATCCAATAAGCATCGTTTCTCTGAAGAAAAAGACACAAGTGTTATCAATGTAATTTGGATTAATAAATGGATATTGTTGCATCTGCAAAAGCTTCGTATAGAACATTTTGTTGTCAGCTTCTTACAAAATATAATTTCATTTACATTTTTCGATACTTTTTTGGGATCACATATTTTACTCAAAATAAAAATAGCATTAGATAGTTGGGCAAATCTCTAATTCCATTTAATGAAAGTGCTCAAATTATACATAAACATTGCAATGAAAATTGTGATCAATATTGCATCTACTGGTAGTCTAAATCAGAAATGGTAATATTATAGTGGACCCAATGGACTCATTTTGAGTCCATTTTTTCACTGTCAATTATCTTAATACATGTACTAAAGTAATACTTACTGTGTGGTTGGTAACTGGTATGTCTGATTCCTGAAATGCAAATATCAATATTTTTCAATGACCTTTCAACCATTAAACTGCAAAACACTAGAACAGTATTTTTTTTTTAATGTTTGAAATTTGTTCCCCTTATGTTCAAAAGTATGACTTACATGTAAAGATTATTTACACAAACATTTATGTTTATGTTTTGATGGCTTGTGCATTATATACTCCGTCACCTGTCACTTCAGTACAATAACAATACTATTGTACATATAGCCTAATGCAACAGGATATTTAATTGTTAACCTTAAAAACTTAAACATATTCTATTTAGAATCAATATACTATTTGTTTTGAACAATTAAACAGAAACAACTTCTTGACTCTTGCATTATAGTTTAGAAATGCTTGAAAGCCTACAGAAATGTTACAAACATTTGCATGTACTTACTTTGCTTTTGCATGTGTCAATATGTGAGACTTTAAATTTGTGGATTGTGCGAATTTCTTGTTGCAACCATCAAATGGACACACATATGGTCTATCGCCCGTGTGGATGCGGACATGCGTTCTTAAATTGAAATCCAAAGAAAACCTTTTCCCGCAGCCTTCAAATGTACACTGTAAAAAGAAAAGGATATTGCTTGCTTGTAAGTATGGATGAAAGAATGGTCAAAATGAAGGAAACAATATTTGTATTGGTCCTCCCTTTTTTTCCTTTTCTTTTTTTAAATTCGAGATGACCAGAACTTGAATGTTCCAATGTAATTTTTTTCGCGGACTCAAGACAGTGATTGCGATCTCAAGTATTTTAGTTGCTGACCTAAAGCATGAAAAATCTTAGATGCTGACCCAAAGAATCAATATTAATGAATCTCCCCTCACCCAAAGATAGTACCACTACCAATAATTGCTGATTGGCTACAAAACACCAGTTCATAAACAGAACAGATCGCTATATTGCTGACTTATGTATCAAAAAGTACCCAATTGTCTGATATGCAGTCAGATACCAAACAGCCTTTGTACATATTGTTTTGTGTCTTGTTGTTTGGAGGAGTTATAATCTTACCTGAAAGGGCTTTTCTCCAGTATGGACCAACTGATGTCTTTTTAATTTTGAGCTTTCAACAAATGCTTTTCCACATTCAGCACAAACATGAACTCTGGGACCATGGGTATGAAGGTGTTTGCGCATTGCTGAATTGTCCCGAAACATTTTATTACATCCCTAAAACAGAACAAATTTTATAGCAGTGTTTTGTTGTAACTGCACAAAAAAATCCATAAAATCTTCCATTCACCCTAAATCGTATGCCATCATCATCCACATAGACAGAAATTAACTGTGATATCTAATATGGGACCAATAATTACTTTACTTATATCTAAACAAGCATGTTTATGCAATATTTTTGAAGGATAGAAAATGTTGATATTCCTTGACATCATGACAGTTCATTCTCAAGGCAAAGCAAATGCAAAGATGAACTCTATGTTCAGAAAAAAAAGACCCATCTTACATCATAATGCTGTAGTTTGAAATATACACATGTTGAGTGATAGTTTCAGTAGTTAAGTTATAAATTGTCAATAAAAGACAAACTTTATTATGGTGGGATTACATACACACATCTTAGTTAATGGAGACCTAAAAGTATGGTTAGCATCACTAGCTAACAAAGACAACAAGTCTTAAGATTGGCATAAAATTCAGAATTTCTCAAAAATGTATCAAACAAAGGGAGACAAACCTTGTGCGGACAAGGTACAGTCCTTGGTACATCATCCACAGCTTTTCTGGTCTTTATTCTGCATTGGTTAAAAAAATAAAATAAAGAATAACACAACAAAAAAACGCACATAAAAGTTAAGCACAAATAGTAATACAATATTCTGTTACTGTGATGGTCATCGAAAGTATTTTTTTGATGTTTTTATCTTTGTAAAAAGACTTTTTTTCTTCAATTTCCAGGACATCGGATAAACATGATCATTATTTCCACTGATATCAACAATGATGAGTTTCAACAATACAGAATAGACAAGCATATTAACTTCATGTAAATATACAGTTAAATAGAGCTCATTGAACAAGTCTGACTAAACCATAGTACAGAAGAGAAATATTCACTATACTGTTACAGGAAACATTGAATGACTTACCTTGAGTGTTGTAACAGTTGCATGTCTTTAGGTTGTAAACTGGAAATGATAAAATAAAATAATTATGTAGGTAAATGAAATCAATACATGACCCTAATCTAATTAAATTAACTTAATGTGTCATTATCATTTAATCAGTAGTTCAATAATGTTTCCCTATTAAAACTGAATGTTAGTTAATAAAGTCATCTTAAATATACTACAGTTCAAAGAATTAAACTATTATGGTAAATCATTTCAGCCAAATACCAGTCTGCAACATTAGCCACTAGTCCTTTTTCCACGACTAGTAAATTTTGGTTTGGACTTGTGGAAATTCCTTGAAATTAATTTGAATTTCAATATATTTGTTATAATGAACACTACATTTTCAGGACTAGCGCTTGAAAATGTTAATGTCACAAACTGAAATACATGGAACTGCTTAGATACACCCCCCCACCACCACCATTTTCTCGTAAAATATGTCATCACAGTAATATTAATGCCACATACCATGTCATTGAATACATTTTAAATATTTGGATTAGAATTGAAAATACTAGACATCATAGCAGCAACAGTTACCTTGCAAACTCTGCCAGCTGCTTTGGATCACTAAGATCGAGGCCTGGTATACCACCTGGAGGAAGCTTTTTGCCAGTCATGTATTCTGTAAAGTCAGCATCTGTTTCTGAAACAGAATCTTCCTCCAGTTTTGTTTTGTCATCTCCGCCTGTACCAAAAAAAGAATATGAAAGGTAAGTCACTGTTACAAACTTTTATCAGTCTGACATTGACATTTTCAAGCCCTAGTCCAGATAAGCAAAATGCAGTGTTTATTATAGCAAATGCATTGAAATTCAAGCTCTTTCGACTAATCTGAACCAAAATTTACCAGCCAAGGGCATAGGACTAGTGGCTGAAGTTGCAGACTGTTTTATATAGATTTAACAAAATGAAAATGTATAATGGTAAAGGATCTGTCCCACTGCACTGTATCCCTCCATGTATTATGCAGCAACTTCCCCTAAATATTAGTTGTACCAGCTGGTATACAATTCATTAACCCTTTCACCAGGGTTCGGCACTAACACTAGTCCGTTAGTCCGAGAATGTGGAAATTCTGAAGGACAAGTAAATATGCTCTGTTTATTAATCCTGTGGACAAGTTGAGTTTTCTATTTTGTTTTTGTTTTACTCAAGAAGAAGAAATGGTACAAGTTTACATGTAGCTTTCAGGATACACCAAAACTAATATTGGAGCATTTAAATATTATTTTTTTTCTGGGAATGCCCCACCATACCCCTTCTGCACTCGCCCGTCGGCTCATAACTTCACAATTTGTCGTTCATCACTTATAGTGTTTTAACTGAGGCTGAAGCCCCCAGGACTAGTCACAATACGACAGGACTAGTACCTTAAAAATTTTACTCGTCCTTTAGACTAATATATTGAAAAAGTTAATTTCTAACCCTGCTTTCACGGTTGTAAAACATCCATAAAGACTCGTCAATATTAATGTACATGGTTAAGTATACTATTCAAGTTAAATAAGGAAGAAAGATTTAACTATAGCACAACTGAAGAAAACTAGAATTATGTCAGTATGACATTAAAGCCACTCACCGCATGAGGATAATTGTCAACGCAAGCAAAAAAGCTTTATTAAATAACAGCTTTATTTATCAGCTTTGTCATAAAATGTAAATTCTTGTTGAAGGACGACCGTGTCATGTTTCTAAATTGACATAATTTCGTAAACGCATACATGAAACATAATACATTGTTACCAGAAGTGTCTTAAAAGAAAGCAAATCATTGTTTTGTTCAATTTTTAGTAACAGTTAGATCTAGAGTACAGTTGACCGGTAATCATCATTTCGACCTAAGCATGGCAGGTAAATTGCGTCGCCATTTGGAACATGTATCACCTATGTAATTGTAACATATGCTACTTGCATCTTCCAATGTTTTTTAGCTGTCAACAGTCATGATATCATTTATCAACAAACTGAGATTTATACACTGAAATATGATCAAATATCATTTACTTGCCGTAGTGAACCAAAATAAACGGGAATTCCCATAATAGACCTGCATCATGAAAACGCTTTCAGGTCGTGAAGTCAACTTCTCGAATCAAACATTCAGAATCCGCTGTGTTGATCGTTGTGGTAAGTAGAAGTTCTACTAACTGCAACGATCAACACAGCGGATTTCAGACAGCCAGACTGTGTACAAGACATACTGGACGTTTAAACCAATTGTATGCATTTGTTTATGTGGGGAAAGTACAACAGACCATTGCTTGTTTCTTACTTTCTGTTTACCATACTTCACTAGAGCATGCATATGGTTAATTGGGACATAACAGATACAGTGCAAGCGTGCTTTGAATAAAATCTATATTTTGTGAAGTTCCTTTTATTGCTCTTCAACCTTTCATCCCAAATCTATATAACATAGTAAACTCCACCATGCCAAAGTCATTAGAGTTTTAGACTGGCTACTCGCCCGTAAGTTTTTTTATAGAAAATTTCTCTACTGACTATTAGCTTATCTCCCCCTGGTTTCAGACTAGAATCAGACTTCCAAGTAATAAAAATTATTAGACTAAATTTGTTCAAAATAATTCAATATCTATATAATATTCTAAGAGACGGGAGCCAGTATACAAAGTCATTGATCTGGAAGAATCCATAAGGTCCTGCAAAGTAATAAAAGTTGCAGGCAAGCATATGCTAATTATATAATGTATTCATTTTAAATAGGTTTTAGTTATTAGTAAACTTAAAATATATGTCCAGTTCACAATTTTACCTACCAAAATTATCTGCATTTTCACATAAACAGTTTTGTATTATGTAATACATGCAGTGTTCTCACTAAGTTTTGCAATAATTGGTTGACTTCAGAAGAATAACCGGTTTAATTTTCACATTCTGTAATGGTGACATAATAAACTGGCATTCACTTATATCTATGTTAAAGTTGATGAATAACAGGCTACTTTTGCCGGCAACCGGCTTTTAGTGAGAACCCTGTACATGTATGTTATACCTTGACTTTGCAAGCCTTTCTAATGCAAATTTATGATGGTAATTTATTTTGATAGATTTTTCATTTAAAAATACTCAGATTAAATATCACTTTCTATTGGCACTAAGACTTTTATAACTTACAAGATCAACAATTTTTTTTTTAATCATGCATATATGCATTAAATTATAAAAAAAATAATAGTTTCAAACAATATACTTTAAACAACAACTTCAAAAATCTATAGGATAATCATGTTTAATGTGCAGATATTTTCAATTAAACAAGCTTGATAGCCTTTGAAATGACTAGTAAATTTTGGTTCGGACTAGACTAGAGGGAAGTCCTTGAACTTCAGTATACTATGTGTTAGGCCTATAATAAACACTGCATTTTGCTTGTCCATACAAGTGCACGACCTTTCCCTGATTAGGAAAACTCTGAAACATTTTCAAATAGAATCATTTGAAAATTATTAAACTACCATTGAAATAAATGTTTTCTCTTTGTTAATTTTGTGTACCTTTTTATATTCAGTAGAAAGTTTATCCCATCTAACATAGACAGTAGTGATACTGGTATGCATGCAAATCAAATCTTATTTCTATCAGTCTGACGACTGTTCAGCCAGGTTTTCCTCTATAGTATAAAATAAAATATAGATGCACACGCTTTGTATGTGTGCAAAACCACGCGTAAGACACTTGCAAATTCGATCTTAGCTATCGCGGCGACCTGCCAATAAACCAGCAAGGTCGACCAACTACGTCACTCGCCAGCTAAACAAAGCAAACTTGGCCGACAGGGAAGCCATGTTTTAATATTTGGCAAGGTCATTCGGCAACATTGAACAAAACAGGTCCGCTTTCGATCAGATTAGTTTTCCTTGACAAAACACATATACATTGGCTGAAGGCAGTCCACAACTGAGTTGTACGCTTTATTTTCCGTCGTCAAAAATCAAATTTAGAGAAATGAATGAGGTTTTTTCTTCAAGTAATGTAGAAAAATGGCGGCCAGCCGCCATTGCTGAAACACCGCCATATTCTTATAATATGGCGGCGCCCATGAGTTTCATGATGGCCGACGGCAAAACCAAAACAAACCCAGAAAACTAGTGTTCACAGCACACATCGTACCAACACGGTTCTTTAAAGGTAACGTACTGATTTAGTATCACATGTGAAATGTGCTACGACAACTGACTGACGTCATACATTGGCAGTGACCTTTTTATAGAAGGAAATTATTTGACTCCATGAAGCATCTACATTGCCCAAAGTTATAACCTCAATACTTACCTCCAGACACTTCAGAACACAACAAAAACGTTCGTTAATGAACATTAATCCATTTTAAAACAACAAAAACTAACCGGAAGCCCACATTGTCACAGAAAACTCTCCTTCTAGTGTCTTTATCTGAACCTGCTTTTGTTCCCATTTTTTAGTTGACGTTGGAACATCAAAATTCAGTTCTGCTCCAAGGCCGGCAGGGATAAGACCACGAGCTTTAGTTCCTTTTCGTTTTCCTCCTTTCCCTCTTCTGAATGTTGTCGTTTCCTCAGTAGATATTTCAATTTCTGGTGCTGGGACTGGTATGTGATCAACATCACCAACATACACGAGGTTGGGATCACCTACAACTTCCTCTCTAGTTTGAAGAATAATCTCTTCTTGGGCGTCTGGAAGTGGCTGAAGAGCTATCATGGGTTGCACTTCCACTGTTTCATCTGTTGTCTCAACTGTCTCAATCGGCATCTCCACAGGGATGGATTCAACCTCCACCTCCTGTATTTCCACTTCGGAACCTATGACGGACGCCATGTTGATTTCTTCTTCAATATGGCCGTTCAATGGCGGGGATGTGTGTTTGCTGGGGGTCAGTCAGAGCCGTAGTTACTCAGCGCTCACGTGACCTGATAATGAATATGCAAATCATGACGTCACATCACCTTATAACAATCTGACACACATGTGTACTAACAGGCCAGTATTGTAGCAGACATCAGGCGACTGATGGTGTATAATCTCATGTAGCATACAGGAAGTTTTACTTTGCTTTTAAAATGGGAGGACACGTTTCAAGAACGGATTATGAATGGGTTTATACAGAGGAACCGCATGCGACTCGGAGGAAAGAAATCCTAGGTAAGTTTAAATTTAGTTGGCTGAAGATGCAACTGAGCATCCTTTACGCACACATGTACAGCACACACGTGCCCATCCTAAGTAGCAAAGGATAAATGCCATTTCCTGTTTGTCCGTTTCTGTGTGGAACGACAGTTATTTCTGATATAAAAATTAATATATTTTTCTACATTCTCACAAAAATTATTATTTTTATGGGTCCTTTTTGTAAATTTTGCCGAAAACTATATGGGTCCAACAATGTTAAATTGAAGTATTTCTAGAGTTTCAAGGAGTCCTTTCATAATTTTATGAGTACTGGACTCGGGACTCGCACATAGATTAATCACTGGACTATTAGATCTATATTAAAATGAATAAAAAAAGTTTCTGCATTTTTTTCTAGTCTAATAAAAAAGTTTTCCCTTACGCCTACTGAGTACAGTACAGTACAGTACTGTATAACTAGAATCTAGGCAGATTCACAGGGACCTGAAAATTTGTCACATCTAGAACTAGTTTTGTACCTAAAGTACAGCGTTTAGAGTAATTTTACACTTGTGAGTGGTTTGAATCAATTTTCGATAAAAAAAAAGTCCCCTCAATGGTCATACTCCTAGCCTTAGTTTTAGGTCCAAAACTTTACTACTAGCTGAAACAAATTCTCAGGTCCCTGTGGGCAGATCTTCTGTCTGTTGCTGCCTGGGTCATAGGTCTGTTCTATCCAGGGACGTACAGTGTATATGGAGTACTTTCGGTTAACTTATTCAGGGACGTATATATGTGCTCACATATACAGTACATCCCTGATTTATTTAGATATTTTAATAAATTTATAATTGAAAATTTATCTGATATAATGTTTGTTCATTCAATAAGGGTTTAATGTTGTTGCAATTAAACTTTTTTTTCTTCACATTATAGAACCTTTATGTGAAAAAACTGCTTGTTTTTTTTTTCTTGAAATAAAATTCCATGATTCTGCATCAGTGCATGCTCAAAATCAAAACATTAATAAAAAGTGTAACATTAATTATACCTACCTATATACCGATTGTTAAATATTTACCCCACTGCAGACAGCATTACCCTTTAAAATATGACACATTTTTTTGAGTTGGTTTTTCATCATCTTATTTAGGAAAAGTTATAAAAATTGATTCACCTGTTAAAAATACTTCATTTAAAGGGCTGAAAATCCCAGTCTCCCTTCTATTTATTAGGGGGATTTGGTAACTCTTTGTTTAATTATTTTTCTATAGTTGAAATATTAATACTATCTGGCTATTGACTGTAACAAAATGTCTTGCAATATATTTCATTGTTGCAAGCTACATTGTTTTATGAACTTATTATACAGTATATTTGTTTCAATAAACTGATACCATGTGTTTTTGTTTGTTTAAATATACATGTCATATATACATCATTTGGTTTTTGTCCTGGGGGATCAATTCTGTCTGTCAGTGTCACATTCAACATTGATAATAATAGAACAAATCAATAATTTGTGTCCTACTGATATCCCCAAAGCATTATCAATTGTGACATGTCTGGCTCATAATTTATTTAGTCTAAAACTAATAAATATATGTATTTTCTTCTCAAATTTTTCTATGAACAAAACTATACATACATATATGTATAAGGTACAGATAATACTAACCAAATTTACATGTAGTAAGTGTTTTAATTATAGACTTGTACAAATCTCATTACCATGTTCACATTAATATAAGATGACATATATTGAAGTCCATTTCTATACTGGAACATTCCATAACAGTCATATCTTGCAATGTCTTTTTCGTGATATAATTTTATAAATATCATACTTGCCAACCCTCCCTATTTAGGAGGGAGACTCCCGATTTTGGACCCTAAAATGTTGCATTTTCAACTTTGGAATCTGCTGAACTGTTCCTGTTTTTAAAGATCTGATGATTCCATCTCAAAGAACAGCTCAAAAGAAGCCATTTAAAAGTGTAGTTTTTCCACTGAATGTACATGTATACATATTATTTATGTTTTCAATTCTGAGCACGCGTAATCTCCCCCATGGAAATTTCAAAAAGTTGGCAAGTATGAAATATAGATGACAGCTGGGTTTGAAAAATCAAAAAACAAAAATGAAAAACTACAGAGGTAATAAAGTAAGAACTGCCAACCCTACACTTAATGACTTGCTGAATTTTAATGAAAGCTTGAAAAATACATTAAAGCTGGTGCACTTTATAACTTATTACTTAACATTATGTTCCAAAAATGGTGGAAAATTATATATAAATAATTGTCCTGGCCTGGTTGGTGTTTTTATGCTAAGATTAAATGTACATGCTTCGATCCAGATTACTAAAGATTAGGTTTAACTCGTTGAAGAATGAAAAGAGATTTAAGGCTTTCAGGTAATCTCAGTTACCTAAAAAGTATAACTACTGTGTACATGTATTCTTCTTGTAAGGCCTGTCGTCCAAATATGTTGACTTAAATGCAGTCAGAATTGTCTGAACTTCCTTTTAGAATCTATGCTAGACCGGGTGACAATAACATATCTGTGTATAGGCTGACATACTACCTTGTACCTTGGATGTTCAACTCTGGGTGCTGATTCTTTTGTTAACTTCTATTGTAGATAATCATGACCCATAACACAGTACAGATAGTTGTCTTATTTATTTGGGTTCTTTTAATGATAAAGGTGATATTGTCTTGGGGGTGGGTATTTTTGGCAGAGGGAGTGCAGTGTAGCTAGGAGGAACTGTGTGTCTGTTTTGACTTTGAACTTGTAACACTATTAAAAAATATCATAAAAGAGTTGACACTTAACCAAAAGTTAATGGTTATTTAGTAGAGCACTGCATTTGAACAATGGATACTAAAGGTGATTGATGAACAACTAAACTTTTAAAAATATAGTTAATATAAAAAGGAAAGAATTAATCACAAATTTTATGGTTATATCTTCCCTTTTAAGTATTTAGAAAATAGAAATTTATATGTTACAAAGTCAATGAGTTCAAACTTAGGAGGGCATGCATGTGAGGATTCTCATTTCTCATCTCTATCAAAGTATAAACAGTTAACAAATTTATCTAAAAATACGATGCCCATCAAATGAATCATTGTGACATGTAATTACATATATATAGATATATAGATAGATATATATAGTCAGCCATACAGGAATTTAGCTGATAAGGCCTAACTTAGTACACATATATATATACACTGTATTTCCCCCAAGGTCATTTGTATTTGACCTTGGCCAGTTGGGTCATGTCACCAATTCATGATGTACTTGCAGGTGTCCCATCACACACATATATAGCTACAGGTAACTGAGTAAAGAATAGACTCGCTGACATAGGCCTACAATTTCAAGCATATAGATAGTGTAGCTAAACTCGGGAAAACTGGAGAAGTGATATATATCTACGCAGACTTGTTAGCTTCAAATTCATTCTTAACGTTTGTAAAACTCATTTACAATCACTTCAAAGATAGTAATAGTGGATAACTGATACAAAACTTAACAAAGTAAAAGGTAATTGAAGCTGTAAAAAGTCATGATAAAGAAAAGTTTCATTTAAAGAATTTTTGTGTCAAACACAATGATAGAATACAGTTTGTGTAACTAACAATGCTTTGGCAGATAAGATTCAGACAAGGTCTTGATCAGGTGATGTGTAAAATGTACAGGAGAAACAGCCCAGGTATATTAGTATATAAAGACACAGGTGGAAGTTGGACTCTTTTCAAAACCTGCAAATCAGTATCGGGTTATCGATGAAAGCCCTTGTCTTTAACAAACAGAGACCAAGATTGTTATCCGAGAGTTCAAAGAGTATTAACACCTACACTCTGTAGTAACGATTAGTCTGGTCCTGCTACAGATTCAAACTGAAGCTGTGGTATTTTGCGACATTAAATCTGTTACACCAACACAAATCAGTGATTATGTTTGCCAAGTTTTACAGCCAATATATACATGTAAGACTGTTTCCCCCAGTCAATTATTTGTGCTATTTTCCCAAAATGAAGCAAAATTCAAGAATATTTTCCCAATTTATCTGAAAATCCTACTATATTTTCCCAACTCAATAAGGCACAGGCTGCTGTAAAATCAAGGTAGCAAAAACACTGAAAATGGTGTGCATTGCACTGACGTTAGGTCACTCTGACCTTCAAACAAACGTCAAAGGTCATATAAGTGCAAATTTGTGAAGGGGGATAACTTTTAAACTATTAAAATAAAAATACACTTGTTATTTTCTTGAATTTGATTAATCCTTGTAACAATTTGCCTTTATCTTGAATATTCAATAATAATTTTTGATACTCCTGTAGTAGGAGGGGTCAGGAGATGAGAGTTTGCCACCACAATTGACTTCGCGTTGTGTACTTTTAAATTGGGTACAAAATGTACCGGACCGTGACATAAAACCAGTGGCCAACAGTCACCTTCTAAACCCACCTTCCGGTTCTTTTCCCTTCGATTAGTCGAAGTGTTAGGAAAGACCCACAACAACACCACAGTAAAAGTTCTACAAGTTTATTATGAATTAAGACGAGTTTAATTTACATAAATAACATAACAAAACAACCAAGTTCCAGTTAAAACAGATGTAAAGCCTGGAGTAAAATAGAATGTAACAAGTATAGAAATGGTAACAAAACGTACACCAGGGAAGTAGACTTATCCAAATAATAGGCTACCCAGACTATGACAAGCTACCCACAAGTACATGCACGAGACAATCCCTGGAGAAGTTCCATGTTAACTCTCAATACACACCTCAATGCCTTGTAAATATGACCAACTTGACAAGTACTACGAAACTATGGAGTATATATCCCACCTGGTCCATAATTATAACTACCAGCCTACGAGACGGGCTAGACTTCCACCCCCCCCTCTAGAAACAACACCTAATAAACACTAGTCTACACATGCACAGTGACTACAACTTAACGTTAATTCCTACGCTAAGTTGTTCTGGTTTCAGAACATGTTCCTATGCTAAGCAGTTCTGTTCTTAGAACACGTACACATGCATATAAGCCGCTCTGTTTTCAGAGTGCCAGCTAGGCCTATCTACAAGATGTAAACATGCAATAAAGCCACTCTGTTTTCAGAGTGTCAGCTATCTAATAGACCTAACTTACGCATGCATTATAAGCCGCTCTGTTTTCAGAGTGTCAGCTAACTAATAAAACTAACCATGCATAGCCGCTCCGGTTTCAGAACGTAGCCGTATCACTAAGCTAAGTCACTTTGTTTTCAAAGCGTTGGTAATGACCAAATCCCGGTAGGGAAGTGGCCAGGTTTCTCTCCCGTCTACGGCTTAAATAGCCCTGACCTTGACCCTTAGTGTAAATACCCGGAATAACATCCGTAATCTAAGAGACTCGGTGACTGGCTCCACCACCGCAGTCTCGACCAATGACAGCGCATTACACAAACTGTCCCCGGCTCACCCGGCAAGATGGCCGTCATATCAGATAAACTGAAAATACCCGGGCAGACATTCGTCAAACCAGACAGAATATCCCCCGTAACCCCAAGGCTGTACCATCCCAGAGTACTACTATTTTGCGACTAAAGGTACGCACACCTGGAAAGAGCCAAACCCACTACAGAGTCACATAACACTACAAATTCCTTACAGAATCGAACGTAACTGTTCAAACCGCAGATGACAAAATCCACTTTTACCACACTCCATTAAATTTTTATTGGCTATACTCTTTCAACAGTGGTGCATGGCCATAGACATTGTTAGAGATGCTTTCTTTCCATCTCAATGACATCTAGTTTCATTTTATGCCAGTAATGTGCACATACCATATTCCTTATAAAAGATATCATTAGAAATACAATGCCAAAAATATTGAGGGGTCTGACATTTGGTTTGGTATCTAGGAAACACAACTATGCCTTTAAGATGGAGAGTAGGATGCAACAAATGGAAAACCAAATATGTTCAAACGTTTTAAAAACAGCCATTCTGAAACGATTGGGCTTCTTTATAATGTCACACTTACATATTCTTGTTTGTGATGTTTTCGTAACAATAGTGATCTTTAAGCACAAGCTCTGATCAAAATGTAGCCCAAGGTCAGACTTTGAGATGTATGATGGTTGTGAATACTTTACCAACTACGGTTGTTGAATTCAGCATCCTGGGCCTACTTTTCTGTCTCAGTCTGTTAATTTTTCTATAATGTTATTGTATTTAATTCTATTGACCATAATAAGACAATTGAATAAATATTTACTCAGAACTAAGCTGAATAAGCAAAGTTGCTGGTAGCTTGCTGAACATGCAGGTCTATGATTCAGACATTATACAGTTGAATTGATTTTGAACAAAGCTGGTGAATATGTATTGTAGTTTTCTTATGTCATGATGTTTGCTTTCAAATGAAATGGTGAAGATAGAATTTAGAAATTGATTGTACTGCATTATTGTCGATGCTGTGCTAGCTAGCATGTCTACATTTTGCATTCAGAGTCTGAGAAGTAGGCTTTCTGTATTATACTGATAGTAAATAATTCAGCAAAGAACGTAATCATGCACATATGGAACTTTTGTAAATTTAAACTATGGAATCAATTTGATCCATATAATACTAGGTACTTGAAAGAGGTACTTTTTTTTTAAAGAGAATTCAGTTTACATGTAACATCTTAACTTGTTTGCAAAATCAATGATAATATTAATAACACTATTAACATATTAAATGTCATAAAAACATATTTTCAACACTTAAACAAAACTGGAGCAATTACTTTTGAATTGTTCTAGACATTAGTTTCTAAAAGGTAGCATATACAATCATACATATAATATACTCTTGTAATTCATAATAAAAGTATAAACTTCTAATATTAAATTCTATTCATAATTAACATAAATAATGTTATTCCAGATATATTTAATCACTTTTCAAAACACACAATAAGTTGAATGATTAATGAATCAAATTTGCTAAACATATTTATTAATATAGTTTTCCTTCAAGTTGTTATACTGCCAATGGCTTTTTCAAATTCCTTGTGGATGCAGGATTAAGAAGCGTGTTGAAACCACACTAATGAAGGCCTTTGGCGATTGGCCCAGTTATTGGTCCAAGGCCTGCTATAGGCTGCTATATTGGCTTGAGGCGAAGCCAAAAGCCAATGTTAGTAGGCCATGACCAATAACTGTGCTAATACAGAAATAAGCACATAATGTCTTTGTAAATTATCTCTGTGACAATTCAAACAAACGAAATGTCAAAGTGAAGTCTTTGAAACTAATAATAGGTTCACCAACAGATTTCTAATAACAAGTTCACCAACAGTTCTAATAACAAGTTCACCAACAGTTCTAATAACAAGTTCACCAACAGTTCTAATAACAAGTTCACCAACAGTTCTAATAACAAGTTCACCTACAGTTCTAATAACAAGTTCACCAACAGTTCTAATAACAAGTTCACCTACAGTTCTAATAACAAGTTCACCAACAGTTCTAATAACAAGTCACCAACAGTTCTAATAACAAGTTCACCAACAGTTCTAATAACAAGTTCACCAACAGTTCTAATAACAAGTTCACCAACAGTTCTAATAACAAGTTCACCAACAGTTCTAATAATAAGTTCACCAACAGTTCTAATAACAACTTTACCTACAGTTCTAATAACAAGTTCACCAACATACACATGTAGTTCTAATAACAAGTTTACCAACATAGTTCTAATAACAAGTTCACCAACATAGTTCTAATAACAAGTTCACCAACAGTTCTAATAACAAGTCACCAACAGTTCTAATAACAAGTTCACCAACAGTTTTAATAACAAGTTCACCAACAGTGTTCTAATAACAAGTTCACTAACAGAGTTCTAATAACAAGTTCACCAGCAGTGTTCTAATAACAAGTTCACCAACAGTTCTAAAAACAAGTTCACCAACAGTTCTAATAACAAGTTAACCAACATAGTTCTAATAACAAGTTCACCAACAGTTCTAATAACAAGTTCACCAACTAATAACAAGTTCACCAACAGAGTTCTAATAACAAGTTCACCAACAGAGTTCTAATAACATGTTCACCAACAGAGTTCTAATAACAAGTTCACCAACAGTTCTATGACAAGTTCACCAACAGTGTTCTAATAACAAGTTCATCAACAGATTTAAAAGGCTCTTTTTTATGAAAAAATGAAATAGAAATAAATTTCATGCTGACTTGTGTCCACATATTTATAAATATGAGTGCATCATCAAAAGCAAACAACAGAAACAGATTTAAAATATTTTAATAGGGAACATTAAATTTGGATTAATAATTGATTATTATTATGATACTAATTGAATATCCTTCTAGGATCAATTTTTTTTCCCGATTGCACTTTGAACACTAAAACAACAATACTACTGAAGACATTCTTGTTTACAATTTAAACATACAGTAGATCGATCAAAATTAATGTATAGTAACAAAAATTAAACCTTGTCATTCTGTCGCTCCATGCATGTCATTTCCTTGTCCTACAAACATGTTGTTGTTGTAGCTCTGGACCATTTCTGTCCAATTAAAAAATCTGCAGATTCATCTCCGTTACCCTGGAAGTTATTACTATTCATCTTTCTTGTCCTTTCCTCTGTTCAGTATTCAGTCATTTCCTCCCTGTTTGGTTTTCATTTTCTGTTTGGTAACGTTGGTCAGTCCATCTTTTGCACAAAATCTTGTATTCGTTGTCTTTTCCTGTATTGGTTGTGTTTTCCTGTATTGGCCGACATTTTCCTGCACAAGTAAAATTTTTCATATATATTGCTTAGAGCTGGGTACCACAAAATCAAACGTACCACAGTATACCACAGTATTTAGGCAAATACTGCGGTACGTACCACGGTATACCACCTTGATTGAATGTTTGAGCTAGATAAAGGTGTCTGGCTGTTTTTGTTCTGAAGCCAATGCACAAAAGGCCTGTCATAAGTTTCTCGTTGTGTTATCCTCTAATATTGTTTGAGTGAAGCTATATCTGTCCTAGTTGATCAACAAACTTATAGGAAATTATTATTAAACCATATTGAAATTTCAATTGATCTATGTTACAAATAGTTCTTTCAAATTGATAAGTTAAATGAAAGTCCCCAAAAAACCGGTACAGGACTTAATGTACCACGGTACGTACCATCAAAACTTTATACCACAGCTATACCGGTATACCGGTAAAACCGCCCAGCCCTAATATTGCTCATGTTGATTTTTCAGCATTGCAACAATATCAGGCTCATTAATGAATAAAAGTATATGTATCCATTTGTTGAACTTCAATTTGGATGGCTTTCTTCCTTTCTCTACCAACACCAACATATGTTCCTTCTCTTTCCAAAAGGCTTGTTGTTTGTTGACTCCAAATACTGTTGAAATGACACTTGATACCACAATTTAGCTTGTTACCCCCGAAGTCCATTCAATAGAAAATCTTATGATTGTGTAAGATGACTAAAAATGAAGGGGAACTTTAAAATAAATGTGAAAAGTGGTTTATCATATTTTGTTTATACAGTCTCAAAAGTCCAGTGACGTGACAAAACACTTATTAATACCCTGTTTTCTGTTAAACACTCTATGTATCAATAAATCTCAAGTGGATGTCTCTATAGCAATATCTCTGACATGCGGTGGATACTGTCATCATTAATGCATGCAGGTTTAGTAGTTTATGGTAGAAAAAGATGCATTACATTGTAACTTAGTAGAACATTGTATAGTAAATAACGGCTACCAGATACAATTTATGAAGACAATATAATATACTGTTACCTAAATAATAGAAAAGGGATTCACTTGATTTGATCGGATTGTGAGGGTAAACTTGGTGTGGGGTTTGGTGTCAGGTTTATGTTCGGGAGCTTTTAATCAATTTTATATATATCCACATTGTATGTTGTTTTTCTGACCTAGCTGGCCATGGTACAGTACCAGTTATCTTTTATATTACAAACTGATCTCAATATACTTATGGCCCATATCTCAAAGTGCCTGGGCCTTGCAGGGATATTTAGCTTATTGAGGGAAAGGAAGGGATCGAGGATCATTTATAACTTAGATTTGTATGGTGCAGTGTATATATATATTTGTGACATTCTACAATAAATTATTTGATAGTTTTGTTAGTTTTCTTGACTCAAGTTTTCAAGTTGGCCATATATATTACCCCAGCCTAAGTGTCTAAAATTCTGATTGTGCCAAAACAAGACAACAAAAGAATTTATCCTGTTGCTATTAAACCCCCTTATCTGGACGAAGCTTATTTAGTGCAATTATAAGACCTTGTACATGTGTGTATACATGTACACTGTATCTTGTACTGACATTGTCTACCGATCACCCAAACAAATAAAATTTTGAGGAGATTGTATCCTCTCCCTACAGTATTTAAATTCATTCCTTGTAAATTATAGTTTGATCTATGAAGTTCATATCATGTTATTGTAGGTAGGCTACCAGGTATAAGAATGAAGAAATACAGATCTGTGAATACATGCATGTACAGGCTTCTGAAGTATAACAAATTCCTGGTGCCATCCATTATAATATTTGTGCATTACATTGACTACTCTTATAACATAAGAGGCCGTTGGTCGGCCTTTTTATTATCTGATATGATTTTGCCGACTGCGACCGTGCCTGTCAAAAAGTTTCTCGCTGTGTTTAACCTCTAGCATTGTCGGGAGTAATTCATTGACCTGTTATATATATATAATCAATTTGCTTGAGTTTCTTTAAGGTAATAAAAAAAATATATACGTAGGCCTATATAAGGAGCCGCAGTTTGCATGGTCATTACATAGCCTATTACATGTACAAACAAAAAGACTGTCATCTTTTGTTGTAGATAGGGAGGTATTTATAATAATGAATATACATGAAAAGTAATATTCATTGGGTTGCATGTTAGTAAGTTTATATGTGTAATTTGAGTACCAGATGTAACTTGCACAAAAACCATGTTTCTGGGTTGATCCGGGCCAGATTAGGTATATCTAATATTACTACAGTAAACTCCACTTAATGTCACGTCGGTTAATATCACTTTTCGGTTATTATCACGTTTTCTTCATGCACCGTTTTTCCTGCTATATAATCTATGTAATGCCATTCTTTTAATATCACTTGTTTCCAGGTGGATTTCGGTTAATATCACTTTTTTTGGCCACTGTCACACAAAAATTACAGGTAAATGTTAGAAATAATTTCATATAAATGCCCCGGGGACTCGAGTTTCACACCTGAAATCGCTATGTAAACAACGCCGTGGTCAGCTGCGTCTTTTTCACACCTACCTGATCACTGCCGTACTAGCTAGTCGAACAATAGATTGACTTGGCATACCGGAGCAAAGATTACACCTTTGGGTGAGGGAACCCATACTTTTGTAATCTTATATAACGCCATGTGTGATTTAATGAGTTCCTAACGCGCGTTCCATTTTTCATTTCAGCTCGTCTTAGATCGAATTCACGTTGTCGTGAAGAAGGCTTACAAGTGGATGGTCTTCCGTAAACATGACGAAATATTTATTGAAATTAAAATAAAAAGTGTCTTTTAAACAATAAGTGTCCAATTAATTAATTTAAGCTAATGTTCACGTAAAATGCAGAGATATCGTCTTTGTTATGATTTTTAAATAGCCAAAGTACGACTCCGACATGCCGTGATTCTAGGCCGGCTGGTGAATAAATATAAGTGCCGAGACTAAATCTTATCGCGTGGTTGTTTTATTTGCATATAGAGGTCATCCAATGAAACGTCACGTTTCAAAGGTAAAAGTTCATTTCGCGGTAGCGCTATACAACCGACAAACTCTGTGAACACGATGTCGCACTTGCAGCGAATATCTAAAGAAATTAAACAAACAACAGATTTCACAAGCGGAAAACCAGTATACATATCAAGATAACGGTAAATATTTACGGAGTGTCATGATTTCATAACACGAATTTGATGCAGAATACCAGCCACTTGTATGCCTAACGTTACATTACAGTATAAGGTCAGGGTACCCAAATTGTGACAATTTTCACATGTTTTCGCTGAATGCATTCTGAAAGTTTAACATTCTGTTTTTCTTTTTACCTTTCTAACAAGGAGGCATCGTAAGTTCAATATTATATCGATTTTACAATTGATCGCTCACGTGCTCTTATTCGAACACGCTGTGACGTCATCACCTCATGGTTCCGGATTGCAGCAGGTGCGAGGACCCAAATTGTGACACTTTCGGTCGTGGTAAAATAAGGCGTCTTATCCACACAAAATGCGGAAATTGGAAGCGGGTATGTAAAATGTAGAAAGCACTTTTCATTTCCTGCTAAAATCAACGATATTTAAACAAAATAACAAACATTTAAAGCGATTATAAATGATGAAGAGCGATGTCTCAAAAATCAATATGGCGGATATCAATGCAAATCATTAGGCCTATATTGAAATTGTGATGATATAATTATATATCTAACTCTTAATTATTCTGATTTCATTTTAAACAAAAAGTGCTTATCTACACATTATAAATGTTTATACAAATAACAAACTGCATATAAATCATGTACTGTATTTTTTTTTCAATTTTTGATGAATCGGAGAAATACTCAAATACATGAAATAAATACTGAAACTTCATAACATTTTGAAAACGTATAGCTTCAGAACAAACAAAAATGCGTCGCGGAGATGGTTTTTTACATGAATGGATTGTTGATGGTTATGAAATAAGGAAAATTATGATGATTATTGTAAATTAATAAATGAATTATAAGGAATTAATTATTTTTTCGATTTGTCAATTCATTGAATAAGTCATGAATTTAAAGACATTTAATTAAGTGAAATTCATTTGTTAATTGATTAGTAAAAAGAAATTGATTCAGGTAAATTATACAAAAAATAGAATGTCAATGACATGGTTCTTTTAATTTGATACTCATTGATATTTTTTTTTTTAAACTATATTATCAGGACAATGTCCACAACGCCAGGCTTCCTTTGTCAGATCCAACTGTCTGTACACATAGGAAGGCAGACAGGACTTGTGATACGACTTCCCACACTTGCACTTAATCCAGAACAAATCGATGCCATCACGAATCTCGATCCCAGTGTATGACAGCATGCAGACTTGGCAAATTACTTCATGGGTGGTAGTTGTACATGGCATATCTTCTAAATGTAGAATGCCATCATTTTGGCACAGATGACAATGCCATGTACCACCAGTGAGTAGACTCAAGTCAACATCTGAATGCTGGTCATGAGTCAGACACTCTCGGTGATACCACCTGCTACACCTTGCATTATCACAGCCAACCCAGAAAATCCCACTCTCTTCATCACTGGTATGACCTTGGATATTGCATATAGGACAGGTAAATTCTGGGTCAGCCAGTTCTTCTTTTATGTTGTTACTTGTCAGTTCTATTACAATTTTTGGCTAAAACACATTAAAGCATTTCTATGATATTTCAAGTGTTAGTACTTAAAAACAGCCAAGTGATACTAATAATTTCCTAAGAAATATATAAGAATAATGTTCACCATAACAGTACATTAAATATGTATGACTTTTAAAAAGAAAGAACAATTGATCTTTTGCATGGTATTGTTGCTATCATATCTTTGATATCGTTGCATTAATACTTATAATACAGTGGACTCCACTTAATATCACACCTGTTAATATCACATTCCTCTTTATATCATGTTTTTCCCAAGCACCATTTTTCTCCCTATATAATCTATGTAGTTTTATTTGGTTAATATCATGTATTTTGAGGTGAATTCCTCTTAATATATTATCCAGAAAATGATGTCATTTCCATTGATTTCAGATATAACTTGTACAAAATGTTGCATAGAAAATAAAAAAATAACCCCCAAAATAATTTTTTATTGAAATAATGTTATCTATATGCACATAGAATAGCTTACTTGGAGATAGGTAATGCACTAGATTTTGTGAAAAATCATGTTTCTTTTAATGTCACATTCCTGTTAATGTCATGTTTTTGTCTGAAAAATGCAACATGATATAAAGAGGAGTGCACTGTATTTTGTTTATACCTTTCTGACTCTTTTTTTAGGGACATGTAACTTTGGTAATTCTGTCTCAACATGATGCTTGCCCTGAAAGTCAAGGAAAGGTTAGAAGTTAGTAATTATAACAGTTATAGCATAAACTTAAATTGTTACAATTTGCAAAATGCTATTTATATGCATACATGAATATTTCAATCTTTATACATTTAATTAATACCTTTTTAATTCTTTTCTTGGGTGCCTGCTCCACATCTAATTCTTTCCCAGTATTTGTCATTGCAGATTCATTACTTTCTCTCTGGATAAATAACATAATATGGTTAGCGAAAAAAGATCCCACAGGTATTTTTTAATCCGTGGGTAAAGGAAATCTTCATTTGCGTATACTAGAGTCAGTACAAACCAGTAACTACTTAGGGGTCAGACACATGTGGATTTTTAGTTTCATTAGTTTGATAAATGACTTTATGAGTAACAAATATTTCATGGGACAGAGGACAATATGGGAGTTTATTGACCGATCTCACCCAAAATAAATATGGATATGGATCAATATTTTGTTATGTTTATTGTTAAGAAATTTACCCGTGGTTTTTGTTTATTCGGTTTAGGTTTCCTCTTCTCTTCTTTCTCCTTCAGCTGCTCATAGATTTGTTCTCCTGGGATTAAAGACAGATCAATTAAGAAAGAACACAGAAATGAAAAGAACAAGGAAATATAAGAAGATAAAGAACAAGGAAATATAAGAGGACAAACACAAACAATAAGTTTCTTGACTGAGACTAGTGTTAATGGAGGTACCAATCGGCCCATGAATTTCAATAAAACAAATCTGGTAAATGGTTTGTTAATTCAAAAGCTGATCAAAAACAATTATGGAATTTATTAAAATATTCAGTGGTTGAATTTGAGAAGTATTTGATAATATGAATATTTTCCTCCTGAAACAATGTTTCATGGATACTATTTTGATCTACTTAATTATCATTAAGAGTTTCTCGTAAGTAATATATTGTTTTCACTAAGAAAGTTTTGTAATTTGTTTATGGTATGCTATTAGCTCATCTGCCCTTTGGGCAGGCGAGCTTATGTTGTGCGCGCAGCGTCCTTTCGGCTGTCTGTCTGATGTCAACTTTACCATTTAAACATTTTTTTAACAAACAAGAGGCCCAGTGACTTGATATTGGGCATGTGGCAGGCTGTGATGAAGAGCTACCAAGTTTGTTTAGATGAATGACCTTGACCTACATTCTAGGTCACATGGATCAAATAGGCTGAAATCTTTTAACGACGTCTGAATAACCAAAAATTATGTTCAAATGAACTTTACTATGATACAACTAGGACAATATATTTTCAAGGACTCCTCAAATTACTGATAGGTCTGTTGATAAAAAGTATAATTGGATTGAAGTTGAGCGATTCAGGTCTATTGGGCCCTTATTATTTATGTTGTATTTCACCTGTTATAACTCTTGCTTCAGTGATAATTCTTGTTGCTCTATTTTGTTTAGGTGGACCAATGATCGGGACCAGCACATCTGCCAATTCCTTTGGTATGATGCCTTGGGTCACCAGAGGATGGCCCATGACAAACTGACCACAAGAATGGCAGAGAGGGTCTTGCCGTGATGAATTGTTGTCTCCCCCTGGTCCCATGTTGTTGATGGGATCAAACTCTGGATCTTTGGGCGCTAGCTGTGACTTATCGATGGCATCTTTATCGAATGGGAAAATGCCACATTTCCTGAATCCAGCCTTAATATTGTGAGGACTGAAGACTTTGTCCACAGCAGCTTGAAGTACCTGAGCTAGTCTTGATGAATTACAAAAGAAGGTGATTGATTGATTATGATATCAAAATTATGACAAGTATTATGAGCTAAGTTAAATATGTCGATCTCCCTCTTTGCCTTCGAGAAAAATTTGCATGAGAACCTAGGAACTACCTTTATGTGGCCTTAACTAATTACATGATATATATATAATATCTGTCTAAATTTTGTTCAAAATTCAATTGGATTAGAAAAAACCCATAAGGATTATATTTTTAATGTGCAATTATATTATAGTTCCAGATTCATCTTATCATTATTGATCCATACCTATGTTTGCCAATTATAAGTTCTTTGTTTACATAGCTTAGACTGACTGCTAAATCAGACACAGCTTTTTTTAGTGGCCTGAAAAGCGCAACATCTAGCGGTTGAAGGAGATGGGTCGTATGGGGTGGCAAGCAGAAGAATTCTATCTGGTTGGCTCTAGCCATATCAATAAGTGGAATCGAAAGGTGACTCTCGTGGTTGTCAAGCACCAGTAAAATAGGTCTGGACCTTGGCACATGCTTCAGAAAAATTTCCTGGAACCATTTTCGGAACAAGTCCGAGTCCATGTAGCCATTTTCTGATGTGCCGAAAAGCCAACTTTGTGGAATTCCTTCAGGAAAGAAAACAAAAGGTTTGTTTCAGCAACACTCACCCTATAAGGGACCTTTAGACATGTCTATAATCTTTATATTTAGGGGATCATTCCTGCATTCAGGCATCTTTAAGGTCATCAAAATGTACAAAGTGTTAATGGTTATATTAAAAGCTTTAGATTAATACATCAGTTTTATTCTCAAGGTAATTTAAACCAAAGTTTTTCAAGTACTTAGTGCTGAAATGTCTTATTTGATTGATGTCTTTATTTAAATTATCATTTTATTTTATTCATATTTTAACAGCAACGATGAAATCTGAGACACATACCATCTCTATACATTCCACTTGGGAAGGACTTTTCATAAATTACCATGGTGGGTAAGACACGTCCATCTGCAGACACACATACATTTGCTGTTGTGTGATTTGAGGTGACAACTACTCGAGATTGTGCCTGTCTCCTGTCAGCTACACAGACCTTGTCTAGGGACATACCCTTCCCAAAGCCTGTCTCGTCCACATTGAATATGCACTCTGGCTTATTTCCGAGACCTTGAAATGGATTGATTGACAAAAATTAATGTAATATGTGTTGTATTTTCAAATGAAACAGGTTTCATTGCTTTACAAATGTTCAAATTTTTTGCTTACTTGATTTATTTTTTGACTCCTTATTTTAATGAATGAATGACATTATTGATGATATTTAAAATTGAATTTATAATTGTTATGAACACAAAAAAATATAAATTTTCATAAGTGTGAACTTTGTATTTTGTTAACAGTCACCATTCTGGTCTGTTTCTGTCAAGTAAATTATTGGGAGTTTTGTAAAATATAAACATACCCAATTTCTCTATTGTTTCAGATAATAGCTTAAAGTGCTGTGCCATGACTGTCTCATTTGACATTCTTGTCCTTCCACCGTCGACTAGTTGGGGACTCTTCATTGATAGTCTTGGATGCCGTGATAGAAAAGACCTGAACCATTTATTGGACGGACCGTTTCCTGATCCTGAAAGTTGTCTGCCGCTTTTGGACACAATACCTCTGACAAATGATTTTATCACTTTCCGTGTTAAAGGCATAGCTCTTGCCTGACAGTATACTATATATGCCACCAATTGCTCTTCCTCTACTTTGCTTAATACCCGGACTGGATGGCCTTTCAATAATCCTTTTTGATGACGGGATATGGTCATTCGATTTATTTTATGTAGCTTCTCAAGACTTCTAATTGACTTCCCAGGCTTTGCATCGTCAATAGCTTGTTTCAGTTGATCCGGTGTGTATTTCTTATATTTTCCTGTTGAACAACATGTGTTTGCTAATAATTATTCAAATAAAATTGTAACTGTTTTATTGTTGTAATTTTGTTTCTATTTCAGTAGGGGGGTTTGACGGCTTAAAGAATGTTGTCATTTTGTTTATACGTGATGATCGAAAACAATTTATAAGCTATTGCCCCTTGTTTGTTTCCATTAACGATATGATATTTCCTGGAATAAATCTTTATTTATGTCACTAAAATCTATATCAATTTCCCACATTTCTTTGTAACTTTTTCATAAACAGAATACCAGATTAATTTGAAACAAAATAGCTGGACATTCTATAAATATGATATTGGATAAAAAAATCAGTCCTAAGTGTGTTATGGTTTTGCTTCCTGTGACATTACTATAACAAGGAGTTGATTTTTTTTTAAGAATGTAGGGTGGGTTTTTATCATAGGATTTTAAAACATCTTGTTCTTGTAGGCAAGTCCTTTTTAACAGTATTCAAAGATCCTTTCCTGGGAAATTATTGCTGATATAATTGATACCAAGACAATGTTAAAAGAATGGTTAAGAAGGCGACTTATTTACCAACTATAGAGCCGTTTCAATAATGGGTAAAATAATGTTTAAATTTATACATATAGTTTCCATGACTAATGCATCGATCATTTACATTTTGTTGCATTGGAGTCGTCTCCCTTGGATGGCCCTCGATCATGGCCAGGTCAAGGTCCACTACAGATTGGTTGATATATATATATTGGAAGCTTACACGTATGCACCAAATTGGGATAAAGTGGATATATATATATATGACGCTTACACTGATATTATTATTTATTGTCATTAAAATTTGATATGCATTATACATAACCAGAAAAACGTATTAAAAATAGAATCAGAATTGTGGGTTTCTCCAGGGACGTATAATAAGATATCTCTATATATGTCCCTGGTTTCCCTAAAAGAATACACAATTTAATATTAAAATATGTATAATTACAAATCAGAAGATTCGGAGTATATCAGACTTGTTTCCGGAATTAGCTAGGAGGGCACTTGCTTTTGTAAACGAATGCACCCATTTCTGTCATGCGCATTAGATCACTATATGCAGTCAACTTATGAAAGATGGCGGAAGAATGTTTGGTTGGTCTAGCTGCGGTAATAAGACTCGTAACAGCTGTTGTTAGTCTTCTCTCAATTTAAACCTGAGTGAAATTTGATTTTAGGGATTCGATTTTCTTTCCTCATCAATTTTAAATGGTATCGGTAATGATTTTTATGTTGAAAACGTACTGTCGCAGGGACGGTTATGTATAGGAATCCAAAACGTCACCTAACTTACCCATTTTGAAAGCAGCTAACCAGGATACCAGGTAAGTCAGCAGCTTGGTGCCATTGTAAAAATAACGTCAACAACACCGTAAATGACGTCACAGACGTTTATTTTTGCGGAATTCTTTCACGCGACAATTAGAACCATTTTATTGAAAAGTGTCACATTCTGGGTACTGTCACAATTTGGGTACTCTGACCTTAGGCCTACTGCAGTAAACAATCGTAGTACGTTTCGTCCCTATGGCAAGGCCTACTGATAATATTACGTACGAACAATATATATGAAAATAAGTGCATTCCAGATTAAAACCAAAGATTATACTGTCACTGGAGTGAAAAAAAACATTGTTAGTGATAAAATATCTTTATTCAACAATCTTCTCTGTTGAGTCACAGCACTACGACATTTAACCAAGTCCACTTCCGGTTTTGAGGGCTGAAAAATGTCAGAAAATACGTTTTCTTTTAATATCATGTTCCGGTTAATATCATGTTTTTCCCGGACAAATGAGAAGTGACATTAAGCGGAGTCTACTGTATAGTGGAAAGCAGCTTTTTTTTGGGGGGGGGGGGGGGGGGGGTAGAGTATGACATAAAAACTTTATTTCGTCTTCCATTTTTATTCTCTCTCTCAACTAATCAACAAAACTGGTCCGGTGATTCTGGATAAAGGTACATTCTAATTAAATGAAAAAGGAAAACTATAAGATATCTCACAGACCAGTGTAACAATAGTGACCCACCCTCTGATTTTGATATTGAAATGTTGACAAAATTATCTGGAAGAATAAACATGTCTCTGGAATTTATATCCTCAACTTAAGCAGGACATTGCTGTGCTTTTGTTTAGACATACTGTTCATGGTTTATAAATGATTAGCTATATATGCTATAGCACTGTTAAATATCCTCCGCGAAACACGTTTGCAGTAGATATTAATTTCCTAGTCGCATGAGGAGAAGCAAAAGAGAACATGAATTTATTCTGCATTGATGTCACCGGTGGGTTACGTATACCTCTGTTATTGATGATGATTCATTACACATGCAGTCATGGTAATGCTAGAGGCTGGTAGATCTATCCTACTTTGTATTGATAATTGGATGTACCAAAGGGTAATTAACATACCGGTAGTGGGAAATTTCTATCAATCAATATGATGGACTATACATGTAGGCTAAATTACAAGTGTTTCTAAGTTCCTGTTAAGAATATCATGTATTGATTTTTAAGTTTGTTTATGAAGATTAACTTCTGTTGAAAGGGTGAACCAAAAAACTGACCAAAACAATTGGATTTCGTTTGAATACATGCATGTTGTAACTTGATTTTACCATCTGAGTCTGATACTTGAAAACATTTCTAAAAGGAGTTTTCTATTTCTTTAATGTGTATGTACAGTATTTGAGTTTATATTATGGGATATGCTTTATTTATTCACACATAAATAACAGCTGTTGAGATGCATGAAAGACTGCATGTCCACTTCATTTGTTCAATATGCTCTTTACGCATACATTGCCATTTCATTGGTAGAAGATTCACTATTAAAGAAATGGAAAAAAAAACAACAGCAAAATTTGAAAAAAAACATTCAAGTTACATCTCTAAAATTCAATATGGAGCAGGTTAATTCTTCATTTATTTACTTCTGATCATGCTTATTTGCTTTGTTTTTTGTAATTATAATTTTTCAAGATCTTTACAAATATGATCTTCATACTGGGTGCTTGTTTAAGGTTGCATACTGAAAGAAAGATGAAAAGTTTACATTGCATTAACATATTTATGGATTTATGATTCCTTAGATGCAAGTTAAACTTTGTACATGTATGTACATGTGCAAATATGTTTACAGCTTAACTTGTAGGAATTATGCAAACATGCTTACAAGTTTTCTTTTTTGTCAGTTTTATTTACCAGGAAGAACTTCAACAATTCTATGATAAGATTCTCATAAAGTATTACTATCAGGGTTTGCGTTGAAGCCGTCCCTATATCTTTTTCAAGCATAGAAACCAAAAGGACCCTACTTATTTTCAGGATTCCCATTTAAACCATGCAGAAAAATCACATTTATTAAGGAAAGGACCCCGTTTATAAAATACCCAGTGCAAACCCTGACTATAGTGCACTGTTGTATGTACTCCAGTAGATATAAAGAAGTCTGTGGTATTAGTCTGTCTGATTGTATTGCCAAATCTCTGATAGAGCCTGGTAAATGTTTCTGTCTTATTAAATCTCTAACATTGTTTGAGTAACTAACTAACTATTGTATAGCCCTATTCCATATAAGAAGCAAAAACAAATTCAGGAAAAGACACAAAACAATTAATTATTCAGAGGGAAATATTTGTAGCAGCACTTAAAATAGGAATTGTTTTTAAACATAGAATGCCAATGTTTGTTAAATATGCTTTTAAAAAACTTACTCAAGGTTTTCATAAAAGTACAGGCAGCAGACCAAAATGACTGGTTCAGTTCCATTTGGGCCTATTTAAGTCACTCTTTTCTTTTCCTGCAAAAAATCTTATTGATAATGAAAGACACTTGAATAAAAATAAATTTAATAATGATTTTTTTTTTTATCTTTTCAGCAAAATATCCAGAAATAAAGCAGCTAATGGGATGCGACCATAACTTGAAGTACATCGTCGTTGCCATGGTGTTGGCGCAGATTATTTTTGCTATCATGGTGGCTGACGCATCCTGGCCAGTCGTCATAGCTCTGTGTTATGTTCTTGGGGGCACAATCAACCATTCCATGACTCTTGCCATTCACGAAATAGCTCACAACTTAGCATTTGGACATTCCAGACCAATGGCCAACAGAATTCTTGGTTTTATAGCAAATCTACCACTTGGAGTTCCTATGTCAGTGTCATTCAAGAAATACCATCTTCAGCATCACCGTTACCAAGGAGATGAGAGAAGAGATGTTGATATACCCACACCGATTGAAGGACAATTTTTCAGCAACACTTTCACTAAATTAATATGGATAATATTTCAGCCATTTTTTTACACTATTCGGCCACTTTTTGTGCTTCCCCAACCTGTTTTGACTCTGGAGATCGTGAACTTTATATGCCAGGTGACCTTTGATTGCTGTATCTATTACTTTTTAGGAGGCAAGGCCTTAACTTACCTAATTTTAGGAACATTTTTGTCAACAGGACTTCACCCCCTCTCAGGACATTTCATATCTGAACACTATATGTTTATCAAAGGGCAGGAGACCTATTCATACTATGGTCCTCTCAATTACATAGTCTTCAATGTCGGCTACCACAATGAACATCACGACTTCCCAAGTATCCCAGGCTCCAGGCTCCCAATGGTAAGAATTTCTTACTTAGTTTCCAGATCTGCATGTGCCTTTCTATTGGGTAACTACATTTTTAGGTCATCTGACCCGAAGGGTCAAGATGACCTATTGCCATCATGCTTCGTCCGTCGTCGTGCGCCGTCCGCCGTCCGCCGTCCGCCGTCCGCCGTCCGTAAACTTTTCCTTTAACAATCTTCTTCTTAGTAACCAAAAGGCTCTAGGTGCTGATATTTGGCCAGTAGGCACCTGGGATTGAGTGCTACAAAGTTTCCTCATTTCAATGACCTTGACCTGTTTTCAAGGTCACAGGGGTCAAATATGTAAAAACCTTTAACAATCTTCTTCTCAGTAACCAAAAGGTCTAGGGTAATGATATTTGGCCAGTAGGCACCTGGGATAGAGTGCTACAAAGTTTCCTCATATCGATGACCTTGACTAACTTTCAAGGTCACAGGGGTCAAATATGTAAAAAAGCGTTTGACAATCTTTTCCTCACTAACCAATAGGCCATGGGTGATCATATTTGGCCAGTAGGTATCTGGGAAAGAGTGCTACAAAGTTTCCTCATATCAATGACCTTGACTAACTTTCAAGGTCACAGGGGTCAGATATGTACAAAACGTTTGACAATCTTCTCCTCACTAACCAAAAGGCCAAGGGTGATCATATTTGGCCAGTAGGTACCTGGAATGGAGTGCTACAAAGTTACCTCATATCAATGACCTTGACCTACTTTCAAGGTCACAGGGGCCAAAAAGGTCAAAATCTTTGAACGACTTCTTCTGAATAACCAAAAGGCCCAGAGACCTGATATTGGGCCTGTGTTATGCTGGGATAAAGGGGTACCAAGTTTGTTCAAACAAATGACCTTGACCTTCATTCAAGGTCACAGGGGCCAAAAAGGTCAAAATCTTTTTAAACAACTTCTTCTGAATAACCAAAAGGCCCAGAGACCTGATATTGGTCCTGTGTTATGCTGAGATAAAGGGCTACCAAGTTTGTTCAAAGAAATGACCTTGACCTTCATTCAAGGTCACAGGGGACAAAACGGTCATAATTTTTAAACGACTTCTTCTGAATAACCAAAAGGCACAGAGACCTAATATTGGGCCTGTGGCATGCTGGGATAAAGGGCTACCAAGTTTGTTCAAAGAAATGACCTTGACTTTCATTCAATGTCACAGGGGCCAAAACGGTCATAATCTGTAAACAACTTCTTCTGAATAACCAAAAGGCCCAGAGACCTGATATTGGGCCTGTGGCATGCTGGGATAAAGGGCTACCAAGTTTGTTCAAAGAAATGATCTTGACTTTCATTCAAGGTCACAGGGACCAAAACGGTCATAATCTTTAAACAACTTCTTCTGAATAACCAAAAGGCCCAGAGATCTAATATTGGGCCTGTGGCATACTGGGATAAAGGGCTACCAAGTTTGTTCAAAGAAATGACCTTGACATTCATTCAAGGTCACTGGGGCCAAAACGAAACTGTTGTTATTTTTCGTGTAGTCAAAAATCCAAGATAGCCTCCACAGCGGCCATTTTGAAAACACATTCTAAACTTCTCAAGTTCTACCAGTGGAATTGAGCTGAAACTTGCCAGAAATGATATCCTGAGATGGTCCCAACAAAGTGTTGTTATTTTTCAAGCCCATCAAAAATCCAAAAAGGCCACTATCTTGAACTTGGCAATCTATACAGGCATATTATAACTTGATTTAATGACTACACGTATTTTCATAGTGATTTTACAATTGGTAGTCAGATGACCGTTAAGGCCCGTTGGGCCTCTTGTTTTCATAGTTATCTCCCCCTTACCAGCACATGAAACTCTTAAACTCTAATCAACTGAGTTAAAAATCAGGTTGTCTGTCCGTCCGTCTTTGCATCCTTTTGTCTTTAGACTTAATTTTGTCTGAACTGCAACTCCAACAGTTTTCCAATTAATTTCATGAATCTTGACCAATACCATCGACTTAATCTGAAGTTTAAGAATCTACAATTATAAATTACTAAATTTTGTATCCATGTAGATATTGGGATGGCACAGTGTCAAGTACAAAAAGAAGATCACTGTGACCTATGCTTTGATCGTTTACAGAATGTACCTCAACATTTAGAGAAAATTTGTTCTCCATTTCTACAGGTCTTTGCACAGACATGTTTATAAGTCTACAAATCTGGTGAAGGTTCATAGTTATTATTGAGCTAGACAATAAGGAAAGTCTATGACATTGTGGTCTGAGACTAATAAAATTCATTGTTAGATTTTGTGGGTGTAGGTTTAAATTTCTCTATTTCTGTCTTAAACTCATTTGCAGGGATTTGATTTGGAGGATCACAAAGTAATTGTGAAAGCTTGATTATTTGGCCACCATCTAATCCTTTCGCAAATTTTGATGCATTCACGAATTTAGCAAAATTTAAACCCCCGTGAATATTAGCAGCTATACAGTATATCATCTCATGTAGCATGATTGACAAGTCAGATTCAATATTGCTTATCTTCTTCTTCTATTAATGGAGTTGTCCTCATGTTTGAGTGTTGTAAACTCCAGCAATCTGGTTGAATAATATTGGGTTAGTGAATCGCTACCCAAAGTGGCCACTGGTATTCAATATTAATTCTAGTCCAGTATTACAGTGTGTACATGAAACATGGTATTCTGGCAAAACTTTTGATGTCGCAATAAAAATATAATTTTTTCTGGATTCTTTTTCTGATGTTTTTCAGTTGTGTTATGATGCAGGTTTCTGATCATGATAAAACCTTGGATATTGACTTGTTTAAACCTCAAAAAAAAATTATCTATGGAATGTGTTGATGAAATATTGAAATTTGGACCAGATAACTTGAGTGATATAAGAATCAATGGTATACATTTACAAATTCTTATCGGGAGCTCTATGTGCCTGATGGGACAAAAGAATACCCCTGACAAGTGTTGGCCGTGGTATAAATCTGTAAGGCGGACAGCCACATCAATAGATAGCAGATTCTCTAGGCTTACGTTTCAGAGGATTAAATAGTGGAGTGACACACAGGTTTGATAAAGTTCGACATTTGACATTTAAGACCTACCATGTGTTGCACATACAGTGTACATATGCATTAAATCAAATTGTCAAGGAGGATTTGTACAATTAAGGCTTTGATTTATTGTCCGTTTTGGTGAACACTCAATCTAAATCAGGGTCATTGTACAATTCATTTAGGTTATGCTTTAAGCATTTCAGAAATTGATTTTCTGTCTCCAAGTTTTCTTCAAAGGTAATATATATGTTGAGTGTTCATTGCATGGACACATAATATACATGGCTTCATATAAATAACCATTTTAAAAAACATGTATTTGCAGGTCCCACATTTGAACCCTTGTCTGGCTAGTTTTTTTTTTCTTTCTCTTGTTACAAAAGTGGTGAGCTTCTTGTATTGTCAACCTGTTTCAAGCATTGGGAGTACATTTAGTTAAGTCTTCCAAGGCTAAGACTCATCTACCAGCCTTGGCAAATATATGCTCTTGCCATTAAGGCTACTATATACACTAAGTCTTGTAAATGCTCCAGGGCTTGAGTTCATACCAAGATGATCTACAAGTGGCCATCACATTTATGATGGAATATAAAGTGTCCACTCATAAAATCAGTATTTTAAGTTGGTGATTAACTGATACCTGTGTGTACTGGTGTACTACATTTTACTTTCATCTTTATAATTATATGGTAATATATGATTGCACTTTGCTGTATTCCATTTACATTTATATTGTAGCTATCCATAGTTATATGGGAAAACATTTTGGGAATTTTATGGTAGTGTTTAAACATGTTCGATATTCTGCATGAAGAGAGGTGCCAGACTCTTTGATGTATACTTAATCAAGAAATTTATTTGTAAGCATGTATATACATGTACATTGTATGATCGTGAAAGTAATAATGACAGTACAGACAATTAAATTGTCAAATTTTCAAGGCTATCCGCCCCTTTATCAAGACATAAAATACACGTTACATCACGTAAACAGAATATACATAAAACATGAAACAATTTTAGGCTTTAATGCTAAATGTTGCATATAATCCCTTCGGCTGATTGGACGCCGAAGGTTCTACCAAATTAGCAAAGGAACATGCTAAGGTGATGTTTAGAAAATATAAAATTTGCAAAAAATGTTGTTTCTAATGGTTGAGGACAGCTACTGAGCATATATTAGGTAGTTTTTAAAAATTAGTTTCAGATTGGGTCGACCCTGAGACATGTACAATGTATATATACCGTATCTATGTGCATACACATATTGGCAGGGTTTTGAAATGTCCATGGAGTTGATTGAATCTTATTCCTTATTATTGAATACAGTGGGTCTGTCAAAAGTAGCTGAATGCAGTTATCTATCATCTGTGCATTCTTTTTGATTTTGGAGATATACTGACTTTGGCGGTATATCGAGTTAGCCTGTAAAACCCTAGTTTGCCGTCCAAACCCAATATAACAAATGCTTCAATAACAACTGCATGTAGAATTTGAAGATTAAAATTAACTTCAGAAAATTTTGTCAAAAATATTTCATTGATATCTATTCCAATTATTGCATCAAAGTTTACATGAATATGCAGGTCCCGATGCAGACCCATCATCTTGACTGCTCATTGTGGAATACACCGTCCGAAATTAGATACGGAAATGTTCCCAATATTGCTGCGAGTCTAATAAGGAAATGATGTCTTCTTCCCAACATGTTATTTGATTGGCTGATGGTTGATAAAAATACTATTGGAGATTTCCCTCATTGACACAAACTTGGATGCAAAATGTTGGCTTCCAGTCAGCCTTTGCTGATGATGAGGAAAGAGATGTTTTCCTTTGCGAATACTACTCTGAATCAGACATTTCAGAGAAGTTAAATGGTTTCATGATGTTGCTTTCATCATAACTTTCGAAACTTACCTGTAGAAAGAAAACAAAGGACTAGCAATGGTTCATTGATTTCATGTGTGTACATATGGTCACAGTGTGTACAGCTAATTACCTGTCAGTCCAGTTTGCCAAAAGATGCGTCTTTCTGGACTTAATTTGGCAATATTAACATAAGGTTTTGATAGTATTATCTTTACCATTTGTTCTGGAATTAAGATGGCGGATAGCGGTAGGCAATAATATAAGGCGGTAAAATGGGTGCATTGACGTTGGGTGGGGGGGATCCATTCAGTGGTGTAAGCCAAGGTGATCCTAACAGCCCCTCACTGTGTCTTTCTCTAGTTACAAAAAATGTCAACTTACCAAAGGTCAAGGTCAAGATTTACATCTTTTAATTGATTAACTTTTTTTTGCAATATAAAGCAAACTTGTGGTCAGAATCAAATGAGATGTACATGTAGATTGGCTTAAACCTGAAGGTCATTGGATCAAAGATCAAGTCAAATTTCACAAGTTTTAACTGCTTAACTACCAGATATATCCACATATCATTTGCATTTCTATGAACATTGTCTCCATTACAATTGGAACATTTTCATGTACATTTTGTAATTTCATTGTATGAATTTTGGTCAGTTGAATCTTTGTTTAATCCGAACAACTTTGCTTCATAATGTCACGATATAAAATTTGATCTTTGATCCAGTGATGTTGACCTTTTTGTCATAATATCATAATACCAACCAACTCTGCTTCATAATGTCATAACAAAATATTCATTAGTGAAAAGATATAAAATTTGACTTTGACCTTTGACCTTGTGACTTTACTTTTTGGTCAGCTAAACTCCTTGTTTAATTCCAACCAACTTTGCTTCATAATTTCATCACAAAATGTTGATCAGTACAAGAGGCCAGCGGGCACATCAGCTGGGTCTATAGAAAAATATTTTACACCAATTTGACCCTTTTGAGCCTCTCCCCACAGCCCCGGCCCAGGGGTAGGCCAGAGTCAAAATTGGCCCAATATCAAACTGTCATGTCCTGGCTATTATGCCAACCAAGTTTCAATTATCTCCAACTGTAAATTAACAAAATAATCCAAAACTGTCATTTTCCTATATAACCTATAGTAAATTTCACCCCCCCCCCCTTCCTAGGGGGGAACCTGAAGTCTTTGGGGCTTGAAATTCACAATTTTAATTAAGCACCTTAAAACCTTTCAATTGGTTGAATTATGTAGTCAGTGGCTCCATACAGAATAATGTAATGGGCGGATCAAGTTACTTATGGTTAGGTTTTCCCACATTCTGTACAACTATATAATGTATTATCACCGTATTTGTGCACAGTTGTTATTGATTTGGCTTCAATTGAAGTTCAGTTTTTGGTCAAATTGTTAAAGAAATTCAATTGTATAGGGACAGTGATGTTACGTCATTTGAATAATGACTTTAAAATTTAAGGATATCTCAAATTATGGATAAAACTTAAAAACACTCCATTCAATATGTCATAGAATTAAATGCACTCGATGGTCTGAACATGTGCTGTCTTGAATGTTTTTTTTATCATGAATTATTATGTAACAAAAGAAAGTAAACTGATATACAGGTAAAGTAGCAGCCAGCCAGTGACAATTACCTTGTCTTGAAATTCTGCCATTCAATCACAGGCACTAGCCTCGTCTGTCAAACACCTATTATATTATAGGTATTTGACAGATGAGGCTAGTGCCTGTGATTCAATCATTTCCCATATAAATAGCATGAAGCCTTTTTTACACTGGTCATATTACACGGATACATTTCTGTGTATGTAGCAGTGTTAAACCTGTAACTAACTAACTAAATGTTCTTTCTAAACAATGCTGCATTTTAAATTAATTCTGACATTAAGATACCCATTTCTTTGTGGCGAAAATGAAAAACAACTCGGACAAAACATCTATGTCAATTTGTATTGAATTTTTCTACATCTAATGAATGACTACTGTGTATAAGTCAGCTACTGACACAAACCTGGAATATAAAACAAACATATCATCTGTTTGGGAATTTTAAACCAGAAAATTGGGGATTTTAGCTTATTTTTGGAGAGGAATGAGTCCCTTTTGTGGATCCAAATTCTACTGTAGGAAAATCCCTGCAAATTATTCTGTCATTTCTTCCAAAACAAAAGAATCGGACCTTAATTTTTTCACTATCAGATAATACCCTACTTTTGTTCTAGTAACCCCAACAGATGTAGATTTGTCAGTTTGATTTCTGTTAAATGTCTTACCACTTACCGGTATATACGGCCTGAGATTTTAAGCTTTGTATTATAACAGATTTCTTCATTATCTTGATAAATCTACATTATATGTTAATGTTTGTTATACAGTTTTAAGTGTCAAATCACCACCCACGGAAGTAGCTACAAATCGGTATCAGATAAAATGTCAGTTTTTCCATTGATGTTGGTACATTAATCTTTTTTAAATGTAATTGATTTTCTTGACCTGCTGTTTATCATTGATAAATCCTGATATATTAGGCTAAGGCTAAGCATGCATCATACCTGGGTAGTTGGATAGGGAAAAGGCGGAAAATCCAGCAGTGCTCAAGGAGAAATCTTCCAAATATAATTGTTCTTGTACATGTATTTACAGTGTTATTCACATTAGTTATTACTTATAAATTTATGCCAGTTATGTGGGAAGATAAAAAAAAAATATATGTTGTTAAAAAAGTTGTTTGATTTTGAAGGGGTCGGTGGAGTTTGGGTTAAATCAAGAGTATGCTGTTGTAACAGAAAATACATTGTCTGATGGCCGACTAAGATTCAAATCAGGGATCCTTGGTGGTAGAGATAGCCCTTCCAACTGAACTCCCCACCCAGTGATAAACATGTCCAATTTTGCTGATTACCCTGTGGGACCTAGTTAATCTCAAAGTTAGTGGACATATAGCTTGAACTTTAAGTTATCCAAGTATTCAAGTTAAGGGAGTTTGAATGTGAAGTGTACGTTTGTTCGATGAACCTCTCAACATAATTTACCTTAATATTTTTGAACATCTTATTGTCCTATTGTCATCAGTCATAGTTGAAGGGTCCAAGGTCAGATAAGGGGGAATTTTGGGTTGGAGGGGGGGATTCTGGGTTGGAAGGGGGGGGGGGATTTTGGGTTGGAGGGGGAGGGGCATCTGATGGCGACATATGTCAGCCTGTCTCACTTTGTAATTTCTGCTGAATAAATCTGACTACATGACAACCAGTTATTGGCTAGTGATGTGAACATAAAACCACCACAACAGCCAACAATCCCTTTGTATTTATTGATCACATCAGTAGAGAAGTTGTCAATATAGTCTCTTTTCTCTTCAAAGAGCCAGACGCACTAAGCAAATACTCATACATATAATGAGATGAACCTCTTTGAAGTTGCTGTAAACATATAGTATCAACACAGCAAATAAAAAATGTCATCACTAAGGTTTTCATGCCTTGCATTCGTCTTCAGCGGTTACTTTTAATGTCTTGTTACAGCATTATGACAACGTGAAGGGAATATAAGGGAGATAATAATATCATTAACAGTATTTAGCAGCATTATATTATTTTGGGTTACTGGTTTGAAATGATTGACAAACATGTCCTATTTGCATACTCTTTTAATTGAACTGGTATCAATCATCTAATGGAAGGCGTATGTATATCAAGAAAAATCCCCTTCCACAAGTGTCCAGGCCTGTGGACAGTGTATCCCTGTCACAAGTGTCCAGATCTGTGGACAGTGTATCCCTGTCACAAGTGTCCAGATCTGTGGCCAGTGTATCCCTGTCACAAGTGTCCAGATCTGTGGACAGTGTATCCCTGTCACAATTGTACGGATCTGTGGACCGTATATCTCTGTCACAAGTGTCCAGATCTGTGGACAGTGTATCCCTGTCACAAGTGTCCAGATCTGTGGACAGTGTATCCCTGTCACAAGTGTCCAGATCTGTGGACAGTGTATCCCTGTCACAAGTGTCCAGATCTGTGGACAGTGTATCCCTGTCACAAGTGTCCAGATCTGTGGACAGTGTATCCCTGTCACAAGTGTCCAGATCTGTGGACAGTGTATCCCTGTCACAAGTGTCCAGATCTGTGGACAGTGTATCCCTGTCACAAGTGTCCAGATCTGTGGACAGTGTATCCGTGCCACAAGTGTCTAGGTCTGTGGACAGTGTATCCCTGTCACAAGTGTCTAGGTCTGTGGACAGTGTATCCCTGTCACAAGTGTCCAGGTCTGTGGACAGTGTATCGCTGCCACAAGTATCCAGATCTGTGGACAGTGTATCCCTGTCACAAGTGTCCAGATCTGTGGACAGTGTATCCCTGTCACAAGTGTCCAGATCTGTGGACAGTGTATCCCTGTCACAAGTGTCCAGATCTGTGGACAGTGTATCCCTGTCAAAAGTGTCCAGATCTGTGGACAGTGTATCACTGCCACAATTGTCCAGATCTGTGGACAGTGTATCCCTGCCACAAGTGTCCAGATCTGTGGACAGTGTATCACTGCCACAATTGTCCAGATCTGTGGACAGTGTATCCCTGTCACAAGTGTCCAGATCTGTGGACAGTGTATCCCTGTCACAAATGTCCAGATCTGTGGACAGTGTATCCCTGTCATAAGTGTCTAGGTCTGTGGACAGTGTATCCCTGTCACAAGTGTCCAGATCTGTGGACAGTGTATCCCTGTCACAAGTGTCCAGGTCTGTGGACAGTGTATCTCTGCCACAAGTGTCCAGGTCTGTGGACAGTGTATCTCTGTCACAAGTGTCTAGGTCTGTGGACAGTGTATCCCTGCCACAAGTGTCCAGATCTGTGGACAGTGTATCCCTGCCACAAGTGTCCAGATCTGTGGACAGTGTATCCCTGTCGAAAGTGTCCAGATCTGTGGACAGTGTATCCCTGCCACAAGTGTCCAGATCTGTGGACAGTGTATCCCTGTCACAAGTGTCCAGATCTGTGGACAGTGTATCCCTGTCACAAGTGTCCAGATCTGTGGACAGTGTATCCCTGTCGAAAGTGTCCAGATCTGTGGACAGTGTATCTGCTGTTTGTGGACTCTGTAAAATTTCTGTTTGACCAATTCTGTTCTTTGCAAGTATAGGCCAGATTATATGAATACAGTAAATCAAATTCTTGCTTTTGCAATTAAAGGTCACTGTTAGGGTTTAGCATTAGGGTACTGACCTTGACCTCAGAAGGATTTATAGGATTACTTATATCATGTGATTACTCGATATGTGTAGGGTCAGGCACTAATTACAAAAGATACTTACTGTACATTGTAGATTAAAGATTAATATGAAATAAAACATTCATGCAGTGATGTTTTTTATAATCTCAGAAAAGTGGGTTTTAACCTCCTTACCAGGTACCTTTTATAATATTGGGCTTATTTTACCTTCATGAACTTGACCCTTTCTCCACTTCAGGCTTTAATGAACTCTACCAGATAAATGTATAGTAGAGTCTGAAAAAGAAAAAAACACACCTTGCAGGAATTTGATCAGTATAAATTCATTCACCCCAGATATTTCAGAATGAACTATTCTAGCCTTTGTATAGGAAGAGTTCAAATTAAATGTATTCATGGTTGAATGGATAAATAAAGATGAAATAAACAAAATACTGTATCAACAGTATACTACTGTATGTTGATTTTATCATTGAAATTGAGCTACCATACCTATATATAATATTACTCAGGTGACCGCTAATGCCCATGGGCCTCTTGTTTCAAGTACTGGGTGCATATTTGGCAAGAGGATACCTGAGCCTGGGTTGTACATCCTGATGTCTTCTGGGTCAAAAACTTTGTTGAAGGAGGGAGGAATGTAGCAGGTCTAGACCGGGTCGATCATTGGCGACCAGGTAGCTCAATTAGTTGAGCGTCTATATCGAGTTCGAACTCCGTTCTGGACGTGCATTTTTCCTCTCCTGTTACACATGACTGTGGCAGTGAAAAAATCTGTTTTGATATTGAAAATGGAAAATTTGCTACTGATCTCTGATATGATAAAATGTCATTTTCATTGAAAAACCAACCATTGCCACCAAAAATTTGATATCATCAGCGAATATATCTGAGACTGAATTCAAGAAGGAAACACATCTCAGTGCTGTTGACGGCATGCATAGCTGGGCTGATATAGTGCTTAGACACTATTTAGCTGCTCTACTTGCAAACATAAAATGTGCTGTTGTGTAATTTCATATTCCTGATAGTAAGTTTTACAGATTAATATGAAAATTACTCCAGCCACTGGTTTAGGATTCCAGTAGATAGCACTCAATGACCTTTGAGAATAAGTGAATCAGACACTGAGTAAACAAACAATAAAATTGTCTGGGCCCTCTCCGTGACTGGGTACCATTATAGTGATATATACCAGGGTCAATACTTATGCTGGATATACAATAGCTTGATAGAAAATATTGTACATGTATTTGGAATCAAGGTCCTGTAAAAAGATTGAATAAATAAAAAAACATTTAGGTTGCGATTATATTTGAATTTGATACATCAGATTGTGCACTCTTACGAACCATGAACAGAAAAAAGGATAAATGTGACACTTACTTGAGTTTGCATACTTACTACTCAGTTTAAATTGTCCCGCATTTCCCCGATTATGATATACCAAACGAAAAATGTGTATTCTTTACAAAATAATAAAGTATGGAAGTTTGTATTTTTATATCACTCCCCCACTTTATCTTCACATCTGTGTGTTAGTTAGTCTGTGTGTGTGTGTCATATCCCCCAATTATGAAAGGCCACTTTGTCTGCCTGAGTGTGTACATCTGAGCATGTGTACAAGATAACCATGTGTACATGTACATGTCTTTGGTACCCGGGTTGAATTTTGCACAGATATATGATTATGCCATGGTATAAGCACTATCAAGTCACCCGATTAGATTTTGGTTGTCATCAGTCACAGTTAAAGGTCAGAGGTCACTGATGACCATTTTAGGAATAAAAAGCTTTTGTATGAGATATCTCATCAACACCTGGTTTTAGTTTATAAGTTCTACATGTGATAAGGACCTGGCATCGGTGTAGATACTTATCCAAGTATACTTGCAAGGTACATTTATAACGGTTCTTTCCATCAAAATGTCTACCAGTAATTGGCAATGAAAGTTTTGCATTTCTAAAGTTGAGAGCACATGTGCTTATTTTGGAATGGAATGGACCAGAATTTGATAATACTTCAATAAGTGTACAAATAATTTTGCATTGCACCTCACAAGTCTATGCACAAAAGACCTCTGTCTGTCCTGTCTGTCTCTGTACATTACTGCGTGGAATTAGTTCCCAGTTGTGGTGACAGAATGAAAACTATTAAAGACACTGTTGTGTTACTGCCCATACCAAAATTTGCTAACAAGAAGCACATGAGCAGCACCCGAGAAACTCACATGAGAACTAACATCATTTTCTCATGTGCATTTTAACATGCAAATGAGGCTGAAAGCTCACATGAAAAAAGCTCACGTGAGGAAAAAAGCTCATGTGAGGAAAAAGCTCATGTGAGGAAAAAAGCTCATGTGAGCAGAAAGCTCACGTGAAAAAAGCTCACATGAGGAAAATAAGCTCACATGTGCAATATTTAAAATAAAACGGCCGGGCCCCTCAGTAAATTCGAAAAATTCAAAACATTTTCATGTGATTCAGACTTTTCTATTGATTAAATAACAGACAAGATGTACTTGTCATTAAAGGTTAGCTGAACCCTTAACAACTTTAACTCATAACTATAGTTGTATGTGCCATTTCTGTCAGACTTTTAATCATGACTCTTTGAAATTGAAGGTCAATATTTCGGAAAGTCTTAATTTAACACTCTGATTTATAATATTGATCTTGTTTCATAAACATTGTAATTATACTTACCTTGCTAATACATGTACATGTATAGAGTTACAATTGCAGTACACTATAGCTACACCAGTAAGTTTCTGTCAGTCAAATTCCTTCAGAACATATTTTAAATATTGGAATTATAAACTAGTTTGTAATCTGTGCTAGCTAATATATGGAAATTGGTTTTTATAATCATGCAAAACAAACTACATTACCTTATCAATCATATGTTGCAGTAATAGTATCATGTGATATCACAGTTATCCATAAATTCCATTTAATCCCGGAGCCATGTGCAGATGCAACAGGCTTGTGTCGGCCATTTTGCCAGATTCAAAAATGGCAGTTAAAGTTTGAGAGGGAAGTGGCAGATACAAAATGAAAGTGAATGTAGGAATAGCTCACGTGAGCAGAGATTTCCTAACATGAGCTTATGTAAGAATATATTTCCTCATGTGAGGAAAATTGTGCACATGTGCAATTGAGGTGAGGAATTTCCTTGCTAACATGAACCACCCTAAAGCTCATGTGCTTAACTTAATTTGCATACATTTCTAACATGTTTCTCGTGTGCTGCTCATGAGCTACTCATGAGTTTCTCATGTGCAAAGGTTAGGTTTTTCTGTACGGGTGATATGACTTCGTAAAACATATCGGTATTATGCTGATACTGTTACATAAATTGAACACAATGTAATGGCCACCTTTGGGCTATAGCGTGAATTATCCTGTAGCTTAATTGGTAAAGCAGTAGACCGAGAAGGCTGGTTCAATACCCAGCGGAACTATAGTGTATTTTTATACTGTTAAAAATAATGTATATGGCTCTATCTGAGGAAACTTTAATGGTATAAGATTTTTGTGTTGCTGAGACCTGTTTGCTGAAATGTTATTGTGTTGAGCAGTGCAGAGATCTAATCTGTGGAGGACTTACAATTAACTAACTGGCTGATTTTTATTGACTATTCATGATCACTTAACTTGAATTATCAATATATCATAATTATGAAGTTATGTACTGGAATATATGTTTCGGCCTTTATGTGAAATTATAGAGCCAACATATTTTGAGCATGTTTGCATTCTTGCAAGTTGACCTGTAGGTCAAGGCCACTTAATGATGTATAAACCACCTCCATCTGTGTCAGGTAGTGTGCGAAAGTAGTTCATGAAGTTCCATAGACAATAGATCTATGGACAATTCAAATTGAATAGACCCAACAAAATTTCTGTAGACTGAATGATTCCATCAGTGTCAATATTAACTGCTTATAATACAGAGTGATCTCCCCTCCTCCAATAATGTTTGAACAAAAAATGATTTGCAACAACAAATACCAGAAGAGAAATGCAATTGCTATAATTTATTCAAACAGTTTTGATACTTTTTCGACATTAATGAGCAATTGAATTGCTTAGACATCAGGTCTAACGTACTAGCATTTTGCATAGACCGACAGGTTTTCCTGTGGCCTCGGTGTATCGTTACTTTGGCACACTGTGTGTGGGGGATGCACATGTGTATCATCATATGAATGACAGTTCTAGCTGAAGTTAGATGGTCTCATGCGGTGACAGGGAAATATAATTGGAGTTGTATTGGTGTTTGAGGCAAATTGGGATATAGAGGTGTTAAAATGACAGATTTAATTGTTTAATTTGTACATTGTATTAGCCGAGGTGGTGAAGAGTCAGCTGGCTGCAACAAAGCTTGGGGGTAGTAATATATGTATATATCCCATCAGCCAGTTTGTGTTCTGGTACAAGTTGTTTTTCATTTTTGAAAATCATGAAAGGGGCAGTCTATTTCTTGCTTGCTTCTACTGAGACTTTAGTTATAAATGGAAACTTTTGGACTTGTTTCAAATGAAATAGAAACTCATTAAAATGCTTGTAAATTTTGCTATTGTGTTGTGTACATAGTCCATGGTCCATATAGTTTACATTTTAAGGTGAATGAGTAATTATCACTCAAGATCCCTAGAACATGTGTTGATACTGCATCTGTAACTTTAATTTATTTATATTTAAAGAAAAAACCATTACCCAAGAAAAAATGCTGACTCGTGTTTCCTTTTGAGACATTATTGTGGTTTTCCTGAATGCACAACTTATTTACAAGTATAATGTAAGGCTAGTAACAGTTTGCCTTATCATCTAGAAAGCAGATGGAGAAAACTTTCTGTGAAAAGTTTGCTAATGTCTGGTAGATTTCAGATTTTAACTCTGCATAATTTTTATTTGGTAATATTGAAATTACAATTTCTTACATCATTGGTACAAATTGCAGATTCTTTTGAATTGTGAACTTGAGCTTAATATTATATTAACTGTAATTACTCGTTTTGTATATTACAGGTGAAGAAGATTGCCCCGGAGTATTACGACAACCTTCCCTGTCATCACTCGTGGGTCAAGGTCATCTATGACTTTATCACTGATCCAGAAATTGGACCATACTCCCGCATTCGCAGGAAGATCAAGGACGAAGACACAGATAGAAAGAGAGAATGAGCAAAAAAAATGAAGACAATATCATTGCCCAGTATTATTGCCCCGTATTCAGACCACCTATGTTGAGTTTATTGTGTGTTGGCCCGCTGGGCTTTAAGTTCCTATTTCAGAGTATATTTTCCATCAGTACCTTTGTGACATAATTACCGTAGTTTGCTAAGGAAACATATGTTTAGCCTACAGTTTTCTGCATATTTACATTGGCTCCCAAGCATTATAATGAAGTCTCAATGGAAGGAAACCATCAAGTTTTGTCAAAATATCTGTATAAATAGTTCACAAGGATCACCGAACTACAAGATACTAAAATATTTGGTGATATTACCAAAAAATAATTAAACTTTGCTTAATTGCCCCTTTAAAAACTACCAGTACCTGTAAATATGTTTCAATCATCAAATGAGAGATATGATTTTTGTTCAAAGAATGCTGTTCTTTGGCTGAATGACAGATTTTGTACTTACCGGTAGGTCTGATTTCCTGTTCTGGTTATTTCCAAAAAAAAAGGTATTTTTTTCAATGATGTAGAAAAACTTTGAAGAGACTTCGAAATTTTTTTTCACATTTATATTTGAGTATTTTCTTTTTAAAAGCGAGTTACAAGAATACCAGCATGAGAGTATAGAGAATACAGGCCATGGACAGAGGGTTTTTAAATCAAAAATGGTCTTAAAGGTGTTGTTTTAAATCAAAAGATATACGTTTACATACTAGAGGTGTTATATTTATTGACCTACATTATATTTTTTATATCAGATCTGAAAATCATTATTTATTGGACATCAGATCAGACCTTTGTAATATGTACCAGGTATGTACACCAACAAAAATCAAATGTTTTGAAAAATGGCCAATACACAGATAGTAATTAAATGTTTTGAAAAATGGCCAATGAAAACACTGGCTAGTTGTTTCCCCATATATGTATTAGGGTGATAATTTGGGCAATATACATTGTAAAAAAGGTCTACAAACTCTGTCATGTTTATCAAATGCTTCAGGAATACTGTGACTGGTTCTATAGAGCCTCATAGATAGTATTGGGATTATTAAAATTTATTTGGGCTTTACCACTGAATATGAAATTGGAGAGGTTGGCAATTTTTTTTCACTTCTGGCTTTATCGAATTTGCCTCCGGAAAATTAATAACACTTTCATCACCATCAAAAATTTGTATTCAAAATAAACCCAAAACTCATTTTTTCAAATTAATATCAACAATCGCACTTGATCCTAGCTTTCAGGGTTAGCCATTCATAAAGGATTGGTGGTGAATAGGAAGTTAGCACCTTTAAATAATTTACCATTTGATCAATCTTGATGAAGGGCTAAGCCTAACAGCATCAATTAACACTGCTCATATTTTTTACCAGGAGCAACTTTGTGATAGACAATTAGTATTATCAAACAGTCTACAAATAGGTTTGTTTGTTTTGCCATATTGTATAAATAGACAAAGTTTAGTTTTCATCTGTTTGAAACACACTGTTGAACTACATGTACCCTGTATATTGTTATTGAAAATTGTTTGGGTTAATTGTGAAATGTTAATTAGATTTTGATTATTGTTAGAAATGTTAATGTGTTGCTTTAATTGTTCTCATTAATAATGAGATTATTTAGATTTTATCCAATTCTTGCCAAATGATTTAAAAGCTAGAACATTTCTGTAAAACATAAATGCCCCCCGTCGCCGAGTGAAATTAACCATGTAATTCTGAAACATGAACTCCTTCCCATGATAAACTATTAATGAATCTGTTCTCACAACACCCACTGCAGACCATTTAAAACCCCACCTTGGTTGTTGGAGTTATATGGCTAGAAGAAAAACACTTTCTGTTATATTCCATGCAAACATCAACATGGAGAGTGTAAACCACTGGACCGATCCGACCATATTAGGCTTAATGCAAGATCTAGATAAACATACATGTACAATGTATTAGGTTCTCCATGTGTAAACCACTGTACTGATCCGACCATGTAAGGCTTAATGCAAGATCTAGATAAACATACATGTACAATGTATTAGGTTCTCCATGTGTAAACCACTGATCCGAACATATAAGACTTAATGCAAGATCTAGATAAACATACATGTACAATGTATTAGGTTCTCTATGTGTTAACCACTGATCCGAACATATTAGACTTAATGCAAGATATAGATAAACATACATGTACAATGTATTAGGTTATCCAAGTTACCTTTGTGCAATGAATCAAGAATTAATTGTGCTAAATGTGAAATTGATAACGGCATGGTCAAAGGGAGATAATTTATATCAGCAGTAATTTGTTTATATCAGGGGTTAACTGAATACTAATGTGGTTTTTTATTGGGTGGGTAGGGGAAGGCAGATAACAAGCTGGGCTGTAAGTCAAGAGTTTATTAGATTGGAATCAGTGCCAGTAATTTTAATCATTTTCCCAAAGAAGACTTGCCTGATGAAGCTTTAGCATTTATCTAATATTCATTTTGTATTTTTATTATATAATATAAATATATAACAGTTTAAACTATTATTAGAATGGAAATATATAATTATTTTTCATTCCGCAAGAAACAAGCATCAAATATTGTCTGATTTTTATTTTTGCGTTTACTGCGACACATTTTGTATGTGATTATTTTTGTTTTAGTTGGAAGTTGGAAGACAAATTCACTGGTCTAAGGGAGATAACCTATGCCGTGAAGCAAAATATTGTGATCAACATATTGTCAATTAAAACCATTTGACTTTATGTGTGCAATGGTGTGATATAGAAGTTTGAACCTCAAAGTTTCTGCATTTTTGTGTTTTTCATTATTGCTTTCTACTGATCTGACAAAGAATGTTTGGTTGACAACAAATGAAGCCAAGAAAAAAGTTTTTTTCCATATTTATTTTGTAAGACTAGGCTTATAAGCAACAACTTTAAGAAAGCTATCTTTAGTTTCAGATACGTTATGTTTTACTTGCTTTCTGCTTACACTTATTCAGTATTGCTTACAATTAAAATATCTAAAAATATTCCATTGTGTTTTTGTGGTTAATGCTGGTGTATTTATAGTACTGGAGACAAAATAAAAGGGATCACCTAAGATTTACGACAAAAAATTCTCAATCTTCCTATACCCTAACAAAGAAGTTAGGATAATATAATGGAATCACCCTGTCTGTTTGTGATTCCAGTCTTGTGTCCCTGTCAGTCTGGTTAAAATTTTTGGAAATTTCTTTAGAGGCTTATCAAGCACCCTTTATTTGTATTATGGTCACAGGAGTTAAACTAAATAACTCATATTTACATTTCAACTGAAACACATCATAAAAAAATTACCAGCAGAAATGGTTTTCATACCGGTATGAAAACAAAGGTTCTCCTGATGTACCATGTGGTTTACTTATGATGCCATAAATAAACCTTGTTTTTATAAGTCTTGTCGCTTAGCTTCGAATAACATGGAGAAAGCCTCCGTGTCAAATGCTTAAATAACTAATGTTAATCATTGGCGCCAATATTATTCAAATAATGGCTGTTCTGCCAATGTCGTTTAAATGATGACACAACCATACTTGCCAACTTTTTGAAATTTCCATGGGGGGTGGGGGGGGTAAAGCATGCTCAGAATTTAAAGTATAAATAATATGTGTGTATGTACACCAAAAGGAAAAATAACACTTTTAAATGGCTTCTTTTGAGCTCTTCTATCAGATGAAATCATCAGATCTGAAAAAAGTAGTAATAGTTAAGCAAATTCATTTACTGAAAATGCACAATTTTAAGCTTCAAAATCGGGAGTCTCCCTCCTCAATAGGGAGGGTTGGCAAGTATGCACAACTCAAACACAGGTGATAAATTAATCATTGGAGAAAATGTAAATAAAAGCAAACAATTGTTCTATTGTAAAAATGAAAAGATATTGATTTAAAGTCAGTTTTTAATATTTATAATGCTTTAATCTTTATTTGAATAACCAATTGCTCCAGGGGGAATGTGTCATCACATATAACTGGGCCAGCAGAAACTTGATAGTGAACATCTTTTGTGTAAATCTTGCTGTATTTCATCACTCATTTCATGACTAATCCATGTTATAGAAAATTATTTTGTGACATGCTCTTTGTCTTTAAATATTCAAATCAGCATATAGATATACATTTCCTGAAGGCTGCCTGGAGTCTTCTCAAATTCTTAATGTTCGTCTTGTTACAAAACACGATTGAAATTAAATAATTTAGCTCCACATTCCACTCACAAGGAAACTCTGGCAGTAAACGAAAAAAAATAACAACATTGTCAATATTCAGGTTATGAAATTTTATTGATAATATCATAATATATGCTCGATCAGTTCAGATGACCTTTGAAAATATGTGCAATTCTTATTGGCAGTATTAAATCAAAATTATTATTATATGTTCATAAATTATTTTATCTTTGAAAAAAAATATGGTAAACTATTTATAAATCATATTTGAAAAAAAAACAATCACTTTAAATATGTAATCATGCAATTCTAATTTAGGTAATGGTATCACATCTATTCAAACAGCAAACTTTGTCAGAATTATATTGTTAAAATAACAGTTGGAGTTCATTTGTCAAAGTATGAATTATTAAATAATAAATATGTTGTCTGCTATCAATAGCTCACTGGTCAATGTAAAGAATTTCATAAAGCTAATACATGGACTGCCTTATTGTCAACCATAAAAAAGTGTGACAGTTGTAATTATTTTATGAATTTTTTACTTAAAATTTCCATTTAAAATTTTGCAGAATAATACATTCAGTAAAACCTCTATTAAAGACTATATAATGCCCCCATTGCATAAGCCACCTTAAGCTTATCTACTGACAACATAGCCAAATGGTTCTGACTATTTGACCAGCTTAATATTGGTGTTGCTGGCGGATGAACGATCTATCCGCCAACAACACCAATACTTAGCAGATCAGATAGTCAGAACCCTTGGACTACTGCCCACATTACCAGATCCCCTCTTCCCCTATGTTCCCTCCCTTTTCTATTTTTCCCTTGATAAATTGCCAAATCACTTATATTGCCAGACTAGAAAAATTATGACATTATGACAAGGTGTTGCTGTATATATTGCAGATGTGTATAAAAATTCTGATCTGTACGCATATTTTGAATATCACATAGAACTATTTACAAAAATTGCATAAATTATGAAAGACTTGTATGTCATTTAGGTTAAGAAAATTCTCATCCTGAAAATGATTTTAAATTGGTTAAATATTTTTATAATACAGAAATATCCTGATAAAAAAATATTGTAAAATTGTAAATTTTCTGAATTCAACCTTAAAATACATAGTGTGCTATACATTTGATATAAAAATGAAATGTGGACTTTCTTTAGAACATGCAGGTAAGAATCACAAACTTAACGGAGATGTGTAAAGGACATACAAAATTAACAACTGGAAATATAAATAAGTTATATGAAATAAATGCTATCACAGTCTTTGAGTAAAATTGCTTTTGCTAAAAATATTGTATAGGAAAATTATCAGAAAATTTGGGAAATCTTTAGGAAAAATATCTCAGCAAGCTTTATAGTAATATCTCCCACCAATATTGAGATCTTTCCAGGAAGATAATTTGTAATCATGTTTTGCTTAAGTTCAAATGAATGTTCTTCCAATGGTAGTAAATATTTTGTATGCAAGTTAACTTAAACACTAATATTTGTCCCATCTTTCATGGAGTTTGGTCTTGACTTGAGTGCAACAACATTTTCTGTGGTTTCCTTTAAAGGTAGAGAACTCCTTCCAGTTTCTGTAAGATGTGTTCACACTTTTCTCTTCTGACAGGGTTGTCTTTCATTGTCATATCGACGATTGGTTCAAGTTCCTTGATTTTGAAGAGGGAGTAGATTTTCTTAATCATGTAGCCAACACTGTACACATCAGATGCCGGGGTGGAGAAGAATCCTTGACGAACCTCCGGGGCTAGGTAAAGAAACTGGGCCATATACTGAGGGTTAGCAGTAAACCTGTGGCCACATCGGAAAGATGCCAGTCCCAGATCAATGTATCTACAGAGATAAAATCGTTGTACACATATTGATGGATTTAGAGAGGAACACCAGGAGGAGAACTCAAATTTAAACGAAAATGTAAAGGAAATTGTCAAGAGAGAATTTTAAAAAAAAGTTGCATAGTTCACTTCTGTTGAGAACTTGAGACATTTCTTCACTAATTATAGTTTGTATTCAGTATCATGGTCATTTTGTGATACATGTGCAATTGTGTATTGGAAAATTCTTAAGCGAACACTGGTAATACTGGGTACTGAATAAAAATTACAGGAATTACCTGATATTGGAAAGTTCATGTCCATGTACGTCAACCAGGACATTATCAGTCTTGATATCGTTGATAAGGACATGTTTGTTGTGTATAGCCTGCAAGCCATAAAACAGCTGGTATACAATGCAGAACCAATTCCATTTTCCAAAAGTATTTGGAGGGTTGTCAATTAAGTCCTTTAAGGTACATCCTCCTGCAAAACATTCTTGGACGAGGGCGAAGGCACCTTGTATCTGAGTGAGAGGAGAATCCATAAGTCCGTAGCATTTTGGAACAAAATGAGTGCTCTGCAGATACAGTAGAGTTTGGGTCTCTCGGTAAATGTCAAATGTGGATGAATTTTCAGGGTCAAAATCCTTCACACAAATACTTGCAAGTGGATTTTTTAAATGCTCTGCCATATAGACAAATCCAAAGGAACCGTTTCCAAGCATGTTGAGCTGTGTACTAGTTTCACTTCTCTTCAGAATGATTTCATTGTTTGGCACAATTGGAATTTTCACATCCACCATTGTTAAGGGCATATCGTTTGGTGCAGCGTAGCCATAACGTCTAAAGGGGGACGGGTTGGAACGCAGATTGGACATATAGGTGATTACAGGAAGCTTTGGTTGGTACCTAATAAAAAACATATATACACAAGTATATGAAATTAATAATCCTCTAGGAAGAATACTTTTATAGATAAAATAATTAATAAGATTTTAGAACATTAACTCATGTACAGTGAGGTAGGTTTTTAAATGTCACCAACTTTAATAAACAAAAGAAAAAGTATGTTCGTTCTCTCAAAACATGTTTTTAAAGAAAGAAAAAAATAATTGACCTGAAATAATTATATATGATAAATATTTCTGACAATTTTGAAAAAAAAAAAAAAAATCTGTACCTTGTCACAGTTCCAGTTGTCAATTTCTGTTGGTTTTTTTGGCATATGATGCTAGTCGTGCTGGTTTCCCTGTTTTCCTGTCCATTAAGATTTAGGCCAAACCCAGCAGGTTGGGACTGGGATGCCGGGACAGGGGCAGGGGCAACTGAAGCATTAGCAGCAGCAGCAGCAACACTGAAACAAAGTTAGTAAATTATATTAAAAGAAGCACTAAAGTATAATAACTGGTGCTGTGGTACTACATAAATATAAGGTAATTGTTTTACTTAAGGCTATGTGCTACCTTATACCGTAATTTTACCTGTAAACTAATAAATTACCTGCATAACTCAATACTTATGTTTATTTCAAATGTGTAATCGTTGCATTCATTAATTAACTATGTCAATTCATCTATGTGATGAAATAAAACTTTATCACCATTTTATAGTATTGAGTTTCCTCTTAATAGGAGTTATATTTGATAAATACATGCATATATTTTCCATGTTTCAAGCAAATAATTTTTATATAAAGAAAACATTTGACATTAGGGAGGGGCAGTATAAGGAGGTTTTGCTATCACATTTCGTAAGACCTCATTATACTGCCATCTCTTGAATTTGCCATTTGTCTTATTGCTAACAAATTGCTAACAAATTACAAAGTTCCATAAACTTTTTCTTGACCATCTCCTTAAATTATAGATCTATTACCAAATTTTGCTTTGACCAATATGGCAATCTACGAAATGTTGCCTTGACCAATGTGGCGGTATAGCAAGGTTTTACTTTGTTCTCTCATATTAATCACCTTCGTTTGGTTTTCTTTGCCATGTTCCTTCTCAGAACTTCTAAAACAATATTTGAGTCATCATCATCTAGATCAATGTCCAGTCCACCAGTATTGATGTTTTTAATTTTACCATCCCGAGTCAGAGTAACCTGTAACATTTTAATGTAAACACAATGCTTTCATAGCTGAACATAGTCATATTTTCCAGGTTGAGACAGACTGAAAGAAATACCAAATGTAGAGCATGAAGCCTTTTTCAGTTTTTTTTATGTTCTGAACATAAACAAACATTTGCAAAGATTTATATGATTTGTACAATTAAATTCTGTGAAATCATATTGATTTTGAGAAAACATGTTACTTAAGAAAAAATCCATTAGGTGTAATGTTTCTTACAAGAAAAAATAATATTAAGCAATCTTATAATTAGAACCTGTATTTAATAAAACACCAGATAGTTTATAGATATCATAAATGCTCACCTGCAAGGTAACATTTTTGGATGACATAGCCTCCTGTGATGTTTCGACTGTCTGAGTCTGAATGTTAGAGGTCTTGGTAAGGACTGCCTGGACACCAAAATCTAGGGTGTCCACGGAGGTCTGTACGTTCATCTCGGATGTCTCTACAGGTCTAGCCTGTACACCAAAGTCTTGGGTGTCCACGGAGGTCTGTACGTTCATCTCTGATGTCTCTATAGGTCTAGCCTGTACACCAAAGTCTTGGGTGTCCACAGAGGCCTGTACGTTCATTTCAGATGTCTCTATAGGGTTGGCCTGTACACCAAAATCTAAGGTGTCCACAGAGGCCTGCACGTTCATTTCAGACGTTTCTACAGGTCTAGCCTGAACACCAAAGTCAAGAACGTCGGGGCTAGCTTGAACATCCACATTTGCTGTCTTTGGTCTTATCTGGAATTCAGAAAACATGTTTTCTCTTTATTGAATGGAATACTGCAGCCAAAGAAGCACGAATAAAACATCTACACTATTGGATTAAAAAGATGAGCCTATCGAGTATCGTTATTAAATTAATCTATGAAATCAAAGTGATACAAGTTCTACAGAACTTTGAAAAAAATAAAACTTACTTCGTTCCTAACTAGTTGTTGAATCCATTTAGGGATGTCACTAACATCATTTCCAACTCCCAATTTCGCCAAACAATCTTCTCTGTACTTCCGTTGTAACAGTGCATGGTATAAGGCATCGTCATTTTTAGAAATGCATTTCCATTTGGCATCGTCACACACACTGAACAAACCAGTGGCACACCTAACGTAAACTTCAATGTTGTCCCGCAAGTTTCCTTGTGGGAAGCATGAGGCAAGGTTGTTCAAAATATCGTATCGTCTTGGCTGAAATAAATCATAATTGGTTATATAGACTTTCAACATTATGTATAGGCATATACAAGGTTCTAAAATGAAATATAACGTTACATCACTTCAAGGTGTCAAAATATAAGGCCGTTAAGTTAGAGTTTCCGCTTTTAGTAATATTACTAACCAATCTTCACTATACATTTCAGAAGCTGTTAATTGAAAGAAAATGCATTGAGAGTCCGTTTTGCCATGTCAAAGTCATGATTGACAAAGTCCAAAACAAAAACATTAGGCCATTTTTCAGTAGCCAAAAGCCTAACATTTTCATGATTTTGGACAATTTTTTTCCAAACTTACCTCGCTTTTGACGAAATTCAAATCATTTGTGAAGAAAGTTTTTTTCCTGTGAAAAGTTGAGTTGTTTTTGGATACAAAATTACAACTTTTCTCCCTGAAAAATCTCTTTGCGCAGTTAAAAACCATTTTGTTCCCGAGTCTAAAAATATTGCATTCGCCAGATCGTATGATAACACGTAACTATGCAGTTTCTATGTCGTCATTTGTATTTTAGCGCCTTATTAACTTCATCATGATCATTGAGATGTTTAATTCGTTAGATTGAATTAATAAAGCGTCTGTTTGATTTTGTTATCGCGCAACTTAATCACTTACGCTTCCGCAAAAAAAAGTTCCAACATTTGATCTTTCTTGTTGGAAACAAAATGAGTTGTAAAAATTCTTTATTTTGAAAGTAAATTGACCCATTTTAGAATTCTAGAAGCTTGTCAAACTCTGCTTTCCGTGATATAGCTATCTTTTGGTTCAGTACTGAGTAAGGGAGACAACTCGTTATGTTCTCTAACTTGACGAGAGTAATATCCATGTAGATCTATGTAGCTGTTGGGCCTACCGTAACACGACCTAAAATAACACGATGGCAGACATTTTGTCGTCATAAGTAGGTAAACATGATGCATCTCTATAGGTAACAGGATGTATCTGTGTAATAACCTTCTTTGCTGTTGGATGTTTGAGTTGTCTAACGTCTTGACAGGTCCGAGTAGTTCGGTTGGTTGGTTTCATTCTCGATATCTGCATCGGAGTCATGGCAGATGTCATAATGGAAGGCTATGTGAGCACCAACTTGTTTACGAGGCAAAAACAAAATAGCTGTTCGACCCTTTGATGCACAGGACTGGGGAATACCTTGGGACCTTAGGACCTAAACTCTAACTTTACACGGGGGGGGGGGGGGGGGGTAGATTAATTTAATTAGATTCTAGACCTATCAATAAAAATGCCTTTTTGTTGAAAGTTCTCATGTATTCATGGAGTAACGTTGATACAGAATTTTACCAAATTATATAGGATAGTCTATATTAGTTTTTTTATCCAAGTTTTTACTAGTTTCATTATTTATCTTCTCGTTCTCCCCATGCTATTCTAGTATAGCTCTATTATATAGTATCCAGATATTGTACATGTAAACCGTATTTCATTATTAAGAGAAATAAAAAAATCTATTACCCCCAGGTAATCACCAGGTATGTATTAATTATCAAGATTTAAGATATATCTATCATACATGTAGCTTGCCATACATTCATAACTGTTAGAAAAACAAGGTTTAAAATGTCGCTCCTTTGAATTTATAGTACATGTATCAGCCTAGCGATTGGCCATGTCTTTCTACACAGACCAATTAAACTGCTATCTTTGTGCATTTATCAAGTTGCTAGGATATTTGACTTCACCTTTACGGGTTTCATTTCATCGGAGGTTGGTTATATCATACTTATAACGCCGACTTTGTAAGGTACAAATATCACTGAAACACCATGCAATGTCGTCCACCATATATCTCTACATATCAGATAATCTTGACAACGGATGTGAAAATAATTCAGAGAATACCAATAACCATAATCCGAACTCTAAATTGATTAAACTAGGGGCAAAATAGGAACAAATGAAATATTTACATGGAGACCCTCGTAAAAGTACAAGATAATAAGACCAGGTGTTCCAGAAGAGTAAGCGTCATCGACGACACCCGCCATGTAAATCTTGGTCACATCCAAGTAAACACCAATCCTCAAAATGAGAACCGAGTCATCATTGTCAATCACAATAAGTAAGCACACTAATAAGCAATCTCAAAAACATCCATCTTCATATCAAACAAAGATATAGAATATTTCTTGATGAGATCAAGATAACCACAAAACTTGCCCATAGTCTTCATCCCTATATTTTTGGACATTAATCGGGGAATAAAAGTTATACCATTTTAAGGACCTTGGTATTCTCCACATAAGGATATCGCTTTCCTCATTAGGATGTCCGTTCAACACGAGAGCTAATAAGTGAGGTATCGCCTAGCAAGGCACTATGATACAAATGTTAGATAGAAGTAGAAAAAATATAACGAGATCTACATTATACGAGTGTTTATGTTATATTGAAGTAAATAAGCACTGCATAAACATTGTTATATTTGAATATGCCTGTGAATTATGGGATAGTTGCACTGTTTTTGAATCTGAAATATTAGAAAAAAGCACAAAGAGAGACGGCTCAAGTTGTAACAGGACTGCGTTCGTATGCAAGAAATGATTTATTATATTTCGAAACTGTCTAAACACTGTCAGAAAGGAGAAGTAATTTCTCTTTTCTGCCATCATGTTTACGTCTTTGGTATTCATTAGACAATGAAACAAAAACAAAGCCATATTTGAATAGCTTCAGATCTTCTCTATGCAATGATGTTACTTCGTCTCCACCATCTTAATATAACTTTGGCAAACGTATTACACACGAGACGCCGGCATCAGTGCTGTTCTTTAAAATACGATTTGTTCCGTGTTAAGATTGTTGATAATCCATCATGTAGTTGTGGACATTCCTGTGAGGATGTTGGCCATTTTTTCTTAGATTGCAAGTTTTTTAATACAGCACTAGTTGCACTTTTTATAACATAAATTCATTGAATATATATCCAGTTAATTTATATCTAGATTTATCTGTCCGTGTATATATATACAAATACAGAGGTGTTACGATACGGCAACTTTTAATCAAATCCAGCAACAGGTTTCAGCTAAAATATAATCAATTGTAAAAAGGTATTGTAAGCATTGTTAAATGTTTAATATCATATAAAGATCTGTATAATGATCTGATGAAATGTGTTGATAATGTTGGTGATGCCAATATTCAGTAAAATTAATCTCAAATACATAAATTGAAATATAGGTAAAAAACTGAATGAAATAATAGACAAAAGGACTAGTAACCGTTTGCTTATACAATAAGACAAATAAATGACTCGAAAGTTGATGTTTTGTACTGCATTCATGAGATTTCAGCTTACAACGTCAATATCCGACTGGTGCTTTTTGTTCATTTGAATTCATTACTGCTTCATGATAAAAAATATTGCATGTATGAATACTTTAGTAAAGAATGATATACCACGAATTAGGATAATTTCACCTGGGTGAGATATATGTAAAAGATGTGCATTGGTTAGGATGCCTTACTAGCGACAACTACAAGAGATATTTCCCTTTATTTAGTAAAAATTATATATCGGCGGTAGAGCGTAGGGCCGGAGAGCCAAGGGTCGCGAGTACCCAGACACCCGACCATTATTATGAGGGACAGACGACTATGGAATACCAGACACACTGTCTGATGAGTTCTTAGATCTATCACCTAGATAAAAATATTTTTAATTACAAAAACTAGATAGCAGAGGGAGAATATGATATTATCTGAAACATGAATAGTACAATACTCATTGATGGACGAATCGCGTGAACACCTGATATTGAAACTGAAAATCACGATCCACTCGATGTCATTACATAATCAGTAGCACACACCGGAATCATGTTTTATCCCAACAGATAAGAAATAATATACAATTGGTAAGAAGCTTAATGCGAGACCAGTACGCCAGGCTAACCGAGCTATAGATTTTCCTCATATCTTTATTTTTTTTAGCTTGACTAAATCCATATGTCTCAATGCATAATGAACTCCCACGTAAACATCCGGGCTCTATTGTTAAAAGCTTGGTTATCGTAACGACAGCTGGACTCAAAGTTTTAACCTAGAATATTTAAAAAAAAAAATGTATAAATTCTAACAAATTGTATTGATAGAAATTCACAATGATCAATGCAATACGATGCATTTGATATTCTACGTGGCACATGTCAATAATATGCACTCATGAGACACAGTATAGTAAAATTATCTTCTGCGATACATCAAATATAGCGTAGAAAGTGAAATATCATAAGATTTTGCTATAACTATATAAAAAAGACGCTTGTCTTCTACCGATCCTGACTGACGTAAATCACTTTTTTTTCTATTTTGACGCTAAAAGATAGACGAGAATACAGGCCAGTTTTTAATGTTCAATGTCAAATTAACGCAATTTGAAATTGGCTAACGTTTGCCTATGTTTAATAAATGTAAGTTTCCTTACACACCCTGTTATGATATTTAAATCACACTGTCCTCCAATTCGCTCAAAGGTTTTTGAGCAAGTTCCTTAAGAGGCTTATGTTTGTACTATACATACATAGCTGGTTTACTCATCCACTGCAGCTACCAGCAAAATACTAGTACCCTGGACCATTCGGTTACTGAGAAGAAGTTGATGGAAGAGTTTTAACACATTTGACCTCTATGACCTTGAAATTTGGTAAATGTCATTCATTTGAATAAACTTGTAAGCTCTTCATCCAAGCTTGATACAGGCCAAGCATGAGTACCACAGGCCTTTCGGTCATTGAATCCATGTGACCTTGAAAGTGGCTCAAGGTCATTTATTTGAACAAACTTTGTAGCCCTAATCCCGCATGCCTCATGTCAAATATCAGCAAACTGGGCCTTTCAAAGTCGTTTGAAGGAAAAGTTTCCGCACGGCGGACGGTGCACGGCATATGACAAAGGACGAAGTACGATGGCTATAGGTCATCCTGACCCTTCGTTTGAGATGACCAAAAATCGTAAAAATGAAGTATATCAAATTTAAATTCTAAATGTGTGTTCCTTGGTGGGAGAGAGAACAGTATGAAAATTGCAATTTCGCCTTCTCATCGAACAAGTACAGTATAAGAAAGAAGACATGACCTATTTAAAAATCCCCTATTAGTTGTCTTGTAATGTTATGAAATGGGATAAAGCAGATCGTTCTGTAAGTGCTAGTAGAAGATCCATCTCCGATCTTCTCTCCTCCCTCTTATCGACTTGTAACTAGTTGAAGAAAGATATGTATGGTCAATGCTATATTGTGATGGCATAGTCAAGCTAAAAGAAGATGACCCTTACATATAATTAATTTACATGTGTTTGTCCTCCTTTACAAGCATAATCCGAGTTGGATACCTAGCTGTTACGTAGTCTCCAAACAATATCTCTCGGTATTTATGCGTTTTTATGATTAATTAACTGTTTTCTAAGACAATGCTATATAGATGATCATCTGGGCCCAGTTGTTCAAAGGGTGATTAGCTTAATCACTATTTAACGACATTTTTCAAACTTGAATAACTCTGTCAATATTCAAGTTACAATCTTAAAATTTTGTATGTACATTGCCAATATTAGGTATTTGATATCTGCAAAGTTGTAATTAAATATCTGGTTTCATTTTAAAGTTATAGGACAATTAAAATTTGCATTAATCATTGATTAAGCTAATCATCTTTTGAACAACTGGGCCCAGGTCGCTGACAAAACCTCATTAATGTCTTAAGATGCGCATGTTTTCTTAGTTTGTTATATTATGTAGCTATTGATTCTTAGGCAAATGATCTAGGCTAATTAGGAATATGTTTACTAACAAGTCATGTGGACCGATTCTTCCAGAATCGAAACCCAATTACTTGGTCTGTTCTTGTTACTGGCGATCTCCCGTCTGAAGAGGCTGTACACACCAGCAATTAGCATACATAATTCATTTAGACTTTAATTTGCAAACTTGTTGGGATTCATCCAAGGAACCTTTCAGGCAATATCATCATGCTTCTAGACCTTTTGGTTAAACAGAAGAAGTCGTTTGAAGATTTTAATATATTTGACCCCTGTGACCTTGGATATGGGTCAAGGTCATTTCTTTTCGCAAACTTTGTTGGGCTTCATGCAAGGGGCCTTTAAGACAAATATGCTTCTAGCTTTGCCTTTTGGTTAATAAAAAAAAAGTTCAAATATTTGAACTTTTTTGAACACAGTGACCTTGAATACGGGTGGAGCTCATTTCTATCCACACAATCCTTGTCGGGCTTCATCCAAAGGAACCTTTCAACCAAACATCATACTTCTATGCATTTTGGTTAAGCAGTTAAGAAGTCGTTTAAATTGAAAAGTTGACGACGGACACGGCCTAAGCTCACTTAGCCCTTCAGGCCAGGTGAGCTAAAGATAAAAAAATTGTTTTTGTCAATTTTAATATTTTCAATTTTTTTTCTGTGTGTGTCATTGTTGGGAACACTAATACTAATAAAATTGCTGATTGACCCTACAAATTTCTTTTTATCACAAAGTATTTAAAAACACGTCGCAAAAAGTGATTTTTGAATTGAGATTAAAGTGATTAAGTACAAACTAACAAACCACAATGTTTCGTACATAAATAGTGTGAAATTGAACAAATTATACGCATTGGGTTAATGATTGATCTATTTCACTAAAGATGACGTAACACACACATACGCCACACCCTTCAAATTCAGCAACAGACAGCATGCCGCGCACCATACAGCCGTCTCGCTCTCCCAAGACTCTTCAGTGATGCCAGGGGCCAAAAGGTGTGAATCCAAAATTTCTAAATTAATACATTTTCATGTGTCGTTGTGACAAGGTGATTTCATTTGACTCCGCAAAGCTCTGCTAATCTTTGTCTAGCTATAGCAGGTTGACACGTCGCTTTCTGTTTGGGTTGGGAGCTACATGTATGTAGCAACTCTTTTTTGTCTTTCACTTAAAATGCAATACGCACGGATTGGCACGGATCATAATTTGGTCAACATTTTTGTTGGTTAATGAGCATTTGCATTGCAGAGACAAAGCAAAACAATGTCGCATCTACCGCGCAAACATAATTACACTAAAACTAAAACTTTTAATGGTGACTTGAAATGGTGCATCGAAGCACTTTATTCTACTTTACTGTGATCTCTTATGTGACAAGGGATTTCACAGAGCGACTCTTTCTTTGGTTACCGACGTAGCCTCTATGTAATTTGAATTCTGTTGTCATTGGTTATGATTGTATAACTGAAGATTATGTAGAGATAGATGTTCCGAAATCGATCCGATTCTCATTTATTTTAAATTTCAATCAAATAGTTACGTCAACTTGGTTTCTGATTGATAATTCGATTTTTCATTTTTCATTTTGATGACGAGTATATTTCCTCCCAATTAGGCTGATAGTGATCAATGGCGTGATGTGAAAATGCAAAAAAAAAAAAAAATTAGAAAATATTGAAAACTACAAGGATCGACAATTTAAAATCCCTGCTTTGACAATTCAATGGAATTAACACGCATTTGAAAGAAGCATTATTTCTGTATTGCAATTAATATTGATTATATAGAAATGTTGAAATCACGCCGACCCAGATTAGAGGAACACAATGATAGAAATAGTATCCTATCTTTCTCGATGCTCACCAGAGCGGCTTAATGACATACAGTGTGTATCTGATTCACTCCGCCCAGATTACACTGATTGAATCAGAACACAGGGCTTATTACAAGTAGTGGCCATCGAAACACCAGCAATGCGTACGGCATTATGTTTTGATAATATGATCCTGCAATATTAAACTCGTCATTGTGCTCGAGTTGAACGATGAATGTCTCAGGAGCAGTGAAAGCTGTACAAACGCAGGCCCTAATCAATATCTATATATCCGCAGTTAGATTGTATTGGTTCCGCATACAAACGTCATCTTTGGACTTTTAGGGAGAAACATGCATTATTTATTGCATGTTTCAAAATTGTTTAAGCGTTTCTGGAACTTCAGCGCGTGATCCTTTCAGATGAAATGACAATATTTCAATAGAAACAACAGATTGCTGATAAAGCGTGTTTCCGTGCCCAGGTATAGCTGTTCCCTATCATCACGTGACGTGTTGATCAATACAGGTGGGGAGGATTTCGCGCGACAATTAATCACCGACTCTCAACTGGATGTGTGATTACCGGAAAAAGGATTCTCCATAGAAACAAAGATGAGATACATCTGACAATCGGCAAAATCTGAAAAAAAAACAAGTGCAGAACTTCGATCAGTCAAAGAGTGCATAACAACCTCTGGAGAAAATGCCAAGGAAATATATTACCATGGACTGAAACATACCATTGGACTAATGGTTTTAAATTTATTTGATTTCACCATCGGACCGATGACATTCGATTTTGTTCTTTTTTGAAGACGATCTTTAATACAATAATTTTTGACAGCTCACGGCTCATAAAATTTCAGCGTTGTGACTTTCACATGTGGGGTTGTCTTGGTTAAATGTGAGAAACATAAATGGTATCTGCACGCATAGAAAAGAAAGAGAATTACTTAATATTGCCAGAAGGAATAAGACATTTGACTCTTTAGCTAAACCTCTGGACATGATGGACATAATTTTATTTTGATCGCCATATTTCCATGTCATGTTTTTAACATTTTATGCTTAAAATTCAAGGTCAATGATACAAATTGAGACATCTGTTTTTGACCTTTTTATATTTATTTGTTAACCGACACATGAGAACGTCTATGTGCAAGATTTCACATTGTGTCAAAGCATGGAATATATGTGCCAATGACTTTATACTTTTTTATAATCTACGAGAACATAACTATGTCAATATGTAAAAACAACGTTCTGTAACTACCATGCAGACGCGGAGATTGTTTTAAGCCCTGGATATATGCGCTGAAAACGTTTTCTGGAAGTCAGCCTTATTAATAGCTGATTAGTTTTAATACTTTCAATGATCAGTGGACATAAAAGCCAAAGGACTTCTGAGAAACTTTGTAAGGAGATGCAGTATTCAAATTGTATCTTCTGAAAGACCCACAGTTCATTGTTACAAAAGCCAAAGATCAGCGAACGATATTCTATTCAATAATAACGACCGTTGAAGTAACGACGCGCAAATTACCCGAGTTTTAATCTTTGATGACTTTTACATAACTATTATCTCAATAGAGTTTCTTACAGTGGAACGGTGAACAAAGAAAAGACAACGTAAGCAGATTTAGTATCGGAGGAAACACAAAATAACAAAGAGACTAGCAACCGCCTCTCATATATCATTAAGTTACATGACCACCTGCATAGAGACCGATTTCAAAGGCATTCATAGCCATTGTCATTGTTGGGTAATGAACATGTTCGATCTATGTTCTTTTTGCACGAATGATTACCTTAATTGGATTTCGGTTTGATTCCTGGAGAAAACACTACAGTACAGGGATGAGCTCAGCTTTATGCCTACTGCTGGCGAATAGCAATTAATCGGGACGGCGTTTTTTGAACTCGAAAGACGTATTTGAAAAATTCTTTATTCTTCTTAACCACAAAGGATTTAAGAAATGACATATTTGCTTGTTGCTTTGTTTCTTACTTCCGATATTCATTTAGGACATAAAACGTCTTGAGAGATTATAATACAGCAATCAAATTTTTGATGTATTTATAAGGACAGACATGGGATGTACAATGGCTGCTACCAAACCGTCGCTGATGGAGGACGAACATAAACAATGTAACAAGTTCAAAATCAGTCACCATACATTTGTTGAGGATATCAATATTGATGACGTCAGCAAGAATACGTCACAGAGCGAAGAACTCGAACAACAGTTGGATTTAAACAAAAGACAGAAGTTTCTGATTTTGAAATCATGGAAAGGTATTTCAAGGGAGATTAAGACAACAGCCGTAAACATGTTTTCGAGGTAAGTAATTTATGAAAAAAATAAATATCTTTTGTTTATCCCATAGCACTGTCTTATGCACTAATTTTTGTATTTGATAAAACACCTATTTCTTATCGCAAATATTCAGCATATAACTTATATGAACGCAGATATTCACCATCGTAAATGGCATTATAACTATAAAACTCTACCAAATTCAGCTGGTATCCATATAAGCTTCGAATGTCATGGGCCGATTGCTAATGCCATCATCATTATGACGTCATAATTATAACTTTGGATGCCACTGACCCATCCCAGTTGATAACTATGCAATGCATTATATTTACTTTATGAACAATACCAGAAAAATGCTTTTCATAAAAGTACATTTACATTTGCTCTGCATGCACACAATGCTAAGAGGCAGTTGCTGCCATACGCCTATAACACCTAGTGCCTTATACTACAACAACATTTGCTATTGTGACGTCATCAATGTCTTTTGCGACGTCATTGATTTCATTGTTGTCTACACTTGGTTTGCTGTTCAAAATCGGTTCAAAGTATCTAAATGAACCACAATAATTCTATCAAAATGTAAATATAGGTAATGAACATTTTAGCAAATATTGTTACAGTCCTATATCACACATTGTTATTACTGACAAACTTACATGTAGCCCTACCCAGCTTTATTAAGTTTGTCATCAATAGCACTGTGTGTTATAGGACTGAAACAACATTTGCTAAAACATTCTTTGCTTAAATGAAAGCAATGTTTCTCAAGACGTAGTGCGTCATAGATCAAGCTTGGTCAATGAGAGTCTTGTCGCTCCTCTTCGAATAACACGTAGAACACCCCTGCGTCAAACGCTTGAATGACTTATTTCTATTTTTGGCGCGAATTTTATTCATACTGGGCTGTCCCGCCAATATCGTTTAAAGGCCCAATATACGTAACTTTCGACAAATCTTGAAGCGAAAATCGAGCCTAATAACTTATCATATTTATAGATTTAGTTAAGATTAACTGTTACCAGCAATATTCAAGATGAATTCTTTCGCGGTAACCGGTACAGCAGCAGTTGAAACAAGCTATTTGTAAACACGCGTCCATTTCGAACCGTCTTCTACCTTCGGTTTGTTGTTGAAGTGGGCCCCACCTGAATCATTTTCAATTCTTTGGATTTTTTTGTCAAGAGTTTCTTGTTAGTTACCGCTCAGGTTTACTTCGTTTTAGGCTTATTTTTTACATGGTTATCAACTGGATTTTTTTTTCAGAATTTTTCAGAATCACGAAAATTCCCCTAATTATAGTTACGTATATTGGGCCTTTAAATGACAACGCATATACAAACGCAGGTAATAAACTATTAATTGGAAAAAATATAAATGAAATTAAAAATTAAGCAATCGCTCTATAGTAAAAATGTAAATATATGGATTTAAAGTCTGGCGGGCTTCATGCAATATGAATGTAACGACTGACCTTTCATAGCACTATAAAAGTTTTAAAAAATGACTTTCAATCCTTATGTTAAAGCATACATGATAAAGACATTATGTAAGGATTAACTTCAATCTATTTTTCATGCTATTGATTCACAACACAAAATAATCTGAATGTACTCTAAAAAAAACAGTGGTTTATGATTACAGTACACTCCGATTTTTTTTGTTATGGATCAATCACATGAAAATTGGATTAAAGTTTATCCTTATAACTTAATCCTTTCTGCATAATCCCAGTGAAAATCCACTTTAATTGTGGGATTCTCAGAAATCATTCCGCTGTTGTATTAGCAAATCAAAAGGGACATTACAAATGGTGGCGCCATATCTTACGTTATGAGGTGATAACACAAGTTTTAAGCCAATGGGAATGCCTTTAACAAGTAAGATTAATTTATATGAAATAAATCTTAGATTCAAACAATAAATGTAATTATTTTTTTTATATAAATAGTTTACGAAAATGGTAAACAAAAGCATTGGACACAGAACGAGTTCTTCTTCTTATTTCGCAAAACTTTGTGAAAATGTCCTCTTTTTTGTCTTGACGTCACAAAGAAGCGAAAGCGAGGCCAGGGAGTTGCTTTGACGGCGTCGGTGGCGGTATAATCATCTAATATTGTTTGCTTTTGATTTTTTCACTGTAAATAAACTTTTACTAAAGATACATCTTAGATGGCGAACAAAAAAATGGGTATTATAAAAATGAAAGTCCCCATCTTCATTAACAACATTGAATATATGCAATAATTAAACTAGTCAAATAGATGTTTTCTCTCAATATTTATTTTACAATAGCTGTATTACCACATCACGTGGCATTGATGGAAATTCAAGAGCAATGCTCTGTTTTTGCCCTTTGTATTACTATAAACTTTGGATTAGTTTTCGTGAATTGCAAATTTTTGTAAAATCTTTCCTTTGTTCCTATTTTGCTTCTAGTTTAATCGATGTTGAGTTCGGATAATGGTTTTGTTGACGCTTTGGTATTCTCTGATTTTTTTTCTCACAACTATAGAAACAGTATTTATGATACCGACATGGTAAAAAGTCCAATGCTTTCATTTAAGCATTAAACTGCTGTCGGTTGGCATTCACATTGCCTATGAATGCCAACTGAACGCAGTTCAATACTTATATTTACCATTTTTTAGAATCTGTTCATCTCATAAAACAATCAATAACACATTTTACTTCTCAGCATTTAGCTCAAATTATGTATTTGTCGTGTGTGCTAATTCAACAGCCATCGCCCGGGGACGGTCAATGATATCCAACGTAACAATTATGATGTCATAATAATGATGACGTCAACAATCGGTCATTGGCATTCATGGCCTGATGAATGCCAACTGAATTTTGTAGGGTTATATAGTGGCAATGCCATTCAATGGTAAATATATTGTAACCAAACGTAAACATTTAATGTCAACATATGCTTAAAAGGTGCAACATATGTGTTTGTTACATCATCTTTAATGTTAGGGGGCGGCAGACTCTGCTGGTGGATTTGTTAGTCCCCGAGGATTGCTGGAGCCTCCATAGCCATTGTTACGTCATTTGAGTAGTGGGACGTTACATAACACCCTCGGTATACACATTTCGTAGGACACGATTTGAAAATATATAGAACTATTTAAATTTTATTTCTTAATTAATAAACTAAAGCGATTTTATGCACCTGACCCTTCTGCTTCTACTTTGGTGGGGAGATTTTGGATTCCAACCTTTTGGTCCCTAGCATCACTGAAGAGTCATAAGAGGACGAAACAGCTGTATGATGCAGTTTAAATATTTTTTTCCGGCATACTGTATCTATCACTAAATTTGAAAGGTGCAGCATATGTGTGTGTTACGTCATCATTAAAGCATTGCACTGCTTTCAGTTGATATTCATATTGCCAATGAATGCCAACTGGAAGCAGTTCAATACTTATACTGTATTTCTGGAGTATGTTTAATAAAGAAACCTATTACAATTTTCATTATTGAAGCATTTGGTTCAGATTATGTATTTATCTTGAATGCTTATTCAATGAATAAAACAGCCATCGCCCGGGGATGGTCAGTTGTTACCAAAGTTGCAATTATAATATGCTTTACTAATGCTGACGTCAACAATTGGTTCATGACATTCATAGCATAAGTGAATGCCAATTTAATTTTGTAGACTTATATAGTGGCAATGTTATACGATTGTAAAAATATTTTCATATATTTAGGTACATTTAAGAATTCATCTTTCCCAAATAAGAATAACAAAAAATGTGTAGAAAAACAGTGTAATCTTCGAAATCTTGTGAAATAAATAAAATCATTTATTAAATTGGACCCTACACATGACATGCAGTTAGCTTAATTAATATCATACACACTAATAGCTTAAATAAAATTCTTTGATTATTATGATAAGTTATCTTGTTTTTTATTGGCACAGTTTTGACCGACCAGTATAAGTATTTAAGTATGGTGTGTAAATGTAAATCGGTCGGTAAACATTATATGCAATTACATTAATAGGTAACATGATAAAATATGATCATATCAATTCTATTATATGAAATAAAACACATTAGGAATGTATTCCACGTTGTGCTATTGATATATTAAATCTTAACAAACTTTCAAATCATAACATATACATAAAGTTCAATCGTCTAGTTTTTATTCAAATTAATCTGAAATCCATTGGCTATATGGATTTTCACATCAAACCTCATATGTATTGATAACAAATAAATATGTATCTCATCTACCTGTTAATCACATTCAGGATAAACATGTCTCGATTTAATGTCTCTCTCTAGACTCGAATCAATACCACTAATGCTGTGTAATATGAACGAATGTGGTTTCATAGACACAAATTTAACTCCAATATCCGGTATGTTTCCACCATGGATAAATATGATCAAGATAATTAATTACTTCTGCAAATGCACATCCGTTATGGTATTAACAAGTTGGTCGAGGTGTGAAAAAAAACTAAAACAAACATCGGTCCATATAATAACGGTCTGGAATGTTTGTCGCTCATCGTATAGAAATAAATATCCACAGAATACCGAAGCGTCAACAAAACCATACTCCGATCTCGAACTTTGATTTAATAGAAACGATTCTGCTTATTCTGCTTCATCGACGACACTCGCCATGTAAATCTGAGTCACATCCAAGTAAATGGCACGTTCTCAAAGTGAGAACAGAGGAATTTGTTCTCAATTATTTAACAAGCATGCATTCATCCCATTGTCACTATAAGTAAATATTTGCAGACTGAAGTATTTAAAAAGCAAAACAAAACAAAAAATATTCAATATAAATCACACGTTTCTTTAAATTTGACAGAATCGCAGTCGTTCGAAATAAACTCTGCGAAATAAAAATTAAAAACAAAAGAAAAGAAATTGACGGGGTTGAATATGATGACATTAATATGAGTGTCAAATGCATAGGCCCCAAAGCATGTAGTAATCTTTAAAGGGAAAGGTAATCTGAGACAGAAAAAATAGGCCTTTGGTCAGTTCATCTTCTAAACACAGGGGGTTATATTCCGAGTAAAACGCACGTTTTGGTGGGTTTTCCAGAACAATTTTGATTAATGCAGCTGTACAATTTCCTTAAAAATAACGATGTATTCTCACTGATCATTGGCGATATATTGAAATTGGACATTATTACATGAAGTTATGAATTTCCTAGTACACATTTAAGATTAAAATGACGGAATAACAAATTATATTATATATAAGTATATATATTACATGGAAGTGTGTATCAAAGATAGCTGTGTTAAAATTTAAATTTAAGTCGAGCAATAACTATCTATCAAGCTGCTTGTGTAGTTTATCCATTGACTGAGTCATTCGAATTCCCATCAATATATTATTAAATCTTACAAATCAATTCTACGAAAGCAGACTCGTCCATAAGACCAAAAAAAAACATCATGTCACTGATAAGATTTTAACCCCACTTAATTTGATAGCCTACTTTATATATACACAGTGCCTGGTCAAAAGTAATGTCGCACCTGATTTGTTTTTCACAAAGAATTGTCCACTAACTTTGAAATTGTCACTAAACAGTACTTGCAGAACTGATTTCAATAAGTTTTTTTTTATTTATTTCATATTCAACTGGACTTTCCAAAACAAATTTTTATTGTAGCTGCAGCCCGCATGATATGTTGCTGATGAACTGTTCTAAAGCAAAATGTAATCTGCTAACTGAACGTCCCCTTAATATACTTAATTCCCCTGGAAATATGACGTCAAATAAGAAAGCATATTGAATGCAACTGATCCAGAAATATGTTTTGCAAAATAAATTCTGTTGCATACCTAATAAAAACTTGTCTGTTACGAAATTATTATATAATGACACATTTTCAAGTTTAGTAAAAAGGTAAATGTCAGGTGCGCCATTACTTTTGGCCAGGTACTATGTGCAATGATGTAAGCATGCCAGTTTTACTGATTACATAACGCAGGGATCACACTTTCATGAATATAATGCCGAAAATAACTAACACGAAAATTACAAATCAGTTTTTTACCAAAGATAAAACCTTCAAGAACGTTAAACAATCAATATATTTTGAATTAACAGATAACTCACTCTTAACTGATGGTTCGTGTTAAGAATACTAAGATAATAAACTAAAGAATACCGAAGCGTTAACAAAATCTTAATCCGAACTCAAAATCGATTAAACCAGGGGAACATATGAACAAAAGGAAGATTTACACGGAGACTCTTGTAAAAGTACAAGAGAATAAGACCAAGTGTTCTGAAAGTGTAAGCGTCTTCTGCTTCATGGACGACACCCGCCATGTAAATCTTTGTCACATCCATATGAATATCGAGTTCTCAAAATGAGAACCGAGTATCATTATCAACCACAACAATTAAACACACTTATAAACATACTCAAAAACTTCCATCTTCATATCACTTAAAGATACAATAAAGCCCAAATACAATGTTCCACTTGATGGTTGGATGGATTACCTTCCAACTTCAACTAATATCGGAAAATTAATATCACATTTCTATAGGACATATTCGAATTTGCGAGGTATGAATCTTTAACCGTATATGCATATTAAATTGCTGCTATATGTAAAAATTATTCTGTGTTATCGGAAATCTCCATCTTACATCAAAGGTTTGTATTTTAAGAGAATACCAGAGCGTCAACAAAACCATAATCCGATCTCAAAATCGATTAAACTAGGAAAGATTTACATGGATACATTTAAAAATTTACAAGCCCATAAGACCGGGTGTGCTGTAAGGGTAAGCGTCTTCATCGACAGCACCTTTCATGTCTCATGCAAGTTGATGTCACATACTCAAAGTGAGAACTAAGGCCCGCTTTCAATCGTAACACGTAGCCATACTAACAAGTGTTTTGAGAAACGTCAAAGTATTTTTCAATGAGACCAAGTAGGCGACCATAGAACTTGCCCATAACTCCAATTCTAGGGCTTGCTCTGAATATCGAGATTTTCGTGATAAGATGTCAACTGCTGACGAACAAACTAACGGCACAGGGATTCGAGAGATGCAGGTTGATGAAGACAATAGACAAGTTTTATGGTCGCCATATTGATATCATCGAGAAATGTTCGCTATCTTTGTGTGATATGAAGATGGACGTTTTTGAGTTTGCTTATTAGTGTTTACTTATTGTGATGACAATGATGACTCGGTTCTCATTTTGAGGATTGATGCTTACTTGGATGTGACCAAGATTTACATGGCGGGTGTCGTCGATGAAGCAGAAAACGCTTACTCTTACGGAACACCTGGTCTTATTCCCTTGTACTTTTACGAGAGTCTCCATGTAAATATTTCCGTTGTTCCTATTTTGACCCTAGTTTAATCGATTTTGAGCTCGGATTATGGTTTTGTTGACGCTTTGGTATTCTCTGAATTTTTTATCAATCTGAATCCCTGTGGAATCATACATCTTGAACACCATTTCACATTTACAACTTGGCCTTACCGTAACGGTTTCAATTTAGCTATCGTAAGTTTTCCATTTCTTGATAGTAACATTCCTGTTTCTCCAACCTATGGCGTGTTCATGTCGTTATTCTAGGGAGTATTCATTGATATTTTTCTACATAATGAGCAACACTTCGTTAAATAGGCCGATTTTTTTTTCAACACGTAGACAATTTTTAACACAATAAAGGATGTGCATTTGCACAAGGAATCAATTATTTTGATTATATTCATTCATGGTGAAGCATACCGGATATTGATGTTAACTTTGAGTCTGAAAAACCACATTCGTTCATATTACACAGCGTTAGTGATATTGATGCCAATTGAGAGTGAGAGAGATAAAATCGCAGGTCCATTAAGGGTTCATATTGTCGGCACGTGAGGTGTTAATTGTGTGTTTTGTTACAGTTCGTTGAACTTTCTGTATGACAACATTGCATGGATAATCAACATGTTTATCCTGATTGTGATGAACAGGTAGATGAGGCATACAAATATTTGTTACAAATACATACGAGGTTTGACGTGAAAATCCATATATTCAGTGGCTTTAAAATTAAAAACTTTATGTATATGTCATGATTTGAAAGTTTGTTGAGATTTAGATTTAATCTATCAATGACACAATGTGGAATAAATGATAACCTTTTTTTTATTTGATATAATTGATTTGATAAGATAATTTTTATGATGGTACCTGTTAATGTAATTGCATAATGTTTACCGACCAATGTACATAATTATACACATACTACTCAGCTTATACTGGTCGGTCAAAATTGTGCCAATAAAAAGAGTCGGTTCTCACTGTAACCAAGATTTACATTGCGGGTGTTGTCAATGTATCAGAGACGCTTACTCTTCCACTTTTACAGGGGTATCCACGTAAACCCATCCTTTGTTTATACTTTGCCCCTAGTTTAATAATCGAATTTGATTTGGATTATGGTTTTGTTGACACTTCGGTCTTTTCTGGGTTTTTTTTGACACTTCGGTCTTCTCTGTTTTTTTCAATTTCTTAAGAAAAATAAGATGAAATGACTCGCTACTGCCAGAAGGCAACTTAAAAACAATAAGATAACGCGTTAAAACGAAACATAATACAACTTTCAAGTTGTTTGCTTCCATACGAAAGAATAACTAAAATTAATAACCTTTTTCGGAAGGGATTGTAATTTGGTAAGTATAGAGGAATGTCAACGGAAATATCTATTCGTTGTTTTCCTTTTTTAATTATTCCTTTTTGACTGTTTTATCTCATCAGTTCCGATATAGAAATTTCAACGCTATCATGGATACTTATAATTTAAATATTATAAGCCACTTTCTGTGAAATTTAAACAACACCGAAAAAAGTATTTTTCTAGACAACTAATTGTTCTCTTGTTATGTTTGAATTGTTTATAACTTTGTTACTGTTTTATATATAACATAAATATTATTATCAATTCAATTTTTGGACTTTATCATGGAATCAATAAATACATATCCTGAAATTAAATCGAAATATTTCTTTTGAAGCTATCCTTAAGAGTCTCTACTATTTATGACCTATAACATCACCAGTTGATTATATAAGGATGAAACAGTTGTATATGACGAAATATTTACATTTCCCTTGCCACTTTTTCCAATTTTTCTATACATAAAATTTTCCAATAACATATATTAGGCACATTTTGACGTCATCATACTTATGACGTCATAGTTTTAGCGATAGAGACTGCACTGCTCCACTGTCAACGGGCGGCTGTTCTCTGTCTGGATTTATCCTGACGTTGAAACATGCTTTGACTAATACTAGGTGTACATATGTCTGCATCAACTGCATGTTGGTTAACAAAAGGTGTAGTATTGTTTGTTATATTTTAACATTCATTGGTGTGTAGCACTCGTACATTGGCTTACCTTCATATTCAACATGGTATGCTAGTTTTTAGTTTAATATTTACTATTACAGAAATTCAAAAATTCGATACCTTATGTATACACTAACATTTTGTTCACACCAAGAAACGTAACTCTGCTAGGCATCGTATACTCAGCTTCTGTATTTTACAAAAATATAAATCCGTATGTAAGATATTAAGATATAAAAATGTGATGTAATATATACATATTTTAGATATATATGTAATAACTTAAGCATTTGATAGACCTTTTGGTTCGTTATGAAATTTTGAAACAAAAATATATTTTATATTTTTTTTTTTCGCAGATTGTTTGAAACTAATGAAGAGTTGAAGGGTTACTTCGTTGACGTTTCTAAATGTTCCTCAATTTCGGATATACGGACGAGTTCAAAGTTTGAAGGCCATGCAGTAATGGTCATGCACATCATCGATGATGCAATGTCTAACTTGGATGACGTCACGTGTGTTGAAAATCTGTTGTTAAGCGTTGGAGAATCTCACAGAAAATTTTCTTGGTTTCAGCCACATTATTTCTGGGTAAGTGTTTGAAAGACTAACTTTTTAACAATGATCATTTAATTACGGGGGATGTCTAATATAAAATCACAGTGGGACAAAAACAGGGGAGACGTCATATAATCGATATCTTATATGAAAGAATATGTGTTTGCTATAGTTTTTTGTTTGTTTATTATTTTCCAATGATTATTTGAATTATTATATTTCTTTTGATAAATTATAGTTTTTAAGATACATTCATATTTTGACATTATTGTATGTTTATAATTATATTAATGACGATGCTGTATATAATCATTTTGATCTACAAAGAAATAATTTAAAAAAGCGATGGGTACATTCTTCGTCTAAGAAAATAGTTTTTCACCCCGAAGGACCACATATTTTATATGTTTATTTCATTATTATAAGTCTACACCTATATAAAAAAAAACTCGAAGGACCATAAGTTTCACAGTTTTATTTTATTATTATAAGTCTACTAGGTTTCCCCTACTTATAACAACACCGGAATAAAATCTCGTATTTCTCTGAAACCACTTACCGAAGTTTATGCAGAACTCTAAAATGTGGATGGAACTAAAGGATGGTCAGTTATGACAATGTATCAAATACAGTCTACAAACACACTTTTGGGATGCTAGAAATGAAGATTTCACAAATCACAATGCCTACAATACTTCCTTTTTTTCTTTGAAATTATTCAAGGAGATCAATTGATATTTTAATAAGTTGGATATAATAACGATCAAAGCTCACAACAGAATCATACTATCCATAAATATTGCACACATTTTCTTCCAAATTTTATGTAATGTTTTATCGTCTTTAAATCTTTACATCAATTTAAAGCATTCTGAACATCGTTTCTGTTTTAATTTTTGATTTGTTTATATCCACATGTTTGTTTTATGACTATTTTTCTGTCATTCTTTTTCAAATTCCTCTCGAGCAGAAGTTAGAGGAGCCATTTTTGCTGGCGGTACACGAGACACTTGGAGATCGTTACACAGCTAACATGGAAAACATTTATAAGAAGGCAATCCACTTCATACTGAATCTCCTTTGCGCTGGATTTAAGAAGAGAAATACCCTTCCGGAGAGCCCTCAATCGCCTTTTTAAGAGTATATATACTTCATTGATATCCAGCAACCTGAACTAAGACGATGGTTTATAGACGGAGGAGAGTAACACGTTTGCTTTGAACCACATTGATAATAAAATTGTTAAGTGAAGTGCTAGCATGGTCCCTCAAGGATTGAAACGTCAGCATTACCAATTATTTCCATGTGACGTCATGATTTACTGATAACTCTTTACGGATGAAAAATAGGGTCACTGGTAATAAGCATTAATCGTGAAGTGTTACTGTTATGTGAAAAACAGTTTCTTTAACTCGTGATGGTTCTTGTCGATCACGCGGATACAAAAATGGTTAGGTTCATGATTTGTATATTTTGTAAGCATATAAACTCGATTTACTATTGGAAAATTGCGATTAGAAAAGTCTTTAATTGATATGCAAAATAATGATATTATTATCGTCAAGGATTGAAGAACGTTATCATCCTGGTAAATATATCATGAATAATTGGCGATGCATTCGAACTGCCGAATGTTAAGCAGTCAACACATTGGGAAATTGCATATACAAAACCATGTCATATATATTTTTAATGTTGGCGTCTCCCGAATGTTTAAAGGAGATACCATTAAGTACAAACCGTTACCATATGTGACCATATATTAAAATGTCACTCTGTGCTGTTAAAAGAGTGACATTTAGTGTAGTGTGCTCATCAGACGCCTGATCATGCCACGGAGAGTATCAGTTTTTTTTTATTTGGAAATTCACAAATTCTCCTGTACCTATTTTTGATAGATTCATCACCAAGTATCTAAAAGCATGAAACAAAAGCGATACATTACATTTTTTGTCTTTTGTAGACACATTTCGCATATTGATCCTGACGACTCAGTAAAAACTCCAAGTAAAAAGCCAAAAACAAAAAGTTTTTTCAAACCTACAAACTACGAAGTGTATTTATTATTTCAGTAAGGCACTTTCAAAATTCAATGGCAGATTCCAGTTGTGACTTTTGACCGCGTCACTGCCAAAGCAGTGTGTCAATGCATGTACATATATAACGACCACTGTAAGTGAACAAATATACATTCGAAGTGGTTGTAAATTTGTTAAGTTCGAAATTCAGAAGCGATGAAAATACGAAAAGTGTTTTGTTTAATGTGTATTGTTTAAGTGTACCAAGATATCGGTGTAGATTTTATCCTGGTGTTTACAATCGTATCAACTCGCTGTGAATGTGTTTTTGTTTTTTCGTCGTTTATTATTTGAACATTATTAATGTTGTAAATTTAAGGACTGTAATTCATTACATTAATAATTGAGGTTGCTAAAGAATTTTGCTTTGCTTTTTCTATCAATTCTATTGTTAATTCAGAGATGACAATGTTTATCATTTCCATTTTAAACGTTAATTTCTGGAAGCATAATTATTCTTGAGTATATTCTAAATTTAAATTTCTTTTCTTATTTGTTTTTGATAGCTAATTCCTTAATTAGTTATCTTATCCTAAATTCGCTGTGTAAAATGTTAATCACTGTGATGACTCGTGTTCAAAAAGTATTCTTTAAAGGCTGCAATCACAGCGATATTTCGGGGGAGAAAACTTGCCAATTCACCATAATTAAATTATTTCTTGAAAATATCTTTGTGTTTTGCTTATCATTCCGTAGGTAATCCCCATCTAGCTATATAGAAATGCACATAAAAAATCATATCAAGACAAACTCATGTTTTTCTGGCGTTAAACACAGGGAAATGAAAGTAGATTTCCATTTACTTGAAATCTTTGGAAAGACAAGTTTACGTATAGACTTACATATGTTATCACTGAGATTGTTTACACATTAATCGCCATGCCAACGACTTATATCAACTAGCCATTTAGTTTCGTATTCTCTCCACACACACGCGCGCCCGCCCGCAGGCTGCTGTGGATGCCTCTGCTTGTAATACGATCTAGTCGAACTCCAAATCAGGCATCTGTCATTCTTCACAGCTCCCGCGAGGAGGGTTGTAGTAGTCCTGCTACCAAAGTACACTAACTTATTGTTGATTGGATTAATTGTTCTTACAAAAGTTCTACTTTGTGTGCAGATCATATCTAGATTGGTTACTTGCTGACGTCATGATGTCCAGTTTGCTTGTTCTTCAGACTATATTGCTACTATGTGCACCGTTGACCACCGGGCAGGCGGTGAGTATATAAATGCATGATGCTCCACCAAGATTATTAAAGTGCTTATAATACGTATATTTCATAATCTGTTAATGATATTTTATTAAATCGTCTATATGTACCTTCTACGAGAACTCTTCATTCCTAACATTCCTTACTGTCTTTGAAGTATTCGTACTCTCATCAAGTTTATCTATACAAACATTTATACAATAGAGTTTGTCTGAAGTAATATGTATTGCGATGCTGGTATAATAGTAGCACTCTTCACAATATCATTATATTGTTGACCTGTTTATTAGCAGAAAGTTTGTGTCAACATGAAAGATTGCATATTGATTGCCAACAGTAATAGCACATGTGTGTTTATCGGGGATGGTTGCGGTAATAGCTATCTGATGTGATGTAATTATAATGAGTACTAGAGACTTACATATTCTGCTGGTGATGAGAATACGCCAGAGGTACTACAAACTAAGGCAGGCTTCGGTAGATTATGCACGCGATAACACGCGCACGAAAACATCTGATAAATAGAAAACCTAGTATATACCCGACTACAGTAAATGATAAGTGAAGCTTTCTAGATACATTCAAAAATAAGTATAACTTCGTATCAAATATGCCGTTTTCAAATAAATATAAATATACGCCGACATATGAAAAAAGGACTATTCATTGCAATGGAACAATCAAATATTGCCTACAAGAGCTATTTAGCTTAAGTTAATGAAATATTCATTAAAAAAAATTCTTCCCAAGAAAGAGAAAAATATTCAGTAGAGGTATTTTCTCCCTTTTCGATAGAAGTACTATATATAGTAAACAGTATAAGTCGAAATTATGATGTCGTTATAAGTATTCTCCCTTATTACGACGGTTGAAAAAAGGGCGAAATTTATATAGCATGGAAGACTTCCGGTATACAATATACAGTCTGAAGTGATTTGACGAGATAATGGATATTTCTATGGGTCTTCACTGCAACACATTGGACATATAGGATGGATAAGAATTTGTCGCCAATATCATTTCCTTCAGTAATATACGAGTAAAAGAAATTACTAGCGATAACAACGTAAATATAACAGCAGCCGTTTGGAGGGATCAATACACATTATCAGCTCTCACTGGTGATCAGGGTCCCCAGAGATTTACGGTAAGATGCCGTCAATGCCCAACAATTAACATCGAGGCCGATAGAGGAATGGCGGCGACGATAGACGTGCATGATTCCAATACAGGTCTAGGTATGAAGTACAGTGTTATGAAGACTATGAAGTAGCTCTAATTGGTAACACATTTCTGTTTCCATGGTAACTGAAATTGGTTGCACTTTATATCAGTGGCCAGAGATGGCCTCCGAATAAATGTACTGAGGGGTATAAGTATATATATATATATATCACTGTCATGTGATATTTATACAGGTGTCAAATGTGTAGTTCATAATTATGAGGCGTAATTAATTTTTAGAAGAAATATTTTGATGATTATATTGTGTTTATTTATCTCAAATGTTTTGATTTTATTGCCAATTTTAAACCATTGCTAGTTTATTTTGCAAAAACAAAAAGTACTGAAGCGTCAAAAGCTGCAACCTCAAAATCGGTAAAACCGAAGGCAAATAAATATGAACCAAGGAAAGATTTACTGGGAGACCCAAGATGATAAAGCCCAGAGAATAAAACAGGTGAAATAAGTTTCCTCAGCACAATGTCATTCATCATATAATGTACAAAATAGAAATAGTATAACATTATATTGCACAACAAACACCTGCTACATCCCCTATGTTGATTTCACACATGTAAGTAATCATTTACTGGACTAATTGCCAGAAACACTGTTTCGTCGCGGCGGTAAAGCGGTGTATTGGTTGCTAAGTCGCTTGGGCAGAACACACTCTATCTGGCTTTCAATATCCTTATGTCAATATCATAAAAACATGATTGTCGGATTATCAGAAACCTAGAAACGGAAAAAGTATTCACAGTGCCCTAGACTGTCGAGCTTTACAACATGATGGTAATAGATTTCAATTTGGATAAAAGGAATATGTCCACTTACATCTCGAGCTATCTAATTTGCTTGATACATTATAATGTATCACACTAAAACGTTTCTGTAACAAACTTATATCAGACGCCTGACTATATCGATTGTCTCCGTGGTATCCCTACACACAGGTTTGGTCTAGAACTGTACAGGGCGACCGTCCTACTGGGTCAACTTAATAGCTGTATCTATCTGGATTTTAAGCCCCCGAGGTTTGCTGTAACCGTTTTGATTCATTCGAATATAGGCATAGTTCAGAATATACATGTACTTGATACTTGGATTTTGACATTTCTTTCGGTCAGATTTGTTTCCACAGTCGTCTCCTCGGCTTCACTTTTGGGGTTTTTGCTTTGCATTATTAACGAGTCCTGGAAGGACAAAACAGCTGTGTTGTGTAGTTTAACTCATTCTTAAGGTGCGTTTATCGTTTATCTGCTGTATAATCCAACTGATATCATTTTCAATTATGAGATTAACAAGCATTGGTTTTAAATGTTAATTGACAATATTGCATATTTTTAGAAATATGTAACTGCATATATACATAATCAGAAAAATTCATGTTTTGATTGCACCTTCACATTATACAACATTCTTTATCAATTTTTATCAGTGCTTTTAACAGCCGTCTTTTGCATAAAGAGTATATATAGGCTGAATTGAGCACATACTACTGCCAGTGACTTTCGAAATGTACTGACTGAGGTTTTAACAGTGACGATGAATGACTTAATATGTTGATTATCATGAGCACACTCAATTACCATAAAATAATATTTTTTCATTATTTGAGGACGTCGAGTTTACTTGGACATAACCTTGAGTTATATGGCGGATGCTGTCGATGATGAAGCAAAAGACGCTTACTCTTCCGGAACACCTCGTCTTATTCTCTTGTGCTTTGTCAAGAGTCTGTGTTCATCTTTCCTTTGTTTATATATTTTGCCTATAATTCAATCGAACTTGAATTCAATTTTGTTGTTGTTGAAACTTTGGTACCCTCTCATTTTTGTATTATAATGTCTGATATTGATTTTGATCTTTATTCATTCAGTTTCATTTAGGGCCTCCATGTAAATCTTTCCTTTGTTCATATTTTGCCTCTGGTTTTATCAATTTTGAATCTATATATTCTTTCTCCACTTCAACATCAGCTAGTAGTATGATTGGCACAAACAACATTCACATTCAATCTGCAACACAGACACTTCATTTGTAGTTAACATACCACACCTATATAGGTTTTCCAGCATAAGAAGTCGATGTGTTGTATAACTATCATTTCCATTTGTCTTAAACTCATTCAAGGCATGCGAGGAATGGAGAGTCTGGGCATGCAATACACGTTTAAAAGAACATACTACTTTTGCAATGGCCGTGCAGGAATGGTTCTGGTTTATAGTATAATGTAGTACATGTATTGGAGTGGAAGATTGGACATTACCCGAAACATTAACTCTATGGCAGTGTGTAAATATCGTGCGTGAAATTTCTAGGTAAAATGTGGACTTTGTTTTATGTGGAATGCTCAAGAGCTGCATCTTAAGGATGTACAAAGTGTTTCACTTTGTTAAAGTTGAAGTTCCTTGATTTAAAATATTGTTTCTGTTTCAGAAGATTTATCTCTTCTGTTTAATTGCATGTTTATCCTAGGCGGTATTTCATCTATATACTTCTAGAACGCAATCCAACATACCCTTTGAGCTGGAGGGTTTATAAGATTTGATTTGATATAAAATATCAGAAATTCTTTCTCTAAGAAGTCGGCTAGTATACGAGTTTTATGGCGGCTTGGTAATCTGTTTCATGTATTGGTATATAATTGCCGGCAAAAATTCGCTTTGGAACACAGAACCCTAATATAACTGGTACACGAGGATATACGACCATAGTAAATGGCCCATTTTTATATCTTTTCTGGCCATTCTCTATAAAATAAATTACTGAAAACATCCCTCGTAGTTTTGCAAAACATACCTCACGCGGAAGTCATCAATGCACAAACCAAAGCTGTGTTTTCCGTCTAATTCTATCCAATCAAAAGCTCCTTTATAGAAGAGCTTCTGGATTGGATGTTTTGACATCCGGGTGCTGTTAATGTTATAATTTTAACAAGAGCGTGTTCACTGTCATTTAAAGGTGTCAGTTTAAATAAATTAAACTTTTGGATGTTTAAAAGGCTGTTTATAATAGACATCCATTTCAGATGTACATTTCTGCTAGAAATGGATGTTTTAAACAATGGAGTATTGAAAGAGAAAATGATGAAACGATGCAATTGATTAAAATGGAATCATGTGTAAACGGCTTGTCCCGTAACATTCAGTCATTTGTGGTTGCATAAATTTCGAATCACTTTCCTGAATTATTCGTTATTGTGACGTTTTCAGTATACCGGCATGATATCAATATGGATTTTTATTGAAATAAGCCCATATCGATGTTACATAACTGTGCAGTAACTTGAAAGATGACGGAAATATTTCTTATCTCTAAGAACAAACAATCTAACATTCACTTTTACTTTATGATAAAAACAATATTGCGAGGGTGAATGTACTCTTTCACTGACAGTAAACACAACACTATATCAGTATCCATCGCCCTTTTTTCAATAAACAAATAAGTGCGTATATTGGAAACTAATTTAATGTCTTCAAAACATTTATATATATAGATGATCTGCGCGTTTTTGAAATAGTACTGAGGAGTAACATTTATTGCTAGCAAACCTACATTTTTCTATCAAAAAAGCCTTCCATTCAAAATATTCTCGTAAAGTTAACTAAGATTCATTAGACCCTTGTTTCAAATCATTGTCAGCTGAGTGTCAGTTAAAATGAAATTTTCATATAAATTTCTCCAAAACAAAAAATAACTTTGTAGCTAAAACAACGCATAGAGAGTTGAAAATGGCTTTACAATGACGATATTCATGAAATCACTCACGAAAAGTCTATTTTTGGTCCGTAACGAACTATGATAGAAAATAAACTAAACTTTTTCAAGCTAACAAGTTTTGGAGAGCTTTACTGCTATATCTGTTATAACCGCTGTGAGGTATTTGCAGTACGTTTTGGCATCACTCATCTGTTTATTGGTATCGTATACATACATCATGTCAGATTTAAATACATCTAAAAATACCAGCCACCAGATAAGACATGTATATATAGAATAGCTTCCTAAAGCGTAAAGTTACATGATACATATATTTAACACTGCTAGGAGTATCTAGGTGCATTTTCCAATGGGGTTGCTTGTTTCCCCCCCGCGGCACACCTATAACCAGTTATAAACAAGTGTTTTAGTTATGTTTAAGCCAGCGTTCTGTGAGTATTGATGAATACAAGTCCCCTTCTGGCACCCCAATCCTAACGTTTGATGAACCGTTACATACCTCTTTTAACCAAAGCCTTATCCTCTATATCCGCAAAAAGTAGTGAAATATGGTAACGAATTAATTCTACGAGTTTCAACAGTAACGATATGCCCCAGAGAATGCCTATGTTAAGAAATAGTATCATCATGCCACTACATACGTGAATAACGAACCAAAACCCTTACCGGACGGAAATGATTGACAGACGCAGACAAGACCGATATTCTACCGGTATCATCGGTACGGAGATAAAAACGCAACTATACTACACCGTCGTCGGATACCCACGGTTGATCTCGCTTCGCTTACTCACACGAGTGAGTAAGCAGAGCGAGATCAAAAGTTGATATATATCCGACGAGAGTGAGTAAGCGAAGCGAGATCAACTGTAGGTATCGAGTGAGTAAGCGAAGCGAGATCAAAAGTGGGTATATATCCGACGAGAGTGAGTAAGCGAAGCGAGATCAACTGTAGGTATCGAGTGAGTAAGCGAAGCGAGATCAAAAGTGGGTATATATCCGACGAGAGTGGGTATATATCCGACGAGAGTGAGTAAGCGAAGCGAGATCAACTGTAGGTATCGAGTGAGTAAGCGAAGCGAGATCAACTGTAGGTATCCGACACGAGTGAGTAAGCGAAGCGAGATCAACCGTTGGGATCCGACGAGAGTGAGTAAGCGAAGCGAGATCAACCGTGGGTATGTATCCGACGATATTGAGTAAGCGAATCGTCGAGTACTACACGGGCAATAGGGAAACCTTATTATAGAGCTATGCTGCTTAAGTTGTGATAGGCGTATTGCTATTTATGATATCATTAAAATTTATATACACCGGAATAGATCTTTACCTCAACCCTTACTTCTATGCATATCCTAAGAATAACCGATCAAAATCAATACATAGAAAGAAAACAGAAAATACATTTTTGAAAAGTGACTGAACTACATATCAAGCTAACGATACTTTGTAATTGGTAGAATATGTGTACAGCTCAGCAACTCCAAATAATCTTTTTTCTTTATCTTACTCATTCGTTATTTTCTGTTTTATTCATCTTTTTGAATTTTGTATATCATTAATAATCCATGTATCTCTAATAAAAAATTGTTATTAATGAAGACCATCGCGCTACCTAAAGTAAAGGTAAAATGTTACCACCTATAAAATCATTCTCAATGGAGAAAATTCACAAACACTACAAAACACATGTTTTGATATCAATTGTTAAAATATGTACCAGGTTTTTTGAAATATCTTTCATAACGTGGTGTTAACTGATATCTTGAGAAAGCATATACTTAGCCTAACTGGCATAGGATATGATACAGTTTTGATACACAAACTTGTTCAGATTGTAAACCTTTTTTTTTCACCAATGATAAATGTAATTAAACTTATTCATAACGTTTCAAATAAGCGATCGTTAGAAATTATGGATATTACAAGCCATCCTCATGAAGCATTACCTATTATTTAAATCCTATCTAGACAATCGGATTAAGGCACTACATACTTAACTTCTGGACATTTTTTCGTGACTCTGAAAAATTCTGAAAAAAGCAGTTGATAACCGTGTAAAAATAAGCCTAAAACGAAGTAAACCTGAGCGGTAACTAACAAGAAACTCTTGACAGAAAAATGCAAAGAATTGAAAATAATTCAAGTGGGACCAACTTCAACAACACGCCGAAGTTAGAAGACGGTTCAAAATGGACGCGTGTTTACAAATACCGAGTTTCAACTGCTGCTGTACCGGTAACCGCGTAAGAATTAATCTTGAATGTTGCTGATATCAGTTTATCTTAACTAATATATAAATATAAAATGTTATTAGGCTTGATTTTCGCTTCAAGTTTTGCCGAAAGTTACGTATATTGGGCCTTTAAAATACATGTATATCCTTTGAAAAGGAGCGACAATCACTTTGCCTATCTAGAATGCCTATATTAAATCCCTAAAAGTGTTACGAATGTAAACCCGAACATTGCATAACAAAGAATTCCACATAAATGTTCACCGATTTCTTAGAAAAACACATCAGATTGTAAAGTGTTGTTTTTTTGTATACGACATACGTAATATCTGACAGGGTAATTATCTTAAACAAAATCGCACACCCATGTCTGTTCATTGTTACGTAATATACAGAGGTGGTTCTGTAAATAACGCGAGCACGATGTGTAAAAGTGACATGAATGATTAGAAGGTGTAGACGCTCATTAGTTGGAAATAGGAAAGTGGTGGGGTGTTTTTTTATATACACACCTTACATAACATTTGCGGAATTTTCAAAGCAGGCTAAACAAGAAAAAACATTCTCCTTTGTGTGAACAATGAAATCCTTGACAGAACTTTGGAGAGTTTTCAAGAAAGACGAAATAAAAATGCAACCATCCTTACCCGTTAAAAGAACATTTGGTTTGTCTTCTACAGATAACAAAAAGGACAGAATTAGTTCATTGATGAAGACTTTGAGCAAGTGTGATGGTCGCCATCTTGGTATTATGGAGAAATGTTCGGTATCCTTAAATTATTGATGTTTTTAAATATTCACATTTAACGTCTGCTTGTTGTGATTGAGAATGGTGCCGCGCTTCTCATTTAGAGGTCGTGACATTTACTTGAATTTGACCTAAATTTACATGGCTGGTGCAATCGATGAAGCAGCATACGCTTTCTCTTCCGGAAATTCTGTTTTTATTATCTTTTTTTTTTTTTCTTTTTCAAGCGTCTCTGTGTAAATTGTACCTGTGTTCATATTTTGTTCCTAATCGATTTTGAGTTCGAATTATGGTTTTGTTTACGCATTGCTATTCTCTGCTTTTTTCATGCGACTATATGAAATGTTAAAGTAGGAACAAAAGAAAGATTTACATGGAGACTCTCGTAAAAGCACAAGAGAATAAGGCCAGGTGTTCCGGAAGAGTAAGCGTCTTCTGCTTCATCGACGACACCCGCCATGTAAATCTTAGTCACATCCAAGTAAGCATCAATCCTCAAAATGAGAACCGAGTCATCATTGTCATCACAACAAGTAAACACACTAACAAGCAAACTCAAAAACGTCCATCTTCATATTACACAAAAATACAGAATATTTCTCGATGATATCAAGATGGCGACCATAAAATCATATGACAGTGGTTCAGAGACTGCAAAACAGATCCTCTAAGACTCTCAAACGGCATTCTTGAAAACGTATTTCCTCTTTACTTAACACACTGAAGCAATTACAGTTTGCTTTTTTCAGAGTATTACAATCTTTTAATTACCTCACCTTCCTCCCGGTAATTGTGTTATAAATATCATTGTTTATTGTACACGTAAACTCCGCGGCACAATGTGATATTTTGACGTTTATGAGCAGGAACCTGCTGAAGAGATTCATTAGCCAAGACGCAGTGTCTGTTTTTAGGACTCTTCTCCACTCGACATGTGTTTATTTGTGTAAACTTACTGTGCACTGTAACAGTTCTTTGTAGGTTTGCAAGCGCACTCCACGTCTACTGCTGTGAGCCCAGTGATAACATAACACACGACCTATGAAATACACTGCTGCTAGCCATAATGGTGAACAGATCCCAACACGATGGTGGACAGAGCGTTTCACGTTTCTGCTTACGGCGTCTCTGTAGTGTACGGGGCGATGATAAGTCACAGTGTATATAGTACCATTACTGCTGATACCATTATTAGTAAACTTGCATCATATAAACCTTGTAGATTTTATGTTCTTGGCTACTTTAAGTTTTACATATATGTAACAGGAGGAAGAGAAGATGCAGCGGCCAGACCGGTGTTCGAACCGAGGCCCTTCCGAACTCTAGACGAACACCGGTGACGAGCTACCAGTTCGCCGGTGATCAATCCAGTCCAGTTCCACTACAAACAATTTTGTGTGTCCCATATAGGCCGGGAACAGTTAAAACGAATATTACCTTGTCTGCATAATGATAACAAATCGTTCAATTTGTCAAAAATCAGTCAGTATGTTGTCCCAGGAAGTCCTAAGTTCACTGCACCTGTTTGAAAATGGCCACCGTCTAAAGTCACGTGATCAAATAATTATGTTCACTTGCATATGCATCGGTTCGCGAGCGACACTAAGCGGATCAGATAGTCATACCTAATATGACTAGTAATTAATTAAACACAAAATAATGGGATCTGCACAACATGATATATATCAATAACATGCATTTGTTCCGAAAGTGAAGATGAACGAAGTGTTCGGAAGGCGCAAATCATGCTGCCACAACATATGGCATCGTTATGGTGTTTCATACAAATCCACCAAAGTATTCAATACCGAGGATAGTGGAAAAAGAAACATCTTTTAAAAAATAATAATAACAAAAAGGGGGGGGGGGGGGGGGCATGGCTACCGATATAATTGTAGCAGAGTAGAGTGAAATAATTACTCAACTGCTAGGACCTTTATAGAGGGTAGTCCAATGTGATTTCGTCAATATTTCACCATTGTATAAGGGAATGTACAGTATTAATTTATCATTCATCTTTCAAAATATAAGCTGGTAGACTCTGCTGGTAAACTAGTAGTCTCCGAGGCTTGCTGCACCTTTGATGATAACAGTCATCTCCTTAAAGTAGTTCTATACATACTGAAATCGTGGTTATTGATCCGATACTAATCAGAAGTCTATTTCTGAAAGTCATAAAATTAAGGGGTTTTATGCAATTCCACTTTTGCTTAAGCAATGTGGCCCTTACATCACCTATGAATATTAGAAGGATTTATAACCTATGTAGAGCAATGTTATTAAGATTTGTCATGTTGTTTCTCTTGCATCATTTTAAAGGTGCAATTTCGTTTGTGTGTTTTACGATTCCTAAATCGTATAGCTGTAACGACCTGTGTATCTTCATTTCAACTTTTTATCGGTTCAGGTTAAGAATTCAGTAATTTTTCATATATATACATATAACTTTATTTATTTCACAACAATTATGAAACAAGTTATACAACTTATAATAATCACTCTTGTTGGCCCGGATGTTAGCGCGCAAGGGGTCAAATTATGGGAGGAAACCGGAGTACCCGGATAAAACCCACGTGATCGGGCAGGTGACCCAACATCTTTTCACGTCCGGTCGGGGAATCGAACCCCGGCCGCCTTGCTGAAAGACAAGTACGCTATCTACTGCACCACCCGACCACAGTGATTTCATGACCTAATTATGTTTACAACATGTCAATGATCGAGAATAAATCTTATCACATCCCCAACACTCATCATGAGTGTCTTCATACTCTCCTTTCCGTGTTGGGAAAACTTAACGCGCGATTCTTTTGTTGTTCCTTTTCTCTGACTAAGGGCGTGGACGCCTTGTCCTCATGCATCCTCTCTTATCTGACGAACGTAAATCAAGCACAGGAAATAGAACTACAAATCAATCCAGCGGATACCAAACTGTATAAGTTACTGGTATGTTTAAGTTGTCACAATGATACAGTGTTCTGAGGATGAGAGGAGTTTTCCCCGGTAATTGGCATAGTACCAGTTTGATAAGATGAATGGTTTAGGCTCACGAGATTGAGATCATGGCCTAGTTTTACGATAGGGGAATATATACGATCAATATATTTGTCGTTTATATATTACAATGATTCCTCTCATCGTCATGATGTTTAAACATTTTTATTCCTGCGATTCTTGTATCCACTTTGTGTTAAAATTTTCACCGTTGATGTGAATTACATAGATTTGGCGAGATATTTATTTTCGCATCTTCTCGAGAGGAGAATTAACAAAAACCTCGCATATTTTTAAACGTCACAATAAAACAGCATTCGATATTTACAGTTCTTCCTCACTTGCAAGATCTGCTTTGAAGAACAACCGCAAACATAATCTGAATGATAATGAGCATTATTTACAGTTACTTTAATGAACAGCTCGAGTAAAATTTGGTAATTATTTACGTAATTGTAATAGAATTGTAAAGTGTGCCTGTGCATAATGTTACCGTTTCGTTTCATTGTCTACTTTCCCACTTTATTCGCGATATGGTGGAAAACGAATTAATATAATTGAAATGACATCAATATAAAAACAACGAAAAGGTTTTACTTACAAAGGAAGCTATCACGCAATTATGTGAGAATATTAGCATATAAAGGAAAACTGGAAAGTTCGAACACGGAATATTTTTTGACATGTTTTCAAAATCCTGTACAACATGTATAAACAAGCTGATATACGGTATATACTTATGATGTTAACGTCTCAGCATTGTTTTGGCACTGGGTCAACCTTTTCTTCATAATGGGATGATTAATGTTTTATGTTATGGTTTATAAGACAGAACACACACTAGCCAGTGTTCTTACACTAGCTTCTATTAATCGTTCTTTCGGCACTTAGTGCTAATTTTTAATTATATGGGCGTTATATCTTCACCGAAACAGCTGTTGGTCTCAGCTGTTCTGACAACGGTACCCATTTGACCCAGCTCATGAGATTCCTAAGGAAATATATTATAATGTTTTACTTCATAAGCCTGTTCCGGTTTTGACCACAGTTTTGACTTAAATGGTAAATGTTTTAACAAGGAACAGAAAAACGGATGGTGTTTATATACGCAGAAATATCTAATTATAACTATTTGCTGTTTATTATTTTGCTAGAATATAACTATGTCTGATTTGATGATATTTTCATTGAAATCTACCAAGTAGCAAATTCTAATGGACAACGTTACAAAATAAATTCCATTTCCATAACCAATAAATGTATTTATTGTTCTGTTGTTATATCGTATATTTTTATTCATTTTATATATATATATATATATATATATATATATAAAGTGTAAAATCAATAATTTTCGCGGGGGATTTATTTTCGTTAATCCATAAATTAAATATGTCTCCACACTGTTAAAACTAGTAGAGGCAGATTTATTGAGCTTTATGTATTCACGTAATCAAGTTAATATGAAATAGTAAATTGGGTAAAACATAGGATTGACAATAGTTGTTTCGAGATGATTTGTGCGCAAAAGCAGACGCAAATAGAGAACTCCATGTTTTGACATTCTTTGTTATGATAACTTTTAACTCATATGATAAGGATAAGGTCATATTACATTTATGCTTTAGTTGAACCCTGTTACCACGAAATCGGCGAGTTATGTTTGTTCAAATGTTTAGTATGAATTTCGATCGGGATCGACGATTTTTTTCGAAGTAAAAAGGGTCTTCGAGTTATACAATTTTAAAATAAGGGATTCGACTGTATCTAAACAGCATGAATAAATGGGCAGAGCATATTTCTCACACAAGCATTGTGTTAAGTATTTAAGTCTACCTACCATTACAAAAATAATGTAATAAAAAATTCGGTATGGGAGATATGAAATCAAATCGACATTTACAAAGAGGATTCCTCAGCGAGATGCTATACTTCTGTTACATTCCGGACGAGGAGGAGTATCTCCATTTTACGATGCCGACGCCAGGAAATCTATTCGTAGACTCCAAACGTTATGCATCAAATTGCATCGTTAGAACCTCTTACAAGCAGGAGCAATTGCTTCCGAAAACTTTGTTACCATGGTTGCAACTCAAGTTCATATAGGATAAGTCACAAGAGGTCCGAAGCTGTTTTTTTCCTATATGGTCCATAAAACGTTTGACCTTCACTGAAAAATGCTGTTTATATATCTTTAACAGCTGTTGTAGATCGGGATCAAATGAGAGCTTGTAAAAGAAAAGTTCCTCCAGAGACGATACATCATTAAAAACGTATATACATACTTAGATAGCTCAGCTTTATCATATATGTGATATACTTCAGAAGAATAAACACAAACGCCAAGAACATTTGAAAATAGATCTTAATTTCTGTCCCGAAACGTTTTGCATGTACTATCGGTGTGTTGCTTTAAGGAGGTAAGAGAGTTGAAGAAATGAAAATTGTCGAAAACATCTCGGAAAATGATTAGTTCATGTTAAACATGTGATTCCTATAAAATGTGCTATAAATTTAGCACATATGATACTATGAACTTAAATAAAACACTATTCAGGGTGCTTCAATTGTTTTCAGAAATGCAAGTGCTTGACCACGTTATGAAAAAACTTAATTTCTTCCTTAGCGGATATGTTCTCCCACAACAAACACATAATCTTGCATCCATTTTTTTCTGTCATTTAGAAGTGCTTGTTATTTGAAATAAAATAGTTCTTTCTCTGTAAATGAAATGCTTATATCGAATGGTGTTATTGGTAAACAGGATATCAGGTACAGAACCTTAATGGAAAAGTTATATATTTATATTTATTATTCTTGGATGAAATCTCCACATTGGCGAGTTTTACAATGAAACAATAAACAATGAAATTTCGTGATGGTTTTAACAATGATCACGATATTTTTTTTTGTCTTTTAAATGTTTTGTTTATATATCTTTACTCAAAACATGGAACAAACAATTGGAACAAACAACTCAAGTCAAAACAAAGCCACCCTGTAACATACAGCAACACGTGTATGATAAACCAATGTTGCAGTGATAAATTCCCCCTCAGAATGAAGGGCGGACTCTCTCCTGAAACAACGTTTCTATTCCTATCTCACCGTTATCCTCAAATGCATCTGTTGTTCTTAATATAGCACACCGGTCCATCTGACAATGTAAATACAAACACTTTCCTCTTTGCTGTATGTCAAAAAATGCATTTTTTACATCTTCATGAACGATTTATTCACTCACATAACATTTTACCATTGTTCACGTCGATTTGAATATGAATTCGTGTACAGTCAAACCTGTCTAAAACGGACACCCAAGGGGCAGAGCAAAAGTGTCCTTTATACAGATGTTAATTATATAGTAAATTGCACTGCGTGAGAATGATTAGTCTGTCTTTTATAGACAAGTGTCTTTTATATAGAGGTGTCCTTTGAGACAGGTTTAACTGTACTTTACATCTGTCGAGTTAAAATACCGAAAGGGAACACGAATGCTGACAAATTTAAATTTGTTTTCAAATTGCTTTAATTCCTAATATTTTGCTTTTTTTCATTTAAGAACAATGTTGTTAACAGTTGCAAAATTAATATGATTATAATTTTCCTTTTGTTTTCATTACAGACACGTCGTTTGACCATAAGTACTTTACTGGTGAGTATGTCAGAACTTTTCAGTTTGATTTCATTTTTAATAGTTTCAACATCCCTTTCAAAAAGAGAAAGGAATCAAAAATTTATTCGTTTTTTTAAATATATAGTTTTACAGCCTGTCCATCATCGACGATGTTTCTCTGCAAACAACAGGAAGTGACATTATTGTATACTCCAAACACTTTCTCTGAATATTTAACTTTGTGTACGAGGAGTTCGGGTATCGAACCCCAGCTACCTGCTTTGAAGGCCGGAATATTAACCACTAAACCAATCCAATAGTACATGCAATGATAATTCAATGGATTACATAGAAGTTATCTGGCATTGTTTTGATAGCACAATGCATGCATGTACATAAAAAGTGTCATGCATATATAAACAGTGGCTTTTTGCAATATGTAAAACCATGAAATATCATTACACTTACTGCAGCTATTGCATTTACATCACAAATTCAAATACAAATCAAAGGAGTTAGAATACCTTCGTCGAATCCCTTTCTCACTTCGAATGCGGAATACGAGTTGGGAGCGGATAAAAGATGTTAAAAAAATATAATATTAATCATAAATAATAATTATAATTTCATAATTAAAAAAAAAAAGAAATATAAGTCAATATAATGTACATCAGAAATGTATATCAATATAATGTACATCAGAAATGTGTCGAGATAATGTACATCAGAAATGTATATCAATATAATGTACATCAGAAAGGTATGTCAATATAATGTACATCAGAAATGTGTCGATATAATGTACATCAGAAATGTTTCAATATAATGTACATCAGAAAGGTATGTCAATATAATGTACATCAGAAATGTATATCAATATAATGTACATCAGAAATGTATATCAATATAATGTACATCAGAAATGTATATCAATATAATGTACATCAGAAATGTATATCAATATAATGTACATCAGAAAGGTATGTCAATATAATGTACATCAGAAATGTATATCAATATAATGTACATCAGAAATGTATATCAATATAATGTACATCAGAAAGTTATGTCAATATAATGTACATCAGAAATGTATATCAATATAATGTACATCAGAAATGTGTCAATAAAAAAAACAAAAAAGAATACCTTCGTCAATTAACTCTGTATCAGTTAGGTATATTTGTGGTATTGGAATGACAGCAACAGCAAACAGGCATCAGTCATAACAGACACCCATCTATCATCAGATGTCGGTGAAGGGAGCAGGGACCATTTGGTGTCAGAACAAACATCTTCTTGCCAATAGCACAATGAGAGAAAAACAGTATATCTGCTAAAGCATGCATTCAATTGAGCCGTACTCGTGTTTATTTATAGACTCCATGGTACAGCTATCAGAGACATATCATTCTATATCAATATTTGAGACCATAATATACAGCAGGTTTTACCCACAGGGGCACGTTACAATAAGAATTTTATGTATATAAATGTATGGGAGAATATTTCATATTGATGAAGTCTCCCATAATTTTATCATTGTAACGTGTCCCTGTGCTTTACCCAATACCTGGTAATTCTTGCTTTAGTTATCATATGTCTTGTGAATCCTTCTTCAGTGATTCAGTAACGCCATTGGTTTTAGTAATGTTTATCTGAACTACAAGCTTTCGGTCATAATAGGCTTTTACGTGTATGTTGAATCTTACTAATAAAGAGATGCAGTCTGCTTTATCACATACCTGGAGAATTTTACTATTGTATTACAACTAATGTGGTTACATGTTTGGTACATCCGGCAATAGTGCTTCAGTTAGTTTTATAATATACTTGATGTATTTTACTAAGGTGAAACAGTAAGATATAGTTCATATCTTGTGATATTAGTAAAGGGATACTGCCAATTGCATAGACGCTTTGGTATTCTCTGATTTGTTTTAATGCCAGGTTCCATTTAACATACATTGAATGTTCAATATAACAATGGTGTGCCCCCACTGTTTCTGTTCTGTGTATTTTATTTGTTGCTATTCATTGATTTAATCAACGCATTGCAACAAAAATAGGGTCCGAACATATTAACCACATTTTTGCTGTGATACAATCATGCCTTGATAATGCCATCATATTTCCTTCTTCGACATAGCTTATCTGCTGTTGGAGATAAAACCAGCTAATTGTGCAGGTTTACGCATGCGAAATTGTTGGTGTATCTATATATATAGACAACAAAGTAGTGCAATTAAGACACAAGAAAAAAGAAAGGTGAGGTGTACCCGGTATTGGATGGGAAATTATCAAAATAGCCATCACATCGTGCTTAGATTTCAATATCTCGAAATAACATTAGGGACATATCACGTTGTTATTTTATCTGTTTCACATTAATTCTGGCGCCATCTTGTTTCCAGTCATGCTGACAGGTATCATATACTTGTATATACTGTGCTATCAAAACAATGCTTTGCCGCCTGCCATCTGCAATACCTTCTACCAGCACAAGATAAATCCCGATGTGTATGATACAAAGCATTGTCAGCACAATGAATAGGTTATTTGAATTTTGCAATAAGTTTGACCTTAAATTCTATCTTGAATTTTTTTGATAACAACATGAATACTGTATTATGATTTTGACAAATGTTTATATGGTAATAAACATAATGACTTAAATAATAAGATAATCATTTATATTTTCAAATATTTGTGTTCGTGGAAAATGAAACAAAACAAGACTTCGAGATCTAACCTTTAAGTTTCCAAATTAACGATTAAATTGGAAAAGTTAAAATGTGTCTCTAGTGGTGAATTATTTGAATTGCCTATAATATTTGATGTCAACATAGTGAAACCTATCAACGATGTGAATTCTACAGAATTTGTTAGTCACAGTATATACTAAACCATTTGCAGATTTTGAAAGTATGAACATTACAGAATCTAAGGTATAATATCTCAAACCCATCTTTGCTATCCAAAGCTTGGCAACTTGCAATAGAAATCCTCTTATGTTTAAGTGACGAGTATCAAGAAAACTCGAGTTTATAGCTATTGTTATTACGGCATCCCGGTGTATTTGTTGAGTGCGTGTGTATTTGGGAGGCTGCGGTATGCTTGGGTAAGTCTCCTTGTGGAGGCCCACACTGAAGTATACCGCCAAAAGTCCCAAGCAGAACGGTCACCCGGTCACATTATACTGAGATATGTTGAACCAGTTATTCCATTTCCATAATACTGAGCATTAAGCATTGTTTGAAACTGTAGTATATCTCAAACTGAGGACGAAACACATAACCTAAATTCCGAAGGTGGGTTAGTGTCAGGGGCGACATCAGGAAGGAGTAAGTTGTTAAGAAAGAAGAGAAGAGATAATATACCAAATTTAGTCGCCTCTTACGAACATGCAATTGGGACAGAAGGTACAATTCTGATGCTCATTCTGCAAGGTATAGACACACAAAGTGAGCTGAAAGTATATCAAATACTGACACTACGACAGTAATATTAAAATTTAGAGCCTAAGACTTAGAACAATCTCAAATAGTTGCTGAATTGATACCGTAAACTGCTTGATAAGATGACAAATCTTTATAAAACAACCGTGCAAAATTGCCAAGACAAGACATTAACCATATACCAGTGAAACATGTTTGCTGTACATTAAACATTGTAGGTCGATTGATGTTTTAAAATTAGAATAAGTTCAATCTTGTTGGCGTTTGAAAGTACCTTGAATAGGTTTTTTAAACCCCCGTAAAAACACATGTTTTGCTGTGTCGGATTGTCAGGAAGGTTTCCTCGCGGTCTGGTTTTTGTATGTTACTATGTTCAGTGTTATACTGATTTGAAATCTGTGTTAGATGTATTAGCAATCCATTTCAGTTCCGGTTATCTATCTATGTCGTTTACAATATTAATATTTTGTCGTGTATGCTAAACTCTCACGGCTTAATTCGTTACTCTACATAAATTTGATTACGCGTATATTTTATTTCGCGAGCTTACTTTTTCTGTTTTTCTGATACATCCGCGAGTACATAACTTCGCAACCGTCTATCTAGAAGTGACGATGACGATAGAATAAACAGAGGCACCTCTAGAGGTAGAAATAATCGCGAGGTATATGACTTTTCTCAGGACTTAACGCGAAAATAAATACCCCACAAAATGTAAGTGATTTACAGTAACCCATGCTATAGTCATGATCTTTTTTATCAATTCTCGAAACGAAAATTCCTGCTGCGCGCAAATAACAAAAATTAGAGAATAACGAAGCGTCAACAAAGCCATAATAAATTCAACATCGTTTGAACAAGGGATTATATATAAACTTAGGAAAGATAGACATATATATCTATGATTTATACAACATGATTTAGTTTGTAATGTTACAATTATAGACTTTTATATTAAATTATTGGACGACCCTGTGATAGTGATATTGACCTCGACATTTTCGGTCAATATTACTTTTTTAATGTTAGTATTCACTTGATGAGAACCTGTGACGTTTCTTATTGTTTCTGTTATAACAGCAACCTCCCTATGTTATGGTGGATGATGACAACACTGGTCCTGGAAACGTGACCTACAAAGGGTTCATCGATGACTTAATGGAGTTGCTAGGGGACAGGTTGAAGTTTAAATACGATCTCGTGCCAGTCATGGACCAGATGTTCGGCACGCTGCTTCCGAATGGCACGTGGACAGGAGCGGTGGGTCAGGTGGTGTCCGGGGTAAGTGTTGATTAATACCTCTACTGGTCATACACTCATTTACTTTAGCCACTTAGGATCATAAGCCAATTAATTAGACATATGTATGGTAGAGTTAATGTAACACACACATATGCTGCACCTCTTAAAGTTAGTAATAGATACAGTATGCCGAAAAAATGAATTAAACTGCATCATGCTAGGACTCCACCTAGGACTCTTCAGTGATGCTAGGGGCAAAAAGGTAAGAATCCAAAATTTCTAAACTAATGTAGAAGCAGAAGGGTCAGGTGCGTAAAACCCCTTTAATTTATGAATTTATAAGTAAAAGTAAACTAGTTATGTATAAATGCAAATCGTGTTATAGTAACAAGGAGGTGAAACGGTTAATAAAGAGTTTAAAGTCATTAAATATGGTCATTTTATCACTCATTTCATGGATGTTATTTTTCATTGGTATCATTCACGTTTTTATTTCATAAAAAATATAATATTTACCATTTTAAAGGGTAAGAATTGTTAGGTTTCTTAAATGGTGGCTGCATCAATTAAATTATTATTTAAATTGCCTGGATACATGTAGGAAACAAGACTATGAAATGGATGTCAAATCATTAGAATATAACAAAAAACTTGCTTTTTGATATTATTGAATTTCACTTGGCATCATTAAAATAATCATGTTTTGTTATTTCTATTCCAAAGAATGCAAATATGGCCGCTGGACCCATTACGGTGACGTCAAACCGAGCAAAGTTTGTAGATTTTTCACAACCATTCCAATTTACCGGACCTGTTATAGTCATGCGAAGACCAGATGAAAATATGCCTCCATTTAAGGACCGTCTCTTGCATGTCCTGAAACCTTTTAGGAACGATGTGTGGCTTTTGTCCTGTCTGGCGTACCTCATAACCGGAAGTATCGTGTACATCATATCCTACTGTAACCCGTATGAATGGAGGCGGATGTCACGTGATGGTGAAGCAACCATTCGGGAAGGGGAGTCCTTTACTTGTCTCAACTCATTCTGGTTCACAATAAGTGCTGTTTTCTTACAAGGTATGCTATTTTCATTTACATAATTAACGAAATATTCTTGTCAAATCGTAACATCTTAATATGACCTTAGAAATAATTAAAAAAAACCCAGCCTGACTCTTTGTCGAGAGACGAGAATTGTCGGGATATTTTATTCATCTCAAATTGTCCGCCATACTTCATCATAGTCTAACATCATGCAAATACATTATTAACTACGATTTTCGCTTATATCTGGTCATAGATGTTTAATTCAAAATTTTCCTTAATTTTTGATAAACAATATCAGATCAAGTATCTAGTAGCATTCATGAATTTAGATCATCAGTGAGGAATAAATATTTGAAATGCATAGGTTTTATATCATATTTCAGGATTCACACGCTCTCCACGTTCGGCCGGCGGGAGGATCGTGGTGATATCTTGGTGGTTCTTTGTCATTGTGTTTTTCGCCAGTTACGTAGGCAACTTGTCAAATCTTCTCCGCGTCGGACCACGTCCTAGTGCCATAGAAACCTACGCAAAGGTCAGGAGCTTCAACGATCTTGCACTTAACGAGGAAATCATAGTCTATGTGGTGAAAGGGGGGGCAACCCACGCAAACATAATGAATTCCAAAATTACAGCACATCAAACTCTCGCAACTAAAATTTCTAAAAGCAAGGAATCACTAGTTAAAACTGTAGAAGATGGAATTAAATTGGTCAAGGAATCCGCACCAGGTACACGTGCAGTGATAATAGAGTCGGCCATGGCGAAGTACTACACAGAGCAGGCTGGTTGTCAACTCTACTATGTCAACGACTTACTCACGACAACTCAGTTTGGATTAGTCCTGCCCCATAATTCCTCTGAAATGAAGCCTGTGAACCAAGCTCTACTAACGCTTTCTGAGAACGGAGAACTTCGTAGGCTGGAGGGCAAGTGGTTCCGTGGACACTGCAACAAATACATGCTAGAGAAGTCGGAGGACGATAAATTTGAGATCCCACATTTCTATCCTCTAGATCTGGGCTCATTTAGTGGTGCTCTATTCATTTTGGCTATTGGACTGGTTCTTGGTGGACTGGTAACTTTACTGGAGGTCGTCATATTCAAATACGCAGAATCGGCGGTAAGTTATGCTGAAATATATCTTTTTATATATTGAGAAATCATATCGGAATCGAAGGTTAAGTATAGGCCTATTACAGACAAAAACATTAACGATTTCTGCATGTTTTTGCTTCCGCTTTTTTCATGTTTTATGGTTCTCTTGTGCATCATTTTTATCAAAATTTAATGTCATGGGATTGTTTTGTTAACTATGGCATTTGTATTCTAGGAGGAGCCAGTGACGACGAAGCCCCGACCCCAACAACAGCGAAGTGTCGACCGCTCGTCTGATCCTGGAGCCAACCAATACCTGCTGCAGCCCCCGGGTCCCGCCGGCAATCAGCAAAGGGACATGACAGTTGTATGAGCAAGGGCATTCACTCTAAAGTTGTAACAAAATGTGTTGTGTTGAAAGAGTCGCGTGGCATACTCATACACACCACAGCAATGAGTACCATAGCAAACGTTTCACCAACGAAGAAGAGGTTTTTCTTGCCTCGAGTCGTTACGCCACAAATGGTACCTGGTAACCCTTATTCCGTTTGAAAATGAATTTTGAACAAGTGGTGTAGGAAAATGCAAGATGTGTTTGATATCAACTGAATTGTTTGAAAGCAATTGTTCTTAATAGTTTGAATGGCAATTACATACTTAACTAAATCGCACTCTTTTTGCAAACGAGAATCATACGGCTTCCTTGGAGAATCATACGGCTTCCTTGAGAGGATTTCTAATTACAAAACGAAAACAAACCTTGATATGTGCCTAACAATTACGAAGAGTGGTAATCTTAAAGTGGCAGTGAATATCTGCAATATCAACGACCACGTACAACAAATAGACGTACCAGTCAATAACAGCAGCATACATAGTACATTTTCCCAGTGTTGTTTTACGGAACTATGTTTTCCGTTGATAAACTTGTTAAATAATCACGAAATTAAAGTAAATTGTGTTACGTGATGAAACGATAATATATTTTATGTATGTAGAGTTGTATTTATGATCTACATTATGGTCAATACTAGAGTGGTCATCCAACTACTGAAAAGCCTTGTAAATTGTGGAAACCTATCTTAAAGTAAAGATATTGAGAGCAACGAACTACATAAATAACTTCAATTTGTGTGTGTTTAAATGATATTTAGCGCGGTTTAGATTCTGATTCTGTCATTGTTTTCATCATGCATTATGATAATTGAATTGGAAAAGTAACTAACACTAAAAACAAAAGTGATAATGACTAAAACATTTTGTTATAAGCATAATACATTGAGCGAAAGAACCACGGTGTTTCGTTTCAGCAAAAAAAAAGTGAAGATTGGGACAAGTCAAATTAGAATCCAATATGTAAATAAGATTTCTATTTTTGTAATGATGAGTGTGTCATGTTTTGCATGTATTTTGTTTATAATGTTAAATATTGACAAATCATTGGTATATTAGAATCTTGATAATTCTTTGAGGGATGGGACCTTGAAATCGCTGATGGTAAAAAGATGCAAAATATAAATAAATGAATTAAATAATAAATTCAGACTTGAACATATAAAGTAATAATTTAATGTTCTTAATACGATCTATTACATTAGGTATTCTGGCTTACGCTGTGTATACCACATTTTTGTATAGAGGAAAGGGTTATTTATATTTCCTAATCCTTCATTTGATCTCTATAAAACAGTCTCACAAACCCAGTCGTAGGGGAAATAACTCGGACATTCGGAAGATAACTCTTAATATTGGAAATTACAAATTACTGCGGAAATATCTCAGGATTAGTTTTGACCCAAATATTAAACATACATGAACATGAAAAAATATTTCTTAACATTGTAAAAAAAGGTCAAATCTTCTGTAAGTATTTAAATAGAAGATATTTGATTGTAAATTTTCCAAAATTTTAGTTGAAGCTAGCATAATCTTTACGTACCGACAGTTTATTGCGGAAGAAAATGACATTATTAATATTTTCCAGTGAGTAACTGTAAAGAATTGTTCTTACAGAAAACTACATCAATGGCAGGACATATTTTTTACATGTATCTACATTTTATTGTACAAATGGAAATAATCGTCTGTAGCAATGTTGGCGTTGTGACCACTTAAACTGATCGCGTTGTGCCAATGTTCGAGCTGACTCTAGTTTTGACATTTACATATGCTATATATATAAAAAATTCATGTAATCTGTGAATATATGAATAATGTTTGCGAGTTGGTAATTAACATAACATTTTTTAACGCCCAAAACGGGAACATTTCAACATGCAACATTTGTATTAATACATAAAACTGTTTAAACTCGTGTATCTCTTAAGACACATTTGAGTTCTTCCAACCGAAACATTGGAAAATTTAAAAATTTCATGTGTGAATCATTGTAATTACCTTTGTGTGTATATATTGTAGAAACAAACGAGTATTTATTTAGATATTTTTTAATTCAAATATTTGTATATAAGACAAGTTTATTTCGATCAAAAGTATGATTGTAGAATGTTTTCTTTCATTATTAACATTATTTTTTAACGTTTAGCATTCCCTTAAAGCCTGAACAGATACATTATCCAATACCTCGCTGATTCTGTCAATGTTAAAGGAATCACGCTACCATTTCAAAATCAATGTTTCCCAGTCCGGAACAGGTTCATCAGCCTGGTTTGAATATTAAATACTATGCAAATGCCATGGTTTTGGACACAAACGAAAATTGAAATCATTATATTGCGTGCTTTTGAAAATGTCAGTTTCATTTGTTAACAGACTTTTCGAAAGCTCGAAAAACATGTTTTCAATTCCTATTTGTGGTCAAAACATATTTAATATTTACAATGTTCTCCGGTTAGAAACGGGATATCAGATGTGATATTATCGAATCCTTTTTTTGTAAAGTGTCGTGACGTTTCAATATAAGTCAATGGCAGATTTTAAATCGCAAATAACTTTATCTGATTTGAATGAATCACGAACAGGTTTAATATAAGCAATACTATAAAAACGTGTAATAATTTGGTAGCGTTATTCCTTGCATCCTAGTTAAAATGTGTTTTATGCGGTTACTCCTACTAATTGTAAAATTATGTATAAAAGGTTTTCTCTTTGCTCCTACTTTGTCAATTCTGAGCTTTGTTTTCAGATATCTGCTTTGCATATCATTTTAGAATATGTGTGTTACATTTAAATGCCCAATAAACGTAACTTCAGGAATTTTTTCATTATTCTGAAAAATTCTGAAAAAAAAATCCAGTTAATAACCATGTAAAAATAAGCCCAAAAAGAAGCAAACCTAAGCGGTAACTAACAAGAAACTCTTGACAGAAAAATCCAAAGAACTGAAAATAACTCAGGTGGGGCCCACTTCAACAACAAACCGAAGGTAGAAGACGGTTCAAAATGGACGCGTGTTTACAAAGACCGAGTTTCAACTACTGCTGTACCGGTAACCACGTAGAAATTCATCTTGAATATTGCTGATATCAGCTAATCTTAACTAAATCTATAAATATAATAAGTTATTAGGCTTGATTTTTGCTTCAAGTTTCGCAGAAAGTTACGTATATTGGGCCTTTAAAGAATGGGTGGTCGGGAAAGGTGGTTTTTCCCAATCAAGTTTGATATGTAAATCTGTAGAATGAACAAAATAATAACTACTTGTGTTCAACATCACGACAAAATGTGTAATTATTGAAGATTATTATGAAGCAAGGGTTCAGTTCTATAAGAATGTGGGTTTCACATATCAGAAGAGTTGCTGTATTTTTGCATATTATGTCACTTACGTTCATTAACTCAATTCCATATTCATTAGTTACAAAAAAAAAAAATAAATAAATAAACACACCCTGTCCTGACAAAATGTCTTATTAAAACTACTAAGCTACAGCTCGTGTCAAAACAAAATTATGAGAACATGGCATGTTTTATTGAATACATTTGTTTGTTCGTATTGAGATTATATGCATTGGAGGTAGTTTCTAAACACTCCAGACTGAATTCCAAAGAATAAATAGCTTACAAATACTAGCCTTTTCAAAAGGCTGGAATTAGGAAGTTATTCATTCGTTGCCTCAGAAATTATTACAAGAACATGCTTATTTTTCTGAGAGCATATAACTCTGATTTTTATCAAAGAATGATAGATTGTGATGACACAATAAAACGTCAGGTAACCATCAAACCATCAGTATAACAGGGAAACGATTATATGCGTGATGTCACTCCTTAGCACCAATTTATTACGTTTTGTATGAGTTCATAGATTTATTGATGTGTTCGAACGCGTTTTACACTTTTTCAGCTGATTTGAGTAGAAGTAAATCATGCCAAAATCTTCTCTGGTGTTGTGTTCTTTTTATCTATTTAATATTATTATTTTTTACATAGATTTTTACATAAGTAAATATTTACAACACATGCTCACTTACATTCCTACTCACATACATAATTCTTCGCCATTAGCAATACATTATCATCAACATCTTGGTATAACGCAATATCCTCATCTTCGAACATCATCATCATCATCATCAGTTCTTTTTATTATTAACTAAAATTAATTTTTTATACTTTATACAAGAACAAACATTTTGACATCAAATGCAGTATTAATATTTCTATCTATTCTTGTTTATCTTTTAAATGGGCATACCAAGGTCATCTTTTGTAACTTTTGCATAAAATGCAGAATGAACTGTCATATTTCAAAATGAGCAGTGGTCAATGTACTACTCAAGATTCTAATTAGATTTGTTATTAATATGACTCTAAATCCACATTTTTTATTCGTTATGTGCGATATAATGCCTTGACACTCGTTGTTCGAACAAAAATTGGTTTCATATTCTCCATTTTGACAACACATAGCTAGACATACCATTTGACATTTTATAGTTTGAGCTGCTCTGCAAACAATATATGTGTACATTGTTAAATACTCTATAACTGTTTGTATCTCTCAACATATAGTTTACTTATAGGTTTCCAAATCCAATTGAAGTGTTATAGAATTATTTCGTCGAGATAATTGCACACAGGAAAATACAGAAAAGAAAGGTCGCAGAAAAATGGACGTTCGTTCCGGAACAAGTTACATAACTCGGACTGAAACCAAAACAAAACTTATATTAAAGATCGATTTCTTAACTTAATAAGCAGGATTGTTTTTTTCATTTCTGTTTTAAACACATTACTGAATCAGATCAAGAAGCAAAAGATCTGGCATTCAACACCCATACATATCAGCACATTAAAGACCCAATATATGTAACTTTTGGCAAAACCTGAAGCGAAATTCAAGGCTAATAACTTTTACTTAGTTGAAACTCGGTATTTGTAAATACGCGTCCATTTTGAATTGTCTTCCAACTTCGACATGTTGTTGAAGTGGACCACAACTGAATTATTTTCAATTCTCTGGAATTTTTTGTCAAGAATTTCTTTTTAGTTACCGCTCAGGTTTACTCCGTTTTAGGTTTATTTTTGCATGGTTATCAACTGGATTTTTTTCAGAATTTATCAGAATCACAAAAACTCCTTAAGTTACGTATATTGGGCCTTTAACTGGTATCGAATGATATAAATTTTGAAATCAGTTACTTTAGTGCTCAATTTCAGCTATGTGAAATATTGTAACTTGCATTCAATAATAGGGAATCGATTATCTGGAAATCTTAATGTCATTAATGCTCGATTCTCTATATAAAACTTTAAATGAACTTAAACAGTTCAATATAAGGTCAAAATAAAATTTGAAGCACTTACCTGGGTGAGACTAACTTAAACAGAGAAGCCGTCTGTTTACCCTCGTTAAATGAAGATGTGATTACATACAATTCACCTGTAAATCGAACGTACATGTAAATGAACATAAAATGTAACACGTAATGTATGTTATGTTGCATTCCTCTTATACTTACAAAATGTTATTTTCTCTACTTTTAAACTATTCACTTTAAATTATTGACAAATACAAAGAGGATTAATTTCGGAATTCTGTATCTATTGCTATTTTTTTAGTTGCAGCATGTGTGTGTGTTACGGCATCCATCATTAACAGTAGTGTTGTAAATCAAAATTTAAATGTGTTGCCACAGAGTCTGTACTTAAGCAAGTTGTCTCCCTTGCTTTATATATAATGTAAAGCATGTGTTGCTAGATTACGAAACGAACACAAAAGTCAGGTAAACTATTGGTACCAAGGTTACCATATATAAGTGTTCCAAAGGTAAAAATGAATGATATATGATATATATATATAAAGAAATACATAATTATGCTGACATCTTCGGATATTCCGACATCAACGGCATGTTCTATTTAAGATATGCTTTTCTCTAAATAATAAAAATGAATTATGTGGACTTCTTCGGAGATCTCAACACCACTGTCACTGCTGTGACTTATGCTGGACACTACGTCACAAACAGTTGGTCTTTGTGTATAGATATATTCAGCAGATGTAAACATTAAGTACGAGAATAAAAATATTAAATTATGACGAAAGACATACACCCGATAAATCGTAGGGATGTAAGAGAGTACCCAGGGTTGATATTTTCCAGTCAAAAACACACACGGGAATAAAACCTGTAGCTGCTTTTTTTTTGCTTTACAATGCATGTGGATAATTAATTCCTTTTTTCTCCTCTCTATAGAAACGATAAGGGAGGTGATGGATTCTAAACAGTTAGAAATACGTTTTTTTTTTACATAATTAAGGATTAACTTTCTATTTTGTTTAGGTAATCGGTGAATAACTACAATGGAAAACGGGTAAATTCAATAACCGGCGAAGCCGGTTATGTATAATTTACCCGTTTTCCATTGTAGTTATCCCCCGATAACCTAAGCAAAATAGAAAGTTTATCCTTATATTTACAGTATCTTTCTGTGAAATGTTCGTAACTATTTTGTTCATTATAGTCAAATCTTCGAACACAGATTTCATTTCAAAACTAATAAACGTGGGAATGTTTCAATAAATGTAACAGCATGAAATTTGCAAGATCCGCCTACGTTAATTGTTGGTGACGTCACACAATTGTGTTTCAAACTGTAGGATTTGCATAGCTCCGCCCACATGAATTGTTGTCGACGTCATAGAAATTTGTCACGTGTTTGACTACAGTTATGCAGTGATAATGATAGTCTGTTGAGTAATGGTTATCGAGTGAATGTCAGTGTAGACTGTAAATATGTTTGTATATACAACACATTAGATAAACCCTCGTCGTATCCCTACACAATGCCATTTCGTTTTCCACATTGTTTTCCTAACTACAACCGGGTAAACCGATAGCCTCTTATTTGAGATACGAAACACTGTTTATGAAATGGTCACCTAATTCTACATCCCGAAACTTGTGTTTTAAAATAAACAATTAACAGAGTGAGCTTATGTTAAATTATCTCACGATTGTCGTCTTGGCCAAATGAATGCAGGTATTTGCCGTACTTGGCCCTTGCATCACACGGACAAGAGCTGATAGGGCACAGCTGGACGTTATGAGAATTCCATTTCTCATTGTGTTTAACCAAACGCAAAAGACCCCTGAAAGATACACAATATTATTTTTTGAAATATTTTAATTCCCCTGCAATTTCATAAATATATACATTGTATATATAAATATACACAATGTTATCACTACAATAAAATCTACAAAAAATAGGGTATTGAAAATCGACAATTTGGCTTTAACAGTATATAACATTATTGATACCATATTATCACTACGATAAAATCTACAAAAAATAGGGTATTGAAAATCGACAATTTATCTTTAACAGTATATAACATTATTGATACCATATTATCACTACGATAAAATCTACAAAAAATAGGGTATTGAAAATCGACAATTTATCTTTAACAGTATACATCATTATTGATACCATATTATCACTACGATAAAATCTACAAAAAATAGGGTATTGAAAATCGACAATTTATCTTTAACAGTATACATCATTATTGATACAATCAAATTTGTCTGAAATTGTACTCACGCTCTTTCACAGATCCGTTTCAAGTCGTTTATTGAAGTAATGAAATTTATTATAATCATTAATACTCATAAACTATAATGTTTGCAAGGATGACACCTCATGTTATAATACAAGGACGAGACAATTTATTTTGAAATTTCAGGGTTGAATGAGTTAAAGAAGAAGCTGTAAAGCTTGTAATACTTGTACATACCCTGAAAAGTCCCCAAAGATGTAGTCACCTGACCAATGTAAGCGGAACTCCTCCCCTCTGTATACGTAGCCGCCAATCACAGCGCTGTATTGGTTGGTGTTATTGTATGTATATATAGGTTTCTCTTCGTCAGCTGTGATAAAACACAAGTAAAAAAAGTTGGCATAGAGATGGATTTGAATGTAAATATATAACAATTGTTGCATCAAATATGAAGCTTGTAAAACAGTAGTCCGAAGGGTTCTACCTATCTGGCCCCGGTTTCATCAACGTTCCTTAATTTAACGAAACTCCTTAACTTAAAAATATGCATAGGAAAGCATAACAGAATTTAAGGAAAGTTCCTTAACTAAGGATTTTCCTCTTAAATTCTGTAATTCTTTCCTATGGAGATGTTTAAGTTAAGGAGTTTCCTTAAGTTAAGGAACTTTGATGAAACCAGGGCCTGATCCGCTAAATATTGGGACGGTTAGCGGCTCGTAGAAGCCGCTAGTCGCACCAAAATTTAGCGGATCAGAGAGTCAGAACCCTTCGGACTAAAAGGACAGTAGAACGTTGATGGTGTCATACTGGTTTACCCGATGTAATCACACAAAAACGACTGATTGTAATACTGCTTTTGACGATGTACTTTAGTAAGCGAATCTGATAAAAGATTTTCATTGGAAAAAATATATTAATGTTTATTTTTAAACCATGGAGAATGTTGTCATCTTTGCTATAATTTACTATAAGTATAGAGAATAAGGAAATCTCAGTATTCTGTGCGGCGACTGCTGCAGGTTGCGTGGTAACGGAAATACGTCTGAAAGACTTTGATAACAAATTTTTAGAGAATACCGAAGCGCTAACAAAATCATAAAATTTATGATCGTCTGTAGAATCACATTTTGGTATGTGCACATCCTCATGCAATAAAATTCCTAATGTACGTTTTGGCAAAGACAATGAAGATGTAGTAATGGTACATGTAGTTCCTGACCAAATATTTTCTTCAAACACCCTTTCATGAAGACAGTCTGATCCCGTCTAATGATGAACGCCGACGTGATCTATGAATTTCCAAGGAAGATAATATCTGTAAGTTCTCACGGTTCTTCTTTTGTCGACCCTTCCTCGGCATATTGCTAATGTCAACCACGCTTCAAAACATTAAGGCAATATCTTTCTCCTTTACTTTCAGTACAGATGCTAGCATTTCCCAGCACCTTATCTATCCTCTGGTTTGTGATCCTCACAGAAAGCAGTTTATAAAATTGGTTTAGGACCCACACAACTTAATAATTTACTTTATGTTATTACTAAGTTTTCGAGCTAATAACTTTAATATTTGAAGTTCAACACAAGTGACAACTGCCAAGATGCACAGATACATACATGAAAATGGCTCCAAAGAGCATTTTATGACGAGTTTCGTGGCATTTTAGCTCGCTACAGGCGTCTGCTTAGGACAACCGGAAATCTACATGTTAAACCAGTGAAATGGAACAGGAACACCCTCTGCTTTTTAACCCATTTCAATCCGTCAACACATATCAAAATATACCAAAATATACATTGTTGTAAAGTTAAATATTTATAGATTTCATTCAATGCTGAATATATCAACAATTACTTATTTAAATTACTCGGAATCACTGTACTTAGCCGGAACAAATTTTCAGTAGGGACGACAATCGTATGAAACACTTCGTGATAGGCTGATTTAGTTGTGCGAGTCCTTCATACTTATATTATTTCCGGTTTATTATTCCGTGTCTTAAATATAAATGATTAAAACTTGGAAATATCTGTTTTCGTTTTTCTACTTTCATTCGAGATCGTTCGATTTCCACAAAATTTAAACTTAGATATTTCTAAAATGTGCAGTACCTGTCCTAGAAAGGGTCTAGAGAGGGTCACTCTGATTTAAAAAATTTTTTTATTACAAAATCCACAGATATAATGATTGTAACCTTACATTACACGAGTAATATTCAATGTTGTCGTCCGTTGTTATACCATTACTGGTAGTTTACTGGCCAAGTAATATATAACCTTTCAAACTTGAAATCAAGGTCACAACAGACTCTTCTTACGCTAACTACTCTCTGACCATTTGTACATGTAATAGCGAAATTCAAGGCTCAGTATGACCACCATGAGAATGAAACAAAGACATTTGTTTGATACTTGCTTGTGTTGATGTACATCAAAAGAATCTTGCAGTCGAGTAATGATGTCGCTCCTTTTTAATAATCCGGTTGCTCAAAGTTTTGTTGACCCTAGTCCAATCAAAAAGCTATTTTCCCTTCACTTCCACTATGACATATTTCTAGGATGCAAAGGGCGAAAGTGACTCTGACAGCTGAAGTGTCAATGATGACGGATCACGCGTTGTGATGTTACCAGCGATCGCCTAAATCTCTTGCATAACGTGATCTTGTCTTTTTCTCCATATCATTAGTATATATGCATAGTTGGAGGCAAAGGGCAGTCTGTTGGATTGGGAGTCGAACCTAGAGTTGATAACCCTTTCCATCCTCGCGGAAAGTCTCCATCTGGATACTGTGGTGAACAGCTTGAATCCTTGATTACAATTATCAACAATAGACAGTAGAGAATGAATGGGAAGATCCTACAACATTCAGAACAAAAAGTAAAGGCCACGGTGGCCGAGAGGTTAAGGTGTCCTGACGTTCTACTAGTAGCCCTCCACCTCTGGGCCGTGGTGGCCGAGAGGTTAAGATGTCCTGACATTCTACTAGTAGCCCTCCACCTCTGGGCCGTGGTGGCCGAGAGGTTAAGGTGTCCTGACATTCTACCACTAGCCCTCCACCTCTGGGCCGTGGTGGCCGAGAGCTTAAGGTGTCCTGACATTCTACCACTAGCCATCCATCTCTTGGCCGCGGTGGCTGAGAGGTTAAGGTGTCCTGACATTCTACTAGTAGCCCTCCACCTCTGGGCCGTGGTGGGCGAGAGGTTAAGGTGTCCTGACATTCTACTAGTAGCCCTCCACCTCTGGGCCGTGGTGGCCGAGAGGTTAAGGTGTCCTGACATTCTACCACTAGCCCTCCACCTCTGGGCCGTGGTGGCCGAGAGGTTAAGGTGTCCTGACATTCTACCACTAGCCATCCATCTCTTGGCCGCGGTGGCTGAGAGGTTAAGGTGTCCTGACATTCTACTAGTAGCCCTCCACCTCTGGGCCGCGGTGGCTGAGAGGTTAAGGTGTCCTGAAATTCTACCACTAGCTCTCCACCTCTAGATTGCGACTTCGAAATCCACCTGGACCAGTTGTCAGATACTGACCGTAAATTGTAGGTCGGTGGTTTTCCCCAGATACTCCGCCTTTCCTCCACCTCCAACACTTGGCATGTCCTTACATGACCCTGGCTCTTAATAGGACGTAAAACAAAATAAACCAAACCAAAACGTGAAATCTGAGTAAGAAGATAAACTACATACCTAGGTGTTCACACAGGCCTGGCGCTAAACAGAAATCCCCTTCTTTGACGTTCCAGCCGTAGTTTCGGCCTTTGCGTATGACGTCTACCTCATTCTGGTGATGGTTGCCGTTGTCACCACAGAACAGGTCGTTAGTGTCTGAAGAAAAACATCGCCAAATAACATGGTCGGTTTATCATTGTGATGAAACAATTAATAAAGAAGACATTAAATAAAATAAATTGTATTTTGTTGCAGTTCAAAGCAATCATTTTTCACCCCCCTCTCTCTCTCTCTCTCTCTCTCTCTCTCTCTCTCTCTCTGAGTTCGAATCCCACATGGGGCAGTTGCCAGGTACTGACCGTAGGTCGGTGGTTTTTCTCCGGGTATTCCGGCTTTCCTCCACCTCCGAACCCTGGCACGTCCTTAAATGACCCTGACTGTAAACAGGACGTAAAACAAAATAAACCAAACCAAACTACTGAAAGCCTACACCAGATAGGGTGTCCGGGTCAGAAGAAACTCGGGCTAGCTTGTTTGTGGTCTCATTAATTTATCTTGATTTTCGAATATTACTGTTCCATTCACGAGGGAAACACCCACACACACAGCAGAGAGTGTAAACCCTGGCTAAACGTTCAGACTTTCAAAGTATATAGACATAAACGATATATGAGCCCCTACCTATTATCTTGGTAAACGTAATGGATAAAAAAGTAAATATGGTGGTTGAATTGTGCCTTTGAGCGCCAGGCGAGTTGATTAGGTATAGAAATATGGTTTCAAAATGAATGTATCAATTGCGCTAATTCCAGACTAGCCCCCATCTCTAGAATAGCATATGAATATCATTTTTTTCTTGAGAAAAAACAACTCAATTCGATCTTTAAAAACTTACGAGCTGGTTGCCAGTAAAAGCAAGTAGTATGTACTACTTAATCTAATGTAGACCAGTCAAACAGCAAAAAGTTCGAGCCAAAGTGATTGACTTTATATTACATGTATATGAGCATCGTTGACAATCCAAGGTACACTTCTCTGGCGTTTGCAAAGCGTCTGGGAAGTGTACCGTGGGTTTCCGACGATGGTATATGAATCGTCTGTTGTATTGCTACTGTGTTATGCCTTATGGGTCGTCCCATGTACAAGGTTAAGCTATTCAAATCAACAACTGTGATTTATATATCATATCATCTGTGAACCTTCAAAAATTCATTGTCCATTTAAATGTGACTTAATGTATGTTATTTTTGCCTTTTTATCGAAATGAATATTATCATCATTATAAGACTATGATATAAACATGCGTGATTGGAATTTTGGCTACAAATGGTTCAGACCCGAGCAAAACTCGTATCGTCTTTGATATTGGTTCATAAGTGGTAATATTATATAAAAGTTAAATGTTTACAACCGAAATAGATTAAATGATATCTATAAAATCACTTACATTGATCAAAACTGCATCTAAATGTATTCCGAAATCCATAAGCAAAGATCTCTGGCTTACTCGTGTTATCACTAACGAACGGATTGTCGCTAGGGACAGTGTAGTTGGGACTGTTCACATCTATCCGCAGTATCTTCCCAAGCAGGCTGTTTCTGTAACAACATTAATATCGCATCGTTTATTGTCAAAATGTACAATGTGTGTACCGAGTCACATTAAAGGCAATAAATGGGTCGAATTTGACTTCAATTTTAGTAATCGAAAAGAATCATGCCCGATAAAACGCAACACTCGAGTAATACAGCCAGAGGGGCGTTATATTGATAACATTTCTCACTTATCTTGGGCCTGTGTAGCAAGCTGCTCGTTCCCCTCGCCCCCCGGGGTTCCTCCGTCCCCGACTCCTATGTACAAGTACCCATCAGGACCAAAGAGTAACTGGAAAATAAATACATGATTATCATGTATACAATTACAATCACAACATTTTCTTTTTCAATAGCATTCAGACGGTCACATCGTCGGAAACCCACTGTCGATTATTACCCTACAATCGAATATTCATCGTCGGAAACTCACGGTACACATCTCTGACGTTTGCATCTGTCAGAGAAGTGTACCGTTGGTTTCCGACGATGTCGAATATTGAGAATAGGGTGTTCGTCAATATTTCACCTGTCCAGCTTAAAACATGGTAATTGATATTTTGTGATAGTTGCAAAAGAATTGTTACAACCCCATCATCGATTACTATAGAATCGAACATCGAAAATAGATTTTCCGTTCATTTGACCTGCTCAACTTTTTAACATGGTAATTTGTATATTTTGACAGTTGCAATAGTATTGTTACAATCTTAACTGAAGGCACTATAGTAGAAGCCAAAGATCATGTAATAAAAGTAATAGACTTAGAACGAATGGCGATATTTCCCTTTAAAGTTACTATTTCAAGCTGCCATGTTCCTTAGCTGTGTCCTTTTTGGCATCACCGGAAACCCACGGTACCTCTGACGCGTGCATACCGTCAGAGAAGTGTACCGTGGGTTGCCGACGATGCCTTTTTGATGGTAAAACAATTTATCTTTTGAGAGCTGTGTGAAAAATTGTTTGCTGTTCTGTTCAAGTCATGCATTATCAGTGAAAATAAAAAATATACGTCGTCTGAAACGTCTGTTTATCGCTTTTGAAAACAATAACGAATACAAAGGCTTACGTTTCCTTAAAGCTTGGTAACGGAATAGTACTGCTTTTGATTGTTTTGATGATAATGAGTTTTAAACAGTTTCATAGGGAAAAATGTTAATTGATAAGCAAACAATTTAACAAAAAATGTCACATTAAATCATACATTGTATGTTTTATGGTAAAGTAAGTACTAGTATTATGTTCCATAAAAGGTAATGATCGATGAGAAGCAGACTAACATGCCAGTACTTGAATCATGACTCCACCAACTCACCGCTCCACCATTCCTGTGGGGAGACGTTTGCTGAAGGGACAACAATATTTTCTCTTTCTTTGTGTCTACATATCCGTTGTTTTCCTGCAGCTCGGACACAATGACGTAATCGTGTCCATCGTGTAACGTCCGAACAGAAAACGTATACAGCTTCCCATTATCATTGAAATGTGGATGTAATACAATGTTTAGAAGTCCCCTTTCGTCCTGTGTGTTTGGATCAAACGAAACCTTGTCTGTCATATCTAGGAATAGCACCGTGTATTTCCGCCACGACAGCGAGTAGGAATGTACCTTCCCACTCTGTTCCGCGACAAGGTATCTGCCATTGTCTTGTATAAATGCCACCGGACTGAGGAAATCTCCAGATTTCACAGGTTCCGACATACACACACAACTTGTGGAGTAAGACACTGTAAATACTAGTGGTATTGTTACCGCCATGACAGAAATCCCCAACATCGAATGGACGCGTGTCGCCATCATGGCATATGGTTCTAAATCCGCAATGTGTCCCCCAGCATCCACTTAACGCGTGGGACTCTATGACAATGTGTGTGCGTTGCCGTAAAGGTGTACTATCGTCACCAGAATCAGAAATCAATAAACCTAACAGGCTTGTTTCCTTTAGTTTCTGTCACGTTCCGTACCAAAAGCGCTCGGGTTACTTTCCAATTATTAAGTTAACGGTCTACGTCTCTCACGATACTTTCCTTTTAAATACAGCGAATGAAATGATTTGTTTTTAGTAAATAACTTACTTGTCAACGTATACGTTATAGTCTTTGTGCCTATCTTTAAATCAAGATGACCACAATTACACATTATGCACATATTTTGAGCTAACTCTACATATCAACTCCCAATTTTTGTTATTTTTATTTCGAATAATTTTTAATAATAACAAATATGAAATAGTCCTGTAGGCCCTTTACAAGCTTATTGATATTCAACAATAGTAGTTTGCCTGCATCAAGCTGGCTATCCGATGTGATTATCCTAAACGTTGATGACCATTATCCAACCGATAATTATAAAGGTAGCGCTGAAACTGGACATATGGTAAAATTGTTGTAAAGCTTGTTTGTCCGACAAACTCCCAACTTTTTAATCCAGTCGGGTGGCTGGTCGATACAACGCTGTGACACATCATCCGGCTGAGTTTGCTAATAGGATCTATTTTATGGTTCCACTCTTAACCTTCACGGCTCTTTCTCGTTATGCAAGTAATTCACTGAATACAGGTAATATGAGAGTCTTGGTAATACTTTGTGATATAAGCATACATGTAGTTTGATTCTACCGTATAAATATTGCCGTGGTACTTTGTTTAAACATTGCTGCGTCAACGTACACAATGGAATTTCTTAATGTCTTTCAGCGGATCCGGTAGCGACGCTATATAAGGCCTCTTTAGGCTAACTGCAACCAATTTTGCTGTTTTTAAGTGCAACATTTTTTAGGTATAAAAATGACAGACCTGCAAATGTTTCTGAAGGCCTTGCAAATCTCTGTCAAGGCTCGCCTGCATGGACGCTTACAATCTAGGGCCATCAAAATGGGCAGACAGTCGTGGAGAGCCTACCCGATAAACTTTGTCCACAACAAGTATATTACAGGAAGACATTTTGTATATAATATCAGAACGTGTCTAGGCCTAGCTGTAATGATGCATCTTGCAGGCCGATTATTATATGAGCTATTCGTAACACATATAAAGCGCTGGTGTTTCATTTTTAATTCGTCTCTCAAGATACCCCTCCCCCTAGCTATTCCCCACTCTAAAAAATTAAAAATAGGTATATATCCTTTCAAATGCAACATACCACTACTTTATATACAACACCAACTATATAATCTTCTCTATACAGTAGATTTAGCACAATGGAAACATCCTGTATTGTTCATTTATTCACTTTAGTTTATTTTTAATAACCAAGGACAAACGCACAGAAAACTGTGATAAATGTCCCTGCAAATCCATACTGCTTCCATAGTTACCGGTGTTTTCCATTTCTAAATATAATAATTCAGTTATTTGCACAAGATGCACATTATAGTAATTAATCTCACAATTTTACTTACGGTTAATTTATTTCTGAAGTCTGGTTTATTGATAATGGAAATTCTTCATTTGAACACTTGTAACACTTGTGCATTGGTTTGGTGAAATCACAGAATGTTGTCTTTCAGACCGATGCTCAATTGATCACATATATACATGTAGATTCAGCTGTACCCTAAATTACTTGGGATCGTTAAAGGCGCAATATACGTAACTTTCGGCAAAACTTGAAGCGAAAATAAAGCCTAATAACTTAATATATTTATAGATTTAGTTAAAATTAACTGATATCAGCAAATATTCAAGATTAATTCTTTCGCGGTTACTGGTACAGCAGCAGTTGAAACACGCTATTTGTAAACACGCGTCCATTTTGAACCGTCTTCTACGTATACCTTCGGTTTGTTGTTGAAGTGGGCCCCACCTGAATTATTTTCAATTCTTTGGATTTTTTTGTCAAGAGTTTCTTGTTAGTTACCGCTCAGGTTTACTTCGTGTAGGCTTGTTTTTGCATGGATATCAACTGGATTTTTTTTTCAGAATTTTTCAGAATCACGAAAATTTCTCTGAAGCTAGTATATTGGGCCTTTAACAAATCGCAAACCAAACGTAATATTTCATATCAAGAACAATAAGATGTTATAAAACCTGGAGTAAATAAAGTAATGGGAATATCGCAAGCATGATGGATGTTTGTTTTCTCTCTTACTTTAGCCATATACTGTCCAAGAGTTACAAAAATGTTAAAAACTCGTTATTAAACGATTCAGAATTCAACATTAAATGCAGAACATAATATACAGTACATAGTACAAATGAATATGATCCGGGACACAAGTTCTAGCAACTTAAAATCCCTTTCCTGGCACTTTTTAATTCAATTAGGGCATGGTGGCTTAATTCCGCATACACATGTTTTGACAGTAATTTACTTGTAAACGTAATTTGAGTGGTTTTATAACAAAAATGAGTAAAAAAAGAGGGGTGCGGGGTGGAGGTTAGGGTGTTAGTTGCTGGGGCCAATAAGTATAGAAGAAATAGATTATACAAATCAGAGGATCATTGTTCGATTAAAAACTTTCATTAACCTGTTAACGACCCTACTGACAACCAAACAGAAGTTAAGAATTTCCACTGGTGTTAGGTAAGGCTCTCCAATGTCAGACATAACTTATATGTTACTACAATTATAAAGTTAAATAGCCACAACTCTGTTAAAACATAAGAGGGTCACCGTCACCAAATTATCTAGAACCGCATATTTTATCATACTCGTCTCTATCCGTACGAGTGTAAATGAGCTGAAACGAATCTATGATAGAATGGGACCAATGGCAATACTATATCTGTATACCCCTTCCATTTAGTTTTATCACGTCCTTGAAATACAGTCGCGATATTATCACTTGAAACTCGCACTACCATCCTTTGTATACATGTACAATGATTTGCACAGACATCTAAAAGTTAACTTTTAATCACCTGTAACATTTTTAATTCAATGTTTCATCTTTGAACAGGCAAACACGTTTCCTGGAAAGTCACTTTAAAGGTGGAAACTGAGACTCATGTAGAAATTCTCATTTCGTCATTGGTTCTATAATTTGTACATCTAATAAGAATTTACTAATTACGAAAAATTCCACCATTTTCCAACGACCCTTATTTCCATTTTTATAGTAGTTTATGAAGAACAAACAGAAAAGTGACCCAGATATGATAAAATGCAAACAAACAGCACGCGCACGAATCAATGATAGAAACAGTTACCCGACAAAACTCAAGGAGTTATCTCCCTTTATAAAGCTTTGATGTAGAAAAGTTGTCAGGGGTGACTAACGATTTTGAATTTCTTAAACAATTATTTTACATTGTGATTTTTTGTTAATGGTACACTATGAAAATATTTCTTGGCAATATGAACTTTCCAAAACTGAACGTGTAACAATACTTTCCTGTTCTGAGTTTGCTCTGGTTCCAACACCAGACTTTAGACACTTTGACAGACAGATGTCTGGTGTCAGGGCCAGAGGGGGTGTATCTCTGAACGCCAACATTTTTAATTAGCCTACAGGGTAGTTTGTTGTGATAGTGGTTATAGTCTTTTTCCTTAAAGTAGTCTCAGTTCCAACAGGTAAATTTACCTGTAAAAGTTACCTGTTGGTACTCAGGCACAAGTATTCCAAAAAAATATCATAAAATTATCTTCATGATACTTTTTTTAATCAGAAATATTTAACTGTGTAAGTGTTTAATGTAACTATTATAAGACTTGTGATCATTAATTAATATTCAATGCTTAATAATTTTCTAGAAAAAAAATAAAACTTTCTATTTCACCATTGAATTATTTTATGACTAATTCCTACTTTTAAAAGATACTGTTGTAAAAATAATTCTGTACATAATAGGTGAATAATTTAATAGGTTTTGATGATTGATTTTTATATACATACAAGTGCATATATACGATGCAAAATACAAAAAGATACATGTACAACCTAATATAGTTCGGACACACACAGACCACAAGACACAACCGTAGGGATAGTGCAGAGAGGTATTTTACTAAATTAAAATGTGTTCAATCGTCTTTTGTTACAGAGGACAATAAATTTACCTAAATTAGAAAAGGTTCTGGTTTTAAAAATTTGTACATTTTTTCAGTACTAGGTTTTCTATGGTAATACAGTTTGATGAAACGGTTTTCATAATGACTGCGTTTTATTACAAAACGGTACAATCCACAGTCGCAATACGTACAAATCCTATTAATTTGATCTAGGCCTATTTCATTAAACTGCCCCATTTCAATATTCAGTTTATGAGACGACAATCTGATTTTTGCTATTTCTTTAAACAAATAGGTATTGCTCAATACGGTTTAAAGACAAAATTACCACTAATGAATTTTCGAAGTTGACATGCATTTTGATGACACATTTATATAGTCAATACATTGTTGTTGAAAAATATCTGTCATTCTAAATTAAATAGTGATAAATACTTTATCTTCATTCTGTGTATTTTCTGTTTGCTACACATATCCCAAACCAATTCTTAACAGATTGTTTCTTATACTATCAGTCCACTCAGCGCCCTTTTCAACCATTTCATCGTAACATGCAATTGTCTGAGTTTTAAACTTTAAGCAAATATTTGAAAATTATAAACCTTTGAATAATAATAAATGAAAATCTTCCTAATTCATGATTGATCATGATATTTGGCGTACTTTTCTTAACCCCTAAATTCTCTTACAAAAATTTAGATGCAGTTTTTTTCAATAAAAGGCGCTAAATGAAACCCCCGCACTTCAGATCTATAATTTAAAATGCTGCTTACAAAAGTGTAAACAAAAACTTGAGTTGGGTTTCGAAATTGAAATATTTACTTTTAAAAACATTCATAATTCCAAATAAAGCTTTTCAACCTTGTTCAGCTATTTTCTCTTGTGTTGTCAAGAATTTTCTGTTATATATCAACATAATTCCTAGATATCTAAAACTAATTTCTAACAATTTAAGACTAATTACTTTATTGAATAATTTTCTATATTTCTCTTTATTTCTTCAATATATGGTTATCACTGAATTGTATTTTTTATACAATTATGTGCTGTTACTCATTTGATAATTTTCTTTTTTTTCTTTATATCTGTATAATCCTTGTATTTTTGAAAAAAAAATGTAAAATTTAATGCATTTCTTGTACTGACTGTCCACAGTTAATTCTCATGTAAGGTGAGTTCACAGGTAAATCACAGGTAAGGTGAAAAGGGCAGTTTATATGAAACAGTATATAATTGACTTCCCATTGTTCTCAAAAACAACACCTACCTATTGTTAAAAAAAATGTTGGCGTTCGGAGAACACACCGCCAGAGGAACCTCAGCTACATGTTTTTTCATTATATACTTTGAATGAAGGAAATTAAATGAAGAATATTATCAGAATTCATGAAAATAAAACAACCACAACACACAGAATTATTGATTGCACATCTTTTGGACATTGTATTTCAAAGATTACATTTCTTGTTGTTCCAGGAACAATTTGTCAATTTGAAATCAATAGTTAGATACCATGTACATTATACAGAACTGAAGGCATCCTCGAGGTTGATCACAGTGGTCAGCAAATTAACTAGCCATACAAGCCCAATGGTCATCACACCACTGGATATTGATTACAGTGGTCAACAGGTAACCATTCCGGACCAATGGTCATCACATCACTGGACATCGATCACAGTGGTCAACAGGTAACCGTTCAAGACCAATGGTCATCACTTCACTGGACATCGATCACAGTGGTCAGCAAATAGCCCTACAAGACCAATGGTCATCACACCACTGGACAGAGTGTCACTCTCACTGGACATTAACCAGCATGTCTCGTGTTGGCACATTATGTCTGTACACGATTTGTCACTAACGTCCTCCATGTGTACTGCGAATGCCGCAATCGTCAGGTTGTACGTTTCTTGCATACCTCTTTGTATGCACACCACACAGCTTTCAATAAATAAATCTACAACAGCGTACTGGCATCCCAATCTTGCTGAGGAAATCTCTTACACCATATTTGTTTCTTGTCCTTATGTCATCTTCTGTTTTTTAAACATTCAACCTTCAAAAGCAGATCTGTTTTGTGAATTATATTCCAGTTCTGACCAGTAAAATTTAAAGCATAAATTGACATTTGTGATTAAAAAAAAAATGGACATCTTCTCTTTTTTTTTGGTACTTAACTTTCAAAGTTATTGAATTTGTAACTATTTACAATTATATAAAGATCACTTATGAAGATTGTAAAATGTATGTTTTAAACTGATTGTGATATAACCAGTTTTCAGTCAGAAGTCATACAGGCCAAATACTGTTGTGTTGTAATGATATTCTACCATTACATTTGAAAGACCACTGCCCTGTACTGAAGTAGTTCCTGATCATTTTCTATTGTTTCTGACATTTTTGTTTTCCCTGAAGTCCATTACGCCATAAACACCACAAAGAATATAAAGAAAATGATGACCACGCCGAAGACTTTTATCATCAACCACCGATTAGAAGTCACTGATTGGAAATATTTCAGAATTTCACTGTGTGCTCCCTCCACGTTCATTTGCGTTTCCTCAACATTTGAATCAATTCTGGAATGAAGAAATTAAGACGTACAATATAATACTATATTTCAAAAGTTTTTAACTTTCTTCGAAAAAAAAAAAATTCAGTAAAAAGTTTTTTTCTTAAAACTAAAGACATATAAGAAAATTAACATTTTATTCATTATTTAAATGTTTCGATACAAATTTTGATTTAGTGCAAATAGATGATGTTACATACAATAAATGTTTCTGCAGCTTTGTAATTTTTCCTTACTTTGCGTTACTCTGCAGAAAGGTTTGTACCGAATAATTGATGTTATTGAGATTTACCTTCGTACTGTTTCTTCTTGCTCTTTTACCATGTGTGCAAACTGTTGAAATATAGATCCCAGCTCCACAATTGTAGACTCAATATTTTGCATCGTTTCTGCTCGACTTTGTATATAATTATCCTGTAAACAAAACAAACAACAACATAACACACATTCCTCTATTTTGGACAAAACCCTAGAAAGATACTGCACCTGTGAGTTTATGGGTACAAATTTGATTAGAGATGAATTAATTTTTACATGTTTTGTGGCAAACACTTGACACCAGTCAATACTTAAATCATACCTGCTCTTCGATGATCTGCATCTGCTGGTGATATTTAGACTTTTCCACTGTCTGTCCGTCCATGTTGAGAACAAAATCTCCACCCTGGGCCGCCCCATTCATGTGGTTGGCTTCGTCTTGAAGCAGGACTGACTGACCTACATGTACAACAACACATGGTGTAAGCCACAGGTAAGTTTTAAAGCAATAACCCAAAATCTACAAATATACACAGAAATCATATATCAAGTAGAGGTTTAATATTAAAAGGATTTTTGATAGAAGATGAAGCAATTGTTTAAGAGTTACACTGCATTAGCATATGTATGGAGGGTTATGCATTAATTAACCATTTTTCTTAGATTTTCAGGTAAAATATTATATCTAAGACAAACCAAACACATTTAAAGTAATAATAAGTATTAATATTCAGGCAACGAAGAGGTTTTGATTCCTAGATTAATTTTAATGGCTCAAAACCAACTCATGTTTTACTTATGCATGAACACACTACTATGATTCTCGAATTAGTTGAATTTAAACAAAAAACTTTTACATTGTTGCAAGCAAATATGTAAGAACAACCTATGCTAAGGCCACAAAAAATGCCCTGTCTATCAATGTATCAAACATATACAAATTACTTTCAAAAATATAAGTATCCATTCTTCTTTTTCCCCAAAAATCTGAGGCCAAAGTCAAAGGTGATATTCAAGAGGTTTGAATCTATCACTGAATAGAAAATGACATCTTTTTCATATGGAATTAAACATTATAAGGAATGAAAAACGGATTCCCATTATGGTAACTGCAAATTCAGAATTATCATTTCAAATACAAGGGAGACAATCCTGAGACAACTTTTCACTTACTTCGGTCACCAAACCCTGATGATGCCACTGGTGTTGCCCCAACAGGTTGTGAGAATTGTTCTCGTCTTGATCTCTGGTGTTTCAAGTTCTGTAAATTAAACGTTTACTTTGTTAAATCAGATAACCATTTGTATAAAAGATAAAGGGTTATCTATTGAGAATCCTTCAAAATGAGCGTTAATAGATACATAAATTTGTTTTCTTCCCCTACAGCTACCATATTTACAGTAGAATCTGCTTATAATATCACTTCTCATTTGTCAGAGGGAAACGTGATATTAACTGGAATGTGACATAAAAAGAACACATTTTTAGATGTTTTTCAGCCATCAAAACTGGCTGTGGACTTGTAGTGAAACTATTTCCAATGTCACACAGTAGCGCAAAATGATCTGGTTATTTACACAGCTCTAACTAGTGACAAAGTACGAAATATTAAAAAAAAGAAATCGAAAATATTGGGATCAAAATTCAGTAAAAATACACTTACCTCTGTTCGTACATCTAGTACCTGTTTGAAGTCAGTGGACATTGAAGCAAGTTTGGACTGGAAAAAAGTAACAAGAAATATTGACATCAGGAGTCTTGTAATCTTGTAAAAGTAGCATGCTATGGGTAGGCTTAAAGTTCAACTTTAATGTCATTAAAGTATTAATATTCATCTAAACCTAATGAAGACATCTGAAAATAGTTCATAAGTTATCAGTCATGAAGGTGTTGTTATTTCAAACAGATGTGTAATGGAGGGGGCATAACTCCCAACAAAATCTGAAACTCAAGTTTCATTGAGAATCTGAGCTTTGACAAAAAGACATTTGTCCCTTGATTAGATTATACCCACCAGTAATTTATTCCCATATACAATCCCCTCCAGCAACTATATAGCTACCTAATGTTGTTGGAAAGGGACTATATAAATACTGGGTTCATTATCAATTATAATCAAATGTACTTCAAGGAATCTGAATACCAATAGCGAAAGATTTTAATTTTGTAAAATTTGATTTGAATTGAGACAATACTGACGACTTACCTGTAGTGACACGACCACAGTGTTGGAATGACTTTGTAAATGGCGGCCATTCTGTGAGCTCTGGGACTTGACCAGGTTCATTAGCATGGCAATCTGTTTGTTTAGACTGGTGATGTCCTGTTTAATGATGTACGTCAACTCCTGTATCTCAATAGGTTTGTCATCAAATAATGACTTCCTTTTTGCCACTAAAAAAAAATGAAAAAAAAAATTCCAAGCTTTTGTTTAAGAAGGCAAAATATTTCGAAAATTAATTCCATTGAAACCTACTGTATAAACTGACTCTTTTGCATGAGGAATCATAGCTGATGCAGTAGCAATTCAGCTATTTCAAGCAATTTTCTTTTCAACATTCCAAATGACTTCTTCATTTTATTTTTTTCACCACATACTTCATAACGATAAGCCAATTTGGCAAATTACAGTCCCTAGTAAAATGAGACAGCCTTACAAGGTGAACTCATATATATGTACATGCACCCAAAGTATGAAGACTCAAGTATGGAGTTCAACTGACATGCAGTATAAGTGACAGAACCCAGACAGACTTTTTCTTTGATGTAGGTCAAAGGTCAAAATGTAGGTTAGACTAGAGTGACCTACTTTTCATACATAAATCACAACTTCACAAAGTTGAACTGATTTCCCAAATATGAAGTTCCAGTGACAAGTAGTGTAGGACATAGAGCACAGACAAGATCGTAGTAGGACAGTCACATCACAAAACTAAAGTCAGACCCAACTTGTCAGGGTTGAACTTAGGGGACACTCCCCTAAGTTCAACCCTCCCAAGTTTGGTACTTTTAATGTTTATTTAGCTTAATCCATTACTGTTAAACAAGTGATACAAACAAACATACATATTTAAGTGGTATCATTTTTCAGACTAGATAATTACCATTATACATGTATCATAGTAATTAGCAGTCACAGTAAGTTATTAGATTAGTTGGACTATTTACCTTGCTTAACCCATGAAGGTTCAAACATATACTTGTAATTTGATAATTTCAAATGGGGTCTATAAAAAACATCAGTTCAAGGCCAATTTGTTCGAAAAACGTGATTTGAATAATCGGTAATAAGTGTGAACTTCAAATTCTTCTGTAACTTTAAAACAAAACCACTAAATCAGCTACATTGTACAACTTTCCAGGTATCAAATAATTAGTAAAATGAATTTCAGGGTTATACCTTCTATATTGGTGGAATCATAAAAGGTTGAAAATTGTTGTATAATAGTGATTTAGTAGTTAGTCAGTAATTGCCATTTGGCATATTATACTCAAGTTTTCACACAGATAGTTTTAATAATATCCTTATTTTTTACTTATTTGTAAAAATGGACACTTCAACTTACAAATTGTGAGTTTTTCAAGCTTTGAAAATGTGTTGGACAAGTCTCTTCCCACAGCTCTGAAATAGAAATTACACAGCAGAATGAGTAACATTGATAAAACATTATGTATCATAATTAGATTTCATGGTAACTACAGGAGTATGACAGTTTTTATAAGAACATGACTTATAGAACCAACTTACTTTGCTTTTTGTGTGAATTCACTTCTCTGCCTGAGAGCGTGGTTTTGTTTCTGATGATTGACTCCATTTCCCTACAAATGTCAAAAAAAAAATTAAATGTTCAGTTTAAATACAGGAGTTATCCAGTCCTGTCATTGTAAATAGCACCCGCACAACACTACTTCAGGGTTGAATTTTTGTATGTTGAAACAGCCCTGACAAAGCCCTCCTCCGGGCGAAACTGGTCACAGTAACAGTGGACATCAGGTTATTTTGTTGAGTGCATCCTCCATTACAAGAAATTAAATGGCTACTGCTATAATATTCATTGTTCATTTATATCCACAAAGACTGGGGGACATGAAATTCACAATTTTGATAAAGCACTTTAGGACCTTCCTATTTATGAAGAGTGTTTGATTCAAACATATCTGGGTCTTACTCAGGCTGTAGCGGCCATATCGGATGTCGCTAAAGAAATTAAAGCCCCAGGTTGGGGCCAAAGTCAAAATTTTTTCAAATTCAAACCATTATCTACTGGTTATGATTCCAACTAAAGTTTAATTATTTCCAACTGAAAATGAACAAAATACATGTATATCCAAAAGTGTCATTTTTCTATATAAACTATAGTAAATTTCATGCCCCCTGGGACTTCACATCATCCCCTTGGGAGGAGGAGGTGGAGTTAACTGTGACATCCAAGGGGGCATGAAATTCACAATTTTTATAAAGCACATGAAGACCTTTCCATTGATGAAGAGAATTTGATTCCAGCATATCTGGGTCTAAGAAGATTTTGAAATTTCAGCCAAAAAAAAAATGTCTGTTGTACTTGTACGTGCTTGTATGTACAAGTACAGCAGACTTTTTTTAACATAAGCTTGCATGACTGCAATGTCAGTACATGTACATGTAATAACCATCATTATCGATACATGTACATTCCCATTCACTCCTGAAATTTTATAATGAGCTAGTCCAACATCTGAATTGGAAGAGTTCAAATGTGTCTACAGGGGTAAACGAGTTAAAAAGAAAAATACTTGTTCTGCCTATAACCTCGCAGCATCAAGATCTGATTGCTGTGAAGCCTTTAAAATTTAAAGCCAAAAAATTAATGATCAAAATAGTTTGACAATATTCCAACATATTGCCTGTAATGTCTTATTAATGTAAATTAGATAACAAATGACAAAATATTGTTATCATTTATTCATGTACAGATATTACACAAACCAGTGGATCCACTAATATACTGTATTTATATTATACTGCCAGGTATTTAAATAATGAATTAACATTATTATTCATACCACAAGTGATTGTAATGTCAATTTAAAATAAGATCTTTCTTACTTTGGATGATATAGAAAATTTAGAAATATTTCAATGTGAACCCCTATCCTAAATTATGAACACAATAGAGATATAGATAATCACATATTCATCCAATGGGTATATATGTACTATCTCCACTTATCAGCTCATAAGCAATTTACTTATTTAACCTTTAACCAAAAGGTGAGACCTACAGTATACATCTACATAATGCACTGCAGACCTGATTCAAGTTATAAGCTGTTAAGAACCGATTCAAGTTATAAGGCTATTGTTTAATTAAGTTTAATAAAATTATCTTCAATTTTTTTAAAACTTACAGCCAAGGCAATATGCTATATTAGACTGAAAATATTGCACTTATTCATTGAGTTTGAGCTTAATTGTATATACAGTGCACATCTCCTGGGGGTGATGCAGGGATACTATTAATATATATTAAGTTTCAATCAAGACACGTTTTTTATAGTTTTACCACATATGTGTCTCTTTTCATTGGAAGATTTGGAGAGACACATTTATAAACACATGTCAAGTCAACTGGTTACTTGTCAGTTGAAGCAAATGTCAGTAGGTCACGGATAATTACAGACCCCTAAACATAGACCGAAACTTGAAACTTACACAAAAAGTTACAATTTCAAGAGCATACATTGATTTTGGTCCAATATAACTGGTTTCTTTCAATTTTCTTACTAACACCTGACAAAGTTCACTGTACCTGTCGTGATTGCAGTAGTTTGACTGCGGACATAAACTCCGAGGATCGATCTCGACATGACATTTCTGCGTCTAGATGTGTTGCTGGGGCCGATGACTGGCTCCCGCTTACAAAAGTGGTCCCACTGCGCTGGTTTGTGTAATTTTGTTCCTCCTGATTTTCAGATCCAGAGTTAACTCTCCTACGTCTAGCGATCATTTGGAATCTAGCACCTTACATCACCACAAAATTAATACATCTGCAAAATGAAAAGAAAAATACAATTGTATACTATTTGTGTTCTAAATTTGGGCATGCAGAATCTCCCCATGGAAAATTTCGAAATGTTGGCAAATATCAAACTTAACGGTAATAATAAACGCTGCCATCTGATCATGACCAGAAACCACTTGCGATTAAATTAGTTTTTGAGGGAAAATAAATCAATAGGGCCAGCATTTGAGTTATAAGACTGGTTATTCAAGCATGATCAAATGATGATACAGGTACAGTAATCAAAGTGTTCATAATAACTGAGATAACACATGGATAGCGTTTACTGAATTTAGCTCAATTACTAATAACTAGCTATAGCTAGTTTTCTTTTCTTACATTCACTATTGCCAGGGAAACAAACAATATCATAAATGATTTGGACATTGTTTCAGCCAATCAGGTATCCTGACTGACCTTAGCTATTTTATCACCATCTTGTATCTAAGATTAAATTATGAGCCTGGCGAAGTTCACAGCAACTCAATAAAATGTTCTGGGTGCCTGACCTTGTTTCTGGACAACCTAATAGCCACTGCAAAGGGTGGAAATACATTGTAAAAATTAAAACGAAGTAAACATAATATCAACTTATAAAAAAAAAAAATAATCCCAACCTACCCTATTTTTTTCAGGCATGTTATACCCGATACATGCATACCTTTTTTGTCTGTAAACAGAGAACTTTTTTGCACTTGTACTAGATATATTGGTGTTCACCGGGATAATCCTTGAGCCCAGAAGGAGCCATTGAACCTTCAAAACTGCAAGTGACTTTCAAAATATAATTTCAATACATATTTGGCACCTAGACCAGAGATGTGTATGACCAACATTTCAATCTGGTACATTTTTTATATTTAATTAAATGCATGTTGTTTTCCAGACATAAAAGTATGATAACATCTTCTGACATCAAAGAAAATGCATATACTGTAGTCTTTAGGTCGCCCTCAACTTGAATATATGCAAGTACAGTTTGGGACACTTATCTGAAAAAAGGAACACTGACAAGATAGAGATGGTTCAGCGCACGGCTGCTTGTTATGTTACCAATCAACATCGTAACACCTCAAGTGTTGGTAACATGTTAGACCATCTTAAATAGCAAAGCCTTACAGCACAGAAAAGGTGCACGGCTGATAATGTTCTTTAAAATATGTCATAGCAAATTGTTGCCATATACCCAAACATTTGGTTTCCACACTAAGACAATCAAGGCACTGGTACCAGAATAATTTTCAAACTATTCTTTGAAGAACGTCCGTGAGGAAAGAATCCTTCTTACTGCATTGTACCGCCTGAAATTTCATCAGCACTCAGACACTCCATCTCCTTTCAAATCTAAGAGTCTCCTTTTTTATATATTAATTCTGTTCTCTTTATTTCTTGCCACAACCAACCAAACATGACATTACCTTCAACCAGTTGAAGTTGGTCATTATCTGGTAGAACTTAGTAGAAGTAATTATAAAAAAAATGTGTTTTTATTTAATAGCCTTGAGCACCTTATATTTATGATGGTTTGATACCTGTACACGTCTTAATATAGCTTACTGTGATATCAATGTTTGTATATGATGAATTTAACATGTTGTTAATATTGTACATTTTAAATGTCGACCACTTGGAGGAAGAGTCTTGCGACTCAAAGTGTTATTGGCTCTTAATTGGCTATTATTATTAAATAGATAAACATAGCGAATGTGACAATGCAGAGTAATTATATTGTTATGAGTCATATAAGGAAACAAACTGGCCCCGGTTTCATCACCGTTCCTTAACCTAAGGAAACACCTTAACTTAAAAATATCCATAGGAAAGTATTACAGAATTTAAGGAAAGTTCCTTAACTAAGGATTTTCCACTTAATTCTGTAATGCTTTCTTATGGAGATGTTTAAGTTAAAGAATTTCCCTAAGTTAAAGAACGTTGATGAAACCAGGGCCAGCTTCATGTATCCCTGGTAAGCTAAGCATCATGACTGTGTCACATGTAATATAACAGTTAGCGGTGTTCCATGTAATATGAGATGTGATCTTTTGTAGACAGCGTGTAAAATATATTCAACAAAGTTGTGATTAATATTGTGCGTATTGTCTTAATTTAGAATTGTTGATGTTACGTGTGTTAAAACAGAAATCGAAAAATAAACGAGTGAGTGGTGACACTGTGACACCTTTATAAAGTCTGATAAATGGTCGAACAAGTCACGATTTTCACTGTATTTTGATTATCTGACAGCCGGTTGAGTCGACACGCCTTGAATAGCCTGTTTCGTTTCCGAAACAATATTCAATATATTTACCTGGTGTGGTTAAATGTCCTGAAGTATATTATGGTTAATACACTAAGATATTAGGAAAGAGTGAACTACACACTTCTGATCTGTCAAATAAAGTCACTAAACAACACCGCAATACACAAGTACCTCCACGAAGCAAACAACGTAATTTCCTGTCATTCTGCGCATGCGTAGATTATCATTCGGATTTTTTTGCAGTTTTCCATCTATTTCTATACTACAAGAAAAATTCCGAAAGAACGTAGTGGATTCTGGGTATTTCCTGTCAAATCGGCATTTGGTCGGCAGGCCGCGAAGTGTGAACATCGAAGGAGCATGTGATGGAAAATTAGGAAATTGAAAACAAGCACTTAGCATTGGCAAGGGGTCCCGAAACGACAGCATGCCTCCAACGTTATCTGAACAAGATGCTTCACCCAATGGTTTGTTGCTTGATATTTGATTAATTTGTTTTTAAATAATTTCTTTTTTTTTCGCATGCATGTAAACAAGTTACAAAACAACATTAGGCTTTGTTAGTGTTTTGTCTTTGGAAATAGTTAGCTGATATTTCACAAACTGTCTCAAATACTGAAATAAATGTTTATTCAAAATCATTAATCACTGTAAATTATGATATATAATCCCCTACATATTGTCTTTCTCTGGATCGTACAGTTTTATACTATAAGGTTTATGTATCTATTTTTAGAACGTTCTACTTTCAGTTTCATCAATGATCCAGCTGATTCTTGAATAGCTGTATTTTTTGCTATTGATGTCTTTATAAAATATATGAAATAATACATTTTTGTAAATGCCAAGAGTAAAATAGTTTTTATTGGAATGATCATCAAAATAAACCTTTTATAAAGAAAATAAAATGATCAGATTGATTCACAGATAGGTGGTGCTATATAACACATCTGACCCATGAAGTGCTAAGACCAGAGTACTAAGAAATAAGAAAAGGGAGTAGGTACACATGGTTTTTCGGACCAATAAAGAGTCAAATTGACCTAAAATCATAAGTAAGCCATTGGCCACAAATTCCTTCAAATATTCAGACTAATTGGTACATCTGATTATTTAACATTATAATGTATGCAAAAAAAGGAATAATTTGTTTTATTTTCAGTGTTTCATGTCTGATAATTATATAAGCTGTCCAGAAAGAAAGAATCAAAGAAAGACTCACTTTTGTTCTTCTTTCCTATTAGCAGGATAAAACAGGCATTTCTTGTTCATACAATTCATATGTTCAGGATCTCCATATGTAAAAGATATAAAGCAATTGTAAAGAAATTATATTGCTTTACTTTTGAGGAAAAAAGTTATTAATTAATATATTCAATGTATACATATATATATACATAAGTAAACTTTGATTTGCCCAGATCTCGAGATCTTCTCCCACAGTTTTCAACCGATCTCTTTCTGATGACATGAAATCATATCATGTTTTTGGTTCGTTTTGCCTTTGCTTGGAAGAGCTACTGCATGTCCTTTACATATTTCACAATCTAAACATTGTCCGGAGATCTTCTCCCATAGCTTTCAACGTGTCTCTTTTTAACTTACTTAACAAGTAGGTTTTAACATGAAAGCAATGCTTTCTTTGTGACATTACAACTCATTAAAAAAGTAATATTTTCATTAGTTTTACATTTTGTATGTCTTTCATTTGGCATGATGAATGTATACTGTTCCTCCCTGTGGCGTTCTTGTTTAATCTTTTAATTGACTCACTTTTAACAGTAGCTTTTCCACAGCAACATATATAGCTGTAGGTCACTTTAAAAAACAAATTATAATGTTCCATGTACTGTAAAAGTGGAATTTTTTGGCGGTGTGAGAATGTTCACTTATTTCATTGGCATTAAATCTCTGTGTATGTATCCACATGCGAATATATATATAACCACTCAAACTCTACAGTGTGTAAAAATATTATAGGTACACAAAGCAAAAATGTTTATGACTGCAAAATTTCCACATCGCAAACAGTTTGGGGCTGACTAAGCGAAAAATTTCACACATGAAAATATTAGCTTTTACAGTATATAATGATCAAATAAAACTCTATTTTTTGCAGTCTCATTGGATGAGCAACTGAGACAGACAATGAAGGAAAGAATCATGATATTTGATGGTGGAATGGGAACCATGATTCAGCAATACCACTTTGAGGAAGAAGATTTCCGAGGTTCAGCATTCAAAGATCACCCAAAAAATTTGAAAGGAAATAATGACCTTCTGTGTCTAACGAAACCAGATATAATTTACCAGATCCATAAAGTAAGATATATATTATGGTATACATATTTCATAGCTTTATTTTGGGGATGTTTACAACCAAGCAGATATTTTTTTGCAGGGCATTGATTTTGTACCAATCAGTTAAGTTTTATGAGGCATTTATTTTCTATGCCCTTCAAAATTGACTGAAAGTATTATGGTATGGCATTCATCTGTCCGTCCTTAACTTTTACTAGCCCCTCCCTGGGGGCCCCCTCCCATCCGATCATAAGGTCGTTGGGCTTTCATATAACTTTACTTTTAATTTTATATACAGTTTCCCCTGGCCCCCCTAGTTCTGCATTGTCCAGGTTTTGAGCAGATCCAAAAAAACAGTATTGTCAACATAATTTGTTAAAATCAATGCAGCATCATAATAAATTATGATCGCACCATGTCAAATGGCCCTGTATCATTTCAGAATGGTCCAATGTTATTGTCACTAGTATCTCTCACGTCCACAGACTACAAGCCATTTATATATACAAAGTAGAAGGGTATTCCCCCATTTAATATGTTTTAAAGATCCTTTTCTTCTGAAACAAATAAAATACAAATGCTACCTTAGATTTATAAGTTATGAAATGTGAAACAGTTAAAAACTTCTAAAAATTAAATTTATTAACATTTTAGGTAAATTTGCAGAAAGAACATTTGTGTTGTTTCAAAAGGAAAAGGTGACCATAATATTGTTACCTGGTATGTTGGGCATAACAGCTTTAAATATAAAAATTAACTTTATTTATTTTACAACAATTTTGAAACAAGTTATCCAAATTATATTAATCATTATTGTTGGCCCAGATGTTGGTGCACGAGGGGTCTAATATTTTGGAGGAAACCAGAGTACCCGGAGATAAAACCCACATGGTCGGGCACATGACCCTATACCTTTTCACAACTTTAATCCTAGTTTAGACACATATTTGTTTGGTTTGTTTACTTGAGTGGTTTTACGTCCGATTCATTATTGAGGAGACAAAGAAAAGATGAGAAAATAAATAGGAGAGATAAAAGCATGTACAGATAGTGAAGAAAAGATTTGTTGATTGTAGGATTATTTAGAGGCTGGAGCCGATTTTGTGGAGACGAATACATTTAGCGGCACACGGATTGCCCAGGCAGACTATGGTACTGAGGATCTGGTCAGTATATGCCGTTATCTATGAAAATTAATACATCTAGGTTATTGTGGTTTGTAATTGTCGGAACCATCATTTTGATATACAATTTTTTCTATATTGCTCTAATAGGACTATAAGCCCATTTTCTATGTAAAAATTTTATTTAGAAAGGGACTTCTAAGTGTTTAAGATGGTAACAAAACAAATTTTTTGTTTACTGTTTTTCTGATTGTGTTAAAAGAAATTGTAACAAAATAGTCTTATTATTAGGACTTATTAGTTCATTAATTGTAGTTGATTTGAAGTATATTTGAAATATTTTGATTTATTTGTAGACATTTCGTCTTAACTGTGAAGCAGCCAAGATTGCAAAAAGGGCATGCGATGATGTTGCTCGAAATACAGGTAAAACGTTTTGAATTTGTTGAGAAAAGAGATATTGATTTAATTCATAGCCATAAGTGACAATTTGTACAAATAAAATTAGGTATTCAAGAAGTTATACCTGAAGTATTCAAGTTAATTAAATCTGAAGTATTAAAAAAAAAATTGTTCTAAATAGAAACTGAATGGCTTCCTAACCAATGTTCATTCTGGTATGAATGCAAGTTTGTTGGGATTACATTCTATTGGTGTTCATGATGAAAATAAGCAAACATGTCAGTGACATGCATTCACAATGGAATATCACCAAAATGTTTTGTTTCTTATAAATGTTTTTTGGTCAAAAATGAAAAGTATGTGGGGAAAAAACCCACATGTCATGGTCAGTCAGATGATCCAATACCTTTTCAAATCTGATCTGGGAATCAAAGCCCAGTCTCCTTGGTGAAAGTCAGGAGTGCTATCCACTGCACCATCCAACCACACAAACTTGGAAATTGAAATCATGCATTTTCATACTTGCTAACCCTCCCTATTTAGAAGGGAATTTGCTTAACTGTTCCTGTTTTTAAAGATCTGATTATTTCACCTGAAAGAAATGCTCCAAAGAAGCCATTTAAAAGTGTTAATTTTCCTCTGAATGTACATGTATACATTTTATTTATGTTATAAGAAATTGAATCTGATAAAATAAACCTTAATAAACTGATCATTTGACACTGACCTATACAGGTGTACCCAGGTATGTGGCTGGAGCCATGGGACCAACAAACCGTACCTTGTCTATCTCTCCCTCGGTGGAAAAGCCAGAGTTCCGCAACATCAGTATGTACCGTATCTTATTTTTCTACCTACAATGTAAATACATTGTACTGGGTATCCTTAAATTGTAAATTTACTCATACAACTGTAAAATATTTACAGTTATATGTGGAAATTTACACAAGTTAAAGGAAATTTATATAATTACATAAAGCACTTTTATTTTCAATGGCCACAAGTACTTAGTTGTCAGTAATATGTGGCAGTGGGTGAAGGTTTAAATCTGGCATTGGAGCAGTTTATAAAAAGATAAAAATTGTAGGAACATACAGTGGTTTGAATGGTTTTATAGTTGATATCTGATAATGAAGTGTAACATACTAGGATTTGAACTATTTCAACACACATCAGACTTTTATTTTTCCTTTGTGTGAACAAAGAGTGATTTCAAAGTTTATACTTAATGTATTTTTCAATGCTTTAATAGTTTATATTTACTGAGAAAAAAATATCCTTCAGTATTGAATCCATGCTCTTGAATATGCCCTCTATGTCAATCATTTGTATTACAATATATATATTGTACAGATTATGGTTTGGTGTTGGATAGATATTTTCTGTACTTGCATCATATACAGCTGTATATAGTAATTTGTTTTATGGAATTTTCCAGCTTTTGATGAGCTGGTGTCTGCCTACACGGAACAGGCCCGCGGTTTGTTGGAGGGAGGGGCTGATGTTTTACTGGTGGAAACAATATTTGACACAGCTAATTCTAAGGTGAGCAAAATTAAAGCGCATATGTACAGGAGTTTAACAGTAGATTGTATTTACTAACGGTAGTATCTATATACACCACTTATACTTGTCAGAGATATTTTGCATAAATTTCTTTATTCAGAAGTTATCTATTAAAACATTGCTTAAAATGTTCTTCTTAAAAATCGTTGAAAAATGCTTTGTTAATTTTAATTTCATATCATTGCAGAACCATTTTTATGAAAAGTCATTTGTACATAACACAGTTCTGACTTAATTTGAAGTTGAATCTAACACTGATTTAGGGTGGATTATACTTGTATGTGTAGATCTCATTGTGAATTCCTTTTTACAGGCAGCCCTGTTTGCTATTGAAGAATTGTTTGAGAAAGAGAACAAAAGTTGTCCGATTTTTGTAAGTATGTCATCAAGATTTGGAATCCCTCTAAAGTATGCTGTGATCTTTTGTTCAGTTTGAGTCAAATCTATTTGGTGTTTTTTGAACAGGTTTTCTAGCAATGCCTCCAAACAGTCCTAACAGCCCTAACAGGTCTGGCCCTAACAGGACTGGCCCTAACAGGTCTGGCCCTAACAGGACTGGCCCTAACAGGTCTGGCCCTAACAGGACTGGCCCTAACAGGTCTGGCCCTAACATGACTGGCCCTAATAGGTCTGACCCTAACAGGACTGGCCCTAACAGGTCTGGCCCTATCAGGTCTGGCCCTAACAGGTATGGCTCTAACAGGTCTGGCCCTAACAGGTCTGGCCCTAACAGGACTGGCCTAAAAGGTCTGGCCCTAACTGGTCTGACCCTAACAGGACTGGCCCTAACATGACTGTCCTAACAGGACTGGCCCTAATAGGTCTGGCTCTAACAGGACTGGCCCTAACAGGTCTGGCTCTAATAGGACCGGCCCTAACAGGTCTGGCTCTAATAGGACTGGCCCGAACAGGTCTGGCTCTAATAGGACTGGCCCTAACAGGTCTGGCTCTAATAGGACTGGCCCTAACAGGTCTGGCCCTAACAGGACTGACCCTAATAGGACTGGCCATAACAGGTCTCGCCCTAACAGGACTGGCTCTAACAGGTCTGGCCCCTAACAGGCTTGGCCCTAGCAGGACTGGCCCTAACCTTTTACTTTGTCAGTATTTTGCATACATTAGAAAAACATCTTATGGTTAAATTTTAGGATTTATTCAAAGATACTGCAAAAGTTAGAGAATGCAACATAGCTTTTGGTAGATTAATTGATTCAAACCACTTTCCACATTCATTTTACAAAGGGTAACCACTCAATTGAAAAGCATTTTAGTCCCCACAGAATAAATCCCCAGGATCTGCAAACACAATCCATATAATTATGCTACCATGGCATTTTAAATACTTGAAAACTAGAAAATGTCTAAGACATGAATGCTCAGCCCCCGCTGCCGTATCATGATTCTCTATATATAGCATTCATGACCTTGACCTTGATCTAAAGCACAATGATGTCCAAGATATACTCCCACCCTGGTACCCTTTCGTGACCTTTGTATATAGTTTGGCAAACAATATTGTAAGATAATTCTTTTAGAGTATTTATTTTCAATATGTATGTATTGTGTTCAGGTCTCTGGTACAATCGTGGACAAGAGTGGTCGTACATTATCAGGACAGACAACAGAGGCGTTCATTATCAGTGTGTCCCAGGCCAATCCTATGTGTCTGGGCCTCAACTGTGCTCTGGGAGCCCTGGAGATGAGACCCTTCATAGAGGCAGTCAGCAAAAACACAGAGGCCTATATTATATGTTACCCAAATGCAGGTTTGTCTCAACATACTATGTTTGTGGTTTGTTTTTCTTGGGTATCAGGAGTTTAATTGAATAATTTTTGTCCACATTAGTTTCTTCATCACAAAGAAATGAAAGATTGTTTGAAGAAAAAGAAACAGAGAATACCGAAGCGTCAACAAAACCATAATCCGAACTCAAAATTGATTAAACTAGGGGCAAAATATGACAAAAAGGGAAAAATTTTCGTCTAATTTTGTCTTGTTTCATAATTTCAAATTTCTGTTAAAAGTTTTTTTGCCTTACAATCATCTCTACAGTTAAAAATAATTTTGTTATAATGGTGAAAGCTAAGCTGAAGAATTAATGTGTAAATAACACTTTATCAGGTCTGCCTAATACATTCGGTGACTATGATGAGACTCCAGAGATGATGGCAAGCCAGCTAAAGGTAAAGTAACCATGGTAACCAAACAGGGCCACCCAAAGCTAGATGTTTTGGCTATTGGGACCTCTTGTCACTCAAGTCTTATTTACAAAGATATGTATATGTGAAGACAACTTCTTTGTAGATTGTTGCTTAAATTCACTGTTTCACTGTTTAAGATTGGCTAGTTCAAATATTGGAACTCTCGTTTTGTATGGCAAATTTGTCATAAGTTTATTTTACTGGAGAAAGGAAAATGTATGTATTTGATAGTGCTAAAATTTCAAGTGTTTGATTATCCATAATTATAATTACCAGGGTATATTCATTTAAATATATAAATGTCCAGATTTAAAAACCATAAATTATGTTCAGTTGTAACATGCAATTGTAGCCTATTTGTTTTTACATGTATATTATGTAGTCTATCAATTCCTGTCATTCTTCCATTGAAAATCTCAGATTTACTCTTTGAAAGAAAGAAAAAACCAGTTCATGTCATATAAATCTGAAAGGCAAAGATTTCAAAGAGTTCATGATTTTTTTCATGTGAGGCTGTTATGATTTCTGACTGTATTTTGATGTCTTTTACAGGAGTTTGCTAAGGATGGTCTTCTGAACATAGTTGGGGGATGCTGCGGAACTACTCCAAAACATATACAGTAAGGATACTTGTACTTGATACACTGGCTGCAAAATAATCCAGTTTGTTGAAAATGTGCTTGGATAACCTTGATAATGAAATCATTTTTCTTTAACAAAAAATAAAAAATGTGTTTTTAAGTATTGGTGTAACCTTAATTTGTACTTTACTCTATACTGTTAACATTTGTGTGGAGGAATTTTTTACTTGTGCTTGTAGTTCAATTAGAACTACCAGTTAGTGAAGATGTTCATCTTTCATAGATTTTGAAAAATAACTCTTCATTTATTACAAATTCAAAAAATTGTCCTTGTTTTTCCATCTGCAACCAAAATAATCCAAATATTTTAAATATATTAGGGTACATAATGACCTTTATATCATGTTATTTTTAGGGTTATTGCACAAGAGGTGGGACAGTACAAACCCAGAGTTCCCCCTGTGGGCCTCCGAGACGAATACATGCTTCTGTCAGGTGAGTTAACATTACGGAACAACAACCAAAGGAAAGATAAGATGTTGATGAGAACAATGTGTCTTAGAAATTTCTCATTGGAGTGTTGTGGTTTGATATTTGTTTTCTGTTTCGACAGGTCTGGAGCCAGCTTATATTGGGCCCTATACTAACTTTGTCAACATCGGAGAGAGGTGCAATGTAGCAGGATCTCGCAAGTTCGCCAAACTCATCAAAAATGGAGATTATGAAGTATGGAATTAATTTCAATAAGTAATGAAAATTTGCTATTTTATCATACAGTACGATCCATCTGAGCTGGAAGTCAAAATGTTTGACTGGTTCACACAGCTGCCTGATTTGTGATAAAATGATACTGTGCAATATATTTTATAACATTCTAAATTAACATTTTACATTTAAATAACTTGATTAACCAAGTGACTTTTTCTTGGGAATATTGTCCAGTTGAAAACTGTTTCTATTGCAATGAAATGATTAGGTTTCTAAAGCTATTTTTTTTAAAGTTTGACAGAAATACTAGACTGGTTCCTAACAGTATTTTCCTATTTCATAGGTACAATTCTTTATCCAAGATGTTAGTGATATGAAAATCATAATGAAAAGTATCATTCCTAATTATGATAATCCATATTTTCTCTGTTAAAGATGTTGTATCTGTGATGGGTAGATATGACCTTCTGTAAATTTAGACGTACTTTATACATTCCAGGAGGCTCTGTCTATAGCCAAGACGCAGGTGGAGAATGGGGCCCAGATCTTGGACATCAACATGGACGAGGGCATGCTGGATGGGCCGTCTGCTATGACAAAGTTTGTCAACCTCATTTCATCTGAACCTGACATCTCAAGGGTAAATATTAGCGAGAGTTATTTCTTTGTGTGAGAAAATGTGCATTGTATACAACAATCCATTTCTAATTATACACTTATCACAAGGTTGTTGAGGATGAGGATCTACCTGTACGTGTCCCAAATGGTGTCACCCCTCAACAGACTCCTTTTCTTTACCAATTGTCACCAGATTTCACTCAAGTGTTCATAAACATCACCTCTTGTACAAGTTTGGTGTCAATGTTCTCCGGTCAAAAACTATATCACTGTTAAAGGCCCAATATACGTAACTTTCAGCAAAACTTGAAGCGAAAATCAAGCCTAATAACTTATTATATTTATAGATTTAGTTAAGATTAGCTGATATCAGCAATATTCAAGATGAATTCTTAAGCAGTTACCGGTGCAGCAGTAGTTGAAACTCGGTATTTGTAAACACGCGTCCATTTTGAACCGTCTTCTACCTTCGGTTTGTTGTTGAAGTGGGCCACACCTGAATTATTTTCAGTTCTTTGGATTTTTCTGACAGTTTCTTGTTAGTTACCGCTCAAGTTTACTTCATTTTAGGCTTATTTTTGCATAGTTATTAACTGGATTTTTTGTCAGAATTTTTCAGAATCACGAAAAATGTCCTGAAGTTACGTATATTATAAGTTAAAGTTATTATAAGTAAAATTCTGCGTCACCACTCTACAGACTTCACTGTGCATTTTACCTTTACACTTGCATTTCTTTGACTTTGAAGCAATGGGGAATTTGTATCATCAGTGATTGTTATTTGTTACTTTAAGGTGCCTCTGTGTATAGACTCGTCCAACTTCGCTGTGGTAGAGGCGGGGCTTAAGTGTGCCCAGGGGAAGTGTATTGTCAACAGTATCAGTCTAAAGGAGGGTGAGGAGGACTTCATCGCTAAGGCAAAGAAGGTCAAACGTTACGGGGCTGCTGTCGTCATCATGGCCTTCGACGAGGAGGGACAGGTACTTTTCTAGTACACGTGTACAATGGAACCTGTCATGACAGGAGGCCGTCTCAATTTAAAGATAATTATTATGTAATGAATTTCAAAACATCCTGAAATTCCATTTATGGTATATAATGAATCCACACAATTTGTTATGAAGCGTTTCTTTCAAAGTATATTGGCTACCTCTCACTGCATTCATCCCCTGAAGTTAAAAATTAAGTTTAAAAGTCCATTTCTTTGATCTGAACAGCATTATTCTTGAATTTAATTCCCTTTAGTGATAGAAAAGGGAAATTAGTAAAAATTGTTATAATTATGTGATTGAAGTTGTGTAGCTTGTAACACAATCATGTCTAAATGCATATTGTACTTAGGAAAAGATTTTCACTCTCCATGATTAACATTTGAATATAGCTAACATATTCACACTTAAGTCAAGCACAAATTTCATGCAATTTTACTGACAATTCACAATGAAATATTTTCTGTAGATTAGTTCATTTTGACAGATCTCAGACTATTATTAACCAGATACTCCTGAGAGCACATAAAATTAGCTCAGTTGCAGAGAGTTCAAGTCTTTTAGATTGTCTTCATTATAGAAATCAGCTAGTCCAGTTGAGACAAATATCTGTAATTAACAGGTTCTGGTTTAGACAGGGTACAAAATGTAGCTGCTTGAATTGCCATACAGTTCGTTTATAATAGAAAATTCAAACTAATTGAGCCTAGAGGCTACTGAATTCCTGCTAGTACCTCTTTCAGTACTTCACCCGCTCTAATTACCATTTTACTGATGACAGGTGAATATTTCACTCAGTGGAAGTTGTCAGTATACAATATTCAATGGATGATGTCATAACAGAAATACATATCGTGATCTTTTTTTCTTTTAGGCCACAGATACTGACCGGAAGTTCGAGATTTGTAAAAGGTCATATGACATTTTAGTTGACAAGGCCAAATTCAACTGTAACGATATCATCTTTGATCCAAATATACTCACCATAGCTACTGGTATTGAGGAACACAACACATACGGAATCAATTTTATAGAGGCCACGCGAATGATAAAGGTAAGAACAAACGAGGAATTCAAGACAAATATTAAAAAAAAAATTAAATCACCCCCAGTATTCCAATAAACTATTCTTACCTTTGAATTTGAACGGTTCAAATGCATCTTCAGGGATGAATGGGTAAAGAGACTTCAATAGGAATGTGAAATTGGTCTCTTAGAGTATGTCATAGATTAAAGGCCCAATATACGTAACTTCAGGAAATTTTTCTTGATTCTGAAAAATTCTGAAAAAAAATCCAGTTGATAACCATGCAAAAATAAGCCTAAAACAAAGTAAACGTGAGCGGTAACTAACAAGAAACTCTTGACAGAAAAATCCAAAGAATTGAAAATAGTTCAGATGGGGCCCACTTCAACAACAAGCCGAAGTTAGAAGACAGTTCAAAATGGACGCGTGTTTACAAATACCCAGTAAGAATTCACCTTGAATATTGCTGATATCAGTTAATCTAAATCTATCAATATAATAAGTTATTAGGCTTGATTTTCGCTTCAATTTTTGCCGAAAGTTACGTATATTGGGCCTTCAAAGTGTTGGTACCTCCCAATTGTAAAATGATTAGGAAATATTAATACTATAATTTTTAGGACAAAAAAAAAAAAGAAAGTTGAAAAATGTTAAATTGGATCAAATAATTACAAGTCATCATAAAAAAATGATGTTCTCTCAGAATAAAAAATGAAATGAAAGTTATAGATATTTAGATAGTCCACAGCTAGCATCAGAATCATCTTCAATGCAATGTAAGTCACTTACTTTTATGCATAATAAAGAATTGTTTAATTTAGAATGAGTTTAAGTATGATCAACTGCATTTTATAGAAACATTTACGAGGAGCGCGTGTGAGTGGCGGGGTGTCCAACTTTTCCTTCTCTTTCCGTGGTATGGAGGCGGTGAGAGAAGCCATGCACAGTGTGTTCCTGTACCATGCCATCAAGGTTTGTTTACCCTTTCCATCTTCTTCTGCTCACTTCAAGTTTAGACTTTCACATAATTTTTGCTAAATACAAAGTAACTCTGGTGATACATTGTGTTGAAATATTGGTTTGTTTTGTTCACTTCTGCTGTAGTTTTTCCTTTATTTTATGTCATTTGAGTTGGTTTCAAAATTTAAGCCATCTAGAACATAAAGTTGAATTAGAACTAAATTGTTGTATGGAAATTCTAAGATAATTATAAAATTATTTTAATAATGTTTAGGTGCCTACACATCTTCTTAATCCAGACTAGTTAGAAAGAAGATTTCACTTAATATCACTACTCCTTTGTGAGCAGAAATGTGATATTAACAGGAATGTGAAATTATGAGAAAACATGACTATGGAATCTTAATAATCCAGCTATTGTATATTAACAGGAGGGTATGTACATAGGGATTGTGTATAATGTAGTGTTATCATTTGTACACAGGAGTGTATGTACATGGGGATTGTGTATAATGTAGTGTTATCATTTGTACACAGGAGGGTATGTACATGGGGATTGTGTATAATGTATTGTTGTCATTTGTACACAGGAGGGTATGTACATAGGGATTGTGTATAATGTAGTGTTATCATTTGTACACAGGAGGGTATGTACATGGGAATTGTGTATAATGTTGTGCTATCATTTGTACACAGGAGGGTATGGACATGGGGATTGTGTATAATGTAGTGTTATCATTTGTACACAGGAGTGTATGTACTTGGGGATTGTGTATAATGTAGTGTTATCATTTGTACACACTAGGGTATGGACATGGGGATTGTGTATAATGTAGTGTTGTCATTTGTACACAGGAGGGTAAGGACATGGGGATTGTGTATAATGTAGTGTTATCATTTGTACACAGGAGGGTATGGACATGGGGATTGTGTATAATGTTGTGTTACCGTTTGTACACAGGAGGGTATGGACATGGGGATTGTGTATAATGTAGTGTTATCATTTGTACACACTAGGGTATGGACATGGGGATTGTGTATAATGTAGTGTTATCATTTGTACACAGGAGGGTATGGACATGGGGATTGTGTATAATGTAGTGTTATCATTTGTACACACTAGGGTATGGACATGGGGATTGTGTATAATGTAGTGTTATCATTTGTACACAGGAGGGTATGGACATGGGGATTGTGTATAATGTAGTATTATCATTTGTACACAGGAGGGTATGTACATGGGGATTGTGTATAATGTAGTGTTATCATTTGTACACAGGAGGGTATGGACATGGGGATTGTGTATAATGTAGTGTTATCATTTGTACACAGGAGGGTATGGACATGGGGATTGTGTATAATGTAGTGTTATCATTTGTACACAGGAGGGTATGGACATGGGGATTGTGTATAATGTAGTGTTATCATTTGTACACACTAGGGTATGGACATGGGGATTGTGTATAATGTAGTGTTGTCATTTGTACACAGGAGGGTATGGACATGGGGATTGTGTATAATGTAGTGCTATCATTTGTACACAGGAGTGTATGTACATGGGGATTGTGTATAATGTAGTGTTACCATTTGTACACAGGAGGGTATGGACATGGGGATTGTGTATAATGTAGTGTTATCGTTTGTATGCAGGAGGGTATGGACATGGGGATTGTGAATAATGTAGTGTTGTCATTTGTACACAGGAGGGTATGGACATGGGGATGGTGTATAATGTAGTGTTATCGTTTGTACACAGGAGGGTATGGACATGGGGATGGTGTATAATGTAGTGTTATCGTTTGTACACAGGAGGGTATGGACATGGGGATGGTGTATAATGTAGTGTTATCGTTTGTACACAGGAGGGTATGGACATGGGGATGGTGTATAATGTAGTGTTATCATTTGTACACAGGAGGGTATGGACATGGGGATGGTGTATAATGTAGTGTTATCATTTGTACACAGGAGGGTATGTACATGGGGATTGTGTATAATGTAGTGTTATCATTTGTACACAGGAGGGTATGGACATGGGGATTGTGTATAATGTAGTGTTATCGTTTGTACACAGGAGGGTATGGACATGGGGATTGTGTATAATGTTGTGTTACCGTTTGTACACAGGAGGGTATGGACATGGGGATTGTGTATAATGTAGTATTATCATTTGTACACAGGAGGGTATGGACATGGGGATTGTGTATAATGTAGTGTTATCGTTTGTACACAGGAGTGTATGGACATGGGGATTGTGTATAATGTAGTGTTATCATATGTACACAGGAGGGTATGTACATGGGGATTGTGTATAATGTAGTGTTATCATTTGTACACAGGAAGGTATGGACATGGGGATTGTGTATAATGTAGTGTTATCATTTGTACACAGGAGTGTATGGACATGGGGATTGTGTATAATATAGTGTTATCATTTGTACACAGGAGGGTATGTACATGGGGATTGTGTATAATGTAGTGTTATCATTTGTACATAGGAGGGTATGTACATGGGGATTGTGTATAATGTAGTGTTATCATTTGTACACAGGAGGGTATGGACATTGGGATTGTGTATAATGTAGTGTTATCATTTGTACACAGGAGGGTATGGACATGGGGATTGTGTATAATGTAGTGTTATCGTTTGTACACAGGAGGGTATGGACTTGGGGATTGTGTATAATGTAGTGTTATCGTTTGTACACAGGAGGGTATGGACATGGGGATTGTGTATAATGTAGTGTTGTCATTTGTACACAGGAGGGTATGGACATGGGGATTGTGTATAATGTAGTGTTATCATTTGTACACAGGAGGGTATGTACATGGGGATTGTGTATAATGTAGTGTTATCATTTGTACACAGGAGGGTATGGACATTGGGATTGTGTATAATGTAGTGTTGTCATTTGTACACAGGAGGGTATGGACATTGGGATTGTGTATAATGTAGTGTTATCATTTGTACACAGGAGGGTATGGACATGGGGATTGTGTATAATGTAGTGTTATCATTTGTACACAGGAGGGTATGTACATGGGGATTGTGTATAATGTAGTGTTATCGTTTGTACACAGGAGGGTATGGACTTGGGGATTGTGTATAATGCAGTGTTGTCATTTGTACACAGGAGGGTATGGACATTGGGATTGTGTATAATGTAGTGTTGTCATTTGTACACAGGAGGGTATGGACATTGGGATTGTGTATAATGTAGTGTTATCATTTGTACACAGGAGGGTATGGACATGGGGATTGTGTATAATGTAGTGTTATCGTTTGTACACAGGAGGGTATGGACTTGGGGATTGTGTATAATGTAGTGTTGTCATTTGTACACAGGAGGGTATGTACATGGGGATTGTGTATAATGTAGTGTTGTCATTTGTACACAGGAGGGTATGGACATGGGGATTGTGTATAATGTAGTGTTATCATTTGTACACAGGAGGGTATGGACATTGGGATTGTGTATAATGTAGTGTTGTCATTTGTACACAGGAGGGTATGGACATTGGGATTGTGTATAATGTTGTGTTACCGTTTGTACACAGGAGGGTATGGACATGGGGATTGTGTATAATGTAGTGTTATCATTTGTACATAGGAGGGTATGGACATGGGGATTGTGTATAATGTAGTGTTATCGTTTGTACACAGGAGGGTATGGACATGGGGATTGTGTATAATGTAGTGTTATCATTTGTACACAGGAGGGTATGGACATGGGGATTGTGTATAATGTTGTGTTACCGTTTGTACACAGGAGGGTATGGACATTGGGATTGTGTATAATGTAGTGTTGTCATTTGTACACAGGAGGGTATGGACATGGGGATTGTGTATAATGTAGTGTTATCATTTGTACACAGGAGGGTATGGACATGGGGATTGTGTATAATGTTGTGTTACCGTTTGTACACAGGAGGGTATGGACATGGGGATTGTGTATAATGTAGTGTTACCGTTTGTACACAGGAGGGTATGGACATGGGGATTGTGTATAATGTTGTGTTACCGTTTGTACACAGGAGGGTATGGACATGGGGATTGTGTATAATGTAGTGTTACCGTTTGTACACAGGAGGGTATGGACATGGGGATTGTGTATAATGTAGTGTTATCGTTTGTACACAGGAGGGTATGGACATGGGGATTGTGTATAATGTAGTGTTATCATTTGTACATAGGAGGGTATGGACATGGGGATTGTGTATAATGTTGTGCTATCATTTGTACACAGGAGGGTATGTACATGGGGATTGTGTATAATGTAGTGTTGTCATTTGTACACAGGAGTGTATGGACATGGGGATTGTGTATAATGTAGTGTTATCATTTGTACACAGGAGGGTATGTACATGGGGATTGTGTATAATGTAGTGTTATCGTTTGTACACAGGAGGGTAAGGACATGGGGATTGTGTATAATGTAGTGTTATCATTGGTACACAGGAGGGTAAGGACATGGGGATTGTGTATAATGTAGTGTTATCATTTTTACATAGGAGGGTATGTACATGGGGATTGTGTATAATGTAGTGTTATCATTTGTACACAGGAGGGTATGGACATGGGGATTGTGTATAATGTAGTGTTATCATTTGTACACAGGCGTGTAAGGACATGGGGATTGTGTATAATGTAATGTTATCATTTGTACATAGGAGGGTATGTACTTGGGGATTGTGTATAATGTAGTGTTGTCATTTGTACACAGGAGGGTATGTACATGGGGATTGTGTATAATGTAATGTTATCATTTGTACATAGGAGGGTATGTACTTGGGGATTGTGTATAATGTTGTGCTATCATTTGTACACAGGAGGGTATGTACATGGGGATTGTGTATAATGTAGTGTTGTCATTTGTACACAGGAGTGTATGTACATGGGGATTGTGTATAATGTAGTGTTATCATTTGTACACAGGAGGGTATGTACATGGGGATTGTGTATAATGTAGTGTAATCATTTGTACACAGGAGGGTATGGACATGGGGATTGTGTATAATGTAGTGTTGTCATTTGTACACAGGAGGGTATGGACATGGGGATTGTGTATAATGTAGTGTAATCATTTGTACACAGGAGGGTATGGACATGGGGATTGTGTATAATGTTGTGTTATCATTTGTACACAGGAGGGTATGGACATGGGGATTGTGTATAATGTAGTGTTATCATTTGTACACAGGAGGGTATGGACATGGGGATTGTGTATAATGTAGTGTTATCGTTTGTACACAGGAGGGTATGGACATGGGGATTGTGTATAATGTAGTGTTATCGTTTGTACACAGGAGTGTATGTACATGGGGATTGTGTATAATGTAGTGTAATCATTTGTACACAGGAGGGTATGGACATGGGGATTGTGTATAATGTAGTGTTATCATTTGTACATAGGAGGGTATGGACATGGGGATTGTGTATAATGTAGTGTTATCATTTGTACACAGGAGGGTATGGACATGGGGATTGTGTATAATGTAGTGTTATCATTTGTACACAGGAGGGTATGTACATGGGGATTGTGTATAATGTAGTGTTATCATTTGTACACAGGAGGGTATGGACATGGGGATTGTGTATAATGTAGTGTTATCATTTGTACACAGGAGGGTATGTACATGGGGATTGTGTATAATGTAGTGTTACCATTTATACACAGGAGGGTATGTACTAAGGATTATGTGTAATGTAGTGTTATCATTTGTACACAGGAGGGTATGGACATGGGGATTGTGTATAATGTAGTGTTATCGTTTGTACACAGGAGGGTATGGACATGGGGATTGTGTATAATGTAGTATTATCATTTGTACACAGGAGGGTATGGACATGGGGATTTTGTATAATGTAGTGTTATCATTTTTTCACAGGAGGGTATGGACATGGGGATTGTGTATAATGTAATGTTATCGTTTGTACACAGGAGTGTATGGACATGGGGATTGTGTATAATGTGGTATTATCATTTGTACACAGGAGGGTATGGACATGGGGATTGTGTATAATGTAGTATTATCATTTGTACACAGGAGGGTATGGACATGGGGATTTTGTATAATGTAGTGTTATCATTTGTACACAGGAGGGTATGGACATGGGGATTGTGTATAATGTAGTGTTATCGTTTGTACACAGGAGGGTATGGACTTGGGGATTGTGTATAATGTGGTATTATCATTTGTACACAGGAGGGTATGGACATGGGGATTGTGTATAATGTAGTGTTATCATTTGTACACAGGAGGGTATGGACATGGGGATTGTGTATAATGTAGTGTTATCGTTTGTACACAGGAGGGTATGGACATGGGGATTGTGTATAATGTAGTGTTATCGTTTGTACACAGGAGGGTATGGACATGGGGATTGTGTATAATGTGGTATTATCATTTGTACACAGGAGGGTATGGACATGGGGATTGTGTATAATGTAGTATTATCATTTGTACACAGGAGGGTATGGACATTGGGATTGTGTATAATGTAGTGTTATCATTTGTACACAGGAGGGTATGGACATGGGGATTGTGTATAATGTAGTGTTATCATTTGTACACAGGAGGGTATGGACATGGGGATGGTGTATAATGTAGTGTTATCATTTGTACACAGGAGGGTATGTACATGGGGATTGTGTATAATGTAGTGTTATCATTTGTACACAGGAGGGTATGTACATGGGGATGGTGTATAATGTAGTGTTATCATTTGTACACAGGAGGGTATGGACATGGGGATTGTGTATAATGTAGTGTTATCGTTTGTACACAGGAGGGTATGGACATGGGGATTGTGTATAATGTAGTGTTATCATTTGTACACAGGAGGGTATGGACATGGGGATGGTGTATAATGTAGTGTTATCATTTGTACACAGGAGGGTATGGACATGGGGATTGTGTATAATGTAGTGTTATCATTTGTACACAGGAGGGTATGGACATGGGGATTGTGTATAATGTAATGTTATCGTTTGTACACAGGAGGGTATGGACATGGGGATTGTGTATAATGTAGTGTTATCATTTGTACACAGGAGGGTATGGACATGGGGATTGTGTATAATGTAGTGTTATCGTTTGTACACAGGAGGGTATGTACATGGGGATGGTGTATAATGTAGTGTTATCGTTTGTACACAGGAGGGTATGTACATGGGGATGGTGTATAATGTAGTGTTATCATTTGTACACAGGAGGGTATGGACATGGGGATTGTGTATAATGTAGTTTATCATTTGTACACAGGAGGGTATGGACATGGGGATTGTGTATAATGTAGTGTTATCATTTGTACACAGGAGGGTATGGACATGGGGATTGTGTATAATGTAGTGTTATCATTTTTTCACAGGAGGGTATGGACATGGGGATTGTGAATGCTGGGTGTCTACCTGTATACGATGATATCAACAAGGAACTACTGGAGATGTGTGAAAACCTTCTGTGGAACAAGGACCCAGAGGGCACTGAAAAACTGCTCGTATATGCTCAGGTATTTTGTCGTTTTACTTTTCTTAGCAAATTACAAACCCTAGAATGAAAATAAATTAAAAGTTGTGATTGATTTTCCCTAAAGATGTGATATGTTTCCTTATAAAATTCCCTCACATGAAGATTGCCAACAATCACATAGTGAAATAGACCTCTTTATTTCTGAGGGAAAACATAAATTATATGTAACATCCAACGCAAATGGCCTCTGAAACACATGTTTGTTTATAATTGTGTATGTGTGTACCCGACAGAGTATGAGTGCTGACGCTAAGAAGGGAGCAGTCAGTGATGAATGGAGGTCTAAATCAGTGGAGGAGAGACTTTCATTCTCCCTTATAAAGGTAACATTCATTTTGAAGTTTACCTCCTTATAAAGGTAACATTCATTTTGTAGTTTACCTCCTTATATAGGTAACATTCATTTTGTAGTTAACCTCCTTATAAAGGTAACATTCATTTTGTAGTTTACCTCCTTATATAGGTAACATTCATTTTGTAGTTAACCTCCTTATAAAGGTAACATTCATTTTGAAGTTTACCTCCTTATAAAGGTAACATTTATTTGGTTGTTTACCTCCTTATAAAGGTAACATTCATTTTGTAATTTACCTCCTTATAAAGGTAACATTCATTTTGTAGTGTACCTCCTTATAAAGGTAACATTTATTTGGTTGTTTACCTCCTTATAAAGGTAACATTCATTTTGTAATTTACCTCCTTATAAAGGTAACATTCATTTAGTAGTTTACCTCCCTATAAAGGTAACATTCATTTTGTAGTTTACCTCCTTATAAAGGTAACAATCATTTTGTAGTTTACCTCAGCACTGCTGAGTCTTCTATTAGTACAAGTTTCAAAGTAAATGATCTCCAAATGCTGCCTTAAATAGTCTGGTGTGGAGTCTAGTTTATCAATGATAACAACAGTCGTCAGAGCAAGACTCTCCCAGAACATCACCCAGACACATAGAGGTTGTCTCTAGTCACTTTAGAAACTCCAAAAGTCTCTATTAATTCAACAATTTGGGAAATATGTTGATATGAAATTTATAAAACTAAGCTGGGATAAAAGGAATTCATGTACTTCGTAACATACAAAAAAAAAATTAACTTTTTAGATCTTGAATACCAGATTTGAATTTCTTTGTCTATGCAAATGATAATGAATGTGATTTTAAATGCCCAGTTCTAGTCACATATTACTATTCTGATTATATTTATGCCGGATTCCTACAGGGTGTAGATAAACATGATATTACTGAATGCGATTTATATACCTAGTTCTAGCTACACATTACTATTCTGATTATATGTATACCTAATTTAACAGGGTATAGACAAACATGTAGTGGATGATACAGAGGAGGCGAGAAGGAACACAGAGCTGTACCCCAGGCCGCTCAACGTGATCGAGGGACCACTCATGAAGGTATTGTTGACATATTCATTTCATAGAGTGTTTTCAGAATTATGTCCTTCATCTTTTCAACAGTGCTACGGTTTTTAGACGACAAGGAGGGTAAAAGAAGGTTACTTCTCTGCTTATACTAGGTCTTAATCAGATTGCATTGGGGCATCTACGACCTCTTTTTCAAAAGCCACGTTTTGTTTGTAGCAGGTTCCATTCTTGGTGTCGGGGTGGAATTCATGGTGCTTGAAAAATTGTGTTAAACGTCTCAAAAGATCATGATAACAGTATGTACCTACAGCAGTTTACACAATCCCAACTTTACAAGTACACCTGTTTCAGTTTTTGAATGTAATGAGACATCATTTAGAATCATAAATTCATTGTAAGAACAATGAATGGTAGAATGTTTTGTGTTCCAGGGTATGAGTGTGGTGGGAGACCTGTTCGGGGCGGGGAAGATGTTCCTGCCTCAGGTAATTAAGTCTGCTCGTGTCATGAAGAAGGCAGTAGCTCACCTGATCCCGTTTATGGAGAAAGAACGACAGGAAAAACTGGCCTTAACTGGAGGGATTGATAACATGGTAAGTACTCCATCAGTGTTAATGTTAAGTTGGTAGGTACAGCAGAATGCAAATTATCATTGTCACATTTTCATATGTTGATATTATAACTAATATTATTATACTGATTTTATAGTGTTACAACTGATACTTTCAAGACTATGTGGTGTGTAAATAAAACCAAAGCTAATGGATGGCAAAGTTTGTTTGATAATTGATTATCAAAATAAGAATTGCAGTCAAGATAATTGCTGTGACTTGATATATATATATGTACAAGCTTGCCAAAAATTGAACAAGTTTGTTGACGGTTGAAATTGCACCTATTTTTCAACATTCAGGCAGATGCCTATGTAGGAACAGTTGTCTTGGCAACGGTGAAGGGAGACGTCCATGACATCGGTAAAAACATCGTAGGTGTTGTACTTGGCTGTAACAACTATAGGTAGGTGAAGTTATCTTTATTATATTTAAAATGTTATTCTCGTTAGTCAATAAAAATGGTTATACAAACTTAAAGACTGATCTTTAATAGTGACAATAGATTAGTTTCTCTTTCTTAGTCAAACAGATCAATATTGGTCCTGATTTACTCACTGTTCTTATCATATGAGTAATTGAAAGCTGTGTGGCAAAATATTGAAAGTTATAATTACCACGGTAATAATAATTACAGTTGAACCTTGTAATCTCGAAGTTGGCACGACCATGGGAAGACTTTGAGTTATTTGAGTATTCAAGTTGTTTAAGGTAAAGTTTGGCCGTGATTGACAACATTAAATGGGGTGTTTGAGTAATACATGTTCGAGATAAGGGGTTTGATTGTATTGTATTTTAAAAATTACTTATCTTTAATATCTCTTTTGTAGGGTAATTGATTTAGGAGTGATGACACCATGTGAGAAAATTCTTGAAACTGCAATGAAAGAGAGAGCAGGTGTGTGATTGTCTCCTACATTTTGATTTCCATAGAATTAGGCATGGTACTTAATATTTATACCCACCGCAATGAAGTTCGGGGAATATGCTGGAATCAGGTCGTCCGTCCGTCCATCTGTAGACACAATTTTGTCTGGCTATGCATTCGCGCAGTTTTCAACAGATCTTTTTAAAATTTTGTAGGAATAGACAGTACAGTATGAAGACGTGCCCCCTGAAGTAAATTTGCATTTTCGACCCTTTTTCAGAAGTTATTCTCCTTTTTATATAAAAAAACGACTTCAATTTTGTCCGGTTATGCATTCGCTGAGTTTTTAACGGATCTTTTTAAATTTTGTGGGAATAGACCATACAACAATAATTATGTAAAAGTGCCCCCTGAAGTAAATTAGCATTTTCGACCCTTGGTATTTTTTAGCCTTTTCATAAAGTTTTTTCCCTTTTATGTAAATGAACAAAATTTTGTCTGGCTATGCATTCGCTCAGTTTTCAAGGGATCTTTTTGCAATTTTGTGGGAATAGACAGTACAGTATGAAGACGTGCTCCTCATTTGTTGAACAATTAACTTAAAGGGGGAGGGGGTATGAGTTGGCCCCTGGACAACAGTTCTAGTTTCATATGGTACTTAAGTCTTCATGCAAATTATAACAGTTTCCAGAATTGGAAATAGTTAAAATTTGTACTACAGTATAACTTGTCTAAACCGGTCCCTGTTTAATCTGAATCCTTGCCTATTCCGGCCTTACAATTCGGTACCAGCTTTTCACTATGAACTCATATCAAACCTCTACAAACTGGACACCTGTGTTAACCAGCCAAAAAAGTTGGTCCCAATGACATCTGGTTTAGACAAATTACGCTGTATATGATGAAGATGTTTTAATACTAGAAAATTATTTACGGATCCAGTTTCTATTGCTTTAGAAAACTATGTATACAAAAAATGAATGGTGGACCTGGTGATTAACTTTGGTGTATTTTGAAGTCATATTAATATAAATGATAAAAATTATGGTCCATATATATAAGTATTGTACTTGGTTTTCATCCTGTGTTCCGTCCTTCTGTCTGTCAATTTCGTTTAAGCTCATTTACTCTTTAAGAATAGCCAAATTGAACTGTAATTTGGTATGTAGTTTAATGATGATAAGTTGCAGGTCAAGTTCTGATTCAGTAAATGTCCACCTATATTTCCAGGATTATGGTATTATTTAACCTTGACAATTTTAACAAATTTTCACAAAAATGGGTTGACCAATTTTTGAGAACCTTGTCTAGTGGTTTAAATTTTTCAAAAAGTTTGCATTCAAAATGTTGTCAGGAATGATTGGGGGCTTTCGTGTCAGACTGATACCTCTAAATTATCTCTTTGTACATTAAAAGATGTGTGTGATGTTGTTACACAGATATTATTGGCCTGTCGGGTCTGATCACTCCCTCCCTGGACGAGATGATATGTGTTGCCAAGGAAATGGATAGGATTGGCATGCAACTTCCCCTATTGATAGGTGGCGCCACCACTTCAAGGTTTGTCAGTTAAGCTTTCAAAATTCCAGTTACAAAATGTTTTCATTCGGGGATACAATTTATTTGATTAGAACCAGTATTCAGCATAAGATATAAATGAGATCCATTTTGATTTAATATTACTCCCGGTATTTTTTACTGTTGTATAATTTTTTCGATTCTTTCACTTCTTGAAGGTATAACGTATAACGTATGTACTTGTAACTGTAGCAAATTTTTTTTACCATTGAAAGTTTCATGAAAATATGTTACAGTTTTTGCAAACATATGAATGAGTGTCCTTTGCTGAAAAAATCAATGGACTTCATTCATTCGTTGTAATAAGTCACCAACCTTTTTAGGGTTTTAATATTGTGAATTGTGTGGGTTATCGTTGTCCAGAAATTCCAAAGTCCATGAAGTAATTGTATATCTGTGAAATCATGTACCAGCAAAATGATTTTTTGTCAATAACACATCTGATTGACTGTATAATAACGAACACTAAAAAATTCAGTCTATATCTATAATGACTCACAGAATCAGATATTAAGGATATAGATAGGGGGTAACAAAATTTTTTTTGATTTTTTGTTTTTTGCAAAATTGATTACTTATAAACATACTACATCATATAACAAAAAGTAATTTTCAAAATTATGTTCCCAAATGTGTCAATTAACGTGATTTAACATTGAACACGCTCATACAGATCAACACGTGGTACTGTTTACACCATAAACAGATACATCACACAGTGGCGTGGTCAGTTAAAAAGTCATTAGCCCTGTGCTATGGTGGTGTGAAGTGCTGCGTAATCATGCTGCTATAATCCATTAAGTCATGGTCAGTCTTTGATGTAATACATACTATAAGAGAGGGGCCGGAGCGTTTCTAATGACCCCTTCATTACATGGGAGGAGCTTATCCTATGTCCAGTCTGACATTTCGCGGGAAAGGGGCATTTTCACTGAGAAATATTTTAATATTCATTAATTTCTCAGTTATTTAAACCAATGCATGCTCCGTTTTTTCGGAGGACAGCTTGATGGATACATGTCTAGTCATGATTAATGGTTTGGTAGGCAGAATCGGTCAGATAAATGTTAAAACCAGAGATATCCGATTTCAAAGAGTGGAAATGGTCTTTAGAGCACTTTCATAAATTCAACAAGTTGTCAAATTCAAACAGCCATAACTTTGGCATCTGTGGACCGATTTCTTCCAAACTTTGCAGGATTGTTGGGAATGACCTTGTCAACAATAACTTGCCTCAGTTTCTGAAGAATTTAGCTACAACAAGATTTATAACCAATTAAGTGAATTTGGGCATGAAAATCCCACCCAGAGACCATAAAATCGAAATTACTTCAATTCTAGAACATATAGGGAAAATCTGAGGCACGTTTTTGTAGATGACCTTTCTGTCCATCAATAGGAAAAGTATTGTCAGTTTCTGTAAGAAAATGTGAAAAAAGATCCAAATTCAAAAGTGTCCGTCATTTTTTATATTATATACTTTTATGCAATTATGAATTAATTTAACACTATTATTATATGTTCACGTTATAGAAAATTTAATAACCTTTCCAATGATATATGATACATGTATGTGATTAAATGTATATCCAAATTATTAAGCAAAACATCTGAAGAGACTGTACCCCCTATCTATATCCTTAATTGAAGTTTTAATTCTACACTCAGAACTCACACGGCAGTGAAGATAGCACCCAGGTACAAATTTCCGACCATCCATGTACTGGATGCTTCCAAGAGTGTTGTAGTGGTAAGTCTGACAGGAATGTTCCAGGACTGTTTCCATAGATATAATCAAGAAATATATCTCGCCCATAAATTTCATGCCAACATGGTACCTAAAATACTGTAATGTATGTGTTCTTGCCTATGCTATTTGAGGCCCTTTCATGACTTGCTGTCAAATCTTTTTATGGTGAAAATAAGAGAACATTTTAACAACATGGAGGGATAATTTTGCCCGAGTACAGACAAAATTTGTAATGTCAATTTATTTGTCCAAGTGTATTTAATTCACCTGTGCTTTTACATGTTCAAAATTATTTTTTACTTGTTTGAAGAAGGTTTAAATGTACATTGTCCTAAAACTCATCATTTTCAAACTCTTGGAAAAGTTTAGTATGAATATTTAATGCTGTAAATATACTTATTTAACCTTCTTAAATTTTGGTGCATAGCCAAATTTAGACAGATAATGAAATATTGAATTGGTGCACACACAAGACTAGCTGTAGAAAGCAGTATACAGAAAATGTAATTTAAGTGCAATCGTTAATCCAAAAGGATGCTTTCAGAGCAGAATTTTCTAAAATAGATTAACATTTCATTATTTAGGTCTACATAATTATGTAAAATTTAAGGATTATATCAATAATTGTTTTTTTCCTCTATATGCTTCAAGTGTTCGTCACTAATGGACGACGTAAACAAGGAGGACTTTGTTGATGAGGTCAGTGAGGAATACGAGGAGATACGGGAGGAACATTATGACTCGCTCAAGGTCAGTTTATACCTTTTGTTCGTTCTTTTCAGATTATACAGAATCTAGATGTAATTCAAGATGTTATGAAATGATGTTTTTTTTTGTCACCTTCGTCAACCTTGAACAGTTAGAAATTATTTGAATGGAGACCTAGAAATGAAGTTAATGTCAGGGACATTAGCATGTTTTTTCCCACAATGAGTAACACTGTTATTCAATTTTGCATACAGTCGTACCTCATTATCTCAAACTTGTACAGTGCACTCCTCTTTATATCATGTTTCATTTGTCAGACGAAAACATGATATTAACAGGAATGTGACATTAAGAGAAACATGCTTTTCCACTAAATCTAGTGCATTTCCAATCTCCATGACTAAAAGTAATCTATTCAAAATGTACATATGAAGATGTTTCAATATATAGAAAACATTATTTCAATTAAAATCATTCTTAGGGTTATTTTTTATTTTCTATGCAACATTTTGTACAAGTTGTATTTGAAATCAATGGAAATGACATCATTTTCTGGATATTTTATGTAATTGGTTAAAAAAAACATGATATTAAGAGGAATTCCCCCTCAATATACATGATATTAACTAAATAAAATTACATAAATTATATAGAAAGAAAAATGGTGCTTGGGGAAAAACATGATATAAAGAGGAATGTGATATTAACAGGGGCGATATTAAGTGGAGTCCACTGTATAACATTAAGACCCCCGTTCAATTAGAAGTATTTTTTTTTGGTCCCTGCCACACTTCATACCAAACAATCAAAGTCGCTCAACTGTAACATTTTGATGACTCGGAAGTTTTCCACAGTCAGGCCATCTTTGAGGGTCGACTGTTTATGAGTAATTATATTCAAGTAAGCTGTTGTCTATAATAAAACAGGAGAGAAAGTATCTGAGTCTGGAGCAGGCCAGGGCTAACAAGCTGGTGATAGACTGGAGTGGGCAGCCTGCACCTGGTGAGTAGATCCAAATTTTGTAGATTTGAAATTCAAAAGCTCTGAAAAGATACTAGATGATAAAATATATGTTCAGCAAATTACGGTTGTAATTGAAATTTGCTTCTCGATAGTGAGATGCTTAAAATTTGACTCCATGATAATGGTTCAAGAATCAGCTTTTTAAATAAAATGTTCATATATTCTACAGTGTACACAGGAGTAATGTTGCTTCTATGACAAAAATGAAAATATAGAAATATAGACAACCTTTTCCTAATAGATAGTGACTACCTTTATGTGTATGTACAATGCCATTTTGAATTTGTCTGTTTATCCTACAGTTGCTCCGTCTTTCATCGGAGTTAAGATGTTTGAGAATTACGACTTATCACGACTCATTCCTTACATCGACTGGAAACCCTTTTTTGATGTCTGGCAGCTTCGGGGGAAATATCCAAACAGGGGTTACCCAAAAATTTTCAATGACAAAACTGTCGGTAAGTTGTATAGATACTTAACATATTGTTACACGTAAAGCATGCCGTGTGTCCACACAAGTATCTGTGGAGCACATTTAAGTCCATGCAACCTCTCTCTACAGCATTCATGTTTCTTTTAATATTAAGATTCATGTTAAAGGGCCATCTGAAGGTCACAGTTCATTACTGTTCCGCTGGTCTCTATTTGGCTATGGATTAGAAATTTTTTGAAAAAAGTTGGGGGGGGGGGGGGGGGGGACGACATTGAGAAATTTTGTTTACTTTTTCAATACTGAAATTTATGTTTGCCAATCAATACATCTTTTTGCTTATCATCAAAACTGGTATCTTTTGAATGGACTGTGACCAGATTGATGTAAATGTTTGAAAATCAGGTTTCATTTCTGTTTCAAGTAAACATTGATTTTTTGATTGGCTACAGCTAGATACTGTGAACCAAATTTATGAACTTACTGAACTCATTCACCCCTGAAGACACATTTAAACTCTTCCAATTCAAAGGTTGGGATAGTTCATTATGAAATTTCAGGGGTGAATGAGTTAAAAGATAATCATTCAGGTAGAATTTCATGTTTAGCAGATATTTGATGTTGTATGTTTACTTCAGGAGGGGAGGCTAAGAAGGTATTTAATGAAGCCCAGGCTATGCTGAAGAAGATCTCCGTAAACAGAACTCTGAAGGCTCATGGAGCCGTGGCGTTCTACCCGGCCAACAGTGTCGGTGACGACATTGAGGTGTACAATGAAAATGGAGACGTCTTGGCGGTACTGCATGGGCTACGACAACAGGTAAGTAACCAAGGAAACCAAACTAAATTATCTACAGGTATTCAACCATGTAGCCATCTTTACATTGCTACTCAAGTTTATTAACCAAATTTTCCAATATACAGTCAAGCATACTTTTTATGAATTTAAGTATTTTAGAAACATGTTTCCTGATTTTGTTTTGTTCCATAGAAGTATACTGTAAACCAACTTATTTTCGCAGCGACTTAATTTCGCATTTTCTTATGAAACAAATATTTCTGATGATTTAATTTCGTGATAAATACGGTCGTAAATCCTATGTACGGTACAGTACAGTACAGTACTCCTACAGTTTGGATACCTTAGATTGAAAGTATTTGCAGCGATTGATTTACGCGAAAAATAGGTTGGTTTTCAGTATAAAATGTTCTCTGAATTTTGCCTCGGATATAATAAATATATGTACCCGGCTCATCTGGACATCCATTTTTTCTTGATTCAAATTGAAGTAAGGAGGTTATAGAGGTAAAGGTTTTATGATATGGTTTTTATCCACAGGCCATGAAGGAATCCATGGACAAGAGCCCATACCTGTGTCTTTCTGACTTCGTGGCATCAAAAGAATCGGGCCTTACAGACTACATTGGGTTGTTCGCTACGACAGCCGGCGTTGGAGTCGACAAAATGTGCAAAGAGTAAGTCATAAGAACAGCTGATTTATTGATAGACAAAATAGGTGGTAGTAAGTCACTCAGAAAGTATAAGTGGAAATATAAAAATCTTCTCTAGCCAAAGTGATCCATCTGTTTTATCAGGTGTTAGTAAATATCCTTGGAATTCACTTGTGAATGGGGACAGACTCTTACTGGTTTACCATACAGCATTCTCAGTCAGGGCAGGCAAAGGTGAACCAGATATAGATTGTAACTTTAATGGACCTGTTTTTGTATTGTTCTGTTTAAGGAAGTAAAATATTGTATATTAAAAGTTTTTGAATTTTAATCCAACCAGGGATTTTCTAGAACTTTTACTCTAGGGACAGGGTCCTTGGAATCAGGAATATTTAAGACAATAAAATTGCAAATTTGCACAATTTATTTGGTTTAGTTTTTTACCTTTCCATTGGGAAATTCAAAAGCACAGATTCGGAATTATAGCCAATGAGAAAGAGACCTAAAATCTGCCTCAAATGCTATTGAAAGCAAATCCTTGCTGTCTTATATGTGTACATTGGTCCCTCTACTTAAGACTACTCCCATGTACGACCACTCCTTCTATACCACCATCATTTTCAGGCCCTGACAAATTGTAATGCTAAATTACCTCCTCTCAACGACCCCCTCTTCAACCTGACCAGCAATCACTAAATCATGCCCCAAAGTCATAAAATACATGGAGTCTTAACTCTCATGAGCGACAATCAGCCATTATCATAACAGGGTTGCTAACTCTCACGGTGCTGAAACATCCTTAATCCTTATTCACGCAAAACAATATTAACGCTACATGAGCTTCAAGTACTGCAATAATAATTTTTTTTTATCATCTTGGAAAGGTTTAGAAATTTTATCTGTGGCGAAGCATTCTTTAAACCAGCAAATTAATAGTCCTTTGTACATTAAGATAAAGTGATATACATTTAGTGGTTTTATAGTTTACACATTTGACAGAATTGTTTACCTTGATACTTACATTTTATCCCTCTACTGACAGATTTGAAGAGAAGTTTGATGACTACAGCATCATCATGGTGAAAGCAATAGCTGACAGGTTAGCAGAGGTGAGGAACAATTTTTGAATAAGTTAATTGAATAATCTCAGTTGTAAAAAATGAATTAAGTGATTGGCGTTATTTCATTGGGGAATCCTGATGTTGCGTTGAGTTGGATGATGAAGATAGTAAGGTAAGAAATTCTCAAAGTTTTACTATTCATGTATTGCAGGCTTTCGCTGAGGAGCTGCACGAGAGAACGCGGAAGGAGTTCTGGGCTTACAGTCCCGAAGAAGAGCTAGACGCTCAGGGTCTTCACAAAATCAAATATCAGGCAAGATGTCTTCTCCAGGATATTTGACTAACAGTACCGTAATGATGAGAAAACATGATTTCATGTTGCATCACATATTATTTCTTGTTTTGTGAAAAAATGAGAACCAGATTTTCTCAGAAAAAAATGAAATAAAACCATGTTGAATATAGGATGTATTTCACAGCTTTTCAGGAAAAACATGACAAGGATGAAAAACAGATCCTTTTGGAGACAAACATTTTCTTAGTGTAGAGTTTTTCATTATCTTCAGGTAAACAGGATAAGTATCAAAATGGATAGTATTAATTGTACGTATTATATACTTCCAGGGAATCCGTCCTGCCCCTGGCTACCCCAGCCAACCAGATCACACAGAGAAAAACGTCATGTGGAAACTGCTTCCGGCAGACAAGGTGGGGATAACTCTGACAGAGTCTTTAGCCATGGATCCTGCCGCTTCTGTATCTGGACTTTATTTTGGAAACCGACAGGCTTCCTATTTTGCCACAGGGAAAATTCAGAAAGACCAGGTAGATAGACAATGAAAATGAATAGTATTTTATTTAGACTTTAGGGAAAGGCTGTTTTTAAACTTTTGAGAGAAGTTAGAAAAAAAACCGTTAGATTAAAAAATAAAAAATAAAAAAATTATTATTCTAGTGCATTTAAGGAACATATACTTTATAACAACCTTTCATAGTTAAATAATTTTACTTTTCAATATCAGTGTCATTCATTTGCAAGAATTTGTGTTCATTCATCTCTGATAAAATTATTGTTTTTCTTTTTAGGTCATCTGACCCGAAGGGTCAGGATGACCTATAGTCATCATGCTTCGTCCGTCGCCGTGCGCCGTGCGCCGTCCGTAAACTTTTCCATTTAAACATCTTCTTCTCATAAACCAAAAGGCCCATAGACCCAATATTGGGCTTGTGCCATGCTGGGATGAAGGGGTACCAAGTTTGTTCAAACAAATGACCTTGACCTTCATTCAAGGTCACAGGGGCCAAAAAGGTCAAAATCTTTTTAAACAACTTCTTCTGAATAACCAAAAGGCCCAGAGACCTGATATTGGTCCTGTGTTATGCTGAGATAAAGGGCTACCAAGTTTGTTCAAAGAAATGACCTTGACCTTCATTCAAGGTCACAGGGGACAAAACGGTCATAATTTTTAAACGACTTCTTCTGAATAACCAAAAGGCCCAGAGACCTAATATTGGGCCTGTGGCATGCTGGGATAAAGGGCTACCAATTTGTTCAAACAAATGACCTTGACCTTCATTCAAGGTCACAGGGGCCAAAAAGGTCAAAATCTTTGAACGACTTCTTCTGAATAACCAAAAGGCCCAGAGACCTGATATTGGGCCTGTGTTATGCTGGGATTAAGGGGTACCACGTTTGTTCAAACAAATGACCTTGACCTTCATTCAAGGTCACAGGGGCCGAAAAGGTCAAAATCTTTTTAAACAACTTCTTCTGAATAACCAAAAGGCCCAGAGACCTGATATTGGTCCTGTGTTATGCTGAGATAAAGGGCTACCAAGTTTGTTCAAAGAAATGACCTTGACCTTCATTCAAGGTCACAGGGGACAAAACGGTCATAATTTTTAAACGACTTCTTCTGAATAACCAAAAGGCCCAGAGACCTAATATTGGGCCTGTGGCATGCTGGGATAAAGGGCTACCAATTTGTTCAAACAAATGACCTTGACCTTCATTCAAGGTCACAGGGGCCAAAAAGGTCAAAATCTTTAAACAACTTCTTCTGAATAACCAAAAGGCCCAGAGACCTGATATTGGGCCTGTGGCATGCTGGGATAAAGGGCTACCAAGTTTGTTCAAAGAAATTACCTTGACTTTCATTCAAGGTCACTGGGGCCAAAACGGTCATAATCTTTAAACATTTTCTTCTGAATAACCAAAAGGCCCAGATACCTAATATTGGGCCTGTGGCATGCTGGGATAAAGGGCTACCAAGTTTGTTCAAAGAAATGACCTTGACTTTCATTCAAGGTCACAGGGGCCAAAACGGTCATAATCTTTAAACGACTTCTTCTGAATAACCAAAAGGCCCAGAGACCTGATATTGGGCCTGTGGCATGCTGGGATAAAGGGCTACCACGTTTGTTCAAAGAAATGATCTTGACTTTCATTCAAGGTCACAGGGACCAAAACGGTCATAATCTTTAAACAACTTCTTCTGAATAACCAAAAGGCCCAGAGATCTAATATTGGGCCTGTGGCATGCTGGGATAAAGGGCTACCAAGTTTGTTCAAAGAAATGACCTTGACTTTCATTCAAGGTCACTAGGGCCAAAACGAAACTGTTGTTATTTTTCGTGTAGTCAAAAATCCAAGATGGCCTCCACAGCGGCCATTTTGAAAACACATTTTAAACTTCTCAAGTTCTACCAGTGGAATTGAGCTGAAACTTGCCAGAAATGATATCCTGAGATGGTCCCAACAAAGTGTTGTTATTTTTCAAGCCCATCAGAAATCCAAGAAGGCCACTATCTTGAACTTGGCAATCTATACAGGCATATTATAACTTGATTTAATGACTACACGTATTTTCATAGTGATTTTACAATTGGTAGTCAGATGACCGTTAAGGCCCGTTGGGCCTCTTGTTTTATACGCTACAATTGTACTACACATTTATTCCATACTGATTCATTATCCACAGATCATGGACTATTCCCATCGGAAACAGATGCCTGTGTCTGAGGTTGAGAAGTGGCTCGGATCTGTTCTGGCTTACGACCCAGAGTAAAGTTGTTTCAAAATCTCAGGGCAGTGACAGAATTAGAATTATAAAAACTATACATCAAAATTAACATCCAATTCATGGGCAAGAATGCCTTAATAAACTGAACAATAGAAGATACTGTATAAAAACTCCTTTTGGTTGCTTATCTGGAAGGGAGACTACTCCAAAGTCAAAAACACTGAGTCTGGTACTCTTTACTTTAACCAACCCCAGTAAACTGAAAGGTAAAGGGCTTGACTCCAAGTAAAAAAAATGTGTGTTTCACCTTTTAGCTGGGTCTTTAAATAATTATATAGAATTTTTAAGCCCCCGCCCAGAAATGTTCTGGGGCATAAAATGCCATCATTCCTCCATTAAAAAAAATTAACCGAGTAGAAAAATATCTGCATCATAAATTAAAGCTGTATGCTGAATCAATAAAAAAGAAGAATACTTGCAGGTGATGATTTGCCTACCATGTTTGGAATATCTGCAATAACTCTGCATAATTATGATCATGAAAAGTCTATTTCAAAAAAGAAATTTAGAAAATTCTTAAAGGCTGTTCCAGAAATAATTACATGGAGAGAAAATAGAAAGCACATCTTGACTTTATCCAAAGATGTTTTTCTAGAGCAGGGGTTTGGGTACCTTTTAGACCCTTTAGTTACCCTTATATTATCAATAATAAAGTGCCCCCCCCCCCCCCCCCCCCCCCACCAATATATTGGAAAAGCCTTTAACTGAAGATATCAGAGTGATATTGTATTTGAAAATAATAGCCATATGAGGTTTTTTTGGAAAGAAAAAGAATGTTTATTTGCTTATTAATATCCATTTTTTTGCTTTTTTTTTGTGGTCAGTTTTGGATTCTTTAGGGACCAAGTTTACTAACTCAGGTTTAACATTCTGTCCATATAGGGATTGAACGGCGTTTTTTAATTTTCATGACGGTATGAATGCAAAGCGGTTACATCCATATTGCATGAAGCTCGCTAGGGCTTCATGGTCAATATGGATGTAACCGATTTGCATTCATACCGGCATGAAAATTAAAACAACGCCGTTCAATTCATATATTTACATTTTTACTACTGAACAATTGTCTAATTTATTTTCTTATATATTGAACATCTGGTTAATCAACTGCGTTTGTTATTGCGCCGTCCTTTAAACGAAAAAGGCGGAACAGCCATAATTTGCGTAAAATTGGCGCCAATAATCTACCGTAGTCATTTGAATGTTTGACGCGGGGGCGTTCTCCATGTTATCCGAAGCGGAGCCGTAAGACTCCCATTGAACAAGACTAATATATTACGTCATAAGTAATTCACGTGAATGGATGTATTCATACTGTATTCATGATGTATTCATAGTCTAGTGTTTGTTGTTTTCAGTTGGTATGTTCATATAGAGAAGAAACAATCAGAATGTAAATATAGTGTTATAACTGGAAAATTACTAATCCCTGTATATTGTACTCGAAATGTAATAGTAATATAAATACAACCACAATGTTAGGGCATTCAAAGACTCGCGACAGATTATCATGAAATGAGATTACTTTGATAATTTATAAAGTAACGGTACACCAATCACAAGTGAATATACATGTATGATTTATGTAGCTTGAAAAATACAGTCGCCTTAACTTGCTTGGTGTCAATATAATCCTATACCTTTTAATGTTTTGTTAAATCATGATGAACAACACATGTTCGATGCAACGTAACTTTTTCTTTGTTGTTACATTTTCTCACTAATTTTGCTTGTAATATTTGATATGCTTTGTAATGTTTTTTTTTTAATGTCTTGAATGATCAAATTTCTGTCAGTGAGTGCAATGTTTGAATGTGTACCGATATATATGAGATATATAAGCATGTGTGTTTCTCATAAAGAACTGAACAAGAACATTTTTACATGTTAAAACATCAATGTGTTCTCACTGTTAAAGAGTCTGAGTGCAAATGTTTGTTTTATTTACTTGTGGGAGAAATGTTACATTAATATAAATGTGTACATAATGGTTTGCATAAAAAGGTAATAATTGTGGACCTGTAAAGTCATAAAATTTATTTGAATATCAGTATTGAAGTGGAAGAGATTGAACAAAATCGGAGAGTACTAAAAGCCATCTTTAAACAGATACTTTTAATGGATAATTAAGATATATTTTGACTTAATTAAATTGAAAGGGGAGATAATTTGAAGATATACATGATATTGGAATATACTTTATTAAGGTTTTTAAACACATATGTTAAACCTGCTTTTGTTTATGTTTTTGTGTGATGTTTTTTCAATGTTTTAAAGAGATTAAATTATTTGTTTGTATTTTGAGAGACTTCAAGACAAAGAAATAGCCCCTAGACTTGTTAATGTTGCTTGTTTATCACATCTTTGTCTTTCTGTCGAGGTAAATAGATTCTAAGATCATGGATTTTAGAGGATCATAATTTTAGAAGATAAGTGTATAGTTAGGTGCAAGATTTTCGAGAACAAAATGTAGATAAAAGGTTGTGTGTGTTTTAATTTCCTGTGATTGTGAATGATTATTCCTGGAGATCCTAAGAGTGTGACAACACCCAACTTTTGTAGACTCGACTGAGCAGCTTTATAAATATCCGATAATAGACAGGGTTAATTACTTTGTTACTTTATTTTTATTGTTCATTTCAGCTCAGAACTAATATGTATAAGATAAAAAGGCTGTGCCTGGGACAGGTTGATTTATACCTTTATGTTATAACAAAAATCTACTTGAAATATAGGTTCAGCATTATTGAAATATGAAATTAGAATAAATAAAATCTTGCAGATATTAATCTATTCATGGGAAAGATTTACCTTTGCACAGACTTAGACGGAATTGTCAGTATTTCTTGTTAAAATGGGAATGATATGAAAAAAATCAAATGTTCACATGAGAAAGAGTTTTGAGAAAGACTTTATGTTATATTGCTGAACACTAATTTAAATCTTTTTAAATCATAATCATTTTTGTTTCTTTTGTTATAAAGTGAATAGGTAATACATGTCGTGTAGGCTTATTTTGGGAGTTTGCTTATGGAAGGTTGAATCATTTTATCGAAATTTTAATGTAAAAAAAATTGTCCATGACAGTGTTTTGTAAGAATTCATTTGGATTAATGATTTAAATGAACCCATTGAAAAGAGAAGGCACAACTGAACAAACATTATGTTGACTTTATCTCCACATTTTAAGTTTATTGCGTCACTTTTTAAATCTTTATTTACTTGTGTAAAGTTACATGTTTGTGCAATTACATTTTAAAGTAGATGTTATACATTTCCAAAAAGATTATTTTGTTTAGTAGTAGTACATAGAAAAAGAAATGATCTCACTTATTTTATTTGTGTCAAATTAATTTAAAAGAATCTGTAATATATTGACGGCGAGAAGACATACCTTACTGGTAGTTCACTGTCCTATAAATACATTTTGTATATCACATGATAATTAATTAGAAAGCTGTGTAATGTGCCATGAACAGATCATGAGAATCTTTTTTTTGTGTGTTTTATGAAATACATTTATGTGCTGTATAACCTGTCAAAACCAGCCCCTGTCTTATCAAAATACTGCTTTTTCAGTCCATACTGTTTCACCCCTGCATTTCCCTCTTAACTTATATTATGCCACCTCTACAAACCAGACATCTGTGTAAACCAGCCAAAAAGTTGGTCCTAATGACATTTGCTTCAAACAGGATATGAAGAAAACCCCAAGAGGACATGAAGTTTATGCTTGTTTTTCTAGGGCCAATTTGCAGACTAGTTATGTATTGAAGTAGAAAGGAGGGTGATTAGTGAAGTATAATCTCTAAGACAGTAGCTTGTTTAAAATTCTCCTTATAGAACAGGTACTTGTTCTTACTACAATCCTGTCTGTTGACAAGAGCAGTTGTGTTGTTGTAATAGTTTACACTCAGCATGCTTGTTAGACCTTGTCCTGTCCCTAGAATATTATACAGATAAGTACTAAACTGTAAAAAAAAAAAAAATTGATGGATTCTATGTTCAAAAATAAGGGGAGATAAGCTAGAAGTACAATTCAGTAGAGAAATTCTTCATAAAAACTTGGAGGCTGGGAGCCAGTGTACATGATTTTATAAAACACACATGATTTACTGTAAGTAGTAAGCTTGCATTGGTGGGTCAGTACTACACATGTACTTGTAAGTACACTTGTATAAGGACCTCAGATATCACAGAGGCAAGTGAATGGCCTCAAAACGGCTGAATTATGATTAAATGTATTCAGAGATAATGGGGTTTATTGTATTGTGAACAGAACTTTTTAACTTCACATATTTGTCACTTAAGAAATCATGAATCTTTCGATATCTTGCTTAAAATTGACACAAAACTACATATACTTTGTGTACTACCGGCTTACTGTTTCAGTATGTTTCATGTAAATTCACTATACAAGGAAATGGTGGATTAAATTTGAAATATTGAAAAATATACAAAGTTCTTGTTTATTTTTTACTTTTTAGAACTACATTTTTATTTTCAGGACATTTCTGTTAAGCATCTATTTTGTATAGACTCACAAAAATAATTGAGATCACATCCTATAATAGCTATCTACTAATGCTTCTAAGATTAGCCATGGAGCTCATCCTTGCACCTGATGACTTAGTCCCTGAATTTTAACACAAGAATGGTTGATTTTCCAGACCATAAACACATAAAAAAATTGCTGAGCATGAAGAGATGAATACAATCATGTAACTAGCATTACCTCAGGAGGCTGCCATGCCCAAGAAAATTAGCTGCTAAAGTCATCAAAGTAAAACAGTTGATGTCCCCTCCCTATAATCATATATAAATGTCTAAACCATGAAGACTTTGTGCTATTGGTCTCCTAACCTAGAAATCAGTGATTATGTAAAGAAGGAAATTGCATCCTTGAAACCAGGGAATCGGATACACAACGAGTGGTTGTTGGATATGGAATTTATTTCACTAGAGTTAATTACTTTTTAAAAGTTACAAAAGACACCAGCTTTGAAAAATAATTAACGTAAGTGAAATAAATTCCATATCCAATAACCCGTGTGACCTGTTTCTACCACAATACTATTAAGTTGCAGTGGCAGTGTTGTTTTCTGTGAACCGCAGAGGATATTTGCACGAAAACACATCATCTCGTATATATTCCCGCCAAATTGTGACGACGTCAACAATCGAGGACGTCGTAAACAATCGATCAAGTGACGTTGTTCCGGTGAAAGTTCATCATGTCAGCCGATCAAAATGCATTTAGAGTTTATTCCACGTGTGGTATAAACAAAATGTTATTCAACCGTTGTAATGATTATTTGATACCCCGGGAGTTGAATTATACCCACCTATTGTGGTAGAAACTACTATTAAAGAAGGGTATTGTTCGCTTGATGCTGATACCTTCATCCGAAATGGATACAAATCTTATTGGTACTTTCATAAATCCTAATATTTATATCTTTTGTATAAAAGTTCATATGTCGGCTGTTGGGCTAAAAACAGGTTGAAAAATAGTATAGCCATAGAAAGAACGACCAGCTGGGAATATATTGAAAACTAAAGACACCTAAATATTTCAAAATAAGAAAAACTTACTAAATCTTGGGATAATCTTTGGCAGCTAGAGTGTCTTACACGCGATCTCCAAGTCCCACATACTGGGGTAGGCAGCAGGCGGCTAGAGTGTCTAACACCTGACCTCCAAGTCCCACATACTGTGGTAGGCAGCAGGCGGCTAGAGTGTCTAACACCTGACCTCCAAGTCCCACATACTGGGGTAGGCAGCAGGCGGCTAGAGTGTCTAACACCTGACCTCCAAGTCCCACATACTGGGGTAGGCAGCAGGCGGCTAGAGTGTCTAACACCTGACCTCCAAGTCCCACATACTGGGGTAGGCAGCAGGCGGCTGGAGTGTCTAACACCTGACCTCCAAGTCCCACATACTGGGGTAGGCAGCAGGCGGCTAGAGTGTCTAACACCTGACCTCCAAGTCCCACATACTGGGGTAGGCAGCAGGCGGCTAGAGTGTCTAACACCTGACCTCCAAGTCCCACATACTGGGGTAGGCAGCAGGCGGCTAGAGTGTCTTACACGCGATCTCCATGTCTCAGACACTTGGGTACGTATAGACAGCAGCAGGCGGCTAGCATGTCTAACATGTATACCTGATTTCTATTGTGTGGGTCAATGTTTCAATGTAAAACTTGATATTAAAATGACCATGTACTTAGGGGGGAAACGTGACGAAGGCAAAGAGTATACTTTAGCACAGCGGTCTAATTACTAAATTAGAAAGTTCCGATATTGGGTGGAGGGTACTATCAAACGAGTGATAAGTCAGGGCTGATTGATCCACCTAATGAACGACATCGCTGATACACCGACTTGAAATATTATCATTTATGGTCCAAAGAGTCGCTGCTGCAAGTAGGTACTTCCAGAAAACCGATCTGAGCATATTCACCACGTAGGTTTCAGGGTGTAGAATGCAGTACCCTACATAATCATCATTACTGAAAAACGTGAAACTGTTAGTCATTTTTGTGTGAATACTACCTGTTGCGATGTCCGTTCTACGGTTACCCGGATAAACCAGTACTTAACAGTGACGAAAACATTTGGTTGGCGGGATTGTACAAAAGACACGTGAGAACAGCATCTATATAATAAGATACATGTAGAGAGTCGAGGCAAATAATGAATTAAACTACACCATACAGCTGTTTCGTCCTTCTAGGACTCGTCTGTGATGGTTAGCAAAGGTCTAAAAAGTGAATTTAAGCCAAGTAGGCGACCGAGGTAACAAAACTGGTCGAAAGAAATGTCCAAATCCAGATAGGGAGGTGCATCGTCTCTTGTTTTAAACTGTATCACTGATACTATATATATAACCTTCGAAATTATTGTAATATTTATGATATATTGTCCATCTAGATCACGTAGATCTGAAACTGTAGTAAATGGATTAGTTCGTTTCCCGATTCTGTTTTCGAACAATGAAAGTGTGTAATTTCGAAATATATATGTGTACATAAAAAAATCAAGTTACAACAAGCCTTTCATATGATTCAAAATACAGACCACAACCCAAAATCTAGAGAATCAGTTGAAATGTGTATATAGAACTTTATGAATGAAGGATTTATGTAGAGTCTTTTCAAACTGAACAGTCTGATGGCTCTCCGACATGAAAATGGCATTCGTGACCCGCCCTTAAAAAATCCTAAACCAAAAGTACTTGACGTCGCTAATGCAATATATAAAATACAAGCGTATGTGTAATTTTAGTGGATTTTTTAAAATACTTTTATATGTATAAAGTGAAATTTGTATAATGCATAGTGTCATGTAAGTCATCTTTGGCTGGATATATTGACCCTATTTTTTGTATGTAATGTGAGAAAATAATTTTGTTATTATGATAATTGTTCATAACAGGGACGTATATGTATGTTTATAAAATGACTGTTTCCATGGTTAATTTAGTGGCACTTTCACTTTTTGTTCGATTGTGTGGTTTTGTAGATACGTATACTTTATAGAGTTATTTTGTGTGGTACATAAAAAAAGTAATTATAGAATGTACACATATATTATGAACAAACATATATTGGCTATTTCGAAATATATGCGAAGGTGGCATATTTCTGCAAACGAGTTATTCGAGTTCGCATTATTTTAACTATAAAAATATGCCACCATACATTAACTAAGTTATATCATGGAATGTAGATTAGTCCATGATTAGATACATAATGATACATTGTTGATTTTCTGATGCAAAATATGATTTGATCCAAAATATTTTTTTTCAAATTTGGCCAAGTGAAGAAAGTATTATCACGGATTTACATGACCTAATTCTATAATATACGATAGTGAATCAAATTCCGTGATATTTTTCTTTAATGAAATGAAATCGAAGTATATAATAACAGGGGTAAGAAATTGTGTGTACACCGCTTCCGTTACAAGGAAACATACACAAACCATGATTGCACCACGACACGTTAATAAATATAAGGATATGTTAGTATACATCTGCAGTTAAATTATTACTATAATGTGACTGTGACACCAACATGTCGGCCGAATATATACCTGGTGTTGAGGCAGGTACAGACGGGGGTAAAATCAGTAGCGACACACAACATAGCCACGATATAGACGTAAAGTACGACACTGATCACTCCAAGAAACAGGTAGGGCGGACCGAAATACTGGACTTCGGCAACGAAGGTTTTCTATTACACAAACTACTTACCGGGGCGGAATGTTCATCCATCATTGATGAGGGAGAAAGAATAGGGTTTGGCGCGATACGTGGAGCCAAAGATAGCTACAGAAGTGCCCAAAGGTAGGGGATGTTGTTACGAAAACAAGCATTGTTAGCCTAATATGCTGAAATAAAATTTTTGAAATGTGTTTATTCTAAACTGTATAGTTGTATTTTCATATTTCTGGTCGTCATATGATCATTAAGTATACTTTGAAATATATTTAGATTTTGTTGTGATTGTTAATGTTTCGCTACCTCCATATCGATTAGCATCTTCGCTAGCCAAGGGTTACGATCCGCACACTCATCTTCACCCTTGGCATATATAGACCACATTTCGTAAATCCCGCGACGAGAATTTTCATTGGATGCAGCTAGGTCTGGCTGCGTCCAATAAGAGCGCACCTTACATTTGATCACGCACTCTTCTCATGGGACAGGAAAAAATGTAAACAAACATGGCACAGTGTCGACTGTGTCATGGATCTTTACCAGTAAAACAGAAAAGAACAATCTTCAATGACACATTTACGGTAAGGACTCAGTGCGTGGATCGCCGTTTCCTGATGCTGTCTTATTTGATCAAGCTTGAATTTTTCACAGATCAACCGAATGAGATGTTCTTCCTTAGCTTGTTTACATTCATTGCAGAAGCCGTTTTGTTGCACGCATTTTGATTGGTCGGTGATTACGTGATTCAAAGGTAAACAACGCTCACCAACCGCTAGGTGGCAGACCCGGGAGCTTTCAATTTTGCCACGATATATTCCAGGGGTGTAGATTACATAGGTGATCGTAACCCCTGGATATCGAGGATGATCGATTAGTTGAGTGATTGTTTAAAAGCTGACATATTCAACTCTGCATGGTTATAGCTTGACGAAATCTCTTCAAAAGAGTCAAATGATATAGATGGAATAAACACGTATCGACAAAAAAAAAGATACACAACTGGAAATTTTGAAGAAAAAAACATACTTACAAAAACGGAAGCACATTAATAAAAAAAAAAGTAAGAAATCATTCAAGATTAGTATTTGTTAATAAAAAATGAAAATATGTTGTGTTTTTATTTTTTATTTTGTGTATGTATTTTTTCCCTATATAGAATAACTATAGACAGTCAAACCCTGGCCGACGTACTTTGGACCAGGATACAGTCACATCTGGAGGACCTAGAAATCTCCAGCGATCCCCACTCACAACACATACACGGTATCCCGTGTGTAGTCGAGGGTAAATGGGTGCCAACAAGGCTTAATAAGGTATATACTAAGGTCACTGTATACGTACTGTGCTATCCCCCTCAATCTAAATTTGCTCATTCACCCCAGAAAACACATTTAAACACTTACAGGCGTTTATAAAGTGATGTTATTGTTATTATAATGATGTCTAAAATACGAAATTCCATTAATTATATGCGTTTTGAGGATTTTTGACGTTTTACGGGGCCATCTCACGTTTGATTAATAGTTACGAGATTGTTTAAAAGAAAAAAAAACTGTTTATTTCAGTTACCATATTTCCCCAAAGAAAAAGAAAAAGTCGTTCCCACGTCAAGCCCCCCCCCCCCCCCCCCCCCAAAAAAAAAAAGAATCAACAGCAATGAAGCCGAACATCATCAAAAACATATCCTATTGCCTTTAAATATTTTCATAATAAGGTAATTTTTTCCACATTTGTAATGCTATTCAACTTCATGTCAAATGGATTTGTCACGGAATACTTCATCCAAGTATCTCCTGGACAATCCTATGTCAAAGAGTCGTATTTATATCAGTAGTTCCAAGGTGTATTCCATTAAAACATGAGTACCTACCATGTCTGATAACTGATAACTTAAGTCGCCGTCAACAATAAAAGCTCTCGGATGGGGTGGAGGGGTGTGATGATAATTGAAAGAATTGTTTATCTGATACAGTTGTACCCTTTTTGGTATATGAATACTTTGACTGACAGTTAGCCTAAGCTTTTCTTTGGTCCTGACCCTAGACCTAGATATTTTTGACAGATAGATGTCAGATAATCCGAGATTCTTTTGGCACCACAGCACCACATCCCACATTAGACTGTCTGTCATAATGTCGAAGTCTGGTGTCAGGGCCAGAGAAGCAAGGTTTAGCTGACAGTCTACCAACAAGTCATACTCACTAAATGACCATTTGGGTTTTGTAATTGACAGTTGTTCCGTCTATGTCGGTATCATCCCGGTGGCCACTTTGCTCCCCACTTTGACGGGTTCTATGAGGAGGATTCGAAGAACCGATCCATGAAGACGTTGATGGTCTACCTCAATGGAGATTTCACTGGAGGTAGCACCAACTTTGTGGACGAAAGTCAGACACTCCACATGGTAAGCGCCAGTTATTCATTAAAATAAATAAGAGAATACCGAAGCGTTAACATAATCATAATCCAAACTCAAAATCGATTAAACCAGGGGCAAAATATGAACAAAGGAAAGTTTCACACGGAGACCCTTGCAAAAGTACAAGAGAATACGACCAGGTGTTCCGGAAGAGTAAGCGACTTCTGCTTCATCGACGACTATTTTTTTGCGAGAGAGCTATTGTCCAAATTTTCACCTTACGATGAATCCTTGAACTCAATGGGAAGACAACCGCAAAAAAAAAAAATGCCCGAACTATTTTTCGAATGGAGTAAGGACATCGGATTTCGTGTCTCGGCTATAACAAGATGACAGGATTTTTAAAAGGATAAGTTTAACATATTAGTTAAATGTATGTAGTGTCAAACTATATGTAAGCTGTGGATATGTCATATGTTTTAGGATGAAACCGGTAAGTATTGCGCGGAGGACAAGAACATTTTATGTAGGATACAACCAGAGGCAGGGATGGCCATCATCTTCAATCATCATCGTCTACACGAGGGCCAAAAACTCGGGTACGTCGCTTAAACGGTTAATGTTCAGTAATTGAGGCGAGTGAAATTTCAAGAACTGTATTACATGAAATGTTCGTTGTGTGTATAAGTTTTGTAGTTTCGACGTTATCATTAAACCACGAAAATGATGACAAATATTATTCACGAAATTTGTACTGAGAAACATTCTACATGGTTTCAAACTGAAGGAACATGTACAGTTACCATAATAATAATTTCTGATTTTGTTATGTATTGCATATAACACTACAATTTATTATTGTTTTTTTTTCAGTGATAATAAGAAATACATTTTACGAACTGATATAATGTATAAGAAGGTCAGCGAGGACAAACTTGACGAAACACAAGAAAAAGCTTTAGCTTTGTTAAAGGAAGCGGAGCAGCTCGAGGTAAGTCATTCTGACCGTTCCCATATATATATATATCTACTCCGGCGTGTTGTAAACACTTGTTATTTTATCAAATTAACATTATGAAACCGGATGTAACGACTTCTAAAAATTTCATTGGATGCAGCTAGGTCTGGCTGCGTCCAATCAGAGCGCACCTTACATTTGATCACGCGCTCTACTAATGGGACAGAAAAAAATGTAAACAAACATGGCACAGTGTCGACTGTGTCATGGATCTTTACCAGTAAAACAGAGAAGAACAATCTTCAACGACACCATTTACGGCAAGGACTCAGTGCGTCGATCGCCGTTTCCTGATGCTGTCTAATTTGATCAAGCTTGAATTTTTCATAGATCAACCGAATGAGATGTTCTTCCTTGTTTACATTCATTGCAGAAGCCGTTTTGTTACACGCAATTTTGATTGGTCGGTGATTACGTGTTTCAAAGGGACACAACTCACACCGACCGCTAGGTGGCAGACCCGGGAGCTTTCAATTTTGCCATGATATATTCCAGGGGTGTAGATTACATAGGTGATCGTAACCCCTGGATATCGAGGATGCATATACACAGGGCTAACTTTTCTTATTCATTGTCGCTAAAATATATATGCACAGCTTATATACAGAAACTACCAGTTAAAATAATTAATTTGTTATATTTTTTACATTTTCTTTCAGGCAATGGGAGAATGCGAGAAAGCGGCCATGGTTTTCAGAAAGGCCTTTAAATTATCGCCGGCCATTGAAGATTCCTACTGGGCATGATAACAAAATTCCTACATATTTCTCAGCAATGCAATATTTCTTATTCAAGATGTTGATGTGGAAAAGTGTATGTGTGTGCATGCGTAATTACTTATAACCCGATAACAAGATTTCTACACATTTCTAGGCAATGCAATATTTATTTCTCAATCAAGATGTTGATATGGAAAAGTGTATGTGTGTGCATGCTCAATTACTTATTGCTCTGTGATGTATACAAGTTACAGAACAGACAGTTAAATGTTTCTCCACTTCGTTTTGAATTATGAAAAATATATAATACATGTAGTTGCTATTAAATCATTTATGTATATGAGGTGTTATTTATGGCAAATATAAACTGTAATAACTACGAGAGTTGACCATTTTATAAGCAGGGAAAGTTATATTTTTGCGACAGTGTAAGTTTGTGATAGTGGCGAAGGTGATGATGACAGAACAATACAAGGTATCAAAAGACATTTTTATTTATTATTTTCGATGAAAAACGTCACGGCACTCATAACTGAAACATACGACAAGCATACCAAAAGCTAAAAGTTATCTTCTCAAGCATTTAGCGATGACAAATGGATTTAAAAACAACGACAGTGACTCTTAATCTACTAACTTAGTCCGTAATACTCATTTTATAACGAAGACACTTCTTAAAAAGAATGTAATACATGCAAAGTAAGTATTAAAAGAATTGAAAAATGTGTATATATCATGTAGTATTTCCACATGTATACATTATTAATTATGGAAAGTATAAAATATCATAACCGCAAGATACCTGCGGGAGAGATCGTTGCAGCCTACCAAGCTGCTTATTCAATGGATGCTATCACGCTGGGACGAAGTCCCAAGACATAGTCATGTTATTCCTTAACTTTTTTGTCCTAATTTCTAATACAAGCCAACCACTGGGAAATATATGCCGCTATTCACCGACTTAAACAGCAACACAAAGAATCAAGATAAATCATTTAGCCTTTTCATGAAATGCAATTGCTTGTTTCGATTGCAATTTCAAAAAGAAATATCCTTGATCAGACATCAGTAAGCAGCATTGAGAACCACTTAAATATCCTTTGCCCACTGGAAATGTCGAATTAGGAGAACAAAATAAGAGTGCATGTTTCATTTGGAAACAATATTGTTACACCACGTTTTCCCTTAGAAGTACCATATTTGGACATAGATATAAGCTCTTTTCGGGAACATTTTGATACGTTGTGGTCAAGCCTTTCTTTGACAGACTTGTGTCATTTGGAGAAACACTTTGCTACACTATGGAACCATCGAGAAGAGACTAGCATCCTTTAGAAAATCAGTTTATGAGGATTATCCATTACTCGAAAGACTGGATTCATTTGCAAGCACACTCTTCTGTTTATGTTCCTGGTGTAAATCTTAAGATAATTTCTTCCATAGAAAATATATAAACCACTTCATAGTGTCTTTTCAACTTTCCGCTGCTTTCACAACCGTATTTCATGTGATTACTGGACTTTATCCATAGAAAATATATAAACCACTTCATATTGTCTTTTCAACTTTCCGCTGCTTTCACAACCGTATTTCATGTGATTCCTGGACTTCATCCATAGAAAATATATAAACCACTTAATATTGTCTTTTCAACTTTCCGCTGCTTTCACAACCGTATTTCATTTGATTCCTGGACTACACCCATAGAAAATATATAAACCACTTAATATTGTCTTTTCAACTTTCCGCTGCTTTCACAACAATATTTCAATAAAGGATTCCATGAATCATTGGCAAGTGGTAAGCAGTTTTCCACCAGGAAAATACATATTGCAATGCCCGTGGCGTTAAAATTACATAGAGTTGCCAATTCGTATTGTATGTTATTGTTTTGTGCACAAAACTTCCTCGCAAGTTCAACACATGATAAACGCCATACTTCTATCATTCGTGATCTCGATTTGGTACGAATCATAGGAAGAATAGGCAATGCTGCATTTATTTTACATCAACGATGGAAGACGACACACATCCAGCATGTACAATTAAATTGGGAAGTTGTCTTTCTTCAAATTGTAATAATAGGCATCAAAGAAATGGTATAGAAAGTCGAATGTAGGCCTTTTCCTAGCTTTTGCATCCCACGTGCGCATCATGATGTTGTAAACCGGCTGGGGGCAGTTCCTTGGTATTGGCATTCTGTAGCCTTTTTCTATCTTCTTGAGAATCTGATCACTTCTTATACCTTTGATAAAAATATTAATAGAACTTTTAACAATTAAGACCAATTGATTTGTTCATCAGAGCTTTAAGTATAACAATTGTATGTAGGGGTATTCTCAGAATTACTAACAAACATGTTATCGATAAATGTACAAGTTGATCATGCAGATATGTAGCTTTTGTTAGTTGGAAGACAACAGTCAATGATATAACCCTTTAATGTAGGTTGTTTTCATACTTAACTATAAATATTTTTGTTTTGGATAGTTATTTATTTTTCATTAAGACATTAAACATTGAGAGCCGAAAAAAAGAGGCATATACCTGCGTAAGGCATCTGTCCATAGGTAATAATCTCCATCAGTAAGATCCCGTATGACCATACATCAGATTTCATGGTAAACCGGCCGAAGAATGCCGCCTCGGGCGCCGTCCATTTTATAGGGAAAATGTTTCCTGCAATAAAAGGATACCAAACAAAAATAAAAATAAATCAAATCTGCCAGTAAGTTAGCCTTAGTTTCCTCTGGCCCCGACACCAGACTTTTTGACAGATAGAGGTACCTGGGATATGGGTCGGGGTCAGAGGAAAGAAAGCTCAGGCTACCAGTAACTCAATGAGATTTTAGGTCTGAAAGTGATTTGAAATCAACCTTGTTTTCCTTGCATCGGCTTCATGTCTAATCCTGGAATTGGCATTTCCTTATATTCAGCTTCCCATTGGTTATCAATTAAATGCATTCTGACTGTTTCGAAATAAGAGCATACAGCGAGACTACACACATTTCGTATATACAAGGCTCCACCTAAGCCAAATAAAAACTTACCCAGCAAGTTCATGTTTGGGTTTTGGTAATCGTAGCCTTCAATGATTTTAGCCAACCCAAAATCAGCAACTTTAGCAATGTTTCCATCACCGATTAGGATGTTTCGAGCAGCCAGGTCTCTATGTATGAAACGCTTTGTTTCCAGGTACGCCATTCCACTAGCGACCTTATTACAATAGAAAAAAAGGAGATGATAACTATGACCAATTATTATTTATATATCCTCAAAGATGCAGTATCGGTATTATCCGTGAATGGTTCTCACCGATTTTACAAAAGTTCAGTCTTTTTTTAAAACTTAGCCTAAACAAGTAAATTAAATGCAAGTTTATTTTGACCATAGACCAACCATGTAATTTTAATTAATTTACTTCATATTTAAGCACAATATTTTGCAAACTTTCTTTTCCCGTAAGGTAAGGAGAATGGGTATGTGCATAGTCATTATACGTTTTAATTAACATATATGCAAACATATATAAGCTACTTAAAATGGAGGATAAAATCATAATTACAATGCAATTTAGGCTTAGCACACTACATTTTTTCTGCAAATATCTTTGGATTAATAGATTTGAACTAACAAGCGAATACAATTTCAGTCTTTTTCAGTTGTTCTGGAGTCTCAATATGCTCACTTAATAATAGAAATTACCAAATCGCTATTTTTCAAACATTTTAGCCTGTTAAATTTTCTAAGGATAAGCTAATATAGGCCTAGCCTGTTGTTCAGTCCTTTTTCATCTGAAACCAAATTAGATGAAATTGAAATTGATATGGACTAATTGTAAGTTACCTGTGCTGCTATGTCTATCAGATTGGGTAGTTTAAGTTTTCTTCCTTCCCTGCTTTTAAGAAATTTTGCTAGACTGCCTTTTGTCACATATTCTGTGATGATGTAAATAGGCTCATCTTGTGAGCAGACGGCGTACAGGCGCACTAGATTGGTGTGTGTTAACTGGCGCATGATGTGCGCCTCTGCCATGAACGACTGAGGCGACATGGAACCCGGGCGTAACGTTTTCACGGCAATAAACGTATTCTTGTTCCAAGTTCCTGCAATAAACAATACAAAACGACATTCAAAAAGTTTTCATGTTGAAGCTCGTCCATTCATTTTACTTTCAGAAAAGGGTGATACATAATGACATGAAACTAAATGAAATGTCTTTTTTTAATTATATCTCAAACGGTCTTAAACAGATTGGTTTTTACTTGATTTTATTTTCACGCCTTACACTCAGTCCCCAAGGGATATTCTATTTGGTAAAATGTACAAAACACAATAAAAAGTGAACAATAATTGCTTATTAATGTGTAGACAACTTAAAATACATTACTTTTTAGTCCCAAGGGATCTACATTTTTGTATTCTAATTGTCTTTTTCCCGTCGTCGTGCATCGTGCGTCTTCCGTCCATACACAATTTATATTTACAACTTCCCACAAACATCTGAACCAATTTAAATAAAAGTTGGCAAAGAAGCACCAAAATTGTTTATTATATGGTCCTAAATCCTAGGGGCCTGCGGGGGAGATGGGGGGGGGGGGGGGGGGGGAGTGGACAAATAACTTAGATATTCAAAAATCTTTAGACCCATTTATACTGTAATCAAATACTCTTCCTAGATGGAAACGTCCTAAGATGCGTTACCAAAATTGTGAATTTAGACCCCCTGGGGAGGGGTGAAGTTTGCTATAATTCAAAAAGGACACCTTTTGGTGTATTTTGTTCATTTTCAGCTGAAATAAAATCAAACTTGGTTAAATTATAAGCAGGAGATGAAGGTTTTTAAGTTTTGACCCTTTCTCCTTCTCGTGACTGTAAGGGGCTGTGTTTGACAAATGGGTCAAATAGGCTATCTATAGGCCCCATATCAGAGCAGATCACAAAAATAAAGATTGAGGTCAGAAACCAAGGACCAAGGTCACTGAATCAAAGGTCAAGGTCAAATTTGGCATCTTTTCATTCATGATAATTTTGTTATAGACACTATGAAGCATTATAATTAATCAAGGCGTTAAGTGGCCGAAAGTCAACGTCACATTTTAGGTCAACATTTTGACCTTAATTATGAAACAAAATTTGTCGGTAATACTGTACCTTTCCAGACGGTCCCAAAGTGACCTTGACCGACCTCCGCGATGAAATCTATAGTTTTCCTGTCAAGCTCCCAATCTTTTTTCGTGTCACGTGACATATCATACAACACTGGCTGTGGAAGAGGACATGGCGCGGTGAGGGTGTGACACAGTATACCCTTGTCATCTGTAATAGATATACGGTTATAGTTGTGAATTCGTGCAAAATCGTGAAAATTGTTACAGTAAATTAATGCTTAAATATTCACGAATTCTGAACCTTTTACTTCCTGAAATGAACTGACGTGAAAACCACTTCCTAACAGTTTTCAAATAACTAGTATAGTGGAAATGAGATTAAGAAAACGGTATTTTTTGGTTTTTCATTTCGAGGAAAATACATGTATAATAAGTGAATCACGTAATTAAATAAAAAAAATATATGAAACTCATGCAAAAAGATAAATTGCGTTGTTTCATTTTGCCTCTAAGTTAAGTTTCGGTATAATAGTATCCATTCTACAATCATTTATTTGCGATGCCTTTAGGATGACCATTGGCAGTACGTTCTGGCAATTTACTAGAGGATCTGCCATACCGTAACAGTGCCTTTATTCTGTACAAAAATAACCCGCTATAATATATTTACCAGTTATTAACGTAACATACCCATGTAATGCATCACTAGTTGGGGGAGGCTCTCGAAGGAACGTTGAAGGGTGAGGTAAAAGGCTTCAGCCCCGTTTTCTATCGTCTCCTTCACCCGATAGTGTTTGACAGACTCGTTGTTGTTGTCCTGGTTGTATCTCATCGACAACATGAAGCCCTCTGGTGGAAAAAAAGGCCATTACATATTTGATGATAAAACCCTGACAACTGTTGCTTGTATTGAAGAGAAACAAGCATCCTCGATATCCAGGGGTTACGCTCACCTTCGCCCTCTACACCCCTGGCATATGTCATGATGTTGATGAGACAAGAAGACTGGTTTGACCCTTTGGTGTACATCAAACTAATCTCGTATTCACATAACGATAAAAATTGACAAGCTTTGAAGTCGTTTTGGGCTCCATTGTAATCTTCAAAGGACAGGCCTGCAGCCTAGTGATTGGTCAGATTTTTTTAAACCTGAGCATGCCTTTAGATTTTCCACGACATATTCCAGAGTTGTAGAGAGCGAAGGTGAGTGTAATCCCTGGATATCAACTGGATAAGGAACAATAAAAAACGGAAAGACTGAACAAGAGCGCCGCCTTTTGAAAAAAAAAACATATTGCAAGATTTAAGTAATATGTTGATGCTAATGAATGGAATTAAATGGACATCAGCTACGTGTAATATATCTGTAAAATAACGTTTGCAACATTTGAAATTTCGGCGGTATTAAGAACTCCGTAAGGTAAAGCTGATATTCAGGTTTGTACTTACTGACTCCCTTCTCAGGCTTCCGTACAAGAAATGTTCCTGTTATAAGTCGTGGACGCATCAGCAGTCGCTCGCTCTCTCTCAATGAAATCTCACCACCGTACCACCTAAACATAGAACCATCAACAATAGATATAGAGAACGGAATTTCGAATAGGGCAACCAGTTAACACAGCACACAATGGATGGAAGAAATTGTAACAAACGACTGTTGTTTGGGTAGTATGTATACTGGTCATCTTTTGGCAGCTTGGCGTACCACATGTACAAGGATACAATTTTCAACTATTTCCATGTTAATTTAACCTGTGTCTTTAACAATTTTAACGATGAGCAACAACTTTGTAGAATTCACTAAAGTGACCACTTAATAATGCTTGGCTGATTTGGGCCATTATTCATAAACCGTCACCGTGCTCAATCTTGTTTTTTGTGCTCAAACCGACATTTGTGCAACTGGCTTAAATCATCTTAAACAACCAAACCATCATATCGAAACATTGAAAATGGTATTTAGGTTTCAGTCTTTTCATTTTCCCCACAAACCATTGACAAAGTATTGTTTTAATGATTAGGCCTGTGCACGTTTACGCATGAGAACGGTTTCATAACTACGGGTCCTGTGCAAAGACTTACGGGTATATATTCATAGTGCCCTCCTTTGCCACATAGGCAGAGGGTATAAAGCCCTGTCGTGTCCCATGTTTTTGCTTGGCTACCCACCAGTCTGCCTCGTTACTGCAAAACAAAACTGACAACTTTAATTATTGCATCATTGATAATAGCTAGGGACTATTAGGTATGTTAGCAGGACATGCCTGGGACCATTTGTGTATCGTTTGGAGATTGTGTAATAAGTAATTTGATGGAAATCGAGCAAAGAATAACGTTACGAAGGTACTGTATACATTTTTAGTCTTTAAAAACTCCACAGATTGCAACATTCCTATCGCACTGAATTGATTCTATCATTGTAATTCATTTAGCAGTCAGGTCCGGTTACTCAAACCTTGTTAAGAGTTAATTGAGGGAAGATTTCAAAAGTGAATGTGGAAAATTCAAATAGTTGATATGGAATTCAAATAGTGAATGTGGAAAATTACAAGAGTGGATATGGAAAATTCCATAAGTGAATATTGAATATTTCAAGAGTGAAAATGGAACATTCAAAGAACGAATATGGAAAATTCCAAGAGTGAAAATGGAAAATTCCAAGAGTGAATATGGCAAAATCAGACTCATCTCGTATCTTTTCACTTTTATGCACTTGTTAAAAATGACATTATTATGTTACGAGAATTTATGTTATTTTGAAAGATTTTGCTTCTTGTTGGCAGCAATTCAAACTATTCACTAAAAATTGAAAGCGGGTTCATTATACGTACGCATCTACAAGTATAAGAATCTCGCCCCTTCGTATTTCCATGTCTCCCTTCATCCGGGCCTGGTAGTCATGGAGAACCAAGAGGTGACTGTCGCGTGCTGAAACACAAAATATAGTTCATAATACTTGAGGTTTAGATGAAGAATGTTGATGTGAATTTGTAATTTGTTTTACACAATTTACCCAATTTTACCCAATGGATTGATGCTCTATGTAATTAAAATTAAGCTATATTCTGCTGCTTTATCCAAAAACGATAATCCTGTATGCAAGTTCACTGAAGCATAAGCTTTTATCAAATAATGAAGAAGATAAGATCCGATTATTTTGAATGAAGTGGTTGATTTAGATTTTTTATTATTAAAAGACGACGACAATAATGAAATGAAGTTGCAGTAACTGTGAAGGTTCAACAAACCTTTCATACAATGTATATCACATTATTAATGATGTCGTACCACACACATGTGCTACACCTTTTAAATTTATTAATAGATACAGTATGCCGAAAAACTGAATTAACTGCACCATACAGCTGTTTCGTCCTTCTAGGAGTATTCCGTGATGCTAATGGCCAAGGTTAAGATTAAGATATGATATAATATGATTACTAAAATATCGTTATATCACATTTAAGTCTCGAGTAGTGACATCACTAGTAATATTACCTGGCCCGTTGTACTTTTCCGTCCGTTGTGATTTCATCGGTACTACATCGGTCCTATTTGTCACGGCAGTCTTTACACTGGACATCGAGTTGGGCACACTCGCTATCAAATACAAAACAAAGTAATTTTTTTGTCTTCAGATTTGTTCGAAAAGAAAATAGATAGAAATATGTTCGTGTCCAAAGAGCAAAATCACAAACACAAACATAAAACAATAATCAAAAACTGATGATTTGAAAGCTCACGAACAGATTTACATTTACAAGTTCTTATAAAATATAATAATGGAGACAATGTCGAAGAAAATATACTAACAGGAATGATAATAATAAGATTATCCATTTCGAATGCATTTTTTTCTCCCTTGTTACAAACTCTACCTGCAATTGGTCTTGACTTATTTGGCGGTTTTGACTTATTCAATTTTGGCAGTTTCATTTCTGAAATGTAAGAAAGGAAATTTATTTCAGTCACCTAATAATAATAAAAAAAAAACTTTACCCTAGATTTTGTATGCATCTTATACATGTTTAAAAACTTAAATAACATATAATGTAAGACATTTGCGTGCTTCGTATACAGACAATCGTGAAAATTTTGTCCCGCAGAGAAAATCGTGACAATGATGTTCCGCAGTGAATCGAAGCTTTGAAAACTTTGCTAGTTTTTGTTCTAATAATTCTTTTGCTAAGCATATACCAATACTTAAGATTATAATATTTTACCTGGTGAACCCGTTGATGTGTCAGGCCCCTTTGGTGCTGGAACTTTTTGCGTTGGTGGTGCCTCGGCAGGTTTCTTTCGTTTCGTTGTGGTAGCTATTTTGGTTGAGCGGTCTGTAACTTAAAACAATTAGGGGGTTACATGCATTTCTTTGTTTTTCAAGTTTTTTTTCAAGTCGTCGGAATAGAGTTTTAGGATTCTTGTTTCCTAGCATCACTGACGAGTCCTAGAAGGACGAAACAGCTGTATGATGCAGTGTAATGCTTTTGCAAATTGACTGTATCTATTACTTAATCTAAAAGGTGCAGCGTATGTGTGTGTGTGTGGGTGTGTGTGTGTGTGTTACGCCATTTTTTGCATTAAAGTAGGTCGACTTAAGTAAATGATGTAGTCGGTGTGTTTGTTTCGGGACTTGAACTTGATATTAAAAGAATATTTTTATATACAAGTATACAATACTATATATTTAGTTATTTTTTAATATAAATCTGCATATAATATTAATATTGAAAGAGAAAATCGTTTCATGAAAGCACGTAATTACAGTGTGGTTTCCAACAGAAATAACGAAGAGACATCTTGACCAAATAGTGAGTTTGTAGATTAGCATTGCTTTTGATCATAAAATATAGCTGAATACTCTTGTAATAATTCCTTTGGTAGAACGTTTACCACAATGAGTTCATATTGAAACAAATCAGTTTCTGTTTTAATAGCAATTGAAAATCACAAATTTTCAATACGTTCCCAAAGAAAATACTAAAATGGACAAATATTTCTGTTTTCAAATCAGACTTATAAGAAGTTTACTTGGTTTATCGTCAGACGTTCCTAAAGGTGTGGGTCTTTTGTTAGTGTTTGGGGCATCCTCGAAGGCGAGTAGGTTTCCTTCCGTATAGATGTCGTCGCGTGGTGTTTCCACAGGCTTTGCCGCCACTTTCTTAGGTTTCTTTGAAGCCTGTACCTTAGATGGCGGACTATTTTTAGCCACTATTACTTTCTTCTTGCGAGTGTTAGCATCTACAAAGAATTATTGTTGGTGTCAAGATGTAATTCTTTCATACCCGAAAAATAGGTTTTAATGTCCTTTTAAAGCCAAATAATATTCGGATTGTCACCACCTTAATTTGTTCAGCCTTTTCTGTTTGTAATACAATAGGACATCCTTAAACAAATTAAGGAAGTAAACATCTGCATCCATGGGGCCCAAAAAGGGCCTTATAGACATCCATATTTTTTTTATTTTTTTTTTTGCTTTTCTCCCCCTTTCTCTTCCCTATACATACAGACTCAGAATTGAATCAAGGAAAATCAATTTTCAATATATAGAAAATGAGGATTCCTCTTGCGATGAAGGAAATGCTTTTCATTCCCGAAAATAAACGTAGAAATACTTAAAGCGATAAAAAGATTAAATTCCTCTATTTGGATCTTTTACCTGTTTGGATACTAACTTTTAATCCTAAGTAAGCACTATATTAACGTATTCGCCCTGATATTTTATAACGAACTTTTTCAACCTTTGAATTGGGGGAATTTTAATGTAACTTCAGGGTAAATGTTTGACTTGCCTGTTTGGATTTCTGTGGTATAACCAACAGGAGACTGCCTATTACTGGGTATATTGTAATCCTCCTCCGGGAACACTATCTGTTTCTGAAGCTTCCCAGCCTTGCTGGTCGTGTTTTTGACCTTGACCTTTCCAGCCCCTCCGGGTTTCGTCTTGTCCATATTTACGTTGTACAATCTACAACCCTACAAGAATGTAATATAGTTTTTTTTAAAGAAAAAATAATGCTTTCACGAACCATTGACTACTGTTTTGCTATGTAATGAACTTAACACACAATCATTAACACTTGTCTTTTAGCGTTAATTGTTAAAAAATAGAACATATTTAGTTGTTGGTATGGGTGTTTAACCATACAGTAATTAAGATTGCATTGAATTAAATGATAATTTTACATATCTCTTCGATTAAATTGTAGAAAATATATCTATCATCGTTTGAATTGAACTTCCGTAAAATGAATCAACATTTATTCACTTGGAAATTTCTTCAACTCGATTAAAGGCCCAATATACGTATCTCCAGGGAAATTTTTGTGATTCTGAAAAATTCTGAAAAAAAAATCCAGTTGATAACCATTAAAAAATAAGCCTAAAACTAAGTAAACATGAGCGGTAACTAACAAGAAACTCTTGACAAAAAAATCCAAAGAAATGAAAACAATTCAGGTGGGGCCCACTTCAACAACAAACCGAAGGTTGAAGACGGTTCGAAATGGACGCGTGTTTACAAACAGCGTGTTTCAACTGCTGCTGTACCGGTAACCGCGAAAGAATTCATCTTGCTGATATCAGTTAATCTTAACGAAATCTATTATAATAAGTTATTAGGCTTGATTTTCGCTTCAATTTTTACCGAAAGTTACGTAAATTGGGCCTTTAAAGATAAATTTAGGTTTTCTTTATTATTGAAATAGTTTGAAAGAAATCAATTATTCGATAAATCATTAACTTTGAGTTTTATAATTGTACAATTAAGTGACAATATTCTAGTGTTCTCCCATTGTATTAGCAGTTATTAATGATACATATAGGCACATGACAAGGAGGACATCTCCAGTTTAAAATTTCTTTGAATAATATAACACAATTATATCTTTTGAATATCTGTTTGTATATTGATGTTATAACAACACCAAAACATATCATGGGTCATACAATTTTTATATGAGTATCGTGCAAGTGAGACAACGAAGGAATGATAGTAGTGTCTCCCTTGACCTCTTCAAGCAACAGTCATTAATCTTTATACACATAAAGTAATGATATTGTATTGTCTACGACTTATACAAGCCTGTTGTTATTCAATGGTATTACACACCTGCCAAGATTGCTTATATCACGTTGTTCTTCCTTAATATTATCTTTCCAGAAGAACTATAAAATCCGGTATTGAGTAACAATTATGAAACCCTTTGATTGTAGTTATCAAGCAATAAGCCGAAGGGAAGCGGGAAAGCACACGAACTCTGACTCCGAGGGTTCATTGCAAAACATTGAAATAGAAAATTGTAAATATTTCTACTGAACTTTGTTTCCCATAGGTTACCAGCTGTGAGCCTATTGCTCTTTTAACTTGGATTATGAACGTCCGCTTAATCATCCCAAGTAGTGAGTTTTTACCTTGTCAAGTGAACAATTTTTTTTTTTTTCATATGACTAGTTGTCATAATATAACTAGTTATCAGTAAGGCTGATTGGTGTGAAGCAATGTCCAGATTATCAAAGCGATTATGCACATTTTCTTTTCTTTTGATTTGATGCTGCTACTCCAGCTGTATTCGTTGGATACACAGGGAGCTATATAGAAAAAAAAAGGCGAGAAGCGACCACATGTAACACAGTGGTAATTTCAAGTCAATATTAGTAGATCCGAACAGAAAAGTCTGAATTCCAGGACTCCATGTACCCCGTCGAAATAATTAAGTTCGACATCTTCCAGCAAATCAGAAATATCATTATACCAAATGACTTCTTTTATAGAAAAGATATGTTTTAAATTGTTACCAGTAAATGCATTTTAATACCGACGAAATATGTTCACTACACCTATCATCTTATGTGTTAAGTAAATTAAACACTCATTTTCCTTTATCTATTACTAAATTTGAAAGGTGCAGTATATGTGTGTGTTAGTTCATCTTTAATGATAGGGGGTGACAGTTCCCTGCTGGTGGAAGTTTTAGTCCCCGGGGTTTGCTGGAGCCTCCATAGCCACAGTTAATATCATTTGAGTAGTGGCACGGTACATAATATACACATTTTCGTAGTACACAATTTGAAATTAAACAGAACTAGTTTATTTTTACATATAAATTCATAAATTAAAGGGGTTTTACGCACCTGACCCTTCTGCTTCAACATTAGTTTAGAAATGTTGGATTCCCACCTCTTGGCCCCTAGCATCACTGAAGAGTCATACAAGGACGAAACAGCTGTATGATGCAGTTTAATTTATTTTTTCGGCATACTGTATCTGTTGCTAAATTTAAAAGGTGTAGCATATGTGTTACGTCATCTTTTCAGAGTTGATAAACTCACAAATCTTTTTTTGCATTATTATCATTTTGATATACACGGAAACACTATTTTGTAAAGTAATACGTTAATTGCAATCAATGTATTCCATAAATTACAGGTGTATATCTCCTTTGACAGATGAACAAACATTCTCGGATTAGCCGCTGATGAAGTTTGTGAGTATGCTGTGATTTTATTGTTATGGATCAGTATTTCTAACAACCCATCTATTATGCGATACTTCCGGTGCCTGAATAAAAGCACATAGAAACCTTCACACTCAATCTGGACCAGATTACATCAATGCTGTAAAAAGGGGAATTGTTTATTTTGACTAATTTATGAGTTTGTTTTAATTACAAGCTATCCGAAAATAAATGCTATCAAAAATTAACGTGATGTGCAGTATGTAAATTGGCAAACGTTTTCATTAGATGATTCCCCGTCATGATTTGATATGATTTTATTTCGTGCTGTGAACCTAGCTGGGGGGTAAATAAGACATATGTAATAATGTACTATATGAACCGTATATACATATCAATAAAGGGTAACCAACCGTATCCAATACACCCTAACACATGTGTGGAAAGGTGTCAAAAATAAATTAATAAGATCGCAATATCGATGATTACTGTTTTACTTACCATCATCATAATTAATCATTTATTAAGAGAACTCTCCGTACACGTTACATTCCATTCTTACCTCTTGACATTCTTCCCACGATTATTCCGTTGGATACTGTTTCATTGAAGCAGTCGGTATTTCATAACAACATCTTTCAATAATTAAAAACGTTTACAATCTAATGAATGAGAAACAGCCCCATATATCACAAAAACACATATTTAGAACGAACACTTCACAATGAAATTGATTTGAAATAAGATAATACACTTGTATTCGTTGTTATTGAAATCCACGGTGCCATGTCGCCATGTAACCAAAATATAGTTTGTATTCCTTTCAGCTACATGATATTTGTAATGAATCCCTCCTAAAATGAAACACAGTTAATTCCAACGGACATTAATTTTTCCGTTAAGTTTCTAAACTTCCAGAGTTGGTGTATGTTAAATGTATATACTACAGTTCCAGTACATTCCAATGGTAGACATACTTTTCACAGAACAGACACCGTTTTATTCCCACACTTAAAGCGCTGTTTTGATTCCTCCTTCAATTCTTACAAAAAACTTATAATATTTCAACAGTACAAAAGGGATGTATTGCGAATATTTATATTTCCAAATGTCGAACCTTTTTCACAGATATCGTAACCGAGTTAACCGTAACCCTGTAGACTAGTATACCGTACCAACCATGTTTATACTAGTTTTATATACACGGTCCCTACTAAAACACATCAAATGGTATTTAATTGAGTGCGACCCTTCGCTATGATTAGCCACCGTACGACGTAGCCATGCTCAGTTGATTAGAAAGATGGCCCGATAAATAGTCTTTATTCGAGTTTGTATATGTCCTCGGCCTATATGCCATACAATGTAATGTAACAATGAACAGCTTACATAGATAGTCGTTTAATGAACAAACGTATCAAAATATTAAAAAAGCTTCAAAGTGTTTGAAAACTTTCGTAAAATATTACTTCTTTTGTAATTAAATCAACAAATCTAGTTCATCTATCAATAAAACAAAGTTTCGTGGATTGAAAAAAAGACATTTTAGTGTGTTTCTTTTTTAAGAACGAAGATAAGCTGAAATAATACATGTAAATTCAATAGTATCAAATGGTATATTAGGTATTGTGGTACGTGCCTGATATTTGATAAAATCTTATGCAGACCTGTATTGTGTGACGTAGTACACAACAACGTTGTCAAATGCATGTGTACATATAAACGTACATATTTACAGTGGAACCTCACTATATCGGACTTAGTTTTCGACTAAAGGAACCAGACATACAAACGCATAATAAATGTGTATTCGTAGTACTGTTGATAGTGATACACTATACAGTATATCCTAAGCTGACGTATGATAGGTAATCTGGTTTGTTTAGATCCAAACATCAGTATACCTTTCTATAATAGTAGATGTATTAGTCATATGGACTAAGAACGCGTCAATTTGGAATGATGCCCTGATTCCCACTTTGAGGATGTGACATTAACCACAGTTGCTTGAGTTTCTGTAAATAATAAATATATAATGTTTGAAATGAGCCTCCCATTACAGTAATGTAATGGCATTACATTACATTCTTAAATGGGCCGCGGCTCCATATATATAAACATTTTTTTATATACTGACAGAAACTCAAGCAATTGTGCATTAACTTAGATATGATATAGATTTACATGGCGAGTGTTGTTGTCTTCCGGAACACATTGTCTTTTTCTCTTGTACTTTTGCAAGGATCATCATGTAAATCTTTTAAGCGACAGGACCAATAAGATAAAAAATGGATTATTTATAAGCAAGGTTTTATCGCTGGCTCTTCTCATTGCTCAACCAAGCCATTATCAAAACTTCTTACTACCATTTTTAGTACCGTTAGGCTTCAGTCCTGTTGTGACACTGTATACTCTAGGAGTGGCATACTATTAACGGGATGTGGATTTTGAAAAACTCAAAGATCTTCTGATCAATCCAGAGCACCCCCTTCTAAAAAATGTTTCGTCTATCAAACATTTGATTTTTCCACCATGTACATTACTATACCACATAGTAAATTGAAAGAACGTCTTCGGTCTCTCATTATGAGATCTTTCTTTTCCAAGAAAGGTGGACGACGACACAAATACATGGTTGTGAGCTATCTTGGAACATGCTTTGTGAAAAACACCACAAAAGCTAGGATGAAATATACTGAGGAAGATATTGTACGAATGATTGAATTCCTGGTTGACCGTATCTTTTTTGAGTTCGGTGGAAATATTTTCCAATTGACTTGTTTTTGTTTTCATACGAGGCTGAATTTGTCGAGGGGCTCATAAGGACGGGCAGAAAACCTTGCTAAATCTTTCACTTTCAGGTATATCGATGAGTTTGCTGTCCTTATCGATCGTTTTATACCCTACTGAAATTGAGATTAAGGGCACAACAGACTCCCCTACATCAGCTTCTTACCTCGATCTTTAACTATGACTAACACGGGCAACTAACTACCAAGCTGTACGATAAACGTGACAATTTCGATTTTCTTATCGTGAACTTTCCCTTTCTTGATAGTAACATCCCTTCTTCTTCATCTTATGGTGTTTACATGCTTGCTCTGACTATCGAGATTTTCGTGATAGATGTCAGCTGCTGACGAACAAATTTTCGGCACAGGGATTCGAGCGATGCAGGTTGATGAAGACTATGGGCAAGTTTTATGGTCGCCATATTGGTCGTATTGAGAAATATTAATTATCTTTGTGTGATATGAAGATTGACGATTTTAAGTATGCTAATTAATGTGCCCACTTGTTGTGATTGCCGATGATGATTCGGTTCTCATTTTGAGGACTTCGTGTTTACCAAGATTTCCAGGGCAGGCATAGGCGGATCCAGGATTTTGAGTTAGAGGGGGTGTAATTTTTTTTCTGAAATGAACTTTTAGTAGTATAAACCGTATTATATATTCCAAAATTTTGACACAGTTGTTCAAAATAATAAAGTACATTTTTGTATATTGGAGATTGGAAAACAAGCTGAAAGCTTATATAAATTCCTCTCCCCGGGAATATTACAAGCAATGTTATGATTGACCGAACACATGTTCACAACAACATTATAAGATGCATTTTTGTTGTTCACACGAAGAGTGTTCGAAATCTTTTGCACGCACCGTATACTAGAGTATCACGTGATTTACGCGCATTAAACCAGTACGAACCATAGGGACCTGAGACTTTGTTACGGCTAGTTTTGAACATAAACTAGGGTGTTTAGAGTAATTTTACACCTTTGGGTGGTTTAGATCAACTTTCGATAAAAATGCCCCCCTCAACGGTCATAAAGGCTAAAGGATGGAAAGCTTTAAAAAACATCCTAAATGCACGTCAAATGTATTCTCCTTCCGTAAAAATAATCTCGATTTCCTCAAAAAAACAAGCAAAATTTCATTGGATGCTTTTGTTAAGAGGAAGACCGCCATCCATTGACAGCGAAAGGCTAGCGCGTGCAATGACGTCAAAACTCATTGCTATGCAGAAAGTGGCACGATAGCTAACGAAAGACATTTTGCGTGGGTTTTTTTTTTTTTGGGGGGGGGGGGGGGGGTCAAGATTATTTCTGCGGATGGAGGGTACATTTGGCATGCATTAAGAGGTTTTTAAAATAAAAATTATCCGTCTTTCCAACGGTACCAAGCAATTGTACCTCTTCTAGAAATGTGATTTTCGATGCAAGAAATGTAGATGGGGTTGATTTTTCGAGCTGGAAAGCGTTCCACCCTTTAGCCTTTATGACCATTCACAGGTCCCTGTGGTACGAACAAGTTCACTGCTCATCCCTGTATTGTGTGTATAAATTTCATTAAAATCCACTCACCGGTTCCCTTTCAGATGTTTTTCTAAATTTCATTCTGGTCATGAATCGGTTGAAGATGCCCTTTACTCGGAAAGACTTGGGTCTGCGGTTCCCAACAAATTGAACGTCAATAAAATCAAGTAAATCATTGAGAAAGACTCGCGTTATACTGTCAGACAACTATCTTGGGTTTAGCATCTGTTCATTTCTTTCAGAAGCTCAAGGTTAGGAAAATAAGTGCTCGTTGCATCCCACATTTACTCAATGACGAGACGAGACGAGAAGAAACGTACACGGGTACAAATGGCTAAGAGACTGCTGAAAGAGAACCTAAACTATCAGAAAAGGGGCATTTGATAGTCTCATTCTGGATGATGAGACATTGGTGCATTTTTATGAGCCTCAGAAGAAAGTTGACAATAGGATTTGGGCTTTTAAACATGCCAAAATGCCCAGTATTGCTAAACGAACACTAACAGCAAAGAATGTGTTATATGCAATATTCTTTAGAAATAGTGGACAAATTATGCAAATTGCTGTTCGAAACGGTAGGGTGTTTCTGGAAGCTTCAATAAGAATGAAGTTATGTCCAGTTGTTACATGGCAATGCCCAAGCCCACAAATCGGCAACAACCGTTATTTTTAAGTCGGAAAAGTTCAATGGCTTATTATACCACAACCTTCCATCAGCCCAGCCCTTAATTGTTAGACGTACATTATATATTATATTCAACTACAGTGTAATATATAGTAATTATAAACTGTGTAAGTCTGATTCGGGGCGTAAATCTTGAAAAAATTGGTCACTTGACAAATTTTGGGGGGGGGGGGCGCCCCCCTCTGGATCCGCCTATGGCAGGTGTCGTCGATGAAGCAAGAAGACGCTTACTCTTCCGGAACATTATTCTCTTGTTCTTTTACGAAGGTCTCCATGTACATCTTTCCTTTGTTCCTATTTATCATGACTAGACATTGCGTTGTGGTAGGGGACATGTATTATATCATTACTAGACAATCTTTCTTGGTATGGGGACTTGAAATTAACTTGACAATGTGTTGTGGAAGTGGATACTTATATTTTTGTATTTTAACTTGACAATGTGTTGTGGAAGTGGATTCTTATATTTTTGTATTTCAAGTAGATAAGGTATTGTGGTAGTGGATTCTTACATTTTTGTATCTTAACTCGATAAGGTATTGCGGTAGTGGATTCTTACATTTTCGTATTTTAACTAGATAATGTGTTGTGGTAATGAATATTTACATTTTTGTTTAACTAGACAATGTGTTGTGATAGGGGATACATATTTTTTTTTATTTTAACTAGATGTGTTGTGGTAGGGGGTATATACAATGTATCATATTTCAACTAGACAATGTATTGATAAAGCACTGCTTAAATCTGCTCTAAGGCAAATTACAGCCCTTCAATAAAGAATTGTTTAGAAGGAATCATTTTTTTCATAGAATAAAGAACACATCACAAGTGATACATTTATAAGCACATTTATTTAGAAAACAGGAGTTTGAATTAACGGAATATAAAAATAATTCATTATGGAATTCTAAATGAAAGACATCTCTATCGTATTCCTTTTATAATATTTTTTTCTGAATTCATAATTACAGGCTTGTTTTCTATATAGAAAATGTACATATGTACAACACAACTTTGTTAACCCTAATATTTCAGTTTCTGGTAAAATGCCCATACTAAACTCACACATTCAAACACATGCACACACACATTTAAATATCACTAAACTTCAGAGATCTCTGTTCACTTTAAGGTCTTACTTACAGTGTTTCATATGCCCCATAGTTAGGTACAGCAAGTAGAAAACAGATCTTAAAGAAAACTGCTAGTCCCAGTGTTCAATACTAACATGTTTTTAGTGTATTGAGGAACAAGCTGTAGCACTGTTATAATGTTGTATCAAATTGAAAGCTAAATCCAAACTGAATGGCACTAATGTCTTTTAAATGATGGGTGTTATAATCGATGACCAAGATTGAAGAACAGAAAAAAACCCATACAGGAGTTGTTTTAATTATTATCAATGAATTCCCTAAACAACATGTTAAAGTTAACAATATATAATTTGTATTGAGGAAGTTCAGAGATGGACTCAATATTATTCAAATCATTATTAATGACAACAGAATTAGCTGATATTCAAGAGATCTTGAATAAATGAAATATATAATAACATTTTATACGGTATATTAAGCAGCTTTCTAGATCTGTATTGAAAAAGAACATGAAAAGTGTCCCTTTAGGTCAAAATTAATAATTAATGTATAATTAATTAATAAATGTGTTTAGATTTGTAAAATAAAACCATTTAAAAATATCAATTTTAAATAGTGATTCAGTGTAAAAGAATTTGACTGAACCATTACAGTTGAAGATTGAAGATGTTGTAATTTTCTGAAACATACACATTATCAGTTTAGTAATAATTGAACTGTATAACAAATTTATTGCAAAGCTTGTCCGTGATAAGGCCAATGTGTATGGGGTGCGTAGTGTTGTGATAGAGGAAAATGCATATCAGATATGTAATACTTTGCAAATAATACTTTGCAAATAATGTTATTACAAAAAATCTCTCAAGAAATTCTTAATTATCACACACACATGATGCCAAAGAGAGGCAGCTGCTACTGCCAATCAAAACTTAATAAGGGGAGATAACTCTAACATTACAGATAAGGTAGCATACAGTAATAGTATGGCTTTTATATTACACAGAGACAGAAGAGTGAGGAAGAGTACGGAGCAATAAGGAAAGGCAAAATATCATCAACAGCACATATAGACACTCAGTAAACAGTCGTGTCTTTGAAATATAATTTACAACCTTTTAACATCAATATTTTTCTTTTCACAATAACTCACATTAATTACAACGGGTAATGATTAAGCAGTGATGTACAGTCATAACAAGGAACAAAAATTATAATATTTTTCACAATAACAATCAAAGCTTTGAAACAAACAATAAATGAAATCACTCGGGAGATTTCACAATAAAATACAAAACAGGAAACCTCTCCACCATAGAAATCTTAATACCATATAACCACTACTGTACTAAAACAGGTCGTGTAATTTTATATTACATTACCATGATACTTTACAGAATAGAAACATATACACACTGTATAAGCACTTTTTGTTTTTATCTTTGGTGGAGAAATAAGCTGCTTTAGATATCATTAGTATGATGACAGGTAAACTAAACAAAGATTGGTCAAACCTTCTGTTCTGAATTTACCTACATACACACAGATTTTATTCACATTAATTTGTACATTACCTGTTATTATCACTGTTATTAAAATGTCCATATCTATAGGTTTCCTGTTAACACAAGTTTTAGTATAAACAGGTTATATGTATTGTACAGTTATCATGAGCATATCTCAAAAACAAGTCTGAGATTCAATGGACAATGCACTTCTCTATGTTATACATTATAGTGTTGAATCTAATATGGTTACTAGTTTACTCATATTCAGTACCATAATGCCTAGACGCATAGACACAAATTTCCCAAATTAGAAACTTCTAATAAGGGAAACTAAAATGAAAGGTCCCCATCATGGACTGGTATGACCATGTCATGTATCCAGAGCCTGTATTCATGAAACCATTCTGATGCTACAGCACGGATGCTGTGCTCAAACAAACATTCCTGTATCTCGTTCACCCAATCAAAAAGCCCAATGAAAACAGTTTTTTATTCCTTTTTAATACTTTCCCAAATCATGAACAGAATAAGATATTTTTTATCAATTTATGGCTTAAGAACAAGCTATTTAGCTTGGGCACAGAATCCATGCTTGCGCATGAAAACAGTCTTGCGAACATAGTCCCCGACGAGTTTATCGTAGAGGCATATATGGGGAGAGCATGAGTTCAGTTTTTGAATTAGTTTAATTTGATAAGTAAATACTTAACGAACATTATTACTTGTTAGTTGATTATACAAATACTGGCAATATCATAAATGCTAAGAGTGAGTGAGACAGATTACATGCTACATAACTGGTATTCAATACTGTTTATTTAGATTATATTGCCATTGAACTCAACTAAATCTATCAATTTTCATGAACATTTGACAAACTGTAGATAGTAAAAGTTCATGACTAAATAACTTACAACTTCTATATTTGTTGTTTTTAGCATTAAGGATTTCCGAAAGTTCCTAAAACATATACCGTAATTTCTTGTATATAGAGCGCACTCGCTTATAGTGTGCAGGTACTTTTTGGGGTCCAAAAATGAAAAAAAAAATCTTGAAAAAAACAAAACAACATCAAGTCGGAATAATAGCACCAACCAGGTAAGTCGCCATTTAAGGTTAATTAAACAAACATCTTTGAAAAGGAACAAACCATTAATACCCAAGGATAGCTCATCACACCTAGGATTTAGTTCCGAGGAGATCTAATGTAGACTTATATACCTTGTAGTACTAAAATGGAGAACAAAACAACAGTTTTACATCTACTGAAGACAATGAACATGATAAAAAAATAGACAACTTGGTGAGACTCAATGAAAGTGAGAGGGCACAATGATAATTTTTTATGTACATAAATGTGGATTGGGGTGGGGATATATTAGTCATAAATATGTGGTACAATATAATCTATAATCATGATAGTGAACTATCACCAATGATATATTCATTCATGTTTTGACGGGACAATTACATAAATAAACACTACTCAATTAATGTATCCTGTTGTCATGGTAATGAGGTCAAAGCTCACAATCAAGCCATTCAAATCAGTAATCGAAGATCCAGAGACTACCTGGTAATATCAGGGTCCAGAATTTCCTGGGATCAAAGTCTATGACAGCAAAATTGAATTTCTCCGGTTTTTATAAAGCTAATTCATATACAACAATATACTATCGTTAACATATACAAGAATGAACCTGCTTTGCAAATAAATTAAGTTGCATCTAACTCTGATAGCATCAACAAAAGAATAAATCTTGTTATTATTTCCTATGTGAAAAAGGAACTAATTTACACACAGACAATGATGTTCCTAGCTACACTGTCTAATTTTTTCTCAGAACATGTCAGTACTTTGAAACCTAGTCATATTCAGCATGAAATCCAAGAATATGTACCTCTAAACACAGGGGTTAATAGGACAAGTTTCCAACAGATAGTAGAAAAACAACTATTTCTCTCTGGAGGTATTTTTATATTTTATCACAAAAAAACATAGCAATAACATAAGACCTATTACAAAATAAAAAGCTAATAAAAAATATGCTTGCTGGCAGAATAATGGTATCAAATTTTCTTTTGAGAGTTTTAGTTGCAAGAATGTAAAACTCTGGATTATCAGGGACTTACTTAGATATATAGGAAGGAGAAAAGAACTACAGGATATCTTATACATAAAATGCAAAAATTTTCAATCTAGTGTTTTATGAGGTTAAATACATGAAAACAAATCCATGACTCTACAAACAACAAACATCAACCCTGAATGGGTTACATGTGGAATGTACAAAATTGTGGAGAACAAAAAAACAAATAATACATTTTAAAACTTCTTACCAGGTAAAATACTACACTAGAAATTCATGAGGGTGACAGTACAAAATGTTCCCTTGAGGACATCAGTGTCAACTGAGGCAATGTCATACAATACACATGAAAGTTTACCAGTTTGTGGAAGTTATTCGGAGGATAAGCTATTAATTCATACTTAAATTGTAGCATTTTTCAAATCCTCACACAAAAAGCAGATTTTTCGGAACTGAAGATTTAAGTTTTTTTCTAATACAAAAAAGTTTTCATGAAGGAAGTATAAAGTGTCATATTTCTAACACTAATACTGAACAGATGTTAACAGAGTAATAAATATAAAAGGGAATATCTGTATTGGTGGGAAAGAATCTCAGTAGATTTTCTCATGAACCTTAATATAACGCTTACTAAATATATAAATACAATAAACTACAATGCAAGTTCCTAAAGACATGCGATATTACTTCATAATGCTTTTAATGAATAAATCCCCCACCAATTCATCAAATGGCCAGCAATCCAATGACATTATAACATAAAGACAGCACAGTGTATCATTAATGGAGAATAAAAATATTTTTCTTGATATTTTCTGACCAAGCTTTTCACCAATAATTGAATAATTGATTTGAAAAAACAGAAATTGTAAATTTCAAATGATAAAATGATGCTTATTTTCTCAATATTCTTAAACATACATTTTGATTATTTCATGATGTTTTATGTCTATATATACAATGAGCTATGTCTTTAATTTTCATAATCTGTTTAAAGAATATTGTTAGATTGACAATCCTAAGAAACAAATTATCCCTCTAAGGAAACGTACAAGAAGCTCCAGGCTAAAACAAAACTATGTTTTTAGATAAAATGTAACGAAAAATCATTATACCAAGACTTTTTGTAGATCTGTCTTTTTTTCCAGAATTTTATTTGGAGAAAAATCTTAACATCTATATCATAAACAGCAATTTTCTGATCAGACGAAATAATCATAATTCACAGGTATCTAGAAAATACTACCCCGATAATGTTTACTTCAATTAAACGATAAATAGGCAGGAATGCACAATTTCATACTTATAATAAAGAAGCACCAGAAATTATTTACTATTGTAGTAAATCTCAAACACATATGGTAAATATCTCTAACTTTTCACACAGTAGTTATGGATTATGTCGAAACACTAAATAATACTAATATTTATCAAATGGAAACGATACTGCAAAACTTCTATAGTAAACACTAAATACTATGATTAACACTTGGGCTCATATATTTCTGATTTTTTTTTCTGCATCAAAAAATGAAATGAATCCAATACATAAATGGTATCTCATATTTTTACTTAATTTTCAAGGTTTTTTATTCGGTTTATCAGGATTTAAACCCAATATCTTTTTCTCTAAATGATGAAGATACTTTTAATATTTTAAAGACACTGATGTCGAGGTTCAAAAATAGTAAGATAAATAAATGAAAACGTTTTTCCATCTGTATGTTATGATAATATGGATAGTGATGTCATAATCTACATGAATTTCTATCAGCAATCATCTGTTGCGATTAGCAATATTGATATCAGATGAAAGACAGTTACTTTCAACAAAACTATTTTTCAATTACATCTTTGAAAAAAACAACCTTGGTAACCATGGCAAAAGATAATCAAAATTCAACTGTTGTATAATTGGTAAAAAATCACAATGGATCATTGGTTGGAACTGGAGACACAAAACGATTTGATAATCAATTAAAATAATCAGTTAATTTACTGATTTAAAACATGTGTATCTTCCAGTACATTTTATTTAATATAATTTGAGTACACCGATTTCTTAATTTGACTTTTTCAACAAGTTTTGTGTATTTTTCAAGAACAAAAATATAATGATCTCTTGCTGGAAAATTGGAGAAAATAAAGAAAGGCAATAAATATACCAGAGGTTTGCAATTGAAAAAAAAAGTTTTGATATTCATTTTTTACAAGAACAAATAAAATGAAAAGTAATCTGAAGATAATATTTCAGAACAAATAAAGCTATCCTGTATAAAGAAACTAGGATGTACTGCAGACCATGCATCTAGTAATTAAAACTGGACATCTGATGATGCTTTTTTAAGAAACAACGGAAATTGCACAATGAGATTCCTACAGTTACAAAAACATAGACGTCACTAACCATAGCTATAGCATTGCCTCATAGTGTCACAATTCAAGTGATGATGACACATGGCTTTAACTTGTTCGCCCCTGAAATTTAACGATGAACTATTCCAACCTTTGAATTGGAAGAGTTCAAAATTTGAGGGGTAAATGAGTTAAAGAACAAGTATCACGGCAGAATCACTTATTGGGAGATGTACATGTGTCTGTGTGTAGAATGATCTCTTCATAACAAATATGTCATCGTCCCAATGGGTAAGGGTCACCGAAGCATGTCTTTGAACATCTGTATTTCTTTAATACTGCTAGACAGTCTGAAAATTTAAGAAAAGAAAGATAATTTCAGAAACTACAAGTCCAAGAAATAATATATTTATTGCCTTTCTGACCAGTGGAAATATAACACCGTAGTAATCTAGAGCATGGACACTGTCCAAAAAAAATTTATACTTCAAAAATTTGAATGATTTGGAAATAAATAATTGATAAATAGCAGATAAACTTTGACACAGTACACATAGAGTTTAAGTTTCCCGGGGGATAACCAAAAACATGTGCTACAATTTTATCACAGGTTTGGCCTCCAGGGGATTACCCAGTACCCATATTATATGATTCATTTCCTTCAGCCCAAAGAAATATAAGTTCTGTATCTCTATTACATGACTATCACTTCTCTGGGTTCCTGGTAGAAACAACTCCATATCTACATTTCACAAACAGTATGTTTTCTTTTCCTTTAATTAATGGAATATCCCAATATCCATATTTTACGACTACCATAGTCTAAAAATCCAAGGGGAATAATCCAGGGTACCCCCCCCCCTCCCTCCCCTATCACCAACACACACTTCATTGCATGATTATATTTACTCCTAAGCTACCTAGAGATGTTCCCAATGATATACATTTAAAGGAATGCTTTTCTTCCTGGCCCTGGGATGAGAATATACTGGTTTCTCTACATTATTCAATACTAGAAATTAGTGTTTCTTTTCCTAAATTTAAGCCCTTATATTGCTCCTCAAGTACAGTTGTTTTGTGGTAATCGGTAGACTTATCTATTTCTACAAGCTAAGAGTTTTACTCAAATGATAACTTCAAAGCATACGTACGTCACAAGGAAATACTAAGGATCGCAAATCTTTATATTTGGCTAAAAGATTAGCGTTGCAGTTCAGTGTACAGTAGCTAGATCAAACTTCTTAAAAAGTTCCTTGGTCAGCAAAATAAAAGGCAACCGATACAATAATCAAGAAACAGTATTTTTATCATGAGCTGGACAAACTTACCTTAAAAAAAATTTGGATATAATGTTTTATTTTGGACATCCTTTAACCAAAGGTAATATCATTATAATGTGCTGTGGCTTCGCCTATGGCATGAATTTTTTAAAAAACAATCTTACCTGCCAAATGCATTAAAAAGGGAGACAATTTCTGTTCTCCTGAGTTGGAAATCTTGTTTTTGTAGAGCGTCTACAGTGGATAGTGGTCCAATAGAATCACCAGAAAATAAAATCTTCAGGGCTGTGCCCATTCCCTGTACCTAAAATAACAGAGAGAAATATGGTGGCAATGATGAACATTCGGATAACGATCAGAGAATTATAATTCTATTGCAGATATTTGAATAATTTTTAGGCAGACATGGAAATTTGTTCTCACTTCATATGAAATTCACAATTTTTTTTCCAAAGGCTCTTTGAGCTTGAAATGCCACCCAACACTTATTTATGCTTGTAACAATGCAAAATATTTGATTCGATGACCTTTAGGTAAAGACATAATACATCTTACGACCTTGATGTTTGATCAGTCATTGTTACATGTTATTAGACAGTAGCATACACCTTTGAATGTTTCACCCCTGACCTTAAAGTCAAGGTCACAATGACTTAATGATAGTGCGCTGCACATCATCAGTTCCATGGGTGATGCAGATATTATAGTACAAGTTTCATCAATATATTTTTACTATGTGGCAGGCCCCTAATGTTTCTACCAAGAACAATGGTAACTAAACTGTCACATGGAATCTGTCCATCTGCTCCTGAAACGTTGAGGTAATGTACGAGTTGTTTTTTGTCCCTACTACATTACTTTACCTGAAGTTTGCCCCACAGCTTACACTTGTCACAGCCAACACAGTCCATGATTCGGGAAATGTTGAGGAAATGGTTTCTAAACTCCTCCTACAATCAAAACAAAAATGTTATTTAACTGCGACGTTCCACGTAAAATATCACCTTCACAAGAAAATCATTAACACTCCTTAAAGGCCCAACGTAACTTTTGGAATTTTTTCGTGATTCTGAAAAATTCTGAAAAAAAAATCCAGTTGATCACAATGCTAAAATAAGCCTAAAACGAAGTAAACCTGAGCGGTAACTATCAAGAAACTCTTGACAGAAAATTGTAAAGAACTGAAAATAATTCAGGTGGGGCCCACTTCAACAACAAACCGAAGGTAGTAGACAGTTCAAAATGGACGCGTGTTTACAAATACCGAGTTTCAACTGCTGCTGCACCGGTAACGGCGTAAGAATTCACATTGAATATTGCTGATATCAGCTAATCTTAACAAAATCTATAAATATAATTAATTAACTTAATTATAAGTTATTGGGCTTGATTTTCGCTTCAAGTTTTGCCGAAAGTTACGTATATTTGGATTTTAATGCTTATAAGAAAACTGTAACAGGAAAGTTTTATGAGTTATATTGCATAGGGTATATTTAAAATTGGTCAAAGTTAAATATTTGATAAAAATTGGTAACTTCTCACACTAGCAAGCCATATAATTCAAATATCAATACTCAAAGCCTCATGGTTTTAAGAAGATGATCTTTTAAGAATGATGTAGTCTACATTTGACTATGCATGACCTTGAACATAAGTGAATCGATAGCCGTCATCCCAGAAAACATGGCCATTATCCTGACTGCATAATACAACATGGCAAATATTATGACTCTATAACATGGAAACAACTATTGCTTTGTATGTACTAACACATTAGCCCCTGCCATTTTCTAATGAACTATTCCAACCTTTGAATTGGAAGAGTTTTCAGAAACCTTACCCTGAGTTTAGCAGCTTCCATCGGTATTCCCTGGAACAATTTACTCTCATCAAATTGGTCTGGAAATGATCTGTAATGACACAGAAATTTCCACTCTATGTTTTGGTAAATTACAGCAACTATTCAACATATCTCACAATTCACATCTTCCCCCCCCCCCCCCCCGATACATCCAACCCTGCATCCTAAATATCCAGGGGCTACGCTCACCTACGCTCTCTACGACCCTGGAAAAACTGGAGGCTCTGTGTGTGCTATGACATATTCCAGGGGTGTAAATCACATAGGTATATTAGTGTAAACATTGAAGTATTGAGGATGACAGAGCCATTGTATGTAATATAACCTTCACTGTAACCTTCAAAATTTCGTTAACCAAAGACTTTTGTGTTTAAGTTCTTCATAAAACTTGTAAATGGAAATTAAAACAAATTAAACATAAATGAGTGAACCGACAGACCCCATACTATTTTGCAGCATAGCGAACCAAACAGGTGCCTGTAATTAAGTTTTATCACTTACCTAACAACTCTGATGAAATCTTTGATGCCGTTTTTCAGATCATTATCGCCCTCTGTATCACCGGTAAAATAATCCTCCTATAAACAGAGACAAGTATTGTTTTATAAATAGGAATAACATCTGATTGTACCTCCGATTGGTCAACACAAAATGGGCATGTCATGAGAATGTGATCATGATATGTCATCATGATACATAAAGTAACATCAGACCAAAGAGAAAACATATGTTGCAAATTTTTTCGATAACAATATAACTACTGGATATAGACAGGTTTTGGAGGTGGAGGAAAGCCAGATTACCCGGTGAAAAATTACCAACCTACGGTCAGTACCTGGCAACTGCCCCACGTGGGATTTGAACTTGAAACCCAGAGGTGGAGGGCTAGTGGTAGAATGTCGGAACACCTTAACCACTCGGCCACCGCGACCCAGAGGTGGAGGGCTAGTGGTAGAATGTCGGAACACCTTAACCACTCGGCCACTTGCAGTCGTAGAGATTTCAGTACCATGTTATATGATAGAAGCCTCAGTGATGGATAGGCAGAAAAACAGACAGAAACCTGATCATAATGACTGTCTAACACACACAGAAAGACGGACAGAAAGAATACAGACTGTTACAATAGACGGACAAACAGACCTGTTCTAGGTATGGTGCTGCCTTTGCGATTGCCCTCAGCTCTACTAGGTAGGTAAAATACAGATTTTTCAGATACTGGGGTCCACGACCTTTGGTAGGGTCAGGGTCGAATCTCTCCGTGAATTCCTGAAGGTTTGGTCCCCAAGTAGCAGGATTGTAGAGGGTTGCTAAAATAGGTAAAGTCATTTTATCAAAACCTTATAATTACAATATATCATATTGTTAATATGAAATGTTTTTTTTGTATAAAAATTTATGGTTTAAGTGGTTGCTTTATTGAACCATGAAAATGTTCCAGTTTGACTAACTTACCTGTCTGCTGCTTGTAATACTGAATATGTAACAAAGTTGTTTGTACCACAAAATGATCCGAAAGGATTCATTGACCACAAAGGAAAGTACCAACGAACATTTAGTGTTAAATACAGATACTTAAGATTAGGTCATAAAGAATTTTTTACTAAAGAGAAAAAAACAAAAAATACCCCACAGCAAGACACACATAACACATTTTTTTTCTAGAATGTATAACAACTGTCACTAAACAGGTGACAATTTCACTTAATCTTAGCAAGATTTGGTAAGGGCCATATAACTTCTAAACATGTACAGGAGCTAAAATTCTAGAATGTTTGAGAAGCAACGGACCTCTAAGTAAAAATATGTAGGGCTAGTAAAATTTTCATTTAAGAGTCATTGATTCTCATCACAGGCTTTGTTCTCCAATTGCAAACAGATTTGTCTCCTTTTCACCCATTTTAGATTTTCTAGCGTATGACATATCACATGCAATAATGCGTCTCACAAGAGGAGAACATCATTGTTATGTTGCGTAACCATCATGAAAATTGATAACATCATCATTTTATGTAGTGTAACCATGAGGCAAATTGATGATGTCATCATTTTCAACGCATATTTTATCAGACATTGATGGTGAAAATATGTATATGAAACACAGCATCTTTTCATTTTTTACTGTTTTTGCAAGTATTGGAGAAAACTAATCAAACATAGGTCTGTTCCATTGACAAGGATACCTCAACCCTTGTGTAAGAGATTGGCTGGTCAGTACTCGACAAGCCCTGTGCTGACCAGCCAACATTCTGGGTGAGATGTCCCTGTCAACAGAACAGACCCATGTAAGATTCTATTAATCATTACTCCAAATATATCAGACAGTACCAATGGAGATTTTCTTACCTGGGAGTGTTAAAGTTTGTATGATAGACTTACCTGGGAAGAGGTATTTGGCACAAAGGTGAAGATTAATACTCGTGTGGAGGCCGGAGATCAGACGGTAGAACACTCGCTTCTCCAGACACATTTCTGAGAAATATAAAATCAATTGTCGTAAACAAACAACCTCATATTAATGTATTGAGACCTAAGTCACAAATTTCAAAATCAGAAATCAACTAGCAGGGTTATTTGTTGTTTGGTTTCAAATGAAATGGCAACAATTTAATGTAAGTAACAATGTAAGTACAAAAATTAAAAAAAATATTAAAATGAAATCACAACTAAAGAAACAAATATCACAACAAAATATGAAATAATATAATCAAATAGACAAATTAAGATTAGCAGTGCCAGATATGTTAGCAATATTTATATTTAGACAAATATAAAAAAGTTTCACCTGGTATAAAGAACAGTAACATGTCATTTTGGTGTTTAATTATAAAAGAAACATATCACAGAGAAATTTTAGTCATTTTGTGGAACTTTCACCTCTTAAGAAGTTCACCTAAGGAAGTAATTCATGTTGACAATCCATCACTATGTTACCACTATAATATACATGTACATGTTTATACAGCAATGGAGGGCAATGTATTACAACATCAAAGATCTCGGGACAAAACAGCCAATTATGACAAAACAAACTAACATGTAACATTTATGTTTTTGAAAAGTATAGCAAAAGGAAACAAACAACAATTTTTACCAACATGTAAAGCTGGATTTTACGAAAAAGTAAACAGTATATGGTTATAAACTCCACAGAATGCCCCCCCCCCCTCCACTCCCCTGTAAACTATTTTGACATATCAGTTATCAAATTGCAACATAATATTTAACCAATGAATTTTAATTTTGGAGACACTAATTCAGACAATCTGAAACAGCTGTATTCCAGTAATATTCAATACAAGAACTCCAATACAAAATGATAAATAATTATTTAAATCTAATCAAACCTTTTACAAATACATAATTTCATGAATAACATAATACTCTAGCTATGAAAATGATTTTAATGGCCTCAAATGAACTGACATTCCTTCCGATTCTGCTAAAAAGTAAAACATGAAAAGGACACTTCACCATGCCACATCAGTTCAAAGAATTTTTCTACATGTATTACATGATCCCTAGGGTATCTTGAGCTCCAAAAAAACAATAATTAATACATTTTCTCTAAAATGTTTATTTTCAAAAAACCTGTACACATACCCACACACAAAAAATTATTATGTAACAAATGTTAGACCAAGTTCATAAATGGAATTTTACTGAGCCTTTACATAAAGGCTAGATACATGTATATATCACAATAAGCACCATCCATACTGAAGGCAGTAGATCCTGTTGAGAGACCACCCCTGGGTACTGACGTAGGGATTGGGTGGGGAGGACCAAGGGGAGACAAATCCTGGGTACTGAGGTAGGGAATGGGTGGGAAGGACCAAGGGGAGACAAATCCTGGGTACTGAGGTAGGGATTGGGTGGGGAGGACCAAGGGGAGACCACCCCTGGGTACTGAGGTAGGGATTGGGTGGGGAGGACCAAGGGGAGACCACCCCTGGGTACTGAGGTAGGGATTGGGTGGGGAGGACCAAGGGGAGACCACCCCTGGGTACTGAGGTAGGGATTGGGTGGGGAGGACCAAGGGGAGACAACTCCTGGGTACTGAGGTAGGGAATGGGTGGAGGAGGGCTTAGGGGAGAACATCCCTGGATACTGAGGTAGGGAATGGGTGGGAAGGACCAAGGGGAGACCATCCCTGGGAATTGAGGTAGGGAATGGGTGGGAAGGACCAAGGGGAGACCATCCCTGGGTATTGAGGTAGGAATGGGTGGGGAGGACCAAGGGGAGACCACTCCTGGGTACTGAGGTAGGGAATGGGTGGGGAGGACTGAGGGGAGACCATCCCTGGGTACTGAGGTAAGGAATGGGTGGGAAGGACCAAGAGGAGAACATCCCTGGGTACTGAAGTAGGGAATGGGTGGGAAGGACCAAGGGGAGACTACTCCTGGGTACTGAGGTAGGGAATGGGTGGAGAAGGACTGAGGGGAGACCATCCCTGGGTACTGAGGTAGGGAATGGGTGGGGAGGACTAAAGGGAGACCATCCCTGGGTACTGAGGTAGGGAATGGGTGGGGAGGACCAAGGGGAGTCCATCCCTGGGTACGGAGGCAGGGAAAGGGTGGGGAGACCATCCCTGGGTACGGAGGCAGGGAAAGGGGGGGGGGGGGGGGAGGACTGAGGGGAGACCACCCCTGGGTACGGCGGCAGGGAAAGGGTGGGGAGGACCAAGGGGAGACTACTCCTGGGTACTGAGGTAGGGATAGGGTGGGAAGGACCAAAGGGAGACTACTCCTGGGTACGGAGGTAGGGAATGGGTGGGGAGGACCAAGGGGAGACCACCCCTGGGTTCTGAGGTAGGGAATGGGTGGGGAGAACCAAGGGGAGACAACCCCTGGGTACTGAGGTAGGGAATGGGTGGGGAGGACCAAGGGGAGGGGATGGTACAATACACAAGGACACATATATATGTATACATCCATATCAATACAAGTGATGGGAGTAGATATGTATGACAAGATGGACGAAAACTAGTGTGACAAGGTTCTAGATGACATTCCAAATAAATGGTCTCTCAACACAGGTTCTACTCAGTAACCCCGATATATACACAGGTGAAACAGGACCACATGCCCCATTTAGTGTAAAACCTGATTTCAAAAGCTTCCCACAAAGTGTTAACTGTCTGAAATAGATCAGGAACCTGCTGTATCAAGTTTAATAGTGTAAAAACATGTTATACTATCTAGATACATATGGACATTCTTAATTTCAAGGTTTTTTGTAAAAGACATATCTTTCAAGGTGCTTTTTGTCATTTCGTTCTTATTTTCATACAATCAATGACAATGTGAATTTGAACAGGACAATTGATGCCTTCATGAAGGGTTGCCCAGATATAAATTAATAACTATAACTATTATCATATGACCTTGTAAGTAAGTTATAGATCAGTCCCAAACAGGTCCAGATGCTGAAAGTCCATAACAAAGACTACCAGCACTAAGTTAAGGTTCAAACTTGTCAAATGTTCATTTTACTTAAATGTATTCTTAAAACAAAACTCTTACATGATACTTTTGGGACATAAATGATCCCTATGGGGTTAAAATGTATAAATTAAGACTTATGATTTAAAAAAAAAAAATTATAATAGAAACATTTTATTAATTTTGAAATATACCTTAAATCTTCCATTCAGTTATTAAAGTTGATACAACTTGTTCCCCAACAATATGTGTTGTTTGAAAAGAATGAATAGAATCACAAAGAAATAGTTCCCATGGCAACCACGAGGTGGAACAAAAGCTGAAAGAAACAGTCTGAGATCAGATAGGAATAAGGTCTGTGTATAATGATAGTTGCCTCTGTGGTTACCTTCTAATTCGCTAGCTGATGTGTCAGAGGGAAAAAATTATAAAATTGTTATATTCAAATCCGTACACAAACAGAAATTTTTTCAAACAACAAAACCTTTCTTGTACAGTTTTCAAAATCAAATATGTTTATAAAGCATTTTGTAAGATTAAAAATGATTGAAGCATAAATGGACAGTGAGTTATTTATCATAATGCTTCATTTTTAGAAATATATTCTAAATATAAAAAAGATATTGTCAATGATGATTTAAATAACACAAATGAACAACAAGGGATGCAGCCAATAAATTCTGGCTAATTGAAACAATATACCTAAAGGCCCCCCTCATTTTGTCTCAAATTTATATGTAGCATTCGGTCTCCTCTCCGTGGACAAGATTTGATCAAAATAAGAGCAATGACGAGGACACAGGATCTGACTAGAGTGGTAAGGGAAACAGCCACCAAGGACACAGGATCCGACTCAGAACAGCAAGGGAAACTGCCACAAAGGACAATTAAGGATGGCCTTATATTACTAGGAGATGACACTGGAACATTGTACCAATAAATCAGGACAAACATTCTAACCCTTATGTCCATCTAATAAACTCATTCACCTTATATTCCATAATGGACTATCCAACCTTTGAATTGGAAAAGTTCAAATGTATCTCAAGGGTGAATGAGTTAACTAATATCTTACTGCTGTCTTTTATAACTAACTACCTGGTAGATTATATTACATTGTTTTTATCCCTTTTCCTTTTTCTTTGATACCAGTAATGAAAATAATTAAATTTATAATAAGTCTCGTGGGCTGGTCGGATTATTTTTGTCAGGATGTTTTTGTAATTCAATATTTGAGTGGGCAATGACTGATATTCTTGTCTTATTCATCTTTTTCAAGTATTGAAAAATTCTAATTCTGTTTCTTTTATCACAATTTTTAACTGCTTTATGATCACTGGTTTTGATAACCTACAGCTATTTTAGCTGAATAAGACCGTATTCTGTAAAGAATTTTACTCGTATAACTACTCTTGTGAAGCAGTTGTGGTATATGAAATTGATTTCATAATTTAAAAATTAAGAAAAATCAATTAACAGACCAAGTCTTTAAGGGTTTGAATGACCAAACACCTGTTAGAAAACACAACTGAAATAAAAATGTTGGCAAAGCAACAGAATTGTATGGCAAGGTATAATTAGGCAGTATATAAATATAATAAATAGTTCAGCCTCTGATAAATAAAGTATATATAGGAAGCAAATATTTTTAATATGGTTTTCTATAAATAGGCTCCCAAATGTAATCAACTAAAAAATCATGTAAACCAAGCAGTAAAATAAGCAGTAATACAGTCTACAAAATAAAGAATAACAAATTTGAACCATTCTTATGAAAACATACGTAGAAGTGATATTAAAATCAGTTATAATTTAAAATTGTGAATCAGTTTGAATTATACTGACAATTTACCATATTTCTGAATCTCTAGCAATAAGCCCATGCTCGGTAATAAGCCCATCCCCACTTGACTGTGGGTAGATGTTACGGTAGTTGTACAATACAGTACAATAAAATAAATTAAATTGACATCCTTCAGAACACAAAAATATAGAAAACATAAAATTTTCTAGAGGTTCAAATTTTGTCATTCTTCCATTTTTATCTACTTTCAAGTTCAATAATAAAACAAAGTATTTGATATGGTTATGGAGCCAGGTTCTATTCCCACAGAAAGTTTACCAGGTTTTCCTTTCATCATAAGTGCTATGGAGGGTGTAAAATATAACACAGTGAGAAAATACAGAGCTACAGAACAAACTATAAATGCCCTACAGGTGGAATAACTGCAGTGTTTAGTTTTCTCAGTATTTCATTATCACTTCCTATACATATTTCTACAATACTTATTGGGTCTGTTTTAATCAAATCTCAAGCCTGTCATGAAATGGAAGAGGTTTTGGCTAAAAATGATAAAAACCATAAGCAGAACACTTTTTTTTAAAAACTTGGATAAGCTAAAATCCTGAATTATGGAAATCTAATATTTGAAGAGTTGTCCCCCTTTGAACTTCTTAATCTGCCCATAATCTAAAATACATACCAGGTTTTCTATGAAATATGTGAACTTAAATTCTATTTGACATCTTCGCATTAGTAACTCAAGTTAAATTATTCATTCTATTAGATGATGTAAAGATATGTGGTGAGACTTTCACAATTTTTTTTTTAACAATCACATCTTCAATTAATTTCTCTTTTTTTTTTTAAATTAATACCTGACTTGTTGGTTGTTAGTTCTTAAATTTTAAAAAGAAAACTTTCCCCTTTTTTAATAAAAAATTGAAATGTGACTATAGGGATCAATAGTTTTTTTGTAATTTTATTCTTTCTAAGCAGTATAGGAACATCATATATGTATCCAGGAACTTCTAATTAACCGAACAAAAACCTATAGCTACCACTAGTACTGCATTTAATTTACTGCACTTTTTATTAGGGATAATATTTTCCTATTACAATATCATATTTTATTTTTTTAATATTCCTATAAGTTAAGCTACAACATTGCAGACCTACAAATTTCTCAATTTAATGACTCAACTTTTCATATGTTTTTTTTTTTTTGTAGAAAAATAAAACACTGCACTTTTTTCACCTGTATGATGGGCAATCTTAGATAGGGGATATAGTACAGTAACTGAAATAAAAATATCAATATTAGGCGATTATACATAGTGTAGGTACATCTGAGGTGCACAAAATATTTCATCAGCAACAAAAAAATGACAGAAAGCAAACTGGAGCATTCAACCGTTTCTAAAAAGAACCGTAACTATGGTAACCAATTATCCTATAAATAGATATTCCCCGGACCTTCCTGCAGACACAATAGTCTACTTGGTTTACCTTTGAAATAAGCTGGATTTTCCAGGAATGATAAAAGTGTCTTTTGATTATTACATTACAAAAATACAAACATATCTTTAAATGACATATTAAATTAATTTGATAAACTTAAAATTGAAAATACAGCAAGATTCAGTCTACATGCAAAATTTTTCTAATACAACCAAAAACTGATAATCAAATTTTGATTGATGAATATACTGGCCCAATTGTGAGTGAAATAATAGTAAAGGTTCAAAATAAATATACATGTACAATATATCGAAAAGGACAACTTGGAATAATTTAACTTGTTACCAGGTTGAAATTCAAGTTATATCATTATTTGTTCATCAAATGCAGAAAAGGTATGATTTTTGTGAAAATGTGCAGAATTTACCATAGAAGTTATCATCTGTAACAGTTACTATAATAAGTTATTAGGCTTGATTTTTGCTTCAAGTTTTGCCAAAAGTTACGTATATTGGGCCTTTAATAAGGCAGTTACTGCAAATATAAGAATATAGAAAATGCACATTTTTAAAACTGTACATGTCTACAACAACACATTCCAAGTCAAAGTGTTAAGTTACTCACCAGCAAGTGATTGTTGTGAACCATACCGGAATTTTCCATTGGGCCTGAAAACAATTTATCAACAATTTTATAAACAAATTTCATCAATATGAATAAATAAATTTTAATGTTTCGGTTTTTGATATCAAAAGCAAGTCCCAAAATAGCAACAAAATAGTGCAACCATTTTTAATCATCGGGAAAATGCTAAAGAAAAGTCAGATTTCTTTCGAAGTTGATATTTAGTGAAGCATGATTCAATTCTTGGACATTGTATATTGGTATTAGTTTATTCTGCAAATCATTACTTCTGGAATTCAAAATGCAACATAAATCCTTGCTTTTAAAACAACAAGCTGACGGTGGAATCACTACTTTACATATCAGTTATGATTACGGTTTGGAACTCTTTCCTTGTGAGTGACTACCAATTTTAATGTTAACAGTTTAGTGTTGAAATGTGGCCTCAGTGGGAAAAGAAAGTACAGTAATGGCAGGTAGGGAATACACTTCATTGGTTAGTGCATCCTAGGGAATACACTTCATTGGTTAGTGCATCCTAGGGAATACACTTCATTGGTTAGTGCATCCTAGGGAATACACTTCATTGGTTAGTGCATCCTAGGGAATACACTTCATTGGTTAGTGCATCCTAGGGAATACACTTCATTGGTTAGTGCATCCTAGGGAATACACTTCATTGGTTAGTGCATAAACAAAGACATAAACAATCCTTCTTAAAAATGAGGATATCCTCTGGCCAGGTAATACTAAACTTGATTCTCTTAAACTTCAAAATGGTTCATTTATCTACCAAATTTCTTATTCTTGGTAAATTTCTTTAAACAAGTTCCTGATCTGAAAATGTCAAACAGCATTTGATTATTGAAGAATGAACTTACTTGAAGCAGTTTTCCTCGTAGATGCTCCTCCAGATCCTGTGAGGACTCACGCCCTTGTATCCTGTGTAACGCTCAGGGTTCAACAAGAGGTCAACATACTCCATTTCAGCCGATTTGTCATCTACAACAGAGAGTTAAACCTTTCTACATGTATCTAATAAACAGGTCACAGAGTACACTTACACATGTAAACAATCAAAACCTGTCTGATTGAGTAAAGGATACTGAAACAATCTTTTATGTTGATACCATTTGAAAAATTAATTTCAGTAATGAATTATTTAGTTTGGTTTGGTTTGTACAGTTTTACGTCCTACTAACAGCTATGATCATTTAAGGACATGCTAGGTTTTAGTGGTGAAGGAAAGCTGTATATAGTTCCCAGAGAAACACCACTGACCATCGGTGGTCAATACCTAGCAACTGACCCCCCAACATAGGCCTTGAACCCCAAAACCCAGTAGTGGAGGGCTAGTGGTAACAGAAAGTCAGAAACTTTAACTGCTTAAAAACGTAAGGGAATAGTTTTCTATGTACAATACCTCATTTAGGTAAATTTAGAAGGAGAAATGATGTGCTTTTCAATGACTTCATCCGAGTTTAAATTTTTTGAGGAGTGATTATGAACATTAAAATGTTACCTTTCTACAGAGGACACCTTCTTCAGCCATATCATACAGAAATGCTATGTCTTGAACAACATTTCAAGTAGAAATGGAGATGGATTAATACAAGTTGCAAAACTTGTTTCCAAATCCAATTTCAAAATTTGTGTATTTGCTCTTCAATATGTATTGAATTGAAAAAGAAATAAAATAAAGTTTTAAGTAGACATTGATAGAAAGTTGTATATTTAGACGTGCAAGACTTACCATCCAGTTCACAGAATGTCTGTAGTCTGTCGTCATGCTTAGTCCAGTTCTGGAATGCAGCTTTACTCTCAGCACTGAAATAAATCGACAACACCAGGACTATAAAGCAAACAGAACTGATTTTGATTCAGATCATTTTCATTAAATTCCATACCTTCACTAATTTACCCCTAAAGACACACTTGAACTCTTCCGATTCAAAGGTTGGAATAGTCCATTATGAAATTTCAAGGGTGAATGAGTTAAAACTCTCCATAGAAAACATTACAGAAATTAATTGGATCCCTAACTTCTTATTTTCTCCTGATCTTCTGTGATGCTTTTCTGTAAAGATTTTCTGTTAAGGAACGTTCGTGGAACTCGGAGCAGCTACAATAAGATAACACTAAAGGTAGGAATAAGCTTTTATCTAAATGAACTTTGAACAAGTTACTTCATGTTTGAAATCGTGAAAATACATTTTAGCCAATCTCAGCACAAGTTTTCCACCTTGGGTTTAGAAAAGGACAATGAACAAGATGTGCTTAAGATGGAAATGATTTTTAATATGTACCTTATGGTGGAATTCAAGGCCCCTAACTCTCGTTCCTCATCACAAGTGTGTTCACTCTGGGCCTCTTCTGTATACTGTGGACAGATGAAATAATCAATATTTACCTAATATACATGACTCCAGGACAAATGAGAATTATCATTTATAATTTATTGCGGTTTCCAAAAAGGGACACATATAGGTGTAAGATACAGGTGTTCTTTTCTTCGGTGCAGATTTGCGGTGATAAACCTGGGCTTGTTTATGTCCTGTTCCCTAGACCTACACCAAACATTAGACCTTAAAGACAGCATTTTTCGTTTTTCAAGATGTAGATATTTTCAAATATTCCATCTGCCCAGAAAACTCATTATATGCTCACACAAAATTTTGCTTGTAATTTACACAAAAAGTTTTTCCACTACAACAGGGTCCACATTCATGAAATTTTCTCTGATGTACAAGTTTCTGTGCACAAACCAAGTTTCTTGCAATAAATTTTCAAATTCATATAAAACAATTTAAAATTAAATGGAAACATTGACAACAATATTCTGCCTTTAGTCTCTTCAATTGGATTCTAAATCATTGATAAATAAAAAAGGTCTTATGAATTTATAACTGGAATAAGAAATTAGGCGCGAGTGGAAACTCCAAGCTTGTCCGAACATGAAAACATTCTCATGACTATGTGTCCTGACCAACATTTGTCGATGCATAAAAATATGGAGGATATTGATAATGACATGAATACAACAAAGCATATTATCCAAAATCTGATATAAAAACTTTCCTTTATTTTCACATCACAATTTTGTTTTCCAGATTCAGCAATGTACAGCTGATGAATCGAATATCCTTATACACTGTGTAGCACTACAATGCTGTTTTGCATACGTTAAAGCTGTAATCCGGTCTGAGGCCGTATCAGCCATACTTAATATTCACACTTAACATACACACAGATGTTACAAAAGTCTCCTTATTATAGGTAAAATCCTGGTCTTTTGTAATCTGGAATCTATAATATACATCATCTGGTTCCTTTGCATCATCTGTATGTACATCATACACTGGTACAAATAATGAAACTTTTGTGCTATACATACCCTGTACAAGATTTCCTTTTATTGTAGCCGAGAATTTTTTATAAAAATTGTAGCAGACATCTGCAGTCCGGGAAATTTTGTTTACACCCTTTATAGATAGGATTTCATGTACATGCATTATACACATGTAGTTAAAAAGGAATGACCATATATGTAGTCAGATTTACTGCGACAGTTTAATGGTGGTGCACTGCTTATAATTATTTGGTATTTATTCATGATATATCTCATAGCTCTTAAAGGCCCAATATACGTAACTTCAGGAAATTTTTTGTGATTCTGAAAAAAATCCCAGTTGATAACCATGCAAAAATAAGCCTAAAACGAAGTAAACCTGAGCGGTAACTAACAAGAAACTCTTGACAGAAAAATCCTAAGAATTGAAAATAATTCATGTGGGGCCCACTTCAACAAGCCGAAGTTAGAAGACAGTTCAAAATGGACGTGTGTTTACAAATACCGAGTTTCAACTGCTGCTGTACCGGTAAGCGCATAAGAATTCATCTTGAATATTGCTGATATCAGTTAATCTTAACTAACTCTATAGATATAAACAGTTATATAGGCTTGATTTTTGCTTCAAGTTTTGCCAAAAGTTACCTATACTGGGCCTTTAAGCAACATGTTATAATAAATAAATATGTTATAAACAAAAGACTTGGCAACAAATGACATTGTAATCGATACCTTATCGGCTTTTATAGGGTTATAAATCAAATTTGGCGACAGGGTTATAGTTTTTTTTCGAACTAGTCCTTTTCTTTGACCCACCAAACTCATGCAGGGAAATATAATTTACAGGTCAGCATCTAGGTTGCTGCAGGCTGAACCATGCAAATTTAAGGGAGCAAAATAAATTAGTTGTTCCATGACAAGTTTAAATTCTATGAACAAGTTTTACTTCAAAGTGTGTTCCAAAACCCCGATATACAATGTAACCCCTAATGAGGTATGGGGAAGGTATATGATCATAAATTGCTGACCAGTGTTTGCTCACTTATATAGCCTTATTAAACTGATGTATTGTACTTGAAAACATCTGCTATAATCCCATAGGCATCGTCTGATATATAGACATGTCAAAAGATGGTGACAGGGTCACAAATATGTGTGTTAGTGTAAAATATGACTCTGAGATGCTGAAGAACAGTAGAAAACTGACAAATCATATCAATAAATAGACTGACCAATAATTTAAGTATGCTTTGTGTCACAATTGACCAATCATCTAACCAATTTAAACTACGATAACGGTTTAGAGGATAACCAATGTATTGCGCCTGATAGTGTAGATTGACAGTGTATCTTACTGTTTATGAACATATATAATTATATACATATTCAGTCTTGAATTGTGCAACACCACTGATTTCTATATAAAGTGAGAAACTTACTTTGTCAGCACCTTTCTTTAGTCCTTCTGGTACTTGGTCCTAGGGCAGAATAAATCAATATTATCATGTATATTAATATCATAGTAATATGGTATTTATTTCAATTACTGTAAAAATATAAAAATGTATATTGTTTTATCAAACAATTGAGGCCTGAACACTTAGTACTTCCAGACTTCAGGTACACAAATAGATCTAGATATGAATAATCAAATCTGGGTAAGCATATAAAATGCAAATGAGACCTATATATCCGAGACAATATGACACACAATGAACAAAGGGCAATATATCCGAACTGCATATAGCAGGGCATAAATTATTTTGTGTATTGGAGTTTGTTCCAGATGCATGAACGGACGGACGCACAGACAAAGTAATCATAGACAAACCCTTATTTAAGTTGGGGGTATAATTACAAGGGCGCATGAATTAAGAGGTAGTCGCATACCAAACTTTTGACAAGAAATTCTATTAAATTGCTTTAAGTACACGAAATGGGCGACAGACTGAGATAGAACACCTGGGATGTGGTAAGGTGTGATAACGAGATTTTACCTCTTCACAGGTAGACACGCTGCAATCCTTCATGGCACACCTGCTGTCATCAGACCAGAATGGACACGGCTTCTTCAGATTTACCTTAAAATAAAGTTCAAATCTAATCTGCTGGAAAAATCATGTTCAATACTTATAAACTTGTACATGTTCCATACATTTTTCAATGCATATACAGTAAAACCCCACTTACTCAAACTCATGGGGACAAAATTTAATGGGAAAATCCTTAGCTAAGGAACTTTCCTTAAATTATGTAATGCTTTCCTATGGATATTTTGAAGTTAAGGAATTTCCTTAAGTTAAGGAACGTTGATGAAACCAGGGCCTGATCAATAGTTCAAGGAATACATGGTATTCGAGTAATCCGAGGTTGGCTGAATATGTACGAACTCAGTTGGGACCAAAAGAAAGAAGCATTCCTCAAACGAGAGTCTATATGAGTAAACAAGGTTCAAGTAAGTTTCACTGTATCAAGTACATTTAGTGTATAACTCATTCTCCCCTGAAGCCACATTTGAACTATTTCAATTCAAAGGATGGAATAGTTTATCATCAAATTTCAGGGAGGAATGAATTTAACATGTTGCTTGTATTGAGCATCGTCAGATACCAGAATGCTTGATTTTACTACCGCTTTTCTACTGAGGACATTGAGTAGACTTAACAAAATAGTAAATACATTGTACATGTACCATGTAATGTTTATTGACTGAAAAACACAATGTTTACTTCTGTATGACAAAACATAACAACATAATCCGTGTTAAAGATACTTCATCTTAAAAATGTCATAGTTCAATGACATCATCAACATTGTGACATCATAATGAATTGAATAAAATTTAAAATGTTGGATGATACTCTTCTTCATTTACTCCCCCAATTTCTTTACGGTCATTAAGGGATTCATGCCAGGTTTAATTGGTGGAGGAAAGCCAGAGTTCCCGAAGAAAAATCATGAACTATGGCCAGTACCTGGCGACTGCCCCATATCCTAGAACCTACAAACCAGAGGTGGAGAGCTAGTGGTAGTAGAATGTCAGACACCTTATATTAACCACTTTCAGATAATGCGTCCCCCAACTGCAAACAAATTTGAAATAAAACCAGCAGCAATATTGCATAGGTGTCAACCTCTAAAACCTGTAATCAGGGAGATCTCCCTGATTCTCATCTCAAATCAGGAGAAAAGTGCATGAACATTTCCGCTGTATATTTTATTAGCCGTCAAATCGTTTAATTTGAAAGTTAATACAATGATTATAATTATTCCTATATGATTTTTTCATTGCTGTCAACTCAGATATTACAATAGGCAACATTTTGAGTTGCAGGCATGATTTTTTGGGGTTACCATTTTTTTGTCTTAAAAGTATACTGATGTCCAAATGAAGAAAATATAAACTTTTGATGTTTGTTTTCATTTCATTGTCAATATTTTGTATATTCAAGACACAAAGTACAAAGGTCCATTCTGTAATAAGGCGACTGTTACCTATGTTAATGGTTAGTTTATGTTTTTTTTACTGATAGAGTCAATGAGTTTGAATACACATGTGACGTAACAGCACCAAATGTTTGGTAATAATAATTCAATTTTCAATATATTAAGATTGCTTACCAGGCCGCAAACATCTGAATTCTCATGCCATATGGTATTAAATGTTCTAATACTTCAAACTTGCATTTGTACGGAATGCAAACTGAAAGCAGTGAATTAATCATTGTCAGATTACATAAAAGTGTCACAATGGACACAGCTGGTGTAAAATGGCCATTAAAGGACTTCAGGTGGCAAACCCCCAGTGACATATTTATGTACGGAAGTCATAGAATCAGTAGCAATAATCATTATGCTTTTCACAAGAAAAATGAAAGACAATCTAGCTTTCACATGGACTGACTAACAAGTACATTGTACATTTGAATTTACGACCCCATGCCTCACTGGCTACATTTATATAAATTTGCACCTTAAACCACATTTCTGCAATAACAACTAAAGTAAATCAAATCCTTCGAAAATAACTTTCCAGATAAATTATCATGGACAACCATTTCTCAATGGACAGTGCAAGTTATTAACAACCGTATCATGGCAATATAACATTATAATTGGCATCATCTTTATTAAGAATGCAAAAAATCTGTCAACATATAAATAAGTCCTATTCTATCTGTGAATTCCAAAGTCAGCTGTAACTGGATAGGTCCTTTGGGTCAATAGATCTCAAAAAAATAATCATTTTGACATAAAAAATAAACCTATAGAATATCATATTTGTTCCACTTAAAGCTTTTTTTTTAAATAGACAGTAATCAATATAAACCCCAATGGGATGATTTATTCCAGCGTGACAATGATTCCAAACCATCTAATCCACTGACATGGTACTTCAGCTATTTTTATAAACACAACACAATGTTCTGTAAATAGTCTTGTTGCAGAAGCTTCACCCTGTTCTGTGCTCACGACCATCCTCTATGGATAATGTCACAAACATCATACATGTATCAATCTGGGCCTGAATGAATCTTGTGTGGGTAGAAACTTATTATAAGTTGCATATTGTAATGATCTTGTAAAAGGTTACAAGCTTAAGAGAGGACCTTTCCTTCAACAGGCTTTGAACTGAGAAAACAATGATCTTAATATCAAGATATCTTAAAGAAGGTTATTTTGTACATTTGTATGACTTTGACCTTAGCCTAATATCAACTTTGTGATTTTATAATATTCAGTATCAATATGTATAGAACCTAATGTTAATAATCTAACTAAGTAATTATTATGACTTGCTAGGCAACATGAATGTAATAACCTTTTATAGATACATGTATATCTCTCTTGTTTGAATGGAGTTAATCTAATGATGGCGTCATCATGTTTTCCATTATTGATGACATCACTATACTGTCTATTGTTTATGATGTCCAGGGCTTTTTCTGGGTAAATTGGGAAAAGGCCCCTGAGTGAAATTGGGAAAAATTAACGACGAATTGACAAATAATACAATGTAATTTAATCAGATAAAAGCAATAAAATGACAATATTTCTTTTCAAATAGCTTCTTTTTCAACTGATGCAGATATCGATGTTCAGTTTTAAAATGCACAAAAATTATTTTTTTTTTTGTTGTTTTTTTTTTAAAAATAGATCTAACATCAGATTGGGAAAAAATTCCTTAAATTGGGAAAAATGAAGCCTAAATCTCATTGGGAATGGGGCCGAATTTCGACCCCAGAAAAAGCCCTGATGTCACAATTTCTACCTTTTCTAATGATGTCATAGGTAACAATGTGTATGGGCATTTTTAGTACTTCAGGGGTAGAAATACCCTATAACTTTGTCCTGAAGAAGCCCATTGTATGGGTGAAACCGGTCAACAGAGAGAAAATAAAGATACCTACCTATCCTGAACTTGTTGCGATTGAATATTTACCTGTAGGTTACAAGCTTGTGATATATTGATATTTAAAAAAAAAAAAAGATAATTATATAAAATTACAAAATCCTTCTTTTAAAGCTTGAATCTATTCTCACCAAGATTACTGCGGAACACTTGACATAGTGCTGTTATATCAATATTTATAAACAAACCTGTAACATATTGATATTTTCAACAGAAAAAAAAACACTTTCAGATCTTGAGCTTTTATTCTCTCCAGGAGTGCTGCTGAGTATACTAAACATTGTGTTGTAAAGTTTGTGTAAATATGTAGGTCTAGTTCTTGTTTGTTTTGTTATACTACATGTATTTATTAATATTAAAACCTTAAAAACAAAGTTCAATAAAAAGCGATGTTAATTCTTTTATGTAGTAATGGACAGAGTTGTCTCATTTATAATTTACATATATACAATATGGACAATTATCGTGTATATATGTACATGGTATTGTTATGGATAGAGCTAGAATTGTGCAACCTTCGCCAATCACTTATAGTCAACAACTGACTGTACACGTGTATGTATATATATACAGTAGACTCAATTGTACCACAATATTTATTTTGTGGCTTCATTATGCAGAACTCTACTGATAATTCAGATGTCTCATCACAAACTCATTATTTTTGCTGAGAACAAAGTTGCTGGGAACCTGAATATTACCTCAGCCCACTTAGACAGTAAATTAAACAGTGTATACGCATATAGCTATTTCTGTACATTAAATAACATTATCTGTTGAAGCAGATTTGATGACAAAATGTTTTGTAATCTTGACTACCAACCTCAAAGCATTAGCATAATATGTTGTAATCCTTTATTGTCAAATACTTAACCATGCATGGATGGCATCTATATACTGATAGTGTGTGCATGATGTTGAATTTAAAAAGATATTGTTTAGTAATTCATGGAAAACTGGTTTTTGATAAACATTTTTAATTCTCATAAATAATGCATTGTAACAACAAAGTGTAAAGCATTCCATGACCACCAATCTGTGTTAATTGAAGACAGACCTATACAAATTAATGTAATAGGACAAGGAAAAGTGATAAAGATATAGTGCTGTCACCGGGGCTCGAACCCACGACCATTGGCTCGCCAGTACTATGATCTACAAGGTGCATTGAGCTGAAGGAAAATTCTTACAGCTTATGCTTGCAAGGCAATTTAATTTTTTTTATCTATAAACACCATCCCAGGTTCTTTGACTTCCCATCAAAGATTCTCCAAAGGTCTGATCTTGAACAGACAGGGTCAACGGCACCAATATATAACAGGACTTTATAACAGGAATAGTGATAAAGATATAGCAGACCCGTGACACTTACCAGGTAGTGGCTCTGAAGCTTAATGCTGACTAATGTTGAGCTAAAGGAAATCCCTAGCTACAGCTCATGTCTTTTACACATAAAATATGGTATATCCCTCTTGGGGCCCCTCATAACTAGTTCCTTTATCATCATCTGTAAGAGTTCAGCCATACATGTAGTTTTACCCAATAGCAACGAGTCCTTAAATTGAACACTGACGTCAATATTATTTATATAAAGCAAAATTCTTCAACATTGAAATTTGATTTAATCAGCTCAAGTCAAACAAATCTAGGGCCCAGATAGAATTTTCCATTTTCATTGTTTGCATATAGCATCAATTGACATGTGCCAAATTAAGGCCAAATTATGAAGAAAAAGTATAAAGGCAAATGTTTGTGACTACCCTATCAACTTTCATTTGCACCACACCTATTTTTGTTTTAATTTCATTTCTTTATGATAGTGATAAAAAGATATTAGTGAGGCTAAATAAATAAGAAAGTTGGTTTAACCGTTGAAAGATATTTCCATCTGGTAACATTTTCAAATTTTGAATCAATACAATTGCAAGAGGCTCAGAGGGTCTGTATCGCTCACTTGAATTTAAGCAAATATAACAACTTCTGCAAGTTAAATTACAAACACATACTTTCCCAGTGTTGGATCTGCCATAACAGTATACATATATGATGCCATGTAGTAACGTAATAATACAATTAATGAAAACATAGCTTTCTGATTGAAGCTATCATCACATCACCCTCCATAGATCATCATACCTGTACCCTCAGTTAATCATAATATCACTCTCAAAAACATGATATAAAGAGGAATGTGATATAAACAGGGGTGATATTAAGTGGAGTCCACTGTATCAGTCTCTCACACTATCATAATTACAAGGCTATGATATCACTATCACAACAAGATTAAATCATGGGTATAGATTTCAAATGTATTTTCCATCACTCAGACACATAAAGATGTGTAGCATTAGGTACATGTACATGAAAAAACATGTAAAAAGTAGACAGGATGGATAGGTTCATATAAAGACATTGTTATACTTAAGCTTGTACATACTTATTTTGGCACAGTCAATTTTTAGTCCATAACCAAATTAAAACAGTCAAATGGAATGATGAATTTTGCAAATTCACAACGCTTGTTGAATCATAATATCATCTTGGTAAGAAAACCTTATTATGATCAAATTAAACACCATCATATAATTCGTACAAGTTTAATCACATCAGGCAGCTTAAAACATATATTTGGTATATGATAAACTAATGTTAACCTGCATGGTAATGTTTAATACATACATTTAATAATAATTCATAATAACATTTAATTTGTATGTAATACAGAGCTGTCCAATAATATATAAGTGAAGTCAGATTTATGCCTGATAGACTTAGAATGAAATCCATTTTCCCAATCTTGGTTGTAAATTCCCATAAAGAATACAGAGTTATATTTGTAAAATCTGTTTAATCCTTTCATCACAGTACACCAAAATGGACACAACTGAATCAATGCATTGCAGAGTTTAATTTACTAATGTTGCATAGGGGTGAAATGGTACTTTCAGAGGTCAATTTTCTGGACTTTCTGGACATTGCTTTTGCAAAAAATAATAAGAAACAAAGAAGGCTCTCAAACACTTTAATAACTGACAACATATTGATAAAAAGGCAATTTAATTGTATATGCTTCAAAACACACCAAAATGTCTTTCAATTGCCTTTACATATCAACAGAATTACATTTTGTTTTGCTTAGTATTCTAGACAACAATCATTCTCCCGACGTGGACAGGTTGGCAGAGGCCCAAAAGTAGGGGGTGGGCTTATTACCAGTCATCCCCCCAGTGCATATATATAGGGGGAGGTCAGAAGTGGGGGTGGGCTTATTACCGAACATGGGCTTATTGCCGGAGAAACACGGTAATGCAGATGACACCTATATAGACAAGTATACAATTTCCTCCGGGGTAGCAATTTCATTTTCTGCTAATGCCAACAATGCATGATCATATGTTCCAGTTGTTCCTGATTTAGGGTTAGTGGTGGTTAAATGGGAAAATTGCAAACATTTGCATGGGAAACTCCTGATTTGATTTTATACATGTATGTTTATAAATTAGCACTTACTTTGAAGTATCTGAAGTAGTCTTTCTGTAGTAAGCTTTGGATAACAGGGTATATCTTCTCATTGTTGAGTGTGTCAAGGTTTTCAACCTTACAGGTACAGTCATCTACCTCGCCATTCAGCTAAATAAACAACAACAAATACCATGGTTACCAATTGTCAGTAAACTTTCAGAGCTTACAACATGATTTGAATATATTTACATTTGCACTGTAACCCACTATATGAACATTACCAACAAAAATGTCTTTCATAAAAGTATGAAAGCAATGGTTCTCGAGACGTGGTGGTAATTATGATGTCATAGATCAAGCTTGTTCAATGGGTGTCTTGTTGCGACGCTTTGAATAACATGGAGAACCCCCCTGCATCAAACGCTCAAATGACTAATTATTATAATTAGCACCATTTTTTATTCAAACTGGGCTGCTCTGCCAAAGTTGTTTAAATGACAACGCATATACAAGCGCAGGTAATAAACTAATATTGGAAAACATATAAATGAAATTAAGCAATTGTTCTATAGTAAAAATGTAAATATATGGATTGAAAGTCATTTTTTAACTTTCATAGTGCTATGAAAGGTCAGCAGTTACATTCATATTAAGCCCAAACAGGTTTCATGCAATATGGATGTATCGTAAGGCTGACCTTTCATAGCACTATGAAAGTTACAAAAAGGACTTTCAATCCTTATATGAAAGTCAATGTTATCAAACATTTATAATGAAATAAGCCAAATTTCGATTCAGTTCTACGTTTTTAATGCCTTGAAATTGCTTCCCTACCTACAAACAAGTGTTTTGTTTATTATTGCTGATGCAAGGTCATCAAACTCTTTACACAACAAAAAGAAGTGTATTCTCTTATTAGATAGTACTGTAAAACCATTAAATTTCGTTGAACATTAAATTTCGTGGAGATATGAGGAACAACGAAATTTATTAAAAACACAAACAAAATTTTAACTCTCAACAATCTTTATATCAGCTACATATACATGTATACAACAAAATATTCCCCCAACAAAAATGTTTCTAGTGTCCAGAGACGTATATGTGTTATATACGTCCCTGTAGTGTCCAAACAACGAAACTTTACCCCAACAAAATTAAATGTTTTTACAGTATTTCAGCAGCAGAAACTTTAAACTCATGATACACATGCACACAATTTAAACTAAAAGTAGCATTGTGCAGAAGCCAGAACTAGCACTGTACATCAAGATTTATTCCAGATCTCAATATTAATATTTCATTCTCATATTTCTTAATATAAATCCTGAACTATCAAAACATGTCGGCAACCAGCATTCCTTTTCAATACAACATTTAGTTACCTGGATTCAGGAGTTGGCACTCTTCTTTTTATTTTGTTATCAAAACTATAGTTCATATAGAATTATGAATAAGAAAACAAGACATGACAAAAAAACTAATTTTAAAATATATACTAAATCCACTTATTCAAGAATATTTTTCCCTTTGAATCTTAACAGAAATAAGTCATATAGCTTAAGACGAAATTTCACAGGTGATTGCATTTGACAAGTGATTGACTACCAAATGATTAATTATCTTAAATGACTCATTATAACACTATACGTATAAGTAACATATCTAGACATGGCATATCAAAGTTATGCGTGTTATTTACAGCACACTAAAAATAATATAACAATAACAGGAATTCAATTTTAAAAATCATAACTTAAAAATTAAGAATCGTTAATTCATTTCTTATTGTACGCTAGCCTAACCATTGTAAATTTTGAATCATAAATATACCAATCAGTACTGTTTTGAACATTTGACAACATGAAAAGGTGGGTGTGTTCTTACCTTGCAGAAACAAGCATTTGAATTATTTTGCTTCTCAGACTTTCCTTCAACCGTTAAAACAATGGTTAATATAAACACAACACATTGCAAATAATTGCATATCGGTTTCCTGCGTTGACAAGTCATGTTCTTGTCACATATTTGCGCAGGGAGACCGGTTTATCAATGTTTTGAGATAACCTAACAACACCTACAGGAAACGCTTACACTAAAAGTAGTTTTTCAGTTATCATGACTTGAACTAAACATTGTAAGCACCAGAACAGTCAGTACGAGTATGTTATATTGTCAGCGGTCACCTATTAATTGTTTCATTAATTTTTTTACATAATTAGACATTGAAAATAAAACGCGCATTAATATACGATTCGGAGTTTAAAAGTATACGTGGCGCAACAATATTCGAAACGAGGCGGGGATTCCCTCAGAAAGGGGTTTCCTCGTTTGGAAAACGTGACCTCCAGCACGCTGAGCATACGAACCAAAACAAACATGCGATTATATCGATTACTAAGAGGTAAACGCGTTTAAGATAATGTTAGTTGCACAGAAATTCATTTCAAAGGGAGGGGTAAAACAGTAAGTGACGTTATCTTTCACAGTATGAGTCAGATATAACTGTTAGTTAAAGTTATACATAACAAGTATTGAAGTAATCTGATGCATGCAGTATATAGCTTATGATGATGTCATACTAATAGTCCTAGGATAACTCTCATAGTCAGATGTAGTTCTTTTTGGTATTTGTGAAACGTTACATAAAAAGATGGAAAAATGTAGTTCAATCACCAAAAGTGTAACTTATGTCTTGTCCATCTAAAAAAACAACAACAAAATACAAATATTATCTTCATGGCACACTGCAGCCTTCAACACTCTGATGAAGCCGCAAACACAGTCCAAAAAGACCTGAAATGAGATTCCCACATTACCAATATATGTAACAAATCTTTTGGTTTCATTGGGCGTAATCTCGAAATAATTCAAAAATAATTATAAAGAACAAGCAGCTGGAGCTTATATATAAGTCTTAATTTGTTCGTCCATCGTCGGAATACACTGGTTCTGTCTTAGACCCCTATCAAAATATTAAAAGCGATTTTCAAAAATTGGATATGGTACAGTGGAAATCAGCAGCTCGCTTTGTCACTAATAGATATCACAATACTTGTACTGTTAGTGACTTAAATGCTAAAGAATCTGCATTGAATTGGCCAACCCTATCTAATAGACGAAAGGACGCTTGTCTTTCTCTAGTGTACAAAATTTCTCGCAACCTTGTTGCTGTAAATAAAACCTCTACTTTAAACCACATATAACATTCACAAATACAGTGTATATTGACATAATCATTAGTACAATAAAGGGAGTTGATAAACGGGTAAATGTAGATCAATTACTAATTAACATATATATTGGGCCAGAGTCTTCATTGGATCTGTAGGATTAGGCCTATAGAGGTAGGTTTTAATACATGCATGATCAATGTCTCTACAAGGCATTAGGCAAGGGGTCAAACAAGGTTTAGGTTTTCTAGACTGATGCTCTGCTAGCGGGATTACTAGGAAAAAGATGTTTGTTATAAAGTGAATTTGTTTTCTGAATTTTATCTTGCATATAAGATTTACACAGATTTGTTATTTTTCTGATAGTAACCATTGATTCTCACCCGGAGTGACTAAGTAATGCATGTAACACTGTTTATGGATATTGTCATAACCTTTGAGATTTGTAGAATTTTCCAGAGTTAAAACACCTAGCAGGAACACAAACATAAGCTTTGGAAAAATATCAACAGATATTTCTTCTATTTCTGTATTGTGAATATGATACATGTACTACATTCCTGTGCATTAATAGTGATATACCAGTTTTCTGATATATTGTGACTGCCCTAATTAATACAATTCCTTTATGCCCATGAAAGGGGGGGGGGCATATATAGTGTTGCCCATGTCCGTCCCGTCGTGTCCCATCTGATGGCAATGTAACCAGCTATTTTAAATAACTACTGATCTGATTGTCATCAAACTTCGCATACGTAATAAGCACAAAGAACCAATTTCATATGAGGGCGAGGGCATTTATGTCTCACAGACATTTCTAATTTTATAAAATTCAATAGAACATGAGAGAGTAATGAAGCGACAATTATAGGATCTGCATTTTAGTCAGGATGCATACCTGGTATGTGTTATGTAACAATGTGATTTAATTGTCATATATTTACAGTCTACACTGACATTCACTCGATAACCATTACTCAACAGACTATCATTATCACTGCATAACAGTAGTCAAACACTTGACAAATTTCTTTGACGTCGACAACAATTCATGTGGGCGGAGCTATGCAAATCCTATAGTTTGAAACACAATTGTGTGACGTCACCAACAATTAACATAGGTGGAGCTTGCAAATTTCATGCTGTTACATTTATTGAAACATTCCCATGTTTATTAGTTTTGAAATAAAATCTGTGTCCGAAGATTTGACTATAATGAACAAAATAGTTACGAACATTTCACATGAGAAAGATACTGTAAATATAAGGATTAACTTTCTATTTTGTTTAGGTTATCGGGGGATAACTACAATGGAAAACGGGTAAATTATACATAACCAGCTTCGCCGGTTATTGAATTTACCCGTTTTCCATTGTAGTTATCCCCCGATAACCTAAACAAAATAGAAAGTTAATCCTTAAATAATAACTAGCTACCACAGGTGTACAAGGTAATCAAACAAAAATTTGCTTTTTGAGTTGAGTTGAGAGGGTACAGGTTTGAATTCTGGATTGTCTGCATATTTTTATTTATTCATTTTGCCTTCCATTACACAGGTTTCTAATTACACATGAAATTGATAGCTGATGATTTTGTTCATACAATAAATAAGCATGATGTACAATCTTCTACATACTTATGTTGAATTAAAGGTATTGTAATTAAAAGAAATTCCCCTTTAACAATCAAATGAAGATGCAAATTTTTCCCTTTTGTAGTGGCCCAAAGATATTCACATAGAAGATGTTTCTGTACTGCGACACAATCCCAGCCTCCGGACCTGATGAATTATCTGACAGCTCGCATCAAAGCCAATGGGCCGATGTCTGTAGCAGAATACATGAAGGAAGTCCTTACAAATCCCATTTCTGTAGGTACTTGTTATAGACCTTGCAGATTGAATATAGAATATGCTAAAATTCCTCTTTTGTATTCCACTACCGGGATCGGTACTGCCTTTGTATTGTAAATTCAGTGGTGGACTAGCTAATCATCTATTTACCTTTGATTGAATCATTTGGATTTACCATAGGAAACATTAAGGTCTCATCCTTTGATAATCTTTTGAGTAGATTGTTATGATAATAAATTATATCTTAAACTATACTATAATATCAATTAGACCTTTACCCACTACGTCCAAAATCTCTGTCTTTCTCTCTCAATCTCTCTGTCTATGCCTTTGTCGATTTCATGTATGTACTACCGGAAGTCCTTTTTGTTTTCTTTCATAGCAAAGGTCTGTCTATAAAGGAATGTAAAATATCAATGATGATGATGGTGCTGTTTGTAGAAGCAGCAATGAAGATGGTGACGACAACAATGATGATTGCCTTTTCCCCTTTCATAAATTCTCTAATTTTTCATCTCTTTATTTTGCAGGGGTACTATATAAAAAGGAATGCAATCGGACGAGAAGGTGACTTCATCACTTCTCCAGAAGTTAGTCAAATGTTTGGAGAGGTTTGTACTGCTGTTAACATTAACGTTTATCAAAGTGTTCACATATATATCTGGCTTTTTATAACACATTTTTTTTGAAAATGAACTTAAAGAAATTTGAAATGTCAATTATGTCTGCATTGACAGAAAGATGTTTAAATTAAGTTAATATTTAAGTTTTTAAAAATTTTTGCTGATACTCTTAAGATATAAGTAAAGATTACTTTTGATGAGGTAATGCATTTTTGAATTCAGTGATATATTCATGCCATCGTTGTAAACTATACAAATCTACTTTTACATGATTATGTATGTGATGCATTAAGGACTTTGCTGTTTCAGCTGCTGGGAATATGGTGTATCCATGAGTGGATGAGGGCAGGCATGCCTCCATCCTTCCAGCTTGTGGAACTAGGGCCAGGACGGGGCACTCTTGCCGATGATATGCTCCGGGTAATAACATGATTCTTAATGTTAAAACCATTGGAAGTTCATGCAAAAACAATGTTGGCATTCAAACAAAATGGTGTTTTTTCGAGAAACCACCAAATTTGAGTCCCACAAAAATATCTAATTTCACCGTTTTTTTGTTTATTTCATTTTTGGTAATTCAGATAGTTTAATTTACTGGTAGACACAAATTAAATAGAACATTCAAATTTAAGTTTAATTGTAGTTTTACATAAACATGCAATATTTAGTCATTGGATAGGATAAATGATTTTTTTTCTTATTTTAGTTAAAATTACTTAAAGAGTTTTTAAGTGTATTTGAATTCAAATTTCTTTAAAATTATTTGCGAAACATTGTTTTTCAGACTTTTTCTCAGTTTCCTACCATTGGAGATAAAGTCAGTTTACACTTGGTAGAAATAAGTCCAAAGATGTCCCAGCAGCAGGAGGAAAAGCTGACGGGCAACCCTGGGACAGAGGTAGAGGTTGATGTCGGTAGTGCGGAACCGCCATACAAAACCGTGAAGTCCCGGCACGGTCCTGAGGTCAGCTGGTACAAGGACCTACGAGAAGTCCCCAAAGGGTTCTCCTGCTATATAGCACATGAGTTCTTTGATGCGCTACCAGTATTCAAATTTCATGTGAGTATTTTTATTCTCCATCATCTGTTGAGTCGCATCCACATTCAATGTTATCACTTAAGAATTTCATTCTTTGACATATTTTTGTCAATTTCATTCTTTAACAATTGTATTTTTGCCAATTTCATTCTTTAACAATTGTATTTTTGTCAATTTCATATTTTGACATAATTTCGTCAAACTTTGTACAAAGATCAAGTGTAAGTGTTTGGACATCATGGCATTTTAAAGGTTCAAAGGTAAAGGTTTACAGTTGCTATATATAGAAAATCAAAATTGGCAGTGGGTATTCATGTCTTACAGACTTTTCCTAGCTATAGCTGGCTTTTATCAAATTACAAGGTTTATAGACGTAATGTTTTCATCTGTGTGACATACTATTCCAATTTATAACATACTTAGTAGCCATCAGATTTTTACATCAAGAGGGCTGCTTTGGCCATATGGTTAAGGTATCTGACATTCTGATATGGCTAGCCCTCTGCCTCTAGGTCGAGGCTTTGAGGCCTATGTGGGGAAGTTGCCAGGTACTGACTGTTGATTGGTGGTTTTTCTCACCTGTACAACTTGGCATGTCCTTACGTGGCCATAGCTGTTGATAGGACGTAAAATAGAATCACCTGGCCTTGCTTCATACCAAACATACAAACTTGCTGAGCTGGAATACTCAGATAACTTTTATCATGATCCCACTGAATTCGAAATAAAGAGGTTGAACTGTGTATAACAGAAGGTTAGTACATGTACCATGTTCGCTGTAATTAGCGCCCCTCCCCATATAAACAACTCTCCCCCTTCTACGTGGGGTATTGAAAATATAAGCACCTCTTGATACAACTAAATGATTCTATATAACAATATGGTAAACTTCACTGTGAGCATGTCTACAAGGAAAAAACACAAATATTGGTAATATGTTTACAAATTTTTCAAAATTGATGACCATAATGTCGCACATCATGACAATTTCGTACAGCTCACTTATCTATCCAAGTTATGTCATCCTTTTAAGCGCCCCCTTTGGAACCAATTTTTTTGGTGCCCCGGGTGCTAATTACGGTGAATATGGTATTTTGAATTTTTTTCCTTTGGAGAGAAAGGTAAATGAGAAATTTGCGAAACTTTTTACGTTATGATTATTTCTTCTCAGAAAACAGAAGAAGGTTGGCGTGAGGTTTTGGTTGACCTAAACACCAGTAGGTCAAATGAGGAAGTTGCCGCTAGTCAAACAGACTCAGACTTCAGATATGTCATCGCTGGTGGTCCAACCTTTCCATCTAGAGCCTTTTTAAAGGTAGGGAAATGTAATCTGTACCTTTAATCACATTGATCTTTCTTTAATTTTCCTTTTCATGATTTTGGAATGAAAATAACTGAATATAAATCTACTGTTAATATGGAAATTTTCGTGCAGTGGCAATGTTTTCTTATTTCTAGATTTTTTTTTATTTGCTGCATATACCGTATATCAGGTTTTTTCTATGCAAGTGTGTAATTTTTGCTATATTAGCAACAACACTCCATCGCGAAATATAAAATATTTGCTGAAATTTGTTTTGTTATTACTCAACACCTGGCTCTTCAGGCAACTGATCAACCAAAATACCTAGAAGCATGATATTTAGCTGAAAGGTTCCTTGGATGAAGCCTGACAAAGTTTGCGAAAAGAAATGACCTTGACCCATATTCAAGGTCACTGGGCTCAAATCTGTTAAAAGCTTTAAATGACTTCTTCTGATTAACCAAAATGCTTAGAAGCATGATATTAAGCAGAAAGGTTCCTAGGATGATGCCTGACAAAATTTGCAAAAAGAAATGACCTTGATCCATATTCAATGTCAAAGGTTCAAATCTGTTAAAATAACTTTTTCTAATTTCAGGGATGAATAAGTTAAATAAAAACAATAATCTCATACCATCAACTTATTAAATCCATTCCTATAGCATATACAACCAGACGATCCACGTAACCATCTGGAGGTGTCACCTGTGGGCGGAGTTGTGGTCAGCGAGTTGGCTAATAGAATGGCGGAGGAAGGAGGCTTTTCACTTATCATCGACTACGGCCATAATGGTGAAAAGACAGATACATTTAGAGTAAGTGAAAGAAAATATTGAGACTTGACGAAATGTGACAATGATTGCGGAGACAGGACATAATGGGGACCATTAATCTTTGCTCACTTTCTCAAAGATATATGTATATATATTAAAACCACACATTTAGTAAGGACTATTCAATAATTGAGGTCTAGTAGGGGAGGTGGGAGGCAACCGTATCAATATATCATGGGTAGTAGCGTTAAAAACATATCTGCCCTTATATTAAATCACTTTTAATATTTGATGGGTGTTAATATTTAATGGGTGGTGGGTCTCTGAAAAGGTGCCTCCTGCCAGTCTCACATGGTTAGTAACGGAACAGCCCTAAGTATAGGAACGAAATCACCTAGTTTAAACAGCAATGGGTGAGTGTGAGAATCTGTTTATAGAACAAACGTCATATTACAGGAATAGACAAGGAATGGTGTTCAAGTTAAGACTGTCGCTCGGGCTTGAACCCACTTAATAAACCCTTGGTTTTCCAGCCCAATGCTCTACCGCTGAGCTAAAGGGAAATTCAATACTACTTTCAAATTGTATGGCAATCTAACTAATGCACATCTTTTACATGGTATGGAGAAAGTGAATCTCCTCTGTTGCATTGAAAAAGTACATTAAAATAAGACCAGGTGTACTGGAAGAATAAGCATCTTCTGCTTCTGAAACTAAACTTTGTCTATTCATAAAGCCTATGCTTTCAGCGACCTTTGGATTTCTGATCAAGTATGTAACAGGAGGCGAAGAATCAAATAAGACATGTTTTGGTGTTACGTTATAGGATAATCAACATGTTGAAGTATGAGGAAAGTTAGGAAACAAAAACTAACGAAATCTTTGGTAATCATTGATGATGCCAGGTCAGTTAAAAGGTCTTTATAATGTTTAGACCATTTTAGACATGCTAAAGAAGCTGTTATATCTCTAAAAAAGTATATGTATCAGTATGTCATATACAGTAATGTATAACACAAAATGTAAAGTGGATGCTTTTTTTGTGGTTTTAATCAAATAAGATTGTTTCTTGGTACATATTTCAGTGGATATCCTGTATATATCAACAAAGCAGAAAGATGTAGCATTCAAATATATTTTATTCATTATTTGCTCCCCTGGCCCGAAGGAACAAGTGAGCTTATGCGATGTTGCAGCATCTGTAGTCCATCGTTTAAGCTAATCCTTGTGAAATACCGAAAGGCCTAGTTACATGAAATTTGGCTGGTTGCTTTCATTGCAGGAGCTGAACAAAGTTTGCTAAAAAAAAATAACTTTGACTTACTTTCAAGGTCACAGGGGTAAAATATGTCGAAACCACCAAACAACTTCTTCTTGAATACCGTCGGGCATAGAGACCTTTTATCTGACTTGTAGCTTACTTGGATAAAGCTGAATAAAGTTTGCGAAAAGAAATGGACTTGACCCATATTCAAGGTCACAGTGGTCAAATCTGTTAAAAGCTTTAAACGAATCTTCCTGATTAACCAAAATGCCTAGAAACATGATGTTTGGCTGAAAGGTTCCTTGGATGAAGCCCGACAAAGTTTGCAAAAAAGAAATGACTTTGACCCATAGCCAATGTCACAGGGGTCAAATCTGTTAAAACATTTAAACAACTTCTTCTGATAAACTAAAAGGCGTAGAAGCATAATATTTGGCTGAAAGGTTGCGTAGGTGAAGCCTGACAAAGTTTGTGAAAATAAATGACATTGACCCATATTCAAGGTTACAGGGGTCAAATCTGTTATAACCTTTAAACAACTTCACATGATTAACCAAAATGCCTAGATGCATGATAATTGGCTGAAGTTTCCTTGAATCAAGCCCGACAAATTTTGCGAAAAGAAATGACTTAGACCCGTATTCAAAGCAACAAGGGTCAAATCTGTTAAAACATTTAATATATAATTTCTTCCAAAATGCCAGACGGCCTAGAGACATGATATTTGGCTGGAAGCTTCCTTGGAAGAAGTCAAGCAAAGGTTGTTAATGAAAATGAACTTGTCCTTCTTTCAAGGTGACAGGGGTAATATATATTTAAATCTTCTAAATGTCTTACAGTAATAGATTTTTTAGGCATTGTCGAAAACCCACGACACATTTTCATACTGTGGGCTAAAATTGATGGAAACCTTCGTTTTCGTACTGAAATAGTAGCCAATCATATTGATAGTTTCATACGTGACTACATCCAGCCGGGGTATCCCGTTTAATTTGTAGCACCGCCTGTCAACAAAACCGGTTGATTGTGTTATAATTGTGTCAATTGTGATTAAAATATAAGGTCCTGCTATATGGAGGTTGACACATCGGCATCACGCCTACAGAAATATACTTGTCATGGTCACGGTAAAATGATCTAACTGAGTGTCACTAGAAACAACCATTCTGATTGGTCGAAATCTCTGAATAAACATTATTCGGGGAAACGAATAATTACACCGATTCTGGCCCACGTATGCAAACGTCAGAGAAGTGTACCGTGGGTTTCTGACGATGGATTTTAGGTAACTTTAGTGTTATTAGTAAGAGATTGATACCAGGTGAGTGATGCAGGCCCATTGGGCCTCTTCTTTATGGTATAATAACAACCATGTTTAAGATAATAAACATATCCTAAAACTCACCGTTGATTGGTGTTAGATATTTCATTTTGTTTATCACAGGCATTTAAGAATCACAAACAGCATGATGCACTAAAAGATCCCGGGACAGCAGATGTAACGGCTGATGTTGACTTTTCCTACCTTCGGTACATGGCTGAATCCAAAGGTAAAATTTATCGTAAAAATGTTTAAAGTTCATCTTAGGATTATGGTTTTAATGCCTCTCACCAATCCTAAAAATATGTAATAAAAGATTACACAGCTCACCTCAAACCCAAGAATGTACCGGGAAAGTTGGAATGAAACTTGGGTACAGATAAATGTTCAGTGCACACTTACCAGGTAAATACATCATCAATTCTTCGTAACCACAGTATTAGAACTCATCAAGTCCTAAAACTTGGTCATTCAATGGGTAATTTTAGGTCAAATTCAGCATGTGAAACCTAGCATGTGCTGCTTATCCTTAGATACATCAGCCATGTAATTATAAGTTTGGTTGATGTAGGACAAACATGTACAGTTACCTCCTAACTGACCTCAACCATCCTTAACCATACTCACTAAGTCTTAAAGCATGGTCATTCAAGCAGACCTGTCAGTGTTCTAGTTCAAACTTGGTTTGGGTTGATGATAATTTCATTGCCATTGTAAGGACACAACAACTAAATTATGGGCACTAGTATATCAAAACTCAAGTGACAGTTAAGGCCCATGGGCCTCTTGATTTTAAAAATCTTATTTGATGACATTTATAATACTGGTATTTAACAGATTATTTTCATTTTTTTTCTTCAGTTAAAGTATTTGGTCCAGTTCCCCAGACAGAGTTCCTTCACAACATGGGCATTCTTGCCAGGCTACAGGTGAGTTTGATTACAGGTAGATAGAATATAACTTGTCTAAACCGAAAGTCACTGGGACCAAACATTTTGGACGGTTTACACAAGTTTTCGGATTGTAGAGGTAGGATATAAGTTAAAAGGGAAAACCTAGGGCCAAATGAAAGACAGGGTTTTGGATTTGTCAGGTGCCAGTTACACGTTATACTGTTTATACTTATCTAGTTCATACATTGGAGTTGATTTTCGTAGCTCCAAAGTTGTGCATGTTTCATCTTAATCCATCTTGTATTAGGACCGATTACACTTCTAATTAGTAAGCAGGTTAAATGAAAGCCTTGCTACTATACACAGCAGTATGAAGCTTTGATGACCAAAATATATACCACAAGATGTATTAACTGTTTACATATCTCAATAGCACCTGAAAGCTAAACCACAGATACCGTAACACCCACCCCAGGCCAATTGCACACCACCTGGGTTGTTGGAGTCGTGTGGGCAGGAGAAAAACACTTTCTCTGAATATTCATTGTGGGGATCAAACCCCAGCTGTCTGCATGGAAGGCCGAAGTGTTACCACTCGACCAATCTGCCCATAGAACCTAGCTATCATGATGGTATCGGCATACTTTACAAATTTTATTAAGTCTAAAAAAATATGAAATATGTGTACAAATAGCGCTAAACAAATGCAATGACAATATTCATTGCAGCCACCTTCAAAAAGGGACAAGAGTCTGCTCAAACTAATTTCGCTCTAAATGGTGTTACTTTTGATAAACATATATACAGACAACTTTGATATAGTTCCAGATATCTCAGTTCTTTCTGTGATTTTATACTTTTCAGAGGTTGATGAATAATTGTGAAGATGAAGAGAGGGCCAAGATTTTAGCTAGTGAATACGAAATGTTAACACACCCGGAGAAGATGGGAAGTCGATTCCAGTTCCTGGCATTGTTAAACCTTGAAAATGAGGCTGATGATACAGACTATGTGCCATCAGGCTTCGTAAAGCCACCTGAACAGGAACCTAGCACCAGTGAATAGATCTACAATTATTTATTTAAGTTCTGATGCCAAGTTTTACTTGTTATTAAATAAAAATCCCTTCACTTGACTGGAATTTTACCGATATCCAATTGTTTTATCATTTATAATTTTATGACTGATGACATCAAACTGCAATTCCAGATATGTGTGTATCACTAGGTTTCCCCTTTGAATGAAGAAAGTCATATTTGTTTTCCTACAATTTCTTGTATTGGCTGTAACTTCTAAACATTGACCTTAACTTTAAAGGCCAAATATACGTAACTTTCGGCAAATCTTGAAGCGAAAATCAAGCGTAATAACTTTTTATATTTATAGATTTAAGATTAATTGATATCAGCAATATTCAAGGTGAATTCTTACATGGTTACCGGTACAGCAGGAATTGAAACTCTGTATTTGTAAACACGCATCCATTTTGAACTGTCTTCTAACTTCGGCTTGTTGTTGAAGTGGGCCACACCTGAATTATTTTTAATTCTTTGGAATTTCCTCACAAGAGTTTCTTGTTAGTTACCACTCAGGTTTACTTCTTTTTAGGTTTATTTTTGCATGGATATAAGCTGGAATTTGTTTTTCAGAATTTTTCAGAATTAGGAAAAATTTCCTTACGTTACGTATATTGGGTCTTTAATGTGCATAGCACTGTAATAAGGTTAATTACTGTGATCTTGAACTAAGGATAAAAAAGAAATAAAATTCATATTTAGGAATATTTGGGTAATTATTCTCAAACCAATAAAGATATCTTAATGAAACTTTCAGTATAACCAAATCAACAACAGACAATGTGCAATGCCCTATTGTTAAGTAACTGTGCCATTGAATTTTAAGGGCAAAGGTTACTTGCTATATATATACAAGCATTTAAGGAAAATATTGTCTGGTTAAAAAGAAGTTAATGGTTGTTCAACTTGACATATATTGTGTGCATTTGTCTTGCCTTTTTAGCCAACCATCATCAAAAGAAGGGGAAAGATCCAACATTTTAAGAACATATTAAAATAGTCTATGGTGGGTGCCAAGATCCCTCTGGGATCTCTTGTTCAATTGTTTCACTGATTCGCATTTACACACGACTTGGCATGACCAGTGGCGTAGCTTCCTTGTAGGCCTGCATGCTTTAGCATGCAAAAATCAACATTGTGATAATTTTCTGTCAGGTTAACAGGGTTTCTCCCCCCAGACCCCCATCGGGGCTTCGCCCCTGGACCCCCAGGCATGCATATCTAGCTAAGCCTCTGATGACCTAGATTCCCCATTAGTCAAATATACACTTCATGATTAAGAGGGATTAGGCATCTTGGGGACCTTCCAATTTATATATTGACAAACAATCTGATTAAAATACAGATCCTCACTATTACTATCGTGTGTAGGATCTGACAGCGACCAGTAGAAGGTCATGTGCAGATGACCTTTGTATTCACCAATCAAATCGCTGCTTACCAGATTCTGAAAGTGAAAAGCTAACTTCGATTTGTTTCTACACTTGCCGTTCAACCAGGTAAAGAAGCGAGAAACCCGAACGACCGTAAACACAAATGGCGGCGCCCAGTTCAGCGGTCTGTACGCCAAGGCGTGTGTTCTTCTTGGACATTATCTGTTTGATATGTAGTTTTTCGTTTTTCCAAAAGAAATAACAACTGACGGTAAAGAAATTATCACAAAATATACTAATCAAATTGTTATATAACGCCCTGTATGATTTTCTCTTCTTCGCTTCGACCCGCCGCCATTTTTGTCCGTCTACCAAACTCCGTTTACAATGTGCATTTTGATTGGCTGTTCATTTCCTAGAAATGGAAATAATAAAGGTCATCTGCACATGACCTTCTACTGGTCGCTGTCAGATCCTACACACGATAGTAATAGTGAGGATCTGTATTTTAATCAGATTGATTGACAAAGCCTTTAATACGATCGCATTTTTTGCCCTTCATCACATGGTGGGCTATTCAAATCACCCAGAGTCTGTGGTCCGTCATCCGTCCTTAACAATTTTGTTATATCCAAGATGTACTGGATGGATTTTTCCCAAATTTCATATGCAGGTTTGATTCCCAATGGTCCCTTGTTGTGCTGTATTGATTTTGGTATTGATCAGGAAAACAAAATGGAGGGGGAGGGGAGTGGCTGACAGACGGCCATCTTGAATTTTAACATTGGAAGTTTGTTATTGCTATTTCTTGAGAAGTACTGAATGAATCGTTCTCAAATTTCATATGAAGGTTTCTCTTGGTCCTTATAGTTGTGATATGTTTGTTTTGAAACTGACCAGAAAAAAACGTTTCTCACAGGTTACCATCTGGGATCTCTTGTAAATGTTAAGTTTACTATACAATATTCAAAATCAAAATTGTTGGCCCGAATGATATTGCACAACAATTCCCAGAGAAACCTTGCCCTGTTGTCAGCCTGGTGACCCATTTACCTTTTCACAGCTGATTGGAGAATAGCAAATGTACTATCTATTACACCACTCAACCAAATTTTTAAAGGGTGATAAGGGAAGAAACAGGTCATTATAAATTTGCTCAAGTTCAATGGGAAGAAGACAAAATAATATAACCATTGCATATTTTTAATGCATTTATTGGTCATTTTGATATGCAGTATCATCATAATTTATTTTGTAACATTTGATATAAAAAATAATATACAAATACAACTGAAGAGATTACATCATGTATCTGTACAATAAACTGATATTTACCCTACCAGGTTAATTGAATTGATGTAGAAATAGAAAATTACTGGTAAGGGAAGGATTGAAGCTAATGGGCAAGTTTCAGATATAATGTGTCTGGCAAATTGAAATTTGACCAGATTTTGCATGGTACATAATGTAGTTATTTCCTAAAATTGCAAAATTTTGAAGTGCATTTCTTCTATCCATAAACATACATACATGCCCAATTGTTTAAAACTTGTGGTGGATAAATAGCGAAGCCTTGTACTCGATTTAAGAAATAATATTGATAACGAATAAAGATTAACATAAATAATACCACTATAAAAACAATATCTAAAAGTTTTAATTATATACAGTACTACCAGTACAAAATAAGTTAAGTGACATGAAAAATGTATTGAATTCAATGAACATACAATATTTGCCATAATAAGTACATGTACATCCTCTTTTTGGAGAAGAATTTAAATTCTTAACAAGGCCAAGTCAAAGATCTAAATTTAAATATTTAATTGCAATATCTATATTCATGCACTTTTAAAGCCAAGTTTGATGTCGATTGATCATGGATCATGGACCATTGTATTGATGTATGGCTAAACTACAAATCATTATATTTGTACAATTAAACTAATTTGTTTTAACACACTTGGCACTTCTTATGGCAACTACAGTACTGTCATACTATACTTAGCACAAATGAGATTTCATGTCAATTGTGTAGATCTTTGAAACGTTTATGCATGCTATGAGACTAATGAAACATATAATTTCCAGGCATTTTATGGTCACAGTATTTTATAAAACAATGATAGTACATGTATATCCACAATGTGATGTTTATATCCCAGGATGTTATTTTCTCCTGAAGTGGAATTTAGATATTTCAGCAAGTACTTGATTCTTAAAATGAATTAACAAAAAAAGTTATTTGTTAATTACTTGCTTTGACCAGAAAATTACTAATACTTTCACTCACTACCAGAAATGTTATTTCATTTCTTTGACTTGATGAAAATTGGATGAAAGTATATTTATAAACATAGTCTAACCTTATGTGGTAATCATTTATCACATACATTTCATTCTAACTGTATGTAAGTCATTGGTATCATGAAAGTTTACATCCCAATAAATAACAATGAACATAACATTACAAAAGACAGATAATCATTTCATACACTGTATCTCAAATTCATAAATACTGTTTGAGAATCTTTCTCAAGAATTCAAATATGATACAGGATGTACATGAAAACATTTATCTGTAATTTTCCTTTTTATCTGTTCTGATCCTGTTCAAAAAGTATAAGCTAAACCTACCTTCGAGACCACCTGTACATTGTGACAAGATCCTCTCAAACAATATAGGCAAACCTGTCTTTAGAGCCACCTGTCTTTTGTGAATGGATCCTTTCAAAATGTATATGTAAACCTGCCTTTAGGAATACCTGTCTATTGTGACAAGATCCTTCCCAAAAGTATAGGTAAACCTGCCTTTAGGACCACCTGTCTATTGTGACAAGATCCTAGTATAGTTAAACCTGCCTCTAGGACCACCTGTCTATTGTGACAAGATCATTCCTAAAAGTATAGGTAAACCTGCCTTTTGGGCCACCTGTTCTTTGTGACAAGATCCTTCCCAAAAGTATAGGTAAACCTGCCTCTAGGACCACCTGTCTATTGTGACAAGATCATTCCTAAAAGTATAGGTAAACCTGCCTTTTGGGCCACCTGTTCTTTGTGACAAGATCCTTCCCAAAAGTATAGGTAAACCTGCCTCTAGGACCACCTGTCTATTGTGACAAGATCCTTCCCAAAAGTATAGGTAAACCTGCCTTTTGGGCCACCTGTTCTTTGTGACAAGATCCTTCCCAAAAGTATAGTTAAACCTGCCTCTAGGACCACCTGTCTATTGTGACAAGATCCTTCCCAAAAGTATAGGTAAACCTGCCTTTTGGGCCACCTGTTCTTTGTGACAAGATCCTTCCCAAAAGTATAGGTAAACCTGCCTCTAGGACCACCTGTCTATTGTGACTATTTTCTACTTGTCCTCTGAGCAGTTGCTTTAGACAGGTCTAATCATTGGTAAAAAGTAATTCCTTTCATTACAGTGTACCGGTATGTAAAAGAAATATTCTATGTTAAATGCCTGGATGGTCTCAGCACTCTATTCCATATTTATCAAAGTTCCTTAGAACCACACCGAGCTGTAAGTGAACCTTGCCCATGGCCACAGTATGAAGTCTGTATCGATCTGCACCACTGTATATTAAGTCTGGATTTTTGAGCTGGGGACCACCTCCAAGGAAATGCTGTGACACTTGTTCTCGGAACTCTCCAGCTGGCCGCCATGTTGGACAATCTATGTCGTGAATTCCAGGGGAGGTTGGAAGATGACAAAAACCATAACCATACAATTCATTTCTTCCAAAAGAATCTTGATGCCACACCTGAAAATGTATCTTTGGCCAACCTGCAAGGAAATGGGAATAATGACCATTCAATTCAAAAAGTTTAAAACAAATATACATGAGTGCCGTAAAACTAATATTGGTGAAATTTAGAAAATGTTCAAATTTATCAAATTACTTGTTTTAGTGCATGAGTTGGAGATAATTACACCAACTGCAAATCAAACAGCACACTAATAAATATAATTTCAAATGAAAGATGACTCGCTAATGAAAATGTAACTGATATTTCCACAAGTTGCAAGTCTCAAGCAACCTTTTACAAAAATTTTAAGTTCTCTTTACTGCATTTCATTGTCATGCATGTTGATAAAAAAAAAAATCCAGGAAGGGAAAAGCAACACGTTATTTGTCTAAATACCTTGGAGTCCTTTGGTGGCTAAGTGAAGATCAATAGGATGTGACCAGTAAGCTGCCTCTTGGTTCTGGGGATTGTCCACCTGTGTTTGACCTTCACGTAAGCCTGACAAAACCTTCCACGCACCACCTAGTCAGGTAGGAATGATGAAAAATAGATCACTTGAAGATTTATGACATAAACCCTGATATGGATGAAGTTTAAACAATGAGTAAGGTAGCAATTGAATGATATAAAACTGTAGTGATTAATTTGCATTCTTGGTTTGACATTTCTTCAACATTATATCATGTGGCATGTATCCCACGCTAAGGAACGACTATCATATATTTATATCTTCAGTTACATCAGGTTCAGCATATAAAATTGTCATACATACAATGTATATGGTAACTGCTGTTGGAAAATGAAATCTGAATGTTCACACTAGTGTAACAGGAGAGGAAAAATGCACGGCCAGACCTGGGCTTGAACCTGGGACCTTCCGAACTCTAGAAGGACGCTCAACCAGTTGAGCTATCTAGATCTGGTCACCAACAATCGACCAGGTCTAGATCCGCTACACTTCTCCCTCCTTTAACAAAGTCTTTGACCCCGATGACATCACCATTTACAACCCAGGCTCAGGTATCCCCTTGCTAAGTATGCACCCAGTACTTGAAACAAGGTTTGGTCACAGGCACCAAATGTAACAGGAGAGGAAAAATGCATGGCCAGACCGTGGTTCATACCCCGGACCTTCCGAACAATATGGACCAAGTTTGTTGTTAATAAACAGATATTTTTTTACAAATGTACAGTATATTTATGATATAATGATGTCTTAGGCTACGTCAACTTACCTACGTGGATACCCCATTTACAGAAAAGACTGTGTTCAGGGAATCCTGAAGCACCCACTAATTGTCCTATGATATGTACTTCTGCCATCTGAAATAAACATAGTTATGTGTCATTCATATTAAGTAACTTCAGGGACGTACATGTCCCCGGTAACATGTTATGGAAATAACTCATCTATTGAGACTATTCCATGAAATTATATAGTTTTCACGCACGATTAACTTATATAATATGTTTAATTATGTTTGCTCTTTGAGTTAATGATAAATTACATTATACATCGAAATTCGTTCGAATGTTTCAAACATAGCCGCCCAAACAGCACAAGTCTCAACATGGCTAGACTCAACTGTCAAAATAACATGGCAATTATTCTTTAACCATTTATCCTTTGTATTACAATTCCTACTTTTTGTACGGTGGTGTAGTACTTCTCTATCTTGGATCACAAGATGACAATTTTTCGATTATAAACTCGCGGCCTGCAGACAAAATGCACTCGACAAGTTTCTACTGGCTAAGAATGTCCTCCATCTTTGTTGACATTGACATTCAAATACAGAGCTGGCCTTATTTTCGAACTTATTTTCATTTAGCACTATTTATCACTTTTGTTGTAAAGCAACGAAAAATAATATTTCTGACATATTTGCATACAATCTTGAATAATTTCTTCATAATGCTTCGAATATTTGATATATTTTATTTCGAAACTAAACCGGAAGCAGTTCTTGACAATATGGCGGCAAATTTCACTGATGAAGATTTTGCAAGACAACTTCAAGCTCAAGTAAATTAATCTATTGTCAATAAGACATTATAATTTTTTTGACACGCCCATTTAAATAAACTGAACAGGTGTATATACTAAAATGCCCTTAACTTCACCAACATATCCGAAATCACGACATTCACAATGTGCTGACCTAGCATCTCATGACCACCATGGGTTATTTGGAGTTGGATAAGATAGCTATTCATCACTCTTCTATATGAGAGTTTAACTATGTAGCTATTGTTTGCTACTGTATATAGTAGCAACATTTCATAGCAACTTAATCAGCTATATATTTGCTCCAATACATGGGAATCTTTCATAGCCAACTAGTTAGCTAACAATTTCCCCAAACATACTTAATTGTCAATATTTTCATAGCCATTTCAATGGCTACTGGTTCATTCCTTATTACTATAAAAATGCACTGTATAGCTGTTGAGTTAGCTAACACAGATTTGTATAGCCATTTCAATAGCTAACCAATGCCCTTGATAATATACCACAAAATGTTGTATAGCTGTTGAGTTAGCTAACACAGGTTTAGTGATATATCATAGGGAATGTTTGTAGCCAAGTCAATGGCTAATAAATGACCTTTATAATGTCATCAATGTAATGTATAGCTGTTGAGTTAGCTAAAAACTTTGGTTGATATATCAAAGACAATTTGCTTATAGCCATTTCAATGGCTAACAAATTGCCCTCTATAATATCACCAATGCATTTCATAGCTGTTGAGTCAGCTAACACAATTGTCCCTAGTAAGGGGGCTTTCTGTGTAGCTACAGAGTTGGCTATATCCCATCTTACTGCAGCTGTGGATGTCAATCATGTAGACCATTACAATTAGAGTCTCAGTGGCTGGTCATCCATTTGATTTCATGGTCAATCCTATATTGTACATCTCTGATTGATATTTATTGATGATATTGTTGTGTCCATATACAAGGGTGTGTGTGAGGTTGGCTGGTTAAAAGAGTGTGTGTGTGTGGTTGGGGCAGGGGTTTGCATAACATTTGATTAAATTTCTCATATTTTTTTCTGTTGTATAAAGGGGTTTATCTCATTTGAATATCAGCTTAAATTAAATATAGTAATGTTCATGCTACTGGACCCAAAATTATATCTGTAGCTGTTCATTCAATGCAAGGATACCCGAGCCACATTTTGTTTGCTTTATTTATAGAAACTCTTTTCTTTTGAAGTTAATTAATTTGTTTAAACAGACCTTTATTTACATGTATGAAGCGCATATGTATGCATGGATAGAGCTCTGGGATGGTTCCAAATCTTTAACTCGGTATTTTATCCCGGATAGTTCAAATTATATCATTTAACCTTGAAATTGAAAGCATTTCTGATTAATAATCCCATTTAATTTCGATTAAACAGCACACCACTAAAGATTACTTATGATATAGTTTTAACTTTCCAACAGTGATTCAGGATCAAATGCACTCAAGTTTTTGAACCTGAGTTCCTTTCCACGGAAGAAGAAAATGTAATTTGATTGCTTTAAAGACATTTCCCTAATTAGAGCTCTTAATTAGCTTGGTGTTTAGTTGTGTGATAATGTCACATTCATATAGATGTTTGTATTTTTTTTCATTTGTGTTGTGTTCCTTCGTTGTTCCTTTTAATTTGATTGACCGTAGTTTTGGGAGATTGTCCGGAAATGGGTAAGTCCAAGCGGAATATTTTGAGACAACAGCAAGTTCGCCGAGTTTAGATAATCCATTCTAATGCAAGTGCAGTATTTAACATGATTACAGACTGTGGTGAGTATTGCTTCACTAATATCTCTATTTCTTTGCATGTTGTTAAGCCCATTTGTAGAGAATTATCTATGTACACAGTCATTTACCCATGCAGTTCAGTTATGGGTTTCATTGTGTAAACTAATGCTTTGTTAGGGACAGTATCTGTTTATATTAATATTGCTGGTTATGAATATCAATATAAATGCATGTTTATTTACAAGTGTTACAAGTAAAAGAACGCATATTTATGTTATTATGGAGGTGTTGCACGCAGTCCATATAGGAATTTAGTCAGAGTTTGAGACACCTAGCAGTAATCTCCTTAATTATTGTAAATAAGGGAGACAAATTAACTTTTACAGTATCTGGTGCTTCGTTCAAAGTACGTACCTATGGCACATTTTGGTTATTACAGACAGGTGGAACATGTCTTATATGAATCATACATGTAAATCATCCTTTACATATTACAATATTTATTAAATAAACGCAGTTGATGTTATTACTTAAACGTTTGTTGTCATTGGCGGCCAAAAGCTGGAATAGTACAAAGGTTCACAGAGAGTAGCAATGGTGTGTCTCAACATATTATATTTGTTGCCATGTTTGCACCTTACGACAGACACAGAAACTTCATTTTTTTACGTAACGAAATCAATTGATTGTAAGTAAATTGTCAATTGTACTTAAAATTTGTTTTTATTTTTCGTATAACTACTCAACGCTCATCCTACGTGGTGACTAGGAGAAGGAAAATGCCAGGACTGCGATGAAAAAATAACAAATTGACAGACAAACATTTGTACAGGTAAGGTAAAAGTTAGACTATTGAATAAAATAATGCATGCTTTATCATTTTTGTTTCGCCTTCAATGATGGTCAAGGAAAGCAAGATTAAGGTGTCGCTTTTCATATGGTAGCTTCAACATTTGTGTTCAAGTCAACGTTTCAGTGTTATTGTTATTTGAATGAGTTGTGAGACTTGGTCATGCACATTACTCAATTGTTATCATATTGCATGAACACCAAACCTAAAAATGGCAGGTAGCTATAGTTTACAGGTTCTGGTATTTTCGAGTAAAAAAATTTGAAGTCTACTGTTTACAGTGTTAATACTGATATCCGAATGAATTGAAACTTGGCCAGGTTACTAATACATGTACCATCATACTTCATGAATATGAAATTTGGCCAGTTTACTGTAAACATCATACTAATCACTTATTAAAATCAATTTTTATTTTCATGCCCCCGCCATGAAATGGGGGGCATATATATAGTGTTACCCATGTCTGTCCCGTCCTGTTCCGTTCCCACGGGGGCATTTATGTCTCCCAGACATTTCTAGTTTTTAACTAGTATCCTATTTTATAGACTTCATAAAGGACTATATATGGTTTGGGCCTTTTTTGGCCCCAAAATTATCAAATTTTGAAGCAAATTATTGAACTCTCAAATTAATGTATTTCAAATATGGAGTACATCCCTGATAAAACTGAAACAATAATTATTTGTTGTTTCAACTCTGGTTGTCATGGAAACCATCTCAAATATGCATAAATTAGGGAAATTTGACCATTTAGTCAATTTTGGCCACTTTTTGGATAGTTTTTCTATTAGAAACTATTGAGCGCATTCTTGAACAAACTTTATATCAAATGAGAATATGTGGGCACTTATACCACATCTTTAGGAGAAATATAAACTTTGTTCAAGAATACGCTCTATGGTTGCTGTGTGAAAATCTATGTAAAAATTGACCAAAATAGACCAAATATTTACATTTGCATAATTTATGCATATTTCGGATGGTTACCATGGCAACCATAGCACAAATAACAAATAAATATTATTACAATTGCATGAGGGATGTAATCTATATTTGAAATAATATTATTTGAGTGTTCAATAATGAAATTTAAAATTTGATGGATTTGGGGGCCAAAAACAGGCAAGACCATACATAGTCCTTTCAATAAATTGTAAAATAATTATCAACTGCAACTTTATTCACATGTAGTATTATTTAGGGAACACATTATTAATACTATCATGCTGGAAACGTAATCTCAAATTAAAGGATATATAGGTTTACAGGTTCTTGTACTTTTGGTAAAAAAAAAATCAAAATTTTGAAAATCTACTTTTTACAGTGTACACATGTAACTGATATCAAATTGAAACTTGGCCAGGTTACATGATGTACCATCATGCTGTATGTGGTACTTTGTCATACTGTTGTATTTTGAATGTAGTTTGACATTATTGACAAAGGGGAAAAGGCAAAACATAGAATGTGCAATTCTTGTATAATCTTTGGTTTTATAACATGTTTGTACACTTTCGTTTTGTATAGTTTTTGGTAGCTGTTCAGTTAGCTAACAGTTTCGATGGTATAATCAAAGGGCTTTTTATAGCCATTTCAATTGCTAACAAATTGCCCTCTATAATAACGCCAATGCATTTCATAGCTGTTGAGTCAGCTAAAATAAATCTGAGTGTTTATATATCAAAAGCAATTTTCATAGCCATTTCAATGGCTAACAATTGCCCTTCATAATATCACCAATGCATTTCATAGCTGTTGAGTCAGCTAACACAATTGTCCCTAGTAAGGGGGCTTTCTGTGTAGCTACAGAGTTGGCTATATCCCATCTTACTGCAGCTGTGGATGTCAATCATGTAGACCATTACAATTAGAGTCTCCGTAGCTGGTCATCCATTTGATTTCATGGTCTGTTATATTATGGTCATCTAGTCAGTCAAATACCTATATTGTACATCTCTGATTGACATTACAGTTTGTTCCACTGTACTAGTACTGTTACTGTATAAGTATAAAGAGGCCAATAGATTTGACATCAATGCACAATTTAAATGACATTGTATTCTAAACCCAACATCATCAGATAGTGAGCTAATCAAATTGCCTTTTGCCCGTGTTCCATCCTCAAGCAATTCTTGCTATATTTCTTGCAAAGTGTTGGATGGATCGCTCTCAAGTTTTATTTGTGGTTCCCCTTGGTTGCACAAATTGGATTTATCCTAGATGGATCATTCTCAAATTTTATATAAACATTTCTATATCCATAGTTGTGCATTGTCCTATTTTTTTTATTAATCCCATAAATAACATGGTTGACAAGAAGTTTTCATCTTGGATTTTGACAGTAATAATTTCTTATCACTATTTTTTAGCTCACCAGATCCAAATGACTAAGATGAGCTTATGCCATACTGTGGCATCTGTCCGTCCATCCTTCAACAATTGATTATAATTGACTTCTTCTTAACCGCTGATCAGAATTTAATTAAATTGGCAAGGGAGTATCCCTATGCGGCTGGGATTAGAATTTATACAAACGATGGGACTTACCAGGGGCCTTAGGGGCAGGGCCAAAAGGAGTCCATTTGGCAATTTTGAAATTAAACTTCTTAGAAACTTAGCAATGTATGCTAGTATTTATATTTCAGGGGTAGCATCCCAAAGTGGCTGGGATTGAAATTTATGCAAATGATGAGGCTAACCCCCGAGGGGCCTGAAGGGTAGAGCCGAAAAATGACAATTTATCTATATTTGATATAAACCAATTTCAAATAATTTTCCTCCACAAGTTCTTTTGAATCAGAAAGCCATATGTATTCATCAATTACATTATTGCGTGGCAGTGTACTGTTGTGGCAGCTAATCCCACACTGGAAAAGTGTGTGTAATTTTACTTACAAATGTGGCTTTTTGTCACATTTGTTGAAATTCAGGTGAGCGATACTGGTCCTCTGGTCCCCATGTTTGTAAGACACAAGGAGGGCCTGTATTGCTCACCTGGATTCCAGACAAAGTCTGAAGTGACCTATTCTTATCGTCTTTTGTCCATCATTTTGCATTATCCGTAAATAATTTACACTTTCAACTTTTCAAAACCCCCTGAACCCTGGCCAAATATGCACCAAAATTGTGAATTATATGGTCCCTAATCCCCTAAGGGCCAGAAGGTGTCAAATTAGTTAGAACTTCAAAAATCTTCTTCTCCAGATCCAGATATGCTCTGGTTACTCAAGTAAACCTGAGTGGTAACAAACAAGAAACTCTTGAAAGAAAAATCCAAAGAAGTGAAAATAATTCAGGTGTGGCCCACCTCAACAAACCAAATTTAGAAGACAGTTCAAAATGGATGGTGTTTACAAATACCGAGTTTTAACTGCTGCAGTACTGATAACCGCGTAAAATTCATCTTGACTATTGCTGATATCAGTTAATCTTAACTAAATCTATAAATACAATAAGTTATTAGGCTTGATTTTCGCTTCAAGTTTTGCCAAAAAGTTAATTTTTTTTTTAAGTCCATAACCAGAACCCTTGCTCTTACCTACATGTAATTTCATACCTATTTCTCACAAGTTATAGAAAGTAAATAATATAGCAAGAGGCCCATGGGCCTTAATGGTCACCTGAGTTATGATCAGGTACCAAGTACTAATAACTGCATATCTGGGTTTGGAGAAGAAGAGTGTTTTGAGCCCCTCCCCATTGTCCCGGGGCTAGGCCAGAGTCAAATTTATTCGACATCAAACCGTCATCTCCTGGTTATTTTTGTAACCAAAATTCAATTATCTCCAACTGAAAATGAACAAAATATATCCAAAAGTGTCATTTTCCTATATAAACTATAGTAAACTTCAAACCCTCCCCAGGGGAAAACCTGAAGTCTGTAGGGCCTGAAATTCACAATTTTGATAAAGCAACTTTTTAAGACCTGTCCTTTGGTAAATAGTATTTAATTCCAGCATATCTGGTTCTGGAGAAGAAGATTGTTGAAATTTTAGACTACCCTTTTGAGACCCTCCATCACTGCCCTATGGGTGGGCAAGAGTCAAAATTCTTTCAACGTCAAACCGTCATGTTCTGGCTATTATTCTAACAAAGTTTAAATTATCTCCAACAGAAAATGAACAAAATATATCCAAAAGTGTTATTTTCCTATATATGAACTAGTAAACTTCCCCAAAGGGGAACCTGAAGACTGTGTGGCTTGAAATTCACAATTTTGATAAATCATCCTGACACAATTACATTGGTGAATAATATTTGCTTTCAGATTATCTGGTTCTGTAAAGAAGATTGTTGAAATTTTAGCCTAATTTACCCTTTTGAGCCCCTCCCCATTCCCCTGGGGGTTGGGCAAGAGTAAAATTCTTTCAACGTCAAACCATCATCTGCCGGCTGTTATTCCAAACAATTTTCAATTATCTTTAACAGAAAATGAACAAAATATATCCAAAAGTGTCATTTTCCTATATATAATATAGTAAACTTCACAATTTTGATAAAGCACCTTAAGACCTTTTCTATTTATGAAGAGTATTTGATTACAGTATGACTGGGTCTTAAGAAGATTGTTAAAATTTTAGCCAATTTGACACCTTTGAGCCCTCTCCTATAGCCCGGGGTAGGGCCAGTGTCAAAATTCTTCCAAATTTAAGTCAAACCATTATACCCAGGTTATGATTCCAAACAAATTAGAATTATTTCCAACTGAAAATGAACAAAATATAATTACAAAAGTGTCATTTTCCTATTTAAACTATAGTAAACCTTAATGCACCCCCTCCCCAAGGGGGAATGTGAAGTCTGAGGGGAATGAAATTCACAATTTGTATAAACCACCTTAAGACTTTTTTTTTAATGAAAAGTATTTGATTCCAGCATATCTACATGTAGGTCTGGAGAAGAAGATTTTTGAAGTTTTAACTAATTTGGCCCCGTTTGGCCCCTCCCTCAGGCCCATAGGGGGCTAGGACCATAATTTATAAATTTTTGTGCATCTTTGGCCAGGGAAAGTTCCTGCAAAATTTCTGTTTGACACCTGAAGAAACCTTTCAATTATCATTATGACCAAAGTTAACCTTACATCATATAAACCTAACCTTACATCATATAAACCTATTTTTGAAGTTACTATGTTCAGTTCGATATGTCATATGTCAAAATCTACCCATGAATATTACACATGAGCAAAATTTTGAAATTAAAAATTAAATTAATTACTGAAAATTACTTTGTGTTGAACGATAGAAAGTGACATAGCATTGAAAGGGCTAAACCCAGCCCAACTCCGGGTCTGACATATCATCTTTTATTACATAATGCATTTGATTTTCCTTAACTATACGCATAAGCTATATTTTGAACCATTTACTGGTGAAATGAACTATTGCACGGCTAAAATGACTATTGCACGGTCACGTGCGAACTTTTGAACACTGCGTGACGTTTCCTACCCTTTCAAGTGTCAAAGTCAGTCAGATGTCAATGCAACCAGACAACAACAGACTGGCGATTTCTACAGAAAAGTTTAGATTTGGAGTCGCCAATGGATACGGATTGATATTTTTGTGGTTATTATTCAGATAATCGAATATTTACTTTTTATTAGGTCATCTGACCCGAAGGGTCAGGATGACCTATAGCCATCATGCTCCGTCCGTCGCCGTGCGCCGTCCGTAAACTTTTCACATTTTAAACTTCTTCTCAAGTTCCACCAGTGGGATAGCACTGAAACTTGACAGAAATGATCCTGAGATGGTCCCGACCAAGTGTTCTTATTTTTCGGGCCGGTCAGAAATCCAAGATGGCTGCCATGACCGCCATTTTGAAAACACATTTTAAACTTCTTCTCAAGTTCCACCAGTGGGATTGCACTGAAACTTGACAGAAATGATCCTGAGATGGTCCCGACCAAGTGTTCTTATTTATCGGGCCAGTCAGAAATCCAAGATGGCCGCCATGACCGCCATTTTGAAAACACATGAAGCATCAAGTGGATTCAAATAACAAAAGCAGAGACCAGATAAATGTTTTCATTCGACAAATATAAATCATAAAATGCTGACCTAACATCCCTCAGGTTCTCTTGTCCACTACTTAAATAAGGGTACATGTAAACATTGGCTGAAGTGTTAATTAAATGCAACAACAATTTCACATAACCCTTTGTAGACATACTATAACATAATTGCATATATTCCTTTTCCAGTGTGATAAATTTATAGTCAGATGACCATTAAGGCCCCTGGGCCTCTTGTTTTATTTACATACAATGTACCAGAGTTCACGGCATACATTATAAAATTGATCTATTATTATTCAAAAACATGTTAATAAAATAAACAATTTCAGGGATTCAAAGTAAGTTTTAGTGATTATGTAATAAAACAAGTATATCATGGGTGTCTTATTGCACTTCGCCCTCAACCTCCTGCAATAGAACATCGTCGATTACCAGTAACTCGTGTCAAATATTCTGGACTACTGCACAGACACCCATGATATATTTGTATAACATATAGGCCTACCACCATTCTTCAGTGTACATTGTACATGGGCCATACCATTTTGATTTATTGTTCATCAGATTTACCGCTCCTGTTTTGGAAAAATTAAATTAAAGTAAAAGTTAACGCTACCATTTTTTGTCAATGAAAAATGACGAATCCAGATATATTTTAAAATGGTTCAAAATTTAGAAAGCGCCATTCCGGATCATTTGAATGATTGAAACTAAGGTTAAAAATGGTATTTCAAGCGTTTTTTTAGCACCAACATCAAAACAAAAGGGAAATGCACGGGGCTTTTCAGTTTTAAAGAAAACTGGGAATGTGTCAAATAACTATTTTTATCGTGTTGGTCCCTACAGAATCTGGTCGCCATAATGTATTGCAAAATACTACAAGAGATGGTTTATCATTCCAAGATGTCTTGATCAGATAAACAAAATACGGAACTCAAGCAGTCTCACTAAAAAGCACCTTCAAGCATCACCTGAACATATCTTTAAAAATAAGCGACATCAGAAGTTATGTTATTAATACAAATGTACGACTATAATAACACCTCTATACTGAATTTCAATTTGATATTCTTCACGAGCAATCATCTCGTCTTTAGGTTTTGTTTTATAGAGGTACATACAAGTATTTTATCATCATTAATTGATATCAATCTGATAAAATATGCATTCTGCATGAATAGAAGCATCTTAATACCTACAAGGGAAAAAATGTGGTTGCTGAAAGGTGTTTCCTGTGGCTTTGTTTAAATCACTGAAATTGAATGGATGGCATTGGGTTTTCTATTAAGAAGGTAATTTAACAAAGCTTTTCTCTCAAATATTGTTTTATTGAAAAGCTTTATACAAATAGTTTGTACCATGGAAATCATTTTTAAAAAAACGCCTCACCAGTTTAAATACATGTACTATTTGTTGATACATTGTATTAAAGATTTTATTGATATAAGCTTTCAATATGAGGAAATTAAAATATGTTCATTATCAAGTCCTTTCATTTTTACATCTCCAAGTTAAACACAAAAGGTGGTAAATATACATATGCATATCCTATAAATCATCGATACCTCGTTCGGCCTCCCTAACTAATTTTTTTGCTAGCGAACAACAAAGTGCACTACTTGCCTTAAAATGGAATAATCATCTATATTAGCTTATTTTGTGTTAGAATTAAATCCAGTTATGGATGGTCGGGTGGTGCAGTGGATAGCGCACTTGCCTTTCACCAAGGCGGCCGGGGTTCGATTCCCCAACCGGACGTGAAAATGTATGGGGTCACCTGCCCGGCCATGTGGGTTTTCTCCTGGTACTCCGGTTTCCTCCCACAATAAGACCCCTTGCGCGCTAACATCCGGGCCAACAAGAGTGATTTATATAAGTTGGATAACTTGTTTCATAATTGTTGTAAAGTAAAAGTTTATATTTATATATCCATTAAAAAGATGTACGTAACAAAAGAGACAAGATGTAAAATATGTAAGAAAGGGAAACCAATGTGTAAATTCTGGCACATGTGTCTCTAGATCTGTTAACAAACATCCCGGTTTCATTTCTTTGTCATGACAGGGCAGGACAGAATTTCTGGTGACAGATCATGACATTGTGACCGATTCGGCAAAACAGCAGACGAGAAACTTGAAATTTCAATCCCGTATAATGTGTCCCAATTTATCAAAGTTGACAGTATGGCCACGCAAATCTCTTTATTTTTGGTCCATTTAAGCAATTATTGCACTTATATCCTTTTTCCTAACTAGGAAATATACGGCAATAGTCCCTTTAAGACTATGCTCTGATCCCAAGATAATAACTATATGCTGTTTTACAACACTGTTTCACAACAGTTGGATAAGCTCTATTATAATCCATTTACAAAAAAAAACCAAGACAAGAATTTCAGATATAGGATTAACGAAAATGGCGTTTACCCAAACCAGATGAAAAAAGATACTGCGTATACGTATGAAACTACAGACTTGTATCACTACAAATATAAAAATTCAGTCTTCTGATATATACAAAATCAAAACCTAAATAACCACAAATTTCCAACTTTTACAACAACAGTTATCCAAAATAAATAATTAAAAACTACAAAAATGATGCAATTGTAAAATAGGTTTATTAAAAAGGTATGTTCGTGAGAAATACAAAATTTGTCAGGAGCTTACGGGAGCAAGCCTTGTCAGGCGCTAACCGAAAGTCCTTGGAGCATCGGAGAATGTTGTTGTTTTGATGAGTACGTATGGAATTAAACAACTAGAAATTTACAATTTAACACCTAAAGAAAGGTTAATGGTAGTTAACACAATGGATTCATTTGTCCATCTAGGCCTAGTCGTTGTCAGGTGCCATTAGGTAGAAATGTACATGTAGGCCAACTGATTCGACTCTGGGTCCCGTCTCCGATGACATATCAACTTAAGTCATTAAAGTTCACATAGGCCTAATATTTTTTCTTTGTGAAACTTCATCTTTATAATACTATGTATTTCCATGTGCTGTAAATGAAAATGCAAATCACCAATGTAGGTTGGAGTTTAGCCAATCAGTGGACTGTATTTTGTGGTGACACCAGGTGGTGCACACTGTAGAAAGGGTAGTTTTGAATATTTTTCAAGCTCATAAAAAAAAGTCAAACGAAAAGCTTACAGCTCACGCCTATGCTAAAAATTATCCTTTGGTTTATAAGAAAATAACACTTTAAGGTATATTTTACCCATTTTTTGGAGGAAACCATTCCTACTAAATGACCATTATTAAATCCCCAATAGTAAATTAGTTAGTTTCAATAGTTTTTTGATTTTTTATCCTGTAATGGCTGTATTTCACTTTGTTTTCATGTTGATTTCATCATTGAAATTGAGCTTGAGCTACCATACCTAACATTACTCAGGTGATCATTAGGCCCTTGGGCCTCTGTCTTGTTTATATATAAGCCTTACTACTGAATGCACCAGAGATACTTTCCATCTTTCAATTGTTTAATTCCGAAAAATTAATTAGTAGTCAGCCATCAGAAATATATTGAAATCAATATATTAAGTTTTATATTGTTAAAAGTTCATATTGTCATCACATTATCAAGTAAAAGGGATAAAAAAAGGGGGGGGGGGGGGGTATTATATTCCTTCATACTTCTGGTCAGTATTTGACTTGACATTATAAATCAAACATCAAAGAGTCCTGCCATATATACTGGACACCTAGCTTCAATGTATTTGGCTAGCCACATGTGAATAATTATTCACTCATGATCAGTCTGAGTGTATAAATGTTATCTGTGACCAGGATGCTTGAGACAACCATATCATTAGCAGCTGGATGGTCAGGTCCCTGAATGACCATACATATCCCTTCTGGTGGCAAGATTGATTAGTTTTATTTTGCTTGACATTCAGTTAACCTGAGGAATGGACTCCCACAGGGTTTATAACCGGAGATCCCAAGGTCCCCCAGACTCCTTTTGTCAGTCAAATTGATCCACAAGAGAAATTTGATAACAGGCAAAGTCTATGAATAGCCAGCTGTCTTTACATAAATAACATTGTAATACACATTATACCAAGTTATTGAAAAGGATAATGTGCAAACTAATAAACTGAAAACAAAAATTGCACACATAAACAAACGTCAAGTACCATACAAGATACAAGAATTTGTATTTTGTGCTATGTGTTTTAACAAATATAATGCTTTTTCTACAACAGAATTTTGGTTCAAAAATGTATAAAAAAAATTAAAATGAACTAGAACAGTCATCTAAGAATAACAAGTTATCCCACTCAGATGCTTGTAGTTTATATTTTATCACATAACTGACCCGTTCAGTCATGTCATATGGCCATATGTCATAAAAATGGTGTTACACATATGTAATTACACAATTGTGACGTCATAAACAAATGACATCTTTATGTCATATGATTGTGTCGGTAGTAAAAATTGTATTATCACAGAAGAAATTTGCCTTTCTTATAGAGAATTAATTTGAGAGTTTTTTGTGAATTTTCTCATAAATATAAGTTATGTGATAAAAAGAATTTTACACTCGTGTCAATGTAATCTGAAATTTATTAAATAATTTAATATATCATTCGCCTAAAGGCTCGTGACATAAGATTATCTACCTTGTTTAATAAATTCCATATTGCATCGACACTCGTGAAAGATCCTCTTTATACAGTATAGATACAGTAGTGACCTTTACTCAGGGGTCATCTTACTAAAATGAGAATTCAGTTGAGATACTTTGGCTATTAGGAACCAGGTTTAGATGTGTATGCAGATTTTTTTTAGCAGAAAGGAGGGGTGAAACTACAGGAACTAGAAGTTTATCTATATTTTTCAGTCCATGAGAACTTCAAAAACAAAATTTTCATTTTACACTCCCCCCACTTTGACCCCCAAATTTTCTATGAGCCCATACAAAATCAGATGTTTTGAACATAGTACAATATGTAACTGACCTTAACTTATCTTCCTTCAAAATATTAGCCTTATCACTGATAGGCTACAGAAAGGCCCAAATTGGCACCCTTCCTTTGGGTTACCATTGTAGTGATCGAGGTCACTGTAAAAAAGTTTTTGTGTGAATGGCTGTAACTCACTAATCCTTCGATCAATTTTATTGAAACTAAGTCAAGTAGTCAGTGTAACTTATTTATGCCTACAGTTGGACACATCAGGTATGATCCAATTATTCATTCAAACATTATAGCCAATTGAAGTTAGGATTTTAATCAAATTTATTGATTTAATGCAATGAGCAAACAGGGAACTCCTTCTGTCAAAATATTGTGCTATTTTAGGCATTGTAGTAAGAGTTTATTTCCCCCCTTAAACAAATATCCTTTACAACCGTTATTATAATAATTATTCTTAGAGGATAATTATCAGTGAATTCTAGTTATTTGTAACAAAATATATGTTGATTTTAATATATATATATATATTGATTAAATGCAAATGTACTGTTCCACAATTTCCTTTAATTTAATTGTATGTAGAAGTATCACAGGTTTATAGTCACAAAATACCCATGGATTGTGAAAATAGTCTTATTTTCTTGCATTTTTCATCAAATTACTTCTGTAGAAAATCTTTTCAAAAGAAGAATGGTAGAATTAAATATCAAATTCTTATTTTATTCACCTTATGAGAATTATATATGCAAAAAAATGATTTTCCTTCAGGATCTATTACTACAGTAAAACTTGAATACAATAAACTTGGTTAGGACAAATTTTCACGTATAATGAAATAAAAATCAATCCCCGACTGCACACACTTTATAATATTAATAATATAACCACTTGTACAACAAATTTTTAATATCAATTTTTTGTTCATAACAAACTCATTCTTGTGTCCCTTCATCTCACTGTCTTAATAAATAAACACTATAAACATAATGAATCCCCAATCGACCGCCAAAAGGACTTTCAGCAAAAGTCCATTTTGACCTTTTTTGGGGAAAAGCCAAAGGTGAAACTTATTAACCTTTGAAAAGATCATACCCAAGAGATTTAATTATGGAGGCTATACAAGTATATAGATAAAGCAAGAAACGAAACACAGAGTTCATTATTAACTGAATTAACAGTAACAAAAGATGAAAATTCTATACCGTTATAAATTTACATCTAATTTGAATATTAAATAACAACACAGATTGTATATTACCTAAATAGAAATTACCGCCCCTTGAAACAATGAAAGACACCTAACATGTGCACCACTTTCGGTGTTCTTCAGGGGTTAAAATATGTTGTATCTTTGCCCTGACGAGCCGTAACTGGCAAAACTGGTCGGTGAATAAAGTTTAAATATTTACTTAAAATTTTGATGCTGTTGAATGTTGAGATACACTTCCTACTCTTATATTTGTTATTATAACCATCGAGTGACTCCCGGTGTCATGTGAGATTTGTATCTCACATAGGATAAGTACCCGGACACTAAAACTGGCCATAGGATTAGTATCCGGGTACAATATTTCGCCATAGGATTAGTATCCAGATACTATAAATGGCCATAGGATTTTTATACCCCCCCCCCCTAGGAATTGTATCCCCCGTCAGCTTTATTATGATATCAATGGGAAAATTGAAGAAAAAAATGAATTTGATTATCTAACTAAGAAAAATCATTTTTTATGTAAAATATGAATAAATATCTAATCTTATAACTGATTAACTATCTATATACAATACAAATTGATGGATTAATATGTTCATTTTTTTCTAATATTTATTATAATCCATTAGTTTTAAAAATTGTTGGAAATAATTTGCTGATTAAGCCTGGCATTTACTAACTCTTCAACAGATAGAGACGGGGGTTCCGGCGTTCCCCACTTTTTATATAACAAAAAGGAAAGTGTTGATATAGGAGAACATTGGCAAACCAATTACTGTGTAAAAGTTACCTGTATGCAAGGTACCTGTGTCTATAGACTATAGACTATAGTATATATATATACAATGTAAGAATAAATACATGATTGCACGAGTGAAATATTTTATAATTTTACTCTATTCCATTCATTTAATCTTATTAATTAACATTATTACATATTACATCCATTAAAGTAAAATTAAGTATCTTTCATTAAATATAACATATATGTAAGCACATGCGTTTATATATATAGTAAAACATTAAAATACTTGTACATAACGATTACATCTCATATTTAATTCAATATTTCAAACATTTTTAATTTACATGTTGCATTATAAATTATCAATAGTATATCTTTACTATTAACTTAAAGGCCCAACATACGTAACTTCTGTAATTTTTTCGAGATTCTGAACAAAATGTGAAAAAAATGTAGTTGATAACCATGCAAAAATAAGTCTAAAACGAATTTAACCTGAACGGTAACTAACAAGAAGCTTTTGACAAAAAAATCCAAAGAACTGAAAATAATTCAGGTGTGGCCCACTTCAACAACAAGCCGAAGTTAGAAGACAGTTCAAAATGAACGCTTGTTTACAAATACCGAGTTTCAACCGCTGCTGTACTGGTAACCACGTAAGAGTTCATCTTGAATATTGCTGATATCAGTTATTCTTAACTAAATCTGTAAATGTAATAAGTTATTAGGCTTGATTTTCGCTTCGAGTTTTGCCGAAAGTTACGTATATTGGGCCTTTAAAGTTCATTAGTCAGTTGCAATATTTGCATTCCATTGTTTAATTACAAATACTTTAGAACAAAATAACAAGCTTTATTGTGTATTCGTCGATTAAACTAAAGCATTCGATAGTGACAAAACTCATGAAAACTTTGGCTTAAAATTTGGAAAAGTGGAATTTGAGGTAAGTAGTTGAATGTAATCAAGTCAGTTAAAGAAAATGCAAATTTTGTACATATTCTATATACATGTCAGACTTTTGCAAGGGGAGGCTTTTAATTATCGCCCATGCTGTTTTCTGTGTTATCAATTACAACTATTAAATTAATTTCATATAGTATACGCTGATAATACAGTTTTTGTCTCGCCTCGACGATAGTCAAGAAAGCGAGACTTGGGTGTTACTTTTCTGGCGACGGCAGCGGCATCAACATTTGCGTTAAAGTCCACTTTTCACAGTGTTATAATTATCCAATTGAATTGAAAGTTGGACACATTGTTCAAATCATCATACTTAATACCTTACCTCAATTTAAATGAAATCGTGTTACAGGTTTTGGTGTTTTGGGGCAAAAACATGGAAATTTTGAGAATTTGCGTTAAAGTCCACTTTTTACATTGTTACAGATATCCGATTGAATTGAAACTTTATGTAGTTACTATAACATCATCATACTGAACACCGTAATGAGATTTGGAGGTTATTTATATACAGGTTTTGCTGTTTTGGGTCAAAAACATGGGAATTTTGAGAATTTGCATTAAAGTCCACTTTTTATAGTGTCACTGATATCAGATTCAATTGAAACTTACAGTAGTTACTGATATTATCATACTGAACACCGTAATGAGATTTGGAGGAAATTTATTTGCAGGTTCCGCTGTTTTGTGGCAAAAACATGGGCATTTTGAGAATTTGCGTTAAAGTCCACTTTTTATAGTGTGACTGATATCGGATTCAATTGAAACTTAGGGTAGTTACTAATATTATCATACTGAAGACCTTACTGAAAATTGGAGGAAATTTTTGGGTAAAAACATGGGAATTTTGAGAATTTACATTAGCATCCACTATTTATAGTGTTATTGATATGTAATTAAATTGAAACTTGGCTATGTTACAGATATAATCTTGCTGTATGTATTTTGTCATACTAATTTTTACGTTGGGACTTAAATATTATCGGCAAAGCGGGAAAGGCGAGACATACAATTACGCGTAATTCTGGTATTTTCAGAAGATGTTGAAGATCTTCAAAATATGCTAATTTGTTTGCAGGTTTATACTGAAAAAAGGAGTTTAGGCCATACCAATTTGATTTATTGGTCGTCGGAAAATGAGATTTCAAAATTGGAGCGAGCGGGCGCAATTTTTTTGTTTTTACAAAAATTTTGAATTCCTTGAAATTTCGAGTGAGCAGTAGTTTTCAAAAGAATTAATGTCAGAATACGTGTTTGACTATCAATATAATGTATCACCAAATAATACACATATTTAAATTGTTGAAGCGGTTTTTTTAATCATTTCCATGGTACAAACTACTTGTATGAAGCTGTGCAATAAAATGGCATTTGAGAGAAAAGCTTTCTTAAATTACCTTCTAATAGAAGACCCAAGGTCATTAATTCAAGTTAAGTGATTGAACCAAAGCCGCATACATTCTGCTAAATCAGGTGCACTTTACGCTTGGGCTAAAGTGAGAACCAAAATGTGACTGTACAGGGTAACACAACATAAAAACTATATAAAATAAATCAGTTCAGTCTAGTTATCTTCTGATTCATCATCTCTTCACAGGTGCACTTTATGCTTGAGCTAAAGTGAGAACGGAAACTTAGATACCTACTACAAGAAAATGTAAAACATTAAGTATAAACCAAAATTAAAATAAAATGAAATCAAACTACACCCACAACAATCACAGCTTCTCACCTCGTCAGGTGCACTTGAAAAAGTGAATGATCTGTAAAGTTGTATTATACACATACAAAAAACCTTCATACAATTCTGACACACTAAAACCTCCCCTTGGTCAATGGGTGCCCCCCCTCCCCCCTTGGTCAATGGGTGCCCCCCCTCCCCCCTTGGTCAATGGGTGCCCCCCTCCCCCCTTGGTCAATGGGTGCCCCCCACCTCCCCCCTTGGTCAATGGGTGCCCCCCCTCCCCCCTTGGTCAATGGGTGCCCCCCCTCCCCCCCTTAGTCAATAGGTGCCCTCCCTCCCCCCTTGGTCAATGGGTGCCCCCCACCTCCCCCCTTGGTCAATGGGTGCCCCCCTCCCCCCTTGCTAATCTCTCTTTCTTGGCACATTCTCTAATTCCTATACCTTAATATTTTCTCTGTCAAATGTGAAATACATATGTAATACATTGCTGTTGTAAGTTACTAGTTGATCATACACAGTAGCCACAACCTCCAGAAAGACAGTGTTTACATATCAATCCACATAGATCACTTAACTAAAACTTTTTAACTAAGAAGAAAAACCCAGCAGTTGCTTTACAGCACCCTTCTACTCTAAGGTAATTAATTCTTATGCACCCCCCCCCCCCCTCTCTTTCCTATATACATATTAAAAAAAACCCAAAAACCCAAAACTCCAAGCAATCTCCCCTCTCAAACCCCCTAACGCTGTCCTCTAACCTTCTTGTCCTACGAAGGGACTTTAAATGGGGGTCCAGTGTAGGGTGATCGAGTCACGCCTTGCGCGTTAAAAATCACACCGCTGGTGTTCATAAAAGAGTAGGCTAACTGCTAGCTGCCAAAGAGTATAGGTTAAAGGTTAAGACAAGAGTAAGGCTTTAAGTGACACTCAAAATTGTAACCCCCTAATGTATAGCTACTTGTACGTCAGTGCCCAATAACCCCCCCTAATGTATAGCTACTTGTACGTCAGTGCCCAATAACCCCCTAATGTATAGCTAATTGTACGTCAGTGCCCAATAACCCCCCCTAATGTATAGCTACTTGTACATCAGAGCCCAATAACCCCCTAATGTATAGCTACTTGTACGTCAGTACCCAATAACCCATTAATGTATATAGCTATACTAGTACGTCAGTACCCAATAACCCATTAATGTATAGCTACTTGTACATCAGTGCCCAATAACCCCCTAATGTATAGCTACTAGTACGTCAGTACCCAATAACCCCCTAATGTATAGCTACTTGTACGTCAGTGCCCAATAACCCCCTAATGTATAGCTACTTGTACGTCAGTACCCAATAACCCCCCCTAATGTATAGCTACTTGTACATCAGAGCCCAATAACCCCCTAATGTATATAGCTATACTAGTACGTCAGTACCCAATAACCCATTAATGTATAGCTACTTGTACATCAGTGCCCAATAACCCCCTAATGTATAGCTACTAGTACGTCAGTACCCAATAACCCCCTAATGTATAGCTACTTGTACGTCAGTGCCCAATAACCCCCTAATGTATAGCTACTTGTACGTCAGTACCCAATAACCCCCTAATGTATAGCTACTTGTACGTCAGTGCCCAATAACCCCCTAATGTATAGCTACTTGTACGTCAGTACCCAATAACCCCCTAATGTATAGCTACTTGTACGTCAGTGCCCAATAACCCCCTAATGTATAGCTACTTGTACGTCAGTACCCAATAACCCCCTAATGTATAGCTACTTGTACGTCAGTGCCCAATAACACCCTAATGTATAGCTACTTGTACGTCAGTGCCCAATAACCCCCTAATGTATAAAGCTATACTAGTACGTTAGTACCCAATAACCCCCTAATGTATAGCTACTTGTACATCAGTGCCCATATAACACCCTAATGTATAGCTACTAGTACGTCAGTACCCAATAACCCCCTAATGTATAGCTACTTGTACGTCAATGCCCAATAACCCCCTAATGTATAGCTACTTGTACGTCAGTGCCCAATAACCCCCTAATGTATAGCTACTTGTACGTCAGTACCCAATAACCCCCTAATGTATAGCTACTTGTACGTCAGTGCCCAATAACCCCCTAATGTATAGCTACTTGTACATCAGTGCCCAATAACTCCCTAATGTATATAGCTATACTAGTACGTCAGTACCCAATAACCCATTAATGTATAGAGAAAAATATTTGATCAAAAGTAGGGAGGGGTCTTATTCACAAATACACCTCTGTTCACAAAAGTCTGCTATCTTGGATATACTACTGTTTTGATCTAGGAACTCAGGACACACTATACCAGTGATGTTATTCTTGTTGTTTGTTTTATCAAAATAACAATTTACATTCAGAATGATTAATAACAGTGACTACAAGTTGGTGGTACCCGGTGCTGTTGATTTTCTTAACAGATTTTCTATAAGCAATTGGTCTAGATAATTCAATTTATCAAACATCATCTTGTATGAATTTTCATTTAAAGTAAATCAGTATTTATTTAGAAACAACAATACCATTCAGATGTGTAAAAGGAATTAATATCATGACAATCATACAAGTGAAATTAACACAAAACCATTGTCTGAATCATACAAAAGCAACAAACCAACTTATCTGAGTTGAGTCTGGAAACATTGAGAGCAAGAGACATATATTTATGGATAAAAGTCTTCCAAAAAATGCTACGGCCATCTGCAGAATGGTTGATACAAATTTCAGAATGACAATTTTAACAAACTGATATTGACGGAAAAATCATATTTGAAACAAACTACTTGGGAACAAACTACTTGAAATTGAATTAACTTCTCTGTTAAAACTCTAAAATAATATGTTTTATTTTCTTCTTTAATACAGACTTATAATTACATCACAATGGATCATGTACAAGAAAAATATTTCGTTTGCCAAATGCATAACCACTTAAAACATGAAAGTATAGTGTTCTTAACACCAGCTTAACAACGTTTTATTTCAAGTTTAGCCATATAGATATATCTTTTTCGCACCTAGTTAGATATTTTTCATGTTCATATACAAAATTAAAAAAAAAAATCATGATGCTTTTAATTACAGTCACCCATCTTGTTCCATTGCAAAATTTGGGAGGGGGCTTATTCATGAGACAGGGCTTATTCCAGAGAAAATATGGTAGTAAATTCTTTAAAAAACTTCTTCTTTTTTAGGAAAGACAAGATATTGCCCATTCTGAAGTATCCTTTAGTGAAGAGAATTCAATTTTGTTTAAATGGTTGATCTGACTCCCCTGGGGCCTGATGGGCAGGGCCCAATAGGGAAAATAAAGTAAAGTCTTTAAAATCCTTCTCCTTCTTGAGGAATATATTAGGATTTTGTTAAAATTTGAACTCAAGTTTCCTTGGGTGAAGGGGATCTCATCATTATAAACCGTGGGTCTGACACCCCATGGGGCTTGGGCGGGGCCTAATAAAATGTTTAAGGATCTGCTCTTGAGAGGTTTCATTCACGTTAAATCTCGTTTTGATCTCATGTGAAATATTTTTGTAATATCTCAATATTTATTATCAAGTTTGATAGAAAATATGCATCTGAAAAAATATTGCAAAAAATTAGATGTCTGTTATTTGTAAACTATTTTTAGAAGAATTTTAAAATGCGTTATGGCAGCCATTTTGAAAATTAGTATTCCTGTGTATTTCGTCCAGTTCACGAACAGCCAAACTTTCATGATTTTTGTGCTTGATTGACATTTAAAATCATCAGTGTGTCGCCATTTTTCATTACAGCAAGTTCATTTTCACTGAACAACTTCTTTATGTTCATTATAAAGCAACTATTATGCATCAATGACATTTTTGGTATATTTTTAGGATATTTAGTGTAATTGAAGCGATTTTGATTTTTGACTCAAGAAAAGTGAAAAATAACACATTTTATAATGGGACAAAAAACAAGCCCGCTACCCCCCAGTTTTTATGACTTTTTTAGAATGAGAAACCCATTGGCTTTTGATTTGCCAAAAAAGTTTGTCTCTAGAATTTTTTTTATAAAGCATTAAATCTGCAAAAAATGATGAAAAATGGGGTATTTTCTCATTAAAAAATAAGGGGTAGGGGTAACTAAAATTTATCTTTTAAGCTAAAAGAATACTTTAAAGACTTTTTTCTTCTGTAATTAATAAGAAAATACTATTTTTGTCAATTCTGCAAAGATTCATACTTATGTCATCACAAATCTGGAAGATATTGAATGAATTAATTGGCCAAAACAGCAATTTTTCACATAAATCACATTTTGCTCATTTAGCTATCTTTGACAGAGCATTGCACAAAAACGAATGCACTACCATATATTTCTTTTTACATTTTCTGCTATGCAATGAACTCCTTTTTCCAAAAATGCATATAAGAAAAAAAGTTAGTCGTCAGAAAATTTCAACTTTTCACAGAAGAAGATCATTAAAGGGAATTTGAAAGTAATTTCAAAATCCTGTTTCTTTAGAGGTGACAGGATATTGACCAAATTTGTTTAGAAGTATCCTCAAGTGTAGGGAATTCAATTAAGGATTGAATGTCTATTTTGTTGCTTGCATGGGCTGATGATCGAAGGCACTTAGTCAACCTCACGCAAATGAACTGAACTGCGAATCGACGTCATGAATTGGTCACAGCTGAAGCGAATCAAATAAAACAGTCAAAAATCTGATTGTGGTTAGGCCTAAGCATATTGAATACATTTCAATAACAGTGGAATTGGGCTTAGCTTATTGAGGAAAGTGTAATGAATAAGATTGGTTGAATGTAATCAACTAGATAAGTGATTTGACCATTTTAAATTTAGTATATATAAGAGACAGACCCAACGAAAGGTTTTTAGCTCACCTGACCCGAAGGGCCGCTGAGCTTATGCAATGGCACATAGTCCGTTGTCTGTCAACATTTCCTTTAAATTGCTACAAGACACTTAATACTGCATTAATTTTAACCAAATTTAGTCAGAAACATCCTTTGGAGGAGGGGAACAGATTTTGTATAAATGGTTACTCGACCCCCCTGGGGCCGGGCCCAATAGGGGAATAAAAGGGAAAGCATTTTAAATCTCTACTTGTCTCAAAGTACTGGATGAATTTGAACAATGACAGACCCTGATTAGTAAATTAGGTGGCATACTTAGGCCATGCCTTCATTTATACTTAACATGGTAAAGGCTTTCTAATAAGGGTTTCACAAGCTTTTTGCTGCATAAGTCATTGTCTGGTTTCAACCATGTATTGGTATATCATAAAATTGTTCTGTTGAAATGGAATACTGCTTTTCATGCTTGTAATTGCAGACAATCCTGGCGCCATCAGGGCAGTGAGACGATCTTGCCAGATCTTGCCAACCGGTGGCTCACAACCACAGGGATATACTACAACCTTCTAGGAATTTGCAAGACATTGTTCCAACTGTTGAAAAATGCAGGTGCTAACCAGCTGTCTTTCTTCATGGCTTCGTTTGACAACCAATACTTTTCATTTAAGTGCCGCTAGTTCTGCAGAATGTTTTCCTCGATGAAGAAAAATTAACAGATGGGAAGGTGGCAGTCTATGGCATTTAAACGTATATGATTGCCTTCAGTTTTTGACAGGTGATACTACCATTAGTGTAACCTTACTGCAACAAATGTCTGACCTTTTAGTCAGTGGGTATACTGGTCAATAGTTGATAGTAGTTTTACACTGTAATTACATATCATTTCCTTCATTGTAACAACAAATCAAAATTCTGTGTTTATGATTGAGGGGATGTCGTAATGTCTAACAAAAAAAATATACAAAGCATTGTGTGGTGTTCATAAACAGGACATTATTTTGGGCTGGGAAGTTCTGTGTATATCTTTTCTTATGTGAAGGAAAACTACTTCCGGGCATTGGGTCGGGAAGTTCTTGATGTATAGTATATTCTTTTCTTGTTTCACAATATGCTTGTTATGCTGTCCACCATGTCACCAAGATCTGTTGTATATATCCTACTGTGATCTGATAATGTCTTTGTTTTATATTCTATATGTTATGCCTTCAATTGCCTTTGCCACGTTTATTTTTTCATACATTAAGTTGATTCTTTGGCTTTAGACCAGGAAGTTTTGGGTATATCTTTTCTTTTGTGTAAATACTATAACTTCCAGGCATTTGGTCAGGAAGTCTTCAAGAAGTTATGTATATTCTTTTCTTTTTCTTGTTTTAATGTTGGCAAAAATGTTGCCAAGTATATATATGACAATGATCCGAAAGTGAATTAGTTTCTGCCTTTAATTGGCTTTGGCATGTCACTTTTTTAGTTTATTGATTATTTGCACCTTACATGGCAGCAGATAGCAGAGAGATCATAATCATGACCCATGGTTAGCTTATCTCTGTGGTGTTTTTCATTACCCCATCTTAGACTTGACTCTTTATTTGAAAAAGAAGTTTTATAGATGTACGTACAACTTTTGTTTGACTCTTTATCTAAAAAAGTCCATTCATCAATTTTCTTGTAAGTTCATTGAAGAAAAAATATTAGTGCAAAGTTAATTGGCATTTAAATATCCAACCATCCCAGATATACCATGATATTTGGCTAGGTCAAAGTGAGACAACACTGCCAGCTGGTCAGAGCATAAATAAACCTACCTCCCCCTTCCACAAAAGTGGGAGTCAGGGTTGGGCAGCCGCTCTCCAGCAATTTGACCTTTATTTCCATTCTAGCTGACCTCGTTTCAATAATTGGTATCTGGTTTGGTGTTTTTCATAATATAACCCAACCTTAGACTTGAATCTTTATCTGTAAAGTTTTATAGCTGAGGGGTGGGGTCATTTTGGCTATATTGCTGAAAACAACATCTTTTCATCTTACCTATGCACATTATATCAATCATAGTATGAAGCATTTATTCAAGATTGCAATTGGAATAAAAAGTTGTACACTTGGTACATAGGGCTGTGTAGCTCAGTGGTAAGCTCCATGGTCATACCATTATATAAACTGTTAAAAATTCCCTCATTATAGATCAAAATAATCATATCTGAAACATTATTGTTTGGTTTCATTTCCTGAAATCAAATTTTTTAATGTGAATATTTTGTCAAAATTAGTTTTATATCCAGGTGTGTATTGTAAACGTGTGTATAAATCTTATATAAATGTACATAATTAATTTAAAACAGAAATATGTGTTTATTTTTGTACAATGAAGTGCATAATAAAAGAGTATTGCATCATATTTTACAGTGTATTGTTATTTTTGTTTCAATGGACATTTATACACGTCACTGGCCAGTCTTACAATTCAGATCACCAAGCGAAGACTGTCAATAGGTGACATATAAACGTCCGCTTCAATCCTCAGCATATGAAATATAAGTCTTAAAAAGGTGAAGTTTATTCAGTAGACACTGAAAACATGCATGCAATTTGTAACGATGATGAAATGTGAAAGACTGAAAGCTTAAAGACCCCAAATTGTGTGTACCATCTGTTTAGGTCAAACATAGGGGCTTGTGAATGTAGTCGCTTGAGTTTCTGTCAGTAAATAATTTATATATATATAGGCCTTAAAACTTTCCTGAGGAGCCCCGAAGAGGGGGAAAGTGCTAGAATTTCAGCCTAGAAAGTTAGTCGTCTTGTTTTTATTTATTTTATCTATATATAGGCCTATATATATGGAGTGGAGTCGCCCATAACAGAACGGTATACATTGAAATCCATGGTATTCTAAAATGGGGGGCTTCTTATATATAGATATATTATTTTTGTTTACGACAGAAATTCAAGCAATTGTGGTGAACGGTACGAAAAGTAACCAACTGTGAACTAGTAGTAACATTTAAATGTGATGTTTTGCCTGTTATATATAGTATAATGAGATGACAGCCCTTACATGTGCAATCCCACAACACACTGGCTTATTTATATAAATGTTATTAACCAACTGGCTTTTGATGAAACTTCACTTGAATGGTTAGTATATAATAATAATATAGTTGTGCACATTGTTATTATCCCCCGCATTCAATGAAATGGAATTTGAGTTTGTCCATCTGTCTGTCACACTTCGTTTCTGTGAAATAAGAATAACGGCAACAAATATTATCCAGTTTTCTTGAAAATTGGCTACAAGGTAAAATGCCTAAAGGGCTCGGGTAAGTTTGATCACCATTTCCATGCAATAACAGCAACCAGTTTTATCCGGTTTTCTTGAAACTTGGTCATTAGGTTAATTTTCAAATGGGCTGTACCAAGTTAAATCGCCACTTTTGGCAGAGTTATGGCCCCTTGATTAATGTTTCCAGTCAATCACAGCAACAAATATTTTCTAATCTCTGTGTATTAGGCGCCGCTTTAGTTTTTGTTTAATTTCCAACCAATATATACGGGTACATCTTGTGTCAACGGAATGAAAATTACAAAAGATTTTCACCTACAAAATATGATTAGCCCATTAAAAAAGGGGGAAAAGCTGGGGATATTAATTCTACGAATTAGCTTGTTTTAATTTCAGATTCAACCCCATTTAATGACATAGATAGGGTGTACCAGAATTGGTGTCAGGCATTAAGTGTTACCCTTGTTTGTCCCGGTTTAATTTCTGCGTTTAGGTCAGTATTGGCCCAAGTACAAATTACCAGGCCCATGGTCGTGAAACTTCATAGGCTAATACATCTGAACAAGAAGTGTTGGTTGCAGGCTTTTTTTTATTTTCTGCGTTTAGGTCAGTTTTGGCCGTAGTATCAGACCTATGGTTGTGAAACTTCATAGGCTTAGTAAATACGTCTGAACGAGTAGTGTTTGTTACAGGGTTTTTTATGACCTTGACCCCTGACAAATTTATTTACTGACAAAGCAGGAAGCGGGGCATCCATATTTAAATACAAACACATTTCTAGTTTTATTTGTTTTTGCAAAATTGATTGCATGTACTTACAAACATATTAAATCCTATAACCAGCACAAATATTCAAAATACTATTCATAAATGTGTCAATTACTGTGGATTATGAATACACACATGCAGGTCATGATCAGCATGTGGTACTCTTTAGAATAGAAACATATTCCCCATATAGAAGTGTGGCAGTTATATAGTTATTAGCACTGTGATATGGTGATGGGTAATCATCATGCTAATATAGTCTGTGAAGTTGTGGTCAGTTATATTGATGCTATATGACCCTATATCCCCTACTACAGGAGAGGGGAGACTACAGGAGCCATATATTTAATTACCTTTTTATTACATGGTGGGGCTTATATCATGTGGACTGTCTGATATTTCATTGGGTAAAAGGCATTTCCTTGAGAAATATTTTAATATTCTTTAATTTCTGATATATTTAAACCAATGCATTCTCAGTCTTTTGGAGGATGGCTAGATGGACACATATGTCTATTCATGGTTAATGGTTTGGCAGCAAGAATCAGTCTGATGGGTGCTACAATCAGATTTGATTTCAAAGAGTTAAACAAGTTGTACACTTCAGATAGCTGTACTTGATGATCCATTTTGATTCAAATTTTGCAAGCAGGTTTGTAATGACCCTGTCAACAATACTGTTTCTCATGACTTTCTGAAAGATTTAGCTACAAGATGCTTTATTTACCCATTAAATAAATATCCGCAAAACAAATCCTGCTAGAGACCATGAAAATTACTTCAATTATAGAACATGTCTGGAAAAGCTGAGTCACAGTTTTGCAATTTTATGACATTTCTGGTCAAAAGGAAAAGTATGGCTAGCTTTTATAAGAAAATGTGTAAATAGATTCAGATTCAAAGTTGTTCCTCTTTTCTATTTTATGCAATTGTAAATAATACCGTATCAACACAATTACAATCAGTTTATTGTATAGAAAGTTTTAGAGCTTTTCCAATAATATATGACACATATTATGTGAATAAATGTGTATCCAAATTATTAAGCAAAAAATCTTATGACACTGTGCCCCCTATCTATATCCTTAAAAGGGAGTTGAGGTCCTTTTTGCAAACACTTGTCCAGAGAAAGTAAGATTTAGTTTTACATCCTATTAACAGCCAGTGTCATTTAAGGATGTGCCAGGTTTTGGAGGTGGAGAAAAGCTTGAGTACCTGGAGAAAAACCACCAACCTACCCTCAATAACTGGTAACTGCCCCATGGGGTTTAAAACTCACAACCCTGGGAGGGCTAGTGGTAGAATGTCGTGACACCTCAACCACTTTGCCACCACGGCCCCTATAGATATAGTAAGAGAGACAAGACCTACCTGTAACCTTTGACAACTTTGTCTATTCAAAATCGCCCATTCTTAATTTTTAGTATAATGTCTAATAAATAAACACTTTGTACCTAATAAATAAACACTTCTTTGAATTAAAAGTAATGAAATAAAAAAAGTACTTCGCCAAATAATTAGAAGATTCACTAGGTTTTAAAGGGTTACCAATGAAATCCAACAACCAATCCCCCCCCCCCCCCCCCAAATAAAAAAACTCCAATAAAACATGATACATTAAACTGATAACTTCATACATGTAAAATATGCTGTAGTAAATGTAATGTCCCAACAATAGGTGTGCATAATATCAAATGCAATCTAACAGACCATGAAATCAAATGGATGACCAGCCACTGAGACTCTAATTGTAATGGTCTACATGATTGACATCCACAGCTGCAGTAAGATGGGATATAGCCAACTCTGTAGCTACACAGAAAGCCCCCTTACTAGGGACAATTGTGTTAGCTGACTCAACAGCTATGAAATGCATTGGTGATATTATAGAGGGCAATTTGTTAGCCATTGAAATGGCTATGAAAGTCCCTCATATATATCTTCCAAATTTGTTTTAGCTAACTCAACAGCTATACAGTACATTGATGACATTATAAAGGTCATTTATTAGCCATTGACTTGGCTACAAACATTTCCTGTGATATATCACTAAATCTTCATTAGCTAACTCAACAGCTATATAATAGTTTGTGGTATATTATCAAGGGCATTTGTTAGCTATTGAAATGGCTATACAAATTTCCTGTGATATATCACTAAATCTGTGTTAGCTAACTCAACAGCTATCCAACAGTTTGTGGTATATTATCAAGGGCATTTGTTAGCTATTGAAATGGCTATACAAATTTCCTGTGATTATCACTAAATCTGTGTTAGCTAATTCAACAGCTACAATGCCATGACATTATTATTTAGGACAGTTGTTAGCCATTAAAATGGCTATGAAAATTTCCCTTACATGTGATGTAAAATTTAGCTAACTAAACGGCTATAATAAATTCGGGTCTGAAAAAGAAGATGGGTGAAATTTTAGATAATTTGAGCCCACTGCCCCCACCCTTGGGGTAGGCCAGAGTCGAAATTCTTCCAATATAAAACTTTCCTCTCATGGTTGTAATTCCAATCAAGTTTGAATTATTTCCAATTGGAAATGAACAAAAAAATATCAAAAGTATCATTTTTCTATATATACATGTATACATTTGTAATGTACATGTAAACTATAGTAAGTTTACCCCGTATCCAGGAGGGAACCTGAAGTCCAGGGGGCATGAAATTCACAATTTTGATAAAGCACCTTAATACCTTTTTATTGGTGAAGGGTACTTGATTCCAGCATATGTTGGTCTGGAGAAGAATATTATTGAAAATTTAGTCAAAGTCAAAATTCTTTTTTAGTCAAACTCTAATCTCCTGGTTATAATTTCAACCAAGTTTCAATTATCCCCAACTGAAAATGAACAAGATATCCAAAATTGTGCATCTTTAGCTAGCGAAGGTTCCTGTCAAACCTCATTGAATTTGGTTTGGCTGATTTGGAGAAGTCGAAAATATAAATTGAATTTGTTTACGACGTACGACGCCAGACAAAATGTCATTGTAATAGACTTTGTCTCATTTGACCTAAAAAAAGCAAATTAAAGTGTTTACTTTAATATTGTTTTATTAAGCGTTAAATCTGCAAAAAAAAATGATAAAAAAGGGGGTATGAGGTAACTCAAATTGCTTTCCTGAGTTAAAATAAGTAAATAAGTTGAGAAATTTAACTTCTTGAACTTAAAAGAAAATACTATTTTTGTCATTTCTGCATATGTTCATATATACAATTGGATTACAAATTTGGAAGATATTGTATGAAGATGTAAATATTTCTGTACCTCCTGCAATTGGTCAAACCTGCAAAATTCACTTAAAATTACTTGTTACCTGGTATGTCATATTGGTATCTTTGACAGATCATAGCCCAAAGACGAGCACACTGACATATCAATATCTTTGCATTTTCTGCCATGCCATATGAACACCTGTTTCCAAAAATTTATACGAGAAAAAAAGTTTAATGCAGGAATATTTTGACTTCTCCGAGGTGTACATCAATCCTTGGATAGAATAAAATGTAAACCTACAAGTCATCCAACACCTGTCCAGACTCCCCAGAGATCTCTAGATATATTGCTTGACAAGACCAGTTTGTATATCAGACAAACATCACTTTTACAGTTAATTAAATATATCATAAATTTAAAGAAAACTTCACTTCCAGATCATACTTGAAGTTACAGCAAAATTAAGCTATAGAGCTTCCAAAACTATGTTATTTATTACAATACTAAAAACGGATATAGATTCTTAAAAACTTACTGAATCTGATGATAATTTTATACTGATCTTAATCAAACTGTATCAAAATTTATAGCTTGTTTTAAATGTGAAACAATACTGGTACCTTCGTTCATACATGTACACTATGCTGTAGTAAATGTAATGTCCCAACAATAGGTGTGCATAATATCAAATGCAATCTAACAGACCATGAAATCAAATGGATGACCAGCCACTGAGACTCTAATTGTAATGGTCTACATGATTCACATCCACAGCCGCAGTAAGATGGGATATAGCCAACTCTGTAGCTACACAGAAAGCCCCCTTACTAGGGACAATTGTGTTAGCTGACTCAACAGCTATGAAATGCATTGGTGATATTATAGAGGGCAATTTGTTAGCCATTGAAATGGCTATGAAAGTCCCTCATATATATCTTCCAAATTTGTTTTAGCTAACTCAACAGCTATACAGTACATTGATGACATTATAAAGTTTATTTATTAGCTATTGACTTGGCTACAAACATTTCCTGTGATATATCACTAAATCTTTGTTAGCTAACTCAACAGCTATCCAACAGTTTGTGGTATATTATCAAGGGCATTTGTTAGCTATTGAAATGGCTATACAAATTTCCTGTGATATATCACTAAATCTGTGTTAGCTAACTCAACAGCTATCCAACAGTTTGTGGTATATTATCAAGGGCATTTGTTAGCTATTGAAATGGCTATACAAATTTCCTGTGATTATCACTAAATCTGTGTTAGCTAATTCAACAGCTACAATGCCATGACATTATTATTTAGGACAGTTGTTAGCCATTAAAATGGCTATGAAAATTCCCCTTACATGTGATGTAAAATTTAGCTAACTAAACGGCTATAATAAATTCGGGTCTGAAAAAGAAGATGGGTGAAATTTTAGATAATTTGAGCCCACTGCCCCCACCCTTGGGGTAGGCCAGAGTCGAAATTCTTCCAATATAAAACTTTCCTCTCATGGTTGTAATTCCAATCAAGTTTGAATTATTTCCAATTGGAAATGAACAAAAAAATATCAAAAGTATCATTTTTCTATATATACATGTATACATTTGTAATGTACATGTATACATTTGTAATGTACATGTAAACTACAATGTATAGTAAGTTTACCCCGTATCCAGGAGGGAACCTGAAGTCCAGGGGGCATGAAATTCACAATTTTGATAAAGCACCTTAAGACCTTTTTATTGGTGAAGGGTACTTGATTCCAGCATATGTTGGTCTGGAGAAGAATATTATTGAAAATTTAGTCAAAGTCAAAATTCTTTTTTAGTCAAACTCTAATCTCCTGGTTATAATTTCAACCAAGTTTCAATTATCCCCAACTGAAAATGAACAAGATATCCAAAATTGTGCATCTTTAGCTAGCGAAGGTTCCTGTCAAACCTCATTGAATTTGGTTTGGCTGATTTGGAGAAGTCGAAAATATAAATTGAATTTGTTTACGACGTACGACGCCAGACAAAATGTCATTGTAATAGACTTTGTCTCATTTGACCTAAAAAAAGCAAATTAAAGTGTTTACTTTAATATTGTTTTATTAAGCGTTAAATCTGCAAAAAAAAATGATAAAAAAGGGGGTATGAGGTAACTCAAATTGCTTTCCTGAGTTAAAATAAGTAAATAAGTTGAGAAATTTAACTTCTTGAACTTAAAAGAAAATACTATTTTTGTCATTTCTGCATATGTTCATATATACAATTGGATTACAAATTTGGAAGATATTGTATGAAGATGTAAATATTTCTGTACCTCCTGCAATTGGTCAAACCTGCAAAATTCACTTAAAATTACTTGTTACCTGGTATGTCATATTGGTATCTTTGACAGATCATAGCCCAAAGACGAGCACACTGACATATCAATATCTTTGCATTTTCTGCCATGCCATATGAACACCTGTTTCCAAAAATTTATACGAGAAAAAAAGTTTAATGCAGGAATATTTTGACTTCTCCGAGGTGTACATCAATCCTTGGATAGAATAAAATGTAAACCTACAAGTCATCCAACACCTGTCCAGACTCCCCAGAGATCTCTAGATATATTGCTTGACAAGACCAGTTTGTATATCAGACAAACATCACTTTTACAGTTAATTAAATATATCATAAATTTAAAGAAAACTTCACTTCCAGATCATACTTGAAGTTACAGCAAAATTAAGCTATAGAGCTTCCAAAACTATGTTATTTATTACAATACTAAAAACGGATATAGATTCTTAAAAACTTACTGAATCTGATGATAATTTTATACTGATCTTAATCAAACTGTATCAAAATTTATAGCTTGTTTTAAATGTGAAACAATACTGGTACCTTCGTTCATACATGTACACTATGCTGTAGTAAATGTAATGTCCCAACAATAGGTGTGCATAATATCAAATGCAATCTAACAGACCATGAAATCAAATGGATGACCAGCCACTTAGACTCTAATTGTAATGGTCTACATGATTCACATCCACAGCCGCAGTAAGATGGGATATAGCCAACTCTGTAGCTACACAGAAAGCCCCCTTACTAGGGACAATTGTGTTAGCTGACTCAACAGCTATGAAATGCATTGGTGATATTATAGAGGGCAATTTGTTAGCCATTGAAATGGCTATGAAAGTCCCTCATATATATCTTCCAAATTTGTTTTAGCTAACTCAACAGCTATACAGTACATTGATGACATTATAAAGTTTATTTATTAGCTATTGACTTGGCTACAAACATTTCCTGTGATATATCACTAAATCTTTGTTAGCTAACTCAACAGCTATCCAACAGTTTGTGGTATATTATCAAGGGCATTTGTTAGCTATTGAAATGGCTATACAAATTTCCTGTGATATATCACTAAATCTGTGTTAGCTAACTCAACAGCTATCCAACAGTTTGTGGTATATTATCAAGGGCATTTGTTAGCTATTGAAATGGCTATACAAATTTCCTGTGATTATCACTAAATCTGTGTTAGCTAATTCAACAGCTACAATGCCATGACATTATTATTTAGGACAGTTGTTAGCCATTAAAATGGCTATGAAAATTCCCCTTACATGTGATGTAAAATTTAGCTAACTAAACGGCTATAATAAATTCGGGTCTGAAAAAGAAGATGGGTGAAATTTTAGATAATTTGAGCCCACTGCCCCCACCCTTGGGGTAGGCCAGAGTCGAAATTCTTCCAATATAAAACTTTCCTCTCATGGTTGTAATTCCAATCAAGTTTGAATTATTTCCAATTGGAAATGAACAAAAAAATATCAAAAGTATCATTTTTCTATATATACATGTATACATTTGTAATGTACATGTATACATTTGTAATGTACATGTAAACTACAATGTATAGTAAGTTTACCCCGTATCCAGGAGGGAACCTGAAGTCCAGGGGGCATGAAATTCACAATTTTGATAAAGCACCTTAAGACCTTTTTATTGGTGAAGGGTACTTGATTCCAGCATATGTTGGTCTGGAGAAGAATATTATTGAAAATTTAGTCAAAGTCAAAATTCTTTTTTAGTCAAACTCTAATCTCCTGGTTATAATTTCAACCAAGTTTCAATTATCCCCAACTGAAAATGAACAAGATATCCAAAATTGTGCATCTTTAGCTAGCGAAGGTTCCTGTCAAACCTCATTGAATTTGGTTTGGCTGATTTGGAGAAGTCGAAAATATAAATTGAATTTGTTTACGACGTACGACGCCAGACAAAATGTCATTGTAATAGACTTTGTCTCATTTGACCTAAAAAAAGCAAATTAAAGTGTTTACTTTAATATTGTTTTATTAAGCGTTAAATCTGCAAAAAAAAATGATAAAAAAGGGGGTATGAGGTAACTCAAATTGCTTTCCTGAGTTAAAATAAGTAAATAAGTTGAGAAATTTAACTTCTTGAACTTAAAAGAAAATACTATTTTTGTCATTTCTGCATATGTTCATATATACAATTGGATTACAAATTTGGAAGATATTGTATGAAGATGTAAATATTTCTGTACCTCCTGCAATTGGTCAAACCTGCAAAATTCACTTAAAATTACTTGTTACCTGGTATGTCATATTGGTATCTTTGACAGATCATAGCCCAAAGACGAGCACACTGACATATCAATATCTTTGCATTTTCTGCCATGCCATATGAACACCTGTTTCCAAAAATTTATACGAGAAAAAAAGTTTAATGCAGGAATATTTTGACTTCTCCGAGGTGTACATCAATCCTTGGATAGAATAAAATGTAAACCTACAAGTCATCCAACACCTGTCCAGACTCCCCAGAGATCTCTAGATATATTGCTTGACAAGACCAGTTTGTATATCAGACAAACATCACTTTTACAGTTAATTAAATATATCATAAATTTAAAGAAAACTTCACTTCCAGATCATACTTGAAGTTACAGCAAAATTAAGCTATAGAGCTTCCAAAACTATGTTATTTATTACAATACTAAAAACGGATATAGATTCTTAAAAACTTACTGAATCTGATGATAATTTTATACTGATCTTAATCAAACTGTATCAAAATTTATAGCTTGTTTTAAATGTGAAACAATACTGGTACCTTCGTTCATACATGTACACTATGCTGTAGAAAATGTAATGTCCCAACAATAGGTGTGCATAATATCAAATGCAATCTAACAGACCATGAAATCAAATGGATGACCAGCCACTGAGACTCTAATTGTAATGGTCTACATGATTCACATCCACAGCCGCAGTAAGATGGGATATAGCCAACTCTGTAGCTACACAGAAAGCCCCCTTACTAGGGACAATTGTGTTAGCTGACTCAACAGCTATGAAATGCATTGGTGATATTATAGAGGGCAATTTGTTAGCCATTGAAATGGCTATGAAAGTCCCTCATATATATCTTCCAAATTTGTTTTAGCTAACTCAACAGCTATACAGTACATTGATGACATTATAAAGTTTATTTATTAGCTATTGACTTGGCTACAAACATTTCCTGTGATATATCACTAAATCTTTGTTAGCTAACTCAACAGCTATCCAACAGTTTGTGGTATATTATCAAGGGCATTTGTTAGCTATTGAAATGGCTATACAAATTTCCTGTGATATATCACTAAATCTGTGTTAGCTAACTCAACAGCTATCCAACAGTTTGTGGTATATTATCAAGGGCATTTGTTAGCTATTGAAATGGCTATACAAATTTCCTGTGATTATCACTAAATCTGTGTTAGCTAATTCAACAGCTACAATGCCATGACATTATTATTTAGGACAGTTGTTAGCCATTAAAATGGCTATGAAAATTCCCCTTACATGTGATGTAAAATTTAGCTAACTAAACGGCTATAATAAATTCGGGTCTGAAAAAGAAGATGGGTGAAATTTTAGATAATTTGAGCCCACTGCCCCCACCCTTGGGGTAGGCCAGAGTCGAAATTCTTCCAATATAAAACTTTCCTCTCATGGTTGTAATTCCAATCAAGTTTGAATTATTTCCAATTGGAAATGAACAAAAAAATATCAAAAGTATCATTTTTCTATATATACATGTATACATTTGTAATGTACATGTATACATTTGTAATGTACATGTAAACTACAATGTATAGTAAGATTACCCCGTATCCAGGAGGGAACCTGAAGTCCAGGGGGCATGAAATTCACAATTTTGATAAAGCACCTTAAGACCTTTTTATTGGTGAAGGGTACTTGATTCCAGCATATGTTGGTCTGGAGAAGAATATTATTGAAAATTTAGTCAAAGTCAAAATTCTTTTTTAGTCAAACTCTAATCTCCTGGTTATAATTTCAACCAAGTTTCAATTATCCCCAACTGAAAATGAACAAGATATCCAAAATTGTGCATCTTTAGCTAGCGAAGGTTCCTGTCAAACCTCATTGAATTTGGTTTGGCTGATTTGGAGAAGTCGAAAATATAAATTGAATTTGTTTACGACGTACGACGCCAGACAAAATGTCATTGTAATAGACTTTGTCTCATTTGACCTAAAAAAAGCAAATTAAAGTGTTTACTTTAATATTGTTTTATTAAGCGTTAAATCTGCAAAAAAAAATGATAAAAAAGGGGGTATGAGGTAACTCAAATTGCTTTCCTGAGTTAAAATAAGTAAATAAGTTGAGAAATTTAACTTCTTGAACTTAAAAGAAAATACTATTTTTGTCATTTCTGCATATGTTCATATATACAATTGGATTACAAATTTGGAAGATATTGTATGAAGATGTAAATATTTCTGTACCTCCTGCAATTGGTCAAACCTGCAAAATTCACTTAAAATTACTTGTTACCTGGTATGTCATATTGGTATCTTTGACAGATCATAGCCCAAAGACGAGCACACTGACATATCAATATCTTTGCATTTTCTGCCATGCCATATGAACACCTGTTTCCAAAAATTTATACGAGAAAAAAAGTTTAATGCAGGAATATTTTGACTTCTCCGAGGTGTACATCAATCCTTGGATAGAATAAAATGTAAACCTACAAGTCATCCAACACCTGTCCAGACTCCCCAGAGATCTCTAGATATATTGCTTGACAAGACCAGTTTGTATATCAGACAAACATCACTTTTACAGTTAATTAAATATATCATAAATTTAAAGAAAACTTCACTTCCAGATCATACTTGAAGTTACAGCAAAATTAAGCTATAGAGCTTCCAAAACTATGTTATTTATTACAATACTAAAAACGGATATAGATTCTTAAAAACTTACTGAATCTGATGATAATTTTATACTGATCTTAATCAAACTGTATCAAAATTTATAGCTTGTTTTAAATGTGAAACAATACTGGTACCTTCGTTCATACATGTACACTATGCTGTAGAAAATGTAATGTCCCAACAATAGGTGTGCATAATATCAAATGCAATCTAACAGACCATGAAATCAAATGGATGACCAGCCACTGAGACTCTAATTGTAATGGTCTACATGATTCACATCCACAGCCGCAGTAAGATGGGATATAGCCAACTCTGTAGCTACACAGAAAGCCCCCTTACTAGGGACAATTGTGTTAGCTGACTCAACAGCTATGAAATGCATTGGTGATATTATAGAGGGCAATTTGTTAGCCATTGAAATGGCTATGAAAGTCCCTCATATATATCTTCCAAATTTGTTTTAGCTAACTCAACAGCTATACAGTACATTGATGACATTATAAAGTTTATTTATTAGCTATTGACTTGGCTACAAACATTTCCTGTGATATATCACTAAATCTTTGTTAGCTAACTCAACAGCTATCCAACAGTTTGTGGTATATTATCAAGGGCATTTGTTAGCTATTGAAATGGCTATACAAATTTCCTGTGATATATCACTAAATCTGTGTTAGCTAACTCAACAGCTATCCAACAGTTTGTGGTATATTATCAAGGGCATTTGTTAGCTATTGAAATGGCTATACAAATTTCCTGTGATTATCACTAAATCTGTGTTAGCTAATTCAACAGCTACAATGCCATGACATTATTATTTAGGACAGTTGTTAGCCATTAAAATGGCTATGAAAATTCCCCTTACATGTGATGTAAAATTTAGCTAACTAAACGGCTATAATAAATTCGGGTCTGAAAAAGAAGATGGGTGAAATTTTAGATAATTTGAGCCCACTGCCCCCACCCTTGGGGTAGGCCAGAGTCGAAATTCTTCCAATATAAAACTTTCCTCTCATGGTTGTAATTCCAATCAAGTTTGAATTATTTCCAATTGGAAATGAACAAAAAAATATCAAAAGTATCATTTTTCTATATATACATGTATACATTTGTAATGTACATGTATACATTTGTAATGTACATGTAAACTACAATGTATAGTAAGTTTACCCCGTATCCAGGAGGGAACCTGAAGTCCAGGGGGCATGAAATTCACAATTTTGATAAAGCACCTTAAGACCTTTTTATTGGTGAAGGGTACTTGATTCCAGCATATGTTGGTCTGGAGAAGAATATTATTGAAAATTTAGTCAAAGTCAAAATTCTTTTTTAGTCAAACTCTAATCTCCTGGTTATAATTTCAACCAAGTTTCAATTATCCCCAACTGAAAATGAACAAGATATCCAAAATTGTGCATCTTTAGCTAGCGAAGGTTCCTGTCAAACCTCATTGAATTTGGTTTGGCTGATTTGGAGAAGTCGAAAATATAAATTGAATTTGTTTACGACGTACGACGCCAGACAAAATGTCATTGTAATAGACTTTGTCTCATTTGACCTAAAAAAAGCAAATTAAAGTGTTTACTTTAATATTGTTTTATTAAGCGTTAAATCTGCAAAAAAAAATGATAAAAAAGGGGGTATGAGGTAACTCAAATTGCTTTCCTGAGTTAAAATAAGTAAATAAGTTGAGAAATTTAACTTCTTGAACTTAAAAGAAAATACTATTTTTGTCATTTCTGCATATGTTCATATATACAATTGGATTACAAATTTGGAAGATATTGTATGAAGATGTAAATATTTCTGTACCTCCTGCAATTGGTCAAACCTGCAAAATTCACTTAAAATTACTTGTTACCTGGTATGTCATATTGGTATCTTTGACAGATCATAGCCCAAAGACGAGCACACTGACATATCAATATCTTTGCATTTTCTGCCATGCCATATGAACACCTGTTTCCAAAAATTTATACGAGAAAAAAAGTTTAATGCAGGAATATTTTGACTTCTCCGAGGTGTACATCAATCCTTGGATAGAATAAAATGTAAACCTACAAGTCATCCAACACCTGTCCAGACTCCCCAGAGATCTCTAGATATATTGCTTGACAAGACCAGTTTGTATATCAGACAAACATCACTTTTACAGTTAATTAAATATATCATAAATTTAAAGAAAACTTCACTTCCAGATCATACTTGAAGTTACAGCAAAATTAAGCTATAGAGCTTCCAAAACTATGTTATTTATTACAATACTAAAAACGGATATAGATTCTTAAAAACTTACTGAATCTGATGATAATTTTATACTGATCTTAATCAAACTGTATCAAAATTTATAGCTTGTTTTAAATGTGAAACAATACTGGTACCTTCGTTCATACATGTACACTATGCTGTAGTAAATGTAATGTCCCAACAATAGGTGTGCATAATATCAAATGCAATCTAACAGACCATGAAATCAAATGGATGACCAGCCACTTAGACTCTAATTGTAATGGTCTACATGATTCACATCCACAGCCGCAGTAAGATGGGATATAGCCAACTCTGTAGCTACACAGAAAGCCCCCTTACTAGGGACAATTGTGTTAGCTGACTCAACAGCTATGAAATGCATTGGTGATATTATAGAGGGCAATTTGTTAGCCATTGAAATGGCTATGAAAGTCCCTCATATATATCTTCCAAATTTGTTTTAGCTAACTCAACAGCTATACAGTACATTGATGACATTATAAAGTTTATTTATTAGCTATTGACTTGGCTACAAACATTTCCTGTGATATATCACTAAATCTTTGTTAGCTAACTCAACAGCTATCCAACAGTTTGTGGTATATTATCAAGGGCATTTGTTAGCTATTGAAATGGCTATACAAATTTCCTGTGATATATCACTAAATCTGTGTTAGCTAACTCAACAGCTATCCAACAGTTTGTGGTATATTATCAAGGGCATTTGTTAGCTATTGAAATGGCTATACAAATTTCCTGTGATTATCACTAAATCTGTGTTAGCTAATTCAACAGCTACAATGCCATGACATTATTATTTAGGACAGTTGTTAGCCATTAAAATGGCTATGAAAATTCCCCTTACATGTGATGTAAAATTTAGCTAACTAAACGGCTATAATAAATTCGGGTCTGAAAAAGAAGATGGGTGAAATTTTAGATAATTTGAGCCCACTGCCCCCACCCTTGGGGTAGGCCAGAGTCGAAATTCTTCCAATATAAAACTTTCCTCTCATGGTTGTAATTCCAATCAAGTTTGAATTATTTCCAATTGGAAATGAACAAAAAAATATCAAAAGTATCATTTTTCTATATATACATGTATACATTTGTAATGTACATGTATACATTTGTAATGTACATGTAAACTACAATGTATAGTAAGATTACCCCGTATCCAGGAGGGAACCTGAAGTCCAGGGGGCATGAAATTCACAATTTTGATAAAGCACCTTAAGACCTTTTTATTGGTGAAGGGTACTTGATTCCAGCATATGTTGGTCTGGAGAAGAATATTATTGAAAATTTAGTCAAAGTCAAAATTCTTTTTTAGTCAAACTCTAATCTCCTGGTTATAATTTCAACCAAGTTTCAATTATCCCCAACTGAAAATGAACAAGATATCCAAAATTGTGCATCTTTAGCTAGCGAAGGTTCCTGTCAAACCTCATTGAATTTGGTTTGGCTGATTTGGAGAAGTCGAAAATATAAATTGAATTTGTTTACGACGTACGACGCCAGACAAAATGTCATTGTAATAGACTTTGTCTCATTTGACCTAAAAAAAGCAAATTAAAGTGTTTACTTTAATATTGTTTTATTAAGCGTTAAATCTGCAAAAAAAAATGATAAAAAAGGGGGTATGAGGTAACTCAAATTGCTTTCCTGAGTTAAAATAAGTAAATAAGTTGAGAAATTTAACTTCTTGAACTTAAAAGAAAATACTATTTTTGTCATTTCTGCATATGTTCATATATACAATTGGATTACAAATTTGGAAGATATTGTATGAAGATGTAAATATTTCTGTACCTCCTGCAATTGGTCAAACCTGCAAAATTCACTTAAAATTACTTGTTACCTGGTATGTCATATTGGTATCTTTGACAGATCATAGCCCAAAGACGAGCACACTGACATATCAATATCTTTGCATTTTCTGCCATGCCATATGAACACCTGTTTCCAAAAATTTATACGAGAAAAAAAGTTTAATGCAGGAATATTTTGACTTCTCCGAGGTGTACATCAATCCTTGGATAGAATAAAATGTAAACCTACAAGTCATCCAACACCTGTCCAGACTCCCCAGAGATCTCTAGATATATTGCTTGACAAGACCAGTTTGTATATCAGACAAACATCACTTTTACAGTTAATTAAATATATCATAAATTTAAAGAAAACTTCACTTCCAGATCATACTTGAAGTTACAGCAAAATTAAGCTATAGAGCTTCCAAAACTATGTTATTTATTACAATACTAAAAACGGATATAGATTCTTAAAAACTTACTGAATCTGATGATAATTTTATACTGATCTTAATCAAACTGTATCAAAATTTATAGCTTGTTTTAAATGTGAAACAATACTGGTACCTTCGTTCATACATGTACACTATGCTGTAGAAAATGTAATGTCCCAACAATAGGTGTGCATAATATCAAATGCAATCTAACAGACCATGAAATCAAATGGATGACCAGCCACTGAGACTCTAATTGTAATGGTCTACATGATTCACATCCACAGCCGCAGTAAGATGGGATATAGCCAACTCTGTAGCTACACAGAAAGCCCCCTTACTAGGGACAATTGTGTTAGCTGACTCAACAGCTATGAAATGCATTGGTGATATTATAGAGGGCAATTTGTTAGCCATTGAAATGGCTATGAAAGTCCCTCATATATATCTTCCAAATTTGTTTTAGCTAACTCAACAGCTATACAGTACATTGATGACATTATAAAGTTTATTTATTAGCTATTGACTTGGCTACAAACATTTCCTGTGATATATCACTAAATCTTTGTTAGCTAACTCAACAGCTATCCAACAGTTTGTGGTATATTATCAAGGGCATTTGTTAGCTATTGAAATGGCTATACAAATTTCCTGTGATATATCACTAAATCTGTGTTAGCTAACTCAACAGCTATCCAACAGTTTGTGGTATATTATCAAGGGCATTTGTTAGCTATTGAAATGGCTATACAAATTTCCTGTGATTATCACTAAATCTGTGTTAGCTAATTCAACAGCTACAATGCCATGACATTATTATTTAGGACAGTTGTTAGCCATTAAAATGGCTATGAAAATTCCCCTTACATGTGATGTAAAATTTAGCTAACTAAACGGCTATAATAAATTCGGGTCTGAAAAAGAAGATGGGTGAAATTTTAGATAATTTGAGCCCACTGCCCCCACCCTTGGGGTAGGCCAGAGTCGAAATTCTTCCAATATAAAACTTTCCTCTCATGGTTGTAATTCCAATCAAGTTTGAATTATTTCCAATTGGAAATGAACAAAAAAATATCAAAAGTATCATTTTTCTATATATACATGTATACATTTGTAATGTACATGTATACATTTGTAATGTACATGTAAACTACAATGTATAGTAAGTTTACCCCGTATCCAGGAGGGAACCTGAAGTCCAGGGGGCATGAAATTCACAATTTTGATAAAGCACCTTAAGACCTTTTTATTGGTGAAGGGTACTTGATTCCAGCATATGTTGGTCTGGAGAAGAATATTATTGAAAATTTAGTCAAAGTCAAAATTCTTTTTTAGTCAAACTCTAATCTCCTGGTTATAATTTCAACCAAGTTTCAATTATCCCCAACTGAAAATGAACAAGATATCCAAAATTGTGCATCTTTAGCTAGCGAAGGTTCCTGTCAAACCTCATTGAATTTGGTTTGGCTGATTTGGAGAAGTCGAAAATATAAATTGAATTTGTTTACGACGTACGATGCCAGACAAAATGTCATTGTAATAGACTTTGTCTCATTTGACCTAAAAAAAGCAAATTAAAGTGTTTACTTTAATATTTTTTTATTAAGCGTTAAATCTGCAAAAAAAAAAATGATAAAAAAGGGGGTATGAGGTAACTCAAATTGCTTTCCTGAGTTAAAATAAGTAAATAAGTTGAGAAATTTAACTTCTTGAACTTAAAAGAAAATACTATTTTTGTCATTTCTGCATATGTTCATATATACAATTGGATTACAAATTTGGAAGATATTGTATGAAGATGTAAATATTTCTGTACCTCCTGCAATTGGTCAAACCTGCAAAATTCACTTAAAATTACTTGTTACCTGGTATGTCATATTGGTATCTTTGACAGATCATAGCCCAAAGACGAGCACACTGACATATCAATATCTTTGCATTTTTTGCCATGCCATATGAACACACGTTTCCAAAAATTTATACGAGAAAAAAAGTTTAATGCAGGAATATTTTGACTTCTCCGAGGTGTACATCAATCCTTGGATAGAATAAAATGTAAACCTACAAGTCATCCAACACCTGTCCAGACTCCCCAGAGATCTCTAGATATATTGCTTGACAAGACCAGTTTGTATATCAGACAAACATCACTTTTACAGTTAATTAAATATATCATAAATTTAAAGAAAACTTCACTTCCAGATCATACTTGAAGTTACAGCAAAATTAAGCTATAGAGCTTCCAAAACTATGTTATTTATTACAATACTAAAAACAGATATAGATTCTTAAAAACTTACTGAATCTGATGATAATTTTATACTGATCTTAATCAAACTGTATCAAAATTTATAGCTTGTTTTAAATGTGAAACAATACTGGTACCTTCGTTCATACATGTACACTATGCTGTAGTAAATGTAATGTCCCAACAATAGGTGTGCATAATATCAAATGCAATCTAACAGACCATGAAATCAAATGGATGACCAGCCACTGAGACTCTTGTAATGGTCTACATGATTCACATCCACAGCCGCAGTAAGATGGGATATAGCCAACTCTGTAGCTACACAGAAAGCCCCCTTACTAGGGACAATTGTGTTAGCTGACTCAACAGCTATGAAATGCATTGGTGATATTATAGAGGGCAATTTGTTAGCCATTGAAATGGCTATGAAAGTCCCTCATATATATCTTCCAAATTTGTTTTAGCTAACTCAACAGCTATACAGTACATTGATGACATTATAAAGGTTATTTATTAGCTATTGACTTGGCTACAAACATTTCCTGTGATATATCACTAAATCTTTGTTAGCTAACTCAACAGCTATCCAACAGTTTGTGGTATATTATCAAGGGCATTTGTTAGCTATTGAAATGGCTATACAAATTTCCTGTGATATATCACTAAATCTTTGTTAGCTAACTCAACAGCTATCCAACAGTTTGTGGTATATTATCAAGGGCATTTGTTAGCTATTGAAATGGCTATACAAATTTCCTGTGATAAATCACTAAATCTGTGTTAGCTAATTCAACAGCTACAATGCCTTGACATTATTATTTAAGACAGTTGTTAGCCATTAAAATGGCTATGAAAATTCCCCTTACATGTGATGTAAAATTTAGCTAACTAAACGGCTATGATAAATTCGCTACTATATACAGGTGTTTGCCAATGGCTACAACTGTTTACTCTTATATAGAAGAGTGGTCAATAGCTATCTTTGCTAACATAGTATGTCCCGACCACCATGCATCTGTTCACATCAGCAGCTGTGGTGGTGCTTAGTTATGGGATATATAACTAGTATAATATATATTATCTAATTATATGTATCATGATTCGCCAGCTGTTCGCCAAATGCACCTGATCTGTCAGTAGGCTTAGTATCTGCCCAGGGGAGAAAAGATGTACAAAGTGGAGCCGTTTATTGTGATATAATAATTATTATAATGTAGCCCAATTACTGTACATGTGAGGCCTACATGCATAAAAGTGTCACACTACGGTTGAACTGTTCGTAGTATCCTAAAAGGTAACATCTCGTTTCAATGGTTTTTGATTCAAAAATACTGTTGACAGTAGCAATATAGTATATATATATATATACGCAAATTAATACACTGTAATCTTTTTCATATATTCAATGGAACCTAGCTGATTTTTTCGTCACCTATATCTAGTTGAGACGAGGTCTCAACAATACTCAAGAGACCAAATCTAATTGTGTTTTGCCCGTCGTCGAGCATTGTGCGACGTTCGTTCATAAACAATTAAATTTTTCGACTTAATTCTTCTCAAAAACCTCTGAACCAATTTAAATGAACTTATTCCGATCATCTGATGAAAATTTTGTAATGACATTGTGAAGCAAAGTTGGTCAGAATCAAGCAAAGAGTCAACTTATTGGACGTCAAAGTCAATAAGTCAAATTTTATATCTTTTCACTGACAAACATTTTGTAATGACATTGTGAAGCAAAATTGGTTAGAATTGAACAAGGAGTCAAATAAGTGGACATCAAGGTCACTAGGTCAAAGGTCAAGGTCAAATTTGATATCTTTTCACTGATGAATATTTTGTAATGACATGTTAAAGCAAAGTTGTTTGGATTAAACAAGGATTCAACTGACCAAAAGTCAGTATCAAATTTTATAGCACTTTATACTGATGAACATTTTGTTATGACATTGTGAAAGAAGTTGATCAGAATTAAAACAATGAGTAAACTGACCAAAAGTCAAGGTCACAAAGTCAAAGAGGTCGAGGTCACTGATTCAAAGGTCAGGGAAACCCTTTGTAACTTTCTTTTTTCAGAAGTGAATTGAAAAAAAAATCAAAGTCACTGAGTTTGATCATTGGGTTAAAAGTTCCAACCAAGGATTGATGATTTTGGGAGACATATAGACGTATAAGCAGGGTCCTTTTGTACTTGTCAGTTTTCTAGCTCAAATTTGGTTTAAGTTTATGATAATTTCAGTATAAGGACACAACAAAAGTCATTGGTACTACCGGTAGCTAGTACATCAAAATTCAGGTGATTGTTAAGGCCCATGCATGGGCCTCTTATTTTTTATTCTCCAGATCGCCAATTCTTTTTTTTTTTTGTTAATTATAATCACTTTTTATTTTAATTGTAATTTATTTTTTGTGCATATTCAATGATTTTATTTGAATGGTCCATTTTAATGTAATTATTTTTCTCATCCAAATTTTGTTTCAGTTTGATGAAGAATCTGCTTTAGCATTACAAGCTGACCTGAAGAACACTTCCACAAGGACAACAACCTCGCAGGTTGTTTCTGACAGTGATTCTGATGTTACACTAGACCCAGAACTGGAACAGGATCGTTTGACTTTAAACAAAGTAGAGAAAGCCACCCCCAATAAATCACATTCCTTTTCAGACTCTGATTCCGATGTGACACTTTCTCCTGATCTGTTTGATACAGAAAGTAAATCTAGAAATATGTCAAATAATAGTGGGAACACAAAAAAGTTGTCACTAAATTCTCCATCACCTAGTAGCAAAAGTACTTACAGCAAAAAACCAAAGACAGAAATAGAACTGCAGAGACGGCGAAGTAAAACACATGAAGTTTCAGACTCAGAAGAAGAAACTGAATCTGTGAAGGCACCTGTACATAGTAGTAATAATAATAAAAATGTTGGGAAAGCACCATTTAGTCAGCAAAAGTCCTCAGAGAAAAACAATAGTTTCCAACGCAGGGACAGTTCTGTGCATAAAAAAACAAATTCTACGGATGAAGAAAAAGATTCTTCTACGCCGTCAAGTTTGAAAAGAAAGCGTACATTACTTCTAGACGAAGAACCATCTACAAGCAAAAAAGAAAAACCTATGTGTCAGTATGGTTCGAAATGTTACAGGAAAAATCCATCTCACAGAGAGGAATTCCATCATCCAGGTATAGATACTATAAAAAGTATTTTATATTTTGATATTATGCAAGTGTAAGTTAATTATATAATGTTAAGGATTATTCTGATAAAATCAAAAAAATTTGTCATTCTTTTCAAGAAGTTTTGATTTTCTGTCAGAGTTCTTATTTTACCAATGTCATTTAGTAATTCAAATCATTAACTGTTGATGGCTGAAGGTTTATTTATGTTGATTGAAGTAAGCTTTAATATAAAGATAATTACCATCAACAATGAGTTATACAGACATTCAACATTGCCTCCTTACTAACAGATTGCCAATTCAAGAAACGGAAAGTTGAAGTAGACAAAAAATCTTTTAAATTTATGAAATCAAATATCTTCAGTTTTAATTTCCGTCAAATTTATAATCTAAAATAGGTATCTATGAAGATCAAAATTAATGTTAAATTTGAACTCTTTCATTCAATAATTGATATACATCACATTTAGTGGATATTTTCTCTATTTCAGTTGAGAGTCATAACCAGCAGAAACCATCAACAAGTTCAGCGACACCTCCTCCAGCCAAAAAGGTCAAGACTGGAGGATCTGTGGCCGTGAGAGGACCAGTATCGCCATCTGGTGTATATAAGGATGGGCAACCAATCAGCTTCTTCCTAACAAAAGTGCATGGCATTGAAATAAAATACAACAGGTTTTGCACTATGGATGTCAAAGGTATATTTAAAAGCAATAGAATACAAGATGCACCATGAATTTGTATCAAATACATTGATTTGTTTTCAAAGCATGTTAGCATGTTAGCATGCAGTATCTTGTTTACATATAGTTCAGTTTAAAGAAGATTTGAATTGAAATAAAAAAATACTCTGGCATTTAATAAATATGTAGATAAAACGAGGGCTAAGTAACTCCTTTTCATAGCAGCTTTGACCATCAATACACATTTCATTTCTACTTCTTAGGTCACCTGACCCAAAGGGTCAGGATGACTTACAAAATGTAGTCATCTTGCTTCGCCTGTCATCGTCCGCTGTGCATAAACTTTTACTTCCAACAACTTCTCAATAACCAAAAGCATGTAGCATGCAGGGATAAGGAGCTACCAAGTTTGTTAAAATGAATGACATTGACCTACTTTCAAGGTCACAGGGGTCAAATATGCTAAAATCTTCAAGCAGCTTCTTCTCAATAACTAAAAGGCCTTGCAATTGCTGGATTTCAAATGAACAAACTTTTGGACCAGAGTTGTTTTGTTTATGCTTTCTGATGAGCCTAGGGTAAAATTTTCGAGGTTTGCAATAACTTCTGCAGACCCATCAGGATTTTATCCTTGAAATGTTACATGTTTAACAAAATACAAATTTTACTTATACATTGTATATGTAAGATAAAGACTAAACATTTTAACTTTTAATTATGCCTGGAATTTTTGTCCATAGATATACTGTCTCCAGAAATGGGAAATCTGACCGCCTCTTGTCAGGTATGAGGTTTTATTTGTTACCAGTGTAAGTTACTGAAAAGGTCATTTTCTGTAATAAAACTGTCACATGGGTAGTAAGTATTATTATTCTAAGACCAGGTCACAAGCTGGGTACCCAATGTAATGTTACAGATAAACAATTATATGTAGGATTATTTCAATTTTATAAACTTTTACTTAATCAATTAACAAAAATATAATAGAGAAAATATTTGATAATAACTATAAGTGAGAGAGAAAGGAAATCACTGCTAGGGCTATAAGTTAAGTTTGACATATCTACATCTTCCACACATACTGTAAAGTAGTCCTTTGTTACTCTGTATTGATTGTCAAAGTATGGAAAATTTTATCTGTGGCATGAATCTGGGAATACATTTCTAATGATGTAAGCTATTACAAATACAAATTCAGAATTTCAAGAATGATTTCATTACGTTATGGTCACTTTGATTGATGAAATTATGATGATAATATTCATAATATTCTTCATTTCAGTTCAACTACATGTTTGAGATTCCCTGGTTGATGAAACAGTATCCACAGCAGTTTAGGTAGGGCAAGTTGTATACAATTCAATCTATTTAAGGATTAACTTTCTATTTTGTTTAGGTTATCGGGGGATAACTACAATGGAAAACGGGTAAATTCAATAACCGGCAAAGCCGGTTATGTATAATTTACCCGTTTTCCATTGTAGTTATCCCCCGATAACCTAAACAAAATAGAAAGTTAATCCTTATATTTACAGTATCTTTCTGTGAAATGTTCATAACTATTTTGTTCATTATAGTCAAATCTTCGGACACAGATTTCATTTCAAAACTAATAAACGTGGGAATGTTTCAATAAATGTAACAGCATGAAATTTGCAAGCTCCGCCTACGTTAATTGTTGGTGACGTCACACAATTGTGTTTCAAACTGTAGGATTTGCATTGCTCCGCGCACATGAATTGTTGTCGACGTCATAGAAATTTGTCAAGTGTTTGACTACAGTTATGCAGTGATAATGATAGTCTGTTGAGTAATGGTTATTGAGTGAATGTCAGTGTAGACTGTAAATATTTATAATTACCTACCATTACCTACAGATTGTATACACTTCAAACTATTTACTTACTGAAACTTACAGAATGTATACACTTTAAACTATTTACTTACTGAAACTTACAGAACGTATACACTTCAAACTATTTACTTACTGAAACTTACAGAATGTATACACATCAAACTATTTACTTACTGAAACTTACAGAATGTATATACATCATTTAATATTCCAATGCTGCATTTGTGCTACCCATTAAAACAGCACACAAGGTACAGAAATATTCCACAATAAATATGCCAGTTATAATAGTTAACGAGGTTCAACTGTGTATATATATAGAATGCAATAATGAATATGATAGTTTATTGAGGGTTTGAATTCATCACATCGGTTGAAGTCATAAGAAGACATGGTAGTACAGTTGAATCTTGTGATTGGATTGTGGGAACCTCGAGTAGTTAGTTTAAAGGCAAATTGTTGAGTATGGCAGGGAGCAAAGAAATACTTTAGATTAAACACGTTATTTTACACCTTCGAAGTAACAAGGTTTGACTGTGACTTACTATGTACAAAACATAGTATGAAAATAAATAATTGCTAGTAGCTATTTTGATCACTGGTTCAAGCAAGGCTTTTTCTAGGTTAATTGGGAAAAAGGCCTCAGAGAGAAATTTGGAAAAATTATTATTATACCAACAAAATAGGTAAGTTCCTTGAATAAAAAAATTCTATTACAATATATATGATATTAAACAGCAAAATACATCATTTTGGTCTTCATTGTTTGCAGTGCACATCTTTTCACAAAACTTTAAGATCTAAACTTTGAGAAAATTACAGCCTGAAAGTTAGTCTAGTTAACTGATTGGGAATATAAATCTGAAATTGGGAAAATTGAAGCCAAAATCCCAGTGTGAATGAGTCTTATATCGGCCCCTGAGGGACCCTAGAAAAAGCCCTGTCAAGCACTTTGATACTTTAAAGGTTTCTGATTAAGCAGTGTTTATCCTTCACAGGTCTAAGCCTCTGTTGCTTGTCCATGGATTTAAAGGTGCCAACAAAGCCAGTCTGGAGGCTGAGGGAGCCGCCTACTCCAACATACGCTTCTGTCAGGTAGGGTGGGACCTACATAGTAGTTGAAATTAAATATACATGTATTCTGAAAATACATATTATAAAATATGAATACTTGTCCTCGATATTTCAGGACTCATGCTCACTTTTGTTCTGTGAACCCCTGGAATAGCAAATTTGAAGGCTCAGTGAGACCAGAAGTTTGTTCATTCAATGAACATCAAATTTTAAGAATCTGACCTTTACATAAGGGGGAAATTGACTAGCTTTGTAGTTGAGTGTCACTTTGCTGCTATCTTTAAAGGACAAATATCAGTCTAATGATTTGTCAGGTCAACCACCAGAGCCCAATCATATAGTTAATTGTGTGTCTTTAATTTTAGTTTGATATATTCCATGGGAGCAGATCGGAGGGTAAAAGTGAGTGTAACCCTTGGAATATCACGGATGATGAAAACATGTACAGTACATGGATATTAATTTGAAGTGCAATGTATATATTGTATGTACATTGCCTAACATAATTTTCTTTTCTAGTGTAGAGCTTCTCTTTCTTTCTTCAAGTGCTTTTATTAACAGAAATGTTTTTACTGGCATTGGCCTTTTATTGGTAGAATATAAATGGCTAGACTATTTCTATGGCATGTATAATGTAATTCTTATTAATTAATTTACTAGCTACACTCTGTTAACTATTACAGGCTCGCCTCGATATGCCCTATGGAACTCATCACACGTATGTATTAACTTCCTTTCTAGTGACATTTCCTGTGTTGTACATGCACATCTTAAATAATAATGACAGTAAACTGTAACTAATTCAGTAATCATAATAGCAAGAACATAGTCATTACGTTGAATTTTTTAAAGTGGAACATTTTGTCTTGGGCTATTTTTGGCTTTTTGAAGTACGAAATCAAGGCTGCATTCATGTAACAAGTTGAAAGGGTTTGAGTGGTACAGAAATATTCTATGATAAATGATCATGAACACACTTGGATCAAACTATAGGCAGAGAGGGAAATCCACAATGTTTCTGAGGCTAAATAAAGGATATCAAGAGTAAAATGTCCTTCTTTCATATGTCCACTTACTTCGATAATGTATCTTAATATTAGAAAGATATAATGCTAACTAGGGAAAATACCTAGCAATTTAGTTTTGGTTTGGTATGTCTGAACCCATCAATCTACATGTGCCAGATTTTCCACAGGTCAGCCACGGTTCAAATCTGTACCTGGTGTTTTCTATCAGATACAACCGTTTCATCTGCCTACTGGAATGTAACCCAGGTTTATATCTTTCTCACAAAACAACTTATTTCTAGATTTTTTCATTACCTGGTATACTAGTTAGGTTGTACATGTATACAGGAACATGTTATTGAATTTTACAGCTCTGCTAGCCCAAACTTCTGCTCCTGACTTTGAAACTTCAGCCTGATGTCTTGTCTTTATATTTTTTCTGGTAGGAAGATGATGTTCCTGTTGTATGATGACGGGATGCGAGTCGTAATACACACGTCTAACATGATAGAGCGGGACTGGTTCCAGAAAACACAGGGGTATGTGTGTAATTCTTTTAGAAAACATTTCCTGAAGAAATAGTATATAATACATAACGGTAAAAGTTTCATTTTTCTGAAAGATGCTTTTAAAATTTTCTCTTTTATTACCCCTGGTACCTTTAATTCTGATTTTGTTACATTGGTCAAGGTTTCTGACATGATAAAATCTCTGTTATGAAAATACCTGTAATATTTTCCCTCTCATGTTTTCAATATTATTTCCACATGAAACAATGGTTCAAAATGAAGTCTTTTTTTCTACAATGATTTCAGTTTTAGAGAAAAAAATGTAAACAGGAAAGAATTTTTTCCATTGGTGTATCGTTAATTTTTTGGAGATTTTCATAATTATTTGAAATATCCTTACGGAAGTAAACAGATGTTATATATTATTGTTAAATAATTCCTGATAAGCATTTATCTTTTTACAACTACGAGAAGTTGCAATTGAAAGTCATATAATATTATACGATAGAATCTGATAAATAAAGTTGATGGTATTGCCGCTATGTTATGAATTCATTGGGTACCAATAGAAACTTTTACATTCTAAGTTTTTCTGTCACCCTTGATAACCTGCCCAGTTATGTCGGATAACAGTTTTACTGTACCGGGTATGTACAAAGTGACTATGAGACAACCTCAGTAAATATACATATTATTGGATGTTTGTATGTGTCCTGTCAAGGATGTGGATTAGTCCGCTGTTTCCCAAGCTGTCCAAACCTAGTAGTACACAAGGGGAGTCTCCGACGGGGTTCAAACGTGACCTGCTGGAGTATGTCGGTGCGTACCAGGCCTATCAGCTCAAGGACTGGAAGGATCACATCTTCAACCATGACATGTCGTCTGCTAGGTCAGTGTCCCATGAAAACATTTTATTTCTAGGAATAAGAATTTTTAATGTTGTAATGAATTTTATTTTTATAAAGTGTTATTTTGATTAAAATTTTTGCGTAAGTCCTTACTGTATGAACTAGTCAGTAATTTTTTGCAAACAGTCAGCCCCGATAATAGCTCTTGTTAACTTACAGTCCAGGGGAGACAACCTTGGGTCTCCATGAAGATTTGCTTGATTGAATGGTGAAAAGGATTTGAAAGGGTGTGATATCATAGAAGTGTAACATGCTTGAGAGAAAAATTCTGAAAATCAAATTATTTAGTAAAGATCACATTTTCATTTAGGTTAAATATGTTATCTTTGCTGATTAACAGGTCATGGTGTTATCAAACTGGAATTTCACTGTGCTTAATGGAAAAGATTTCAATTTTCAAACTAAAAAAAAAAAAAAAATGTGGCAGAAAATTCATCAATGTCTGAATGTTTTAGGATTGATATGCAACTCTTTAACAAATTAACATGATTTATTAAAATAATGCAAATCATTTCTGTCAAGATACATGCATATTCAAAGATGTTTTTTCCTTTCAGAGTGTTTATAGTTGGTTCCTGCCCAGGCAGACATGCTGGGGACAAGAAGAGTCACTTTGGTCACATGAGGTTACGCCGTCTGCTCCACGACCACGGTCCTGAGAAGGAACTACCGGTAGTCAGGACATGGCCAGTCCTTGGTCAGTACTCCAGCGTAGGGACGCTAGGACCGGCCAAGGAGACGTGGCTGTGTACAGAGTGGCTTCAGTCTCTGGCCACGGTCAAGGGAACCAGCTCTGTACCCCTAATGACTATTCCACTACAACTGGTAATTTTCTTTTCTTTGTCTACTTCTTGATTCTTCCCATAGAGCATTTGAGCATTTAAAGTTTCAGAGCTCATGTTGTTTTCCCTTTAATGATAAAACAATTCTTTTGGAGAAAGTAAAGAAATTGTCTCAAAATGGTATGCATTTTGGTAACTTTTTGTAATGTTATTTAAATAAATTGAATATAAAAATAAATTCAATAAATACAATTAATATATCCTTTGATGAAAGATAAAATTTGGTTAAAAGAAGAAAAATACTGTATAGCGGGAAATTTTAGCAGTCATAAAATTTGGCAATTTGGTCAAGGAAACTGAAATTTTAAATTTTAGCAGGTGAAAATTTGGGGATTTCCCTTAAACCTAGGGTTTTAATTTGGTGTTGAGCATATACATTACCTATCGGTATATTTAGATAATTATGTTATGTCCATACATCTTAACCATGTTAATTAAGTTTGATGTATAGCATACCAACATTACGCACCACTCATTATTCTCAGGAGTTATTGGAGCAACAGGAATTATCGAAGGTAAATTTTCTAATTGGCGGTGTTAAAATTTGACAGGTTAAATTTTGGTTATCTATATACGGACCCGCCAAATCTTCAAATTAAAACCCCCCTAAAATTTCCCGCTATACGGTATTGGATAATACAATAATTTGTGCCTTACTTCAGATATTTCCGACAAAAGATGATGTTCGGACGAGTTTGGAGGGATATCCGGCTGGAGGGTCTATCCCTTACAGTATCCATGTAGCTCGCAAACAGCCATATCTTAATTCATTCCTTCAGTAAGTCGAAATAGATTGTTTTTGTCTGTAGGGATGATGATTTTACTGTATAATATTCCTTCTATTGTTGTGATAATTATTTTGTTGCAAATTCATACATAGGCTTTATCAGTAACAATCATATAAACATTTATGTATCCGTATGTTAGTTGAAAAACATGATGCATTCTAACAAAAAGAAGAAAAAAAATGAAAAATGGAGTGTAAGCTAAATATAATAAATCTACAGATCTTATCATTTTAGTCACAAATGAAGTGCACATAGTTGTGTTATCTTTCTATTGGGTCTAGAATGTTCTCACGTTAATTAATATTCTGGTAAAAATCTAACAGAAAATGTGTGTCATTTATAAATGTCTTTGAATAATAGATTTCTTCTGCTTTTATCAAAGCCTATATTTACAATTTCGATGTGATCAACTGTTCACAATATCATTCCCAAGAAGAAAATTGATGACAGATGCCCTGAAAATGTTCTTGTATAAACACTTTCATTTATCATTCAAATTGCATAAATAGCCAGTGGAAGTCAGAAGGTCGTGGGAGAAGTAGAGCCATGCCCCATATCAAGACTTACGGACGACCTTCACCTTCAGGCAAGGAGCTGGCCTGGTTCCTTGTAACTAGGTAACGAGAAGAAAGATTTAATGGGTTTAAAGTTTATTAGTAAAGATAGAATTTTCGCTGAGTTTGGGAGGTGTTGTAACCTTATACCACTATTTAACATCATTGAACATTCAAAATTCACTTTTCAATGATGTCAAAGTTAATTCCCTATAAACAATTAAAGTCATCGTGATGGAATGCTCATTTAAAGATAATTCCAGGAAATAGTGCAATACAGGGAGCATAAACTAAGGTAATTCACTGATATAATGTGCTCTAAAAATCATTGCCTAGCTTCAGACAATAGGATTTGATTAATTATATAAAAATTGAATAATTCATCTACGAAATTGATTTTCTGAACCCAATACTTATCAAAATTGTCTTGAACCATCAGGATTTGGTCTACAGGTCCTGTATTTTATCAAATACTTGTGTTACACAGTGCCAATATGTCAAAGGCTGCGTGGGGAGCCATGGAGAAGAAGGGAAGTCAGTTGATGATACGGTCGTATGAGCTGGGAGTCCTCTTCTTACCCAAGTTGTTTGTAAGTTAATTAAATTCTTACTAATGAAGCTGTTCAATATTCATGTACATGAATAGATTTTTGAGTTTGGTATAAGCAGATTGTGTTCATATCAGCAATACATTGCCGAAACTATTTCTACCTGACACAGCCTCGCAAAAAAAAAAGATAAATAAAGGTAAATTCTAAATGGGAAGGGGCCTTTACTACAGCCTAAAATGAAATTTATGCAAATATTTCATTTCTCCATTAAAGTTTGTTTACACTGTGGTTTGTAGTGTATTTGTATACACATTAGACTAGATGTACTTGTTCGCTATCAATGTGAAGCTGCTATACAGATGCATGATATACGAATATTTGGTACAGAGTTTGACTTTGATTGTAAAAATATGAATGAAATGGTGTCTGAACATTAAGAAAACAAATATCTTATTAAAAGAAAAATTAAGTTAATTCTTGGAAAATCATTGTTTTTGTTACATCAGGGAGTGAAAGGGCCTTTCAGAACTACGAGTGACGTTGACAATATTGGCGGTAGCGTTGTATTTCCACTTCCCTACGACCTGCCAGCAACACGGTACAGTAAAGGAGGTAAGGCACTCACTACTGTTGTCTGTCAGGATTGACCAAATAGGACTTGATACAGGAAAAGAATACCTCATTATAATTGGTCCAATTATGATTTCAATCTCTACAGGATATTTTGCAAAGATACGACTATATAGTGTGTGTTACATGTATCATTTCCCGGAAATGAGAGATAAGAATTTCTTTTCATTTAAGTGTTTGAACTCACTTGAAATATTTTCCTGAAAAAATTGTTATTGGCTTTCACTAGATACATCCATGTTAAAGGTAAAGGCAAGCATTCTAGTTCCATTCTAGTTGTGTATATTTCTTGGGAGTTGAATATGTTTTAAATATCCTGTTAGCATGATTTTTTTTAAGTTATTTAAAGGCCCAATATACGTAACTTTCGGCAAAACTTGAAGCAAAAATAAAGCCTAATAACTTATTATATTTATATATTTAGTTAAAATTAACTGATATCAGCAAATATTCAAGATGAATTCTTTCGCGGTTACTGGTACAGCAGCAGTTGAAACACGCATCCATTTCGAATCGTCTTCTACCTTCGGTTTGTTGTTGAAGTGGGCCCCACCTGAATTATTTTCAATTCTTTGGATTTTTTTGTCAAGAGTTTCTTGTTAGCTACCGCTTAGGTTTACTTCGTTTTAGGCTTATTTTTGCATGGTTATCAACTGGACTTTTTTTCAGAATTTTTCAGAATCACGAAAATTTCTCTGAAGTTACGTATATTGAGCCTTTAATTTTTTTTTTGTAATTTTCTACTTTTTGTTATGTAGATAAACCTTGGATCTGGGATATAGCCCACAAAGAGTTACCAGATACCAATGGAAATATGTGGTGTCCTCCAGGGTCATGAGGAATTAACCTGGATCTGAGATCATTCCAACAAGGAACTTCAATGTACTAGATACCAACAAAATTATCTCAATCAGTATTATATAGAACTGTTGGATATCAATGGAAATATGTGGTGTTAGCCTGGGTCATGAGGAATTGACCTGGATTTGAGATAATTCCAGCAAGGAACTTCATGTACTAGGTACCAACAAAATTATCTCAATCAGTATTATATAGAACTGTTGGATATCAATGGAAATATGTGGTGCTCGCCTGGGTCATGAGAAACCATATCATGGATGGCCTGGTTTACAGATATTTCCAACAAGGAACTTTATGTACTAAATACCACCACAGAATTATCTGAATCAGGTTATAAAGAAGTGTTGGATATCAGTAGAAATATGTGGTGTTAACCGGTCCAGGTTCACAATGACCAATGTCTCAGACAACCTGGATCAGAAATTGGAGAAGCATTGCAATAAACTCCAGAATACCAAATCGAAATATGTGGTGTCCATTAGATTCATGATGTCTCAGACAACCTGGAAAGGGATGTTGTCAAAAAGAATTGTATACCAGTTATGAATGGAAATGCGTGTTAACCTGTAAGGTTCACGAGAAGCCATTGGTACATTCGCACTACGAGTAGAACCAGCTGAACCAGTTGAACCTGCAGCAAAAACACCAGGCACAGATTTGAACCGAGGCGGACCTGTGGAAAATCTGGCACGTGTGGTTTAAGGGGTCCAGACGAACCTGACTGAAACTAAATTGCTGACTATTGCTAGTTTGTGTTGTTTATGTCTTAAACAATGTCATTCCAGATGAAAATGTAAAAATATGTTAGATAATTAAGTGGACGTGTGAAATAATGGCATTTTATTATTAATATGTCATTGATTTCTCCTCCGAAACTGTGGATTTTTAGCTCTGCCTATGGTTGGGTCCAAGTGCGTTCGTTTATCGTGGTTTATTTCTGTGCCGGTTCAACCTGTAGCGCGAATGTACCCCATGTCTCAGAAAACCTGGATCTGGGACATTTCCTTCAAAGAACTGCAATTCACTATTGAATATCAGCAATACTATTGAAGATTTAAACCAACGACAGGTACCCTGGATCTGGAATATCATCTACAATTAAATGTCTTAAGGGCATGAGAATCCAGGACATGGACAAAACGGTCGGAAGTGTTGTGCTTTGACTTCTCTGTGATGTTACTTTCTACAGACACATGGTGCAAGTTTCTAGATTTTGGAAAGTCAAATGAAAAACGCTGACAATGGAGATTTGATAGAAGATTGGTTTTAATTAAATATACTACATAGTTAGTACAGAGAGTTACAAAATTTCTTCTTCATATGTTTTACAGTTGAACATATAAGTTAAACAGTGAGCTATTAATTTATTTTTAAGCATGTATATAATTTCTTCTTTGTTTTTTAAATTATTCATCAAACAAATGTTTCTATTTTTGGAATGTTTTTGAAAATCATAGTACGAAATATTGTAAAGGAAATACATTCATCAAATGAATAAATTTCAAAGTACCAGGAAGAGATGATTTGTTATAATCCCAACTGTTCTACATGATTTTACAGTTTCATTTCCAATTCTCTAATCTGAAAATAAATCTTTTCAGGTAATGACCATCACCATGAATAATCCTCTTCAGCTTTTCCTTTGTTGCTGTCACTTTTTTTTTTTGCACAATTATTGTATGTAAATTGTAAAGAATTGCAGTTCCTATATATATTATATTTTCAAAGTCTATTGATTTTAAAATTCTGGGTTCCCAAATCCTACTGCTTGTTGTACCTCGTGTATCTCTGCCAGTAGTTCCTCGTCTCGCAGATTTACCTGGAGATAAAATGCAGATCATCAGAGGCTATCTTTCAAGTATGTCAAATAGCATTGAAAAGCGAGTTACTGTAAACATACTTATTTAAGCGATAATCTTATTTTAGCAATTTTTTTGTGCTGAATGCATCCTGCTAAATTGAATTTGGTTATTAACGTGCAATTATTTTAGTGCACCAAAATCAATATGTTTAAGAGTCAATTAAAATCAGTCACAAAACACCTTCATAATTTTAAATAAAAACTTTTGATGGCCTTGTAGCTTACTTGGATTTATAAAAACAAAACAAAAAACAATGTGGCCAACAGGCAGCCATCTAAGACTTTGACAGTAATAGTTTCTTTTCACTTCTTCTTGAGATGAACTGGCTAGATCACTTACTTTTTAAGTTCTTACAAGTTACATTTAATATAAGTGAACACTACTTAAAGAAAGACTTTTCTGAAAACAGGAACCTACAAGCAAGTTGGAATTCAAAAAACATTTTAAGAAATATTTTGCTAGAACTTTTACTTGCTTACCTTGAGAGCGTACTTGTAGGCCTGCTCGGCCTCGAGCTGGCGTCCAGTTTTGAGACAGACCAGGGACAGGTACGCCCACACCTCTGGGTCTGTGTTGTTTAGGATGTTGGCCTCGGACAGAGCATCCTCAGCTTCTGATAGTTCATCCAACTGCAAGGTCAAAGATTAGATTATGAAAAAGTTTAAACAAGGGACCTGGCATCGGTTTTTTGCTGATTGTCGGAAATGTTATTGTTATAAAAACACTTTAGAATTATATGCCTGAATAATGATAATTTGACACATAAATGTTAATATTTAGTAAGTCACTTTCTGATAGTTTATGAAACTAAGTAGAGCTCAATCCTGTTTATCCAGCCATACCATTACAAGGTTCAGGACGACGAAATGGTATCAACAAATTTTGTTTAAAGAGTGAAAACAAATGAAATGTTGATCAATAATTCATTGTTTAAGGAATTCTGTTCAAATTTGTTGAAGTAGCCTGCCTATCACATATTGCTAATGTATAGAAAATCCCATAATGACTTGACATTTGCCTTTATAGAGAAGAGAATATTGAAATTTGAACATCATTCTACATTCATGATCTTAAACCAATGAGTTCTATTGTTCTATGGAAGCCATTTTGGTCCAGAATCAAGGCAATATAACACGTACCCTGTAGCAGGCTATTCCAACACCTAACCACGATACACAGGACGGAGATCGCTTACAGGCCATCAGGAATGTATTTTTGGCGTCTTCAAACTGAAATACAAGTTGTCAATTGTTAAGTCAGATTATCAATATATAAAACAGTAGCACTTTGTAACCTGATCACTGTACAGAGAAAGGACAGCAAACCTTTGCAGTAGTATTTTCTCCTTTGACAGAAGGTTATAAATTTTTATTATTTATGAAAGTGTAGGTCAAATACACACATATACAGTGGACCAGCGATAATCCGGACGCCAATAGTCCGGAAAACTCATTATCCGGACAGAAACACATTTCCGTAACGTTATTTTTATTAACCAGTAAAAAATTTGGCAGTCTGGAAACTCGTAATCCGGACAGATTGAACGGGGAACAAAGGTGTCTGTATTATCGCGGGTCCACGGTATATGTATCTGTCCTTGTACAAAACCCTTTCCCCTGATGTTACAATCTACCCTGCTGTATAAATGGCAGAACATGTACAATGTAAAACAAACTTGAGGATCTTGAATCCAGAATATGCACCAAGTAACTCATTGACCCCTGAAAATACATTTGGACTCTTCTTATTCAAAGGTTGGAATAGTACATCAAGACATTTAAGGGGTGCATGAGTTGAGGTTAAGAGAGACTTTGACTTACTGCCATTGATTGACAGTAGCTCAAGTGATATATTCTTGTTTATTCATCTTTTAAGATTAAATTGAGACATTTTTTTACAGAACGAGATGAAATGAAAACTTACTAGACTATCAAACATACAATAATTAGCCATTAGTATGATCAGGCCCCTAGATCATGAAACAATCGTAGACTTAAGTTTGTGCTTAGCCAATCACTTATGAAGTTACTATTCGTTACATTATTTGTGATTGGCTAAATCAAAACTTCAGACAATTTAGACTTGAGATTGTTTCATGACCCTTGGGCCAGATCAGGAAAGAAAATATTTACCTTACGATCCTGTAAGTATATGGAGGCCAGACGCAGGTAGATGGAATGCATCTCTGAGGCATCGGATACGAAGGAAATGGTGCGTTCGTAGCAGTCCCTAGCGTTGTTAGTATCGCCTGTCATGTATTTCACATGACCTAACAATGCCCAGGCATCAGGATTCTGTCACAGAAACATAATGAAATCAATTAACTATATATACACTTAAATACTAGCAAATTTTAATCCTGATTGAACTTTTATTAGTGTAAATTCTATAGCAAGATTGAATATACTTGGTATACGGATATTGAAAACAAAACACTTAACCTGATATTACAAAATCTGAAATTTTAGATATATGAAATTATGAAGATACAACTATATAGGTGTAGGGGAAAATAGATTTACCAGGTTAGTACTTAAAACATTCGGTCAAAATGTTAACAAATTTTAAAAGAACCACAGATTCCAAAAGGAAACAAATATGGACATATTGGTTATTCCTAGACACCACAGTCACAAACCTGATGATCAAACTGAAGGGCCTCGGTGAGACTTTCTTCTGCATCGCTGAACTCTTTCTTCTGGAGTTTGAGGCGGGCATAACAGATATGGTAGTTGGAGGTTGGGCCACCTGTGGGTGTCAACAACTCGTGGGCCAACGCCCTCTCTGTGAACTGTAAGGGATGAGTATATATTTACTGTGAGTATACCAGTGTGACATGTTTGTATATAGTATGTGACAATATCCTATTGACATAAACATTGTAATGGCAAACCAGTGTGGAAAAATTTTGAAACTTTCATCTTGATTTCTATTAATCTGTCAAGTCTCAAAACAGTATTTCATTGAACATACATCTATGATTTGCATGCTTTTATCTTTAGAAAAATGAATAATGAAATATTTGCAAATAATTTTTGAACTTTAAACAATTTTTTTTCAGCAACTTTTATACATGTTTTATATGAAAAACAATTGGTGATTGCATCACAAAGCTAAATGTTGTCACAATATATGACTTACAGGCACAGCCTTGACCTCAAGTAGCCAATCAATGGCCTGCATGTACACGCTGGATTTTGGGATGGGAGTAGGCTCCCTTGGAGGTGGTTCTTCCTGTGTGTCGTCTGCTGGCTGGGGTGTGCCCCTCTGGCTACTGAGCTTCAGCTGACTGCCCGGACGGGACATACTGCTGTCGCTCTTCAGCTTGCTCCCTAATAGAGGTAAAACAGATGAACAATATGATTAGTTAGGTGTATTTAACTTAATTGCAAAGAAATGTGAAATTGAAAATATCTTTATTTTTGAATTTTCTTGTTATGAAATCTTTCTGCATTATTTTTGTATTCATATCAAAATTTATATAAGGTACTTACGGTAATTCAAATTCTATGGAATCAAATGAAATGAAATCTCATTGAAAATAAAGATATTTACAGACACATGTTGTAAGTAATTGTCTGGTTATATACTGAATACATTTATATAATCATTATATATAAATATGAATATACAGTGTTAATAAGACTGATTAATTAAAGATATACCAGTACAGGTACATGTTATAATTTCCCCTTTCCTTTGAGCATCAAACATATATATGCAAACATGGTTCAAATACCATGACAGGTAAATACATATATGCATGCAAAATATAGCATTTCAAAAATCTTTATATACAGCAAAATTTATACTGCATTTCAAAAATCATTGAATACAGCAACTATACGCAGTTTCAAAAAAGGTTTACAAACAAAGCAGCCAAACCTTCAATATTTTATTCTAGTAATTTACTCTAGTCATCATTTTCGCAAATCCAGACTTTTGTTTAATCATAACAAATATTATTTCTTGTACAAATACACCAGATTATTTCAACAACAACAAAAATCCCTTCAGTCCATTGAGACCTTGTTAGTTATCAAAGAAATTCTCAGACAATTGTTTTTTTTACCTCGCAAAATGTTTAGTTCAATGACAACAACAAATTCCTCTGATGTAAGTTAATGCCAAATACACAGCAGGTTATTAATAGCGTGATTATATCAAGATTGCGTCTGTCAAGTATTTATGCAATGAATGTATGCGGTAGCAAAATAGTATAAACAAGAGGCCCAGAGGGCCTGTATCGCTCACCTGGATAAATTGGTATCAAGGTAATCATGGTAAAATATTTCTAAAAACGATGCTATGGGCAGGGACAGACCCAAAGAATTATCCTTGAAGTATATCTGTATAAATTAAAGATAGGTTACTGGGTGTGTATCTCAACTCACTATTTTAAAGCTCAACTGAGAACCAAGGTCCCTAGGGCTGGGCTAGACCCTTACATCAATGATAATATCATGATTGTGTTTGTTTCTGTATAATTTTGGGGTGGGATATCTGTAAGGGCGTGGCAGACCCTTAGGTCAAATCTAAAATCATATTTGTGATGTTCTCTTCATGCTAAGCAATTGTATATGTAGTTTTGGGGTGGGGATCTCAAAACTTTAAAAGTAATATCAATATTGCCAAATGATCCCCTTTTGGCCCCGCCCCCTCAGGCCCCTGGGGTGTCAGCCCCATCATTTGTATAAATTTTAGCCCAGTCACCTAGGGATGCTACTACTAAAATATGAATGTTTCACTTTGCTTAGATCCAGAAAAGAAGTCGTTAATTAATATGAATACAGCCAAATGGACCCCTTTCTGCCCAGCCCCTCAGGCCTTTGGGGGGTCAGCCCCATCATTTGTATAAATTTGAATCCCAGCCACCTAGGGATGCTACCACTGAAATATAAATACCATACATTGCTTAGTTCCAGAGAAGAAGTCGTTAATATCAATATTGCCAAATAGACACTTTTGGCCCCGCCCCTCAGGCCCCTGGGGGGTCAGCCCCATCATTTGTTTAAATTTTAATCCCAGCGTCCTAGGGATGCTACCACTGAAATATAAATGCCATACATTGCTAAGTTCCACAGAAGAAGTCGTTAATATCAATATTGCCAAATAGACACTTTTGGCCCCGCCCCTCAGGTCCCTGGGGGGTCAGCCCCATCATTTGTATAAATTTGAATCCCAGCCTCCTAGGGATGCTACCACTGAAATATAAATGCCATACATTGCTTAGTTCCACAGAAGAAGTCGTTAATATCAATATTGCCAAATAGACACTTTTGGCCCCGCCCCTCAGGCCCCTGGGGGGTTAGCCCCATCATTTGTATAAATTTGAATCCCAGCCACCTAGGGATGCTACCACTGAAATATAAATGCCATACATTGTTTAGTTCCAGAGAAGAAGTCGTTAATATCAAAATTTCCAAATAGACACTTTTGGCCCCGCCCCTCAGGCCCCTGGGGGGTCAGCCCACATCATTTGTATAAATTTGAATCCCAGCCACCTAGGGATGCTACCACTGAAATATAAATGCCATACATTGCTTAGTTCCAGAGAAGAAGTCGTTAATATCAATATTGCCAAATAGACACTTTTGGCCCCGCCCCTCAGGCCCCTGGGGGTCAGCCCCATCATTTGTATAAATTTGAATCCCAGCCACCTTGGGATGCTACCACTGAAATATAAACGCCATACATTGCTTGGTTACAGAGAAGAAGTCATTTATATCAATATTGCCAAATGGACCCCTTTTGGCCCCGCCCCTCAGGTCCCTGGGGGGTCAGACAAATCATTTGTATAAATTTGAATCCCAGCCACACAGGGATGCTTCCTACCAAATTTAGTTAAATTCTGATCAGTGGTTATGAAGAAGAAGTCAATTGTTGACGGACAGACGGACGCCGGACTCTACAGTATGGCATAAGCTCACCTTGGTCCTTTGGACCAGGTGAGCTAAAAATGAAACTGATATATATATATATATATATATGTATATTTAAAATGTTGCCTCTTCAATGGATACAGAAATTAACATTGAAATAAACCACCACAATTGTAGCAAATAAATCTGAATTTACAGGAGTATCTTTAAAATTGATCATTAAGTGGGATAGATTTTTTCTACATTGTAATGTTTTCATTTAAAATTCATAAGTCATAATTTTTTTTATCACTAATCAGTTGAAAACGCGCGTATATTATGTGTATCAAACATCTTTAGGATACATAGCAATATATTTAAGATGTTTCTGACATTTTCAAATAAATATAGTATTTTCTGTCACAAAATATTTGGCTTTTTCGATATTTCAGTGAAATTAATTCAGATGTGACACTGGCTTTGACATCCCTTAGTTATGTGTGTTATAATTTTGATATAGAAAACAAGGAAGAAAATAAATATATACATGATATTGGAAAAGTTGACATGTTATTTATGACACAAGTAATTAAAATCCTTTCTTCTGCCCTTCAGTGGGGATCAATGTGATACATGTATACACGAACGATGGCGGAATGGGGACATGCAACATATTCTGATGGCGAAGGTTTGTGATTACAGACAGACGGGGAGGGCGGAATGTGAGTCGGACAGCCTCACACAAAACTCCAAACTCTGTATCGGCAGTACATGCAGCCCTGCCTCACACGTGTGTACTATACCTGTGCCGGAAATGTCAGGGTGTAGGTGGGGTTCTACAGACAACATATGTCAAACATTTGTCACATACGCACCACAATTTTCTACTTATTAATCTAATTAGTGATACACATTTGATCAAATTTGATATATGTGTTTACGAAATTGGTCTTTTTATTTTGTATTTTTTTGTTTGTCTTTTTAATTTTAGGATAGAAAAGAATTAATACCATTTTGAGTACCTAAAAAAACCAGCAATCTTCCATTTTTTAATTTTTTTTTTTTTTACAAATTTAAAAGAAATAAAGTCAGCATCTGTGAATTTTTTTCATTATAATCCAAGGTTTTCCAATTCCATATTCATTTCATGTTCCTGTGAAACAAATCTTTTGACTTTCTAGAAATATAAATCTCTTACTTATACAATTATTATTATAACAATCCAGGTAGCTATATATCATGGTTAAATTGCATCACCCCTCATAAACCTCAAAAATGTCATTATTTTTCAATTTTCCCCTTTCTTCACAAACAAAAACTTCTCTCCAATAACCTGGAGAATTACATATGTGTATCAGAATTCATCAGAATGAAATAAACCAACTCCCAGTTGTCCAATTAAAAAAAAAAAAGAATAGTAATGAAAAAAAAAGTCAAAGTGCAAATAGACACAATATCAAACTATTTGATACGCCTGTTCACAGGTCAGAGTGCAAATAGACACAATATCAAACTATTTGATATGCCTGTTCACAGGTCAGAGTGCAAATAGACACAATATCAAACTATTTGATATGCCTGTTCACAGGTCAGAGTGCAAATAGACACAATATCAAACTATTTGATATGCCTGTTCACAGGTCAGAGTGCAAATAGACACAATATCAAACTATTTGATATGCCTGTTCACAGGTCAGAGTGCCAGTAAGCATGCAGTTGACATCCAGGAGAAGCGAAAGGTTGTTGTAGTCATTCATTCTGCCGTGAGGAAGTCGCTTGATCATAAAAATAAATAGTGCAATTCTGTGTCTCTATACTTACTCTTGGGTTTAACTGAGAGTTAACCAGAAACAGTGTTAAATTAACTCAATATGGGGTTATCTAGCACGAGTTTCCTCTGGCCCGGAAGTGTTTAATTTACTCAATATGGGGTTATCTAGCCAGAGTTTCATCCGGCCCGGAAGTGTTAAATTTACTCAATATGAGGTTATCTAGCCGGAGTTTCCTCTGGCCCGGAAGTGTTAAATTAACTCAATATGGGGTTATCTAGCCCGAGTTTCCTCTGGCCCGGAAGTTTTAATTACTCAATATGGGGTTATCTAGCCCAAGTTTCCTCTGGCCCGGAAGTGTTAAATTTACTCAATATGGGGTTATCTAGCCCGAGTTTCTTCTGGCCCCGAAGTGTTAAATTACTCAATATGGGGTTATCTAGCCCAAGTTTCCTCTGGCCCGGAAGTGTTTTAAAAATATACTTAATATGGGGTTATCTAGCCCAAGTTTCCTCTGGCCCCGAAGTGTTAAATTACTCAATATGGGGTTATCTAGCCCGAGTTTCCTCTGGCCCGGAAGTGTTAAATTTACTCAAAATGGGGTTATCTAGCCCGAGTTTCCTCTGGCCCGGAAGTGTTAAATTTACTCAATATTGGGTTATCTAGCTCAAGTTTCCTCTGGCCCGGAAGTGTTAAATTTACTCAATATGGGGTTATCTAGCCCAAGTTTCCACTGGCCCGAAAGTGTTAAAGGACTATATATGGTTTGGGCCTTTTTTGGCACCCAAATTATCAAATTTTGAAGCAGATTATTGAACTCTCAAATTAATGTATTTCAAATATGGAGTACATCCCTGATAAAACTGAAACAATAATTATTTGTTGTTTCAACTCCGGTTGTCATGGAAACCATCTCAAATATGCATAAATTAGGGAAATTTGACCATTTAGTCAATTTTGGCCACTTTTTGGATAGTTTTTCTATTAGAAACTATTGAGCGCATTCTTGAACAAACTTAATATCAAATGAGAATATGTGGGCACTTTAACCACATCTTTAGGAGAAATATAAAGTTTGTTCAAGAATGCGCTCTATGGTTGCTGTGTGAAAATCTATGTAAAAATTGACCAAAATAGACCAAATATTTACATTTGCATAATTTATGCATATTTCGGATGGTTACCATGGCAACCATAGCACAAATTACAAATAAATATTATTACAATTGCATGAGGGATGTAATCTATATTTGAAATAATATTATTTGAGTGTTCAATAATGAAATTTAAAATTTGATGGATTTGGGGGCCTAAAACAGGCAAAACCATATATAGTCCTTTACTCAATATGGGGTTATCTAGCCCAAGTTTCCACTGGCCCGAAAGTGTTAAATTTACTCAATATGGGGTTATCTAGCCCAAGTTTCCACTGGCCCGAAAGTGTTAAATTTACTCAATATGGGGTTATCTAACCCGAGTTTCCTCTGGCCCCAAGTACATGTACACCATATCTGACGAGGGCCCACACCAGATATCAATCTTGTCAAAAATGTCCAAGTCTGGTATCAGGGCCAGAGGTAACTCAGGCTAGGGATGATGATGAAAGGCTTTGTGATTTAGTATAAGGCCTTTTATGTTTTATAGTACAGTGACTAAGTAATCTTTTTTATTTTTGTAAAATTTAGATTTGAATCTGTCAAATGAACCAAATGATCTCCTGAATAGAATATCGACAAAAAATGTGTTTCATAAATACATATTCATTTATATAAAGTTTTGTTGTCAAATTGTGACAGAAAAGATACCATATCCGAACACAGATAAAAAGATGGTTTCTAAGCATTCATTAGATAAGTATGTGTTTCCTCAAAACATAGTCCCATATATGATGTCCTGCATTTGTTTACAACTCCCATGGGTCCATGTAATGTAATGGAGACTTGCAGCAGTATTTGAAATTGTAGTCAATGCAATTTGTGAAACTTCTTTTCATCATTGCTCATTATTAGATATACATTTTTGTGATATTTATTTTATAATCCAATGGGGCCCAGTCAAGGAGGGGTTGTGTTGGTGAGTGCTGCTTACGGAGAGGTTATGTTAGTCCTATAGAGGGAAGTTAATACAAAAGGTGACTTAGGTCCTGTGTTATCCTATTGAGGAGTATATATTTCTAAATTTGATAAACTGTAGCAGAAAAATTAAATAACCTTTGATGTAACTTCGAAGTTAGAAAGACAATAAATTTGATTTATTAGAATAGAGCTAGTGTTTCTTTTAGACAGAACTACAAAACTGATGATGCCTGTGTTCAGCTTCCTACTGTGTAAATCATAATCTGAATACAAACCAACATCATGGATCATAAGCAAGACTCCTTTTCATGAACTACATCTAAGTTCTATAACTAATATATAAATAGGAATATGTAGATCTGAGTAAGTAATTTAAACAGACTGACTATAATGATCTGACCATACCTGATCTCCGTGTGGCAGATTGTCTGCGGTCAGACATTGACCGCCCCCCTCCTGACCTTGCCGAGGTCGGAGGCTTGTCACTCGAGGGCGGAGACGGCTGTTTGGTCTCGGCGGCGGCTGCTGCAGCTGCTGGGGGAGGTGCAAGTCCCCCTTGGTCCCCGGAATGTGGGGCCTCTAGTTCTGAAAAAATGGCCAGGAGTCGATGCCAAGGATTTGTTCATTCTAGCATGTCAGGAAAACATTTTTTGAGCTAAGCAGTTCAGTATATGATATATAAGTTACCCTAGGTAATATAGGACATAGAAACATAGTCTACCACAAATATTGGTAGCTATTATCCGAAAAAGGGCCCTACATGTCCTAGCTTGCTTCCTTCTTCATAGATACACCAACTGTAATAGCATTTTGTTATGCATTATAATATTGCTTATCTGTGAGGAAATGAAAAATTGTGAAAAACTACACAGAAATTACAACTTTTGAAGCAGTGAATGTACAGACATTTAGTGTGAGCATTCATAACAGCCATTGAAATATGAAGATTTACGAGTGAATTTACAACATATCTTACAACAAATCCCCACAACCTGCCGAACACTTCACATGTCACTGAATTATATATGCAGAGAGTAGTGATTTATCTATCAAAGGAAATCCCTGATATTTCAATAATGATAACAGGTTTACTTTGTGTAGTAATTACAATGAAATTTGCCTATTCCAACACCCATATGATTTATTCATACAGACACTGAATTTTGAGCTCAATTTCTAACTTAAAGATCTTCTCAAATCCTGTCCAATTCAAATGCATTCATTTATATTTTATCGCAATATGTATGTGCCACTATGTCTGATTCAACATATAAATGAGAAATAAGAGGTCTTATATAACAATTATATGTTGGATGTCACATAGCAGAGTGTCGAAATACATACAGACAGGGGTCAGATTAGGCAGGTTCCAATGTAATTATGTATAAGGCTAGATGCCCAAACCTACCTTCCCCAGTCACATCCATGTCCTTCTTGTCCTTGGCCATCTCCTCGTCCCTCTGTTGACGGACAGATGACCAGGCAGCGGCCTGGTTCAGCTTATTGGCTTCAATGTACGCCATTTCTGCTCCGATCTCATTGTTCACCGTATCGTAAAACAAACCTTGAAAAGAATTTTTGTTTTCACTAATTTTTTATGTAATCAATTCCTTTTCAGTTTTCTCCTTTATAATTTACAACTGCCTACTTGTTTTCAGATGCAAAATATCATTGTAGGTAACCCACATATTAATTTCTTTTATTTATAACCAGGTTGGTTTAATTATCAAAAAAAAAAATATGATTGTATCTCTATTTTATCCATGACCAAAGAAAAATTGCACAAAAGTATAATGTAAATATCTGGATTCAAACTAAATAACTCCCGTAATTTTCGGGTGTGTACCTATTAAGTCTGAATTTTTATGGCACACATGTTTTAATTATTTCAGTTTCCCTACCTAACATCGTCCAGGCCAAGATACTGCGAGGATCGACACAAGTCGCTGCTTCAAAGAATGTTTCGGCAGCCTCATGTTTCTCCAGTAGGGTACACACTACGCCATACAGAAGCAGTCCCTGCAGGTGTTTCTGGTCGATGGCGATGCACTCCTTGAAGCATTCCTCAGCCTTGGTGATGTCATTGATGTACAAACAGAATGTGCCATACTCAAACCAGTTAGTAGGATCATTCTTGTTGCGAGCGATTCTCTAAAAAAAATATTTACATAATTATGTATCATATTAAACTAATTTCTGATTTCAGAACAACTATGTAACACTAAACTGATTATTTCTAGTGCATTGACATTTGAAGTTTTATGAAAGGTTCAATCCAATACATTATATATATATTACAAATGAACGCTTGATTGATGGAAAATAAACTCCAAGAGTCTCATTCGTATTTTCTATCCATCAGTTTCCAGGGTTGTCTACTCTAACCCTGTTTTTATGTCTACATAAGGTATGATCCTGTTGCTATGGATACTAATGATCTCACCCGGTTGTTATATGCCTTAACCTTAAACCTTATTGTCATGCCCTCCAAAAACCCTGAACTATTACTATGGACAGTGGAGATCTTATCCTGTTGCTATATGCCTATATTTATACTTTGTCACCAGGTCTATTTAACCCCCTGAACGTGTTGCTATGGCTACCAAATTTACTGACTATGTTGCTATGCCAACTCACCTCCTGGTAGTACTTGGTAGCCAGCTCGAAGTTCTCATTGACCTCTGCCTCGCGGGCAAAGTGCTTGAGTTGGGCAGAGTCTGTGAGAGGAGTGGGCACGGGTGGCTGGTCCTCGAGGGCCAAACTTCTGCCCAGGGCAACATGCATCTGATCAATCAGGTAGACGTACAGCTCACTAAGGAAGGTCTGTTAGAAAGAAAGATAAACACGAAAATATGAAATAAAGCTCAATAAATATTCATCTTAGTGTTACTTTTTTTTTTAATCCTTAAGTTTAAAATATTATTTTCATTTGAAATTGAAAATGTGTATAACAATATGAGATAAACATTATAGTGCTCAACACAATTCCCTGATCTACCAATTTTGTTAAATTTATAGAATCAAAATTTATAACATTGGTAATTAACTGAATTAATAGCTTGACTGATTATTAATACAAAATATTTCATATTGAATATTGCTTTTAAATAAAAGTTTCATTACAATTTCAGCATACCATTTGCAATAATTTTTGCTGTCAAAACTAAAAAATGGTATATTCTTTTGAGTTCCCTATGTTTCATATTTCTTGTCTTCAAATTAGTACATCTGTTTAAAGTTTAAATCTGGTATGATTGTGTCTATATACTGTACCCCTGAAGACACATTTGAACTCCTCCAATTCAAAGATCAGAATGGTTCATTATGATATTTCAGGGGTAAATGAGTTAGGGCCAGTAAGTTACCTGGAGCTCCTGTCTGTTGTCAAAAGTGGTTGTCTTTAAGTACTTCTCTCGGACAATCTTCACCACGGCATGCTTCAACTGCTCCTTGAAAGCGAAGTATTTCCCGGACGAGTTCAGCTCATAAATCAGTTTCTGCCTCCTGTTGGATACAAGGCAGTAACCATGACTACACCTTACCTAGCCTGACTTCTTGTCGGTACTAATTTCAGATGAATATATGAAAGAGATTTTTCCGCTGCAGTCCTTAATTATGCCGATTCTAACTCAACGGTTCAGAAAGATTGTCTTTTTCAAGACTTGGCACATTTACCCCTGAAGACACATTTGAACTCTTACAATTCAAAGGTCGGAATGGTTCATTATGAAATGTCAGGGGTGAATGAGTTGAAAATTATAAAGGCAGGCAAACAACTCGCCTCTAACAATGGTCTGATGATAACGTTAACATCTTTCCTGTTTTACGAGTACATGTACTACACACCAAGTAGACTATAAATGTATGTGATATATATACCTGGTCTCCATACTTTCAGTAGACTCGGGCTCATCTGGCTTTAGGTCATCACCAAACTGATCCCTGTATAAAGGAATGTTATTTTTAGTATACTTACGAGAAATGTTTTAAATAAACCCAGTACATTTCATACATTACACAATAGATATTTAGAGTCATCAATTAATACACTGGATGAGTAGGAACAATTTTTTATTCAAAGAGAAATATCTCGCGCAAAATTGGAAAAAAAACATGCTTGACATTTTATGTTATGTATTGAGAATTTTATACATTTTTTGGGGGGCTTAACTCTTACCTGAATTCATCCAATATCAGGTTAGCTACACTTGCAACTTGGTTATGGAAGTCTTCCACGGACTGAAAAAATCATCAAATTGCAAATATCATACAACCTGGCTAACAGTACTGTGGCATTATGGGTTCAATTTCCATTTTTAAGGCATCTTGTAGCCTGAAACGCTTGATTATTGTGCTATAAAATACAATGTACACTTATGTTAAAGCTATTTTCAATGAAAAAATTATCTGCATCCAAATAGCTTTAACTCTTTTAAGAAAAAGATAGAATTTTTAAAATCGAAAGAAAAAAAGAATGGAAGTTCCACATAATTTAACAAAAAAGTATGGAATATTGGTCTCACCCTCTGTGCACCATCAGTGCGCTTTGGAAACAGTGGTCTGGGTGGAATGTACTCTGCCACTCTGGAAATCAGGACAGTTATATCAATATCTGTTATAACACTCAAAATTTGATTTGTCAGTATTCCGAAATTACAGATGTTGCTCCTTTTTTGGCATAACACACCAATAAGTTAAAATGCTTATCTACAATTTTGTCATAAAAATTTCGAAAGGTGAGAATATTTTCAGAAAAAAAAAAAATCTATTATTTGCTTTACACTCTTCCAGAAAATTATGATGGGATAAAATAAATGCCAATAAAAAACTTCAATTTACATACAAAAACCTTAACAATATTTTTTTCTGTAAGTTCGTTGCTAAGGAAATCCCTGGGTTTTTTTCAGTTACCTTCTGGCAAGCTCCTCTGGAGGGCGTTTTGGGATCAGAGGACTGGTCAGCGCGATTTCCAGCATGACATAGGACTTGGAGTCCACATACTGCTGACCCTCCACATTGACCGGTGCCTGACCATCCACCTCAGATCCAGTGTCCGACTTGATGGTCTGAGAGGCCTGGAACATATAGACAATTCGGTAAAGTGATGGTCAAGCTATAGTTTCTTAGCAGCTAGGGATCAGCTGTTCAAAGCTTTGTTAGTTTGATGCTAAATTTCATGAAAATTAGAAACATGATATTTTTTGACAGTTTACGGAGCTAACAATATTTTGATGTTGTATGTTATGGTATCTCATTTTGATCGCAAAACAAAATGAAATTTGGTTGTGAATTGCATGACAATTTTCCTGGACAGTATATATATATTGTGTTTTTTTGTTCTTATTTTTACATATATTTTTAGCATTTTATAAGCTAACATAGCTTTGATCAACAATTAAAAAGCACAATAAACAACACCTAGCACAGTTACTGTCAAAAGCAAACAATTATAATCACTGTGAGAAAATGTACCTTTACAACATGAAGTGCAACTGTATTTATTTTTGTGTGGTTTTTAGAAGGTACCTAGGTATTCATGACATAGACCTAATACAATGTATTACTGATGATACTGTATGTTAAATTTAACAAAAGGTTATCTCCCTTGACCGAATCATTACAAGAAAAACTGATATACTGATTAACAAAACAAAAGTTTACGTTTGTTAGGATATGTACATTGTAGTTCTAATTATAATTCCTTTTTTTGTCATAATATGATAATGTTATTCTGTATACCTGTTCAAACAAGCTTAGCGTTGGATATATATAATGTGTGAGGCAGTGATTTATATATATATTCAAACCATAGTGCTTATATAATGTTGATAATATCAGTGCTTACATATATTATATATATATACTGCAGAGCTTTTGTATTCTGCAAATGAACCCGTTAAAACTTGTCTATAAAGAAATATCCCACAAAAATGTTTTAGTTTTCATATCTAAATCTCCGAAATAAAAATTAAATGAAAACTATTAACATTTTAAAGTACATGGAATAATTGTCTGTGAAGTAAAATGAAATCTTTTAAATGAAGTGTTTATTATTATCATAACTAGTGATACCATTATCTTTTCTTAAATTATTACTGGTATTATATTTTCTTGAAATTTTGTAATAAAATGCATTATCACGATTTTCTGATAAAAAAATCAAATGATTTCACTTTAAGCTATGAAAATGAAAATTCATTTAAAATCAAGAGAATTGCATAATTATGATTAGACAGCAGTATTTCTTTTTTAATCAAACAGACATGCTAATTTCACTGTCCATCTAGCATAAAGATAACAACACTGAAATAATCTGTTATATTAAAAAAAAACATCAAAATGTATCATTAAAAAAATCAAGAAAACCAAATATTTAAAACTTAAAAAAAAATCAAGATTGAAAGAAAAAAAAATATGACTCAATAGAGTAAAAACATGATGAAAACCTGACCTAATATTAATTTTAATAGTTCACTTACAACCTTTACAGACAAGTTTTTCTCAAGACCTCTCCCACAATCCACAACTACTGTACCCAACCATCACACATGATATAGTGGTCAGTCCCGGCCACCTACCACGTCACACAGTCTACCACTCCAGTACAAAAAGCCACATAGGTCTACGACTGACCAGTCCGCAGTCATATTAGTATACACAAAGGTACGGCTGTAAAAACCGTCATTTATCAAAATGTTTTCTTCAAGGCCAGTATATCTACTGGTCAAGATCATAATTATGTTATAAAATAATCAGTTCTATAATACCTACTTTAATATTTGTTTTTTTTTTTTGTTTATTTGCTTTTTGTTTTGTTGTTATTATTTTCACTTTTTGGCAAATCTGATATTGCAAAAATTCATGTGATTTTTAGGCATAGTGTACATACATATAATTTATTTTAGATATTTATGTTTTTGTAATTATTTTTTTTTTGTTACATATTTATGAGTATGGAGTTTCTTTTGAAATTTTTCATATGTTCTAATCAAACATTTAATGGCAATAAACCTGAAGAGAAATAAATCAAAGGGAAATTCTAAGGAATCCACACAAAGGAAATATCTATAATGCATTATCTACAAGTCTATCACACAAAACACAAAAACAATAAAACTCAGCTAACTTTTCTCTCTCTCTTTTTGGCTGTAAATGGTTTTGCATAATAAAATAAGCAAAACAACTTTTATTTAAATAAATATCTGTGTTACTTCTCTTCATTGTATTTCATTTTTTTTTTTTTTTTTTTTGATTCGTGCAATTTTGAAATAAAAAGATATATAAAATTAAGTAAAACTTTGTAAATCCCTGAAAATAAACACATTTGATCAGAATCTTAATCTCACATAGAGTCTAATATTAACTTACAGGTCATTTCACATATCTATGCAAATTAAAATATTCTTTAACCTGTATATAACAGATCTATATCTAAACTAAAGTGCAAACCTAAAGCGAGTGTTGGGTGCAGCCAGTTATGAAAACTACAGTTTTATAAGTCTATACTGTGTCGTCACGGCAGATCAACGTGGGGACAGGACCTCTGTAGACTACGAGAGGTGACAAACCAGCTAATCTTCACAGGAAATCAAACTGGCCGCAGTTTCACAAAATTTCCTTCAGGAAACCCGATTTCAGTTTTTTTCCATAAGAAATCATATTACTACAGTTTCAGAAAGATCTTAGGAAATTTTCCCTAACTGCAGAAATGCTTCCCTATGGGAAATCTGAGGAGTTTTCTCGAGTTCAGAAACATTTGTGAAACTTGGGGCCCTAACATCTATTTACCATATGAGATCCCATCTCTGACTTAGCACCTATACTGTGTTCCTGTGGGCAAGATAAACCTAAGGTATATAACAATATCATTGATAAACCCTATGACATTATGAAATATCATAATATCGGTATCATAGAGCATACATTTGTATACATTAGGAATTTTGTATATCACAGCTTTGATGTCTATAATAATATGGTACCTCAAACTTCTAAAAGTGATCAATTGTTTATAAAATTGCTTTCTAGACAGGTGAACTGTAAAATTCATAACTTATCTCTTCTCGTCAACAATATTGTTGTCAGGGTTCTCATTAAAAGCCGGTTGCCGGCAAAAGTAGCCTGTTATTCACAAACTATGAACCGGCTATTTTTCAGAATTTTATATATGTCAACATTACAGAATGCGAAAATTCAACCAGCTATTCTTTCGAAGTCAACCAATTATTGCAAAACTTAGTGAGGACCCTGGTTGTTATAACTCTGATAATTTTTATCCATATTTATTTACGTGAGAAATACCGTACCTTAATCATCATATAGATAATCTGTTGTACGATATATATCTTTCATGAAAATACCCATCCTACCACAGCAGGGTTTGTTCTTTTTTTTTTACTGGTCTGATTTGGTTTGTTTATGTCTTATCAACAGCTATGCATGGCCATTTAACTTAGGATGTGTCAGCTTTATTGATGAAGTAAAGCTGGAGTTCCCGGAGAAAAAACACTGACCTATGGCCAGTGCCTGGTGACTGCCCCACATACCGGTAGACCTAGAACCTGCGACCTAGTGGTGGAGAGCTAGCGATAGCAGAATAACAGTCACCTTGACTTCTTTGCTGCAGCCCCTGTATTTTTACAGGTAAATTACTTTCCATAATTTCAATTAGAACAGTATTCAATAAATTTCAATGATATTGGATTCCGTTTTAATGGAGTTTCAAATCCTTAACTTTGATTTTTTTTTTTAAAGAAATAGAATATTCATTTTACACGTTGAAAACAAGAAAAATCTCGTGATCATTTCAATAAAATATGACATATTAGGAATAACCTAACCGACTTAGAAATTATGGAGAAGGAAGGTGTATCCGATGTCTTTGAGAACTGCTGGATACTCAGCTGCTGTACCAGACAGAAGGTTTTGGGGGATAGACAAGTGCTTGTAAATAGAAAATTCCTCAATATTTTTGTGTGCTTGATAAAGAAAGTCTAGCAAGTGACAAAGATAAGAAATGGACATTTTCTGCTAGAGAGTTCAATCTTTTCAGGATCAAATTCTGTGAAGATTCCATGCATAATAGACTATTATTGAGATAGTTTGGGCATATTAATAGAATTGCTATCAACCATGCAACTTGTAATAATAGTCACCAGAACATATATCTTATGTGTCCATCTTGTTTGATTATAGTAATACATTAAAATAAATGTCTATTCTCTTGTTCATCTGAAAGAAATTTGTATATAGAATCACAAATACTTTATATTACATGTAGTTTTAATCTCCTTATAAATGTCCTCAGAATCTCCTAACTGTTTTTTTTTTTTTTTATTTTGACTTGAATGAAACCCTTTAATTGTCCACTAGTCAAGATATACATAATATTCTGGTGACTTGATGCTGGTTGTTAAACCTAATTTATCGCTATAGTATACGCTGTTACCTTGGGCGCTGGAACCGTGAGAGTATGAGGGGAATCCTGTTGGAAAATTGGGACACATGTTTTCAAATCCAGATCAAAGGATCAATATGTTATTTCTAATAAACCTAGGTGCCATATAAACACCAATAATTTGTTGACTTAAACAAAATTCAATTTTCATATCTTTAGGTACAATATATAATATTTTAACAATTTTCTATCAAACAATCAGTTTCTTATATTACCTATTGATAGATTTTGCTGTCTCTGTCTTAATTGTATTTAAAGCTTAATTTAGTTCAAATAAGTTTTATTGGTCAAACTGTACAAGTTTTCTTCAAAGAATAAAAATTATAGAATATGTCTAAAAATGAATTCAAACATTGCAGATTTCCTTAATTATTGAATCAATATTGGTTTAATATATATACTGTTATACCAATTTTTGTTAAAGCATATTTTTCACTAACTTCTACTTAATTCAACATAACAACCATGCACTTTATTTTGAATAAGAATTTTCTACAGCAATATTACAGACAGATACTCTAAGGTATTCTATACAAAGCATTTTATTTTTTCTCTCTGATATTTTATAGGCGTAATGACCATGCATCCATAACCAGTTGTGAACAAAGCAACGGCCTAGAAACTTGTAAGCTCCTGTCAAACAAAAATGCTGAGTTATCTCCCTTGGTTCTAAGAATCCAGAACCCCAGCACCAGACACTATCCCAATGTACCATTCATAAATCTTCAATTCATTCACCCCTGGAATTCCATTATGGACTATTCCAACCTTTGAATAGGAAGAGTTCTAATGTGTCTCCAGGGGTACTTGAGCTTAGCCAAAAGAGGCTTAAATCACACATACTCTCAACAGAAATAGACATCATGTATGTTTATAGTGAATGTGAATTATCAGCATAAATTATTTACCAGCCAACTTTCCATTGACTGAAGTGTAAGTTTTAACAAACTTAAGTGACATCCGAAGGATGATTGTGTGAAATTTAGCCCAAATAGGTAAAATTTGTTTTTGTTTTAGCCCAAATAGGTAGCAAGTATCAAAGGCTTGACAATGAATGATACACATATATTTCAATGAAATGATACATTTTTTCATGAAAACAAAATATTTATCGAATTTTGCTGCCATGATTAAATAAACAGATTTTCAAGATACCTACACTCAAACCTGGTTATCTCAAAGTCCCCCAGGCCATCAGAAAACTTTGAATTATCAAAGTATTTGAGTTAGTTTCGTCAGTACCAGAGAAATACTTCTAGTTTAATGGAGTCTTTGAGTTATATGAGTTCAATATATCAGGTTTGACTGTAAATAGCTTTTAAAATTTTCAAACCCTTTTTAAAATCCCATCTGTTTGTAATCATTTTTTTATGTTCATATTCTTTTTTGTTTTTAATAATTAACTGCCCTAGACAATGTTAATAATAGCGTCAAAATTAAAATGGATTAAAAAGTATTTTGCAAAACAAAAAGTCAAACAAAAGAAATAGGAATAAGTGATACTATCAGGCCCTTTGTGCAAAATCACCTAAAATTGTTTTAAAATTAGTTTCTTGTGAAAAATGAATACTTTTGAACAAAGATTACAACACATTATACAATCAGGGTGAATTACTAAAGACAATATGCTGTGATTATATTATCTATGGAAATCTCAAAAGTGAATAATTCAAATGTAATATTACTTTTTCCATTTCTTTATATGACAGTGAATATGATATGTCTAAAACAATCAGCTGTACTGTATTTAACTAAGTTCTGTGAGTAATTGATGCATATTATTTACTAAATTCATTCATAAAATTAATGATTACTGATAACGGGTATAATTTTTTCAATTTTTCAAATTGTCGAATTCCACAATTTCTTTAAGCAGAGAAAACCATATAAATTACGGTATGCCAAATAAGTTTGAAATACATCACGCTTTAAAATATTTATCACATTTTACATAAATTCACACTCACAAAATTTAAACTATCTACATTATGCCTATTTTCACTTTGTATAAAAATGCAGAGAAGAACAAAATAAGCTAGGAATGTAGATATTAAAGTTACCATTATAAACATGTATATATAAACATTTGTAGTACATGATATAAGCACTCAAACGAACCACACATATGCCTTATACCCGAGCGTTAACAAAGCAGTCTATAATAGAGAGAGAAAATGTGAACACCATTTCAAACTATTGTGGGGGTTAAAGGTTAGATAACCGACCTCTGGGGGGTTGAGTGTATGACCTCCGTGGTGCTGTGATGCAATGCTCATGGAGCGCTGGAAAATTACACATACTGACTAGTGCCGAGGTTATATTTGTAAGTTTGTGATAGCGGATCCAGGGTGTGATCAATTTGAAGGAAGATTTCAAAGAATTTGATTTAAGGACGCAAGCCAACTTTCAGTGATAAGTATCTCCTTTTAAAAAGAGCTCCATATTGATTAGAAGATTTGAAAATATTTGTGGGATACACAAGAATGTATTTGGGTTTGGATTTTGAAGATATTCTTGAATCCCTTTAAAATTGATCCTTGATCCAATATCACTTCGAGTTACAGTTTTAACTTCAACATTCACATCATAAGTCACCTGCAAAAGAAGTGTTGAATTTTTAGCAAATCTAATACTGTATTTTTTCTAATAATATATCCTTTGACTACAGCATGGCTTAACATATATAAATGGATTGCTGCCTTAACAAGAGGGAGGGTTACAAGTGCTTTGAGGAAGGGGTAGGTTAAGCTTAAGATATGAAATCAACTTATCAACTTATTCACCCCTGAAATGGCATAATGGACTATTCCAACCTTTGAATTGGAAGAATTCAAAAGTGACTTCAGGGGTGAATGAGTTAAACTTGTTTAAAATGAAAAATGAAATCCCTCCATAATTGAACTTAAGTTTAAAGATATATGAACATAACATTCATTACAAATCTAAAAAAAAAAATTGTTTTAAAAAAGAAATAAAAATAAAAGTACCAATAAGAGAAAATACAGTATTTGAAAAACATGATTTATCAATTTATGATGTATAAAATGTCTACCCACAAAAAAAATTAAATCCAACTGTCAATCAAATCCGACAAGACATGCATGAATAAATAAATAAAGTAAAGACCAAGACTTGGACAATTCCGAAATCTACACAACACCAAATTCAATCAACGTCTATTTAAATTATGTTTTATGAAGTAAACCAAACACAGCCAAAATGTCTAGGGCAGAATTTTTTATGAAAAAAAAAATCCTTGAAAACTAAGAAAACAATGAAAATAAAATTGCAAAAAAACAACAACAAACAAACTGAAACATAAAGTGTTTACATAGGATGAGCATATGTATGTCTGAGAGCATAAGGAACAGACAGTACTCTTATCAAAACTGACAAAGTTTGCATGACTGAAGTAATGTTTACAAACTTGACACAAACATTTACTGGATTTGAATCTAGATTATGAATGGAATTTTTTCAGTTTTAAAAGTTATTAATAACAAAAAGAAATTTAAATAATAGCATCAAACTTAATAAAATAATAACAACTTCACAAAAAAATAAAATCCAACCAAGCTGAGGTGAAGAGAAGTAATTAAGTTTTGTTTTCTATACATTATCTATCATGCCATCCATTGAACACAAGAAAACGCTTCATAGGCTATCACTACTGTTGTCACACGAGTGTCACATGATAGTCACATGACTGTCATGCCTAAACCACGCCTACCAGTACCAACCTCATGGTGAGCTACACTACTGGAACGCTGAAATATCATGCATATAGTTACATCATATTTGTCTTTAGATTTCCTCTAAGCCAAAGAACGGTCAAGTTTGTTTCTTTGATATTATTTATTACATGAAATTAACTTCCTTAGCTTCCTTTTTGATTGAGAAAAAAAAAATTACCTAACAAAAAAAAAAAAAAATTGATGAAATCCCCTTTCATCAATTTTTTTTTTTTTTGTTAGGTAATTTAGAAATAGAAATAGGTAGGATTGCAAAAACAAGCTAGCTCACTTTAATCGAATGATATACATGAATAAACTTTTTATTTATTTTAATACAATTATGAAACAAATTATTTCAACTTTAATTTCAACAGGTAACCCATATCCTTTCACCCATTTTTGAAGACACATATATATTTGATATATAGCAGTATGCCTCACGCAATGGTTAGCCACAAGATGTAATTCTGCTGAGCAGTGTTCTAGTCCATGTGCACTGGATGTGTAGCAGATACAGTGTGTATTTGCCTAATTGAGGAAAGCGTGCATTGTATAATGAGGTATTTAAACACATTTTTCCCCTAAAAATACATTCAAAATAAAGTATATACTTAATCCTTAGTTTTGAAGAAAGATGTAACCAGTTTCTAACATTTATCTTCTTGAAAATTCATAAAAATAAAAAGATTAATAAAATTTCAAATCCTGAAAAATTCCTGACAGTGAATTAAGTAGTAGAAATATGAATTCCTGTTAATAAATGAATGAGGTTGTTATTATAACATATCACATTAAAACAAATGCAATCAAAGGTAAAAACTACAGGTACATACCCCTTTCTTCACTTCTTTCTCCTTCTTTTCATCCTTCTCCTTGCCTGCCTTCTTGGGAAAGGGCGAGGCACTGTTACGGTTGAGGATGTTGAAGGCTATCCTTCCAGCCTCCTCCCCATATCCATTCTTCCTCTTCGTCTGGAGAAGTTTATGATCAAATTATGAATTAATGTTTTTCTTTACATAGTTGTTAAAATATTTAATTGTAATAATCTGCAATGTCCCATTTCTATAAATATTAGAATATTTAAATTTTCAAAATTAGAAATTTATTGTTTCAAATATTATATTGCTATAATTTTTTTTTTCAAGCAAGTTTTTTTAATATTTTTGAAAGAATTGAGTATTTATGTATACCTTTTTGTAAGTATCAATGGAAAGTGTTATGTATCCGAACTATTTAAAGGCCCAATATACGTAACTTTCGGCAAAACTTCAAGTGAAAATCAAGCCTGATAACTTACTATATTTATAAATTTAGTTAAGATTAACTGATATCAGCAATATTCAAGATGAATTCTTTCGCGGTTACCGGTACAGCAGCAGTTGAAACACGCTATTTGTAAACACACGTCCATTTCGAACCGTGCTCCTATTTTCGGTTTGTTGTTGAAGTGGGCCCCACCTGAATTTTTTTCAATTCTTTGGATTTTTTTGTCAAGAGTTTCTTGTTAGTTACCGCTCAGGTTTACTTCGTTTTATTTAGGCTTATTTTTGCATGGTTATCAACTGGAATTTTTTTCATAATTTTTCAGAATCACGAAAATTTCCCTGAAGTTACGTATATAATGGGCCTTTCATTTACCATTATAAATTGTTTATATTATGTATTAGCCAATCATTTACCTTCTCGTGAAGGGCATGGTCAGTATAGGCGTGGACCTTGTATGCCCCACGGATTCTCTTCACTGTAAAAAGGCAAGCAGAATTAGTTATTTCAATGTGGCCTTAACAACTCAATCACCCCTGAAGACACATTTGAACTCTTCCAATTCAAAGGTTAGAATAGTTCATTGTGAAATTTTAGGGTGAATGATTTAATCTTGAAGGCATGATTAGTTCTCTCAACATTTTGGTCTCCCTTTTCAAAATAGATCTGTTACATTAGGAATAATTTACTAAACCTGAGAAAAACAAATCAAAGATTATTTTTTTATGTCTGAAGACCTACTGTAACAGTATAATTTTTTAAGAAAACACTTTATATTTGTATATAATCAATTGGCATTACGTCTAAATCATTTTACTTCATTCATGCAAAAATACAGCAAACATCTTTATTTTTTAGATACAATCAATCTAATACTTCATATGGAAGATTGACTTACCCCCTGGGTACAGCAGAGGGGCCAGGTTGACATAAGCAACACCATGGTAACTGATAGATCCTTCCTCATCCTGAACAGACAGAATAAAATGTGTCGTAAGTATCATTTGAAAAATGAACAGGAAATTATAGACAAAATTGTACAGTAAAAAAAATACATTTTGTTAGTAAAGGAAATAAATTTTCAAGTCACTTTGCAATCGAATCCAAATTACAGAGCTATCACTAAAAGTACCTCAACATTTGTTGAGATGTTTTGAGTGCAATACCTTCGAACATATTGAAGCCAGAGTGAAAGCTCTTATTTGAATTGAATTAAAAAGTTTTTGAAAATGTATGTAAAATTAAATTTCAAAATTATTTTAACAAAAAAGATACGTGGGAATTACATGAAGAAGATGATAATACATTAAATATACCAGAAGTTTATATCAGTAGGGTTAAGGAAATGACAAAGATTTGGGATTAATTTCAAGAAGAAACATTTAATGAAATGGGATCACAGTACACATTTACAATACAAATCAAAATAAATAGATTTTAAAATTATGAACAAGGAACCTACTTTGTAGAATATTGCTTGCAAGTATTGATTTGACTTGAATCATTATTCTCTAAAAAGTTGATGAGGGAAACAAATCAATTTTAATGGAAAAATAGAAGTGGTAATTTGAAAGTAAAACAATAAAATAAAATATACAAAACTAAAATTTATAAATAAAAAAACAGTTGAAAATAGGTCACTCAATAACGTTTTACTCGGTGCAGTTTCAAATCTTGTGATGTCTCTAAAGCAAACATGCTAAGGTGAAATCATTGAAATGGAAAACAAATTTGGGTGAACATCTCTAAAGCAAATGAACGAAACAATTAAAAGAACCATGCTTGATAGAAAAGACACACAAATAATAAATAAAATAAAAACTAAACTTTAAAATCAGGCCACGATTCAGTCACAATGCATCTCAATGGCTTGTGTCTCACAATGGTTTAAAACTGCTTATACCAGTGTAATTTCTAAGGGTTATACCAAATAACTTACCAGTGCACTTATTTAGCACAACAAAATATTCCCAAGATTTCTTTAGAATGCTTTATTTCCATAGTCGCAGAATAAATAATGTTTTGAACAAAAAATTGAAAAAAAAATGCCCAAACTTGCTCATTACTGGTTACCCCGCGTGTATATGCCATATATTTAGTTAACATTTATCCTGATCTAAACCTAAAAAATTCTCAATGTTTCGAAATATTTAATTGGTCTATAAAATTTTTTTATAAATTTGTAAATTAATCTAAATGTATGTAAAATGAAAATAATGTTACAAATTTTTTAATCATTAAAAAAAAGTATGAAGATTTTATACAATAAACTTAAATATTTAATTTCTGAAAAAGTGATTGTAATAGAATAATGTTCTCCTACTTCCTTCACCCCCCCCCCCCCCCCCCACCTCCCTCCCAAACTAACCTTTCTAACCCCCAACACTCCCAACCACAACAAAATAGTGCCACAATTCTAATAATACTTCAAAAAACAAGTTACAAAATATTTACTAATTGCAGACATATGATATGTCAGAACAGTTTTGACACACATACAGCACATATATCTACAGTGTGCACACCAGCAACACATGTCCACAAGCTGCATGTGTGGCCGCGTACCAACCTTGGACTTCCCTGTGGCACCAGGATTTCCCTGGCGCTGTGGTAGAGTCAGTAAACAAACCAAAGGGCATACAAATCATTGTCACATTTGAGGGGGAACATCAAAATGGATTCAGTACCAGTTATATTCAAACATAAATAAGTGGAATTTCATTAACTTAGTTTAGACTGCGACTCACAACAGTAACAGTAACAACAGTAAGAACACTTTTTAAAAGACATTCAATGCTCAAAAATTAATTCTCATATATGGAAACAATGGACAGAAATTTTAATACACTTTCATTTCAAAAGCACAAAGTGTTTAAGAAAAAGTACACAATTGAAAAGGAATTTATTTCCCCCCTTTTTTTGATGAAAATAACGTCTTTCAGACAAAAGAAATTCCACTTAAGAATGGGGAATAAAATACACAATGTTCGAATACAAATGCAATTCAAATTTTGCATTACAAGTACAGGTAATTTATCGACTAAACACTTAATGACACTTTATATCAAAAGGTATACTGCATGTCCCAAATCATGCATGTTTTCTATACATTATGAGCTATCCACTTCATAATAAATTGAACTATGTCTAAAAAATTGCTTCACTTTCTGGAAAGTTGAAGTTAAAATGTGAAGAAAAAATTTCGAGTTGTCCGAATTTTCAATTAAGTGAGGTTGAATATTTAGTGTTAAGTTTAGCTGGGAATGTGACAAAATCCTTCAAATTATACACAGACTTTGAGTTATACAAGTTCGAGATAAGGATGTTTGACTTTACTTTTGTATTACTGGAATGTGCTGCTAACTTAGGATCTGTTAAAAGTCTGTATATCAAACCACATACAGGCAAACCTGTATACAACGAAACCTTACTAGGAGTACGACAGATTGATACAGTCAAACCAGTGTATAACAACACATTTTTATGACATTTGACAACTTAAACCTGTCGTCCCATTCCCACACAGTATCATAATATACCATAATTACAAGCTGAAGCATAAAGCCCTACCAGTGTACACCAGAGGCGTAATATATTCTACCGATCATAAAGTTATTACAATTATTTTTTTTAACCAGTATAATTTTCTGCAAAGCATTTGTAAGTAGTTCATGCATTCTGAGTATTAAAATTAAAATGGCATTTTTGCAGTCCAATTCTTAGCAATATTAATTTACATAGAGATATATATCACACATTAATATTCTTCAAATTAAGGGATGTGCAATGAAAATTCTAACTACATGTACGTGATATGCAAATAGTTGGGAATTTCAACGTAAATATTTTGTTATCATTTATTTAATTTATCTAGAATAAATTACAGCTACATAACTCAATTTATTAAACATCTCAAACGAGTTATGTAGTAATTAGTATTTTATTTTAGAACTCAGTGCTCAAACAGGTTGAAAAAATTGATACCTGGTATTAATACTCTGTTATCATATCAATTTCTCTGAATAATTATCGATCATATTTGGATATAATACATCTGATTTTTTTTCAGCAAAGCTTTGACAAAATGATGTTGTGCAGTCAGGACTATCTAAAGTGCACCAAGGGGTAAAACATTCACTGTTTTTTTTTATTCAGCATTAAGGATCTACGTGCCATACATTAATGGTCTCTGTTATGGGTATAGGGAAGGACCAGATCTAACAAAGTCAATCCTGTATCTACAGCTTCAGATCTATATATACTTACACTTGCAGCATGCTGTGAAATTGATGTCATACTTTAAAACTGTTTGATATTTTCCCCAACACAGAATACTTATGCAAGATGATTTTTAATAGCTAGACTTCAAATTTAAATAGTTTCAAATTAACGATCTCCCCATAGAGTGACTAATTCCCTCCTAAAGCAACTAATTCCCTCATACAGCAACTAAATCCCCCTTTTCTTACCTATTTTTTCCCCAATAAAAAATCATTAACAAGGTGATTTTTTTTCAGTGTTTGAAGTTACAGATAGGCATAACAGGTTTATAACATGTATAACACATTATATACATTTTATTTTAAATATAATTCTGAGAATAAAAGTATCTAAAAAATTAATGAGGTAATAATGAAAATCATAAATAGATCTTTCAATCCAAAATACAGAACATATCCTCATACTAGTAGAATTCATTTTCATGGCCACATTTACCACCAAAACAAAACAAAAGTTTGCCACTGAAAAAGAAAACTGCAAGTTTAAAAAAATCATATTCAGGCTTTCCTGACCTAGTGGAATATATGATTTTTTGGTATTTCACAAAATAGATCTTGCATTAATGTATATATCTGAGTATCTCTGCACTAGCTTGCCTACCTTTTTGCCCTTGTTTGCCGCGGGAGGTGGGAGTCTCATGATCTCCACAGGCCAGTATCGACATTTGGCAATTTTGTCTTGGAAACTGTAAAAAAAAAAGTTATTATTCAGAAATGAATGATGGTTTTTTGGTTTCTGATGTTTTTTTATTCATTTATTTAAAATCTTTTTCATCCATAATTATGTACTGCACAAACGTTTCAGTGCATAAAATGTTTAATGAACTATTATGTGTTCTGTAATGCATTGTTCTACACATTTTAACTCATTCACCCCTGAAATTTAATAATGAACTATCCCAACTAATGAATTGGAAAAGTTCAAGTGTGTCTTCAGGAGTGAATGAGTTAAATGACCTAAATTAGCGGTAAATAGAATGTTTAACAAAAATAAACCCAAAACCCATTGTTCTATATAATTTCGAGTACCTTGTATAATCATGGCTATTCATAACTGTTCATACATTGAAAAATGTTAAGTTATGTTGAATAGAAAATTATTCAAATGTTTACTTTTTACATGTAATAACCAAGAAGTTGATATATTATACTAGTTGAAACATAAATTACCTCTTGACGGCTGAGTTTTCCATGTAGCATCTCCTCTCGGTGTTCCACGGAACTCGGAGTTTCTCCGACTCTGCAATCATCCTGTGGTCCCTGTCCTCTTTAGCGCGGAGCTCACCATCCTCGTCTTCTATACTATCATTGGAGATGTAGCTGTAACACACAAGAAATTGAGAAAATTTATTAAATTTACATGTATAATGAGAAACTCTAAAAAAAATTCAAATTCAAAGTCACCAAATATACAGATTCTTAAACTGTAGTGTTAAAACTAGATTACAACTTTAATTGCTAAATGAAAGCACTCACATGATTAAGGGGAAAAGAATAAAAATATAGCAAGAACTTGAGAGCAGATTTATAAACTGAGTATGTATGAACATATGCCTATTTTATTATCCCCTGTAACTGTTTTCACCGAAACAAGTTATGGCCCTTTAATTGACGAAAAATGTACAGCTAAGTTCGATCGCCACTTTTTGCAGACTTTATTTGGCGGAGTTATGGCCCCTTGCTTGACGTTTCCTTGCAATCACGACAACAAATATTTTCCAATTTCTGTGTATAAGGCTTTAGTTTTTGTTCAATTTCCAAGCAATACATATAATTTTCGGAGTTTGATGGAACAGAATTAGCCGAAAATTGTTTTCCCTTCAGTGTCATACTTTCTGATAGGGGGCGTTGAAGTCGGGTGTCGCACGTGCTGGTTGTGCGGTATGTGACTGTCGGGTCATTCAGCGATAGTCGCACCGACAGTTCACATGTTTTTGTATCGGCATGGACGGTGATGATATAGGCGAGGCATCCCACAACGGGTCGACTTGTAAACCTTCTTCAAATATTGCTAACACTTTAGCTGAACTTTTGGACGAAGTGAAGAGCCAGAAGGCGGAATTGTATTCGCTACGAAACGAGGTCCGTGGGTCGACGGCTACTGTTAGCAGTGAGGTAAAGAAACTAAAAACTGACTCTGACTTCAACTGGCGTTTTGAAGGTAATAAGACCCAGTACAAGTTTAACAGTGACATTTTAGATACTGTAAGCCAGGTTAGTTGGGCTTTAGAGAACAAGAAAGGTGATTATTCTCGAGAACTTTTGAGTGAAGTTATTGACAAGCTTAAGCTACGTAATAAGTTGATTCGCATAGCGGATACGTCAGAAGGCGGGTGGGAAACCGTGCGGCAATACGAGGTCCACCCCGTAGCAAGCGATTCGGATGACGAAAGCAAGATTCGGAGGGCGGAAGCGAGAGCTGTTAAGAAGAAAAAAGATGTGTCCAAGAAAAAGTCTCAGCGTTTCAAGTCTGGTGCTGTTTCTACTATCAGTGGTGGTTATGTTGGTGGCCAGTCAGCAGTTAAACAACAATTACAGCCCTTTCATGGATTCAGGTACTCCAGGGGTCCCGGGAGTCAGCCTGTCTACCCTAGGGGAGGGACATCGTACGGTGGAGGGGCATGCTTCAGCTGCGGCGAGTTTACACATTACAGACGGGATTGTCCGTACACAGCCGGACCAGCGACAGCAGTGTCCACCCAGGCCGTCAGGAAGTGAAGAGACTACACCAGTTCCAAAAGATGACATGGAAGATGAGTATTTAATTGATAATCAATTTACACGTGATTATTTTGAGTATGAACAGGGGGGTAAGAAAATTTTAGTGAAAGGGAGATTGAGGGAAAATTATGATTTTTGGAAGAATATTGGCACTAATGCGTACATTTTAGATGTTATTTTGAATGGTTATAAAATACCGTTTTATCCTACCCCTGAAAAGTGCATTTTAAAAAATAATAAATCCGCATTGGCAGAATCTGGTTTTGTTGAAGAAGCCATTGATGATCTTATACAGAGGAATTTGATCAAAGTGTGTAGCGAAAGTCCGTGGGTAGTTAATCCATTAACTGTTTCTATTCAGAGTAACTCTAAAAAGAGGTTGATTTTGGACTTAAGAGTAGTGAACAAGCACCTGTGGAAGCAGTCTGTGAAGTATGATGATATTCGTACTGCACTTATGTATGTTAAAAAGAATTGGTGGATGTTCAAATTTGATATTCATTCCGCGTATCATTTTGTGGAGATATATTTGCCACATACAGAATATTAAGGTTTTTCGTGGACGTATAAAGATGGTACAACTGTTTATTATAAATTTCTGGTGTTGCCTTTTGGTTTATCCTCGGCCCCATACATATTCACAAAACTCTGTCGGCCTTTGATAGCAAAATGGAGAGGAGAGGGGAAATTGATGTTAATGTATCTCGACGATGGGTTTGGATGTGGGAAAGATTTTCTAGAGACGCAGAGTTTAGCACATGCTATCAAAGTAGACTTGCTCGAGTCCGGGTTTGTACCAAAGGCGGAAAAGTCCTTGTGGGTACCGGTTCAGGTGTTACCGTTTTTGGGATGTGTTATTGATTCAGATCGGTTTGTTCTGTATGTTACAGAAAGTAGAATTGACAAAATCATGACTACTATAGGTCATATTGAGGAATCGCTTAGAAAGAGTAGGAGAGTCCTCGTTAGAAAAGCTGCCAGTTTAGTGGGCCAAGTTATATCCATGGGTGTTGTCATAGGTAGTACGTCTCAGATTATGACGAGGTATATAAGCATGGATATTTTACAAGCGGTATCTTGGAATGCTTACATAAAGTTGGCTGATGAGAGTTTATTACAGCTTCAGTTTTGGAGAGAAAATGTAAAAAACGTCAATGTCAAGTCATTGAGAGATGTTGAAAAGTGCTCAAAAATTGTGTACAGTGATGCAAGTGGGTCTGGATTTGGTGGATACGAGGTTAGTACGATGTATGGTATAGCACACGGGGTGTGGACAGAGGAGGAAAGTGGTCACTCGTCAACATGGCGGGAATTAGTGGCAGTTCTGAGGGTTTTGAAATCCTTGGGGAGAAGTTTAGAAGGTCATAGGGTGAAATGGTTTTCAGATAACACAGGGGTTTGTACTATTGTAAATAAGAGTTCTATGAAACCTGGTTTGCAAATGGTTGCCATGGATATTTTTCATAGTTGTATCAAGTACAGCATGTCTTTAGAGATGGAATGGTTGCCAAGGACGCTTAATGAGAAGGCGGATTATTTGTCACGGATTCCTGAGATGGATGATTGGGGCATTTCCATGGATATGCTAAATTTCATAGTTCAGAAATGGGGAAGACTTGATGTTGATTGGTTTTCATCAGAACATAACGCTAAACTATCGGTTTATTATTCCAGGTTTTGGTATGAGGGTTCTGCTGGGGTTGATGCGTTTGTTCATTATTGGGGAGATAGTAGGGGCTTGTTTGTGCCTCCACCAATTTTGATATTACGAGTTATTAGAAAGATGTTATATGAAAAGGTATGTGGTGTGTTGATTGTCCCATTGTGGAGATCGTCAAGCTTTTGGGCGGTTATTTGCAAGAACGATGGTTCATTTATACCAGAAGTGTCGGATTACATAGATTTACCTAGTGGGAAGGAGTGGTTTACTCCATGTAAAAACGGTTCCGGCATGTTTGGTACTACGGATCTAAAGTTCCGGATGTTAGCGTTGTATATGGATTGTAGAGATAATCACACAGCAAACAAAATTTTGCATTATTGAGGTGTTTTTGATAAATGCGCGGTGAAGAGTGTTATTTGAGTTTTATTATGAAATTGTGTACATAATGGCATTATGTGGACTTTAATAGTATGCCTTATAACTATATACTGATATTGAATGCAATTTTATCATTTGTTTTTTGTATAGTACACATTTGCCGCATGGCAACATTGTTAAATGTTTGCTGCATGGCGAGATTGATACATGTTTGCCGCATGGCGAGATTGATACATGTTTGCCGCATGGCGAGATTGATACATGTTTGCCGCATGGCGAGATTGATACATGTTTGCCGCATGGCGAGATTGATACATGTTTGCCGCATGGCGAGATTGATACATGTTTGCCGCAGGGCGAGATTGATACATGTTTGCCGCATGGCGAGTTTGATATATGTTTGCCGCATGGCGAGATTGATACATGTTTGCCGCAGGGCGAGATTGATACATGTTTGCTGCATGGCGAGTTTGATATATGTTCGCCGCATGGCGAGACTGACATATATTCGCTGGATGGCGAGATTGATTATGTTTACTTTATGGAGAGGTTGATACATCTATATATATGGTTTAAATATACTTTTAGGTTGTTAATTTGGAGAGGCAGGTTTATAGTTTGTTACATACATGTAGTATTGTACATGTAATATTATTTTGTTATTTTGAGTTTAATTATTTTTCCATCTTTAAATTTGTTTTTTCAGTGTTATGCTGAGGAAATAGAGGAGCTTCCGGAAGTCTTGTCTGGTGAGGTGACCCTGATTCCGGAATTACTCAAGGATTCGCGGGCTGCGAGCACATCCAAAAATTACACGCGTGGATTTCAGCGGTGGAAACGGTGGCTTTGTGTGAGTGGTTTAGGAATTGGGGACGCTTTACCGGCCAAGTCATTCCATGTGGCTCTATATTTAGCTTCTTTGACTCAAACTGCTAATACACCAAGTCCAATTGTGAATGCATTTTACAGTATAAAATAGTTTCATGATTTATTTGATATGGATGCTCCAACTAATTCTAATTTGGTTAAAAATATATTGGAAGCTTCGAAGAGAAAGTTAGCGAAACCGGTGGTAAAAAAGAAACCAGTAACCGTTGGTTTGTTGTTGTTAATGTACAAAAGTAATTTTGTTGTCGGAAATTTGAAAAATCAGAGGATCATATGTGCGTGTTTACTAGGTTTTGCTGGATTTTTGAGGAGCGATGAGTTATTGCATGTCAGAATGTGTGATATTGTGTTTTGCACTGCATATATGAATGTTTTTATTGAGTCTAGTAAGACTGATAAATATAGAGATGGGGCATGGATATGCATTGCCAAGACAGGGACGTGTTTGTGCCCTGTTTCAATCTGAAATTGTACTTGGAATGGGGTGAATTTACGGAGAATTCGGAGCAGTATGTGTTTTGTAATTTATCTGCAACTAAAACTGGGTATAAGATAAGATCATGTAACAAACCCATGTCTTACACTAATTTACGTGAGAATTTTATTGGAGCTTTTAAGCCTCATGTTGAGGATATTTCTCAGTTTTGTTTGCATTCTTTACGATCTGGTGGTGCTACAGCAGCTGCCAAGAATGGAATCAGTGACAGATTGTTTAAACGACATGGTCGTTGGGTTAGCGAAAATGCAAAAGATGGATATGTTGAGGATTCATTTACAGAACGACTTAAAGTTTCTGAGAGTTTAGGTTTGTGAAGTTTGATATATGATAAGTCCCGTTCTTTGATATTCAGTGGCGATTATGCGCTCCATACAATAAATTATTGGAATTTATTATTGGTGTTGTGGTTTTCTATCGGAAGGTGTGGTATTGGAGGGAAATATAATTTTCGGAGTTTGATGGAACAGAATTAGCCGAAAATTGTTTTCCCTTCAGTGTCATACTTTCTGATAGGGGGCGTTGAAGTCGGGTGTCGCACGTGCTGGTTGTGCGGTATGTGACTGTCGGGTCATTCAGCGATAGTCGCACCGACAGTTCACATGTTTTTGTTTTTTATAACGTTACAATTTTTATGTAAAAATGAAATTGAATGATAAATAGTTTGAATACTTCTTTATTGATGTGAATTCATAAAGTATGTACGGGTATGTGAGGGATATATAAGTGGGTTCGTTGTTTTGTAAAAACTGTCGGCGATTATGCGCTCCATACAATAAATTATTGGAATTTATTATTGGTGTTGTGGTTTTCTATCGGAAGGTGTGGTATTAGAGGGAAATGTTGTGTCAACAGCATGAAAATTACAAAAGAGTTTTACCTACAATATGATTACCCTCTTACTAAAGGGGGAAAAGCAAGGGATATTATTTCTACGAATTACCTTGTTTTAATTGATTTAACCATGTATATAATTATTTGATTGGGTTAATGTATCTCTCAACTTTCATCTTTTTAATTTTCTATTCAAATCATATCAGTTTTAAACATACAAACCATGTCTGAGGAAAAAAACTTCATTTTGTTTGGTACCTACCTCTCGGGAATATAGACAGCATTGGCTTGGGCTGATCCTGGCATGGCCCACTTCTTCTGTTTGTTTGGAACTTCCTTATCAGCACCTGGCTTCAGAGCTCCACCTGCGAAGATGATTGGTGCTTCTTTCTGCAAGAAATATCATACAAATATGAACCACAGATATAATATATGTGAAGTGTTTTTTTCCTTATCTCTACTAGATTATATATGAAAAATTTTTCCTTTTAGTAATATTTAAGCTCACCTACACAAAGGTGGAACCAAACTAGGTGAGCAATATAGGCCATTTGGGCCTCTTTTTTAATTTTCATATTTTAATTTTGATTTTGTTAATTCAATAATGTTTTAAAGATTAGAGATTAAGAATATAATTCAACAAAAATATACTTGTATACAGTACCTATTATTAATTAAAATCAAAGGATTTCTTCTAGATTTATTCTCATTAAAATCGCAATAAGATCAAAGACACAAAAAATATTTTTTAAAGAATTTTTCTCCAAAACTAACGTCAGCAGTGACTGGGATGGGCAGTGCCGCAGCGTAGCAGTACTGGGACCCGGCCAGAGTCCAGGACTCCGGAGGGGATAACAAAGACTCCATGGTAATAGTCATCAAGTTCCCTGTGCTGGCCTGGGGAGAGTCCATCAGGGGCTCATTCACGGAGACCACCACATCCAGTTCAGGCTAAGAATAGCAAAAACATAATTTTGTTGAACAGCAATCTGTATATTAGGATCATGTCATTTTTGTTCCCATAAATATATGTATCGCCTTAACATTAGATCACATGCTATGTTTAAGCCCCTCATAGACACATCAATTAGTTCATTACTTCAATCACCCCATATACATGTAAATATGTATCAAAAGCTACCACATTGTATAAATAAAATTTTGACATTAAATGAAGTGAAAAACTTGCATAATTATGTCTAAAGTTTTTAGAATGAAAAAGGTTTAACGGAAACAAAGAAATTCCCAAAACAAAGTTCTGAAAAAAAAAGATAATAAGCTCTGGCTGGGACTAACCTTGGCATGTTCAGGAGGGATTCCCTCCAGGGGTGAGCCAGGGAGGGGGTTCACCACCAATGTGTACTTGTGTTTTGTTTCACCTGTTTGAAATTAAGTCATGACGAAATAATTATATGATACACTGGTGCGTAAATTACACAAGTTTTTATGGTAAGAATTAAACATACCATAGAAAAAATAGTTTAAAGCATGATTATATATTTTTACAAACCTTTGACAAGTGGCAGTAGGTCTACAGTACATTGTCCCAACAAAGCTGTCTTTTCTTCCTTTTGTTTCTTTTCCTTTGGTAATCCTTCTATTACTGTCACTGTAATGGCAGAAACATTAAAAAGATTCAATTTTTAATTTTTATTAATTTATTCTTATACTGAATTAGATGAACAACCATTTAAACAAGCGGCTTAAAATGAACATCAAGATATTCACCAAATGAAATGTTCAATCCTGCAAATAATCCCTTACCAAAACCGAATGTACCGGGGTATGTCATATTACTGTTTTGAAGATTTTTGTTTGAATAACTAAACTTTAAAAAGAAGTAATATTGATATTCAATAACTATGTTTATCTAGTTCCATACCTTTAAAATAGTGCTGGCAACAGATTTATGTTGCAAAAAATCTACTCTGCATTAAATTTTGTCCTGAATAATATAATATTTTCAATAATGTTTCTTTATTTTTATATAGAAAAAAGTGTTAAATATACACTTACAGACAACTGGCTTGTGAGCAATTTCATCCAGGGCCAGTGGATCATCATAGGTACAGTTAATGGTGGTACTGAAGTTGAGTTCAGCAGGTACCTCAGGAGAACATTCCACTTTGGGAGAATCTCCGAGGGTTTTCTCTCCAAACTCAACCTTTACCATCACTTGTACGCTGTCAGCCTTAGTTCCTTTCTACAAAGCAAAATAAGATCAAAGATATATGCACCAAAGTTCAACAAAGCAGAATTTTTTTTTCATAATTTATTAACTCATTGACCCCTGATGACACATTTGAACTCTTCCAATACCAAGGTTGGAATACAAAATGTAGTTCATTACGAAATTTCAGGGATGAATGACTTGAAAGAATTCAAAATTGATAAGAAGTGAGTAATATCTTCATTGAAAGAATGTACAATAGGCAAAAATATAAGAAGGGCTGTAGATTATTTTCTACTTACCATGTTCCTGGCTCTCAGAACAGTGATAGTAATTGGCTCTGGAGGCCTGGTTTGAACACTGTCTTGGTCCATTTTGTTTGTTTTTTACTTGCAAATTTATAAATTCCTGTAAGAAAAATATTATTAAAAAATGAAGACATACTTTTTTGGGGGGGTGCATGGGGCTACTTTATACATGTATGTATATATGTTTCAATTGTACAATGAATGAAACTGATTTGATTTCTACTGATTTCTTAAAAAAGAATTAATGCACATGTTTTCATAGATTATATATATGTTAAGCCTGTTGTGATCATTTGTTTCTGTTATATTAGAGCATTTTTTGTTAAACTTTCAGGTGATGACTCCTCATTTCTGTGATCTTTTTATAATTGTTTTGTTGTACATAATAATTGCTATTCTGAGCTAATATTTCATGTTTCCTTCCTATTCAACAAAAAATAAACCTTTTGTATCTGGTATCTCCACTGAATAGTGCTATTCTTATAAAAGACCACAATATCAGCAGCTGATCTCCTTATCAGCTTATGATCTACTTATATTTTGTCACCATTTGACCTCTGCTACTGTGAATTAGAGGATCCCTCTTTTTTAATGTCATTTACAATTTTACAATACCTGAAAGTAATACATTACTGTCTCATATTCTCTCATTAATATGGCAGGTATCACATAATATTATAGGATGCGAGAAATGGGATCATCATAAACTTTAAACTGTACCCTGGAGCCCCTATAGATACTCCAGTCAATACAATATATTTGAAGGATTCCGATAATATGATCTGATAAATATTGGTGTTGCTTGTGAATCAATATCCGCCAGCAATATCAATATTTAGTGGATCAGATCCTAGTCAAAAATCACCTGAAACCTGATAGCACTAGGCTACCACTTAAGTCATAATTAAATCAAGGATTCATGGTTACATGTCCATGCGTGACATCAGTCTGCGATAGAATTGGACTGAGAGGTTCAAACTTTATACTTCATTTTAAATATTCAGCAGGATTAACATACATTTTTACACATCAGAAGGCAAAGAGGAAAAGTACTGAAATATTAGTCTTGCGAGTTGTGATACATTGATGGTGGTTATATGCCATCCATTTCATATCATTATCACTGATTATATCAATAGTAGTTCATCGTAAGCACTAAACTAAACTAAATAAGCATTTCACAAGAAGATAGATATATGTGCATTTTACGGTATCAAACTCTACTGACAGTAACATAACCTGTTACCGGGAAAAAAGGGGGGGGGGTGTCAACAAGACCCGAAATGTAACTTATTACAATACTCACGATAACAACCAGTAAAATCGAGTGTTGATTGTATGTAGCGATGCTAGTTCTTTCCTATTTACAAGAATTATCAGATTAAACGCAATATTGAAGCAAAAATCATAAATAAACCACAACAAATGCCAGCTATTTGCAGTAGACAGTACCTGTGCTTCCCGCCGTTCCCTTGGTGACAGTGACAGATAAGCGAGACTTCCGTTTCCGGTTTGTAGTGGCACACGCGAGTAGTAACACATGTGAAAGTTTTGCAAACGTTTTTGTTGATTTAACCTTTCTAATGATGAAAGCACTTATTCAAAGAGTTTCTCAAGCTTCAGTTACTGGTACGTTACTATTCTTATGTTTCAAATGTGACATATTAGTTTGATGAATGTCTGACAGGTCATTGACGTTTGTCAACATGTCTACTTTCACTTCGTTTGTAGAATCTACAGTTGTAGGGATCAGGCAGACGGTACACATTTTTTCATGTTATGAAATGTGGGATTGTGTGAGAATGCTGCGTAGGAACAGATTCATATGTTGGTCGTAAATTTTAACTCTCCCCTCTCATCATATAATGTGTGATTTGTAAGTCATCATGTGGTTATGATTTATATCACCAGATTATGTGATTTTTAAAATGCATAGAAATTGAGTATGTCATTAATTAAAATCTTTGTCAGACTGTTGCATTTTTGCTTTTCAGTTAGTTATAGTTTAAGGATAATAGTTATGAATAATAATTTTCTTTCAATAACTTTTACATTTATTTTTATCATTTCAGTTGATGGAGAAACTGTGAGTTCCATTGGGAAGGGACTATGTGTGCTGATTGGAATAACCCATAAAGACACCCCAAAGGAGATGGAATACATGTAAAGTTAATATTCTCAAAGGTTCTGACTATCTGATCCGGATCCTTCATCGGAAACCCACGGTACACTTCTCTGACGTTCAATGCATACTGTGGGCTGGAATAGATGGAAATTTATTCAGAGATTTCAACCAATCAGAATGGTCATTTCTTGTGCCACTCTGTTAGATCATTTTACTTTGACCACATCCAGTTTATTTCTAGGCATGAACCTAGGGTTTCCGACAATGATCCGGATCGGTCTGCCAGCAATATAAATATTTAGCTGATCTGGCGGCAGAACTTTTTGGACTAATAGGTTAATTATGTACAAGATAGGAAAACTAGTGGGAAAAGTAAATCATAATAAAATTTAACAAATCTGGAAAAAAATTAGTGACTGTTTTTGTGCATAAATGAATGTATATTTAATAACAGTGATAGTAAATGTATAAATTTATTCTGGTACATAGTACAAATGTATTGCAGAAAATGCGAGGTTAAAATAAATATAACTAGATATTTGTACTTTGTATTTGCTAGAAGTTCAATTTAAAAGAACATCAGCTGTGAACTTATAAGAAAAAAGTAATTAAGATCTTTCATTATGAAATTCACAAAGGAAAGGCTCTGCATATAAAGTAATATAATGAGAGTTATTGTTACAGGATTTTTTTATATATAACAAAGTGGACCTTGGACGATTTGAAAAGATAATTACGGAATCGTGTGAAATTCTGTAATTGAGAAATCATTTTAAAACTTGGTTATTTTTCAGGGTGAGAAAAATTCTTAATCTAAGATTATTTGATGATGATCAAGGGAAAAGATGGTCAAAAAATGTTGTGGAGAAAAACTATGAAGTTTTATGTGTGAGTCAGGTAAGTGATTGTTCAATCTTTGAAATTGTTGATCTGTGTTGATAATGTTTCATTTAAACATTGGCTAGTTAGTGTAGTTCTTTTTGAATGTTTATTTCACAAAGATTTAACCCTTCCTACCTTTTGTTTGCAGTTCACTCTATGTATGATGTTGAAGGGAAACAAACCAGACTTCCATGATGCAATGGCTCCTGAAAAGTCTCAAGAATTTTATGCTGAATTTGTCAGACAAATGGGAGAAGCATACGATCCATCAAAAATTAGAAGTAATTATTTGGGAGTCACATTTTGTCTTCACATTACAACTTTGATATGCCAACTTGCATTTTCGGAACCCCTGTTTTAGTTTTAGCCATTTAAATTGACCAATCGTTAGACTGATGCCTGTCATGTGAAGTTTTACAAAAGATTGGAACAATTCTGTTAAGACTAATTGTATATGATCTTCCAGGTGGTACATACAGATCTAGAGCCTTCAAATTTATCATGATATAATCCAGAGATGCAGAGAACAAATGCTTGCATATCCCCTGTAATTTCAAAGATAGCCACAGTATTAGGTGCTAAATATGTTTTTACTGGGGGTTTTAATATGTGCTAAAATGTTAGCAGCATACCTCTAGTTGAAACTGAGATTAAAACATTGAACAGGATTTTCTGAAGTTTATACACACGTATATTATAAGACATGAACTGATTGTTGGATGTTATTATCTTTCACTGCCTTGTCCTTTACTCAGTTCCTGGTTTCTTTAATACATGTTTTGTTTTATTTCAATTCAATTTGTTGTTCATATGGCACCTGTGTCAGTGAGCCTGAAACTAGGGTTAAGTAACAAAATTATTGATTATTGTAAGATCTTGAGGAAGATTCAACAAAAATGTATCAACTGTTACTCTATATAATTGTTTACTTGGTATAATGGCAGCGTGTTTCATTGCAGATGGAGTATTTGGAGCCTATATGCAGGTTCACATACAAAACGATGGACCTGTAACAATACCCTTAGAAACTCCTATCTCCCTCCAGGTAAATCAAGCAACAGTTTGTGCTACCAGTTCAATTTTGTACAAAAACATTTTTCTACATTTGAAGGAGTTGATCGTTATTTTTCAGATATTTCAGAAAGTATTAGACATTGTTTTGTGATTTAAATAAACTCTTTATTTTTCACACTCTATAAGATACCATTATCAGGTGTTTATTTTATACTTTTCCCACTATTACAGAAATACTGGGTATCTTTTAGATTTCCTTATCATAAAATCATACAATATTACATCAACAATGCATTACATAATGGCATAGTGTTAATAATGTCAAGTAGCCTATGACAGGCTGTTAATCCTAAGAAGGTGTGCATTTGATTTGCAGATTTAATTCATATTACTGCATAGGATGGTAATATGAACTTCAAAACTGTTCTTCTCCAGACCAAAATAGTTATGCTGGAATCAAATACTCTTCATAAATGGAAAGAGTAACATGTTTGTCAAGATTTTAGTTTACAGATATAGTGAGGTCAAAGGTCAAGGTTACTGTTTCAAAGGTCAAGGTCAAATTTTAAAGCTGCTTTACTGATGAACATTTTGTAATGACATTATGAAGCAATGTTGGTCAGAATCAAGTAAGGAGTTAAATAATTGGACATCAAGGACACTGCGTCAAAGGTCAAGGTCAAAATTTATATCTTTTCACAGATTAAGATTTTGTTATGACATTATGAAGCAAAGTTGGATTGAATTAAACAAGGATTAAACTGACCAAAAGTCTAGGACACAAATTTCAAGGTCAAATTTTGTATCATTTCACTGATGAACATTTTGTTATGATATTATGAATAAAATTGATCAGAATTAAAACAAGGAGTCAACTGACCAAGGTTAAAGAGGTCAAGGTCACTCATTCAAAGGTCAAGGAAACAATTTGTAACTTTTCTTTTTTCTACTCAAATTACCCTGCGTCCGTGGTCTGTCGTCCGTCCTTAAACAATTTTTGTTACCGTTATATCTTGAGAAGTTCTGGATTGAACTTTCCCAAATTCCAAATGCATTTTCCCCTTGGTGCTTAGTTGTGCTGTATTGATTTTGGAACTGATCTAAGGAACAAAATGGCTGATAGGCAGCCATCTTGGATTTTGACAATGAGATTTGTTATTACTATTTCTTGAGAAGTACTGGATGGATCTTTCTCAAAATTCAGATGCAGGTTCCCTTTGGTGCCTGGTTGTGCTGTATTGATTTGGGGACTGATCGGAAAAAATTGCTGACAGGGACCATCTTGGATTTTGATTTGTGAAATTTGTTATCGTATCTTGAAAAGTATATATGAAGGTTCCTCTTGTTAAGATATACCAGATGGATTTGGAATTTAGAACTGATCAGAAAAACAAAACTCAATCCTGACAAAAGACCTTCTTTCTGCTATTACATGTATTTATTTTTAAGAGAAATTCATAGAACTGTGTTTAAATACAAAAATAAAAGCTAAAATAAGAAGGGAAAAAAATCAATCTTTCTAAGAACAAATGAAAAATCATTGATGATTGGCGCCAAGATCCCTCTGGAATCTCTTGTTGAGTAAACTAGTTTGAAGTCCATATAGAGGAAGAACAATTTTAAAGAAGAATTTGGTCTATTTCCCTATTTGTCTCCAACCCTCAGGCTCCTTTGGGGGGGGGGGGGGGGGGGGAGGGGGTCGGGCTCACAGTTGATACAAAATTGGTTTCCATTCATCTTCGCATGTTTTAGACATAATATAAAATAAACTACAGAGGAAATAGGATCTTAAAGAAGAACTTACTCCATTTCTTCTATTTCGCCCCAACCCTCAAGCCCCTTTGGAGGTCAGACTCAGTTATATTAAATTTGCTCGCCTTCACCCATCGATGCTTCAGACCAAATTTGGTCAAAATCCACATTTAGGGATGCTTACCAGCTAGTAGTAGCAATTTTTAGGGGAAAAGTTGATGGATGATGCAAGCACAGTGCCACGGAATAAGCTTATGTATTCTCTCAGGTTTTAATGGATCTTTTTGAATTTTTATGGAAATAGCCAGTACATTATGAATTTGAGACCTCTGCAGTTTCCTTTTTAAGCATTTTCATAGTGTTATGCCCCTTTAAATGAACACATAATTGTCTGGCTATGCATTCTCTCAGTTTTTAAAATATTTCTCTTATATATTGTGGAGAGGGCTAGTTTTGCTCCCTCAAGTAATTTTGCATTTTGACCCCTTTTCGGAGTGTTATGCACCTTTTATTTATTGTTTAAGGAGTGGGGATTCCACTTTCAGATTTTTATAGATGATTTGGACATTTTGTCCTTTGTATACTATATGAAATTTGAACTCTGTTGTTTCATTAAAACTATCATTGTCCACTCATGACTCATAATGGAGTGGGAGGGGGGTTATTATTCATGCAGCCCTCCTGGCAACAATTCTAGTTCAATTTTGAAATGAAATCCTTATGTTCATAGCGATTGGCTAATGAAAATATATCTACGTAAGCTCCTTGCTGATTTTGGTATTTTTTCTGAAAACAAGTTCAATCATTATAACTGGTTTATTAAGTTAACTTGTAAGAATAGAACATTTGTATTTCTTGAACTATAGGGTCATATTTTCATTTTTAACAGGAAGAAGGAAAGAAACAAAAGAAATGGAATAATCCGAAAAACCAGCCATCCAAGGCTTCTAAAAACACACCTTTACAACAAGAGAGTAGTGTACCTGAATCAGGGACTCAAGTGTCATGTGCAGGAGGAGCGGAAGCCATGTCCCTGGAATATCCGGGTGTAACCGAGTCCCAGCAGGACCAGAGCTGACCCTAGGAGTTATATAGACACTCCAAAGTGGAATCTTGTTTGTCTGGATATGCTTTGTGTGATGGCATATTGTCCCTATTTATGTAATTACTGACATATAGGAACAGCGCCCTATCATGGTGTTACACTTTTTGTCAGACACAGAATGTTGGTGGATGTCAGACTAGACAGATATGCAATTTTTGTCTTGCTGAATAACTTTCTATGAGAGATTCTTCCAGTGGACTTACACAACAATGTGACACTTATGGAAATTGTATCCTGTTTGAAAGAATAATCCCCTGAGCCCTCCCCTCACAAACTATCTGTATGCATCCATATTAACAAGGTTCTATTGTAGAGAAGACATTGTAATTTAAATTTAAATTAAAATTTTTATCTTCATATTTATGTAGGAATTATGGCTGGTGCTTCTTTGCAGCAAACATACATATATTAATCATTTTCTAACACCAGTGAGATCCCATGTGTAATTAATTCTGTCTTCACGCCTTATTGGTACTACGAGATCCCGCAAGATGTGTGCGCATCGTCAGCAGTCATAGGGTGCTTTGTTAGCAGATTGATCAAAAGGACCTTGTGACCTCTGATTTAATTATTTCTATTTTCGGCAGTAATTTAACATATTTTTCCCCCAAGAGGCTCTCAAATTATGGACTAAAAAACAATGATATTTCATGGGAAATCAACTATTGACCACAAATAGGGACGTCTCATGTGAAATTAATTATGGACCACAAACAGGGAGATCGCATGTGAAATTAGTTCTTGACCACAAACAGGGATATCTCATGTGAAATTCATAATTTACCAAAAACATGAAGGTCTCATGTGAAATTAATCATTGACCACAATTTATAAAAAATAATTTGCTCATTTATAAAGAATGAGTTATACTCCTACGTAAAACTGTTTCCTCCAATACAGATGGAATCATGTTAACAAACAATGGGTTGTTTTGTTGTCTTTTCCAACTACACAGTAGTTATGTACATGTATATATATACTGATTTTATGTTTTGAGTAATTTAATCTGTCACATGTGGCCTATTGCAGTTGTCATTTGTTCCTCATTGTACTTCATCCATAATAATATGCACATTTCTAACTTTTCAAAAACAGCTGATGGATCAATCAAATTCAATAAATTTGTAGGAACTTAACAAAAACAAAACTTATTGACTCCTGATAAAACAGAGAGAATAATCTGGTACATTGTACATCAAGAGGCCCTTTGTGCTAAGTTTTGCATATTCGATTTCCAGACAAAAATTTGATAAACAATATGGCCGTCAAGCGGCCATCTTGGATTTGTGGGTAATAGTTTGTTATCACTATTTCTTAAGAGGAAATGGATGGATCTTTCTCAAATTTCATATGAAGGTTCCCTTTCGTGCCCTGTTTTGCACACTTCCTTTTCAGACAAATCCGATAAACAATATGGTGGCCATCTTGGATTTGTGAGTAATAGTTTGTTATCACTAGTTGTTGAGAAGTACAGGATGGATCATTCTCAAATTTCTTTTGTCGTTTCCCCTTGGTGCCTGGTTTTGCAAAACTATATAGCTGATAGGTGGCCATCTTGGATTTGTGAGTAATAGTTTATTATCACTATTTCTCGAGAAATACAGGATGGATCATTCTCAAATTTCATATGCAAGTTTCCCTTGGTCCTTTACTGTGCTGTATTGATATTGGGACAAAATGAAAAAACAAAATGACTGATATATGGCCATCTTGGATTTTGATGATGAAAATTTTTTATTGTTATATCCTGTGAAGTATTGGAGGGATCTTTCCCAAATTTCATATGAAGGTTCCCCTTGGTCATAAATACAAGATGGATCTCTCTTAAAGTTTTGGATTTTTATCAGGAAAACAAAACGTCTGATTATATAGACACCTTATTTCAACTGTTATTAATTTTCACAAGAAATTTCAAAGTTCATAGCACTAGGATAAAATACATAAATGAAAGAAAAAGTAGTATTAAGATTAAATACATAAATGAAAGTTAAAATAAGAAGGTCAAATATTCATCTTTCTAGGAATGAATGAAAAATCATCAATGGTGGGTGCCAAGATAATCTGGGATCTCTTGTTCAGAAAAAATGTTTAAAGCAATTTTCACATATTTGACCCCTGTGACCTTGAAAATAGGTCAAGGTTAATTGTTTGAGGAAACTTCAATACTCTAATCGTCGGGAACCCACGGTACATTTCTCCGACGTTTGCACCCCGTGGGCCAGAATCGATATAAATCTTCGTTTCCCTGAATAGAGGTTTATTCGGAGATTTCGACCAATCAGAATTTTTCTGTGACCACGACCAGTATATTTCTGTAGGCATGATGCCTATGTCAATCTCCGTAGAGCAGGACCTTATATTTTAATCACAATCGACACAATTATAACACAATCGACAGGTTTTGTTGACGGGAGTTGCTACAAATAAAACAGGACTCCCATGCTGGATATCCCGGCTGGATGTAGTCAAGGATGAAACTATCGATATGATTGGCTACTATTTTAGTACGAAAACCAGAGTTTCCACTGATTTTAGCCCACAGGATGCAAACATCAGAGAAGTGTACTGTAGATTTCCGACGATGCAATACTCTAGTCTTTTTGGTTATTGAAATGAAGATTTTTGAAGGTTTTACTCATTTGACCCCTGTGACCCTCCTTGAAAGTGAGTCAAGGTAATTTATTTAATACACTTTATAGAACTTTCTCCTTTGCACCTACTGGCCAAATATTGTGGCCCTAGAAATTGTCTTTGAAAGGAAAACTTGACAGATGTTAAATGACAGACAACACACCATAACAAAGCTAAAAAGCCTTCTTTGAAAAACCCAGAGTCCATGTTAGCTTAAGAACTTTATCAATGCATACAAGTTTTCAAAGATCATTGAATTGTGAAATTTTTAACTTTGAAATAATAATGCTGAAACTACAGTATTCAAATCTACTTTTTATTCCATTTACCAATATTTGAGAACCAAATCACCCAATATTAGTACTGACAATTTGAATCCTATACAAGTACCATGTAAACACAAAGTTACATAAATAATTAAATGATAATTAAGCACAATGCATGTTTATTACTGAACATAAGTTTTGGATTTATGCTGATTGCATGAATGTTATAATATTTATTGTGAAGTTTTCTAACAATGGTTGGAAAATTTCAACCAAATATAGCACACATGATTAGTTCATGTAGTATTAAGTATTTGGAATTATTTTCCTCTCTCTATTTTGTATTCAAACAAATTCTGGAAATTATCCACAGAGAATGGCAAAACAAATTGGTAAAATGAGATGCCATAATATTATCACACATACAGACATACTGTGTAGCCAGATCAAAAGCAAAATTAATGCATTCTATGTAGTGTGATGACAATGTGATACAAAATTTATTAAGATGAAAACTAGCTGCCCGGACAATTTTTGTACAAGGGGCATAACTCCCAATTGTGAATAAGCATAAAAAAACAAAGGAACCTGGGCATTCAAATTGCCAACCACAATGAATCTGATGGAGACTTGCAAATTGTTCCGAGTTTGGAAGGAGACTTCAAATTCTGGACCTGGTCTAAAATTGAGCAATTTCAACCAGTAAATCTACTGATAATGACTTCAATTTGAAAAGCGCAAAAGGTGCCTTTCAAAAATGTTAGTCCCCGTTGGGTGTACATATACTATGTAATGATGCTTTTCTGGGAATGCATTATATCCCCATGGATATTTCAAAAAGATGACAAGGATAATGACACCATTATTTGTAATAAGGCATCATCATTGAGGACTGAGCTCATTGATTCTGAACACCTTCAATCAGGTCCATTGAAAGTGTGTCCAACATATGCTCAGATCCCTGTGCTTTGGATTGGTGTTAACTTTAATGAAATATTAGCAGACACGATTCTAACAATTAAAACTACAGGTGAAAAACCAGAACCTGATTTCAGTATAACGTACACCAATTTTTACACCAATCAATAAACAACAATTTAACCTTAAATACGGCACTAGCAGAGAGATATAAACAACTTTCAAAAACATCATAAAAAAAATGAAAATAAATATATGTATACAATGTATTTCATGTAACTTATCAATGCTATAAAAATATTGTATTTCTGTATCGAGACAGTATCAAGATTATACAAGTTCAACAACATTGGTAACACTTAATATTTTGTACATTTTCACAATATGGTACTTTGGACATTTATATGCTGCATCTTAAAAGTGTACGTACCTTATATAATGTTTTCATCTTGAAATTTAAAAAAAAATTACTTGAATATATATCTTGTTAACCAGTCTAACAGCAGAACTCATGCAGTTTTGACTTAGCAAGGTTATTTTTACCTTAAATTGGGTTAAAAACATATAAAGAACAAAAAGTAGGTAGAACCCTTTCAATTTGAATACAGCAGTTAGTGAACACACTAAGTTACATATTATATACTGTTTTTGATCTAATAAGCATACAGTGCTCTTACAAAAACTCAAAAGGAATACACTTAATAAAATACAAAAGTTTATACACATTTTATTACTATTAATTTGTCCTGGCTGCAGCACCTATGATATGGAAACAGTGAGTTGTAAATCATAAAAGTCGGGAGTGTCATTTGTTTTTTGGTCCCTTCGTAGGGCAAGTCTAACAAAAGCCATTTTAGGGGGCCATTTGATTAATGGATCTAGACTTCTCAGAATACAGCTATTATTTGGCAAAATTTCTAAGAAATGATCTAATATATTCATTATTAGATAATGAAGATTGGACAGGTTGTCAAGATTTTCTTTTTACTCGGATTGAGTAAGCCAAGATAATGGAGTACACAAGGGGACAGGCTATTAGAAACTCAAAACCAAATGATATTGTTTGAATAATATAACTCAATGTGACTTTGACAATTATCTTTTTAAAGTGAGTTTGTTTAAAATTTGCTGACGCTTTGTGGGTACATGTACTGAGAATGTATTTTGAGTGGACAGGAACAGCACTTAAAAAAGTATTTTCCAAAAAAACAGTTACCATTTAATTATTTGAAACAAACTGAACAAAAAAATGTTAGTATGTCACCATAGTATGATTTATTTTGTATGCACTTGTTAAACTGAACAGGTGGCAAGATGTGTTTATGTAAGGTCTAAATAAGCAAAACAAAAATTAATCTCAGGGTTTTACCTGGGAGTAGGGACCCTCAAATTTTATCAATTCAGATGTCCTGAGACTCCCATCACAAATTTAATTATGACATATCTAGTGAAACGTCATCAAGTTTGGAAGTCCTTTGAATTTTTTAGGAGTCAAATTGCAGGTTTTTGTGCGTCAGGGAAAACCCCAAATAAAGTTTTCAGTATTGGAGAAAAGCCGGAGTCAGACTAAATTGTGCTCCATGCAAGTCTCAAACCTACGACCCAATGGTGCACCATGGACTAGCAGGACCGTAATTTCCTGCATATTACCCGCAACGGGGTATAGTGCGCAGGAAGTAAATTAAGGCATTTTTGAGGCTTTTGTAAAATAAATTCCAGATAACCCACAACGGCAGATTGCCAGCGGGTTATACATTGAAGGTATACCTGGTGAGTACAAGTGTACTTCGTATGTGACTTTGTGATTAATTATTTTGAATGTTGAAAATCAGAGACATATGATGGAAATATTGTGTTTATTTTGTGAATATATATGTTTATGTGTATAACTAAAGCTCTATATTAACTTATCAATTTAAAAATTTTGTTTACAAATAGTGTAGATCTAAATATTGATAAAAGTGGAAACATTTAACAACATATAGCCCACATGATATGGTTTTAAAAAACACAGATAGTCTGCATTGGTAGATAGCCCGCACTAGGCATCTTCTGATGTAAAAAATTGTATAGCCGCGGGCAATACGCAGGAAATTATGATAACAGAATGTCAGAAGCCTTAATAGTCATTAAGTAATGACTTAACCACCACAGCCCCCAATAGCTTAACACTAAAGATAGTAAAAGATATTGCAAACAGAAATGAAACACAATCTACAGTAAAATCCCACTTTTTCGAACCCGGTTTACATGAATACCTCTCATTCACTGAACAGTTTGTTTGGTCCTAACCGTTAAACTAAATTGTGTGAACTCAATATGACATTGTCCCGACCGAGTTGTACATATTCAACCAACCTCGGATTACTTGAATACCATATTTTCCTCAAACTATTGATCAGGTCCTCACATGTTCAAGTAAGTGGGGTTTTACTGTACATGATTATATAATTAAATGCCATTAAATAGAGAATATTCCACAGTGTCTGGTACAAACAACAAAAGAAAACAACATAATAAGAATTATTATAGAATTGGTATAGCACTCACTGTCCACAGGGTGTTATATAGGTAACAAAACTTGACAGTTTTACCAAGCAGGAGCTTAGACAATAGGGCTGGGCGGTTTTACCGGTATACCGTGGTATAAAGTTTTGATGGTACGTACCGTGGTACATTAAGTCCTGTACCGGTTTTTTGGGGACTTTCATATGCATTAAAATTAACTTATCAATTTGAAAGAAATATTTGTTACATAGATCAATTGAAATTCCAATATATTTTGATAACAATTTCCTATAAGTTTGCTGATCAACTAGGACAGACATAGCTTCACTCAAACAATATTATAGGATAACACAATGAGAAACTTATGACAGGCCTCTTGTGGATCGGCTTCAGAACAAAAACAGCCCGAGACCTTTAGCTAGCTCAAACATTCAATCAAGGTGGTATACCGTGGTACGTACCGCAGTATTTGCCTAAATACCGTGGTATACCGTGGTACATTTGATTTTGTGGTACCCAGCTCTTTTAGACAATATACTGTACACATAATTATTTTAGCACACTCAAATTTTAGCACATTATTAATTTAATTCATGCAGATAAAACTTAGTGATGTGCTAAGGATACATGCTGTAAAAAGTAATAAACAGAAACCATATAAGCTAGTAGCGCAATCATAATTTAGAATGCTTACAGCGCGAAAATAAGATTACCGCCAATATATGTACGTTTACAGCTAGTATACCAGCTAATACATGAATTTTCAATGGTTTTAAGGGAGATCATGATTAGATAAATAAACTTACATAAAATTTTGATATGTATTAATTATTTACAAAAATCCTTTCTTTGGTCAAAGCAGTTATAAATATATGATTTTTTAAAAACATTTTCATAACTTAATTCTCATATAGTATTTCAATAAAATAAAAATTGCATCATCAAAATGTGATTTTGGATAATGTACTATATATATATTAAAAGCAGAAGTATAAATGTTTCGACATTTTAGAGAATCAAACTTCTTTTTACTTATGAAACTCAGGGTTTTAAAACAAATTTCTATTGAAGTGGAGTCACTTCAAGGGTTGCAACAACATTGGACTTTGGTGCGATTGGTCGGAATTTGGTAAGTGAGGCACTGCTCAAGTCATTTGTCCGCTCCGGTTTTCTTTTGAAGGTTTTTCTTTTTCCCGTCTTTGGTGTGCCAACACTACTTGATGTACTATAGGATTCTGGTGCCGATGAATTCAACACATTGGATCGATTTTTGGGAGGCCGTCCCCTTTTCTTAAGTGGCCTTGGGAAAGGATATGGTGACGTATCATATGCACCTTGTCCTGGTGAATTTCTCACGAGTTCATTCACCTTTACACATGGATCTATTCTTCCTTCTCCTGGTGAATTTTTCACTTGTTCAGTTACCTTTGAACATGGATCTATTCTTTCTTCTCCTGGAGAATGTTTCACTTGTTCATTTATCTTTAAACATGGATCTATTCTTCCTTCTCCTGGTGAGTTTTTCACTTGTTCGTTTATCTTTAAACACGGCTCTACTCTTCCTTCTCCTGGCGATTTTTTCATTTGTTCATTTATCTTTAAACATGGCTCTACCCTTCTTCCCATTGCAATTTTCTTTCTTCCTGCCACATGGTTCCTCTTTATACCAAATCCTCTCTTAGTCTCTCCTACTGCTGCATACATGGCAGATTTAGTTATTGGATTAATATCTTGGAACTCTAGTGCTGTCTTCTTTAAAACATGAGGGAATTTCCTCATGTTAATGTTTCTTATAGTATTCTTTGCAATGAGAATTTCAAGTGGGTTCACGTCGTCATCATCTTCGTTCTCCAGGTCAATCACAAAAGGCCTATCACTGTCTGTTGGATAAACTTCTGATTCTGAAGTTTCAAGTTCTTTTTCTTGGGCATCCTTTATACTCTTCAAAGCTTTGTCCTTTTGGGCAACTTCAACTTCAGTGACTGATGAAGAAGTGTCATGTTTTTCCGGTGTTTTGCCAATGGAAAATGACTTTTCCTCACAGTTTGAACAAGTATCTGACAATTTTCTGTCAGAAAGCGGAAACTTGTTTGATAATGTGGACAAAGCTGCTGTCATTGAAGAATTACCCATTGTATGCATTGAACTTGTGGCAGTGTAAGTGGAAGGTGCAGATACACCAACACTTGCAGCTCCTTTAAGCATAACCCTTGTTCCAGAGATTACACCAGCGTTTGAATGGGAAGATCCAATTACATTTTGCGCATTACTATATCCAGTAGCTGGCGCAATTCCAATTGGTGTTGAATTCTGTAAAACATTTGTAGATGACACAGAGCTAGATTTCGGGAGTTCAGCGAATGTGAATCGAGGAACAGAGGTTCCTTGGAATTTCTGATTATTTGTATTATTGGAATTTAAAAACACAAGATGTCCTAACTGGTTATTTACAATTTGGATTCCCCCTGGATTCTGAAATGTTGTATTGTTTATTGGAGTAGTACTGTTTGTATTTACTCCAACAGGCATTGTCTGCGAAACTGAGACTGGAGCAGCATTCTGTAAAACCTGGCATCTGAAATTGCCAATGCCAATTGGATTGGTGGTCAGAGAGTTTGTGAGTTGCAATGGTGCAACAAGTGGCGATCGGATAGCTATCGGCTTTACAAATCCTGATCCAGCATTCCCCATCACATTTGGTGTTTGGTTTGCTCCCACTGGAGTCCCAACAGCTATTGGATTTACAAATCCAGACCCAGCATTCCCCATCACATTTGGTGTTTGGTTTGATCCAAGACCTTGCATATTTGGAAAAGCCCCAAGAGGTACAGTGATTGAATTGTACGAACTGTGGACTACATGGGAATTGTTCGAAACACTTTTTTGACCTGCATTCATGGAAGTTACAGGGATTGGAGTTCCAATCGAAGTACACGCTGAGGTTGTTGTTGTTGTTGCAATGTTTGATGTTCCTGGGGGAAAGAACACAGTGGTTGAAGAACAATATTTTGTCTTTGAGGGATTTGCTGTATTGGAGTTTCTAGCAATGTTCCAAGGAGTCCCTACTTGTAAGGACTTTAAGTTGGAATTATTCAAAAACAGTTTAACGGGCTCTGGGCCAAGTGGACGGCCATTAGTTCTCTTCAACTGCTCTGATGGTTTGCTTCTAATATTTAAATTGGCTTCTTTGTCAAAAACCATGTTTTCCTCACTCAAATTATTTTTCGTTGTTTTGGTTTTATCAGCATACAATTTCTCATCGGTTGTTTGAGCAGATGAAGGTTTTTCACGTGACTGGCTGTCACATACTTCAGTTTGTTTGGGAAGCAATGTTTGCAGTCTTCTAGAAGATATTGGTGCTTTAATGTTTTTTCTTGAAGAGCTTGCATCTTTCCTCGCTGTCCATCGAGTAATATTTTCAAAGTTTTCCTGAGTTTCTGCCAGACTTACTACATTCAAAACAAAAGGACCTGCTTGAGAAGATGTTTCAGGGCTTTCTTTGTTCAGTTCTTCAGAGCTATTAGCACTGTTATCAAATTTTGACACTGCACATGGAATTTGGTTTTCAGATGTTGGTCCATCATTGGAAGACTTTATAGTTTTTTCAACACATGCTTCCATTTCCTGTTGTTCTGATGAAAAGGAGAAATTCAAAGATCCAGTAGAGCATTCCATGGCACCTGGAGATAATGGTTCATTTTTAACTCTGCTGAGATCAAATCGGGTTTCCTTGTTTTCTTCATATTCTGAAAATCCTTGTTTTGGTTCAATAATTGCACCTGAATTGCACCTTTTGTCAGCTGTTTCTTGCTCTTCCAAATCATCAATGTCCTTTTCAATTTTGATAGAAATGGAAGTATATTTGTCCTCTTCATGCTTGGTTTTGTTTGGATACTTTTCAGGAACTGGTTGGCCAAAATATTTTAACCAATTCTTCATCCCAAATTTTTCAAGTGCTCCTTTTAATTCGTCAGTGGGTTTCACTTTCTTTCCGTATATGAAATCAACAACATTTTTCAATACACTTCCGCGAACACCAAAAATATCCAACTGATTTGACGATAGAAAGTACTCTTTACCCATTTCTCTCAAGCAAGAAGGATCTTCAAATGCTGCGACCCATACGGCACTGTGTACCAACACAAACGTTCCATCTTCAGCCACCAGTTCAAGATCACACATCACTCCATTTTCTCTCATATCGTTCAGTTTTTGGACGATATATGAGTTTATGCTCAGGGCCATATTTCTTATCAAGAACCATTCACCTTACGTGTACTAGGCCTACTTCTCCTCCTCATTTCATTCTCTACGGTCCTTTGTTAGGCCTACTTGGTACATTGCGTGGCTGTCTCCTCCAATAAACAACCAATCACAATTTGCGTGATTAATAATCCAGCCAATCGAAAAATAGAACATGTATGCCCAAGGTAAAAGGTCGATGTTATTGACCAATCAGCGAATGTCTAGATCTTTTACCGTTCAATGGCGAGATTTTATCGAAATCAGAGCTTTAAAGTACCTGTTTATCGACAGATGATATCCATACATTTACTGAAAGATGAATAAATGGCAATGAAAAGGGATATGGTCATAAAACAATAAATATAAGTATTCATTTAACTCGGAATTTGCCAATAAATACATCTTTATGCTAAACAGGTGCGTGGAACTCTTCAATACAGGGAGGTGAGAAATGCTACCAATATGGCAGACGAATTGTCGATAATGCTCTTCTGGTTTGCAGATTGTTCAAGTTTCTACTCAGTTCTGACAATAATCGTCTGTTTTATTGTTATGGTCGTGTTCATTTTAAGGTAAATGTTTTAGAAATTCGTCCAAGACACATTTAGTATTATCCAAATAGGCTTATTGCTTCGGTTTCTGATGGCAAAATTCTGACATCTCGTGACTAGTTACAAGTTCAAGTTCGATCAAATGATATTTTGCAATGACAAGACATAGTTAACACAGTTGTAAACATGCTTGCCACCACTGCAATTAAACATAAATGTAATATAATGGTATAGAAATATTTATTTTAATATGCATGCATACCATAGTATACAACATGTACGTACTTCATCTGTTCATGACAGCATAAGTCTGCTCTATGGCATCTTCCAACTCCAACAGTACAAGGTTAGAAGCATAACTGGTAGAGGTTAATCCTCACTAGGGGCAGGTGACTTTGGTAAAGAGTTTCAGGTGAATAATTCGGTGGTTGGGGGATTGTACATGTAGGTTATAGTATATGTACAATTTGGAAGTACCAGTTAATGACATAAATACCAGAAAAATATATCGGGCCCCAGCATCAAAAATTCAGACGTGACAGCATTAATCATACGAAGCTAATGACTTAGTCCCTGACGGGTTTGCGGAGCGTCTATAAATAACTGCCAAAGTAAAGTTAGTAAATGTAACAGGAGAGGAAACATGCACAGCCAGATCGGGGTTTGAACCTCCTGGGATCTTCCAGACTCTAGACAGACACTCAACCAATTGAGCTTATAATCTGGTCACCAATGATCGACTCGGTCTAGATCCGCTAAATTCCTCCCTGAGACCTTTAACAAAGTCTTCAACCCTGAAGACAGACACAAAAGACAAGTTTATACCACCTTCTGTGGGTATATATATACTTTTGTTGGGTGACAGACATTTCGTCACAATATCTGATGCCTCAATATCCCAAATGCCATACGTCATAATATCCCAAAATATTTGGAGCAAACAGATTGATTCACCCCATTGCCACAATGTCCCAAAACATTTGCCACAATGTCCCAAAATTTGACATATCGCTCGAAAGATTTACCATGTCACCTAGCTCATACTGTTATATGGGTAAATCTTGATAACTGAACAGGAATAAATGATAATATTTAGTCCGGGAAATGCCTGCATATTGTTGAACTGAAGAACAGGAATGGTGTACATATGTTTCCCCGAGTTCTCTCTATACAAGACTCAAAATAGAGGCATCCTATGGTAAATTTCCCTTTAACTGGATCTTGAAAATCATGGCTTCTTTGTTTATTCTGCTTACAATGGACCAAACTTGTATGCACAAATAGTTCATTGGCCTCAAAAGCGGTAATGAGAACATAATCATTAGACTGTGTATATTTCCATTATATTTACACGAAACATCTATGTGTATATCAATTAACGCAAAACAAAAACGTGTAACTGATTCAATTTTTGAAAAGAAAGGCTAGTTCTATTTCATACATTATTAATAAACAATTATAGTGATTGTGAGAGTTATCTCCCCTGCCTGACACAGTGTACTGCACGAACAAAATATAAAAAGATCAGAATCAAGAAATACATTTTGATCAGTCTGAATTTTTTCTGTTGACATCAATAGATTTTCATATTTATACGATAATTAATTTGTGTTATGTCCCAAGAACTACCTTTATACTCATTTGGGGTGATATGTCAAATTTGGGGGCAATGTGGCTAATCAATCCGTTTGCCCCAAACATTTTGGGACATTATGACATATGGCATTGCAAAAAATAAATTAGGGCGGTTAGAAAAAAATTGGGACATTGAGGTGAAACGTCTGTAATTACTTTCGTTGGGCCTCAAATGTAACAGGAGAGGAAAAAATACACAGCCAGACCGGGGTTTGAACCTGGGACCTTCCAAACTTAAGACTGACGCTCAACCAAATGAGCTATCTGGTTGCCGACAATCGACCTGGTCTAGTTATATGTGCCCCACCTGTTGTTTGTCTGTCTCATCTGATGTGCAGTAGATGCTGAATCTTAAATATAACATGGTCATTAAACAGTTTGGGCACAAAGACACATATGGGTAATAATCGTGCATTTTGGTTACCCATTTCAGTAACAATTTTGTTCTAACTCATATGGGTCACAATAATGTGATATTAAAACACAAAGTCTTCGAAAGCTTTTGGAGCTAAAAAAGGATGACGTCATCCTTTTCACATATTTTCACATAATACAATAGTGCATTTAACATAATAAAGCACCAGTGGGAAGGGGCTCAAAAGGGTCAAATTGGCTAAAATTTCAACAATCTTCTTCTTACCCAGATATGCAGGTATTGGTACTACTAGTACATCAAAACTCAGGTGACCGTAAAGGCCTGTGGGCCTCTTGTTTGCATGCTGTATATATTACTGGTAAATTTACAAGGTGCAGCATATGTGTGTGTTACTTCATCTTTTGGACTGCTCATGGGGGAAAATGTGGCCCCCAGACGGCCATCTTGTATGTTGACTATGAAAGGATATTATGGTTATTTTTAAAGAAATACAAGATGGATTTGAAATTTGGATCGAACTGATCAGAGAACAAAACTCCTGACAAGAAAATACAAGTAGCGTATGACTAGCATGTGGCTCATTTACATGCATGTTTGTACAAATTTTTTTAAAATCCATGACAACGATGTTGAACATCATTATTACTTCCCTTTCTGATATCAACACACTTTATGAAAACAACTGAACTCTGCATTCACCCCCCCCCCCCCCCCCCCATTTCATAATGAACTCTTTTAGATGTAACCTTTGAACTGGATGAGCTCAAAAGTGTAAGTGTCTTCTGGTGTGAATGAGTTTAAGCTCAATTATCTTGTTTTGGACAAATTTCACATTAGAGTGAATTATGATGTCTTAATTACAACCCATTAAAGTTAAAACTGTAGCTGAATTTGGTGACTGAGAAATGACTGGAATCAAAAATTATGTTGAGGAGATCCCACTGTTTGTGTACAAAAATCTGAAAGAAATTTGAAATCTGATCATGTTTTTTTTTATTTATTTATTTTTTTATGTATCTTCCCCAGGTTGAACAACGAAAACATATTTATGAATCTCAACTCAACATCTGTGCAGCAAGTCAATCTTGCAGTGGAGAAATGTGTTACAGACATGGTCAATCCTTTTTCTGTGAAAATGAGGCCCAATGAATTGAGCAGCCTGAAAGGTAAGGTTGGTGACCGTGAGATTAGCTGAACAGCCGGACATCCCAGCCTGTATAGACTGGGTGTACTCCTTCACACTTCATTGCTCCAAGTTTTCATTTAATTTTGATGAAAAGGATGAATTTTGTTCCACTTAAATAACACATGATTACATTTCTTTATTTCACTGAATAAAAACTTTTCAAAAAATGTAATTTGAAATATTTGCATTTTTCACTGCAAATTAAGCTTTACATGAATCTACATAATAATTATAGTTTTATAGTTGTAATTGGAATTAATATTTGAATGTGTCTTGAATTGATCAGATTTTTTTTTTAATTCAGATGGACTACACATCCAGCTGTCTGTACTGAAGAAGTGTATTTTACAAGTGTATTGGGGGATAGATCTAGAGGAGTTCCACAAAGCCATGCAAGCACCATGGCAACACATCTTACATCATCTACACTCTAAGTCCTGGCTGGAAGGATATACATTGTTCTGCAACGAAAAAATGGAGTGAGCCATTTGCTTTTAGTAACCTTTAAGAAAACAAAGCAATAATTAAGCTCTGTCGTTATGGTAACCCCACCTCCTATAGTCTTTTAAGGTTATAGTAATTACATTGCCGAGCTTACTTTTACAGGTAGTGAATTATATTTATCTTTTCCTGAAAGCACTTATCATTTTCCACTTTGAAGTGACCTATTGACCTAAAAAGGTTTTTTTTCGGCAGAATAAAAAATTCAGTACTGTACACACCAGGGTATATTTTTGTGAGATTAGACAAGTGTTTAATTTCAAATAAGATATTTAATAGCTACGGTAGGTTGTCCTCTCCAAAAAATACAGTGATTAATTATAATTGCTGCCTTGGAAATGTTACTAATCAATTAGAAGTAAATTGTTATTTTAACAAAAAGCTAGTGTTACATTACTTGTATAAATCGTTCTGAGTTCATAGATCAAATCAGTAGAATATCCAAAATGGTGGACTTTTGTGAATAGAGGGGACCAAGGTATTTGCAAATAAGCCCCCTCCCTACTTTTGGTCATTTTTTCCCCCTAGGGATGGGGACTCTTCGTGGTAAAATATAGTACATGTAATTTTTTTCCCTATATTTAAGGTTGAATCCGTGTGACTTGCGACATGAGCATCTACAGTGCCCTGGGGTGATAGATGCTGAAGCCCTAGGGGAGCCACCAAGGAAGAAATATCCAGCCATGGTCATCACTTATCTAGCAGGATCTCAAGAGGAGGACAATCCCATGGATCCAAAAATTGTAAGTGGAAACAAAAGAGATTTTCTATACAGAATGTACCATTTCATTGATGTTCTTTGAATTTTCAGAGTTCCATTTCTTTCACAAATTTATAATGTTCATAATCTGATAAAAAACATAGCCATAGTAATATAGTTATAAACGAAAATGATAAGAACTTTATAACTCTGAAATTTTGTTCCTTTTAAGCAGAATGTGGATCATTTTAACAGTAATGTTTCCTTTGATCTTAGTTTGATTACCATTTAAGACCCTTGGAATTTTTTGTTCATGCAATTATTTAGAGTCTGTTTAAGGAATAAATAGCCATAAGAAAGTGTTTTCCAGAAATTATGATGGTTAATTTTCATTTAAAAAATATGTTTTAAAGCAAAGTCACAAGTAAAAGCCTTGTTAAAGAAATATACCCACAAGCACATACTCAAAAGATAAGGGGAAGTAACTCCAATTTATCATATTTTAGAAAAGCTTGAACTTCTATTGAATTATAGACGTGATGAAGTCTTGAAGACACTCAATATTTCTTTGTTTGGAAATTAATATTCATATTTTATACTAAACCACCAAATGTTTTTGTTATATTGAACATAATAATTTCAAATGCAATGGTCTTGTTTGGGTCAGGTATTCTTTTAGTAATAACTTTGTCTTGAACTAGAAGATTAACAGGATTTGTTCTTTCACCAGAGTTGCACAGTTGGTATATCAGCTTTTCCAGAAACACCCTGCAGATCATTTATTACCTACCCCCCCCCCCCCCCCCCCCCCCCAAAAAAAAAAAAGGTACCTTCAATATTCAAGGGTCAGCCTATATAAAACATCACAATGAGGGTGCAAACTTTTGAAAATAACCGTTAGTGTAAAAGCTAGTAGAAATGCTTATAGATCATTGTCTGGTAAAAAATGGTATATAGATCTATTTTACCTTTTTACATATGTTAACCTAGGTGGCTGTGTTCAGCGTGATCCATTTAAAGGACAGCATTTGTCAGCAGGAGTCTCACATCCTGAACCAGTACCTGAAGACCTCCAACCAAGGGGTGTTTACATTACAGGTAAGATTCTCACATCCTGAACCAGTTGTCCAACCAAGGGGTGTTTACATTACAGGTAAACAGGTAAGATTCTCACATCCTGAACCAATACCTGAAACCTCCAACCAAGGGGTGTTTACATTACAGGTAAACAGGTAAGATTCTCACATCCTGAACCAATACCTGAAGATCTGCAACCAAGGGGTGTTTACATTACAGGTAAACAGGTAAGATTCTCACATCCTGAACCAATACCTGAAGATCTCCAACCAAGGGGTGTTTACATTACAGGTAAGATTCTCACATCCTTATCCAGTTGTCCAACTAAGGGGTGTATACATAACAGATAAGATTCTCACATCCTGAACCAGTCATCCAACCAAGAGGCGTTTACATTACAGGTAAGATTCTCACTCTCTTAACCAGTACCTGAACACCTCAAACCAAGGTGTATGTGTATACATTACAGGTAAGATTCTCACATCCTTAACAAGTACATGTACCTGTAAACCAGTTTACATTTACCAAGAATACAGAAAAAACAGTTCTTATCAGGTTAAAGATTCAATCAACTATATATTTATTGATACTATCTGGTTAAACAGATTCTACTTTGCTTAATTTCATAATTAAACAAGCAAACTAATAATCCCCTCCGACTTCGCCGGTAGGGGATTATTAGTTTACCTGCCGTCTTTCTGTCTGTCCATCCGTCTGTCTGTCGCACCTTTTTGGGTTTCCATTCATTTTTTCTTCAACGTGTGCACAAGTTGAACCGTTATTTGGTATATAGATACATCATGTATACTTTATCTAAGTCAAGTTCTGATTTGGTTACAATGGAATAAAAATTTTCAGAGTTATGGCCCTTGAAATTTGAAAATTTCCAATAATTCACAGTTTAGATTTATTTTCTCTGCAACAAGTGCACATATTGAACTTGAAGTGAGTTAGAGGATGTGGACTAAAGTTTTCCTCACAGTCTGTCCGTCCATTTGTCTGTCCATTTAAATTTGTCAGCATACTAGTTTTATTCTTTCATGGATTTTCATCCATCTCGAAATACTTGTAAAGGATTAAAATATCTTGAACGAGTTCGAGTCTCAGGGTTGTCAGGTAATGGTCACTGTTGCTATTTAAAGAAAATCATTGTCAGCACTCTAAGGGCTTTGTTTCTTCATGGATTTCATCAAACTGAACATACTTATAAAGAATCAAAATCTATTTTACAAGTTCGAGTTTCAGGGTTTGCAAGTCAAGGTCAAGGTCACTGTTGCTATTTATAGAAATTCATTGTCAGCACATCCAATTCCTTTCTGCTACTTACGAGATAACCCTGCTGTATTTTGCTCCCCTTGACTAGTAAAACTACAATTTGCGACAATGCATATTCACAATATACTGATACAAAAATTCAAAATATATAAGGTTATTGCCACCTTTATTCATACCAACCAAAATCACTGGAAGAATCAATGATTTTAAGATAAGTTTTCAAATTCCGGGTCTCTCCTCTGTTGATTTATATATTCAAAGTGAGGTGGATTTAGTTGATCTTTCAGGTTCACGCTATTGTTGGTGACATCAGTTTCATGGTTAGTCAAGTCATCAACGTCATAAACAATTGCCATCTTGGCTTCATATGTAAACAATTTATTTGCATACTGTATATCATGGTTTTACTTTCGCAAAATATTTTGGTTGGCAATCTCAAATGAATTAGAATATCCTATATTATTTCAAATTCCCCAAGTTATATGTCATTATTTGCAAGTACAGACTATAAAGAAACCAGTGCATTTCCTATTACGCTTGATCACCATGATATTGAAATTGTGGCTTTATTGGGAATTTGCTATGTACTGACGCAGTTGGATTATGTCACAACTATGTATTGTTACAATCTTTCAATTAATTAACTACACGTTTTGTTGTTTTTATAGCCCCTGTTTATATCCACTTCGCCAGAGTCGGAGACAAGTCAAACATCCACACAACCTGCGACTCATTCCAAAACATCTACTTCAGCTGATATACATAATTTAAGGGAAAACAAAGAAAGAGTTGAAACACAGAATCAAGACTTGGTGCAACAAATGGAATTATTGTCGGGTGAAAATGAGGCTTGTGTTGATTCCCTTGGTTCTCCCAGGGACGCAAATGTTTCAGATCAAAGTACATGTTCAAAATGTGGAACAACAACAATGACACATAAACGTGTAGAATGTGACAGGGATGTTAATTCTTGCGCGATGGATCCATTGTTTTCCACAGAATCTGTAGAGGAGCGACCAACTAGTCGAGAAGAGTTTGGAGATGCAGATAGCTCAGCATGTCAGGACACTCTTTTGTCGCAAGAAAATGTCCGAGATAACAACTTACAAGACGATCCAGAAGAAGAATGTATTGTGTGCCAGGCAGAACGTGTTGCTTTTGCATTGTTGCCTTGCCGTCACACTTGCGTGTGCAGTTCATGTTTCACCAAGTTAGATAGATGTCCCATGTGTAGGGGCTACATTGAGTCATACTTCCGTGTTCGACGAAGCATGGATGATGAGAGTAGTGTGTCAGGGGAGGATACTCCCCCCGATTCCCTCATCTCTACAACAGCCCGTGGCAGTATGTGGGAAAGACTTAATAATGGACTCAACACATTCTTAGGGTTTTCATGATCCTTGTATTAAATTCTTCTTTTTTAATGGAAAGTTTAATACATGTTCAGTTAAATACCAAAGTGATTTCATTCCAGTTTACCTGTATCTAGACTCTATATAACCTTCAGTCAGTTTTGTGGCCTTGACAGAGCTACATTTAAGACCCCGTCATCAGATGCTTTACTGAGATACCTCTATTTAATACTGTACCACATCATACATACTACATACGACACAGTCTCTTTCTGTTCCATCCTTTTGATACTGTACCATATCATACATACGACAGTCTCTTTCTGTCCCCTCCCTTTGATACTGTACCATATCATACATACAACACAGTCTCTTTCTGTCCCCTCCCTTTGATACTGTACCATATCATACATATGACACGGCCTCTTTCTGTCCCCTCCCTTTGATACTGTACCATATCATACATATGACACGGCCTCTTTCTGTCCCCTCCCTTTGATACTGTACCATATCATACATATGACACAGCCTCTTTATGTCCCCTCCATTTAATACTGTACCATATCATACATACGACAGTCTCTTTATGTCCCCTCCATTTAATACTGTACCATATCATACATATGACGCAGCCTCTTTCTGTCCCCTCCATTTAATACTGTACCATATCATACATATGACAGTCTCTTTATGTCCCCTCCATTTAATACTGTACCATATCATACATACGACAGTCTCTTTATGTCCCCTCCATTTAATACTGTACCATATCATACACACGTCACTGTCTCTTTTTGTCCCCTCCCTTTAATACTGTACCATATCATACATATGACACAGCCTCTTTCTGTTCCCTCCCTTTGATACTGTACCATATCATACATACGACAGTCTCTTTATGTCCCCTCCATTTAATACTGTAACATATCATACATACGTCACTGTCTCTTTTTGTCCCCTCCCTTTAATACTGTACCATATCATACATATGACACAGCCTCTTTCTGTTCCCTCCCTTTGATACTGTACCATATCATACATACAACACAGCCTCTTAAAAATTTCTGTCCCCTCCATTTAATACTGTACAATATCATACATACGACACTGTCTCTTTCTGTCCGCAAATTATATACGGGGTTATATCCAGCATGTTTTTTCAATAATCAGATACTTTGTGTATGCTGATACATGTATTCAGTGTATTGTCTTATCTGATATACAATGTATTGTCTTATTTTAAAAACTACCAAGGAACAATTTGGTGTTCTGACAATCTGTTTAATGTGATAAATCCATTGGATTATGCAGGTTGTCATAGACTGTTTCTACAAGTGGCTGTAGGGAGGAGGTAGACCACATAGCAATCTTATTGGTTAACCTAACCCATCTCCACCCCACCCCACCCCCCACCCCAAACCTCCCTCCCTCTGTTGAATAATAGGTTGTGTAAACTTGTCAGAGTTGGTGAAAAAATATATATATATCTATTTTATTGAATGACATTTGAAGTGTTGCATTAAGACTTTATAAAATATAAACAAGCAAATGGAATGTTTAAAAAATTAATATCCATGCTAGTCTGTTAACCGTCTATATGAATCATTATAAAGTAAACCCCTGTTACACTGGTCACTGCAATAATCTTGTCTCAATATCATGTTGGCGTTACAAAGAGTATTTATGATATTTTATAAAAGAAAGTTTGCAAATAAACGATAATTATGATAAAAAAAGATAGGGCAAGTGGCAAAGAACAAAAGTCCAATAAGTTGATGAGTATGTTTTATAGTTCATCTTCTCAGTACCAGGAGGATACCTAAAGGTGTACAGAGCCCTCTTAATAATATAATATGTTATCTGGATCCTGGATTCATAATTAGAGGTTCATCACATCTTAGTTTGTAGGTCATCTCAGAGAGATTTACAAGTCATTATCCGTGGTCATAGGGTCTTTGCAACCAGCAAATATTTGTTCTCAACTCTCTAGGGAGCATACAGCTTACAGCTGACATTCAAAAGTTATAGCATAACCCAATCACATACGCAATATACAGCTGAGTAGACTGGAACAAGCAAAGTAAAGTGTCTTGCTAAAAGATAAAACACAGTGTCCTGCCGTAACTTGAACTAGCAACCCTTCGGCCGCGAGACTGGCATCTTACCACCACACCAACATGCCTTGAACTGAGAGACCTTACTTAGAATTTATACTGTAAACACACTCTTAATTGATTTATAGCTCATTTAAATTGTCTCAGTATTAAAATTCTTCATATTTATTTAAAGTCTGCATCATAAAATGCAACGAAGTGTACATTAAGTCAAGGAAACATTCATTAACCAATGATGAACCCAGGCCCAAGTTCCTCAAATATTTCTTAATGAATTTTCATGAGAAAATTACTGAAGGAAATGTCCCTTCATGTGAAGTACATCGTTTTTCATTACAAGAGATTATAAGAAATAAATTCTAGCGATCTTGTTAGATAAAACGAAAATCAGAACAAAATTATAGGAATATTTTTTGATTCGGGTTGTTTTTAATAATTTGTTTTAATTTATTTTTGTGATATTACCGGTACAGAAAAAGTACATGTCTTTATTTGTGATATTTCTGTTCAAACAGGTGCTTGTTGTGGAAAAGAATGTAAATGTAATGAAATGTAAAAATACATGTATTTGTATATGTATTAAGACGATTCATTTTATTTAAAAGCAATTTTTGTTAACTTATTATGTATGTAAAAAAAAAAAATCAACCAAATAAAAAAAAATAAAAAACTACATGTACATCTGGCGTGTCTATTTAGTTAATCAAGTTTGGAACTTACCTGTTGTTTTCAACTGACCTCCTACAAACTTTGTAAGTTCATCCATCATGATATGAAGTTGTGTTGTCATGAACATCAGTTAGATTTGACCAACAGTATATTTGGAAGAGTTATTTCCCCTTACATATTTCCTAATCTAAATCTTGTCCGGAGATCTCCAACTGCTTGCAAACAATCTCTTTCTCAACATCAGTTTTATTCAACTAAACAGTGGAACCCACTTCCTATGATATGCTATTTTCCAGAGAAAAATATCATAATAACCGATACAGTGTATATTTGAAAGAGTGAATGCCCCTTACACATTTCACAATATAGATACATGTACAATTATACAGATATGTTCTCCCATGGTTTCCAACAACATTTCTTTCAAACTTTGTAGGTTTAAATGTTAACTGTGCTTTCTTTTAGACATTATAATTGAATTAAATATTTTCATTATTTTTGCATTCTGATGCATTTAGTTCTTTCACTTTGGGATGGGACCATCATCGGATATCCACATTTGATTCCACTATGCTTTGCTACACTTGCTGATAAGTGTAGCGTAGCATGGTGCATTCAAAAGTGGGAATCCGGCGATGACATGGGACAGCCATATTTTGTTACTTTCTATTTTAGAATAAGTAATAATGAGTGGGAAATAAAACAATGGAGACAAATATGTCATTTCTATGTATGCTAAATGGAATAACCTTGGTCCATATTAAAGGTCAGACCATAACTGCAGAACAGAAAGGCTCAATGTCATGATCTAGGAGTCATGAAATATAACAATATTACATAGTACTGAAAAGAAACAACCTTGGTCTATGTTCAAGGTCACAGGACTCAAATTTGCCTACTTGTCTTTCGTTAACATGGCTGGGTTCTGATTTTCCTAGACATGTTTTATCCTAATCAAGAGGCAGTAACATAATTTAGGTCACAGTTTTTTGGTTTTTGTATAGAAAAATAAGTTTGATATGGATTCTACTGTAGCAGAACTGAAATTCTACTGTTGCAGAACTGAATTGGATCCATCGTCAGCGACTAGATATCTCAATTGGTCAAGCGTCCAGTCTTGCCTGGCATTGATTCTATCCAGTTACAGTGGTGTCTGTGACCAACCTTTGTTTCAAATATTGTAATTAGTTTTATGTTTGTGTCTCCATGGGCGAGGACTTGGAGGGAGGGGAAGGAGGGGAGAATGTAGCAGAACTTGACTTGATCAATCTTAGGCCACCAATAACTCATATTGGTTGAGCATCCGTCTAGATTTCATAAGGTCCTAGGTTCGAACCTGGTCTGGCTGTGCATTTTCCCTCTCCTGTTATATTTAAACAAGAAAATAAATGAATGAATATCAGGCACTTACTTTATTAATATTCAATAAAATCAAATATTTCCATTACAAAAAAAACTAGAGATTTGTTTTTGTGAATAAAAACGTATGTCTCCCCTTTAATGGTTTTAAAAGTTACAGCCTGGATAAGATTTTCCTGAAAACTGCACAAATAGTTCGACCTAATTATAACAGGAACTTAGCCTCTAGCTTGATTATTTCAAAATTAATACATGAAAAGTTGTAACTGAAATGCCCTTCGTCTACGTATGATTTGGTATACAATTTATAGGTATCACCTGGACAAGACTTATTGGAAAAAGTTTCACTTATTTTACCTTTGAACTTGAGGTCAATGTCTCAGTAACATGACAGCAATGCACTGAACTTTGACTTTTGATCTTCAGGTACAAGTCACAGTGATACAGCAATTAACAGTGTGCTGCGCGTTGACTTCAGGTGATGAAAGTGACAAGAAATTATAAGAAGAATCAGAAGAACAAGTACGTACTAAAATGGTTTAATCCTTAATTCTTTTTCCTTGTAAAACGTCTATGATATCATCTATGTATTACCTAAATCATCTACGAAAACCATCATTTCTTCAGAGAATGTGGAATACAAATGATGTAACTTAGGCTTGTTGCCATCTTTCAATGATTCTGTTTAGACAATAAAATTGTATTCATGGTCCTAAACATCGTTATAACATCAGAAAAACGTCCGCTCTGTTCGGCGTTGAGGATAAGTACACCCTAAAGCTTCGGTCGCCTATAGATTCTAAGTTTGATAAAGTCCTTCCTTGTAGAGGCCTATGACCAATATATGAAACCTACAATGAAGGAGGTCGTGTTTATGCGTAAAAAGAAATAGTCCTGTTATGATCATTACATAACACCCTTCAGTAGCTGGGGTACCATGAAGTTGACCACGTGACTTTATTTTAGTTTTTGCTCGGAATTTGTATGAGCACGGACTTGGAAAGATGGCAATCTAATTTAATTCTGTGGTGTGGGGGAGTTTGAAGGAGAATAGTAAATTTTGGTCGAAATAAAGAGCCCCTCCGCTAATGAGGGAGATTTGACAAATTATATATTCTTCGTTTTATTTCGTTCAGTATCTATTTAACGTCTTGCTGCATTCGGTAATGCTTCAAAACAAGACTCTGCCATTTGAAATCAGATTCACATTGTTGGCACATACTGGAACAAATTCGTCTGCGGCGGTCATTTGAAAAAGAAAAGTTTCGTTTAGCTGAAATTCAAATGAAAACTAAAACAAATGGAGGAGAACAAAAGTAAGTTCAGACATGATTCAGTGTCGTTTTGATTTCAGTATAGTTCAGTTTCTTTTGGAACTTTTGAACATAAAGTTGATATCATTTCTTCATTTCAAAAGAATTGTTGTTGGTATCAGAATCTGTCGTTTTACATCTCCGTTAATAATATTGATCGATTTGTTTTACTTCAAAGTAGTTGGTGGGCAGAAATAGCAATATCAACGTTTTCTGTGTAGAAAATAAGTACCTATACATATATGATGTAGCAGCATTCCATTCATCGTCTTGTGTTCAGTAAACGTGCGTTTTTCATCAAATGACTTGTTACAGAGAATTGTTGAAATTTCAACTCGTCTGCCTAAAGGAAATGAAACAGGCGATAGATATCACTACTTGCGGATATTGACAGTCCCGCAGTCGTGACAATTTTTAAAAATTGAAATTAACACCTATGCTGTGTCATTTGAAAAATGGAAAAAAGTGTTAGAAATCAGAAGCAAAAAATAAAGCATACTCAGTCTGATAAATGAGTAAGTGTAGTGTATAGTAGTCAACGACTACACGACACGACACTATGAATTGATCTATACGCAAGCCTTTTTAGAGTGCATTTACATCATAAGGAACATTTCCACTTCAGGCTTGGAAGGCGCGTAGCCAGGCACGTACGCCCGGGCGTCCACCTCAATTTTTCAAAAACATTACTTTGCCTGGATCATTGGCTATAATAATGTTCAACTGAGAAGTGACTTTATAATCCTAGATGATTATAAGTTACAAAAACTTGTTTTTTCTTGCTGACGATATTCAACTTGTACTTGATGTTAGCTTATAAAACAGTCACTAGAACCGAGGGGATAGGGGCTGGCTTCTGTGTAAAAAACTTGTACGCGAAGTTTCTGTACTTCATTTTGTTTTTGTAACTAAATTGAACAATAATTAAATGGAACACATCTTTTAATACCCTTAAACGAACAAATTTATAGAAACTGGTTTTAAGACAAGGCGGTCTGACAACATAAAAAAAGAGTTTGTGAAATGTACGTATGTGTAAATTTTAATATTTCACAATTTCATTGACAGCTTTTTGTGAAATAGATCATAATAATCTAAGGTCTTTTTTGTATTATTTTCTTGAGGTTGGAAAGTATGATTTATGTAAAGATTATTTTACACAACCAATAAATGTTTTATGTGACGTTTTGGTGACTAGTACGATGTGTACTCTGTCACCTTCATCAGACTAATGACCAGCAAAACGTATACACGTATGCAACGTATGCAGGTGTAAATTGTGTACGAGTTGATAAATGACAAATCGGTCATTTCGTCAACGCTGTTAGGCGTGTGCACAATAGTAATGTTATTGTACCGAAATGACTACACAATTTACACATGCTGTAGCATTATATCTGCAAAATAAAGCTGGGTTTCAAAAAAATGCTAGATAGTATTTCTTTATCTAATTCATTGATTTTCCTTACAAATGTGATAAAAAAAACCATGCATGTTCATTAATTTTGAAAAAAGCTTTTGATGAAGTGTGGAGAAATTGAATATGGAACGATGTTAACGGCAATATATACCCTTTTGTATACAATGCTTATCAAGGAATTAGTGTAAGATAAGCTTATAAACTGAATTAAGACAAGGAAGAATTTCTGTTTTTCGTTCTTCTGTACACAGGTGACAATATCATGCTATGATTACCCTGCCTATTTACAAATGTCGTTTAATTTGTTAAGAGAATTTGGAAATACAGTGTATAAAGTTGGGATGGATGACAAATTGTAAGATATTTTCCAAAATATAGACAATTTTTCATTTCGCAATTTTGCAAGTTAATTTTAAGTTTGAACGAGAATTCCACAGAAGCGGTGTGTCTCCTGTATGGCCATCATTGGAAAGATGACAGCGAGACAGATGTACTCATTGATTAAGAAACACCATTCTAATATAATTCCGTGATGAAAACAGAATAGTCCGATACTTAAACAACATAAAAATTGTTTAGAATTAATATGGCCGATTGCATAAATCATTAAGTTTTCGGAGCTTATGAATATTAACAACGTCAAAACGTTTAAGAAATATATGTACAGCTATCATAATTTGCCCTCCATATACACATTGTACATTTGTTTAATGTTGTTAATGTGTTCTCTCAGGGACGTATATGTGACACATATACGTCCCTGGTTCTCTCTATCAATTGCATGACTTTGTGAAGAGAATGAAGAAAATAAGTTGAAGTTCCAAATACACTAATTTCACAACCCGAAGAATTAGACGCTTTCCAAAAACAGACTATAGTCTTACCTGCAATTAGTATCTAGTTTTTCTCACCTGTAACAACGTTAACCCTACCTGAGCCCTCTATACTAAGAGAGGATGTGTTTGCCGAGTGGGAATATACAAATGACGACTCCCCTTTCCCTTGGGGCAAGGTCATTTACAACTACCTGTACAGTATATTGAGCGACACGTATACGTTTCTCGAGATCATTGGTTCCAAGATACCTGTGATGATAATTAGCTAATTATAATAGGTAGTCTATTGGACAGTGTATTACCTGGTCATGGTTGGTTTACCTGGTCAGCCTCTACATCGACTGGTTGGCATGGACCAATTTAATGGCTGATTCCCTGAACGCATACATTTTAAAAACAAGTATTAGGGAACATGTTGTTACAGTGATTACAGTCTATTTCGTTAATGTGAGTTTGATTTACCTGTATTTTACCGGTTTTTTTCACTGGTACATGAGACAGAAATTTAGATGAACATCATAGATAAAGAATTTTTTTTAAATAAAAATGAATATGAAGAGACACATCAATTTTTCATTTTTTTCCAAAATCATTTTTTAATTATCATTTTGTTGATTGTTTCTAAAGATAGATTTGAAAAGGCTTTTGTTTCATAGAAATTCAGAGGTAAAACACTGATTTTGGGGGGTTTGGAGATAGTATAAAAATGGGTTAAAATTTTCAGTCAAATGTAAATTCAGCTATAAATCAAGGTGGTAATCTATCAACTTTCTCCAAGGTCAAGCAAGTTGCACCATATGATTGCATATTACACATAGAAATTTAACAACATGGTTAAGAAATAATAGAAATAAAACGGATATATATATAGATGATAAAGAAATGGACTATTGGTATAGTTCATATTACCAAATCTCTTCCGATTTAAGCCGATTTAAACTTTGGGAAGGTTAATTAATTCTGATGCTATGAAGGCAAATCAAAGAAAATTTTCATTTCTGAAAAAAAACTCTGTGGTACAACCTTCGACTGAAAATTGGTGGCCAATCTGTTCCTTATAAAGATTGATATTCTAAAATTCTAAGATGCTAATACTAGTTCTTTCTCTCGATCTCTCTCTCTCTTCTCTTTAAAAATTTAAAAGGAAATTCAACATTTTTACAGATTTTTTTTTTTTAGATTTCAAGGTATTGTATAATACAAAATGAATAATATTGAATTACATGATACAGATCTTCTGTATATAATTGATTGTGAAAAGGCAAAGTAATAAAAGACAAAACTTCAGAGATTTCAATTTAGAATTCTTTATAATATTTGCACAACCAATTCATATTCATTTATGGCAAACCTAGTTACAATCCAATTGTTTTCACTCTGCAACTTAAAATGACAACTAGTTCAAAAAATTACTAGAGTTTTGAAATACTTCTAGTGTTGCACAAAAAAATCTGTTCACATTAAACAAAGATTCATTTATGTTTGGAACATGGTCTCAGAAATATATGATTAAAGCAAAATTGATAATGAAATTAAAATAATCATAAAACATTTTCAAATTAACTAGGTGTTCATGAAACTGTTTCAGTTTAAGTGAACTATAGTTATATTAATCAAAAATCGTCATTAGCATATTTTACAATTCATAGCCTCCGTAATTAAGTTTCATTATTAAATATCATAATGATATCAATGAAAAATAAAATAGTTATTTTGCACTGATGATGTATCACTTTTTAATATCTGTATATTATATATATATATATACTATTATTGTTACAAATTGTAATCTGAGGTTAAATGAAATCATAAAAACTTTTAATTAATAAAAATATTTAATTTGATATTATTGTCTTAGCTTTCTTTCATGAAGTTTCATTAGTTTCAGTAGTAACCTAGGCCTATTTAGGTGATATGTCTCAGGTAAATAGCACAGGTAGATTTACAGGTGAAATACTTCAGGTAAATATGATATAGACTATAATTACCCTCTCTTTGATGTTCTACCTATTGTCTTAAACATGTAAGCGTTCAGGGAACACACCAATTTAATGTACATGATATTGTTTTTAAAGGTTCCTGACTTATGTATGCTAATTAAGCAATTATTTAATCAGGTGAAAACATTTTGTATATTTTTGTATACTAGCAGAGACTTATGTACGTCTCTGATACTAGTACTACAATGATTTAGATTTGCTATCTATAAGTCCGTGGTTTTACTCTCGCTAGTCCAAGGGTTCTGACTTTATGATCCGCTGCGGCTCCTACACCCCCTAGTCGTCCAATACCCTTCGAACTATGCAATGAGGCAGGTCATACAGACAATAAAACCCCCAAGGAGCACAGGGAGTATGTGATGTACAGTTTGTGAAACGACGATGTCTGCGGTAACTGCTTCTAGAGAATGCGATGATGGTATATCTATACAGACTTTCCAAATCACTGGATTTTCCGGGACGTATTCAGCAGCATCTGGTTTAACTTTACCTTCAAAATGATTTCGATCTAATAATTGAACGCATCTGTAGAAATGCTGATATCACTTAATAATAATAGCTTGGTATGTTTATATCCATAATGGAGCGGGTTTTTTTTTAAACCAGCTAAATACATGTCTTTATCGGACGATGTTGGACTCTTTAAACAAAATAACCCAATTAAATCATCGGTATAAAAAAGAAAGCTTGGTACCTATTTTGGTACAGTCATGCATTGTTATCCGCTCCATGGGTATCAATTGTACCAGAGTCCTTCATATTTCTTTATATCATCACGGAATTAGATTGTGTAGTAGCATAAAAAGGATATATATATCAAAGTCAGTCTTTATAAGGATAGAGGAAATCGTATAGGTGCATGTGATATTGATTTCAATAAGAAACAAAACGTATACTCAAATGATTAAAAAAACAAAACGATTTTTTGAAAAGTTTATTGTGTTGCATTTGTTTAAAAAATGACTTTACTTATACCCCAATGCCTTTCGGTTATTGACAAGAAGACACGCGTGACCTTGAAAGTAAGTGAGTGAATTATTTAATCTAATAGCCAATGATATTTGATTAAAATACTGTATCCGTATTGAATTTTATATATACAATTTGTATGTGCATTCTTATTTCACATACGGAAAATAATTAACCTTTAAAAGTTGACCATTGAGCACCTTTTGAAATTCTATGCATGAATATTTATATATATTTTTTTTATTGGTTGATTTCGATGAAAAAAATTCAAAAATAAAAAAAAAAATCTAGTTCGCAGCATTATGGATATTAAAACAACATATTTTTTTTATAAAATATTCAATTAGATTTATTCCCGTAAGTGTTACAAGTTATAGGATAAGCATTTTTACATACGTGGTACATTCATCAGCAGCAAACAACAACATCGTCATCATCATCATCATCATCATCATCATCATTTGAAAAAGTACAAACAAAACATGAACATGATTCGATTGGGAAAAAAATATTGGTAAATACAAAATTATAGTTTAAATACTCCTTTAACTTCAAGGATAATTTTACCCGATCTTTTACACTCATGATCGCTATAAAAGGAATATCCTGTTAAGCCTACATAACTTGGCTGTGATCTGGACTGTCTCGGAAGTGGAACGTTATTGACGTAATATCTGCCAAAAATACTCTTTTGACAGATACGTACCATCGGTCAAGCAACATTGGCTATATATTCAATTAATGCAACATTACGTAAATCTTCGTGAGCTGACTATTGAGTACTTACTGGACAAGTATAATCACTGAATCAGTGAGTTTTCCCATGTGTGAAAAACATGTACTGACTTGATATATTTTATGGAAACTCTTACATTTTTTTGCGAATATTACCTGATTACGATATTACGTCTTACTTCACCTTACTAGAGACGACTTAGATAGCAATCTAATTCCGTGACAATATACACGTCTCTGTGCTTTATTTTTTTATTTCAATATATCGACACAATATCCCCCGCTTGTTCATCGTTTGACTCCACAGGGACCTGAGAATTTGTTACAGCTAGTTTTGGACCTAAAATAGAGTGTTTAGAGTAATTTTACACATTTGGGGGGGGGGGGGGGGTGGGGGGGGGGGTTAAGATCAATTTCGATAAAAATGCCCCCTCAATGGTCATAAATGGGGGTTAAAATCAATTTTCGATAAAAATGCCCCCTCAATGGTCATAAATGCTATAATGACCATTGAGGGGGCATTTTTATCGAAAATTGATCTTAACCCCTAAATGTGTAAAATCTTAGGAGAGATTACTCTAAACACCCAAGTTTAGGTCCAACACTAGCTGTAACAAATGTTCAGGTCCCTGTGTAAGACTGTACCTGCCAGCACCTTTCCTCCCTTTCTGAATTATTAAGACTGCCTATTATGTAAGGTAGAATCTATTATTTGTGCTGTACAAACTCATCATCCTGACAAAATCTTCAGTTGTTTGAAGGCGGTCACTATATGGTTGAACAAGAACTAAATTTAGAACTCAAAACACTCGATCGTAAATGCTGTATCATCTTTCTGTGGCGTCTTTTACTTGAAATATATCACACAGACCTAGAAAGCAATAGATAATCTAATTACGTGATGCTACAAATGCCCTCTATTTGACGGTAAATGTTCAATTTAAATCACGGAATTAGATTAGGACGTGATTTAATTAACGTTCACATTTGTGGGGTGTTTTTTTGTGTGTGTGAATAACCCGGTAATTAATCATATTTGGGATCTATCACTATTACTTATGACTTTGATACTTAAAGCTTAACACCGTTTATATACATGCATATCAATTTCAATACAATTCTAATTGCATAAGTAATTTGCCTTCTCCATACCATTTTAACGAAATCAGAAGCGGACGTGCAAGCCCACTTTCCTCAGTGCTATAATGACTGTTTTATAAATAGATAAGTAAAGAACAGTCATTTTATATGATACCAAACGTAAACAGCATAGAAATAGTTACAATTAATTTGCAACATACTGGAAGACGAGATTCATTTTATTTTTCACTGTACTTACAACGCTAACATAAGACCCCCCCACCCCCTTTTTTTGAAAAATATGAAATACATATTCGTTTTCCGATATACAAAATCAGCAAATCTATGCTATTATCAATTCACGAACCACAACTTTTGATATTGGCCTCTTCTTTAAAAAGTCTTTTGAAACAAGATAATTTTGATTAAAGTCGCATATATTTAAACAATTAACCAGGGACGTATATATGTCCCTGAATAAACATATAAGCACTGTAGTACAGCTTAGATTATTGTGACAAACTTAAGGATACACATAATAAATAACATGACATGGAACTTAAATTTAAAGCTATTTAAAAAGAGAAAAAAACCAGCTGCACATATATATATATGTTATCACAAACAGTAGTATTTAAATATATTTTTTTTTTGAAAACAATGTAATAAAAGAATACTAGAATATTTAAACCACGGAATTAGATTAAACACAATAATTACTGAACATGTTTTGAACTGAGGAGGTAGGCTTGCAAAGTGTTTTGAATTAAGTTTGTAATATGTACATACATTGTAGGTCTTTTACAGTTCGATCCACACAATTAATGTTATTTGGATCTAGGTTATTTAAAGAATCTCTGGTAAATTGAACCAATAACCTAAATCTTTATAGACTAGTTTTAGTATTTACATAAATAAATCAAATAATCAAATGAAAAAGTTCATCAGTCCGTGTTATTTTATATAGAGCACGGCAGCAAGCGAACGTGATAACTAGCACTGTCTAGGACTGTGTATTGTACACATAGGTTCGTTTCGTTTTATATCCAATACCGTCATCATAAGGCACACTATTTTGGTTTTGTTATGGCATAAATAAAGAAAAATGAAATCGATGTATCCTTTTATGATTATGTATCTTCAAGTAATGCAAATATAGATAGGATTTGGGTCGATAGCCGAAATTTACGAAGATTATTTATTTTCGCTCCACATAAAATACGGATCTCTTTTCGACATACGGGTTTCTCAATGAGTGGTCATGTGACCATCATAGTTTGTGTTGTTGTGGAGAAGTTCGCCATCTTTGACAGCTCTACAATGGCCGAACAGTAATGTGATATTTCTGGATGCATGTGAGCCTTAAGTCATGTCGTGGATGATAAAATGTATGCCATGCAGACGGAGGATTACACCAACTTGAGGTTTGACTTGGATAAGAACCGGGTCACATTTTTCATTCGATATTATTCCCGTCCCTAGATTAGATGGCTGGTAAAGTAGCCAAGGTTCATGTAGCCAAGTTTCCAGTCCATGAATTTAATGCATCGTACCTAGATACAAATACGCCGGGGCTGTGGAATATGGAACAAGATGAGGTTCTCGATCAGCTAAGTGATGAGAGCTTCAATAGACGTGTTGAGATTTTGGAACAGTTGTTAATAACCGTCAGGAGGAATGGGGGACGTTTACCATACACTGAACCACTTGCTATATTCAATGGTCTTTCCTTGGCCCTCGCAGACTCCAATTGGGACGTCAGACTTAAGTGCATACAACTTATTAATGAAGTCATTCCCCAATTCGGAGATGACTTGGACATTTGCATGTCACGCATACTGGGAAAACTCATACCAAATATCGGGGAGAGTAAGATAACTGTGAGGCGAGCTGTGATTCAGACTCTGCATGTGTACATGAAGCACACAAACAAAGTACAAGGTCTTTTGCGAGCAATTGTTCAATATGGGTTAGAAAACACAGACCCAAGGGTAATTAAAGAGACTGTGGTGGCTTTACCCATGCTGTTTACACCAGACTTCAAACGTGAAAACTTCTTTGAAATAACCCAGTCTCTTGCGAGAAAACTGCTTGACAATGCATCAGTTGGAGATAACCTCAGGGATTGTGCATTAATGACCATGGACAAGATCAAGAATCTGGTTGGGGAGAGGGAGTTTGCGATTTACATCCAAAAACTGTCAACACCTTTGAAACGTTATTATTGTCAGTTGACGGGAATGGAACTGGAATCTGATCCAATTTTATCCCAAGCCCCTACTCCAAGAAATTCCAAACAAAATGCATTTTCAAAACCTTCAAAACCAGACAATGGGAATCAACTTAACACTGGACGTCAACAAAATATGGAAACATACGAATTTGGTATCATTCCTAGTCGTGTCATGAAATCAATAAATGACCAAGAGAATTTCAAGCTAAGGGCACAAGGTGTTGAAGAACTGAAGTCCATAGTAAGAGAATTACAAAGTAGTGATGTGACGGGAAACCTCCATCCACACATGATGCCTTTCATTAGCTTTTTAAACAATCTCATGGACGATTCAAATTTCAAGATAACGACTGTCACTTTAGAAATACTGAATTCTCTAGTGGAAAAACTAGGGGTAAATGTAAAACAGTTTTTGCGACCCCTTTCAAACATATTAGCGAAACGTATGGGTGATAACAAAATCGTGGTACGCCAAGCTGTGATGAGGGTGGCAACTAAGATGATGCAAAGTTACCAAGCAAAACCTGTACTAGCAGTGTTATGTGAAAACTTACAACATAGGAACTCGCGAATTAGACAAGAAACATTAAACATTGTCATAGCAGCACTTTTAACTTTTCCTAGTTATGACTTTGACCTGCCCAAGATCTGTCAAGTTGTAGCCCCAATACTGACTGACAGTAAGCGGCAAGTTCGACAAGCAGCACTTGAGTGTTTGGCTGTCATTGCACAGGCCATGGGACTTGGTAAGCTGCAACCTCTTGTGCATGCTGTGGATGGTGTGGAACTTAGTTCAGAGGGAGAGGGGGTTATGACTGCTGTTCAGGCAAGGCTAGCGAGACGTCAACTTCCTAAATTGAATTCAGATGGTCTTGTCGAATATGCCACTCCTATTCCATCCTCTGCTTCCTCTCGAACACCTGTTCAATCTCTTGGTGCTGATCTAGACTGGATACTGGCAGTGGGTAGTACTGGGTCTGCCCGCCAGATATCGCGATCCGATACAATGGAACTGGAATCTGTGACATCTTCGTCTGCACGTTCAACTCCAGCAGTCATAGAAGCAGGGACACCAGCGACCAGCCGGCGGTTCATGAGTGCTGGCAGAGGAAGAAATAAATTGCCATGGGAAGAAGATGAAGGACACAGACAGGTAATATGATGAGACTATTGAATGGTAGAATTTGTAAAGATCAATATGAAGATCTTTGATTGAATATATTAAATGGCGTAAACACTGTAGTCTAGTCACTGAATTCAGGTAAGTTGATTGTTCAGTGGTTTCATTTATACCTCTAAAGGATTTGACACTATAAATGTTGCAGTTTTATTGTTATGTTTGGATTTGAATGACAGAGGCAAAGGTAAAATTGTTATTTGGTATCTCTACCTCAGAAAGGACCCTAGATTATCCAGTGTAGTATTTGTACATGTACATGCCTTTTCACATTGAAGACTTCATTTAGAATGATAGTTTTTTTTCCAGTGTAAAGGTGAAAAAGTTGTGTTGATTTAATTTGGAAGCACAATAAATATTTATGTATTCTGAGAATACTCGTCTCAGGAGCCCGAGGGGGAACAATATTACCCTTCTTCAGCTGTTATTCTTAATTTGCAGAAAATTGAACTCAATCATGGTCAACAAATCAATTCTTGCTTTTCAATGTTATCTTCAAAGTCTTGTGTCACAAAGAAAGACATTGAATTTGATGTCCTAGTTTAATGGCTTGGCTTATCACTTCACAATCACCAAGGGAATTTACATTGAGTAGTTTTACTTAGGGGGTTAGATGATGGTCAAGTATTTAACACGTATGTGTGACCAAACTTGGGGTTGTGAATTTAAAGGTAAATCCAGTCTGTGTTTTAAAAAGAAAATATTCAATGCACTTGTTAGAAAGTGGATACAAAAGTACTTATATACATATATGTACATATTTACCATAATTAACACCCCTCTCCTTTTTTGCCTGCACCATATTCGCCATAATTAGCACCCAGGGCACCTAAACAATTGGTTACAAGGAGTGTGCTTATTAGGATCCCGGACAGAACTGAGATCTGGACGAAATAGTCTCAAGATAGATAACCTGGAATATCCATGGATATCAATAACATGTGTGTTGTCAACTTTGAACAAGTGACCCATGTAGCCAGTGAATACAGTAATAACCACTGAAATTTTGTTGAAACAGGTCCATATGAAAAATTTAATCAATTAAAGATTACTTGAAAAGGATTTAAAATAGGAAAATGGGTAAACTTCCACAAAGACTGGGCACTATAGTCTACAATGTTTTTCTTGGGTATTTTGGGACAAATTCAACTTGCCAAATTGGGAAAAAAATTAGCGTGAACAGGTAATAAATTTGGAAAAAATTTAAACCCAACCACACTCATTAAATGTTCTATGCTAACTAATTTTACAGTGCACAGTGTATCATTTAGCTTTATGGTATGGTAAACAATGAAAACAAAGAACTGGGAGTTACATTGTGAGTCGAGTCTGAGTCACAGACTCACTCACTGATATTTCTTTTAATGATTTTTTATTAGGTCATCTGACCCGAAGGGTCAAGATGACCTATTGCCATCATGCTTCGTCCGTCGTCGTGCGCCGTCCGCCGTCCGCCGTCCGTAAACTTTTCCTTTAACAATCTTCTTCTTAGTAACCAAAAGGCTCTAGGTGCTGATATTTGGCCAGTAGGCACCTGGGATTGAGTGCTACAAAGTTTCCTCATTTCAATGACCTTGACCTGTTTTCAAGGTCACAGGGGTCAAATATGTAAAAACCTTTAACAATCTTCTTCTCAGTAACCAAAAGGTCTAGGGTAATGATATTTGGCCAGTAGGCACCTGGGATAGAGTGCTACAAAGTTTCCTCATATTGATGACCTTGACTAACTTTCAAGGTCACAGGGGTCAAATATGTAAAAAAGCGTTTGACAATCTTTTCCTCACTAACCAATAGGCTATGGGTGATCATATTTGGCCAGTAGGTACCTGGGATAGAGTGTTCTAAAGTTTCCTCATATAAATGACCTTGACCTACTTTCAAGGTCACAGGGGTCAAATATGTTAAAAAATCTACACAACATTATCTAAAGAACTAAATGATCTAGAGCAATGATATTTTTGTATGATATGTAGACCAGCAATGCGAATCTTTTTCTAATATATTGTGTTTAGGTCAAAGGTCAACTTTGAGTGCTGGACGGGGTCAAAGGTTAACATGGGTAATAATAGGTAAAAAGCTTTAAGAATCTTCTTCTCAAGTTCCATAAGGCCCAGGGTTCTGATATTTGGCCAGTAGGAACCTGGGATAGAGTGTTCTAAAGTTTCCTCATATAAATGACCTTGACCTACTTTCAAGGTCACAGGGGTCAAATATGTTAAAAAATCTACACAACATTATCTAAAGAACTAAATGATCTAGAGCAATGATATTTTTGTATGATATGTAGACCAGCAATGCGAATCTTTTTCTAATATATTGTGTTTAGGTCAAAGGTCAACTTTGAGTGCTGGACGGGGTCAAAGGTTAACATGGGTTATAATAGGTAAAAAGCTTTAAGAATCTTCTTCTCAAGTTCCATAAGGCCCAGGGTTCTGATATTTGGCCAGTAGGAACCTGGGATAGAGTGTTCTAAAGTTTCCTCATATAAATGACCTTGACCTACTTTCAAGGTCACAGGGGTCAAATATGTTAAAAAATCTACACAACATTATCTAAAGAACTAAATGATCTAGAGCAATGATATTTTTGTATGATATGTAGACCAGCAATGCGAATCTTTTTCTAATATATTGTGTTTAGGTCAAAGGTCAACTTTGAGTGCTGGACGGGGTCAAAGGTTAACATGGGTTATAATAGGTAAAAAGCTTTAAGAATCTTCTTCTCAAGTTCCATAAGGCCCAGGGTTCTGATATTTGGCCAGTAGGTACCAGGGATGGAGTACTCTATAGTTTTCTCATATAAATGACCTTGACCTACTTTCAAGGTCACATGGGTCAAATATGTTAAAATATCTACACAACATTATCTAATGAACCGAATGATCTAGACCGATGATACTTGCATATATTATATGAATACTGGCAATGCAAATCTTTTTCTGATATATTGTGTTTAGGTCAAAGTTCAACTTTAAGCGCTGGACGGGGTCAAAGGTTCACTGGGGCTATAATGGGTAAAAAGTTTTAAGAATCTTCTTCTCAAGTTCCATAAGCCCCAGGGTCCTGATATTTGGCCAGTAGGTACCTGGCATGGAGTGCTACAAAGTTTCCGCATATGAATGACCTTGACCTACTTTCAAGGTCACAGGGGTCAAATATGTAAAAATCTTTAACAATCTTCTTCTCAATAACCAAAAGGCCCTGGGTGCTGATATTTGGCTGGTAGGTACTTGGCATAGTGTGCTATCAAGTTTCCTCATATCAATGATCTTGACCCACTTTCAAGGTCACAGGGGTCAAATATGTAAAAATCTTTAACAATCTTCTTCTCAATAACCAAAAGGCCCTGGGTGCTGATATTTGGCTGGTAGGTACCTGGCATAGTGTGCTATCAAGTTTCCTCATATGAATGATCTTGACCCACTTTCAAGGTCACAGAGGTCAAATATGTAAAATCTTTTAACAATCTTCTTCTCGCTAACCAAATCCCCCAGAGTAATATGGTATTTGGCTAGTAGGTACCTGGGATAGAGTGCTACAAACTTTCCTCATACAATGGACCTCAACCTACTTTCAAGGTCATAGGGGTCAAACATGTAAAAATACCTTTAACAATCTTCTCCTCAACAACTTAAAGGCCCTGGGTGTTGATATTTAGCCAGTAGGTACCTCTAATGGAGTGCTACAAAGTTTCCTTGTATGAATGACCTTGACCTACTTTCAAGGTCGCAAGGGTAAAACATGTAAAAATCTTTTAACAAACGTCTTCTCGCTTACCAAAAGGCCCTAGGTGCTGATATTTGGCCAATGGGTACCTGGGACAGATTGGTGCAAAGATTCCTCATATAGACCTTCACTTATACTTTCAAGGTCACAGGGGTTATAAACATGTATGTAGATATCTTTGAACAACTTGGCAAAAACAAACACAAATGATATAGATCTTTATAGTCAGATGACCGTTGAGGCCCCTGGGCCTCTTGTTCATTATAACATCATGTTCGTATCCTTTTTTTCCGGATTTTGAAAAGTCGTAATAATTGGGAATTTTCAAGTTGATTTTGGGAAAAACTAACACTAAAACGCATTGGGAATGGGGTCGTTTGGCATACCCAGTTATATACAATGTAGGCAGGAAAAACACTGGTCTATAACTAACATGATATCCTGTATCCAGTATTATTATATTTGCTGTAATGAGCGTCTAGGGCTGTTAAAAATGGTTCCAAAGGGAGCGTTTATTAGGAAAAGAAAACTCAAATCTGGACAATATATACCCTCGCGACAAGTCGTTAAGGTTATATAGGGATACCCTCCCTATGACGTATCCCAAAAGATGCAACACTCTACATGCTCTATTTCTGGACTGATTAGGATTAAACTTCACACAAGTGTTTAAATTCATCATCCCTTGTACAAGTTTGCATTTTAACCTGCTGTGGTGAAAAACTAGGTCACTTTTACTTTAAATAGATATTGACAGAAATTTAGATGTCACCGCCCTACAGGCTGCATTTCTCAACCGATTTGCATGAAACTTCACATAAGTATTCACAAATATCATGCCTTCAACGGCTTGTACGAGTTCGCATTTCAACCTGCTGCAGTCAAAAACTAGGTCACCATAACTATAAATAGAACTTGACAAAAATTTGGATGTCATTGCTTTATAGGTTGCAGTCCTTAACTGATTGACACTGCTTCACACAAGGGTTCACAAGGTCACTGTAACTTTAATTTAGTATAAATAGAATTTCAGTGCAATGATTTAAGTAATATTTTAACCTGGATGTTTGCAGGCTCATACAATACATGTCTTATCCCTTTTCACTTTATGTTTTTAATGTTGAAGTACGAGGGTATTAATATTATTGTCTGTGATGCCTTGTTATAATGTTTGATTACAAGAAAAGAATTTATATATATAATATAGAGAGATCAGATAGATCTATTTTCTGAGATTTAATTGTTAAAAGCTATTAATGGTGAGTTTAGAGGTTCTCAAATTTGAAGAGGTCATCTTACAGAATTGGAAAACATGGCTGTCAATTCTAGTTTCAAGCACTTGGTAATATTGCTTGACAAAAAGACATCTTCAGATCTGATTTAGGGGCAAAAGGTTTAATTAGCATGGTTTACATGTAGTACATGCAGTTGGAAACCAGGTTGAACGAATGGTAATTTCAAGTGTCTGGCTTGAGTCTGGAGAGCCTGGGTTTGAATCCAGGTCTGGCCCTGTGTAATTTCTCTCTGTACATGTTACAGTTGAAAATTATGTTTTACATGTACAAAGAACTTAAACACAAGGTACGTACAGTATATGTACACACATGTGATTACAAACTTTTGATCAAAGCCATTTGTGACAGTTAACTTGCAAATAAGGTGACAGATTTTTTGACACACTGTTGGCAACTGTCTGAATTACGTCCAGTTGAATAACACTGTGCCTATGAATTAACTAATACCTGTTAGGTCGTGTGCTAGAGATGAGTACGTAACTTCTGAATAAACTAAAAGAATAGGTCAGAGCTGTTCTGTGTGTCAAATCTGTCGATTATACAAAACAACTGGCCCTAGACTGGCTATACACCATACTAGAGTAGTGGGCTTTAATGAACATAAATAAAATGTGTACTTTTGTACCGGTCTCTTCAGGTTAAACAATACACAATGCTGCCCCTTACAATGTGCCTAAGCAGACAACTTAATGTCTCAATAGAGAAGACATTGTGAGGTTGACCTTTTATCTCACGCTAGTTATAACTATAGGTAGTATTTATATGTGATTTTCCCACCTACATTGCATGACAGCTGCGAATCATTACAGGATGCATGTATTACTGACACCTGTACAAAATAAACCTTTACAAATTTGTGATCATGACCACCAGGTTATTAATTATGGATGTCCACAGTGCCTAATCTAGTAGAAATAGTTGTCTATTAAAACAGAAAGATCTGTAAATGGGGGAAAAACTCAACTGATTATTTGCATTATTTCATTATATAAAGTATGAAATTCATTTTTCAACATCCCATACCCACATACTGGTATATCCTCTTTGATGCTTATAATTTTGCACATTCATGTGGAAAAAAAAAGATCATTTTCACTTGGAAATAGACCCATAAAAAGAAAATAAAAGTGCCAAGAAAATCTTAATGAATTCCAGACCTCTTAAACATGTACTGATCAGGTTAAATTTAGGGACCATTCTCTTGGGAAGAAATTCAAATATTTGCCTAACCTTTAGCTATTCATTTTGTCTTAAGAAGGATTAACAAGTAAATGACAACAGCTCGATCAACATCAGACTTTGGGAGGTTATTTATATATGTACATAGAGTATATAATGTAGGCAATATTGTCCCCGTACTTGAATCTGTTTGGTCCAGTGGAATCAAGTTTGAATATCGCCCAAATAGTTAATAAATAAATTATTTACAAATCCTTAGTTAGAACTTGGCCTGGTTCCTTCAGGATAATTTATTCAGTAGTTTACATTTTAATATCTATAGAGAAATATTCACTTAAAAATGTATAGAGGTATGCTTTTTAGCTGGTATGGAGCTTGAAACCTGCTGGGAAATGTGCATGCTGATACCTTGGGATACATGTATGCACAGGTTGTGTTTACCCTCAATAAATAGACCTCAATTATAGTTAAGGCTTTCATGGTATATCTCCTATATAATATGCATCTAAAAGGTGACAGGGATTTGAGAAGCTTAGTATGAAAATCAAATATGGTTGAATAAACTTTTCCTACAGAACTTGCTTTTGTGAGCGTACATAGGCTTTTTGTGTATTATACACCATTCTATTCAGCAGGGAAATGTGATAGGGTGTGTGTCTCGATCTTACTTTTTCAAATCAAAGACGATTGACGTAGATATGTATTCATTAAGATTTGATCGGGGGTCTGTCAGTTTGTACATACAGTAAGGTAACTTGCGAAGCGCACAGTTCTTACAGCTAGTGAGAAGGAGAAAGGACATATCTGCATTCCGATATAAACGTTATGTAGGAGTCTGACTGAAGTTTCTAGTAATTGTGTGAGCAAGATGACTGTGTACATTTGATTTAAATGTAATAGCACTGCAGACGGTTGTTTACACACAAACATAGGATAACAAACATGGGCTTCCTCGACACCTGGTCCTCGCTAGGTGTGGGGACCTTGTGTGTATCTGCTGTTGTCACAGGGCGTCCTGTAAGTACCAAAACATTTGTGTGTTGATAACAAAGACGCATCTAAGCACTCCAAAGCCTACGTCAGCCAACATTTTAAGGCCATCAATGAATTGACAATGTCAAGTATGTTCTAATTTCTTTTAAGACATACAATGTTTTTGTCTTAAAGATTTTTAAGAGTTTAATAGGAGCCTAATATATTGTCAGATATATTCCTAGTGTTTGTGGTATTTGTTGCAAAAAGGTTAAAACAGATTTTTAGTTAAGTGTCTAGTTTAAAGAGCTTTCCATTTTAAATAGAATTTAGAAAATTATTCAATTTTGATTTTCAAAATGTCACAAATTGTTTGCACAAAATGTTATTGTTTTGAAGAGGTTTGATGTGGTAGATGTGACAACTACAATTCTAGAGATACAAAATGTATGTGAAAACAAGCAGGTAACACTACATCATCTGATTTTAAAATGTATGCAAATCTAAAACTTTGTTGATTTTTAATAAAACATTTAATTAGACCCATAGTTTGATTATAGTTACCTAGGGTTCTTTTTTTTCATATTTATTGCGGTTTTTTTTAAAGGTTAAAAATTAAATAAAAGCCTACATTATGAATAACAGGACCTTGCCAAAGAATCAGATGTAATTTTAAATAGGTAACAGATTCATCAAATGGTAAAACAGGGCTTATACCTACATGTATTTTGAAACTAAAAAACGTTACAATAATTGTATGTACACTTGTATGTATTAATTGTAAATATGTTTTCTTTATGCATTATCTTGTATAAAAAAAGAAATAAAGCGAATTTTAATTAAAAGAATGGTTACCACATGTACAACTGTATGTCTGCACCAGCATGATCACAACAGGCTTTTTTCCCTGGGACCATCAAAGTCAATTATTTAATTAGTCCTGGAATTTGAATCACACATAACAATGAAATATTATTGAGTCTTTTGGCAATTTTAACATGTAAATTTCTGTGAGCAAGGGGAAAAACCCTGTCACAATGACTGGACATGGTCATAGCCAATTCTGGTGACCTGCTAGCACTGACCATAGTCACATATATATAGGGCTTTTGATTTTTGAAAAGTAGTCCTAAGTTTGTATTGAGTAATGCAGTTCAGTTTAGAAAATCCTTTGACAGATGTTTGTCCTATTAAAGGACCAGTCTATCCATGATGTATGGCTTGGTTCTATTAAAGGACTTTAATGAGTAGTGAGTGAACTTTTATAGAGCATGTATACATGTTGCCAGCCGTGAATGAGGGATACTAAATATTGACTCGTCAGCTTAGAGATGTACATTGTACCAGCTCATTTGTAATGTGTGCTAAGCACTGTTTAATCCATTCATTGTATAAGCAGTGTCTACAGCTTTCAGGAACATGTTATTTGGGAAAGCACCTTGGTAAAGCAGAAACAATTATAATACAACTGTGACACATTATCTTCTGTGTGTCTACTTGTGGGAAATGTATGATTATAGCATACTTCAAATACAGACATCCTCATTATACAGGTATGCTGATAGTTAATCTTTGAAGAAGTATGATCAAACATTCTTTAAGTTGTATTTAATCGGTTTCATTGTTTTGTTGATATGAGAGGAAACAAATATTGACAACTGCATTTTATATCCATTAATGACTCTTATTTTGACAGAGTTGCCTGTTAAAGGCTATTATTATTAAATGGAATCTAGCAAAAATATGAAAAAGAATCACTGTTGACTTGTAGATTGATGGGTGCCCAATAAGTTATGTTGCATTGGTTGTACATTCATTTTTAGAACACCTGTTGTACACAAAAAAATAGCTTGTTACCAATATTATCAAGTTCCAATAAAAGTTTGTAATATGATGTACAGATATGAAAAGACTTTTACTGAGTTTAACATTTAATGATAAAGACCTTGAACTGAATTTCAGCTGCAAACAAAATGTGTGAACAGAATAATAATATTACATGCATGCATCATACCATAAAAATGGCTGGAGTACATTCTTGTTTCAACTTAAGTTTTAAATTTAGCCCAAAAAACTTCTGTAAGGGCTTTCAGGGTAAAAATACAACATCTTTTGTCACATTCATATGCTTGAAGTGCATGCAGATATGTGTAGATACAGTGCATTATTATTTTTAGGCATCGATCAATACTAGCTATCATCCAGAGGTAGAGGGAATTTCGGCGTCTTGAGGCTACAGGCCTTGGGCTACCCCCAACCGAGAGATGATAGTGTTGACACTTAATTTCCCTTAAATAATATTGAGACAATTTTTTTATGACCCAATATTCAATAAGACAATTTAGTATATGTAAGAATTCTTCATGACGGTTATTATCTCAAATAAACAATATAAACTCCAGTCACCGAAATGCTGCAATGGGGCCCTCGATGGGGATATCTGCCCATCAAATTTGCATCGGAAAAGAGTTCATAATGACCAGAAACAACAACTTGAGGGATCATGATAGAACTGTTTTACATGTTCATTGTATCCTTACAGTTGAAATTGGATAAAAACCAGTAACATTACAATAAAAAGATACTGATTTTAATTTATATAAATCATTGAGTAATAAATATGATTATTTACCAACATTTTCTATAATAATTTTAGAACGATGGTCCTCCAAAACCAAGGAACACATCCTGGTCAGTGGACGACAATGACAACGAAAACCATGGCAACGTACCAACACCAAAGCGTGTACCAAAACGACGAATTACTGTGGTGGGGCTCAATTCAACAGAGGAAACAGCTCAGCAGGAACCTAGTAAGTCAAGATTTATAATAGTTCAGTTTTAGGAATGTTGAAAACCTTATTATCTTATTAATGATGTTTGTATTGATAAACAGTACGTTTACTACTATAAAAGTATTTCAACCTATTTTATTAAAAAAAAGATGATCTCATGTGTAACTAAAAAAAAAATATTGCAGCAATAAACATCAAAATTGGGTTTCTTTCTGTAATTGAGATTTGTGTGTTATTTACAGGTTCCTATTCCCAAATGCACTTGAATAAACTCAAGAAAAACCAGGGAAATCAAGGCAGATTCAATGCCAGCCCGAGTTCAGGGTTTGACCAGTCAGATTTTGAGAGAGGTTCGTATTGCGTGTGTTTGCTAATAATTCACCCCAATCCTTTAATTAGACCAGATACTGTACAAATTAGCCCATTTATTGATTGTTGTTTGTTTTCCTCGCACAGATATATTTTGCGAGGTTGAGAAGTCAGGCTTGTTATTGTGATTGTGTCTCCTGGTAATGGCAACTATTACTCTGGTTCCATCCTAACTTTTACTAATAAATTATGAATCAGGTGTACGTACAACAGTATAGGTGTATTGACATACAGGTGTATTATGTACTATGTAGACGTACTAGTCGCTATACCTATACCTGCTATGGTTGGTGATTCCACAGCAGAATGCTTCAGGCGCTGTATCAAAGAGCGTATATCGGTAGTCATATGAACCTTTGTGTTGTCATTAGTCAGGGTTTTTGTGTATATTCAATCTTTGTGTGTTACACAGCTATTAGGGAGATGTATAATTGTTAACCTTAAAGTATACCAATCAATTAATGTATATTTCTAGGTCAGCATTTGTTTTGTAGATCTTTGTATCATTATATGTTAAGCATAATTTTCATGCAGCAGTGTGGGCAGGGATTCGCCAGGTGTTTTTTCCAGGCATTGAAAGTACAGTAATAAATTTTCAATTAAAAAATTACCCTGCATTTCCCCGATTACAGTCTTTATTTTCCCAGTCGTATAAAAAGTGTCTTTATTCAAGTTTTCGATCGTTCTATATATATTCAAGCATTCAAAATGTGTTATCAAAAACCCTGAAAACATGTAGAAGAAATAATTTTGCTGACCACATTTGCAGGTTTTGTGTTTTCCAAAATTTTGGCTTTTGATGATATTTTTGCCAGATACTGATGATATTTTCCCAGCTTCTGTTCAGAGGTCCTTTCCCAAAATAGCTTGCATCATGAATCGTTTGTGTTAAGTCATAATTTGTCTACCTGTGCAGCCTTCAGGTACATCCCAGATCATAGTTCATTTAGAACCCACTTTACCTATTGTTACAGTTTCTGGTTAGACTTTTATAGATCAGTTTAGTTGTATAAGCCAAAGGGCATATCTGAACCTGCCAGAATTTTTGTTTTTTTGTTTTCAAAAAATAATTTAAATTTTAATTTAACGAAGGGGGATGAAAATCTACTTCACTTGATTTAAGATTTATGAATTCAATACACAAACAATTGTTAATGAAGAATGTTTACATGCATTGAGTTTATGTTGATTTTTCAATCCATCAATCAGCAGTGATGATGGTCTGTTGGTACTGTTGGTGGTACAGACCACTATATAAACATGGATTCACTCAGTATTGTGATAGAAATCTCTACACTGATGAATCACAGTATTGTCAGTTATTCCGGAGCTGTTAGTACAATTACCAGTGCCATTTGTTGTGCAGCTGTGGGAATATGTGTGTGTGATGAGAACATGGTTCTGTTGACAACAACTGATGTGTGGGCTGGAGCAATTAATCAGGTTTCCATGTGTCACAGCCAGAGAGACGTCACAAATCTGCTGCTGACGACTTTTACTCGGTTCCAATTTAGAACAGCCATTGATAAGGAAATCCTAGAGAGAATTGATTTAAAGGTCACACCTCAAGTTTTGTTTGATAACATCGGAACTATTTTGCACCAAATATGAATTTTGGTTCTGAGGTTATCTGAAATGTTGTTATTGTTTGAACTGAGCAAACATAATAAGGAAAACTTGATGAATGGATGTAATAGAGTCTACAAAAATGTTAATGGTAAGGAGGAAAGAGTTGGTTGCACCAGTTTTAATAGAAATATTATATACTTTTCAGTAGTGTTCATTTGTTTTTATCTTGATATATATATATATTTTCCTGAAACAATTTGTGAAGAATTACAAGAATAAGAGAAAAAAAAGAGTCATGACCAGGATATATACATGTAGAACAAAATTAGATATGTTACTTTTGCAGCAAACTTTATTGTAACCATGCACAAGAATCAGTATTGTTAAAATTGTTTTCCAATTTACCACTTGGAGATAAGATTTTTAAAAAAACCCACAATTCATGAGCCAAATCAATGAATAACGGCTTATTGATATCACACATTCATCATTCAAAACAGTTAATGAATAAATTTGGAAACAAGTTCATGCTGGTTCACTTCTTTAATTACTGGTAAACGGTATGGTTAAACTCTGCCTTAATTGTTTTCAGTTTTATACGTAGGTTAAGAGGTTAACAGTATTGAAGTGTTACAAATAAACTGGTATTTGAAGGTATACTTATGGTACAATGTATGAGGTTATTCCCCCTGAATGACATCATTCATTAGTTTTTATTTTCTTTAGGTATACTAAATGTTTAAAAGCTAGGGATACATTCAATAGAGCTGGGTACCACAAATCAAAAGTACCACAGTATTTAGGCGAATACTGCAGTACGTACCACGGTATACCACCTTAATTGAATCTTTGAGCTAGCTTGAGGTTTCTGGCTGTTTTTGTTCTGAAGCCAATCAACAGGTGGCCTGTCATAAGTTTTTTGTTGTGTTATCCTCTAATATTGTCAGAGTGAGGGTATGTCTGTCCTAGTTGATCAGCAAACTTATAGGAAATCATAACTAAACCATATTGGAATTCCAATTGATCTATGTTACGTAACAAAAATTTCTTAGATAAGTTAAATGAAAGTCCCCAAAAAACTGATACAGGACTAATAAATGTACCATGGTACGTACCATCACAACTTTATACCATGGTATATCGATATACCGGTAAAACCACCCAGCCCTAATATTCAAATATGATTTGCAATTTATCAACAAGACTGGATACAATCTATGGATAATTCATTATAAAAATTCATGAAATTCTGATTATGGTTTCTTTATAATAAAACCTGTTTTCTTTAGCCTTTCCTGATTTCCATATATCTGAATGAATTATGAACAGTATAGTATGTTTTTGTTAAAATTCCAAGTAATTGAAAACCAAGTAGGTATTTTGTATATATCATAAATAGATTTTATTTTTGAATGTGCTAAATATGCATTAAGATTTCTTGAACAGTGTTATCATTGTAAATGATTGGTGTATAATAAGGTACTGTGTGTACAATACTAACATTAAGTCTCGACTCTAAACCCTTAGTTTATATATATGTATATATCAAGATTTGAATTAATTTGGATTAGAGATATAACACATCAGATAATAACTGTGAATGCACAGTTATAAAGTTGTAAGATCTGCTTGGTCAGGCTTGTAAAATGTCTGGGTATTCAGGGTTAAGTCGGCAACAATACATTTAAACTGGCTTTCTGGAGGGGTGCCTAATGTCGAGTGCATAGTAGGACCTGTGTATAAGGCAGATTTAGGGTCATTCATTGTAAACGAAACAAATTCTATTATTGGAACAAGAAATGGTTTGCCAAAAAAAATCTACATATTATTTTCAGTTTCTAATGTTAAATAAAAGTTGTTTTACCACCAGGTATTAATTTTTTTGGTGATTATCTCAATAGATATTGTCAAATAGTCTTTAATGTTTGTTTGATCAACAGAGGACCATGAGAGGAAGGAAGATACAGAGTATCTCTTGAGTTGGTTAGAAATGTGGATACTGTCTTATTTACATCTTCCTCTGTTCTGTCTGTTTTTTGTTATGTTCTGGAAAAGAAACATGTTAACGTGTCCTGCATTAGGGAGAATTATTGATTTCATAAGTCGCCAACAACACATCATGCCTTAATGAAGTATGCTGGTAGGTCTGTGACACATTTCAACAGATGTGATGAAAGGTATCGACAAACAAAAGCACCAACTCACCCGTTCTTTCCTTAGTATGACCATAGTGTACATGTAAGGAATATTGATTTACAATACAGACAATTTACCTGAATAGAAAAAACATCATAAAAGAATCTGTTCAATTCCTCTTTATTTTTCTTCCTAATTAATTGTACTAATTTTGAAAGCAATAATTGTCACTGAAATGCAATATTCTTAAAATTGAAAAGTATTTTGTACTTTATTGCTAACCAAGCTTTCTACAATCTTTCCTTTATGTACGTACATCTTTTAAGTACATACATGATATCGAACAGGAAAATCTCCATTTCGTCTGTATTCATTGGCTGAATCTTATCTTCTCAGTTTTCTATAACATTTATATGACTAGGACTTGCATCCTTATTACTACAGTAGCTAGGAGATAGCTAGGGCTATAAATTACCAACAGTCCATCCATAGATTAAGATATCATTGTGGTTTTGCTATCTGAAGATTTACCCCTTGTATGTTTTGATGTATAGCATGGAAAAGGCACTGTAATTATTACCAAGTGTACACATCATAAGGATTTGCTTCTTGCTTCCTCTAAGCATAAGGCGTTGAAAGTTAAAACTTAACTTAAATGTGTCACATAAACTTTTGCCGGAAATTGTTGAAAAGGGAAATTTTGAGTTGCTAAGTTAATTCATTGCTTTGTTTCTGGTATATCAAAGGGAAGATCTAGCTAATCTTTGTTGACAGTTTTCTTTTAAAGGATTGATCTCTTGCTATTCTTTATATTACTATAAAGAGTTTTACCTGTGAAAACACGTTTGCACCTAACTATATCCCTTTCATTGGTGGTCTTTTGATAACATTTATTCAAAAATGAAGTTTATAATGTAATATGTGTTGGGGCTTTTCAGGTGTTGTCAGTCTTTGCAAAGAGAAAATTAATTTAAACAGCCTAACAAACCATACGTCCTTTGGTACAATTTTCTCTCCTGCAAAATCTTTCTTAATAGCTTTAGCTGTTGTGTCAAACACAAATTGAAAAGACACTTTCATAAAATGTATGAAACTGGTTGAGATATTATCATTTATGAAAGCAGATATATACAGTTGAAATGTGGAAAGAATAATGCATGTTGGAAAATTTAAACACTATGTCTAAGGACAATTCAGAAGCATAGCACTTACGGTAAACCTTCGGTCAGTTCGACCAAAATAAAATAAATATTGTCAATCCTGTCGAATTATACGAAATTATAGCCGCTGGAATAAAGAGGAGTTCGAACTATCCAGGTTGACATCCGAGAACTTTGACATCGGCAAAAAAAATCACGGCAAACAGTCAAATCGTTGTTCCTCAAAAATGATGGCCTATTAAGATTTATTTGTAAATCTGAAGATGAACAATGATTTATATAAGTAGGACTTAAATGTTCACTTTCATATTAGGCCTTATTATCAAGTTAATTCGCAAAAAAAAAAAAAGAGAAAATATTTTATGCCGTAATCATCGTCGAAAGTAAATGTAAATGCGAATGTTGGATTGAAACTGCACGGATTAATACTTCGATCGAATACCTGATAGATTATTTGGTCTCGGCAGTTGTATAGGTAATATAGCAATTAAGATATAACTCAGGTATTGGTGACCAGGCCGCGATTATATAATCAAAATTTAACACAGTAATGCCATGATAATACACACGTACCTGTCAGCATGTGTGACACTTTTATTCCGCGCTTCGATGCTAATCTGGGTCATAAAGATGTTTGATTATTAGCGCGTGCACATGTTTATGTTTACAAGAAAGAAACATCGAGAAAATGTGGCTTGTTTATGCAAAAAATGTCCTAAAAACTGACAACAATATTGCACATCATGAGTACTACACGTTATACTGTTGTTTAACATCGATGGTGTGAAAATAGATCAGTTTACGCAAGTTTTGAGAGGCTGTAAATTGCATCGCCGAGAGCAATCCATTACGTAAGTTCAGTACACAGGCTTAATCAAATTCTGTGTGTTCGAACTATCCGAAACCTGTGTAAGCAAGGTTCGAACTTTTAGGAGTCAAAAATTTTTTTTTTTTTATTACTGAAAGGCTGTGTTCGAACTATACGCCAATTCGAACTAACCGAAGGTTTACCGTAAGTTATTAATGTTACATTTCTTTTTTTTTAAATTGAAATCAGAACTGATACTTTAAAAGTGAAAGTACAAAAAAGGAAAACATGAAGAAGACTATAGTGGTCTATTTGAAGTCTGAAGATGCATGTCATAAAGGGATATGATCACATTCTACTTGTATGTAAAAACTGTGTGTGTTGACTAAGACATAGAGACAACAGACCTGTGAGCTGTTTATGGTTACAGCTTATGGGTGTAATGTTGTCCTGTCCCACTCCTGATTATCGTGGTTTCCATGTAATAAAGGGGAGGTAATGGTGTCACAGTTAGAGTAGAGGGTCCTTTCAAGATGATTTGTGATTATATGACATGTGGAGCGAGCTGGTGAAATGAATTTTGCAAACATTTGAAGAGTGTTTTAAAATGCTTTCAAGTGGACTTGGCGGAAAGAAGTTTAAATTATTGTAATATCTTTTATGTTTTGTAATGAGGCCTTGGTTTAAGGTGTGACAATGTTAAAGAAAAGGTACAGTTAAATAGTGTTTTATGTCCCAACTCACCATTAAGTAATGGGTAGAATTTTATAAATGACGAAGATATTAGCCTGTGTGGGCTATATTTCATGATTACCTGGTCATATTTTACTGTGAACATTCATTACTTCATCACCTCCTAGTGTATTGTATTAAAAACAATTTTATAAATGACATTGACATTGTCATGTGTGGGTTATATTTTATAATGAAGTGAAATGTGTATGGTGTGTAGCTTAGGTAACAGCATTGCGACAGAGATTTACTTATTAAGACTGCTATATCGGTGAAGCGGCCATACTCTATCCATTGACTTTGGTAACGTAGCGTTGGTGTCGTATTTATCATGATAGATTAATTTGATGTGTTGATAAGGCCGTGTGTATAAAACAGGGTCCAAACAAGGCGACAACACACGGGGGACAGTGACAACAACACACAGAAAGTCTACCACAAAACTATTTCCTCTTATTGAATGTGATATGTTCAGGTCTAACATTTGTCTCAAATATGACACATGCTGGTGTTGGAAAGTAAACTTGACCCCGATTGATATTCACTGGGAGAGGGTAATGTGGGCCAACACTTATCTCATTGATCTGCTCCATAGATTATCACCAAACAGGCTACGGTTTTCAATAACTTAAACACTTACACACAGATTGGAAGGTTTGCCTTGGAGTTTTATCTAACTACATCCACTTAGGTGTAGGTTTTGAAACAATTTACAGACTACGTAAATGAATTTATCAATTGAATGTTGGGAAATGATAGATAGCTGATAGTTATGATTATGGTACTTGACTGTTTGAATAAGATACACACAAAAGCCTCCAACATATAGTCCATTCTTGTTCTTGATCTCGTACAACAGCAATAAATCTCTTTCTTTGAATTTATAATTAATGCACGAGTACGCCTGACTGAATGCAGGTAGATCACTACTGTATCTTCCTAACAAGGTACAGTCATGTGACCTGTCCCAGGGGTATGCAACAACGCCATCAGATCAATGCTGGGTTATAGGGCGGTCACTTACGTTGCTAGCGCTCATCACAAATATGGATGTACATTTGAGGTATGGCTGCACACAACAGGATGAATATCTAAAGGAAGGATGTCCTTGACTAATATTTTAATGAGTCTTAATCTCGGACATGTTTAAAGTGTTGGATTTGTTATTATGACTGGGAGTTTGTGTCACTGGGTTTTGTGTCGTTATCTCCCGCTAATTGTAAGATGACTGTTGGAGTTGTTGCTGTAACAGTTATGGGATTGACTTGTTCTGTACCTTCCAGCACTGCAGGTAATGTTATTGTTTAATATCCGTGGAATATTGGAATTGTTCATGAAGTATGCTTTTTCTTTTGAGAGGGACATACACATTTGTATATTGCCTAGGTAAGATCATCATTTCTGTTGATGAGGAATCTTGTTGGAGTAAAGTCAAAGTTGGTGATTTAAAAGTCTGTTTGAATGAACAAGATAATTATCAAAGAAATTGTATTGAATATCTATGTCAGATAAGTAATTTTCTCATGAATGTTTGAAAACATGTTAAAATTATATAACAACAAAATTGTTACTACTAATAATATAATGTTGAATATTAGCTGGTTTTTCTTACAACTATTTATACTGATTCATATAGCTGCAATTTATTTCAAAAGAGAATTTTTTTGATTTGTTTATATTTGTATCTTTAAAGACATTGATGTTTATATTATCAAAATCTTTTTATCAATTAATCATGGTGTGGTCTAAATCATCTTAAAACTTTTGTTATGAAAGAATGACTAGGTGCATTGTAATTATATTTACATTTTTACCTTCAAACAATTATTTCATTGATATTTTCTCCCAATAATCATTTGTCGCCAGTGATTAACATAAGTCATTGGAGCGTTTAACGCAGCGGCGTTCTCCATGGTATTCGAAGCAAACGACAAGACTCTCATTGAACAAGATTGATCTGTGATGTAATAAGTAAACTGCTTGTTAGTCTTGAGAACCCTTTGCTTACATACACGAATGTAAAGCATTCTTGCTGGTTATGTTATATAGTGGGTAACAGAGAAAATGTAAATGTATAGCCATGCATGTCAGTCACTACCGAAGTGTAATTTTTATCTGTGACATTTTGTATTATTTTGTTTTTTATACATTATGCAGTAGGAAATTGTCCATTAAGATAGTATCGTACACATAACCGTTGGTACAAGAAGAACATTAATGCATGGTGACAGAGCGCTGTGGTACCGAAACTGTCTAATGTCTGCTAAGTAGTCCACTGTGTAACATAACACTGCCCAGACTTGCACCTTAAAAGCCAGTACCAATCTACAACCATCTATAATTAAACGGTTTCTGATTGAGGAGAAGTACTAAAGGGAATACCTGGCCAGTGGGATGGTCATATTTTCATGCATATTTGATGACATGATCTGGCCATGGATCGGACTAATTTCTCCCATTGTTTTCCTGCAGTGATTATAGTACACCGGTCAGTGATGTCCAGTGATTATCTATAATAACAGCCTGTCCTGGTCGGTTTTAGTAACGTCACCGGTCAGAGAAATCCTGGGAACACCTGATTACTTCCATTATTCTCATTCAACCCAGTTATTTGTTATCTGAAACTAGACCAAGTCACTGAGAAAATGAGGCCATTTTGCCTTGTAATTGTGATTTTTTTTGTTAGACTGACTGCTTTTTAAATTCATAATAGGTGTAGAAAATGTGCTTTCACCATACATTTGAAATTGATTTAAAATTATTTTTAGAAAAAAAAAGTGAATGGGATTTAACAGACGTTTGGTTAATTGGGAAATTCCATAGTCTGAAAACTATGCCGTCTTTTTAGGAAAATGACATTTATAGTTTTGTAGTGTGTCTTTAATGTGTTTAGCAGTCCTGTTGCATACACTTATAATATAAGTTATACATATATTACAATTTCCAGAACAACCACCACCAGTTCCTGAGAAGGTTAAATCTAGTACAGTAAAGACAGCTCCCAGTCCAACTGTCCCCAAAACCTGTAAGCATAGGTTCCTGTTAAGTTTCTGAGTTCTGTTGTTTCATCACTTACCCCAAACTTAATATTTCTCATTAGAGTTTGTTTTCATTAATAAGTGCTGTGTTGTTGTATTAAACTTTTTATTTCATGCTACAGCTTCATAACACAGATTCAGTTCAAAAGTTCAGGATAAAAATATATACCATTACAAGTTGGTGCCTAATGTGTGTTATCCATCAAGTTTTGTATTAAAGTTGTTAAAGGTTAAATCCTGTCAAATGGTCAATTAATTTTCTTATGTGAAAAACCGTTGTATGGGTCATCAATAGTAAATAGGTAATACAGTGTACGTCACTCGAGACTTGGATAGAATTTGAGAAAGAATTGGCACCAATTTCACCAGCAATTTGTGATATATAAGAAGGCATTGATTGTCATATTAACACTTACCTGATCAGGAGGTATAAAACCGGTTTAAATGAATTGATCATATCAACTGGCAGCATATATATAAATCACTTTTTCTGTAGTTGTCATAATGACGGTTACAAAGAAAGGGCCGTGGGTGACACTATAAAAGGTTTTTGTTCACTTTCTCATTTTCTGCTATCTCAAAATATATAGGCTCATGATCATTGAAAAAGAGTACCAGGTAGCACAATCATATTTTTTTATCTCTTCATTTAATATTGTGTTGAAAAAGAATTGAGATATTGACTGATGTGTTCTGATCAGGGACAATTAATAAAGAGGACAGTTATGGTAATTTCTTCTCCACAATGGATGAGTATATCAAATGAATTTTCTATGAAGACCATCAGTTCTTATTTGAAAATGGAAATTCATATGTGTTTATAATAGCTAATGAAAGTTTCAAATGATGATGACATAATCCAGACAGTCCTGTAGTTTGATTTAGAATCTGATTCTGTTTATTGTCCCGAGCCGAGGTACTTGTCCAGTATAATGACATCAATATGAGGAAATTATTTCACCAACACAAATGTACTTTTTATCAGGAAGAAAGATGTAACTACGATTTGTTTTCATATACATGTATCTTGTTACTTGTATATGAACATGTTTTCTACAAAAAAAAAGTATTAACTTCCAGTTTAATTATTTGAAAAAAATTCTATGCTGTTCTCAAATTTCATTATACGCATCAAAGCCAGAAATGTACTAACGTTGTAAACTGCCGACACCTGTTTGAAAATTAAAGCATCAGATTCATATGAAATGTGAAAATGGAAAAACCCATCAGTTGTTACCGTAATTCCCTAATTGTCTGCTTTGATTGCAGGACTACAGTAATATGCTTTTCTAACTAACTAGTAGTCTGTCATGAATTGTGGCCATTAGGTTGATAGTGTGTTTTATTTACCCCAGACGTGGCTGCCTCACCAATCTCCCCCATTGAAGTCGACTACTGGAGAGGTATACGAGTAGTATACAAAGCATCTTCTGTTGTGTTTTACAAACTTTTTATCGTTCTTTCCATTTTAGCAACATTGAATGTGACATGTCATAATTCTGTATGTGTATACACTTCTATGTAAAAAGTATGGGTATGCTGCATGTATTTTCCAACATTAGAGATATATTTGTCACAATAAAATATCTCTGAAGACAAGTTTCTTAATCTTCCTGTAATTCTTCAATCTTAAAGTGTCTGTGCATGTTTGATATTCTATTCGATCTTTAGACAGTTATTTACTCCTTGTGCACCAAACTTTTCTTTGAGGACCGTTGCCTGAATTAGAAAATTCAATGATTATCATATATGTGTCGCCATTAAGTACCCCCAACTATTTGATTTTAATTTCCCTTAAAAAAAGTGCGCAGATTACACAAGTTTTTACGGTACCAAAGTTCATATGCAAATACCTCTTTGGATGATGGAGTGTGGCATACTGAAATTAAGTATCATGTCCTCTGCCACTTTATGAAATTTAGGGCCCAATATTATTTTGTCTGGGTCATATCTCATACTGTACTTTCATCACTGTTCATGTCTTTGGGTATTCCTATAGATAGTGGAGTGTCACAGACACTCCAAAATTGAATCTGAAGATCAGAGCAGGCCCCACTATGTTATAAAAGGATAGCCCATTATTCTTTTCTGATGACCTTAATTAAAGAACTATATAATAGTATACATTATACATGTATGTATATGCCTATTATCAAAAAAAATCTCAACCAGAAGAATTTAAAGTCTTTTCTATTCTTTTAATGTTGTAAACTTGCATGCTAGTAATGACATTGTTGATGTTTTGATGATTTTAACATTGTTTGATCTTGCCATCTTTATATTGGCTGTTTGACGTAGTCTGTCCTCAAATTAACAGACGTCTGAGTGATCTGTTTAACTTCAGCTGTTTGTCAACATAAATGTGAATGAAGATACGGCAAATTTTGACCATTTTATTGATATTCATTTTCATATTTTAATGATGTCTATAAGAAAACACTGAAGGAAATTTCGGAAACATGAATGTTACTATAACTTAATTCACAGAAAACTTGTTATAAAACAAATGATTACATTATAATATCATCATGTCAAAGTTAAATGAACCACTTTTGTGATGAAAGCTGAAACAACTCCTCCTGGAGATAAACTTTATGGGAATCATGTTAATAATACTGCCATGATCCTGGGGTTGAGAGGTTACAGAGGATCAAGTAATGATGTACGAAAAGTTCAGTCTGTATCACAAGACCTTGTTGTACTTACTTGAAACTTTCTCTTTCCAGCCAATGATGAGTCTCCCATCCCCCTCAAACCAACATTGGCCCGTTCTGCCACTAAGCGCAGTACCAAGAAGGTGCCACCAATATCCACTGCTCAGTCGGACAAGTTCTCCTCCATGCCCAAAGAGGATGACAGTGACAGTGCATACGCTGCTTCCTTGGAGAGCAACATGGAGAAGGAGTCGCACCAAGAGGTGAGCATGCTCTCAGTCTGTAAAGTACCAGTAGGTCAGCAAAAGGTCCAAGGATTGCTTTGTTGTATTGGCCAATTATGTGTAGCAACTTGGTGGTAGTCAATCTGGTGTATTGGTGTAGATGCATGGATATTCATTTATGTCTTTGTCTGTTTGCTACACTCTTTATCAAGTGTAAGTCACTTTAGATTCATTTCCATTCTGAGAGTAACTTACTAAGTATGGCACTAAAGAAACAAATCTGTTTCCAAGGACATAAAGCTGAAGTTGCCAGGTGATGGCCAGTGTAGATTTTAACACTTTTACGGTCAGATTGTAAGTTTATTTTAATGTGCAGTCTGTTAAAATAAACCATTTGGTATTTTTGTAATTTATGCTGAAATATAACTATAACTTGCCATACTCCAATGATGATTTCCAATTTTATCATCATCTAATACCAATTTATTCACTTTCCTCATGTTCATGTTGATCCTAGTTGTTATTTGTTTCCTGACTATTCACTATACCTAATTTACTTTTACTGCAATGGCAAATGAGTATAATGCATATATTCTTCATGTTGGTTAATAGGGACATTGATTAAGACCTTTGTAACAGGATACTTGTCAGCTAATCATTGGTCTATCTCGAAGTCCAAGGTTCTTTTACACCTTAAGTTATATACCGTGGAAAGTTGAACATACTTCTGAGTTGAAAGAAATTAAACCACAGTTTTGAGTTCCCTCACTAATAACGGGTTCCAGCATTGGAAAAAAGAACACATGATAATAAATTCAGCAAATTTAACTAATTAATATATCATCAATTAGACTAGAGTACTTTTAGTTCCTTTCATCTGCTAAGTGCTTTGGACTATCTATTAGATTTTGTTATGTAGGAAATGTGTAGATATACAGTGTATGCAGCTTGTTAGACTAATTGAGGTTTTAAATTACAAGTGTCTGCTCATGCCCCATATAAAATGGTCTTGTCTGAACACATACCTCAACTAAATTGTTTAGACAGTCCCTTGTCTGTAACTGCTATTATAGTAAAACTTGTCTTTTGAAGCGTAAGCAAATCAAGCCCTTTAATTTTGACCATTGTGTAAACACGATTATTGTGGAACACCATCCATTGAGTGCCAGTCAGTGGATTTTACTAACAGCATTTCTTTACACTTCATTCATGGTATTGGGTATCTTCATTTCATTTAAAACTAGGAACAACCAAGTTGTATACCATTAAGTTTGTAGCGGTCAGTACCTTTATAATCACCTTTAAGCTCAATACATTTGAGGCATAATTAGATAGTAGATAAAATTAGGCCATGGGAATTAATATCATCTATCAAAACTTTTTGTTGTCAGTATTTGTATTGTCCTTTCTGTCTGAAGCTTGATCTTTGTTTCTTGTATATAATCAGGATGTCCACCTCACTTTATTTCTTTCACAAAATTTTGTATTGCAGGATTTTATGATTGAACAATTATCAAAAAATTATTCCACAAGCACCATAGGAGGTAATCCTCAGTCTCCTATCCTGTGGAATTAGGTGGTTCTGATCCTACAATGTCCCCTTCTTCTGGGCTGAGTAAAGGTGTATGAAATGATTACAGTGTTTTTCCTTAAATGGACTTTTCCACTAAATTGTGAGTTGATGTCTTTTTGTTGACAGATGATGAAATACCTCAACAGTATCCGCAATGGTTCCAAGGTTGGTTTGAATGCACTCCCGCATGTTATTCAATTTTTGGGTTTATTTTCACTTCCAGAAATGTCCCATTTATGTTCTGATTTGCATTAACAAATTTCCATTAACAATACCTTGTGCTGTCTTATTTTGTTGAGATATATATATATGAAAAAGTCGGGTTACTTTTTGAATGAATTGCCTTGTTGTGATGTGCATTATTAACTTTGTGGCATTATTGAACTGTTTTGTGACTTATTTACCTCCTTGTATAACTGTCCTGATTTTCTTAAAGAATTGTCAAAACGACTTGTATACTTACATAAAATGCTTCAGCATTTTAAATATCACTACATCTCATATATACGATTATTTATCCCAATTTTAGGTATTTAATGATATTTCTTCAAGTACCCAAAAAAATTCAAGATTGAAAATATTTTCAAAAAGTTTGAGTTTGTTGGTGATCTGATCCTTTTTTCCATGAGTACGAGATATTTACCATTCACCATAGACAGCTTTAAAGGTTAAAGGGGCTGAGTGCAGTTAACGGTGTTTGATGTCTTAATGTTTAAAAAACTAAAAATGTTATTATAGATTTCTTTCATTTGAGTTTTTTCTTCTTCTTCTTTTGTGTGAACATGTGCTAAAATTTCAAAGTTAAGTGTTTAAGTTGCTGTTCTGTTTTGAAAGTTTAAAACTTTTTGCCTGAAACATTAACATGCTAATTGTAAACTGACAGCAGAGACTATATATATAAGGCAAATGATGTTGTTGCTTAAAGTCATTGTAATCTGTGAAACATCAACATTACACTAGTTTTCCATTTGCACTCATTTTAAAATATGTAAACAGCTGTTGTTGACACCTTGGTCAAAAATGAAATATTTTTTGTTTTGCAAGATTTCAATGATATGTTTCAGTGAACTAAATCATTCTGTAAATATGTTTGTAAGTGGTTTGATCTATTTCGCTATGCAATATGAAAACACCTGAATGTTTTTGTTAATTAGGGTACTCTATGAAATATTTCATTTTACTTTGTTGAAAATATAACTTATGAACTAATGAACTTGTTAAAGACCATTACTCTGTACTATGTAGACACTGTTATAGGTGAACCATTCTTTCCCCTTCCTGTATCAATCCCAGGAGTGTAACTTCATATAAAAGTAACTGGTTCTCCTTTGTTTCATGCATGTGATCAATTATAAATAAGATGGAGTAATTTTGTCAGTTTTAAATGATCTGTTGATGGTAGAAAACAATGTCATGCATGCTAGAGTTGCATGACAGAGATAGAGACCCCATAAACATGACCATAAGCATGCAGCCATATACACTTTATTCATTACATATTGATTTCATGATAATAGGCAGTAAAAAAGGGTATTGTCTACATGCGTATAATGTTACTTGGTTATAAACATGAATTCTTTAATATCATTACAACTTCACTGATGCCTTATTGATTCTGAAAGTATGTAGTGGTTATCTTATCATTTTTGGAGGTATTTTTCACATTGATATCATATTTAAGGAACTGATTTCAGGATCCTGTACATGGATGAATGCAGGGCTCTGTTTGGAGGCTGTATCTGACATGAAGGGTTTAAAAATAATCAAGTTGATAGCAACTCAAATCTATGGGTCTGTTTTACAGATGATGAAGTCCTTACAAGGAATCCGAAGTAGCGCCCATAAAAAGAAGGAAAAAGTTGTGCTGGAGAAAACATCAAGCCAGCAGAGCATGACGTCCAGGTCTCCTTCACCAGACTTTCACGAGAGTGGTATCTGGAGCACATCGTCACGAGACAACGACTCTGATGTTAGCTCTCTGTCGAATCGCAGCAAGAAGAGGTTTGCTTTACAGCCTTCTCTCTATCAGACATCTTAATTGCTGCAAAGAATTTTGTACCAGTTCTTTTTTGAAGGAACAGATTGTCATTTTTTGCTTTAGCTTTTTGACAGTTGTTTGAGATTCAATTTTACTAATTTTGTCTGACAGAAACAATATTTGTGAAATAAAGAAAGTACCAACAAGCTTTTAAACTGCCTGAAAAAAAATTTGAAAGGGATATCAGTGTTCTCACTAAGTTTTGCAATAATTGGTTGACTTCGAAAGAATAGCCGGTTTAATTTTCACATTCGGTAATGTTGACATATATAAAATTCTGAAAAATAGCCGGTTCAGAGTTGGTGAATAACAGGCAACTTTTGCCGGCAACCAGCTTTTAATGAGAACCCTGAATATCAGACAGACATGATTTACTTAAACTCTTTTCCTAGAGAGATTTTTGTTTGAAATTCAGTTTGGGGAGAACTTATTTTTGTAAAATTGGGTTAAAGTCAGCAAATTTTAATATAACTATTTTTCAAAAATCTTACGATTATTATAAATTATTTCTCTTCAGTAAAAAGGTAGAAGCACCATTTGAATCGAGGCCAAAGTTAGCGAGGTCAGAAGTCGACTTGAAGAAAAGTAGCAGTAGAAGTGAGGTTTATGGATCTGATGTCACTGACTCGAGTAGTAGCAGCAGTACGTTACACATAGACTACAACCCTGTCAGCGGTGTGACCTTCAGGGAAAATCGTAACTCTGACGTCCAGGTGGTTGGACGAGGCTACAGTGACGACACAATCCCGACAGCTGAATCCAAGGCCAGTGCTGCTGCAGCTGCCAATAAGGCCCGGCGGCGCACTCAGAAAGGTAAGGATCCCTACTCTAGAGGTAGTCCTGGGGTTACTGATGGAAGATATTCCACTTCAACTGTCCTTACCTTATTAACTTTCAAAAAGTCCTCTTTCTGTAATGAAGCCTGTCAATGAAAAGGTGTTCTCAATGAAGTAAAGACCGAGGGAAGCAAAGACCTTTTGTTTTGAATTGTTTATAAAAATATTGTGACATTATGAAATTTTCTAAAAAAATTGGTCTCTCATTTCAAACTGTTGTCTTTTTTTAAAGCCTTTATTTAAGAATAAAATTCATAAAATTGATAGATTAAAATAAAAAATAAAGGTCTTCTTAATGCTTTCCTCAAGTTTTGTTATCCTCTAAACAAACATCCTTTGCATCACTGTAACCAACTCCTTGTCCGACAACTTCTACCATCTGTCTGCATGTTCCTAACGTAAAACGGGTATCGGGATAGAAGGTTGATGTGCTACCTTAACACAAATAGTTCTGAATTCCAAAAACCAGGAAGCAACAGTTTTACCCTCATTGATTGTTTAAATGTCAAATTGATGTTTGACCACATGTGGTTCTAATATGGAGTAAGGTTTTACTGCATGGACGTGTTGGACCTGTTTAAATGTCAAAATGATGTTTGACCACATGTGGTTCTGATATGGAGTAAGGTTTCACTGCATGGACGTGTTGGACATGTTTAAATGTCAAAATGATGTTTGACCACATGTGGTTCTGATATGGAGTAAGGTTTCACTGCATGGACGTGTTGGACCTGTTTAAATGTCAAAATGATGTTTGACCACATGTGGTTCTGATATGGAGTAAGGTTTCACTGCATGGACGTGTTGGACTCCTACTTGCATGTAATAATTCATGTGTTAAACATTAATTTTGCCTTGGCTGGAACTCATTCCATTGGTTTATACAAGAACATCAATAGATACTGATCTTGGAAATCTTGGTTCTTATTATTGATCATATTAATTTCTAAGTGTTGGTTAATGTATATAATGTACAGCAGTAACATACTGTTTGGATCTATCCAACATGGACACACTTCAGTACTAATTCCATGCAGTATGTATGCTGTGTGTAATAAAACAGTAATAGAAAGTATCCATTGAATTTCACCTCTTCTGTACCGATGAAAATAAAATGGAATGACTTCCTAATAAGGATGGCCTGGTCACATGTCACAGACCTTCACCTCACGTATCCCAGCATTCCATGATGTCATTTTTTTCAGGACCATTATTGTCCCCTCTGGGCGTGGCTTCGTCCAACAGTCTCGGCTCAGTGGAGCTGGATGACGACCAAGCCCCTGCCAAGGATGGAAACATTGGTGTCAGAGTGGTGGGCAGGGGTATGTGTCTATAGAATTTACACTGCTAGAGTAGAGGAAGGGGCTGGCGATGCGTTTTACATTATAGTGGCTGGGGTCCATCTTTAGTGTAGGATGAGGGGTCCATACAGTTAAATGTTAAAAGTACAAGAGAATTTGTGCTCATAGTGTTATATGCAAGTGTAGAAAAAGTGTTTGTCTTTAGTGTTGTATGCTATAATATAAAAGAGGCTGTTTTCAAAGTATGCTAGAGAACAAGAGAGGATGTTTTCAAAGAGTGGGAGATGTGTTTATTAATAGTGTTTTGTGTTGGATTCAGGGAGGGGCATATTCATTGTGTTTTACGTTAGAGAAGGAAATGGTTTAAATCTAATGTATAGGAAAGCAATCCCAAGTACTGTATGCTAGAATAGGTGTCTACAGAGCTTTCACTAGAGTAGGGGTGGTGTTTTAATAGGGAAGGGGAGTATCCAGAGGGTTTCATGCTGGAGAAGAAGAGGGATGGGTTTATAGTGTTTAATGTTAGTGTGTAAGAGAAGCATGGGTTCATAGTGCTGTATGCTAGAGGGGGTGTCTATGGTGTTAACACTACGAGTAGGAGAAGGGGTATTCATAGTATTTACATTTAATAAACGTAGATGAGGTGTTTAAAGGGGGGGGGGGTATCCATAATGTTAAATGCTGGGCCTAAGGTGGAAAATTGGCCTGTCCATAATGTTTTCTGTTCAAGTAGGGGAGGGTAATGTCCATAGGTCTTTACATTAAAAAGTTGGGTGATATGCCATTACAATGTATTCCATTTAAAGGCCCAATATACGTAACTTCAGGGAAATTTTCGTGATTCTGAAAAATTCTGAAAAAAATCCAGTTGATAACCATGGAAAAATAAGCCTAAAACGAAGTAAACCTGAGCGAAAACTAACAAGAAACTCTTTGACAAAAAAATCCAAAGAATTGAAAATAATTCAGGTGGGGCCCACTTCAACAACAAACCGAAGGTAGATGACAGTTCAAAATGGACGCGTGTTTACAAATACCGTGTTTCAAATGCTGCTGTACCGGTAACCGCGAAAGAATTTATCTTGAATATTGCTGATATCGGTTAATCTCAACTAAATCTATAAATAAAATAAGTTGTTAGGCTAGATTTTTTATTCAAGTTTTGCCAAAAGTTACGTATATTGGGCCTTTAAGAGGGTTGGTTAGCTTAATCCCACTCATTAAATTCTTTACCATTTGATTCTAGGATCAGCTTAGTTTTCCATAATGTGATTTCAGCATGTATGAAAAGGACATGTAGGATTCTCCTCTTTAACAAGGACTTATATAACCTCATTCTTATCTTTAATAATACTCTGATATTTTAACAAGTTTATCATCTGTACAGTAATTCCTATAATACCTCTCCCTGTTCTAATCTTGTGAATATAGCTGGGGTACTTGACAGGTCTCTCCTGATACATAGTCATTTCATTCATGCAGAGGGAGTAACTATAATGCACATTTCCTTATGAAAATAAATGATATTTAATTGCAGAGCAGAATCACAGCTTAATTAGTTGGTTTGTTTTTCACAGCATTTTCACAATGATTAAGCTTAAGACACATGATTGCATTACAAGTTACTAGTCACTGATTGCGATAATGATACTGGCATGATTTCACTGTTTGGTAGATAATTTAGATCATCACAGAATGATTAAATTGCACATATGGAAAAAAATATTTAACTTTAATTGCTTGGAGTGCTGTGAGTTTGTAGTATCAAAAGTATTAAAAATTAGTAGAAACTGCTTAGTTTTACTAAGTATTTTTGTATGTACAGGAATGTTTGACTCCAGTAATGGGACTGACCATGCTATGATGGTGGGTAACTCCCAGTCTCAGGACCGGTATGACAAGAAGTCGATGAAGTCTGACCGCCGTGACATGCCCAATGCTGTTGTGGGCGTAAGCATGAACAGACAGGGCTCCAGTGACGACCCCTATCTGGAGGACCCCCACGACCTTACAGAGGTCAGCTCAATGTTAAGATATTACTTAAATTTAATAAAAGCTGCTCAAGACTATTTAAAGTAAGGGGCATAGCATTCATCATTCCAGGACTTACAGATCTTTCTGTGATAAACAGAATATGTGATCTGTTGTAACACATTCTAAATTTAATAGTAATATTGATATTACTTCAGCTCTTGAATTGTCCCACCTCCATATTTGTCAATTATGATATTGATGTCAGTATTTTGCTTGGCTTGTTCAATTCAAAATTTTGATTTCCAAACACTCCTTTTCAGGATCCCAACAAATCCATGAGCAAAGCCATGAAAGACAGAATAATTCAGGCTCAAAAACAGAAGGAAGAGGAGCTAGAGAGGGAACGAAGAGACAGGGAAAAGAAGAAACAAGAGCATGATGAGAAAATTAGAAAAGAGCGAGAGCGGCAACAAGAGAAACTACGGCGTTTAAATACCAGCGAAAGTTTAGGTATAGAGTGTAAGTGTTAACAGTCACGGAGCACGTGTTGTTTTACTCCCCAGTCACTAATCACTGTCTAATCAACTGTTTTAATACCCAGAATACCCAGTGTGTTCAGTAGATTACAAAAGGTCAAAGGATTCCCAGCCTTACTAAATGTCTATTTTCTTTGATACTTGGCATCAAGAAAGTAGAACCAAATGGCTCTGCACATTATCAGACCAAGATCTAGATGACCAATCAGAATGTCTTCCCATGTTCCAGAGATTTGATCTCTTTAAATCATTCACCCCTTAAACTTTCATGATGAGCTATTCCAGTCTTTGTATTTAAAGTTTGGCGTTCAAATTGGTCTTCACTGGTGAACGAGTTTAGACACAGCACAATAAAAACTAACAGTTCTGAAAGGTTGACTATGATGAGAAATGTAAATCTCCGAAATCTTATATGTTTATGAGTAATCTTGGTAACATAATTGGATTAATTCTTGAAAAGGAAATGGTAGCCCTATTTATAAAAAAATAATGTAGCAATACTTAGTGTGTGCTGTGAAAGTCCTGGGTGTTTTTCAAATACCCTTGTACATGTTTTGAAAACTTAACATACCTGCATAAGAAGATTATAGTCATGCATAAGAAAATCTTGAGCCATTATAATGTCACTGTTCACTGTGCATATATTTGGTATATAATCAAAATATGACTCATACTCTATAATTTATTCTTTTTCTTTCAGCATTGTCAATATCTGGTTCAAATACACCAAAAACAAAAACATCGCCAGCTTTCTCGCCGCGAAAAAGAACGAAACCGTAAGAATTTGTCCTTTTTATTGAATGATTAAAATATAAAATTATTGATAAATCTACCTACGATAGAGAAATCCTGTAGATAAATGTTCAAAAGTATCTTTTTTACGGAGTTTGATATCTTTACAAAAACATAAGAAATCTGCAATATTTTACCAGATTAAATATACATGTATATATATGAAATGAAATATTTTGTAATGAATTATAAGTTCTGAAGGCTTGTGTTGGGATTCATACTTCGTCAGATGTTCAGTTTTGTACGTGTTTGTCGCTGTTTTTTTCAGACAAGTCAATGGAACATCTAGTCACCCTGTATCAGCGTCCTCATCGCGCTCTCCTTTGGAGTCGGACAATCCGGATGACTGGAAACCCTACAGGGATCCTGACCTGGCCCTGAGGGATGCTAACAAGAACCTTGCTCAAGAGGACTGGTAAGAATCCTCCACATTACATCCGAGTGGTCATTTCGAATCATTTAGTTTTCAATTAGTTGTGTTGAAAGCAAAACCTTAAACAGTTAAACAGATAGCTGTACTTAACATCTAAAATTAATGTTTAACTCTTTGTCTTCTGCCACGGTGGCAGGAATTCCCTCCTGGTGTTATCTGAAAAGTACTTTTGTTTTCTTACTCAAAACACATTACATCACTTCCCAATTCCTCTACCTGTTTTCTGTAAATAATAAAGATGGCATCCATGTCTTCAGCAGTATGGTTCTCGCTAGCTTACCTATAATGTTAGTCTATGGGAGATAACTCTGTTACACAGCAGGCATAGAGTAAAGTCTTTGATAGAAGGGAGATAATCCTGAATAGAATTTATATTATCATCATCAAGATTAGTTACTTATCTATTGTTGTTCGGACTGCTGTTTTTTATGCCAAGTAGCTAGTGATAACATTGTCAGTGCTGACTTTTATAGGGAGATCAAGTGCAGCGGCATCAACATGATACGGAGGCTGGCCAAGTATCACCCTGAAGTCGTCAACCAACAACTACACAGTGTCGTCATTGCAATGTTAAATGAAGTAAGTGCTTTCTTTAATGTTGGTTAAAATTTACAAAGGAAAGATAGAGTAGGAAGTTCAATGAAATGAAAAAGTTAAGAGGTTGTAATAGAAGGAAAAGCATTGTATCGGTAGCTTCATATATTGAAGGACATTTGTCATACTCTTATTTTGATTGATTTTGTTTTTCAGTCACATGTTTAAATTGATGTAGTTTCTCTACAATCAATCTCAATGCAATAAAGACTCTTGAAAATTATACTGTTAGCATAAACGAAAGGTGTAAATATGAAATAATCCTTTGTATTCCAGGTGAAAAACTTGCGCTCTCAAGTATCACGGTCAGCCATTGTATGTATAGCTGACATGTATGCTTGCCTGAAGAAGGGAATGGATTCTGTAAGTACCTTCCAATCATTTTCACTGTGTTATCAAATGATTTTAAAAGAAAGGAAATCTGAATGATTTTTGTGTTTGATTGTACAGGACTTAATTAGTGGAAGAATGATAATGTCACTCCTATATAATTCTAAATGAGTCTTAAATAAAGAGAGAATTCTCAATTTAAATTCATTTAAATTTTCACAGTTCATCAAGTTGATATAGAGCAACAGTTACCTGTATTAAAAAATAAAATTTGTATCTTTGAATATGTTAAGGCATTCATGATGATCCTAGTGTACTCTTAACCTGGAGGGATATTTCACTTTCAAGGCAAGATTTGATGCATTTCATGTTTCTTTTCAACAGGAAGTTGATATTACTGCCAAAGTTCTTCTCGCCAAAAATGGAGAGAGTAACGGATTCATTCGAGAAGACGTGGAAAGAGCGTTAGCAACGATGTTAGATTGCATAACCCCTCAAAGGTCCTTGTTAGCACTGATAGCAGGGGGTGCCACGTAAGTGTTGTGGATATATTGTAGGCAACAAGATTATTTCGATGGTAGAAATTTGTAGTTTGAAGTTAAAAGCTATTTTCATTGTAGTTGTAAGTCACAGATAAAATCAGAGTACAAGTCCATGACTGCATACTTAGATATTTTTTTGAGTTTTTCTGATATTTAAATCGGTAATTGCTCTATTCTGCTGTGCATCAAATTAATCAAAAATACATGTCTTTCATCAGGCATAAAAACCCTCAAGTTCGAAAGACAACGTCCTACTTTGTGGTGGATCTTGTTGATAAAATGGGTCCAGGTCGTATTCTGAGTGGAGTGAAGGATATCACAGATAGAGTGTTGCCTACTGCCGCTAGTTTCTGTTTAGATGGATCACAAGAGACCAGGTATGTCATTGGCAAGCAGGCATGTACATTGGAATTAGGAAATTTCGCATTTGAAGTCAAATGCTCAACTTGTTTATTAAATTGAGTTTTCAAAATTTCTATTTGATTTCAAAGAAATAATTATCTGTATCTGCTAATAAATTAAGTGTTTTTGCTATATTTTGGCTCTGGAAGGAGTAGCTAGTAAAGAAAGTAATTTTGTTCTTACTCAATATTCAAAGTTTTGATGATTGTTTTTTTCTTCTCTGATATTGAATATATTTTTGCTAATTTAATTGCAGATACAATGGCAGGAAGATATTCTCTATCCTGATGGTGCACCAAGACTTTGACAAAATGCTTTCAAAGCATTTACCACCTCAGACTCTGCGCAACGTCGTTGAAATAGTCGATACTTTGAGGACAAAGGTAAGATGTGTTCATCATGTCAACTGCTTAAAGAAGCATCTGTAGGAAATTATTGATGCTTAGCTTCTAATTGTCAAACATTCCATGCATTCATTATTACTTTCAAACAGCAATTTTTTTTATTAAATTCAGGAAAACAAATTGCATGCACTTTCAATGAAATCCAAGCACTCTTAAATTTTTGTTATGTGACACAAGGTAAATTTCAAAGACATCGTTCAAAGAAGAGTTTTAACTTTAATTGTAGTTTGAACTTGGGTAATACTAAAAGAGTTCTTGGTTATTTTAGATTTCTTGGTTATTTTTGTGAAAGCCAGCTTTTCTGTATTAAACCAAAGAAATAGTGCTGTAATAGAAAAGTGAAGATGTTTTCAGTTTATCTATTGCTTTTGAATGCATTCATACCCCTGTTTCATTGTCTATAGGGTCTGGGAGATCTTCCTGGTGAGTCGTCGTCAGCTCGAGGGGGAAGGTCGCATCCTAGTAGTCGCAACAGTTCCATGATCCGGGGAGGGTCTGCCAACAGGTAGTACATACCTCCGTCAGTAGTGTACATGACGTGATTGAATTCTTTAGCATGTTATGTAAACAATCAACAATTTCTTGACCTAAATTTTACTTTAAATTATTGCCTTATTATGTCCCCCAAACGAAGTGGGGGGACATATTGTTTTTGCTCGGTTTCTTATTATTATTATTATTCTTGTTTCTTCCACTTTCTTCCGCCGCAGAGGTTTCCGACCGTTTTCTCAAAAACTACTGGACGGATCTTCACGAAACTTCACACACATACTCATTAGGGGCGGGGTGTGTGAAAACGGGTTGTTTTTTTGCGACCGGAAGTCCAAGATGGCCGCCAGAGCTAATTTCCGGTTTTCAAAATTCAGTCTCTGATTTCAGTAAAAATTGGTACATGGGTGTTTTAAGGGATGCTGAATAACATGGTAACATTTTCGTAAAGTTTGGTTGCCACCGAAACGAAAATGGAGGCCTCTGATTGGTCGAAATTTATATATTGTTCGATTTCAATGAAATTTAATATATATGTGTAGTATTACACCAACAACATTGTCGTCACATCCGTTTCATGATTCGTCAACATGGCCGCTATTTCCTGGCTTCTGATTGGTCGAAATTTATATATTGTCCGATTTCAATGAAATTTAATATATATGTGTAGTATTACACCAACAACATTGTCTTAACCTCCGTTTCGTGATTCGTCAACATGGCCGCTATTTCCTGGCTTCTGATTGGTCGAAATTATATATTGTCCGATTTCAATGAAATTTTATATATAACTGTAGTAGGACACCACGGACATTGTCGTAACCTCCGTTTCGTGATTCGTCAACATGACCGCTATTTCCTGGCTTCTGATTGGTCGAAATTTATATATTGTCCGATTTCAATGAAATTTAATATATATGTGTAGTATTACACCAACAACATTGTCGTAACCTCCGTTTCGTGATTCGTCAACATGGCCGCTATTTCCTGGCTTCTGATTGGTCGAAATTTATATATTGTCCGATTTCAATGAAATTTTATATATAACTGTAGTAGGACACCACGGACATTGTCGTAACCTCCGTTTCGTGATTCGTCAACATGACCGCTATTTCCTGGCTTCTGATTGGTCGAAATTTATATATTGTCCGATTTCAATGAAATTTAATATATATGTGTAGTATTACACCAACAACATTGTCGTAACCTCCGTTTCGTGATTCGTCAACATGGCCGCTATTTCCTGGCTTCTGATTGGTCGAAATTTATATATTGTCCGATTTCAATGAAATTTTATATATAACTGTAGTAGGACACCACGGACATTGTCGTAACCTCCGTTTCGTGATTCGTCAACATGACCGCTATTTCCTGGCTTCTGATTGGTCGAAATTTATATATTGTCCGATTTCAATGAAATTTTATATATAACTGTAGTAGGACACCAAAGACATTGTCGTAACCTCCGTTTCCTAATTCGTCAACATGACCGCTGATATATGGGGTGTCAGCTATATTTCCATTGTGAGTTCATTGGGCTCATCAGTTCCGACCAAAGGGGTAGTTTGGGGGACATCTGTAATGGTACCCCATTACAATTAGCACTTGTTCAGTGTCAGGTTTATGTCCTTATTTTAATAGAAAAGCTATGATTATAACAAATCTAGATTTTACTGGACTGGTTTAGTAGACAGTGTAATAAAGATATTTCTATAGTTGATTGATTTGGGAATGTGAAAACCAGTTTTAATCTAAAGCGATACTACTCTGCTGTAAAATTTTAATTTGTATTAGATGTCAGTGGTCGGTGTGATTGCCTTCAATTCATTGTTAATACTTAGAGACTGCAATGCCAGTTATTTGTGGTGAGTGAACTTATTCTTTGGGTTGTAGTGAGAATCAGCATGCTTCCCCAAAGAAACTTGTGAGGACAGATGAGGCTACCCAAGAGGAGGTGAAACAGATGACAAGCTTGATTTCGGCTAACGATTGGCGCGACCGTTACAAGGGCATCACACGGCTCCTTGAAATGTGTGACACACATGTTGAGGTCATATCTGCTAACATGGTGAAGGTAAGTCATGATTAAGGACAATATCAACTCCAACAACCCAGGTGGAGTATAAAATGGTCTGGGATGGGTGTTGTGGTACCTGTGCTCTAGCATTCAAGTGAGATGGCACTATAAAAGATGCTGTTGGAAACACAGTCCCACTACAAACAGAACACAGTTCATCTCGAGTACACATGCATACATACACACACATAAGGAGATATTAGCCAGGTGGTATATGACTAGTAGTAAGCACCTGATGTGGCAGCTCCTGTGAACTCCTCACAATTGTATATGATAGAACTGTATGTGTTAATGGTATTGATTGTATAAGAATTGTATATCTATGTACAGTAAAGCGGTTTAAAGTGGCTTATGTTAGCTAAATAGGGCACTATATCAAATGTTGTGTATTATTATTATTATAACAATTGTCTTGAACCAGTTTTCCTCCAGATGAAAGTTTCTTTTCTCACTAAAATGTCTTGCCAATGAAATTTATAAAGCACTTTGAGAATGATTTTGGTAATTCACAATGGAATGTTTGTTTGTGGAGAATCTCAAAGGTATTAAGACTGCTTTTTAGTGGTTAGAAGTATGTCAAAGGAAATAATTCTTTATTATTTCCTTTGAAAACTTTCAAGTTAATTACTACAAACTCCAACCATAATTTACTACAAACTCAAACCATAGAAGGCACAATTTATGATAGAATTATTGAAGTTCTCATTTATCACCACACTGCCATTAAAGTGTGCCTTCAGAAATTTCTCAATTCTGTAAATTTTTATTTCCACTTTTTCAGATCTTCGACAAGTTTCTACCACGTCTTCAAGATCCCAACAGCAAAGTCAACCTATATGCTCTTCAGGTGTTTCTACAGATCATCCCCTACTTATCAGACTCTTTGGCGGTGGTGTTAAATATCGCAGTGGGCAATGTGGCACCAAATCTCTCCTCTCGTAACAAGGAAATTTATGGAACAGCGATGGAGGTTATAGATGCTCTTGTGGATAACATAGGTAATTGTCAGCTTACTTGGTCATTTTGTATTTCCTGGCATTGATGATTGCATATCCAACTATTTAAAAAAAAAATTCCTGCTGTTGGATCTTACATACTGTATTGTGTGTTACCTACTGCATTGTGTGTATGCTCAGGAAAGAGAAGGTGTTTGAAATCTGCAGTAACTTCTGCCTTTTTGTTGAATGACAACTAAAATATTTATATTCAAATAAAAATCGGTATAGAATTAATAGTGTCTTTTACAAATATATTAATAAAGATTATGTATCAAAATTTATCCTAAAAATTAGAAACACAAGTTTTGAAGTCTTTAATTCATGGTGCCTGAGATTTTACCAAAAAGTTCTGAACACACATTTTGATAGTACAGAACACCACTTGTTTGGCAACGTAAATAGAAATAGATATGGGCATTAATAGGATTTTTCTTTGCAGATGGTGGACTTTTGATTCAGCCTCTTGCCAACCAAGCACAATCTGCCAATGTCAGGAGCAAGCCAGACTTGGTGGAAAAAGTTGCTGGTAAGTGGTGGGTGTGGTGCCCTACAGTTTGGAAGTATCTCTTTAAATTTAGCTAAGATAGGTGTATAACTATAACTCTTCTAACATTTACAGTAGTTTATAATATAGATAAATCATTATCATACCAACTTTTTGAAATTTCCATGGGGGAGATTACGCGTGCTCAGAATTGAAAACAAAAATAATATGTATCCAAGTACGTTCAGAGGAAAAATAACACTTTTAAATGGCTTCTTTCAGATGAAATCATCAGATTTTTTAAAAAAGGAACAGTTAAGCAAAAATCTAAAGTTGAAAATGCAACATTTTAGGGTCCAAAATCGGGAGTCTCCCTCCTATTTATAAATAGGGAGGGTTGGCAAGTATGCATTATTATAAATCATTGTTGTCTTTTTCCAGAACTTGTCATCAAGGTTTATCAACGCAAACACAAGCAGGTGATACTGCATGTGCTGCCGCTGGTGTGGCACTTACTCGGTGCTACACACAGCAGTGGGGCCATTCAGGGTGGCAGCTCCAGCATCCGAACTGCAACTGGTTCCCTTGTCAATGCCTTGTACTCGCACATGGGCAACAGTCTTCTAGAAAAGGCCACGTCTGACCCCAATGTCACCCCACGCCATCTTCAGCTCCTTCAGGACTTGATAGAGAGATGATTACATCACAAACCGTCCCATAAACTTCTTGAATTTGACGAAAGACATTTAATGTGATTGGTCAACATATTTCTCAATCTTGACGAAAGACGTTTGATTAGACGTGTGATTAGAAAATAATTATTTTCATCCAACCTACATGGATTTAATTTGTCAGATTATTATACATGACAAATGTTGTAGGAAGAGTTGGATTTGAAAAGGATACAATTCTGAGCCAATATGAAGGCTTGGGAATTGATTCGAAACGAGATATTTTGGTCACATCAAAACCATCCAGTTGTGTTTATTCTCTGATATCTGTGATAAACTGTGATATGATATATTCTTTAATTTCCATTTTATTTTATTTTTGTTTTACTTCAATAATCGAGACATGAAATAGTCATTTCCATGTGTTTTATGCAGAATGTATGGTTTGCTTAGTGTGTTGATATCAGTAGATAGGTTAGAAGTGTATGCATATAGAGATGTGAATGTGTTTGCCTTTAGAAATGTATTAGATGTGCAAGTATTGTAACTTTTGAGATATAAATAATATGATAGCCTGCAAATTCTTTTAGAAATATTAAAAGTTGTATGGCTCATAGGATATTTGCAGGAAATTATGGAATTTACTAAAAAAAATCCAGAAGATGCATTTTGTTCCAAAACATCAAAAATTTTTAAACAGCTGAGAGTGTTACCAAGTTAAAAAAAGATTGAGCAGACTCTTTAAACCTTTTCAATTAGGAATGTAGCATTTATAATACTCTGTCAGAACTGCTTTTAATAGATATTTTGGCAGTGCATTTAAAAAAATTTTTTTTTATTGGGTTGTTCATTATAATTTCTTAACAAAATATACGTTAAAATCCTATTAAAATGATTTTCTTTGGAAAAGAAATTAAGAGAAAGAGAGGGGATGTTTGGTTTAGGGTTTATGATGTATGTAGTGCTGATAGAAAATTTGTGATGGTATAAATGAGAATATTTAATTAATTGATGTTTTATTGGAATGTGTTTTGTCATAAATTTGACAAACATTTTAAATTAGAGATATTATCGATGTTGGATTTTTTGTTATTGATGAAGATAATTAACTATATAATATTTGCCTAAATTGTAAATTCAAATGTTACAAATATGGCCTATACTGTACAGCAGAACCATGTTGTTTCGGAAAATTGGATCTATCTTCATCAAGATAGATTTTTAATATTTTGGTGATCATATTCTTCTGATCATTTAGGTTCTAGGAAAACACATTTTTCAATATATCCAATGTTCTGGTCTAACACAGCTCTATTGTATTAGACTTTGATAATTCTATCAACATTGAATACATTCCATTTTTAATACCAGCTACATACATGATTTACTTTGTTAGTGAGATAGATATATATATTTTAGATAGACTTGTCTTAAGTTGTATGAATTTGGCTGTATAACTTGTCAATGTGATTCATCAAAGATTTGTGTGTGATAGGTGAGGAGAAAGTGCTATAGAGACTGACCTGCATTCGTAGCCAGTGAATATAAATAGTATTGTTATGAGAATCTATTTAAATTATTTAACTAACGTTGAGATCAGTTTTCTGCAGATCAATAGAGAATGTCCTTCCGATGATATTGATACCTTTGGTGTCTTGATACCACTTCCGGTTATAAAGAAATAAACTAATTTTGAGGATCTGTTTTAATATTCAACTGGTTTCATGAGATCTGCTTTGTTTATTGTTTCGTAAAATTTCAGATTTGTCAAATGTATTGCAAATGGACTTTTCAAGTCAACCATAGAATATCTGATATTTGTTAAACGGGAAAGATGACGATACATATTTATTAGCAAGAACATATTTAAGGAAAAGGTGGTTTTATGGACCGCACTTGAAAGAGTATTTTGATGATCGTGTGTGCAGAAAGGGATTGAATGTTGTTAATATCATGTGCAATGTTTTGTGAATGTCATAGTGAGTTGTTCAGAAATTCAAAACACAATTTTCTTTGTTGGTTTAAGTTTTGCGGCAACATTAAATTACTGTGATGGGACAGCCATACAGAAAACTATTACAACCTGTGATAGACTTATTCTTTTTTAATCATGAAGCACATAATGGATTTTTTTTCAAGTTTCAAGTTTAAACAATTGATTGCCACACCATCATTGAATGTTTGAAATTGCAAATTGACTGATGTCGTCATCAATTCTTATTTTCATTTGTACATAAAAGCTCTGAAACTGAAGCTATTAACTGAAATAAAGTTTAGTGTTGATGTACAGGTGATTTATATGCTTCCCACACCATTTTGATTTGAACCTTATTGATAAAACATTAATTTGATTTATAGAAGTGCATTTGTTGGAATAAGATTTTTTTTTTCTATTTCTTAAATGCCAGTGTACCTTCATTGTCTAATTAATCATAACATACATGAATAGCAAAAGTGCATAATTTTATTGAGAATTTTGTGCTGTTTCTTTTGGGAGCATTCAGCTATTGATTGATAAATGCGCCATACTTAGTTAATATTATATCAGTGTACATTTTCATATAAGATTGGTTGTGTAGTTATTCCTGTAGCTTGCCTTTGTAGCTGAAGGTGAATTTATTTATTATTATATTACGTCCTTGTACGTCCTCCATTTCAATCCGTCCATTGTTAAAGAGGTGATCTTTGTTGTTTATTGGTTATTATAGTTATGTACAGGTTTTTGATAAACAAATCTACAGTAAATAGTCATTAAGCATGTACAGTATATATGTGGTGTAGATGTTGTATATAGTTGGTATTTATATAAGAGGACACTGTCCATACAACCCCCCAGTATTACACTGCAGACCTCTGGTAGATCTTCAGTCATTACTTATCTCCCCTGCTTCATGCATTTGCATGTTTATTTGGCTATTTAATCGGTACCCATAGCTGGATAAAATCTGGAACACCTTGTTAAGTTGAACTTTTCCATGAACGATCTTTGTAGGAACTAAAACTTTATAACTCACACTGAAAAACTCAAACTATTATGTCAACAATAGTCCGATTCCATGGTGTACAATTTCTTTAAGATTCTGATCTCAGTTTTGGTTCGAGACTGAGAAGGATCTCGAATATTCCAACAGTATTTAAAACTAGCACCATCACACCAAAGGAATGAAAAGATTCTTTTTCTCGAATTTGCTTCATAGCTTGTAACAGGCCATTTGTAGAACAATACCATATTGATGACTTTAATTGAAAGGTCTTCATGCCAATGGAAAGTTGTATGTGTATTATTAAGTTTAAGATAAGTTGTATTGGTACAAGGCTATGGGTGTAGATTTTACTCCTTTCAGGAAGCAAGTTCCATACTGTAACATGGGTATGATCCTAACGAACAGCAGTATTATGACTATCAATGTGCCCGGTCAGTAAAAATCTAAAGTCTTGTGTTTACTACAGTGATATTTGTAAAAGACAATTTGTATACATCAGAATATAGAAATACTAGAAATTTGTTTCTGTATTAATATGTAATTGTATAGAGATTAAGGTGTGAATTTTTATTTAATTGTTTTATGAATTATCTCTTTATTTTTAGTGTTTCAAAAATTTATCTTATAATTCCAGTTCCACTTCTCATTGGAACTTTTTCTTGGGAACAATACAAGTCTATTTCTCACTTGAATATTATATCTTTGTCAGATTTTTTTATTTCTATTTTTGATGTATACAATACATATTTTCAAGGTACAAAAATTAAGTATGCTAGTCAAACAATGTCTCAGAAGTATTTCTGTAAAGCGAAAGGGGAGCAATTCTTCACTGTGATAATGTAGTATTGGTAATGTAAGTATGGTTTACAGACCAAATTATTGTTAATAATCGAACTAATATTGACCAGAGAAGTGTTGGATCGGACAGAAAAGTGAGTAGCTATCGTTATTTTGCAAGCAAGAAGTAATGCATTTTTGATCCCAGCTTCATTTAATCTTCCACACTGAACACGTTCTATCTAGAATTTATTGATATTTAGACCTTATGCTAGATACTGATGAAACATGTAGTAGGTCATGCCCATGAAACAGCATTTCATATTCACTTGATTGAATAGGATCCATTCATCTGTGCACATAATATATGCATCATAAGGGTTTGTTGTTTATATAGATCTACCCGACCTCATATTCTTCACCTTCATTGATAATACGTGGAGACCTACAATAGATATCACGAGAGACAGGTCGCTGTACAGTATATATTGAGTCATTTATTACTAGATGTTACAAGACTGTGATACTTTAATACACATCTACTGGTATATGATATGGTACATCAGAAAATTCTCAAAATATTCAGTTGATGTATGTCTTGGAGACAGTTCCTTTTCTGTGTAAGGATATTTGATTTTTTGAAGGAGACCTGATGTTAACTTGACAGTAAATTGGAGTTATTGAGGTGTATTCATTCTTAGACTTGTGCACGTTTTTAAAATGATGTCATAAGAGGGACAGAAAGTAAATTTAGACAAAAATAACATCCGCATTTACAGTGCCAGAATCTTGAGGGACTAGACGTAATTATGAAATTGGTTTATGCCAGTATTAAAGATGTAACTTTACATACTGGTTTTGTCGAAGGGGCATTTAACACAAAGTTGTATTATTTTATATCTTTTTTTACCCAAAGAGAATGCTTTAAGCTGAAAATTAGGATGACCTTCAAAAAAAAAAAGTTTTTATATTTTGACAGGAACTTTAAAGGAACAGGAGAGTTTCATTTGAAGCAGGAGACATGTCGTATACACTTTGCATTGAATCCCCTGTTAATTACTAAAAAGAAAAAGTATTATCCTTAAATCTGTAGCAGATATTCCATGGTAATCTAGGTTGACCTCAATTAGAAATATTATTTCTCCTTCAAAATATTTGGGCAAAATCAATGTTTTACAATGCATGTTTTTGTGTATGTTGTTTGGAATATTAGACTAAGTATACATGTAATGCACAAGAAGATCTTAAAACCGTCCATTAGAAAATAAATGAGATTTTACTGTTGTGAGTATATAACATGTACATATTGTGGTATACTGGATAACTGTCTGAGCGTTTCCATATTGGAAACAAAGATACATTCGAACAGGAAAGGAAAGTCCTAGATGGTGAAATATTGTGAGTGCAACTTAAAAAGAAACTGAAGGAATACACATGATGCTGATGTAATGAAATACATGTACTTTCAGAGTTATTTCAATAGTATATAAGCATCAAACGTGTATTATGTTTGAAATTTGAGGAATTGGTGATCTTTGCAAAATTGATACGTTACCATCCATGGAATAATCTGTGATAAATACATGAAAAAATGTATTAATGTTATATCGGTACGTAGAGCATTCCACGGCCATTGTAATGATCTAGCCTTATAAGGGAGTTTGTGTAGGCTCCCTTCAGTAGCACGACCAGTGTTAACATGCTGTACATTATAGCCTTCAGTCATTAGCTAGGTACATGTCAGTGTCACAGACACAAACACCCACACAGTTTTATTATAGCAAACTACAAAACCTTCAAATAGAAGGTAGTTTTTGGATCTAACATACAACAATGACCAGAAATGTTTTATTATGATGAAGAATGCATCTATTTTTTGAATTCGTGTCTGAAAAACAAAATTTGTAATTCACAATATTATAGACTTCTGGTAAAGGTCTATTACTGAAGGGTTCTATAAAATTTGATGCTATAATTGAAAGACTATTTCTTGAAGTAGGTAATTTGTTTCTGATTACAATTAGAACATTTTGTATTTTGGTACTAAGTGTAGTACAGGTTTCCGTATAGTAGATGATAACATCATAGCTAGCCGTTTCTCTGTGACACGTCTAGGTAGTGTAAAAGTACATGTGCTTGCTCAAACTGGTATTATTTCCTCCAATTGTCACTGGGCTGTATTGGCTATGAAAAAGAGAATAAACTGATGTCATGAATAGTATCTTGTCTCGTGTGTTTTCATTAAGAATCTCACCTGTCACAATGTGAACTTGCGGTATAGTTTGATGTCAAGAACTTAACAAGACTGTTAAACTTTCATGTAGACAAACATCTGGGCCCAGTTGTTCAATAGGTGATAAGCTTAACAAGTAATTAGTGCAAGTTTTAATTCTCCTGTAACTTTATAACGAAACCAAGTAATTAGTTAGAACTTTCCAGATATCAAATATGTAATATGCAAAAGTGTAATAGTGTACCTTGTTTATTAGCTCACCTGGTCCGAAGGACTGAGCTTATGCCATACTGTGGCGTCCGTCATCCGTCAACAATTTTTTAAACGACTTCTCCATAACCACTGATAGGAAATCAACCTAATTTGGTATGAAGCATTCTTAGGAGCTCAGGATTCAAAATTGTACTAATGGTGGGACTGACACCCTAGATGGCTGAGGGGCGGGGCAAAAAAGAATTATTAAGCTATATTGATATTAGCAACTTCTCCATAACCACTGAATGGAAATCAACCTTATTTGGCAGGAAGCATCCCTAGGTGCTCAGGATTCAAAATTGTACTCATGGTGGGACTGACCCCCTAGGGGGCTAAAAAGGTTATTTAGCTTTATCATGGTTTAAGCGACTTCTTCTCCATACCCACTGATTGGAAATCAACCTTATTTGGCAGGAAGCATCCCTAGGTGCTCGGGATTCAAAATTGTACTAATGGTGGGACTGAGGGGCGGGGCCAAAACAAATTATTTAGCTATATTGATATTAGCGAATTCTTCTCCATAACCACTGATTGGAAATCAACCTTATTTGGCAGGAAGCATCCCTAGGTGCTAAGGATTCAAAATTGTACTAATGGTGAGACTGACCCCCCAGGGGGCCGAGGGTGGAGCCAAAAGGAAAATATTTCACCATGAATACCTAGATACCAATGTATCCAGGTGAGCGATACAGGCCTCTTGTTGACAGAATTATCAAAGATTGAAAAATGCCGTTTAATAGTGATTAAGCTCGTAACCTTTAGAACAACTGTCCCCAAGAAAAAATGCAAATGCCTTGAAAACACAGACGTATGACTTAAAGCAACTTCGCAAGCCAAGGGTGTACAATACGTATACGCTACTCTCCTTTTCACCCTTGGCGGATCTCACGGCAAATTCGAAGTTCCCGATCCTGCATTTTGATTGGATGCGGCTAGGTTTAGCCGACCAATCAAAACGCGTGCTGCAATTGTAAATAATAAAGATGGCAGCGCCCACGGAAACATGTCGTGTCTGTAACAAAATGTTGCCAACAAAGTCTAGACATGTGATTTTTGGCCCGACATTCGTCGTTTTCGACCAGTTGAGTCAAATTTTGGGATATGTCGCCGATCAGGCAGATACTTGTGTGGATTTTATTTTACGATGTTGAACAAACTATCGACTATGATCTCATTCATAAAATCAGGGACGTATATGTGAGACACACACACACACACACACACATATACGTCCCTGATAAAATGGAAATGTTACAAAAAGAAAACACAAGCTTATTTCCCTGTTCTTGTTCCAACAAAAACATCATTTCCATTATTGATTGAGCTGATTGATCGTCTCTGTGTCTCGCGAAGTTCTTGAATTTTGAATTTTTCGCATATATAGCATGTTCATCAAAGGGCGCTGCCATTTCTGTTTATTTGTTGAATCGTACACAAATAGTACGAGCTATTTTATTGGTCAGGAATTACGTAAAACAAGGGACACAACTGTAATAGTCCACTAGGTGGCGCAGTGCGGGAACTTCGAATTTGTCGTGAGATCCGCCAAGGGTGAAAAGGAGAGTAGCGTATTGTACACCCTTGGCTTGCGAAGTTGGACTTAAAGGGGCATCCCGCGAAAGCCTAAATGCCTGTTCTTGAATATACATGGCGTCTGCACTACTAATTATACTTTCCTGTTATTCCCAAATTCAAAAGTCCACTCAAAATGTCTATACTGACCACTTGCAAAATCGCATTCCTCGGGAAAGCCCAGATAAAAATAGCGGGGATGACCCAACGTGACAGGTGTGCCGCAAGTTTCTTGCTCAGTTTGACGGAAGGGGTCATACGGGAGGGGACGCGTAATGTATACGGCTGATGAAACAGAGACAAAGTCCGTGTATAAACTTATTGAATCACATTCACATTGAAATTAGACATCAATTGCACACATACCGATATTCAAATGAAGAATAATTGTCGGCATATCGGCACCATATATCGATCGACACCAGGAATTATCTACATGTATATTATATATACCTGACCGAGACCGGTACACATGGGTACGGAATGTTTTTAATTAATACGGCCATGGTACAAACCTTAATTTATGTAAAAGGTAATATTCACGAATCAACTTTTCAGATGATTTCATAAAATGTATGTAGCATGCATTGAAAAGTTCGAAAATAAAATGACATGAAATGTTTGCGATTTTTTTTACAACTCAATGTCTTGAGGATTTTTTTTCAGCTATATATACAAAGTACATTCATATTCATTTAAAATCTATCCAACTTTCAGCGTCTTCACACGTTAACACGTATCACGGAATGCGAATACTAAGTCCACACACTCATATAACGACACGCTATAAGCATGACTACATGTATATCAGATTTGGAACTGTTGAAACACTTATAACTACACGTTATGAATATGTTATGATAATTCCGCTTTCTTTTAACATCTGTTTTGTCGTCTTGTAAAGGGACGGTGACTTCAAAAAAAAAAACTAAAGGAATGGAATATACATATAAGTATATGTTGTATAACTTCGGGGTTTTTTAAAAAAAATTTCCAGTTATGTATATATTTTCGTATCAAATTCAATACCGGGGTCGGAACCCAATGATATTTGTACCTTCACTAATTTATAGAGATTAAGTATGAATATCACTTTTTTTACGCGTGAAAACAAATTATTATATTCCTTTTGTCCAAATTGAAGCCGTATGTACCTCGGTCGCACGTCCCGTTTTACAACGTAATCAAACGACTTTTTTTTCTGTTATGGTATATATAGTATTTGAAAATGTCTTTCTATCCAGCAATACAATTAAATCATACTGTTTTACTGGAACATAAGATTTTATAAAGAGAATATTATAAAACAAACTTTTAAGTTTAATATTACACACGCATTTTATGCAACAGAAGACTGAAACAGTTTCCCTTGGGTAGCCTCAAAACGAAATCAAAGCTTTATTTGTGCATGTTACCGTTATACAGAAGAAATATGTAACATACACACAATAGAGCAGGTAGTTTCTCCTTAGAATACTTTCCATCTCTCAATATGATTCCGTAACGCAGTTTTGTGTCATATTTTGACCATTCGGCAACTTTCGCTTTGAAGTTAGGCCTTATCGTAGTGTAACGGTAATAACAGATAGAGTGTTTACAATGGAAACGGCGCTCGCTGCGCATGCGTTGGTAGGTGGAAATCCCAATTCAGAATGTCTGGCCAGACGTTTTGGCATTCCACTAGTTATTTTGAAATTATTTATTTTATGAATACATGTCAGCGGAATCTGATCGTCGTAGTCCATAAGAATACCCACTCGATATGTGTATGTAATATTTTGAAAAAAAATATGAAAAAAAGCTTACTTTCGCGGGATGCCCCTTTAAGTTCCCAGAATACGTTCAAAGAAAACGCTGATGACCAGAGTTACAGAGGGCAAGGGACTCGTTAAAATTAGCCATACGTTAGCTTGGATCGAGTACTACGGTCTCAAAGTCATTGGAATTCATGACCTCTGTAACCTACTCCAACAATGTTAGAGGTTTAACACGGCGAGATATTTTAAAAAGGCCGACCAGCGGCCTCTTATGTTATAGGAGTACTCTGTAACCATGATCATGCAATTCTGTCTTGAGATATCTGAGATAGCGCGTTGTAGTTTCCATAAGTACACCAGGGGCTTTAGGGATCACGATACGGTCAAACCTTCAGTAACGTAACTTTTTAGCTCACCATCGTCAGATCAGATGCGGTATTCAAATCACCCTGCGTCCGTCTTCCGTCTGTTCTTAGAATATCCTGGATGGATCAAATTTCATATGCAGGTTCCCCCTTGGTCCCTAGATGCGCATTGTCAACTTTTTAAGCCGATATGAAAAACAATATGGCCGATAGGCGGCCATCTTGGATTTTGCATTAATAGTTTGTGATCACTATTTCTTTAGTTGTTGAGAAGTACTTGATGGATCTTCCTCAAATTTCATATGTAGGGTCCTCTCGTGTAAGAAATACAAGAGGGATTTCAAATTTGGAACTGACCAGAAAAACAAAACTCCTGACAAGAAACCTTCTCTCAACTATTTAATTTTTAAGAAAAATTCAAAGAAATAAGACTAATTACGTAAATGAAAGTTAAAATAAGAAGGGAAAAGATCCATCTTTCTAGGAATGAATGAAAAAATCAATGGTGAAGGCAAAGATCCCTCTGGGATCTCTTGTTGAGTTATCTGATCGACCCAGTTCAGCTCCGATACATTTCAAACAGCACTTTGTAAGAATTTTGAGATATATAACCGAATGTCACGATACTTCAGTATGTCATGAAGATGAGCCACCTATAACAGTCAGTTGGTATGTGAAGGTGAACCACCTATAACAGTCAGTTGGTGTTTGAAGGTGAGCCACCTATAACAGCCAGTTGGTGTTTGAATGTGAGCCACCTATAACAGTCAGTTGGTGTTTGAAGGTGAACCACCTATAACAGTCAGTTGGTGTTTGAAGGTGAGCCACCAATAACAGTCAGTTGGTGTTTGAAGGTGAGCCACATATAACAGTCAGTTGTTGTTTAAAGGTGAGCCAAGAATAACAGTCAGTGGGTGTTTGAAGATGATCAACCTATAACAGTCAGTTGTTGTTTGAAGGTGAACCACCTATAACAGTCAGTTGGTGTTTGAAGGTGAGCCACCTTTAACAGTCAGTTGGTGTTTGAAGGTGAGCCACCTATAACAGTCAGTTGGTGTTTGAAGGTGAGCCACCTATAACAGTCAGTTGTTGTTTAAAGGTGAGCCAAGAATAACAGTCAGTGGGTGTTTGAAGGTGATCAACCTATAACAGTCAGTTGGTGTTTGAAGGTGAGCCACCTATAACAGTCAGTTGGTGTTTGAAGGTGAGCCACCTATAACAGTCAGTTGTTGTTTAAAGGTGAGCCAAGAATAACAGTCAGTGGGTGTTTGAAGGTGATCAACCTATAACAGTCAGTTGGTGTTTGAAGGTGAGCCACCTATAACAGTCAGTTGGTGTTTGAAGATGAGCCACTTAAAACAGTCAGTTGGTGTTTGAAGGTGAACCACCAATAACAGTCAGTTGGTGTTTGAAGGTGAACCACCAATAACAGTCAGTTGGTGTTTGAAGGTGAGCCACCAATAACAGTCAGTGGGTGTTTGAAGATGATCAACCTATAACAGTCAGTTGTTGTTTGAAGGTGAACCACCTATAACAGTCAGTTGGTGTTTGAAGGTGAGCCACCTTTAACAGTCAGTTGGTGTTTGAATGTGAGCCACCTATAACAGTCAATTGGTGTTTGAAGGTGAGCCACCTATAACAGTCAGTTGGTGTGTGAAGGTGAACCACCTATAACAGTCAGTTGGTGTTTGAAGGTGAGCCACCTTTAACAGTCAGTTGGTGTTTGAAGGTGAGCCACCTATAACAGTCAGTTGGTGTTTGAAGGTGAACCACCTATAACAGTCAGTAGGTGTTTGAAGGTGAGCCACCTATAACAGTCAGTTGGTGTTTGAAGGTGAGCCACCTATAACAGTCAGTTGGTGTTTGAAGGTGAGCCACCTATAACAGTCAGTTGGTGTTTGAAGGTGAGCCACCTATAACAGTCAGTTGGTGTTTGAAGGTGAGCCACCTATAACAGTCAGTTGGTGTTTGAAGGTGAGCCACCTATAACAGTCAGTTGGTGTGTGAAGGTGAACCACCAATAACAGTCAGTTGGTGTGTGAAGGTGAGCCACTTAAAACAGTCAGTTGGTGTTTGAAGGTGAACCACCAATAACAGTCAGTTGGTGTTTGAAGGTGAGCCACCTATAACAGTCAGTTGGTGTTTGAAGGTGAGCCACCTATAACAGTCAGTTGGTGTTTGAAGGTGAGCCACCTATAACAGTCAGTTGGTGTTTGAAGGTGAGCCACCAATAACAGTCAGTTGGTGTTTGAAGGTGAGCCACATATAACAGTCAGTTGGTGTTTGAAGGTGAGCCACCTATAACAGTCAGTTGGTGTGTGAAGGTGAACCACCAATAACAGTCAGTTGGTGTTTGAAGGTGAGCCACCTATAACAGTCAGTTGGTGTTTGAAGGTGAGCCACCTATAACAGTCAGTTGGTGTTTGAAGGTGAGCCACCTATAACAGTCAGTTGGTGTGTGAAGGTGAACCACCAATAACAGTCAGTTGGTGTGTGAAGGTGAGCCACCTATAACAGTCAGTTGGTGTTTGAAGGTGAGCCACCTATAACAGTCAATTGGTGTTTGAATGTGAGCCACCTATAACAGCCAGTTGGTGTTTGAATGTGAGCCACCTATAACAGTCAGTTGGTGTTTGAATGTGAGCCACCTATAACAGTCAGTTGGTGCTTGAATGTGAGCCACATATAACAGTCAGTTGGTGTTTGAAGGTGTTCGATGGCTAAGATTCTGTAACATAATCCCAACCGAGGCGTTAGCCGAGGTTGGGATGTTACAGAATCTTAGCCCGAGACTGAGATAACCCGATCTCGATCACTTACAGGTAATAGATTTTTTTTCTCGCACCTCTTACATATATCTAGTTGTATAATAACAACCCATCTATATATGCGTTTAGCGTGTAAGAGTATCCCGTCTGGGGCATCCCGGTTCAAAGCCGATTAACCACTTCATCTGCGCTTCGAATTCAGTCCTTTCGCGTAAAAATATAGTTCGGTTATATCAAAGAAGAAAAACAATGATCAATCGGTACATATTATTTAGATAATAAACAAAAACCAACCAAACAATATATAGTAATTAAATACATGACAAAAACTGTTTGAATGCACATATTTCTAATAATATTGGTTAACTGGAGCGTGTGACGTCACCGATTCGAGAGTATTACGTCATTTGCGCGGATGAATACATGAATGGGTTAAATTTCCGCCAAAACTCACGTAAAGGTACCAGACAGATCGGACGAGATAGAAAAATCTAGCACTGTGTATCACGTGAGATTTCCCTGTCCGAGGTGCGAGAAATAACAATCAATGTGTGTTTGAACGTGAGCCACCTATAACAGTTGGTGTTATATCGACAGGAGTCTGTTCGAATCACTATCAGGAGGGTTGCGCATGCGCAAGTGACAGGACGTCTTTCCTGTGAGCTCCGCCACATACGGAAATTTTTTCTTGGTTTGATGTGTTTAAGAGAGTTTTGTAAAAAAAACATCATGTAACAATATTATCTAATATCCCATTTTTCGTTTATGAGAGCTTTTAAGTACCAAAAGTAAGCTGAACTTATCAGTTGTTCACTTTAGTCTACCTGATATGTAATTTCCCGCCATCTTGTCATTAGCTGGTGTGCACTTCCGGTGTAAACAAACGATTTTTTCCCCAGTCCATTTTTTACCCCATCATGTCATCTACTAACATTTGCTTACATTTGTGCGTGTTACCATCCTGTGCTCTAGGGTTGCACTAGAGACGAAGATATAGCTTTCATCTGTATGTAATATCTTGTCTTGTTTATTGTGTTCACCGGCCCCATCCTTCACCAGACATCGGTAAGTGAACACCAGTAACATCGTAAATATGGCAACCCTATGCAAAGTTATTTTTCTTGTTATCACAATATGTGCCCAGTTTGGAACAAAACCACCCCAGGTTCCAATGTATGAACCAAACCCAGTATCGGTATCTACTGTGAACAAAGAACATCTTATTGTTACTAGATCATTCATACAAACGGCCATAGCCCACAGCCCCTCCATGGAGAACGCACTCCACGATCATGACCATTCTAATATGCTTGTGCTAATATGTTACTGGATTAACACGTGTCAGTCGAGTCTAACAACCAATGTTGATGTATCCTACATTGTCATACGGCAAATGTTGTTCTCATTTGTTAAGAAAAAGTTCTTTATCTACAACCAAGATTGTAAACCTAAAAAGGTGTTGATATATATGTTGGTCTTAGTCATCTTAAGAGCCAATGATGTAGAAAATAATCCAGGGCCCAGTAATGACAGTACTAAATATCTTTGTGGTACCTGCGATAAGACCGTAACATGGGAACACAAGGGTATTGTTTGTGAATCGTGCGATCAATGGTTTCACATTGACTGTCAGAACATCAACAGCCATTCTTATGAGGAATTAAATGATAGCATGGTTAGTTGGCACTGTATCATCTGTAATAATCCAAATTATTCTACGCTGTTATTCGATCTCCATAGCGTGTGCACTCCTAACCCTTTTGACAGCCTACCTGATGAACTAGCCTCCATAAAGAGTTTTGATAGTCATATGAGCCCTAAGACCTCTTCTAATGTATTTAATCCTGGACACTCATCTACTCCAGTTAGAAAGGCTGCTTTTTCTAAAAAATCATCCTGCAAGCCATTACGTATAATGAATGTCAACTTTCAGTCCATCCGTACTAAGCAACACCTAGTACACCAAGTCATCGACAGTACCAAGCCTGACATCATACTTGGCACTGAGACATGGCTGAAACCAGATATTAAGAACTCTGAAATTTTTCCAGATGGATTCAGCATTTACAGGAAGGACAGAGTTGGTAAAATTGGTGGTGGGGTGCTTATAGCAATCAAAAATGACTTTATTTCATCAGAAGTCCATGACCTTTCCCCATCTGATGATACTGAAATAGTTTGGGCGAAAGTTGAAATGACTGGATGTAAAACCTTGTATCTATGTTCTTTTTATAACCCTAAAACATCTGATGAATCTAATTTGGCAAACTTCGATATATCTGTAAAAAAGGCTAGTACTATTCATAATGCCAGTTTACTCATTGGGGGTGACTTCAATCTCCCAGGTTGGGATTGGGAGCATAAAATTCTTAAACCCAATACCCTTCACTCTAACATCCACTATAACTTTGGCAACTCACTTGATGATGCAGGTCTTACCCAACTTGTTGAAAAACCAACTAGAAACAATAACATCTTGGATCTTGTCATTACCAACCACCCTAACTTAGTCCCCCGTATTGATGTGATGCCTGGCATCTCCGACCACGACATTGTGTTTGTCGAATTCCTGGCCTCTACTGCAAGGCATAAACAGATTCCAAGGCAAATTCCACTTTACAAAAAGGCTAATTGGGATTCTATGAAGAATGAGCTACGTAATTTCCATGATAAACTCCAATCTTCTAGCAACAAACATATTCTTGACACTAATACCATCTGGTGTGATTTCAAGTCGCTTCTGATCTCTCTTGTAAAAACACATATCCCACATAAATTATCAAAACCAAAAGAAAGTCAGCCCTGGATATCACATGAAATTAAACATCTGATCAGTAAACGTAATAGACTGTACAAAAAATCAAAAAAATCAGGTGACCCAAACACAACAAAGAAATATAAAGAGTTAAAACACTTAATTCAAAAAAAGATTCGTCAAGAGTACTGGACATACATCCAAGACATAGTCACTCCAAAAGAAACCTCGATCACTGGAACTTTCAAATGTATGAAAAAATTTTGGGCTTACATTAAACACAAAAAAACAGACTACTCCGGAATCCCCCACTTGAAGCAGGAGGGAAAGCTCATTTCAGACTCGTATTCTAAGGCCAATCTGCTTAACAAGCAGTTTGAATCTGTATTCTCCTCTTCTAAAACCATTTCCTCTGATGTTTTTGTCAACGAAAATTACATGGACTCTAATCAGACATTTCCTACTATGGACACGCCTATTATTTCATCAGATGGCATTCTAAAATTATTGAAAAATCTTAATTGTTCCAAAGCACCAGGCCCAGATGACTTGAGTCCAATGGTCTTGAAGGAATTATCCAGTGAAATAGCACCAATCTTGAGTATCATTTTCAATTTTTCTCTAGATTCTGGCATTGTACCTCAAGATTGGAAGACAGCCCATATTGTTCCCATCTTTAAAAAGGGCCAAAAATATGATCCGGTAAATTACAGGCCAATATCGTTAACTTGTATTTGTTGTAAGCTGATGGAGCATGTCATAGTATCAAACATAATGTCTCATTCTGATCGACACAATATTTTGTACCCTCTTCAGCATGGTTTTCGGAAATCTAGGTCCTGTGAAACACAACTCTTGGAATTTTTTGATGATATTACTAAAACTTTAGATGATTCTAAACAAACAGATATTTTGGTCATGGACTTTTCTAAAGCGTTCGACAAGGTCAGTCACTCTTTACTTGTCAACAAACTAATTCACTATGGTATTGATGAGAAAACAACATCTTGGATCTCCAATTTTCTTAATAATAGAACCCAATCAGTACTTGTGGAAGGCGTCAAATCTGAATATGTTCATGTTCTATCCGGTGTTCCCCAGGGATCTGTTCTAGGCCCAAGTCTGTTTTTATTTTATATTAACGACATGCCATTTGGCCTTAAGTCCAAGGTCAGACTGTTTGCGGATGATACCATCGTGTATCTGACAATTACGTCAGAAACAGATGCCAGGACCCTGCAGTCTGATCTGGACAAACTGGCCTCTTGGGAGCAGAAATGGCACATGGCTTTTCATCCTAGTAAGTGTTATGCTTTAACAGTCTCTAAGAAAAAATCTCCCATTTATTTTGATTATTCACTTCATGGCCAAATTCTAAAACATGTAAATTCTGTTAAATACCTAGGAGTAACCCTCAGATCAGACTTGAAATGGGATACTCATGTAGATCAGATTTGTAATAAGGCAAATTCTACTCTAGGATTTCTCAGAAGAAACCTGAAAATTAGCTCTACATCATTTAAAGAACAGGCTTATAAATCCTTGGTCAGACCTTCTTTAGAATATGCCTGTTCAGTTTGGGATCCATTCACTAAAAATAATATAAACAAAATTGAAATGGTTCAGAGAAGGGGGGCTCGTTATGTGTCAAACCGTTTTCGTAACACCTCTAGTGTGACAGATATGATAGATACTCTTGGTTGGCGCAGCCTTTCAGACCGTAGGAAAGATGCACGCCTGAAAATGTTCTATAAGATTCATCACGGCACTGTAGCCATACCAACGTCTGACAGACTGCAACGAGCCTCCAGAATTTCTAGAAATTCACACCAGTATCAATATCAGCAGATTTATTCAAAAACATTGGCTAGGCAACAATCTTTTTTCCCACGCACTGTTGTAGACTGGAACAATTTACCATCACACGTCGTTAGTGCTCCCACTTTCAACTCTTTCAAGACCTCTCTTTCTCAACTTTCTTCTAAAACAACCAATGATGAGTAATTTAGAACAGCTGACAGACTTTACATAATAATTTCTTTTTTTCTCTCCTGCTGTTTACTCCTAACAGGCTTTGTAGGAAGGGGATTCCCAATCACTTTGCTGTTAGGAGTCACTCTCTCTCTTTCTTTTCTTGCATCATTTGTAAACATATATATACATTGTATATCTAAGTAAATACTAAATAACTGAATTATTATGTAATATGTAAGTCTGTCACTGAGCATAGCACAAACCCAATCCCGTTACAAGATCTTCAACTAGTTGAAGGTGGTAACTATATGGTAGAAGTAGAAGTAGAAGGACTAGATTATATGTCTCCTGGCTGTCGGACCTTGGTCTTGAGGCACTGATCACTATGAAATCAAATAAAAAGTGCTCCAGATTTTCCGCTGGATTAAATGTTTCCCTGAAAACAGGATAAGATCTCTTCCGACTTGGAAATGATATAAAAGAGAAAAATACATCCCGAATATTGTTAGAGGTACAGTGTATTCATTTTGGTCACTTTAGTAACGACGAGTTGAAGATACAAAACAGATTCCTAATTCTACAAGAGGTCCCATGCACATCAGTGACCTCTTACGGTAATACAACAGGTGAATTCTATTCTCCAACTTTGACTTGATATGATGTGTCTAGCTGAAATAAGGAAGAACTGTAATTGAAAAACACTGCTCCAGATTTCCGTTAGGCCTGGCGTTTCCCCGAAACAGGAAAAACGCCCTTCTGACGGTTTTCATACAAAAGTATGGGCATCTAATAATAAATAAACAATCTTAGTGTGACATGTTCACTGGAACATACGGCTACAAGGAAATTCCCATTCAGAAGATTATTACATAATGCGTTTGATTTTCCTTAACTATACGCATAAGTTATATTTGAACATCGCGTGACGTTTCCTACCCTTTCAAGTGTCAAAGTCAGTCAGATGTCAATGCTGCCAGACAACAGGCATGGAGACTGCTACAGGAAAGTTGAGATTTGGAGTCGCCAATGAATACGGATTGATATTTTTGTGGTTATAACGAAGATAATAGAATATTAACCTTTTTATTTTTTTTTACATACAAGAAAACACGCGATATATTATAAAATTGATCTATTATTATTCAAAAACATGTTGATAAAATAAAATTTTCAGTGATTCAAAGTGTGTTTTAGTGATTTTGTAATAAAACAAGTATATCATGGGTGTCTGCAATAGTCCAGAATATTTTACCCTCGGTACTGGTAATCGAATAGCATGTGTTGTAATTTGTTCTAGATTTGTATATTTGTTACGTCATAAAAGGTGATAAGCTTAGTCAGTGATTAAAGCAAATTTTAACTATCTTGTAACTGTAAAACACAATAGTAGATTAAGTTACAATTTTTGCAGATGACACCTATCTATTAGTGTCAATTTTCATGCAAATTTGTGGAATTGTGCATTTCGTACTGACAGTGATCATAAGTTATCCACCTGTTGAACAACTCTGTAACTGGTATTTTTATCGGGAAAAAACACAATCATTTTTCAATCTTTTATTTTATTTAAGTGTCACATGTTAATCCATACTTTTAAAACACCTATCTGAGAATTTAAACATAAAACTATATTAACATACAGCCATTTATGACTTATGAGACACTCTTAATCTTTCATCCATAAAAAATAAAATATAACATTAACTTATACACAATTTACAAACATTCTCCTTCTACGTAACATAAAATACACAGTCTTACCTAATTAAAACTGATAATCTGGATTGTCCATTAACAAATAAAATTTATCATTACTATCAGTCTTAAAAAATATCACAGGCGTTTTCCATCACATAGAAGAGACTAAGTCTTAGATCGCTGTAAAAAGGACACTCGCACAAAAAGTGAATTTCAATCTCCACTGAGCTAGAGCTAAACGGTAAAACACATACATTAGTATAACACGGATTTAATGGACGTGTTGGAAAAATACTGTGTTGTATGTATATCAGCATTAGGCGGTTACGTTTTCTAAAGATCGATAGTTGTCCTATGGCTAATATTGATTACCTATCTGGTAGATGTTCACCATACAGTCAAAAATAATTAAAAATCAAGATATTTAAAAAAAATTATTGTATAATGTTTATACAGTAAATATAATATTGAAATATATTAAAAGTCAAAACATCGCTTATGTAATCTCAGGTTTTAACCAGTCGCAAATAAAAGCTAACAATGCATTATGAAAAAAATATTTTGTGTATTGGACATGCAGAAACATGTAACTTCATTGCAGGAAATAACTAATTGCGCATACTAGAAACACTATCTTCAAAGCATGTTCTGACAAGGTTTAAATATGTGACCGCTTGAAATGTAAAACTGGAACAAGTCAAACTCTCACAGACACTGATCAACAGAGGAGCACCTGTTCAAAAATGAAGGTAACTATAACTTGAAATATTTACTTAGGGCATGTTGTGATCGAGTCGGTTTGACAGACGACTATTACATAGCAGTCACCTGCTACGATGATCAAATCTCCATTATTATTCTTTGCAATTATACGAAGGTTAACGGTGTATACTGAATAACAGGACAGCTACTCTAGATCTCAATTGCTTTGAGGAGCAAACAGTTAACTGATTCGAGTTGTGTTGATTTTCCCCATGAAACTGATAACGCCACCAATATGTTTGTATATTGTTAAGTGTAAATTATGCCGATCCTCCTGTGATCAAGCTAGCTATCAAATGAGTGATTTTTTTTTCATATTATGAATTCATTCGCCATTGAAAAAACATGACAAAATAACTTTTTAAAAAATAAGTAATCCCGTGAAATGTACTTAAGATAATTCTGATTTGAACCAACTCCGACCGCTATTCTGTCATGCAGCCAAACTACAAATTTAGACAGTGTTCGTATTTAAGTTAAAGGTTTGCATTCAAACACAAGGTTTGTTTTGAAGTAACATAATTTTGTAACGAGGATTGATTTTAAACACACGGGAGATATCATGTAAGGTGAGATACTATACTTCACGTAGTTGTTTTTTTTTAAAGGTAATCTGTATGGACAATGCTAGAACAGATATTAGATTTTAGACATCATTTAGCGCCGCCCGAATCAATTGAGAGTTCCATTGATCAATTTTCGTGAAAATAACAAAACTAGTCCTATTTACACGTGCTAGGATAGGCAGCTTGTTTTATACTTTACTGCTTGCACTCCGAGTACAAATGGGTAAGGCCTAAATTTATTTTCGTTTTTAATATTTTGTGTTAAGTAACACCAATTCTCGAAGCTGAACCCGGCACAATATCGAGTGAAAATCTATCTGTCAAAATGTGATTTCAGAAAACCCAGGCTACATTTCTCTGAAAGCAAAGTACCACGTCACTGACGGTTTAAGTGTTTAAACGTGCTGTACAATTACAATTAAACATGAATTGAAGTTCATTTAGAGGGTTCTCATAACAGCACACTGAAAGTTTAAAACTCATAGCAATCGACAGAACACAGTCAATACAAAAGGGGTTACAACAATTCTTAAGGGGTTACGACAATACTTAAGGGATTACGACAATACTTAAGGGGTTACGACAATACTTAAGGGGTTACAACAATACTTAAGGGGTTACGACAATACGTAAGGGGTTACAACAATACTTAAGGGGTTACGACAATACTTAAGGGGTTACAACAATACTTAAGGGATTACGGCAATACTTAAGGGATTACGACAATACTTAAGGGGTTACAACAATACTTAAGGGGTTACAACAATACTTAAGGGGTTACGACAATACTTAAGGGATTACGACAATACTTAAGGGTTACAACAATACTTAAGGGGTTACAACATTACTTAAGGGGTTACGACAATACTTAAAAGTTACAACAATACTTAAGGGGTTACGACAATACGTAAGGGGTTACAACAATACGTAAGGGGTTACAACAATACTTAAGGGGTTATGACAATACTTAAGGGGTTACGACAATACTTAAGGGGTTACGACAATACGTAAGGGGTTACAACAATACGTAAGGGGTTACAACAATACTTAAGGGGTTATGACAATACTTAAGGGGTTTCAACAATACTTAAGGGGTTACGACAATACTTAAGGGGTTATGACAATACTTAAGGGGTTTCAACAATACTTAAGGGGTTTCAACAATACGTAAGGGGTTACAACAATACGTAAGGGGTTACAACAATACTTAAGGGGTTTCAACAATACTTAAGGGGTTACGACAATACTTAAGGGGTTTCAACAATACTTAAGGGGTTACAACAATACTTTAGGGGTTACAGTAATACTTAAGGGGTTACGACAATACTTAAGGGGTTACGACACTACTTAAGGGGTTTCAACAATACTTAAGGGGTTACGACAATACTTAAGGGGTTACAACAATACTTAAAGGGGTTACAACAATACTTAAGGGGCTACAACAATAGTCCACGGAGGTGGTCAGTTGGAGGGGATGTGTAGGGTTTGGGGGGAGGTGGTTGGGTGGGGTGTTTTATCTATTGTCGACTGTAACAAAATGAGATGATAACTATTTAGAGTTCTTCACACGTATGTCCTTGGCTATGCTCATAAAATGATCTTACAGTTAAAGGTGTTTACCAAACCTTACTCAAATGACTGTACTTATTACGTTATCAGTGCTGTAATTATAGTCGAGATATCGTACATGGGCAAACTTAAAACATGCATTATACTGTGCTGTACGGATAAATAGGACTAGGACCTTGTGGTGTAGTCTCTCCTTTGTATTAAAAGATTCGCTCTGTTGCCAGTCTACGATCAATAACGTTAGATAACAGAGATTAACGAATGGATCTTTAGAATCTCTCTCCCACCCCCAGGACTGATTATTTGAACCCGTGTACCCAATACAATGACTCTATTATGGAAGCCGGTACGGGCCAACGAGACAAAAAAAAGTCGTATTGTTGTATTTTAAAGACATAACTGTATCGTTATATTGACGAACTATATCTCGTAGTAACGATTTAACTAGGTCTATGTCGTAATAACGACTTATACTCTTATATAGCATATAGCTACATATTAGAAGTTTATATAGTGTATAACTACTGTATATCTCGTAGTAACGATTTAACTAGGCCTATGTCGTAATAACGACTTATACTCTTATACAGCATATGACTACATATTACATGCTTCAAACATGGAATCGTTATAACTTTATTCAAGGGCGGGAAAAAAGATAGATTGGATATGAACAATTACAGGGACATTACATTAACCCCCGTTCTACAAAAAATATTTGAAAAAGTCCTATATCAGAGGATATCAAAGGTGTGTATAAAAATTGATTTTCCGCATCGTCTTCAACAAGGATTTAGGCCAAACTGTGGAAGTATTACTGCTGCCTTTACTGTAAAGGAAGCCGTGTGTCATCATCTGGAGCTTAATACAAAGGTGTATGCAGCGTTTCTAGATAACGCAAAAGCATTTAACAGTGTTTGGATTAACGGCCTCCTATTTAAACTATACAACCTTGGTTTCAACGGTAAAATCTGGCGTATTCTTGAAAACTCTTTTAGAGGAGTGACGTCATGTGTTCTATACGAAGGAAAAAAGGGAATTCCCTACCCTGTTGAGCAGGGCGTCGGTCAAGGTCGTACTTTGTCGGCGTGGCTTTTTCTAGTAATGATTAACGATCTTATTGCCCAACTTGATTCCTCTAGCTTCGGTCTTTATATCCACGATCTACACATACCGGCAATATTTCTAGCGGACGATACCTTGCTTATGGACTGCTCTATTGGTAATCTACAGCGCCTCCTTAATACGGTTCATGAATTTTCAAGAAAATGGCGTCTGAACTATAATCCAATGAAAAGCTCATTGATGCAATTCCACAATGGATTTTCAAAGCGCGTTCCTCGAACAGTCTGTACACTTGGAGAACATGCAATATACTGGGTCAGCACAAAGGAGTACGCAGGAATTACCCTTACCTCAAATCTTCACTGTGATGAAAGCATAAAAGTATCGTGTACAAAAGGGAGACAATCCCTGAATGCATTGATTAGTGTTGGGATCCATAGCGGAGGAATGAACCCGCTTACAAGTTCCAAGTTGATAAAGTCCATAGTGCAGCCACGCATTCTATACGGCTCGGAATTGTGGGCTAATCCCACACAAAATTCTAAGCGAGAACTTGACGTTGTTCAGCGATATGCTGCAAGGAGATGTCAAGGACTTGAGAAGACATCACCGACAATAGTTACAACACGATCCATTGGCTTATTGGACATCATCGGCGAGATCGAAATGAAAAAAATGTTGTTCTGGAACAAACTCTGTACTGCAAGCAACAAATATATATGGAAACTTCTCTTTATTGTTAGACTGTGTGCTTTTACATTTGGTAACAAGTCTCAGAAGCCTGAAAGTTTCATTCATGATATATTCATAACTGCAAAAAAGTTTAATATATCAACCATTTTATCCGACTTTGTCTTTGACAGTTTCTGTCCTACACGCGCATCATGGCGAAAATTTTCTAGACGGATAGTGGAGGAATTCTACTACAATAAGTGGCGTGATAGAATGAACTATTCAGCTGTGTCAAGAACGTATAATTCTATTCACTCGAAACTCGGTCCTAATCCGCTCTGGATATTAAGTCTTGAATTTCCAGATAGCACATGGCAACTAGGAGAACTTATCAAGTTGTCATATCGATACGAAAGGGATACAGTGGTATGTAGACTGTGTAAAAAGACTTCCAAGGACATCACAATTCACTTTCTTATCCAGTGTCCGTACTTGTTTAACAGTCGCGATAAAATCTTAGATTTTCTTGTCAATTTCTTAGAGGTGTCCGATTACGTTAAATTCGACCATTTATCCGATGAAAGACAATGCCAATTCTTACTCGGAAGCACAAAAGATATACACATGGAGCGAGATAGGTGGGCTGATATGATGATCAGCATTGCCCACCTGGTACCATTACTGATCACAGAAATGAACACTGTACTATAATGCTGTAAATATATTCATTTGATGTAAACAAAAGGCATGATGATGTAAATCTCTTTGAAGAGGAAATAAAGAAAGTCTGTCTGTCTGTCTGTCATAGCCGTGATGACGATGTTGTAAGTAGTTTGTTCGTTATAACGAGATAGTTAGTCGTAGTAATGGCATAACAATGTCACTATTTCGAGAGAGTAAAGTCATTGCTACGATATACTTAAGTGAGTTATTACTACAACATTACGCTTCTTTTACAATAATAAAATATATCTCAGTAACGGCTCCGTACAAAAATGTATAACACTGTCAAACAAATATCTATAGTAGTCGGAAGGTTCACGCGCCTCTGTGTCCCTCTGCTGTTTCTAGCTCACCTGGTCCAGGTACTGTCAACGTCTCCATCTAAAATGTCTTTAGTCCTTACAGCTGTTAGGATTTTGCCCTGAAGACCTAGAACATCCACTGGGTCCCCAATATTATGTTTATAGTCCACACTGACATTCAGTCGATAACCAAAAGCCATTGTCCCGCAAACGAGAGTTTTTATCTGGTAACGAATTTCTATGCCATCGACAACACTACGTGTGGGCGGAGCTATGCTAATTATCCGTGATTCGAGACAGAATTGTGTGGCGTCATCAACAAAAGAGGTGGGCGGAGTTAACCTTGACTCACGCAAATTTCATGATATTACCTTTATTGAACCATTCAAACGTTTATAGGTTTTGACATGAAATCTATGTCCGCAGATAATATAATGTTAAGAACTGTTAACTTTTACTTTAATGAACACAACTGTTAAGAACTGTTATTTGTTACTATAATGAACGCAACTGTTAAAAATGTTAACTGTTTCTATAATGAAGACAACTGCTAAGAACCTTAAACAGAGAACTAATGTAAGTATAAGATTTAAACTTTTATTTGGTGTAATTTAGATAATAAATCTAACGGAGCAGTCGGTAAACGCAATTTACCTCGAGCTCCATTGGATTTATGGTCTCATAAACTTAACGAAATAAAATGTTAATCCTTAAATAAGTGTCAAATAAATATGTAAAAAATACAATACTCATAAATTGTGTGTGTTTGTTTGTTTGTGTGTTAATGTGTCCACCACAACAGTGGCGGTATCTATTAGCAATTCGTGGTATAGGGTTATGCACAGTTGCTTGAGTTTCTGTCAGTATATAAAAAAAGGTTTATATATATGGAGCCGCGGCCCATTACAGAATTACTGTAATGGGAGGCTCATTTCACACATATATTTAGTATTTACTGACAAAAACTCAAGCAACTGTGGGTTATGACACCATAAACGTGCATGTCCATTTTCATACATAATTGATGTTTTATAAGTTAATTTAAGCTGCGAAAGATAGTTGGTTAATTTCTTGGAAAAGTGAAGTCAGATATGTTAACTTCATATCGGCAATGTTAAAACAGTTTTCTTTCACCTGTCCTAATGGGTTATTGAGAAATATTCTTTATTTTTGGGTATGCTCATTGGTGTGTTTTCTTGTTGTGATTGACAATGATGACTCGGTTCTCATTTCGAGGACTGGATGTTAACTTGGATGTGACCAAGATTTACATGACGGGTGTCGTCGATTAAGCAGAATACGCTTACTCTTCCTGAACACCTGGTCTTATTCTCTTGTACTTTTACAAGGGCCTCCATGTGGATCTTTCCTTTTTTCGTAGTTTGCCCCCAGTTTAATCGATTTTGAGTTCGGATTGTGGTTTTGTTGACGCTTTGATATTCTCGATTTTTTTAAGACCCAGAAGTTTGGCATTGTCGATGTGATGTAACGGAATAATTAAGAATAAAGCCATTTTACTTTGTTATAAATATCATATATTCATATGTTACAGGTAAGATGCTGAGATCAATTGCATTTGAAAACTTTGGAAATTTCGTCGGCTACCAGAAGCTAGTCTTTAAAAAAGGAGCGAATTTTATCATAGGAAGCAATGCTGTTGGCAAAGGATTAATTTTGGATCTTATAAGGCGGTGTGTTTCTACAAAGGAATATATATCTCATTATAGAATCTATGATGAAGACAAACCTGCTTATATCATCAGTAAATATTATGTTGAAAACAACTCTGAATGTTCAAATACAATAACCAAGTTATGTGAAGTCCAAGAGATCAGTGAAGATGAAGTCAAAGAGATCAGTGATGATGAAGTCCAAGAGACCAGTGATTATGAAGTCCAAGAGACCAGTGATGATGAAGTCCAAGAGACCAGTGATGATGAAGTCCAAGAGACCAGTGATGATGAAGTCCAAGAGACCAGTGATGATGAAGTCCAAAAGATCAGAGTTATCTGTACGGCCTGTATTATTATACAAAAAGAAGAAAAGAGAAGTGAAAAGGAACGAGAAGAACGAGATGCACCACCAAGAGACATCTACAAGGTATATAAATTAAGCAAGGTAAAAATCGGGAAAAGGAAGCATTACTTTCGTAATGTTTGGAAATGTGACCAGAAAACAACTCCTGTAAAACCTGATATTTTAAAAGACGTGAACCAAACTTTTGAAACGTTTCTGGGTTGCAAAGATAGTGGCACTCTCAAACGAAAAGAGGAACTTCAAAAACTGTTGAAAATACTCAAAAAACTTGAAATTACCCAAGACAATGAAGAAGGTGAGCAAATCTGCCATAATTCCGTATCGTTACGATCAGATTGTTTGGAATTGTTTAAGGCAATTTCCGACGTCTCCGTTTCGGTTTTTGCGAAGAGGTCCATTGGGCCAGTCCAGTGGGACAAGAGTAAATTTGATAAGCCTGATGATGAAGGCAAAGGTGACGGAAACCAGGAAAGGATGAGAGAGGAGCGACGAAAAAAGAAACACGATGATGCCAACGATAGAGCAGAGATCCTTCAATCCTTACTCCCTGTAGAAGAAACAGAAGATCTGAAAGATGCCAAGAGCATTTTCGAAACGTTGATATATCCGTTCGAATTCACGTTCGAAAAAGTCGAAAGACCAAGAGGAGCATCAGGAGAAACTAGACCAAGTTATGATATCTTCCTGAAGAACGGAAAGAAAAATGCCCCAACTCGTCTTGAGTTACTCCGAGTTCCCGAAGGAATTATAGAAGCAATGCACTTTTCTTTGATTTTGGCACAGAAGAAGTTCAAAACGATCTGTTTGAAGGAACCGGATAAAGGTATGCATCCTCAAATGATACAAAAGATGAGGGATCTTGTATTGCGGTCTCAACATGTGAAAGGAAAGACGTTACTGGTGGTTTCGCACAACCCGGCCATGATTCACCACTGGGCTATGGACCGTACATTTGTATGTCGACAAAAGCGCGACCACGAAGGAACCTCTGTTCACAGTGTATTGAAAGTCAAACCCGACAAAAACATTAGGATGAGACTCATTCACGAAGAAATGAAAAACACAATGTTTGCTGCATCTGTATTATTTGTCGAAGGGATACATGATAAATTGGTCATGACTATGGTATTTGACCAAATTCTTAAAACTGGATTTTCACTCAAAGATTTCAAAACTGTTCAAACATATGAACCATCGACAGATGACGAAGTAAAACTGAAAAGTTTAAGAAAGTTGATTTCTGGACTTGTTGTTGTAAACATGGACGGGCAAACCTGCCGACAAAACTTGACAGACATGGCAAGTACCATTGATCTTCCATATATTTTGTTGTTTGATATAGATGTAATCTACTCGTGCAATAGATTGACAGATAGATGGACGCATGTGAAAACCCTGTTGAAAGATTTTGAAGAAGGCTACAAAGCAATTGAACAGATGAATAAAGTAAAACAAGATCTACAGAAAAACGTCAAGAAGACAAAGGCAAAGGAAGAAATTCGTTCTGAAATGGGGAAGAAATTAGAACAAAATGGTTTTGAAGAAAAAGCTATTGAGATATGTTTGGATATCTGTCATCCTTACCCAGCACTGAAGGGAAGCAACAACACAAAGTGGTTTAGTGACGAAGTGAGTAAGATAAGTGATGCAGCGAGTCAGAGTTCAGATCCTGTGAAGGCAAAAGAAGTGGCAGAATGTGTCAAGGCCTTGCTAAATCCACACAAGGACGAATTCGCCAAACAGAGAATAAAGGATATGCTTGGCTTTTCACCAAGTTGGCTGGAAGACCCGATTAAAACTGAATTTACAGTTATAAGAGAGGACTTGTCAAAAGCCAGGATTCACTGTTGGGAACACGGAAATCTAGAGGAGGTCATCTGTGATTCTGTTCTGGAAGAAAAATCTGTCGCCGAGTTGAAGTTTCTGAAGAAGGTTTTCAACTTGAAAGCGAAAGAAAAAGAAAGATATGGAAAGAAATTCTTGTCGCAAATAGGAAAACGTCGTTTGGAAAAACTAGTTTCTAAGTATCTCCTGAAGTGTGTAGAAATGGAGAACTTCCTGTTGTTTCTTTTACAGCTCGCAGATCAGGAATTTCCACTGAAAGATACAACGACAAAAAACACAATGGCAGAAGATATTCAAGATGTTAACAGGCAGAGTCAGCATCAGCCGTAATGTCCTTTCTAGGCCCCGGTTTTATTAACGTTCCTTATAACTAAAACTCTCCATTACAGAAGTGAAGGAGGAAATCCTTAGTTAAGGAACTTTCATTAAATTCTAAAATTCTTTCTTATGTAGAATTTAAAGTTATGAAATTTCCTCAAGTTCAGGAACGTTGATGAAATCAGGACCAGGACCTATATGCTTGGAGGAGTGAGGAATGACAATCCGACGGTCATCGCGCGCTTCGTCCGCTACACGGACCGATTCAAAGTGTTCAAGAATAAAAAGAAACAATGCAAAAAAACACTGATAAAGTGTCACCAAGCACAGATCTTCCCTTGTAGGCCGCCTCAACAAACTACGCAAAGACAAACATATTTATTCCATGTGGACAATGCAAAGTCGCATTTTTTTAAAATAGCGGGTAAAAAGTTCTGATCAAGTCCGAGTCATATGTGAGTGCACTTGAGTCTCAGTATCGCCCAAATACTGGTGTAGCCTCTGCAACACAATGATTCGACCCTGCTGCTCACTATGATCCTTGAAGTATGACCAATCTTTGCAATATGTATATTATATATATATATTGTATTGTAATAACTGTATATGTGTGTACAACCATACGTATACCGATCTTAGATATTTGATTTTAATGTTTAACCCAATATTTTTTAACATCATACACACGTCTTAAAAATGGTGCAACGAAAAAGAATCACTCTGTGAATATATATATTTAAAAAAATTCTTATAATGCTCATTCCACTAATAGCTGATTTGTTTTTCGTCAATGGGAGTGTTTTTTCAAAAGTATTATCATTATTATTACTATTGTATCAAAGGCCCAATATACATTACTTTCGACAAAACTTGAAGCGAAAATCAAGCCTTATAACTTATTATATTGATAGATTTAGTTAAGTTTAACTGATATCAGCAAAACTGAAAATGAATTCTTCCGCGGTTACCGCTACAGCAGCAGTTGAAACTCGGAATTTGTAAACACGCTTTCTTCTAACTTCGGTTTATTGTTAAAGTGGGCCAAACCTAAATTATTTTCAATTCTTTGGCTTTTTCTGTCAAGAGTTTCTTGTTAGTTACTGCTCAGGTTTACTTCGTTTTTGACTTAATTTTGTATGGGTATCAACTGGATTGTTTTTCATAATTTTTCAGAATCCCGAAAAATTTTCTGAAGTTACGTATATTCGGCCTTTCATAAGATAAACCACTGACTTGGGTTTAACCCCAGTCCCATCATTGAATTGGGTGGTAGTGGCTATGTCTATTACGTGTAAGTATTTTTTCTCGGTAATTGATGTCTGAAATGCTCGGACGTCGAGGAATACATACAAGTGTGTGTGCATGTGTACGTGCCCTCGCTGAAGTGTTTAACATACCTTACCTCAATCTGATTAAAATCATATCTTGATCTTCGCGCTGTTCCGTGAACTTCTCTCTGCTGCGTTAAGATCTGAGAAAATCCCAAAGGGGGTCATGTCCCGATGACCTTTTGCTTTAGCCAATCTAATTACTACTGTCAGAATCTTGACAGTGAAATTTTTAGGCGACAAAGCTTGCATAATCGCATTTGTCCGTTTAGTCATTTCGTCACCAAAAAAAAAGTTTATGTGGAATAATGTGACGAAATGACTTGCTGCAAGATGACAGGTCATTGGAAAATTATTTTATTGTTAAGTAAAGAGGCGACAAAGATCATCTGAACGTGACCTCTTATGGGATGTTGTCAGATCCTTGTAAAACGGAACGAGAACAAGGATCTGTATTTTAATCAGATTGACCTTACCTGTATGCATATCCAGGTGAAGTTTTGTGATGAATATTTTATCTGCATAGACTTGTTGTAATGTGACAACTTATATTTAAAGTATCACTTAAATTTATTTATTGTACACTTTTATTATTTTCCTGTTTTGGTGACATACGTACGCAGCCAGTATCAATTGTAAATATTACGCAAGTAGATAAGGTATGCGATAATGTGATGGTGTGAGTAATGTATAGGCCTTTTTCCAAGCCATGTGACAATCAGATGACGTAATTCCCATTATGACGTCATCATTCCATGGAGCAAATTTGTTTCAAAAACACTTCCCAATGAAGTCATTATATGCCAAAAAAGGGAGATAACAACACTTTTGAGATATGTCTTTAGTGTGTGTGCATGAATGACGGGAGTGTCGGTCACGTGTACGATTTCGTGTCATCGTGCATACAGGTATATAGTTACAATATATTTGGCCAATATAGATAGTGTAAATATGAACAATGTATATATCAGTCTGATTATGTGAAAGAAATAAGTACCAAATCTTAATAAGTGCATCATAAAACGTTTAAGCAACCAGTTAGCGTTTTAAGACAGTAAATTGTTCTTAAGCTTGCATGTTATCAGCTTTGTAAAGACTTCGTGAGAAACAATCCCCAATATTTGGTACTCCTAGCTTTGGTGGTTTTTCGACAAATTTGATTATTCAAATTCATTATTTACACATTCAAGCGTATATTATTTTCTCTAAAAATATTTTTGTTCGACTTGTTTTCAATATCCACAGTACATCTGTATTAATATCTCTTAGCATAAATACTTACCATACAATCCGGAAACTCATTTTTCTCCACCATTTTTCAGAGATTTTCATTTTTTACCCTTCATTACGGGTAATGACGTTTGCGCCTGTAGGGCTACCATAGGATGCATTTATTGTAAGTAAGCATGTATAACATGCTACCTTTGTTTTCAATAATGATTTTTTACAATGTTTTTAAAACAGCTCCAATCTTAACTGTCTCCATCGGATACACTATATCCACTATCCATACAAAGCAATCTTAATGATCTAATTGATAGCCTAGGATATCCACCCAAACCCCGGACCCAATTTTAATAGCAGTTCGGCTACCAGCGCCATTAGTTTGCTCCGTTTAAACAATCGACGTTTACAGAACAAGGTTCAATATTTGTGTTCCTTGATTGATGATGTTGAAACCTGCGTGTAAAAGTCATGATAAACAGTATCCCATGGTTTAAGGCTTTTACAAACCTATTAAATGTTAATGAATGAGAAATTCCTTGATGTTGTTGACATATGTATACCATCTAAAAATCTATAAATAGAAGAACGGGATAGTGATACACCGTGGATGAATAGAATAGTAAGACGTAATTAAGAAAAAGAGAAAGACTTAAAAAATCATGTTCAATAATAATACCGAGTGCAACAAAAATCAATATTTAAGCATTAAACTGCATTCTGTTTCGAGTTAAAGGCGATATGAACGCCCACTGCATTACATGAAAATAGTATGAACCGCGCTTAAGGCAATCGACGCAAGAATTGTCTCCAACTACAGACCTATCTCGTTGCTATGTCGTATAGGCAAAATGTTTGAGATGCACATCTCTTGAAAGAACAGCACTTTCGTTTACAACTGTCAAACAATTCTTTCTTTCCCTCTGCTTCCAAATTTTGGAACGACTTAAATACCACTATTAAAAACACGTTCCCTCGTCCTCATTAAGTCAAATTAAAAAAAAACATCTGTGACAGTCAACAATATATAATCTCGTAGATTCATCTGAGTGTCAACGTGGGCATTCCTGTCATTTGTATGTTAGCTTAAGAAGAACACTCATCGCTGAATTATCATGCAATCTGATTAAAATACAGATCCTCACTATTACTATCGTGTGTAGGATCTGACAGCGACCAGTAGAAGGTCATGTGCAGATGACCTTTGTATTCACCAATCAAATCGCTCTGAAAGTAACAACCTAATATCGATTTGTTTCTACACTTGTCGTTAAACCAGAGCAAAGTAGCAAAGTACAAGTTCAGTTTCTAGATATGGAAATAATAAAGGTCATATGCACATGACCTTCTACAGGTCGCTGTCAGATCCTACACACGATAGTAATAGTGAGGATCTGTATTTTAATAATATTGAATTATCATGGTAAGGTCATGTCAATGTCGATGTTCTTTGTAAAGGTGATCCTAATATTAGAAATAAACTAGTTCTGTATAATTTCAAATCGTGTGCTACGAAAATGTACTCAATAGTGAATCAATTGGAACCATCTAAAATAGGTTGTGTTTCTGGTTAATAGGTTGGTAAAACTTACTGACTTATCCATTTGTCAATAAAATATGTTTAAACTAAACTATTAAGTTTGTAGATTGATACATTGTACAATTTATATAACACAAGGTCTTGGGTATGTGGATTGATTGATCATATAACCAAGGTCTTGACTATGTGTATTGATTAATTATATAACACAAGTTGTTGACTCTGTGTAATGATTGATTATATGACACAAGGTCCTGGGTATGTGGATTGATTGATTATATAACACAATATTTAGGGTATGTGTATTGATCAAATACTATAGCACACATCCTTGACTATGTGTATTAAGTGATTATATAACACAAGGTCTTGGGTATGTGTATTGATTGATTATATAACACAAGTTCTTGACTCTGTGTATTGATTGATTATATAATACAAGGTCCTGGGTATGTGTATTGATTGATTATATAACACAAGTTCTTGACTCTGTGTATTGATTGATTATATAACACAAAGTCTTGGGTATGTGTATTGATCAATACTAAAGCACAAGGTCTTGGGTAAGTGGATTGATTAATTATATAACACAAGGATTTGGGTATGTGTATTATTCCTTGTTTTGACGATATAAGTTGATTATGCCAGGGTTGTTGGATTTGTTGTGTTTTCTGTCAGCAAATACTCTAAATAAAATCATTATATCAGTTCAAAGGCAGCGATGCCATTTGGTATAAATATTTTACAACAATTATGAAACAAGTTATCCAACCTATATTAATCACTTTTGTTGGCCCGGATGTTAGCGCGCGAGGGATCTTATTGTTGGAGGAAACCAGAGTACCCGGAGAAAACCCATTTGGCCGGGCAGGTGACCTCATACTTTTTCATGTCTGGTCAAGGAATCGAACCCCGGCCGTCTTGGTGAAAGTGCGCTATCCACTGCACCACCCGACCACCCCATTTGCCCTTTGGTCCGTCTAAAATAATTTGTATTTACTTATGTTTTGTTATATATATCAAGGCAAGATACGATTTGGAGGAGTTAGTGATTCTCAGTAAAACCGACACTTAGCACGGCATGTTTAAATACGAACTATTGACACAATCGTTCTGTAAATAAAGTCATTTTATAATCACGAGGGGAGTCACCTGCATGTCAGTGAAATAAAAAAATAGAAACTTTATACAACGAATTACGTAAGCTTTGGGCTCAGGTTGCCAAATATTTACTTTATTGTGAAGTGCCTTGCTATGGCAAATATCCTATAGTTTTTCGAACTGGCTGTTACTTGTCTTGTTCATATACCAGTATATTGAGTTATCGTTGATTTCTAAATTGTATTAAAACTCGGAGTTTATCGAAGTTTGCTAAAAATGATAGCCAACTGTAAAGAGTGTCGCACCTTTTCCTACCACAACATTGTATTAGACATTATATCAAGAAACCTAAATGGCTACATTCGCTTAACCTGTTGAAAATATTGCACGATAAATAAACAGACTTGAAATAAATAATTGGCAAGATTGATATTACACGGTTTTTAATATTTACTTATATAATATTTTGTCTTCTCTTCATGCGTCCTTTAAATTTTATAACATATATCAAAAAATTGTATTTTTAAAACATGTTTTTGGAAAGAAATAGCGAACTAGAAATAGTTATCAATTTAGTTAAGGTCAGGTACACCCGGGTACTTTCGCGTAAGCAGTTGAAATGGTTGAACCTAAAAGAAAAGACGAATTACAGATTTGGATCCAGTCTGACTTCCGGAAAACCCTGCACGTGTAGTTTGAGGTATCGAGAGGTATATGGCCGAAACTGAATTGCTGTATATTGTAACCGCTTTCGCAAATGCAGCCCTAGACCCCTCAATCTACACGTGACAAATTTTCAAGCGTCGTTTCAGATCTGAATCTGGTGATTTCTTTCAGGTTTAACCGTTTCAACACGAATGAACCCATTGAAAACATCATGTTTGTTCTCCTATTGGGGACTCGATTACCAAAAACTATAACGTCGAAATTATTTATGATGTCGCAAAGCGCCATGATTTGACTTCATTGTTATGACTATCTAACTAAGTTGGTTAATCTATCAATAAAAGTTATTGAACAAACATTTTCTTTCTCCAAAATTGCAAAATTTTTTACGGTTGTTTATTTACTTATCATAACTATTTGTATGTATTGAAATTCAGCTTGTTAAGATATGGAATAGTAGTTTTGTTTATGTGTGTGACGTCATGCATGTAAATAGTTATAGGTAGTTCATAAATGAGTGGTCAAATGTCATTGGTCAATAGGATCAAGTTTATCCAGTCGATGCCCTATAGGTCTATAAATACATTGATTATTACAAGAAAATTAAGGATATATTTTACATCTTTGTCTTTAAAAACTAAAAGCAAAATTTGCCTCCAGATTTCTCTACGTGCAGTAAACGTTTTAGAAATATCCTATACCCTTTCCATCCTTCATACATTTCTTTGGTCTTGTTTGATATGACATTTGATCTACGACTTATGGTATGTGTATTTTATTGCTATTTACGTCATACTTAGGCCACTTTGACTAAAAGTGTGTCAGTTTCCGCCATACATATGGTATTTGTGTTTTTATTTCATTCGAATACAGAGCATCGCAGATTTGAGGTGAATTAGAATACTAACTTTGTGACGTATGCTTTTTATATAAACACATATGAAGAGTGTCTTTTTAAAATGTGAAAGTCAGTTAAAGAGTTTAATAAACAACTTATGGAAGTTTGTGGGTTATTTTTTTCCCAATAACGTTCATATAATATCAAGAAAAATATGTGATTTCTGAGAGGTTTTCGAGTCTGTATATAACGGCTGAGGGAAAAAGGACATCTAAATTATTTGTCTTATAAGTATATTCTAGCTGATCAATGGAAACATCCAGTACCTGTTTATTTGTTTCATTTGCTGCTAAACTGGATGATTGAACATGGGTTTATTAACTCATGATAAATGATCAACACTTATACTAATAAATCCCCGCTCAACCACCCCAACATCGTTCTATGGTCAGAATGGTTTAGTAATAACTTAGGAATGCGCTGATGTCACTCATGAACAATGGTGGATTCAAGGAAGTAATAAAACATCGTTTTGGCAAAATGACAATTAGGTTTAAAGGACTTTGTAACGATACGAATTCATAGAAATCATATGAAAGATAAATAAAACAATTCCGAGAATTGACGCTTTATGTTAAGTTAGAACAATGAGTACTTTTGTGCAGTTTTGTTTACCTTGTGTATTTCACTGCTGTTATCGCCGAGGAACACGCTCTATCTGCCCTATTACAAGCCAGGAACCTAAAGGTCAAGTATCAGTTCCCTGGTCCTTTGGTTATTGAGAAGAAATAAATGATTTTCTTTTACAAGTTTGACCTCTTTGACCATGAAAGTTGGTCCAGATAATTTATTTGTTTACATTTTATAGCACTCTGTGTCAGGTACATAGTGCACCTACTTCCAAAATAGCATGGCACCAGGTCATGCAATTTTCAAGGAAATATATTTAATAGAAAGTTTGAGGAGTACACACGAGTAAAACAATTATGATAGTGTTCCCTTATGCAGGTAACAAAACTCGTATTCGTGTTAAAGTCAATTTTATTAAGCCTATAAAAGGTAGTACTGTTGATTGCTAATACTAAGCCCGTCGATACCTGGAGTGTGCACTGATTTACACAACGTCTTAATAACTTAGTAGTATGCTGATGTCACCATTGGACAATGGTGGATTTTAGGAGATAATAAATCAACGTTTTGGCAATATGTCAACTTGTTAAAAGCTTTTAATAAAACAAATTCGTGGAAATAGCCATTTATGATTCTTGAAAGATGTATATAAATAATTCCGAGAATGGGAGCTGTAATTGAAGCCAGAATAATTGTTGTTTATTAAGGTTTTTGCGTATTTAAAAGAGCCTTGCCTCATTTCTCTTCTTTTTATCGCGGCGATATAAGGCATTAGATAAACAAATACGTGTTTGTTTTCATACACATCAAACTCCCCTCCTGATAGACCTTGTGTTTGTCTTTAACATTACGCTTTTAAATGTGTCTGCATTTTTCTCTTGTTTTACTCATGAATTTTGTATTTTTGTTTCATTTGAATTACACATTGAAGAACCAATCTATCTGTTTTTGTTAACGCTTAGGTATTCTTTAATTTATTTTCTTAAACATCCATATGAAGCACTTAACTATATTAAACTCTAGAAAGTTCTTTATATTCCTGCGCCTTGCCTTTCCTTCGGTTAAGAGAACGGATATCCCAGACACCTGCCTCAGATGTTTTATTTTGTCGATTTCAATCTGTTACGCATCGAATAATTAAAAATTTTAACTGAAATATTTGGTCAAATATGTTTTACTTTTTTTGCTCTGCATATCTTATATAAGCAGCACAGATGAAACAAACATTAGGGTCTTCATTTTTGTATCAAGATGTATCGAATTGAATACTCCAAATATCCTTGTGGTTTTTTTTTATGTCGAATGTTTAAGTCACCAACAACAAAACTGCTTTTGGTCAAGCAGAACGAGACAACAATATATGCTATTTAATTTCTTTAAGTTACAAAAAAAAAAAAAAAATTAAACGAAATACAATGTACGAACAAAGGAAATATTTACAGGAGAACCAATGAAAGGTACAAGAGAATAAGACCAGGTAATCTACTTCATCGACAACACCCGACACGTAATTCTTGGTCACATCCATGTAAACATCACGTCCTCAAAGGCATAGGGTAGCAAGGGGAAACAACCCTGTTTCCGCACGCATGTGTTACCATTGATTCTCAATCAGAACAAGTAAGCACACTAATGAGCATAATAAAACTCCACCTTCACATCATACGAAGATACAAAATATTTCTCAACGAGAAAAAGATGTCGACCACCAGACCTACTCATAGTCTTCACCAACATGTATCTTTCGAATCCCTGTGTCGTTTGTTCGCCAGCAGTCGACATCGATCACGAAAATCATGATAGTTGGAGCTAACCCCAGAATAACGAATCAACTGCGACATGTCAACACCATAGGGTGGAGAAGAAGTGATGTTACTATCATAAACGGGAAAGTTCAAGATCGGAAATAACTTAATCGTCATGGTTACATGGTTAGTAGGCTTAGTAGGAAGCTGTCCACTTTGGTCAAAGTTTAAGTAGAGTAAGATATACACATATCCGTAATGGATTTCGTTGGCGGGAATTCCAATCTGAGGCCTTCTAGTCACACGTTGACCAGCCAACTGTTACAATCGTCATCCTGACCGTGTTTATATAACTATAAATGCTATTTCTTTTTCATATCCGATAGCAATATCCTGATATATACGGTTATGGGTTCGAACCCGGGCGACAAGACTATTTTTGTCACTATTCCTCGTCCTACTAAGTGTTGATTGTTAACATGCTGATTCGTATTAGCTGATATTGTATCTGACACTCAGTAAACAACGTATCTGTATATAATTTTAAAAAGACTGACTACCTATTAATGTGCTGACTTCCTATTAATGTGCTGTACATACTAGATCGACGATTGGTTGGGTTTAGTCTGCTTGTGTTTTACGTCCTACTAACAGCTGTTGTCATTTTAGGACGTGTAAGACTTTGGATGTGGAGGAAAGACGTAGTTCCCGGAGAAAACCACCGACCAACGAACATTACCTGGCAACTGCTCCACGTAGGCCTCGAACCCCGTGACCCAGAGGTGAAATGTCAGTAGTGATAGAATGTTAGACATCTTAACCGCTTGGCCACCGCTGCCCCTTATAGATTTACGATATATGTTTTTATAGAAAGACATCCTGATGGTGTTAAGTGTCCTTATATTGTCTTTGACATATTTATTTTATAACTAAATAGATAGTGACTTACATTTTATAACTACTTGTTTTTAAACGCACCGAAGAAGTTAACTCATTTCTCTTGACATAAACATGGTACCCTTCAAGAAGCAGAAGGCGCTCGTCCTCGAAAGCTATTCTAACAGTTTAGAAATTAGCAAGAGTACAAGAGAATAAGAACAGGTATTCTGGAAGAGAAAGCAACTTCTGCTTCATCGACGACGCCCACCAGGTAAATCTAGGACACATCCAAGTAAATGTCAAGTCATCAGAGTGAGAACTGGGGCATCTTTCTCTATCACAACAAGTAAGCAAACTACTGAGCATATTAAAAAACGTCCATATCATATCATACAAGGCTACCGAATATTTCTTAATGAGACCAATATTTAGACTTTACAATAAATCATACATGTAATGGTTATTCCAAAGGCTAGACTTAATATTTTACGTACCGCCACTAATGAGCATAATAAAACTCCACCTTCACATCATACGAAGATACAAAATATTTCTCATCTAGAAAAAGATGGCGACCACAAAACCTACACATAGTCTTCACCAACATGTACCTTCCGAATACCTGTGTCGTTTGTTCGCCAGCAGTTGACATCGATCACGAAAATCATGATTGTTGGAGCTAACCCCAGAATAACGAATCAACTGCGACATGTCAACACCATAGGGTGGAGAAGAAGTGATGTTACTATCATTAACGTTCAAGATCGGAACTAACTTAATCGTCATGGTTACATGGTTAACGTAAAGCTTAGAAGGAAGCTGTCCATTTTGGTCAAAGTTTAAGTAGAGTAAGATATACACATCCGTGATGGATTTTGTTGGCGGGAATTCCAATCTGAGGCCTTCTAATTACATGTTGACCAACCAACTGTTGCAATCGTCATCCTGACCGTGTTTATATAACTATAAATGCTATTTCTTTTTCATATCCGATAGCAATATCCTGATATATACGGTTATGGGTTCGAACCCGGGCGACAAGACTATTTTTGTCACTATTCCTCGTCCTACTAAGTGTTGATTGTTAACATGCTGATTCGTATTAGCTGATATTGTATCTGACACTCAGTAAACAACGTATCTGTATATAATTTTAAAAAGACTGACTACCTATTAATGTGCTGACTTCCTATTAATGTGCTGTACATACTAGATCGACGATTGGTTGGGTTTAGTCTGCTTGTGTTTTACGTCCTACTAACAGCTGTTGTCATTTTAGGACGTGTAAGACTTTGGATGTGGAGGAAAGACGTAGTTCCCGGAGAAAACCACCGACCAACGAACATTACCTGGCAACTGCTCCACGTAGGCCTCGAACCCCGTGACCCAGAGGTGAAATGTCAGTAGTGATAGAATGTTAGACATCTTAACCGCTTGGCCACCGCTGCCCCTTATAGATTTACGATATATGTTTTTATAGAAAGACATCCTGATGGTGTTAAGTGTCCTTATATTGTCTTTGACATATTTATTTTATAACTAAATAGATAGTGACTTACATTTTATAACTACTTGTTTTTAAACGCACCGAAGAAGTTAACTCATTTCTCTTGACATAAACATGGTACCCTTCAAGAAGCAGAAGGCGCTCGTCCTCGAAAGCTATTCTAACAGTTTAGAAATTAGCAAGAGTACAAGAGAATAAGAACAGGTATTCTGGAAGAGAAAGCAACTTCTGCTTCATCGACGACGCCCACCAGGTAAATCTAGGACACATCCAAGTAAATGTCAAGTCATCAGAGTGAGAACTGGGGCATCTTTCTCTATCACAACAAGTAAGCAAACTACTGAGCATATTAAAAAACGTCCATATCATATCATACAAGGCTACCGAATATTTCTTAATGAGACCAATATTTAGACTTTACAATAAATCATACATGTAATGGTTATTCCAAAGGCTAGACTTAATATTTTACGTACCGCCACTAATGAGCATAATAAAACTCCACCTTCACATCATACGAAGATACAAAATATTTCTCATCTAGAAAAAGATGGCGACCACAAAACCTACACATAGTCTTCACCAACATGTACCTTCCGAATACCTGTGTCGTTTGTTCGCCAGCAGTTGACATCGATCACGAAAATCATGATTGTTGGAGCTAACCCCAGAATAACGAATCAACTGCGACATGTCAACACCATAGGGTGGAGAAGAAGTGATGTTACTATCATTAACGTTCAAGATCGGAACTAACTTAATCGTCATGGTTACATGGTTAACGTAAAGCTTAGAAGGAAGCTGTCCATTTTGGTCAAAGTTTAAGTAGAGTAAGATATACACATCCGTGATGGATTTTGTTGGCGGGAATTCCAATCTGAGGCCTTCTAATTACATGTTGACCAACCAACTGTTGCAATCGTCATCCTGACCGTGTTTATATAACTATAAATGCTATTTCTTTTTCATATCCGATAGCAATATCCTGATATATACGGTTATGGGTTCGAACCCGGGCGACAAGACTATTTTTGTCACTATTCCTCGTCCTACTAAGTGTTGATTGTTAACATGCTGATTCGTATTAGCTGATATTGTATCTGACACTCAGTAAACAACGTATCTGTATATAATTTTAAAAAGACTGACTACCTATTAATGTGCTGACTTCCTATTAATGTGCTGTACATACTAGATCGACGATTGGTTGGGTTTAGTCTGCTTGTGTTTTACGTCCTACTAACAGCTGTTGTCATTTTAGGACGTGTAAGACTTTGGATGTGGAGGAAAGACGTAGTTCCCGGAGAAAACCACCGACCAACGAACATTACCTGGCAACTGCTCCACGTAGGCCTCGAACCCCGTGACCCAGAGGTGAAATGTCAGTAGTGATAGAATGTTAGACATCTTAACCGCTTGGCCACCGCTGCCCCTTATAGATTTACGATATATGTTTTTATAGAAAGACATCCTGATGGTGTTAAGTGTCCTTATATTGTCTTTGACATATTTATTTTATAACTAAATAGATAGTGACTTACATTTTATAACTACTTGTTTTTAAACGCACCGAAGAAGTTAACTCATTTCTCTTGACATAAACATGGTACCCTTCAAGAAGCAGAAGGCGCTCGTCCTCGAAAGCTATTCTAACAGTTTAGAAATTAGCAAGAGTACAAGAGAATAAGAACAGGTATTCTGGAAGAGAAAGCAACTTCTGCTTCATCGACGACGCCCACCAGGTAAATCTAGGACACATCCAAGTAAATGTCAAGTCATCAGAGTGAGAACTGGGGCATCTTTCTCTATCACAACAAGTAAGCAAACTACTGAGCATATTAAAAAACGTCCATATCATATCATACAAGGCTACCGAATATTTCTTAATGAGACCAATATTTAGACTTTACAATAAATCATACATGTAATGGTTATTCCAAAGGCTAGACTTAATATTTTACGTACCGCCACTAATGAGCATAATAAAACTCCACCTTCACATCATACGAAGATACAAAATATTTCTCATCTAGAAAAAGATGGCGACCACAAAACCTACACATAGTCTTCACCAACATGTACCTTCCGAATACCTGTGTCGTTTGTTCGCCAGCAGTTGACATCGATCACGAAAATCATGATTGTTGGAGCTAACCCCAGAATAACGAATCAACTGCGACATGTCAACACCATAGGGTGGAGAAGAAGTGATGTTACTATCATTAACGTTCAAGATCGGAACTAACTTAATCGTCATGGTTACATGGTTAACGTAAAGCTTAGAAGGAAGCTGTCCATTTTGGTCAAAGTTTAAGTAGAGTAAGATATACACATCCGTGATGGATTTTGTTGGCGGGAATTCCAATCTGAGGCCTTCTAATTACATGTTGACCAACCAACTGTTGCAATCGTCATCCTGACCGTGTTTATATAACTATAAATGCTATTTCTTTTTCATATCCGATAGCAATATCCTGATATATACGGTTATGGGTTCGAACCCGGGCGACAAAACTATTTTTGTCACTATTCCTCGTCCTACTAAGTGTCGATTGTTAACATGCTGATTCGTATTAGCTGATATTGTATCTGACACTCAGTAAACAACGTATCTGTATATAATTTTAAAAAGACTGACTACCTATTAATGTGCTGACTTCCTATTAATGTGCTGTACATACTAGATCGACGATTGGTTGGGTTTAGTCTGCTTGTGCTTTACGTCCTACTAACAGCTGTTGTCATTTAAGGACGTGTCAGACTTTGGAAATTGAGGAAAGACGTAGTTCCCGGAGAAAACCACCGACCAACGGCCAGTACCTGGCAACTGCTCCACGTAGGTCTCGAACCCGTGACCCAGAGGTGGAGTGTCAATAGTTATATAATGTTAGACATCTTAACCGCTTGGCCACCGCTGCCCCTTATAGATTTACGATATATATTTTTATAGAAAGACATCCTGATGGTGTTAAGTATACTTATAGTGTCTTTGACATATTTATTTTATAACTAAATAAACCATGAATATAATTTCTTAAATAGCTAGTGACTTACTTTTTATAATAACTTGTTTTAAACGCACCGAGGAAGTAAACTCATTTCTCTTGACATAAACATGGTACCATTCAAGAAGCAGAAAGCGCTCGTCCTCGAAAGCTATTCTAACAGTTTAGAAATTAGCAAGAGTACAAGAGAATAAGAACAGGTATTCCGGAAGAGAAAGCATCTTCTGCTTCATCGACGACGCCCACCAGGTAAATCTAGGACACATCCAAGTAAATGTCAAGTCATCAGAGTGAGAACTGAGGCATCTTTCTCAATCACAACAAGTAAGCATACTACTGAGCATATTTAAAAAACGTCCATATCATATCATACAAGGCTACCGAATATTTCTCAATGAGACCAATATTTAGACTTTACAATAAATCATACATGTAATGGTCATTCCAAAGACTAGACAGACTAGACTTAATATTTTACGTACCGCCATAGATCAAGAATATTTCAAGTTTTCGAAAACTTATATTTTAAACATTGGAACTTCTATATTTCCGAAGTCCATAACATTTATACTGGGAAGCAACAATTGCACGAAGCTGCTACAAAAGGATCATTTACCAGATCTGTAGGATATTTGAATACATGAATGCCATTTATGGATCCCTGTCATGCTGGTATGACGTAAGAATTGTACCTTTGCCCTTATTATCTGTAAGGGGAAGCTTTGGGATTTTATTGTTTTTGTCTATACAACTTTCTCCTTCATAATGTCCTCATTGACACCGCCTCATGTTACGTATTTATTTGAGCGTTCGTCTCTGTGATGGAGGTCGCTGGTTCTCTATGGCACCGCCTCACGTTTGGCCTTTAGTTGAGCGTTCGTTTCTGTGATGGAGGTCGCTGGTTCTCTACTAAGGCTGAGATATACCATATCATCAAAATTTGTAGTTACTACTCACTGCTTAACGCACAGCAGCATTGCGGGGATGGAACTAATAAGATAACCGTTTGTCAGTATAATGTGACGAGGTGTAGTGTTCTGTTTGGGGGACCTCGGCAATGTATACTTCAGAATGGTCACCTGTTTAAATCGGACAAGCTCCAGACTATCACAAGGAGGCTTACACGAACAAAGCGCAGCCATCCAATTACACACACTCAACACGTACACATACATCACATCAACTGGGATATCGTCCTTTTAAAATTGCCCTTGACCGCTTATAGGATATAAAAAAACAAAAACATTAATGGAGCATGAAATTGATAATGTTTATATCTAATGTAAAACGTCAGATAATCGTGTCCCCATTTTGATTCAAAAATGGTCAGAAAAATCTAGAATACGGATTTAAAGTTAAATAATACATGATTGTAGCTAATCGAGAACATGAATTCACGAAATTAATGGTTATTAACAGTAATCAAATATATTTGAAAACCTTAAAGGTTAAAAATAAAGCAGAAAATGCGTAATATACACTTCCAAGTAGTAGAATGTAAATGTCAAGTGTAGTTTTCCTGCAGTGAATGCTTTAAAGGGACATTATAGGACATTTTGTATACATGTAACATTTGTGATGTGTATATAAGTGCTTAATCTCCACATGGAAAATATATTTAGACAACAAACGTGAGAGAAAGACCCTCTGGATATTGACAGCGAAATGAACAAGTATTTAATACTGATCGTAGTATCCAGCCTGTGTGCAGTAACAGGTTAGTAGTATACTTTTTTTATTTCGATTTTGAAAATAGTTGTTATATTCGTAATCTCTAAATGATGGACGCGATAATGAAAAAAAATAGATTTTTTAAACTTCATAAGCGATGACGTAACACATATATGTGCTGCACATTTTAAATTTAGTAATATATGCAGTATGCCGTAAAAATGAATTAAACTGCATCATACAGCTGTTTCGTCCCCATAGGACTCTTCGGTGCTGCTAGGGACCAAAAGGTGGGAATCCAAAATTTCTAAATTAATGTAAAAGCAGAATTACAGACTGGCGTACCCAGTAAACAGAAACATGAACCAACATTTTCATTATAAGATAGATAAATATCGTCTTTTGTGTTGTATATGATTAAAGGCCCAGTATATAACTTTCAGCAAAACTTGAAGCGAAAATCAAGCCTAATAACTTATTACATTCATAGATGAAGATAAGATTAACTGATATCAGCAATATCCAAGATAAATTCTTACGCGGTTACCGGTACAGCAGCATTTGAAAAGAATCCATCTCGGTTTATAAATATAACCGTATGTTTACTCAATGCTACATCCCTGATACGCCTTCTGTATCCATGATCAGGGCCTGGGCTGACGTATCTCTCTAAATATGCTTGTTTGTCATGTCCCCCATCAAGGCCTGGCCTGATTAAATGGAACACGAAAGCAGTTGATTTAATGATATATAATTGTCCCTCTGATCATATCACAACAGTAGGAATGGCTAATGGCTGGACATCACTGTCAACGTTTGCTCTTTATGATGCCAAGTGAAGATAAATACAATATGTAAAATAATGGATACAAAGTATCACACCGTGGAGCTATGCAATTTATTAGGTTCAGATGCATGTAACTTAGTTATAATGTTATTATTCCAGTCTAAATCTAATTATTTAATTTCCTGCGTATTGCCCGCGGGCTATACAATTTCTTTTACATCAGAAGAGGCATATTGCGGGCTATCTGCCGGTGCGTACTATATGCGGATTTTTTTTTCAAATTATTAAAAAATGCGGGCTATACGTTGTTAAATGTTTCCATTTTTATCAACATTTAGATCTACGCTATTTGTAAGCATAAAATGCCATTGATAAGTTTACCAATATCTTTAATAATACACATAAACATTTATATTTACAAAATTAACACAATATTTCCATCATAATTATGTATCTGATTTTCAACATTCAAAACAATAAATCACTAAATCACATACAAAGCACACTCATTCTCACTAGGTATACATTCGATGTATAGCCCGCGGGCAATCTGCCAGTGCGGGTTATCTGTGATTTATTTTACAAAAACCTACAAAATGCCTTAATTTACTTCCCGCGCGCTATACGGTACTGGGAATGAAGATTTTTGAACAGAAATTTGATTTGTATTTCAATCGGTGTAGGATACATTTATATGTACATTCTGTAGTTTTGGTGAGTTCACCTTTTTATTTGTATTTTAGTGTGTAAGACATTATTATTAAGTTTGATATACAGATGTACTAAAAGTATTTGTATATTATTGTGGACCTAAGAAAAACATGATTGACAGCATTTTAAGATACCATACTAAATGCAGCATGCTAAAAATTTATTAAGTTCATTTTATTTCCGTGGGCCATTCGGCCCATAAGTGGAAGTAACAACATGTGATTAAATTGGATAACATGCATTATACAACATACACACTCTATCTAATCTTTGTTATTAAGAAATACAGGCAACATACTTATATATTAATGTTAATAATTACACTTTGGCTTTGTTGGCTTCATATAAATATCTTGCTTATTTACGAATTTCGCTAATATTGTTAACACATAGTAGTTGAATCAGTTTGCACATTGACGGTTTCCGCCAGTAAAAAAGGTTCTGTACATATTTTTCTTAAAGCATGAAAACTTTTGCATACTAAGATGAAATGATACTCATCTTCTACATCTTGATGACAGTTAGCACAAAGTCTTTGTTCTCTTGGTATTTTATTATATCTGCCTGTCTCGACAGCTAATTTATGAGCAGACAGACGTAATTTAGTAAGACAGATTCGATATTTCACAGGTATATACTTGGTCAAATAAAACTGCGTAGTAAAGTTATCAGCCAAACATTTATAAAGTACGCATTTTGACGAGGTTTCAAGTGAACCTCTGAGATATTGCTGATGCTGATCAAAGATTCTTTACAATACAATACAGTTGTTTTGTCTTTCGATCAAGAACTCATTGTTGAGGCCAATTGGTTATTGAAATTGACCTCGCCTAGCTACAGGTTAAACAAAGCGGAAGTTGTGTCAATGCCCTAAGTTAAACGCAATTTAAAATCAGTGATGGACTGGTTGATGAAATGGTTTACCTGAGTTTCCTCTAGCCCTGACACCGGAGTTAGACATGCTGACCAACAGGTCTATACATATCTGATGTGGACACTGGTAACGGTGTCGGGGACAGTGATAACTCAAGCTAATGAATAACTGTGAAGTATTATATTATGTACCGTGTTCACGTTTTGCTTTTTCAAGTTGCCCGCTGTCCCTTTAATGACGAGAAAGAATGGAAGGAGTTTCACAATTCCTGCTATTACTTCAGTGAAACGATGAAGCCTACTTGGGAGTTGGCTAAGGTAAGATACATTACATATACTATGAAATGCAATATGCTATAATGATTATTCCCATTAATTCTCATTGATGGCGGCCATCTTGGATTTGGCGGCCATCGAACCCAAATTTGATCAGTGAATCATATACTACAATCATGCCAAGTTTCGTGCTTTTACTAAAAATCCCACATTTTTTCACCATTCTGCCGGACTATATGTATCTAATCGATATAGATGAATGTGCATGCATCAGATTGCGTGTAAGCACCTTCAATGGGATGTATTTGCTACCTACCACACGTCGCTTGATATTCCTTAATTGGCCCTATAGAATTTTTATGTACTCCCTACCGATACCACTCATCATCTGGCCAAAATCTTGTTTAGTTTATGCTGATTGTAAGAAAAGCCGTTTAGCATTCGTTTATGATAATGTTTCTCTTCGCTAGTCATCATCGTTTGTCGGAATTTGTTTACCATCTACGGTCAACATCAGTGTGGCCTTTCTCTTCGCCTCGTTACTTTTTATCTGACTTTTTCAGTCCATGCATTTCCATTTCCGCTTCGTTAATTTGATATATCATTACCTCCAACTAAATGCCATAACTAAGAAATGAGGAAACTGTAAAAACAAAATCCTTACTATCTGCCCTCGTGACAATACTTCTAGTTGTTTATGGACAATCATTTCGCTCCTCAACCAGAACACGGATCGTGCTTTATCTTCCTTGGTTTGGTTTTGACTGAATTGACAGTATAGACGGACGAAACAGCTGCATGATGCAGCGTCACTATGTTTTGACATGCTGTATCGATTGCCATGTTATATTGGTGTAACCACATGTGTGTGTGTGTGTTACGTTCAACTGTCGTATGTTTTCTTAGTCCCCTACCGGCGAAGCTGTCTGTTCGTCCGTTCGTCAGTCCGTTCATCTATTTGTCCCTTTTTATGGGTTTTCGTGCATTATCTATGCACCGTTTGCACATAATGAACTGAAATTTGTTATACAGATGCATCATTGGGATATCTAGGTCAAGTTCTAATTTGGTTACGGTTGAATATTTTTTTTATAGAGTTACGGCCCTTGGATTTAGTAATGTTCCGATTATTCAGTTTCCGGTTTAACTCTGCAGCGTTTGTACACATTGAACTGCAATTTGGTATACATATACATCATGGGGATAAGTCCCTGTTATTTGTTTAATGAATCATTACATCGTACCAGTTTGCGGGGGCTGTAGGGGACATGCATTGCTTCAGCCGTACTCAATATGCTTGTTTTATCATGAACTTTTCAGAGGTGCAGACTACTTAAGAAAACATTATCCCTAGAAGATGTTATTAAATAATCAGTAGAACGTTTGCTTTTGTAAAATTTGCTTTTCATGTTTCATGTTTCATGTTCATGGTTGAAATCGAAGCTATACTACCAAATATAATGAATAGATAAAAACAAAGGCAAAAAACGAAACGCAACAAACACCGAAGGTTTATCGTCTATATTTTATATCATTAGTAGAGTTGTACTCAAGTGCTGTGTTTCTTTCTTAGACCTACTGTCATGAGCAACGGAATGGGAGTCACCTTGCTGATATTTTGTCAGAAGAAGAAAACAGATGGGTACAAGAGAGACTGAATGGATATCGTTACTGTAAGTACTTTGAGTATGTCTACTAGAAATATATATTAAAGGCCATATATACGTAACTTCAGCTAAATTTTCGTGATTCTGAAAAATTCTGAAAAAAATCCAGTTGATAACCATGCAAAAATAAGCCTAAAACAAAGTAATCCTGAGCGGTAACTAACAAGAAACTCTTGACAAAAAAGTCCAAAGAAATAAAAATAATTCAGGTGGGGCCCACTTCAACAACAAACCGAAGGTAGAAGACGGTTCGAAATGGACGCGAGTTTACAAATAGCGTGTTTCAACTGCTGCTGTACCGGTAACCGCGAAAAAATTCATCTTGAATATTGCTGATATCAGTTAATCTTAACTAAATCTATAAATATAATAAGTTATTAGGCTTGATTTTCGCTTCAAGTTTTGCCGAAAGTTACGTATATTGGGCCTTTAAGCACGGTACAATTACGACAGGAAATTCACATTTTAACCTTTGGATCAACAACACTAAGTGTATATGATACATTGTGTTAAAGATATTTATAAATAACACGGAAACACAAATGACGAAGGAAAATAATTTTTGACTCGTGCCCTGTCCGGGCCTCGAACTCACGACCTCCGGCACAAAATCGCCTAGCCAGAAATACCTGCAGCCGTTATACATATATTTCAGATTTATGAGCACATCTGCTAAAATAATTTTAAATAATTGGAATCGTGTGTTCATCTAATGAAACAATATTCAAAGCCGTATCTGTACATATGATCTGTATTCATACTATACAGGTTTACACAGAGATGCCCACATTTGGCTCAAGCATATATGTGTGTGTATACGGCATACCAGCGAATGATATCAAAGTCACATTTTCATAATTAAAAAATCAGAGAACACTTAAGCGTCAAAGTTATTTTAATGTAGATCGATATAAGGGACACAGTATCGACCGAAATTTGTCTTTCCTTGCATTCATTTACAGGTAAGTGTAAACAAATCAGAGAATATCAAAGCTATAATCCGAACTCAAAATCGATCGAACTAGGGGAAGATATGAACAAAGGAAATATTTGCACGTATACCATTGAAAACATACAGGAGAATAAGGCCAAGCGATCCGGAAGAGAACGCGCCTGTTGTGTCATGGCCGCCATGTTAATCTAGGTCATAACCAAGGAAATGTCACGTCCTCAAAGTGAGAGTTTAGCATCATTCTCAATCACGAGAAGGCATGCTAATGAGCATAATCAAAAACGTCCATCTGTCTATCATACAAGAATACATAATATATCTTAATGAGACCAAGATGGCGACCATAAAACTTATCTCTCGAATCCCTGTGTCGTAAGTTTGGTCGTCGGCAGCTGATATATATCATGGAAATCTCCATAGCCTGATGAATCCATAGAATAACGAATTATGTTAACGCCATAAGTTGGATTAATAACGATGCTACTATCAAGAAAGAGAAAGTTCACGATAAGAAAAGCAAAATCGTCAAGTTTATCGTATAGCTTAGTAATACACTGCTCATGCTGGTTATAGTTTAAGTTAGGATCATATAAATTACTTTCATTTTTAGCTGAAGACTATTACATTGGAGCGACAGACCTGGAAGTCGAGGGCGTCTTCCGCTGGGACAACACTGGGACAATACTCAGTTATACTAACTGGGCTGACGGGGAACCAAACCAGTGGATGGGGGATCCAGAAAACTGTGTTGAAATACAAACTCATAGTGGTCGATGGAACGACGTCCCTTGCGACATGTATATACGTTTCATTTGTAAACGAGCATCTGTGAGGAATTAACCGTAAACTTAGAAGCATTTTGAATATCTCTCAATGAGGCCAAGATGGCGACTACATTACGACTAAATAAAAGTCGAATTTCAGTTGTTATATAATGTTATTATAACTTTTTTATATTCTATACATGGAATTCTAATTCCAACGACGAGATTAACCCTTTCCACTATTTTTTGTTTGTCGCTATGCACAAACTTGTGCATAGATGCAATTGTTTTATTCGTAAATTGTACGTTAAACTATTGCTGGTGTGATATGAAAATTAACAGTAACACTTTGACCTGGCATGGCTACTTAATTGAAAATTACAATACATTTGGTTCTTGTATAACACCCATATAATATAGATTGTATTTACTGGCATTACTTTTCTTCGTCAAAGTCATCACCCCACGACATTTCTACTATTTCGTTTCCTCATTTTCCAAGCATATACTAAAGTCTTTGGAAAACATATATTTTAAAAATAAAAACTACAGAAAAGCTAGAATATCATATTTATGCTCATACAATAGGATCATTTATCATATCTGTTGGATGTTCGGCAATGTGAACATCATATATGGAGTGTAGAGCGTAAACATTGTACCTGCTGCCCCATTGTATTATAAGAGGGACTACATTAGGGATATTGTCTTTCCATCTTTACAATTTCTCCTTCTTAGCAACTCCATTAACACCACCTCACGTTTTGCCTTTAGTTGAGCGTTCGCCCCTGTGAGGAAGGCTCTAGAATCTGTCCACTGGTCGGGATATCACGGAGTCTTTCCCAACGGTACTTCTCTCCGCTCAGCATTACGATGTTGGAACGACTGGTTCATCCGTTGTCAGTATAACGTGAACTGTTGGAAATACTTCGTCTGATATTACCTCGTTCAAGAGTTAATGTCCCGATCCAACACTATCTCATCTACCCGTTTAGTTAGAAAAATGTCGCAGCTATGGTCGATAATATTTGCAATGTTTCTTTTACGAAATTACATTAATGGCAATGAAAGGCCGCCATTGTTAGATCGGACTTCCGCTACTGATACCATTATTAACATGTAGGCTAGTTTTTCCTGCTTGACACTCAGCTTAATGGGTTGTGAACTACTGATTTACCCGTTGTCAGTATAATATGACCGGGTGGGGTGTTCTGCAGGGGACCTTCGGCAGTATATATACTTCAGTGCAGACGAACGTTCATATCGGCACCAGTTCCGGACTATGACAAGGAGCCTGGCAAGACCTCTCGCGCGCTAACATCCGGGCCCACAAGAGTGATTAATATAAGTTGTATAACTTGTGTCATAATTGTTGTAAAATAAATAAAGTTAAAATAAGAAAAAGCTATATATTTACAATTTTACAAGGAGCTTGCGGTCATCCGAATACACACGCATTCAACATATACACCCTCATCGCATACACCGAGAGGCCGTCCGGAAATAACCTTAGCTGTTAGTAGAACATAAAACAAAAATAAATTGAAAAAACCATTAATTACTTATATTCAAGCAAATATCTCATATCTAATGTTGAAACGGTTTAAACGTCAGGAAATCATATCTCCATTTGATATGAAATTGGTCATAAAAGCACTGGAATACTGGTTTTAGGGAAATTAAATGATATGTGATTGCTACTAATCGAGAACACAAAGTCACGAAAACAAGGCATATTAACAGTACTTAAAATATCAAAATCGTTACGGGTCAAAAACCAAAGTACATAATAGACACTAGCAATTTATAGACTGTAAAGGTCAAGTGTGATTTCCCTGCTGTTAAGAATGTGTTTACGATGGCATTATGGGACGTTTTGCATAAATGTATATTTGTGACGTATATATAAATGTTAACTCTCACAATGAAAAACAACTTTAACAACAAACGTGAGAGTACGGCTATCTGGACGTTGACAGGAAAATGAACAAGCATTTGATATTAGCCGTAATATCAAGTCTGTGTGCAGTAACAGGTTAGTAGTATATTTAATAATCTCATTGTGATAGTATTAGCGGAATAAAGGTTTTCTTGTGTTATCAGCAATTTAGAAAATAATTGTTATATTCGTAATCTCTAATCTCTGTGACAAAAGAAGGGAGAAATTATGAAATTTTAAATATATTCAACTAAACTAGAATTGGAGAAGAAGCAAAACAAAAACATAACACCAGCCCACAATTTCACTGTAGGGGCTATGGGTATCGTCTTTTGTTGGCTATTGGTCATTTCAAATTAGGAAACCAATTTTATTTATATCAAAAACATTTTTATGCAGTTAACTAAAGTAATACTTGACATTAAAACATTATCGTACCATCGGTTATTTATAGAAATACTTTCATTCCAGCATCCTCACTGTCCAAATACCATTTATATGTTATTTCTGCAAGGTATTGCAGGTCGAAAATATACAGCTAAACGTAATCCTATAGTCACCATTGCTAAGAATTGTTCACGTATGATGTTTATGTATTGTTAAAGGCCCAATATACGTAACTAACAAGAAACTCTTGACAGAAAAATCCAAAGAATTGAAAATTATTCAGGTGGGGCCCACTTCAACAACAAGGTGAAGTTAGAAGACAGTTGAAAATGGACGCTTGTTTACAATTACCGAGTTTCAACTACTGATATACCGGTAACCGCGTAAGAATTTATCTTGAATACTGCCGATATCAGTTAATCTTAACTAAATCTTTAAATATAAAAAAATTATTAGGCTTGGTTTTCGCTTCAAGTTTTGCCGAAAGTTACGTATATTGGGCCTTTAAAGCCAAGATAAAATTAATTATTTGAACCATAATATGATTTTATGTAAGTTTGAAAATTTCTCAACAGTATCAAAATCTTTTAATATATTTATCTACAAGCTAGGTAGGTATGGCCCCCTGAAGATTTTCATACAGAAGACTGATATAGCCTTAGGCTTCAATTTGTCTCGGACATTACTCAGACAACACGTAACTGTCATAGATATGTTAACTAAAGAAGGAAGATTAATAACGTCTCATATATTACACCAGTAGGTTCCAGGAGTGGGACATATACGTACGTTACTCTCTATACCACAATTAAACACTTATACTAAAAAAAAACCTGGATTTAGAATTGTATTGTTAAACTTAAGTACTTTATCTTATGTATCCATGATCAGGTCCTGTGCTGACGGATATCTCCATTTTTGTTTTTGTCGTGTCCATCATCTAGGCCTGGACCACAGTGACATGTATATACTTATGATAAAATGTAGTGATAAATACCTATATATATTGACAAAAGATTGAGTAGGAAATTTATTCCTACTCGTGTACGGGATTCCGATATAAATAAGGGGATTACCCGAGGACGCGTCATAAATGTTTTGAAAAAGGGGCGGATAGCCTTGAAAATTTGCCAATATATTTGTCCGTACTTCCATGATCATATTTATATAGACAATACATATAGGTATTTATCACTAAATTTTATCATAATTCTATACATGTCCCTGTGCCTAGAGTGACAAAATTGGACAGGAAAAACAGTTGATTCACCTCAGATACCGTAATCCGAGCTCAAAATCGATTCAACTAAGGATAACATATGAAAAAGGATATATCGACTTATAGACCCATATGGAAGTACAAAAGATAAGATCAGGGGTTCCAGACGTCACGCGCCATTTAAATCTTCGCCACATACAAGTAAACATCAAGTTCCCACTCACAAGTAAGCACACTAATGAACATACTCAAAAACGGCTATCATCATACCACACAAAGATAAACGCTTACTATCTATGAGGTAAGGACGTCGACCATAAAACTTGTTCATAGTTCTGATCAACATGCATCTCGAGAATCCCTTGTATAGTAAATGTGTTTTTCAGCAGTGGACATCGGTCACGTTATTAAGAGCAAGATATAGAATAACGAATCAACTGCGACATGTAAACACCATATGTTTGTGAGGCAGGGATGTAACATTCAAGAAATCGAAAGTTCTCGATCGGAAAATTGAAATCCCAGCATCACGTGTATCATATAACTTAGTAGTAAACTGTCCACGTTTGACAATAGGCACAGCAACTCACCATATCTCTTTAAATTGACCTTTATCATTGTAGAACCGAAACAGATGAGGAGATGTCATAAATTATATTGATTTAAAATTAGTGAGGAAATGGTTGATTTGTAACTAATGAAGCCTGAAGTATTATGTTATGAGGCATTTTCACGCTTTGCTATTTCTAGTTGCTCGTTGTCCATTTTATGACGAAGAAAATTGGAAGGAGTTCCGAAATACGTGCTATTACTTCAGTGATTTTACACATGCTTGGGATGCGGCTAAGGTAAGATTCATACTGATATTAAGAATTTCCGTATAAATAAAGCACGTATTTAATCCATGTAGATTATAAGATTGATTGTGTTTAAGCTCACTCAATGGGGCGTTGTTTTTTTCCTATCACGAGTACTCTTAAACTGGCCCTATAGAATTATGGGACCCTTCGTTCCATTACCATTCAAAATCTTGTCCATTTTGTGCTTAGTGCAACAAAAAGTGTTTATCATTAGTTTCTGAAACTGTTTCGCTTCGTTAATCATGCAGCATCATTTGGCATTAATCTAACGAAAAATAAATATGTGGTCACGGTAGCCATTTCATGGCATAAATGCGAAATCATAGCTTCCCTGGACAAGTGTTTTTTTAAGCGCGAATTCCAGATCCGATATTGCCGCCATCTTCAAAAATACATTTCAGACCTCATTTCAAGTCGCCATTTTGAAAACCTAAGAGTTCTTATCAACTTCAATCAGTGCGATTGAGCTCAAATTTGCGAGAAATTATCCTGAGAAGGTTTTGAACAAGTGCCTTTTCCGGGTTGGTCCGAAATTTAATATGACGGCCATGTTTGCTATTATGAAACACACATTTTAAAAATCTTCTCAATTTCCAACAGTGTTGAATGGTGTTTTATTTGAACTTCTTGTCAATTAAGCTACGCCTTAACTGTTGACACGTCAACAATGGGTGAATAAAACTGAAACCAGTTTATTTTTGGTTGATAACAGACAGCTAGCTTGCAATCTCCATGTACACTAAAACTCAATCCGAAATTCACTCAAATTGAGCGATACCATCCTTTCTCTAAGTCATAGCCATTAAGACCTATGGGTATCTTGTTATATTTATTTGCGTTTCAAATATGATTTACATAATTTTTCCCTAGCCAAATAAGAGCGTATTTGTTTAGAGAAAAAAATCGGCTATTTTCCTTTGTATTCTCAAAACTCAACGGATCCTTAATTGTTAATTTTCAATTACCAGTAGAGTACAAAAACATTCTGTCATTTCAGTTCAGTAATCTGTACACGAATCCTCAAACTTCCTGAGGTTGTGTTCAACAACGTTGTGTTTACCAATTTAATATGTAATAAATAAATTGATGGTTCCCTTGTTGATGATACAAGTACATGAATTGATAAAGATATATTAACATACCAGCTGAAAACAATAAACACTAAACTATGATGACAGTATGAATACATATATTTACGTGGTCATATGATACGCGGATCTTTATCTGTGGATGTAACAGTGTTAAACACGTAAACCAATCAACCAACCAACCAACCAACCAACCGACCAACCAAACCTAGTGGTGGTCAACTGATGGCGTAATATATGATTATCTTGCTCAATGGGAGTCTTGACGCTTCGCTTCAAATAGAATGGAGAACGCCCTTGCGCGAAACGCTCAAATGACTACGGTTAACCATTGGCGCAAATGTCGTTTAAAGGACGACCAAAATACATAGGCTGCTAATAGAAATAATAAAAAAAAAAATTTACAATTATTAAAATTATTAAAAAACAAGCCGTTCACTCCCCATATGCTTTATTTTATCATGAAATGTCCAGATTTGCAGATAACTTATGAGGGCATTACCCCAAGATTTTCGAAGATGATGTATTATAATCAATAGAATGTTTATTTTTGTAACAAAACTAACTTGCTTTTCGTCTTAAATAAAAAAATAATTAACGGGTTGATATCGTACCGTTATTATTCCTCCTCTAAATATTATAGTGTACACTTGGTATCATTAACTGCTACAGTAGTGGTGTGTTCTTATTAGTACATGTGTCTTGAGCACCGGAATGGGAGTCACCTGGTTGACATTTTGTCAGAAGAAGAAAACAGATGGATACACGAGAGACTGAATGGGTATCAATATCGTAAGTATATTTATTTATATGAAATACTTTGAGTATGTCCATTAGCAAAATATAAGTTTATGAGTACTTCTACTCAAATCATTTAAAGATATTAGAATTGTGGTAACATCTGTTAAAATGATATAAATCTATATTAAATGTCGTATGACTTTCCTCGATTCTCATTGGCTAAAATATGGTTACATGGAGGTCAATATTTTGTGATATCGACCTGATGTTTCTATTTTTAGAAACACTGAGTCAATATTGCACTTGTGAAGTCATAATCATTGTGACATTATAGTATCCATGCATGCAACAGTAAATTTAATTCTTTATCAGGACAGATATAATGCAATTTAAGTCTTTTGCAAACAAGTTTCAAATCTAATATAAAATTAGGGACCTTTGATTCGGTCAATATGGTGTTATACCAACCTGGTAGAATCTAAAACATAAACAATATTTGATTCTACTAGGTCGGTATAACACCATATTGACATGAGCAAAGGACAATAATTGATATATATCTGTGCATTGAAGTGTATACACTGAGGAGTTCCGAAGTGTATACACTGAGGGTTTCAAAGTATACACACTGATGAGTTCCGAATTTTTCGGGTATTCATATTACACAGGCTTACTAAAAAACGTACATACCTGTCTCATCTATGTAGATGTGTTTGTTTTTACGATATACAATACCGGGAAATGAAGACCAGGTCAAATTTTAATTCTTGAAAAAAATATCCAAATAATTAACAAAACCATAATCCGAACTCAAAATTTATCAAACAAGGGGCAAAATATGAACGAAAAAGTAGGGGTCTTATGCGTCATCGACGCCATCTGCCATTGTAAATCTAGATCACATCCAAATAATTGTCACCTTCTCTTAGAACTTATGCAACATTCTCAATCACAAAAAGCAAGCTTTCGAAAACGTACACCTTCAAATTATGCAATGATACAGAATATCTCTCATTGCGACCAAGATGGCGACTATGCAAACCAAAAATATTAAGAAAAATTTATATTACTATCAAAAACGAAATTTCACGATCGGGAAATACAAATCGTCATTTTAGCTTAGTAGTGAGCTGCCCATGTTGGTCATACTCGAAGTAAGGAAGATAAGTATACATTGTTTTTTATTTCTAGCTGATAACTATTACATTGGCGCCACAGACCGAGAAGTCGAGGGTGTCTTCCACTGGAACAACACTGGAGAAACACTCAGTTATACTAACTGGGCTAGGGGCGAACCAAATAACAGATATCTGCAAGACTGTGTTCAAATACGATCTCTTACTGGTGAATGGGACGACTTCCGTTGCGACAGGTTTAAACGTTTCATTTGTAAACGTGCATCAGTGAGAAATTAACTGTAAACTTATAAGCATTATGATTCATTTATGTCAGTATTTTCATACAATATTTGAAGATATCTTCAATAGCGTTGCATAATCTTTAATCAATACCTTTCTCTATATTAACATTTCAATTTTAACTTCAAACCATATTTAATATGGTATTTGTATTGCATGTATTGTGTTAAAAAATAATAGTGCTGTCTCTTGTCTCTTGCATATATTTTTTTATACTTGATTTACTGAATTAACGATAGTTAGATTGTAATACCTGTTGATGATTAAGTAGATGCACCTGAATCTCTGTCTGACCAGGACGCTATCTAACGTGTCACCAGTATTGACGCATCACCACTATTGACGATGACTGCGTTGCTAATGATGATACAATTCCCGAGGGAATACCCATAATTGTGTAAGCGACCAGGGCATACAGATGAAAACGGAAAACCCTTGAATAAGTACAAGATAATAAGGTCAAGTGTTTCTAGTTATGCTTTATCGACGACGCCCGCCATGTAACTCTAGGTCACTTTCAAGTAAATGTCACGTACTCAAAGTAAGAAAGAGGACAACCTTCTCAATCAAAAGAAGTAGTCATACTACTGAGCATATTCAAAAGCGTTCACCTTGATATAATATAAGGATAAAGAATATCTCTTACAGAGACCAAGATAGCGACCACAAAACTTATTCTCAATCTGAATCTCTTGAATCACTGTGCCGTAATAAAGTTTGTTCATCAGCAATCGCCACCTTTCACGGAAAGTTCAGTATCTGGAACAATTTCTAGAATTCTAGAAAACGAATTAACTGCAACATGACAACACATTAGGCTGTATATGCAGGGTTGTTACTATCAAGAAAGTTAGCGATCGAATGATCAAAATCGGTCTGTTTATCGTATTGCTTAGTAGTAAGCTGTCAATGTTGGTAATACCCTGGTAGTTAAAGTAAACATCGAGTAAAGCCCCCATCACACTAGGGCCACGCCCATCAAGACCGCAGTACGTTCTGAAATTTTGATGAACGTGGCGAGGACGTGGTCAAAATCGAATTAAATTTCAGTTTTTAGGTTCCTTATACGTCCTTTCCAGGTTTTTACAACGTCCGTCACGTCGTTGGTACGTTCTTATTACGCGTATCTTCACGTTCCTACCAGGCCAAGCACGTCTTCAGTACGTCAATACTGCGTTCTGACTACGTTCATGAAGACTTTACAACGCTCTTGCCATGCGTTTACCACGTTCTCACTGCGACAACAAGCTTCATATTGATATGGTACTTAAAATCGAGTCTTTTTCATTCTTAAAAATACCAGCAAAGAAATAACACTGTCTAGCAATGAAACGATCGGAAAAGAATGATGGCTTTATAATAAATGATCAGAACATAGCGCAGACGCAGCGAGGACCGAATGCAAATGTGGTGAAGACGTGAAGAGCGTAATAAGAACCTAGTGGGGTATTCAGCATCGTAGTTTGGACCTGGCTCAAACCTTGAAGGGTCGTACTTCATTAGCGTAGCGAGGACGTAGTTAGGACATAGTGAGGACGCATAGTAAGGACGCGTAGTAAGGACGTAGAAAGAACCTTGTGAAGACGTAGTGGTAATCTCGCATATTCCCAGGTTCTCATCACGTCCTGACAAGACGTGGAGGACGTAATGCGGAACTGGCTCTAGTGTGATGGGGGTATTAGCAGCTATAGAAGAATATGGCGTGTGTCATGGATTTTGAGTTCAAAACGGTATAGTCAGCAAAGTTCTTACCAATTAAAGCCAACACATCGCTGATATACCGGAAAATGAAATTAAAAAGTTTGGCAAGGTCTTTGTTACCTTTCCTTATAAGCTCATCAATTTTAGGAGGAGATGTCCAAGATATGTTAACAAACATATTAACATATTAGCATTTGTTCTTTTCTTGAAAGTAAACCAAAGACATTAGTCTATATTTGGGTTCAAAGTTTTGACGAAATATTTTTCAAGCAGCCATTCATCTTATTCAGGTGAAATATAAGTAAAGTACAATCAAAGTTCAATAACATTTTAAAAAATCCTCCCTTTACTATTTTTATTCAGAACTTCCCGGAAAAAACATGGATTGCAAATGCTTTGACAAGGAACCCGTTTCATTTAAGTCTTTGATCGACGTATTTACAAAAAGAGGTATACGTGTATATATACGTATTTTACGGGGATCGACCGTTTTTCATAAAATATCATAAATTTCATATTTTCGCGTCTAGTCTACAAAGAAAAATCGTCAATTAAACAACTTGTACCAGGATTTGCATATTGATCAATGCAGACTATTCGCCTGATCTAAAAAGCACGATCGTTACGCAATCATCCAAGAACCTGGGATTACACTGTACAAACAGAACTGTAAGCCGGCAGCCTCTACCCAGAGTTGTCGTTCCTTGCACTCAGTGAGTCGATAAGTAAGTCCGGCAAAGCGCATTGTCTATATCGACAAATTGTGACATATCGTGATAGTAAGTTATCGTTATTGTTAACAACCCAGAGCGAAATCATACATTTTGATAATACCTAGCAAACTCAATGAATAGTATTTGCTCCAGATAAAAATCGAGTCCATATTCGTACGCATGTGAATAAACAATAAAATACAATACAATACGTATATCTCCTATTGTTAATACCCCAAATATAAAAGATGAAACTTAGATATTGATAAAAAGAAGGCTTCTAATAATTGAACAGCAGCACTCAAAATTACAAAACCGAACATTTATAGGTGTACATTTGAGGATTTCATACAACTGGTGTTTTTCTGACATGTCGGCTACGAACACGTCAAGGCAACATGACAACATGAAATGTTTCAGGCTTCAACTGGTATCCAACAAACATAGCGCTGCACCTTCCTACAGCTAATGTCGTTCCACTTCCCGGTGCCGATATGCATTTCTGAGCAGTCCTCGCTACCAGCTTCGTTAGGTTCCCCTGGCGACCAGTTGGTAAAGGCATCGTTCAATTCCCTGTACGACTGGTCCCACATAAACAATCCCTCTTGGGATGCATCTGTTGCTCCAATGTGATAGTCTTTTCCTTGGGAAAAAAGCCCCAAAGAAAATGATGTAAAGCTAACAAGAGAAATGTTATTCAAGACTCGCATCTCTTATACCTTGAACGAGTCATCCTCGATATCCAGGGGTCACGCTCACCTACATTCTCTACATCAATAGAATATGTTTTTGCAAATCTGAAGGCACAAAGACAGCAGTTTAAACCCTGACCAATCACAACGCTGATACGTATTTCAAAGAAGCGACACCCGACTGCACAGCCTGTCAATTAATACCGTTTTGTAGCCGCGAGATTCTTTTGATGTACAACTAAGGATCAACAAGTCTCATCAACATGGTGTCGCACACAGAGCACACATAATTTTGCTATGACATACTACGGTAAGCTAGGGCTGTAGAGATTGGTGGTGAGCATAACCACCGGATATCGAGTACTGGACGGGTATATACACTTTTACCGGGTAACTATTTTCTTCCACACTTCACAAATGCATTACTATTTTTTTATTCAAATTTTGTAAAATCCGAGGCTTTGCCGAGGGTATTGCAAATTTTGACAGTCCCGATCTTGTATCAGATGTTTCAAAATATCATTCGAAATTTCAAGAAATATTGCAATATAAATCGAAAGCATTTAGAAAATTTGAATCACTTTGTGTATAAAATGATTGTTGATTTATATAATGAAATATCAAGATCGTTTTATCGACAGAGTGTATTAGTTGAACTTTACTTACCATAATTAAAAGTGTTTAATCTCACTCTAATGAAATTACAAATGTCCTGACAATGTTTTGTGTTATTGATTAAGAACACTAGCGATCTTGTATCAGAAGTTTCAAAATAGTATTCGATAGAATTTAAGAAATATTGCAAGATAAAGTGAAAACACTTGGGAAAAATCACTTTGATTGTATATAACATGATTATTGGTATCAAGATCGTTTTATCAACAGAGTATATTAATTGAAGTTTACTTACCATAATTGTAAGGGTTTAACCTCACCCTAATGAATTCATTTACTGTTTCCTTTAGGATGTGTGCTAGGAACGCGTTTGAAAGAGAACAGCGGTACTGCAAGAGAAAATACTTTTTATATAAAAAACTCTTTGAAAGGTAATAAATAGAGGATCTTACACGAGTGTTAATGTAATATGGAAATTATTAAACGAGTTCAATAATTCAATATGTCACGAGTCTCTAGGCGAGTGACATATTAAATTATTTAACGAGTTTAATAAATTCCATATTATATTGACACGAGTGAAAGATTCTATTTATCGCATGAAATATATTTATTACAAAATAATTAAATCTCTCGAATTCATTCTCTATAAAGAAAAACAAATTTCTCCTTTGACAGTACGATTTTCACTACCAAGACAATCACATGACGTCATAAAGACGTCATTTATTTATGACGTCACAATAGTGTTATTACACGTGTGTAATATCATATTTATGACATGGCCGACTGACATGACTGAACGGGTCAGATATGTGATAAATAAAGATTATACATTAAAGCTGACAGTGCAAGTTAAAAGACTTCAATAAGTATTGAGAACAAGCGATCTCCTTTTCAATACTGATATAACAGGGAACAAAAGAAAGGTAATCTTGATCACCAAAACCACGTGCGTGTTTTGTATAAAATATATTTATATTTATATCATCTTAGGCGCGATGTTTACCCAAACTGACTATGAGTTACATTAGATCGGACAACATGAGTATCACAAATCTAGTAGAGGTAACACTAGGTGATCCGGAAAAAAACACGTTTAGTAAAATGAAAATAGGAGTATCAACAAAATACATTTAATTAAGACAACAGTAATATACACGAGCGTTTGAGGCAACTCTAGGGGATCTGGAAGGAAACTCTTTTAACTAAGACATGTGTAAATCTACACACACAATCTCTTGGCGAAACACTTTATATGAGTCATTTTGTCAAGTCTAACAGTACATATCTCTGTAAAGTATTAGAGCCTCTTTTCATAAGTGAGGCCTTCGGTAGATTGTGACATGAGGGCTAATATATAAAGTTACATGATCCTTAAAAGTTATTTTTACCCCCCCCCTTCCCCTTCGAAGTAGAGGAGTAGATTGGTTTGAAAATGTCAGTCGGTAGACAACATCTTGTTCAATCCGTATCTGAATAATTCTTTTCTTGATTGTTATGATATTTCAATTAAGGGTTAGTCATTGGTAGAAGAATACCTCTATCATTATTCAGGTTCAATGATCAAAGGTCATGGGGTGAAATGTAATAACTTATAGTATTGGTTTCGTCGCCATAACGATGACGCCGAGATGATGTCAAGACATACTCCCTCATTGTGTAACAATTCATCAAGGTCATACGATAAAAGGTCAAGCTCATATTAAACATCTTTACCTTAAAGTCATTATAGATCAAATGTAAATGACAAATGGGGTAAATTTTATGTTCGCCATTTTAGTCTCATTGAGAAATATTCTGTATCTTTGTGTGATATAAAGATGGCGGTTTTTGAGTATGCTCATTAGCGTGTTCCCTTGTGATTGACAATGATGACTCGGTAATCATTTTGAGAACTCGATGTTTAGTTGGATTTCCATGAAGCAGAAGACGCTCACTCTTCCGTAACACCTGGTCTTATTCTCCTGTACTTTTACGAGTGTCTACATGTAAATATTACCTTTGTTCCTATTTTGCCTCTACTTTAACCGATTTTGAGTTCGGATTATGGTTTTGTTGACGCTTTGGTATTCTCTGATTCTTTGTTTAGGTCTTGTTGACGCTTTGGTATTCTCTGATTTTTGTTTTGGTTTTGTTGACGCTTTGGTATTTTCTGATTTTTGTTTTGTTTTATTAACGCTTTGATATTTTATGATTTTTATTTTGGTTTTGGCGCTTTGGAATTCTCTGATTTTCTTTTACATCTTTTGACTGCTTAACAATTATAAAACAGAGGGACCCTTGCTTAAGCTTTGTACACAGTGGGGTCAGGTTAGGAACTGCTCTACCAATCATGTCAAACAAGTGCTAAGATATTCAAAGAGATATTTAGAGAAACTAAATTTGTGCAATATTGTTAGAATATAGTCTCGGGGCCCGATCTTGTAAACCGTTAGAGGGGAGAGATCCGTTTTCCTGCACAAAAACAAATCTCCATTATGAATTAATTTAGATTATTCTATGAACACATTGAGGTAACTTCTTGTAATGGATCCATTGAATGTTTATTATGTAATGTTTAATTAATAAATGATTATGATAAAGAACTGGAGGCCTTCACTTTCATCCTTTAAGGCACATTTGAACTCTTCTAAATAAATAAGAGAATACAGAAGCGTTAACAAAATCATAAACCAAACTCAAAATCGATTAAACCAGGGGCAACATATGAACAAAGAAAAGATTTACATGGAGAAAGTTCGTTATTGAATTTGAATTTACCTAGACGTTGAAACATTTTTTTACTAATCCAATTGATATATTTCTGCAACGATTGTATGGTGATTAACAAAATATGTAAATATTAGTATTGGTTGTCATAAGTTTGACATTCATTGGTGTGTAACATACATTGCTTTCCTATACATATTCAAAATTGTGTACTAGCGCGCACCATTCAATATGTAAGTTCGCCAATGTATGTTACACTGCAATGAATATCAAAAATATATGACAACCAATTCTTAATTTAGTTCGTATATATTGCAGAACAGATAGGTCATTTAACAAAAATAATAACAATAGTTCGAAGTTCTTGTATACCACTTTTCACAATTTAAATGTCATCTCTAACCGGTTCACAAATTATTATCAATGGTTATAGAGCCTTAGTAAAATATAAAATATTAACTTTTTTTTTTTATTATACAATAATTATGAAACAAATTATCTAAGAGCCTTAACTATCAGCCAATATCGTTCTCGACTCCCTGAGGAACATACAACCGATGCTGCCATTTCGGCGTTCACATCTACCATTCTACAATTTATAACACTGACCAACCATATACTCATTTACAACTGAGTAGACTGGAACAAGCGGAGTAAAGTATCTTGCTCAAGGATACAATACAAGTGCCGTGGCCGGGACTCAACTCGCATCCCTTCGATCACCAACCTGGTGTCCTACCACCAGACTAGAAAATTATGAAATAGTTATATTTATTGCATTATACAGCAGTCATGTGATAAATTATTAAGTAATAATATCACTTGTGAAGTTGTCTCGACTGTCTTAACGAAACCTACCGAAGCAGTAAACCAGTCAGTTTCTTCTGTACTGAAATAGTAACACCTTGCCTCGAATACCTTCCAGTCTGCTGAGGGACATCCGTTGTGTAGGCCTGCGAAGCCGAAAAGTAACAAAATACTTAATATAAAACAAGCTGAAACAAATCAAAACTAAAATATTTTGAGATGCAAGTTATATGAAATATTATTTCTAGCACAATAGTTTGGTGTTCTCAGGTTATCAAATAATCATTACAACTGTTGAATAACGTTCTCTTTATACCACGTGCACACGGGGAATAAGCTCTAAACGCTCTTTGATTGGCTGACATGATGAACTTGACCGGAACAGCGTCACTTGCTAATTGTTTACGAAGTCATCGATTGCTGACGTTGTCAACACTTGGTGGGAATATACATGTATACACGAAATGATACGTTTTGCTCTTATCACAGCACGCGGTTCGCTATGGCTGTTTCCGACTGAGATTGTGGTAGAAACAGGTAACACAACTCATGGTTATTGGATATGGAATTTATTTTACTTTCGTCAATTATTTTTTAAAAGTTACAAAGGACACTTGGTAAAGCTTGTGTCTTTTGTAACTTTAAAAAATTATTAATCTCCATTGAAATAAATTTCATATCCAACAACAACTCGTTGTGTAACCTCAATTTATCTTATTCGTATATGTAGGTTGAATTTGTAATTGGAAGGTGTTGTGAAAAAAATAACCTGCCGTGGCTAGGGTTTGAACTATCGAAATTTCGGTCTGTAGCCGGGTAGCCTGACTCTCTACCAAATTTATTGAGGCGACTTATACTCTAAACTTCTTCAAAATTCAATTGACGAGTTTGTATTTGATTAATTTATTAATGAGCTGTTTAAAAAAAATGATGATAATTTTAATAAACTGACATGTTCACATTTTTTTCGCAGAAGCCAAACGACCAATTCTTTAAGTACAGATCTTAAATGCAAAATAAAATTCGCCAAACTAACTTCAAAATGTGTTGACATTATGAACAGGTTATATGTGCGTTTTTAAAGTAAAATCTTATCGTTCCTAAAGATGTAAATAGAGAAATAATTAGAGAATTCCAAAGCGACAACTAAACCATTATCTGAACTCAAATTCGATTAAAGTAAGAGCAAACTATTAAAAAAATGGGGAGATTTCAATGGAGACCCCTACAAAAGTACAAGAGAATAGATGAGAGAAATGATAGAGATGAGGTGAAGTCAAATTATCTACCGACAATCATATGTGGTTGAGAAATAAATAAATAAAGTGTGTTTGAATTCAGTGAAGATAGTTTATTAGACCTGTTGTGAAGGATGTTTATAATTATTTCCGTACATGCCTATCTCGGAGGATTATAGCTACCGGAAAACAAATCAAATGGCGCCATAGGGTTCCAAAGATGCAGTAGGTGATATACTGCAGACGTTATTATTTGGCTCACATTAATTTTTGCGCATAGCTGAATTAAAACAAACCAGCTCAGTGATTAATTGACATTTCCAAACCAGCTTTAGAAAGCAATATACAGAAACTATTATTAGCGCAGTCATATTTTAGCGGAATGCTTCGGCGAAAATCGCTTAAATAAGAGTACCGCTAAAATAAACAAATTTACAGTATGCCGTTGCTTTGTGTTAATAAATTATAGGGGTTTTACCCACCTGACCTTTCTGCTTTTACATTAGTTTAGAAATTTTTGGATACCCACCTTTTGGCTCGTAGCATCACTGAAGAGTCCTAGGAGGTCGAAACAGATGTATGATGCAGTTTAATTAATTCATTTTTTCGGTATACTGTATCTGTTACTAAATTTAAAAGGTGCAGCATATGTGTGTTACGTTATCTTTGTGTGATATGAAGGCCTGTGTTTTTTATTATGCTCATTAGTATACTTTGTACTTTTGTTGTCACTGTACCCGAGTTAAATCGTGACGTATTTAATCTCGTCTTAGATGTACACGAAAGTGTTGTCGATGACATAGAAAACGCATGTAACCTTCGCCTACACCTTGCTTTAATTCACCTTGTAATTGTTAAAGGGTCTCGACACCCGCTCCCCCTTCTTCGCATTTTGCTCTAGCTAATCTATTTTAAGTTATGTTACTATACATGTACACATTTTCGAGGTACATGATTTGAAATTATATAAAACTAGTTTAAGAGCACTTTTTGGCTTCTAGCATCACTGAAGAGTCCTAAGAGGACAAAACAGCTGTTTATTTTTTCGGCATACTGTATCTATTACTAAATTACGTAATCTTTTATGTTGATACGATCTTCCTATTTAATTTGAAAATTTGAAGGATTTAACTAATTTTGTTGCGTTTTTAGCAGGAATATTATTTAGCACCTTGATAATCGAAAAATTTCAAACATTGCAATAAATGTTTCAATAATCCTTATTGTTATTTTATATAATATACAAATGCTACAACATATGCAGAAGCTAATAAACATATTTATCTATACATATAAACAAATTTTACCTACCGAATGCAACGTTTCCGAAAAGTACCAGGGAAGTGATTATAACAAGCATCATGGGGTCTTCGGCAACAAAATAACCAGCTGGTTTATTGAGAGAAAAGAAAAGATAGAAAATAATCAATTTTTTCAAGCCGTCATTTCAGAATAAAATGTAAATTATATATAATGATTACTATTAATTGTAACAATGCCGTCATTTTAGAAAAAAACGAATATTAGATATAACGATTACTATTTGTTGTTACAAAGCCGTCATTTCAGGAAAAATGTATATTATATATACTGATTAGTTTTAAATGTTACAAAGCCGTAATTTCAGAAAAAAATGTATATTTGATATAATGCTTAGTATTAATTGTTATAAGAAGGAAATATGAAAATTACTTACATTTTTGTGGAAACCGGTCAAATTACAGAACAGATGAGTTATAACTAAATGTGTTATACGTTCGTGCAGTATACGTACGTCAAAATATCTGGTTGCTGACACTCTGGGACACGCGTTATATATCGTCTCGTATGACGTCAACAAGGAGGTCAAATTACACAGATTTAGGTTTTAGCCCAGAAATTCCTTGATGGATTATTCCTACCCATAAATTGGGTGACTTCAAATGCGTCTTAAGGGGTGAATGATCTAGATATAAACTTACAATGGTCTCCATGTAAATATTTCCTTTGTTCATATTTTACCCATAGTTTGATAGATTTTGAGTTTGGATTATTATTTTGTAAACGCTTCGGTATTCTCTAATTTAGTTCTACACCATGTGTTTTACATTAAATATGATATGAAGAATGATGACCACTAAAACAACATCATGGTTCACATCATGTACATGTATCACTTATAAGCTACGGAGGCTGTTTATGACATCGACCCAAGAGGAAAGAAATAGTTAAGGGGTATCCCCTACGTTGATCTCCTTTCGGTAAAATCGGCCATCTACGACATGTAATGATAAAGGGATTAATTTCTAAAATTGCTGGTATAGAATTATTCATCGTTTCTGTCACCAGTTATTCACCTAAAAAAAGCGGCCGGCACATCCAAATTACCAGAGTATTGTTAAAATAACGATATAATAAAAGCTATGATATATATGGACTAATTTCCGGCGACCTTACAGAAAACAAGAAGGAATTAATTCAAAAATAAGCCACTTTTGTATTATATGTAGCTATACGATGATCAGCAATGTCTATTGGATATCATGTTACAGTAATACATTGTACGCTGTTAGGGTAAACATGCAAGTACCATGTGCAATCCATTAAATCATACACCAGTAAACTGCTATTTTACCATTGTAGGTATCACCACTATATATATGTGTTACCTTATCTTAGCCTTATTACTTTTTTTAAGTCTTTGTATCTTATTTCTTTTTTCTTTTTATTTCATAACATATGTACAGTGCCTAACTCACTATTTCACAATAATTATAATAATAATAAAACAGACAAAAATGCTTCGATGATTTATTTTGATATCAAATCAGGTTTCAGCAAATGGATTTCCAATAATTACAGAAAAACATGTCTTTTGAAAACTTTATAGTTTCGACATTTTATCTATTTCAGCAAAATATGACTGATAATGTGTAAAATGCAAAAGCAAAGATCAATGAGTATATATGATTAATGTATTTGCTAACATGGTAATTTTTTTTTTGTTTGTTTTTTATTTAAAAAAAAAAAAGATTTCACAATACAAGACATACATAAAACTGTACATTATACATGGTTGTAAATTCATTCATACATCATCATCACCATCATCATCATCATCATCATCATCATCATCATCATACTATGAAGAGAAACAATTACTATATAATAAAGCACTCTGGTAGGAAAATATCATGGAATTGCGTTTGGATTTGTTTGGTTTTATTTGATAGGTTTAACGTCCTGCCAGGATAATTTAAGGCCGCCCTCTTGCGTTCGTCGTTGTTTGTGTGTTTGTGGGGGTAAAGGTGAATGTGTTTCGTGTGTGAGTGTGTGCGTTTGTGTGGAGGGGTTGGGGGGTGTTGAGAGCATAATGCCGACGTCAAGCAGGGAGTAGATTCTATAGTAACCACCTTCAACAAACTTAAGATTTTGTCACGATATCGGTTTGTACAGCACAAATGATAAACTCTATATAACATAATACTTAGTCTTAATTATTCAGGAGAAAGGGTCACGGGTAGAGGGGAAGGTACTGGCAAGTACTTTCTAGTAAGCAAGTGGTAGTAAGGAAGACGTAACTCACACATGTGCTGCACCTTTTAAATTTAGTTATATATACAGTATGGCGAAAAAAGAATTAAACTGCACCATACAGCTCTTTCGTCCTCCTAGGACTCTTCAGTGATACTAGGCGCCAAAAGGTGGGAATCCAAAATATCTAAACTAATGTAGAATCAGAAGGGTCAGGTACGTAAAACTCCTTTAATTCATGAAGTTAGAAGTAAAATTTAACTAGTTCTGTATAATTTCGAATCGTGTACTACCAAAATGTGTATATTATGTACCGTGCCACTACTCAAATGAAATTAACTGTGGCTATGGAAGCTCCAGTGTAAACCTTGGAGACTAAAAAATCCACCAGCAGAGTAACTATATTTGTGAAAGATAATGGACTGTCACGGCCTGGGGAGAGAACCCATAAGCCATAACATTCCTCACAGGGGCAAACTATCAACTACGGACAAAAAGTGAGGTAGTCTCAAGGGAGAAATTAAGAAGGAGAAAGATGTTTAGAAAGAAAAGATAAGATCCCAAATTTAGTTGACTCTTGTGATCATGCAATGAGAGCAGTAGGTACTATATTCTTACGCCATACCTTCAGGGATAACATATTGCAACGTCATATTTTATTGCCTAAACAAACATGGTTTACAACCTAAAACGTTTTTTCAAAAGTTTCCCAGTGTCAAGTAAGTTCTATTAACCATTATCCGATATGGAATATAATGACAAAGCGAAAATTAGAGTCTGCTAATAAGAACAAAAATAAGTGTAAGAAGCATGAAAACGTGTTTTCACTCCATTCACCACTGCATGAGAACGCCTGTTCCCGGATTACAGCTCTATTCTACAAATAAAGCGCTGTTCCTCGGAACACGGAATGTCGTTCCATTTGCCGTCGCCAGTACTGATTTCTGTGCAGTCCTCTCCGTCACCCGCGGAATTAGGTTCCCCTGGCGACCAGTTGGTATAGTTACTGTCTACTTGGATGTTTTTCCGCTCCCAGACAAACGTTCCTTCATGTTCGGCATCAGTTGCTCCAATGTGATAATACTGTACTAGGGAAAGAACGAAGCAAAGAAAAAGATAACTAGCGAGGAAAATGAATTGAAGGGACAGTATAACTGAAAAGAATGATGTCAGACAAAAGAACGAAAAAGAAAATACGTGTATCACGTATGGGAGTTTCTGAATATCAAACATAACTTAGAAAATATCCATTATACAGTTGTTGTCATCATTTATTTTTATCTATTGTCAATGATGAATGTTTACGAATATAAGCGATAATGATTATTTAATTAAAATTAAATGAACTTTAACAAAATCTGAAAAAATAGTGTTACTAACTTAAACATGTTTACATTATTGTATTTTTCTAATATACAATAGGTAATGTTAAGGTAATGTTGGTATAAAAAATTACAAACATATATATAAATGTCATCGTTTGATGTCTTCACAAAGATTACTTACTATATTGGTAAGTATCCAAACGATGCTTAACGAATGTATTTTCTGTTGCAGATAAGATATAGGCGAGGGTGGCATTGACACAAGGCATACTGTGACAAAAATACTGCAGAAGAAAAGACACTGTATAAAGAACGGTTATCGGAGGATGAATATTATATATACATTGTTAGTGTTTTAATAGATTTAAACTGTCAATAGACCGCCATATGTACTGACCAGGACTGTGAGTCTGCAGCTTAGGTCCTTAGTATATTGTCGCTTTGAGCGACTGAACGTTTTAATTAATTTAATTACATTAAGAAAGCGGGCACCTGCGATTAGTTTAATTAACCTTTCTTGTAAGCAAAGTTTTTCTTTATATAACACTGTTCATGTCATACATAAAAAGGAAACCATTGATCGGTGATTGGGCTTATTTCGAAGATATATGGTTTTAAATTTTGGCGGGAATAGAACTCCTCTAGGATTTCATGAGATAACATGGTAAAAATTATTCATGGCAAGTGTACTGCGTATAGATCAAGGGTTAGATGACACCTATATTTCCCAAAGCTTACATTAAGCAGTATTTCAACAGTGTTTTTAATTTTACACGACAATAAATATTTATATTTGTGAGACAGTCCCTATTTTACACCAGTGACTATAGAGTCTCCCGCTTGTGATTCCACATATTCCTTAGAAAATTCTTACCTGGGCTTTTATCCAGGTAAACTGATGTGTACTGAAAAAGAAACAACTGTTTCCAAGTCGCTTCCAATTTTCATTGGGACATTCAGTACAGAAACCTGCAAAGTCAAGAAAAAAATCGTAATTAAAGGCCAAATATACGTAACTTCAGGATGTTTTTCGGGATTCTGAAAAATTATGAAAAAAATCCAGTTGTTCACCATGCAAAAATAAGTCTAAAATGACGTTAACCTGAGCGGAAACTAACAAGAAACTCTTGACAGAATAAGACAAAGAATAAAAAATAATTCAGATGTGGCACACTTCAACAAAAAAACGTAGTTAGAAGACAGTTCAAAATGGACGCGGGTTTACAAATACCGAGTTTCAACTGCTGCTGTACCGGTAACCGCGTAAGAATTCATCTTGAATGTTGCTGATATCAGTTAATATCAACTAAATCTATAAATATAATAAGTTATTAGGCTTGATTTTCGCTTCAAGTTTTGCCGAAAGTTACATATATAGGGCCTTTAATATGTCATACCTTCCCGTGCTTTAGTCAAAAATAGTTGTCCCGAGATGCTTGTAGTTGACGATGTGTTATATTTCACGAGGCCAGAGGCCAATCAATCTTCTTATGACAGTTAGAATTGAAAAAAGATATCTTGTTTAGCTTTAGAAGTGATATTGCTATTCATTATGTAAATACAAATATTTCGTCAGATCTTTCAACATTTAAAGAAATGGGAAAAGCATGGCGACCTGTAGGCTAATTTCCAATTGAAACACATCGTGAATTTTCCGAGCTCGCCGGAAAATCCTGAAGTTGTTCAACAGGACTAACTTCATTCCATTTATACAAGAGAAGGATATAACGACAATCGTCCTCGGTTCCATTTTCAACAGGGGTTCATTTTTAACGTTACACCGGCAATTGTCAAAATCAGCGAGGTGTTATTATACAGAGAATTGAAGTGTACGTACCGAGTGATATACTGCCACAAAGCACCAAGACAGTGAAACCATGCATCATGTCAAACTCAGCACAAACTCAGCAGGTCGGTCATGAGAAACATCGGACAGATATTTAGGTCGCTGATTCAGTCGTTATTTGCAAAATTTGAAATACTTGACTTGAGAGTGTGTAAACTAAGTGCTGACATTAATATACAATTAACCTATGGTATCCTGTGACGTCAATCCGCAGAGCTGCTGAATAAACTAAGTGTTACATACTTCTGTACACCACAGTGAGTTATTATCGCGTGTGACGACAGCAGGGAGGTCGAGTTACACGTGATCAGCTGTTTACTTAAACCATGTGTTTTACATTTAATATACATTACTAGCGCCACGCTTTCGTCGAGGGTTTCACATCATTTAAAAAAAAAATAGTCAAGGCCGTTGTTTGCTTATTTGTTTCAAATATTATTAGCTTATATAGTACATACAAATTATGAAATTTATAAAATAAATTATTTCATTTATAGTAAACACTCGTTTTGGTCCGGATAATAGCGTGTAGAGGTTTTTTTATAAAACAAACGTTTGCAAAAGTATTTGTTTTACCCCTTCATCATTAAATCAGTATTATAACATAATAAATACTGACTATATTCGATACTCAAGAAATTACGCTTCCTGCATTCCATGACATATTGCAGGGATATAGATCGCAGATGAGCGTAACCCCTGGAAGTTCAAGGATGGGATCGTTTCTTCTGATTCATAAATTAGAAATTTTGGATTCCCACCTTTTGGCCTTTAGCATCACTGAAGAGTCCTAGGAGGACGAAAGAGCTGTATGATGCAGTTTCATTCATTTTTGCGGCATACTGTCTCTATTACTGTTACTATTACTGTGCAAAATATTTGTGTGTTACGTCACCTTTATCAATCATTATCATATCATAAGGATATATTTATAGGACAATACACGATGCAAAATGCTGTTTATTCTTCCACTGTAAATGTTTTTAATTTGGCGATTTGATAGTTTTTGGATAGTTTTGATGGAAGAATTAATCAGGACAGGTTTCAAAAACCTTGCCAAATATTATTATTTCACTTTCAGATATATGGACGATGTCATGTCTTTAAATAAGAAGAACTGTGCTTTGCTGAAAATGTCGATCGTAGTTAACCTTCTGAACTTGGAATAAAGGACACACAGACTCTTCTACAACAGCTGCTAACCTCGATCTCAACTAACAGTATCACCAACATGGACAGCTTACTCCTAAGCTATACGATAAACGTGACGATTTCAATGTTTCTATCTTATATTTTCCTTTTCTTGATAGAAACACCCCTGATTCTCCAACCTATGGTGTTTACATGTCACTGTTGATTCGTTATTCTAGGTCGTGATTGTGATAGATGTCGGCTGCTGACAAACACACTTGCTTCACAGGGGTTCGAAAGATGCAGGTGGTTGAGAAAAATGACCAAGTTTTATGGTCGCCATCGTGGTCTCATTCCGTATCTTGCATGGTAAGAAGGTGGATGTTTTAAAATATGGTCATAAGTGTGCTTACTTGTGATTGGGAGTTTTGAAAAAAAGTATTTCGGTGTAATTCTTGCACTTCACGTAAGGTCAAAATTTGCACCATTTTTATTCTAGATCTATCACGTGAATGGTAATTGTGTCGGCACGTTTAAATATAGTAAATTCCTTTATTTTGCTGTACAACTTTATAACCATCCATATAATGGAAATATTATTCAACAATGCTGGAAATTGTATATTTTTGGCATTCTTATGGTATATCTTATATACAGGTTGTTTCAGAAAACATGCCCCCACCTTTAACCTCAATAAAAACTAAATGTCTGTATCTTTCAGATTCTGCAGAATTAACATTTCATATGGTGTCAGCTTAAATTCAAATGTTAAAATCCGGTATACAGACGAAAACCTTCAGTTAAGATTTAACTCTCTGAATACTCCTCGAACAGATTTCAAAGCGTTTCGTTCATATGTCACGGATTTTGATGATGTTTTCATCAATTCATGCCGTTTTCATTTTTCCTAATGACTCTTTTCTTCTTTCATGTATTGTTCCATGATTTTCAAACTTTTAAATAATACGAAAAAAAATGTGTGTACTGAATGGATTGACATCGGGATATTTTTTTCTTATGAGTTTATTCACCAATCTTGGAGATTTACCATTGGTGTAGTGAATTTCACAACATCTACATTCTGTGCATATGAGCTTGCTTCACTTCGTCAATCTTTTCATCAACGCAGATCAGTGGATTTTGATGATATCATCAATGGCATCAGTTAGTAATCTTAACTATCATGTTATTTTTGTCATTGCCGACGTTTCATATTGGAAACAAAATTTTCTACAAAATACGGATTTTAGAAACAAGGTAAAAAACACAAATCGAGATCATTCAGTGGATGATTTATTAAAACAGATCAATAAGCGAAAAAAAGACTGAGTATTTGAAAAGTAAGACATGACAAATTTTTTGCTGATAATTCAGAAATGGAAACGTGACCTTCTGTTTCGAAAACGGTGGAATATAATATAATTATCCACGTATTATACCTGTACACGTGCATTTGACGTCATATTGATGACGTGACATTTACACATTGCGGAACTATTGCTCTCGCTGAAATAATTATGAACTTGGAAATCAGTCAATGAAAACAAGAGTATTTATAGAAACATATAGTGTTAAAAATAGTGTAGTTTTGCTCCGACTGAATCATCCTCGATATCCAGGGGTTTGGTTGGTCCTAGTTAAACAAAACTGACCGATTGCTAGGCTGATGCATGTCCTTTGCAGATTACAAAGGAACAAAACTATTTCAAAGCCCGTCATTTTTACCGTAATGTGACCGCGAGGTTTGATATACATCAAAGAATTGAGCATGTCTTCTTACCTCCTTAACAAAGTATGTACATAGAGCCTTTTATATATTACCGGGCTGTAGACAGCGTAGGTGAGCGAAACCCCTAAATATCGAAGACGCCCTGAAATATGTCATGGTAAAACTGAAGGCACGAAGATAACTGTTTGATATTGGTCTCATGTGAAAAACCTGACCAATCGCTAGGCTGACAAATGTCCTTTGATGATTACAAAGGAGCAACATACCGTTATGTGAGGTACATTGCCCTTTGATTTACATTAAAGAATCGAGCAAGCATTCTTGTCCCACCAACATGTTGGCGTAGATAGAGCCTTCAGTTTTTCTGTGTCATATTCCTGGATGTGGAGGATGAGGCTGGATGAGAAGGCCTTTTTAGGACTACAGCTCGATCCTACAAACAAAACGCTGACTCTCGGTACATGGTATGTCGTTCCACTTTCCCGTTTCAGGATTCATTTCCACGCAGTCTTCGACAAAAACGTCGTTGGGTTCGCCTGGCGTCCAATTAGTGTAATCAAAGGTCGTGCTCGGTTTATCCCAAACGAAATTTCCCTCACGTATTTTATCGTTTGCTCCAATGTGAAAAAAATGTTCTGTGAAAAAACAAATGATAATAATGAAAACATGAATTATCGATATTTTGTAGCGTTCACAGTTACTTGAATTGCTATATGCTGTTGAATACATTTACATTTTAATTTTACTATCGTATCACCAATAACCAAAATGCTTGTTTCAAACGATTGTCTCGTGTAAATTGAGGCGAAAGAAGAATTAAGATTCAAAATGCCGCTGACCCAATTATGCTCATGGCACATGAACGATTGTTACTTTTTAAATACTTTCAAATGCATTGTAGTGATACTTTCAGATTAATATGTTTAAGAAAAGTTTATTTCAATTGGATCATGGGTAAAACTTGCATAGCGTCTATATTTAACTCTAACTCTACCCGATTAACGTTTAAATACGAATTAATCAGATTGATGATTAAGGCAACTATGCTAAAAGCAGACCGTTTACTTGTATACTCACCATATTCGAAACGATTCAGTCTTTCTCTAATGAATTCATTTTCTGTCTCAGATAGGATATATACTAGGTACGCATCGACACCAAGAATATCGTGACAAAAGTTCTGCAGAAGAAAAAAACTTTGTATACAGAAATGATACATATCAAATATTCACGCAACTGGTGTAAAATAATAGAAGTGTATATCACAATGTCATCTTTGTTCATCAAACTAGTGTAAAGTCATAAAAATAAATTTTACTTATTATATATTTACGGTAAAATACAGGGAAATTTTGTACGTGATAAGTACGCATGCTTTTAGTACATATCAGCTCACCGGGCCAATATGGACAATTCTTCGCTAAGCGGGCCGAATACACTGTATCAGCCCGCTTGCTGAGCGGGCCGAATACACTGTATCAGCCCGCTTCCGAAATTGCCGTGACGTCATATGACGTTCATGACGTAACAACAATCGAAAATGGATAGGAGGACAGATGTTGACGTGGAACTTGGCGAGAACGTCATGGAGTCTATCGTATCAAAAACACTAGAGCTTGATGAATTAATGGAAGAAAAAAGAGACATAAATGAAGACGCCGATGTAGAGAACAGGTAAATAATTCCGAATCCGTTGCTAATGGTATGAATTAGTATCTTAACCAACGTCCAGACTATGAGAAAACAATGAACAAAAAAGAAACATCAAAACAGATATTCATGGACCGTCAAAAAATTCAAAGTATATAATAAATATTGGGATCTCGGTTTGATACAAGGCCTGATATGGAAATGGCCATGTAATATTCTCTATTTATTTGACAACTATTATAAAAGTAGTTATTTAACTTTTTTTAATCACTTTTGTTGGCCTGAATGTAAGCGAGCTTGGACCGTAAACTGGGAGGCAACCGGAGTAATGGAAAAAATCCACCTGGTTGGGCAGGTGGCCCAATATTTTTTCACGTCGGATCGGGGAAGCGAGCCCCGGCCGCCTTGTTGACAGGTAAGTGCGCTATCCACTGCACCACCCGACCACCCAGTAAAGTCATAGTAGCGTATAGCACAAACTAATCGCAACTGTAGTCACAGAAATGTGTACTACAATACTATATATGTTGGTCAAGAGTGTGTAAAGTCATAGTAATGTCAATCTAATTAAAATGCAAATCCTTGTTCTCAATCCGTCTCTAAACCACAGTATTCCACACTCAAGTAGAATTTTCTAATTTGATGAAAGAACACAAGATATGATTTTAATTAAATTTTAGTAGTATATACCACAATGTTATTACGTTCATCAAACTGGTGTTAAGTCATAGAAGTGTGTACCATGATGTTAACAGTGTTCATCAAACCGGTGTTAATTCATATTAGTGTATATCACGATGTAGTCTGTACTTATCAAACTGGTGTTAAGTCATTGTATTATATATAAACAATAAATACTTTAAGAAAGGTTGTTATGGTCCTTTAATAACACACAGTGATATTGATGACGTAGGGCGTTATGTAAGTTTGCCAGCAATAGTGATGCGTGGTATTGGACCATTATCACATGTATTAAAAACAAAATCAAACATCAATATTTACAGTTTACACTGCCATTCACTTGATAACCATTGTTTCACAGACTATCACAATCACCTCATTACTGTACTCAAACACGTGAGAAATTTCTATGACGTCGACAACAATACATGTGGGCAGAGTTATGCAAATCATACAGTTTGAAACAAAATTGTGCCACGTCACCAACAAGTGCGAAATTTCTATGACGTCGACAACAATACTTGTGGGCAGAGTTATGCAAATCCTATAGTTTGGCAACAATTGTGTCACGTCACCAAAAATAAACATGGGAGGAGCTAACATCGATTTATGCAAATTGCATGCTGTTACATGTATTGAACCATTCTCACGTTTATTAGTTTTGAAATAAAATCTGTGCCCGAAGATGGGACTATAATTGTAACGAACATTTCACAGAAAGATACTGTAAATATAAGAATAAACTTTCAACTTTGTTTAGGCTATTGGGGCATAACTACAATGGAAAACGGGTAAAGTATACATAGCCGCCTTCGCCGGTTATTGAATTTACCAGTGTTTCATTGTAGTTATCCCCCGATAACAGAAACAAAATAGAAAGTAAATCCTTAAATATTTACATTTTGATCAAGTATATAGATTCAAGATTATATATGCATTATGAAATTATTTCGAACAGTTTTCGAAACGTAAATCAAGTGTACGAAGCAATGAAACTGATGATGTGACAATAGGGACTGATGTCGTAATAATAGAGACTGATGACGTTACAATAGAGACTGGTGATGTGACAATAGGGACTGATGTCGTAATAATAGAGACTGATGACGTTACAATAGAGACTGGTGATGTGACAATAGGGACTGATGTAGTGACAATAGAGACTGATGACGTTACAATAGAGACTGATGACGTGACATCGAGACTGATGACGTTACAATAGAGACTGATGATGTGCCAAAGAGACTGATGACGTTTAAAATAGAGACTGATGACGTTACAATAGAGAGACTGATAATGTACCAATAGGGACTGATGACGTTTACAATAGAGACTGATGACGTTACAATAGAGACTGATGACGTTACAATAGAGACTGATGACGTTACAATAGAGACTGATGCTGCTACAATAGAGACTGATGGCGTTACAATAGATACTGATGACGTTACAATAGAGACTGATGACGTGACATCAAGACTGATGACGTTACAATAGAGACTGATGATGTGCCAAAAAGACTGATGACGTTTACAATAGAGACTGATGACGTTACAATAGAGAGACTGATGATGTACCAATAGGGACTGATGACGTTTACAATAGAGACTGATGACGTCACAATAGAGACTGATGACGTTACAATAGAGACTGATGCTGTTACAATAGAGACTGATGACGTTACAAAAGAGACTGATGACGTTCCATAGAGGCTGATGGCGTTACAATAGAGACTGATGACGTTACAATAGAAACTGATGACGTTACAATAGAGACTGATGGCGTTACAATAGAGGCTGATGACGTTACAATAGAGACTGATGACGTTATAATAGTGACTGATGACTCCACATTAGAGACTGATGACGTTAAAATAAGGACTGATGACGTCACAATAGATACTGATAACGTTGCAATAGAGACTTATGACTTTACAATAGCAAATGTCGTTATAGTCTCATTACATAATTTGCTGCTCAATGCATTACAATGGAAGCAGAGAGAGCACTTATAAATATGCTATAATAGTATCTGTGTTTATCCGTTTGGTAGTAAATCATAACTGGAGAAATGTACTGTGTGTACCAACATACTATATAAATTCACGGGACTAAAACAGGAGTAAGAAAATCTAACAGAAAAAATAATCAATGAAATATATTATAAAGTAGTTCTGACAATAAACACGATCTAAATCAACGTACCCGGGCACTATTCCACGTTAGTGCCTCTGTACTGAAAAAGAAACAGCTGCTTCCGAGTCGCTTCCATTCCTCATCGGGACAGGAATTACTTAACCCTGCAAAGATACATAAGCATAATTATGAAATATTTTATGAACTTTTATTTGTATACAAATTTATCATTTGAGTAACGTTTTGTGTACAATGCAACTTTATTGTTCAGCCACATTGGCGTTACTTTAGTTTGGGCATTTATTAACTAAAATGTAAAATGAAAAACGGCACAAGAGATCAATAATGAAGAAAACAAACACATATTTTATTACTTTATCCTGTCAGCAAATCCTTTCTTTGAAAGGGGATGAAAAAAAGTTTGGCATTTGATCTCATGTAATTCAGAAAAAAAAACAGCACGTAATCCATATGTTTCTGTTAAAATTAAAATTAATCTGACGGATATGCTTTCTTCTAACTACTGATGGCGTGAGAGAACGAGAGTATCAAGGTTATGAACTGTAACAATTACGGCAGAACATGGAATACAAGTACATGTCATTACAAACAAAACATCAAATAAGAGAAGTTCGTTGTGTACATACCGAGTGCAATGCAGCTACAAAATATCAGGGCAGTGAAAACAAACATCATGGCGTCCTCCGCAAACATGAACTGGTCGTTTTCGAGAGTTAGACTGAATTAAGCCCATTGCTGATAAGTAAACTTATACGAAAAAGAGATAATTTGAAATAATGCAGAGTATTATTTGGCTGGTATGTATGCAATAATTCCTGACATTTAATTTACCAATTACTTTAACCAGCGTCAGCTATTTAAAGCGCTGTATAACACATATATCTAATGACACTGTGCCCATTATACTTTGTGGTACGATGTGTCATCCTCGCTAGGAACAATACCGTTAAGGTCACATTACACATGCTGTGGTATTTTAACGTTAATGATACCACCTCTTATATATTTATCAAATTTAGAAAGTAACAACTGCAATAAAAGTAAGCTTTTGTTCAACATTTCGGCATCAATTTTCTGGTTTGTGGGTCAGTCGAGGATTCTAAGTTGGGATGGGGACGAGTGATGGATGTATGATATTACTGCTAATACTAACCCTCCTGGCTCGAGGCCTACACTGGGCAGTCGCCAGACACTGACTGCAGGTGTCCGGTTTTGTACAGGAACTGCGGCTTTTCTCCACAACAATAGCATGGCACGTCCGTTAATGATCCATAGCTGTTAATAAGACAAATATGTCAGGTTACATAACCCTTATTGATCAGTGATATTACTGTCAGTAGCGGTGTGCTTGCATACAGAATTGTATCGCGATGACTGACTTAGTGAAGCTACATGAATGTTGTAGTGGTCCTATAACGCACATTGCCATTTATTAAAACTTATATATGTTATACGTTTGTAAGCAATAGACATGTGTGCTACAGGACAATACAAATATTTGCTAAATATTCACTATACACATTTACATTTTATAGAGCCATCTTAATGTTTAAATTTTATTGATTATTTCGAACTTTTTTTGAACCGTAAATCAAGTTCTGACAACAATGAAATTGATGACGTCACATTAGAGATAGATGACGTTATAATATCAACCATTGTTATCTAAGGATGACGTAACACACACATGTGCCGACCTTTTAAAAGTAATAAATACAGTATGCCGAAAATGAATAAAACTGCATCATACAGCTATTTCGTCCTCCTAGGACTCTTCAGTGATTGCTAGGGGCGAAAAGGTGGGAATTCATAACTTCTAAACTAAAGTAGAAGATGTGATTATTAGTAATGATTATCTATTGCTGTAAAAAAAACAGGAAATACCGAAGCGTCAACAAAACCATAATCCGAACTCAAAATCAATTAATTAGGGGCAAGATAGGAACAAAGGAAAGATTTACGTGAAGACTCTCGTAAAAGCATAAAAGAATAAGACCAGGTGTTCCGGAAGAATAAACGTTTTCTGCTTCATCGACGACACCCGCCATGTAAGAAGCAATCCTCAAAATGAAAACCGAGTCATCATTGTCATCACAACAAGTAAACAAACTTACATAAACCCCTCAAAACGTTTTATATTAATTTGTCACTCATAACAATGTTTAATAGGACTATTACAACATGCGTTAAACAAATTCAGTGCATATAAACAACAACATTTGTCTTCGTAATGCATTTCAACGGGATGATGCATTGTATAATGTAAATATTGTGTTTAATTAACAAAATGGTGGGTTCCTAAATTCTCCAAAACATGTTGAGGCTTCCTGCGTTCAGAGTTATGTCAGATAGAAAGACATTTTACGACAAGCTAACATACAAATAGACTAGTACATAGATGAACCATGACATTTTACAACGGATGCTGCTCAGATTAAAACCTGAAATGTCATGTTGGACTATTCCAACAATACAACCATAATATAATATAACCAAATGAATAAAACTATTGTTAGGTTATTGGACTTATTTTGAAACTATAAGGTTTTGAATTTTTGGCCGAAAATATATTTTTCATATGAAATGCATTCATGATAAAACTGTGTGAAAAGCTGTAAAACATTTAAAGGAATGATTTAAAATTTTGAACTATTCTGTAATAAAACTTTTTCGATTATATCAAAAGGAAAAATAAGGGGTCATTTTACATTTTTTTTAAACAATATGCTTTAAAAGAAAAATGCAGAGGAGTTCCGAAAAATGTGTCAATTTTCTATATAACAGGTAAAAAAACCAACTCATTTAATACTTTTGCAGTTAAAATATTAATAATCAAAAAGTGAAAAAAACAAGTGTATTGTCTCTTGCCAATTGGACTGATTGATGATTTAGCTAATGGTATCAAAAGCAGGCAGCATACTGGAAACGATTCAATCTTTCTTTAACGAATTCATTTTCTGTATCAGAGTTGCAGTTGATTCGTTATTCTAGGGCTTGCTCTTAATACCGACATTTTTATCATAGTATCAGCTGCTGACAAACACACTTACGGCACAGGGTTTCGAGATATGCTGGTTGATGAAGACTGTGGGCAAGATTTATGGTCGCCATCTTGATGTCATCGAGAAATGCTCTGTGTCTTCGTGTGATTTTAATATGGGCGTTTTCGCCTTTGCTAATTAGTGTGCTTACTTATTGTGATTGACAATGATGACTCGGTTCTAATTTTGAACATTGATATATTTACTTGGATGTGACTAAGATTTACATGGCGGGTGTCGTCCGTGAAGCAGAAGACTCTTACTATTCCGGAACACCTGGTCTTTTTCTCTTGTACTATAACGAGGGTCTCCATGTTAATGTTTCCTCTGTTCCTATTTTGCCTCTAGGTTAGTCGATGTTGAGTTCGGATGATGGTTTTGTTGGCACTTTTTGTATTCTCTGATTTTTAAAGTTGAAACCCTGATAATATAAAATGTTAACTTTGAGATTATGTCAGTTTGTATAATATGTGTTATTGATGCAATAATAAGGCCAATAAATAGATATGAGAAATGTACATAAATTAAAAAAAAAACTGTCAGTGATGCTTTCGTCCTAAAGCTGATTTTTGGTGGTGGTGGGGAATCGGGGTAGGGTAATGAGACCAGTGACAAGGGTTATAAACTGTAACTATTTCTGGAGTAAACATATAACGATGACTGTCATTACAAATATAACAACAAAGTTTAACAAATATCGTTGTGTACATATCGAGGGCAGTGCCACTACAAAGTATTAGGGCAGTGAAAAAAGCAACATGGCGTTTAACGCAATAGATAGAATATAGGCGTTCGTTTATACAGAAATTATTAAAAATAGAGAAATTTGAAATAATTGAGAGTGCTATTTGGCTAACTAAACCCTCCAATTACTTCAAATCAGAGTATCTAAAGTGCTGTATTATCTATTTACTGTATTCATTATACTTTGTGCTACAATGTGTCATCCTGGATAGGGAAAACACCGTGAAGGTCACATTCCACATGATGTAGCCCATTAATATTCACACATTATCCTTCACATTTAACAAATACCAACTGACAGATACAATAAAATCTGCCTTTTGTTCAAAATTCCGACAGCAACTATCAGTTTTGTGTTACGAGGTTTTAGGGAGGTTGGGGGTGGGGAGCGACTGTCGAGTGGGAAATGTGTCTAATAGCATGTTACCAATGATCCTCCTATGTTCACGTAAGTTTGTCAGTAATATAAATGCGTGTTATAGGACCATAACAATATTTGCTGAATATGCATCATTAATATTTACATTTATATAGAGTCAATATGCTGCAGTTAATTTTTTCAAACAGTTTATGTACCACAAATTAGGTGTTGACGAAAAAGAAATTGATGTCGAAACAATAAAAAATAATGACGTCAAAATATCAAATGCTATTGAAGCCTAAATTTTAAACACTGTTTCGATAAAGCCGGAGTTTATATATAAGTTAAATTAAACAATATTTTTTATTCAATATTCATTCATGTTTACATACATAATTCATAATTGAGATTGGAACGCAACCTCAAAGCTAAAATGAATTCCTTACCCAATTGCATATAAAAACAAATGATTATTTGTATCTTGACACACCTTGCTTCCAATATCGGATTAATTATTATTAGTTAACAATTACATGTGATAAAAAAACTTTAAGATGCCTAAGTCATGACGCCTTCCATATTGTTACATGAAGTCAAGTGTATCAATGACCACCTTTTGGCCCTTAGCATCAATGACGAGTCCCAAAAGGACGAAACAGTTGAATTCATTATTTCGGCATATTGTATCACTTACTAAATTTAAAAGATGCAGCTTTTGTGTGTGTTACGTCATTTTAAATACTTGTACACATTGATACGCACATTGGCAGTTGGAATAATATAGTTATGTGATATAATATAAACAATTCTCTTACTTAAGATAAAAAGTACAAACAATTAGCCAAAACGTTTACTGTGTTTGTTACATAATATAATTTTGGACAACTACAAACCATTTCTTCATTTTCTGATTAGAGTAACAAATAATCCCCCCCCCCCCCCCCAAAAAGAGTTGTTTTGGTATATATGTGTTTGAAATCGATAGCAATATGTGTTATAGGACCATAACAACATTTGTTAAAATGTTCATTGCATATAGATATCAGTCTTTGTCTTCGCAATGCATTACAATGGGAGGAAACATTGCATAATGTAAATATTGCGTTTCATTCAAAGAATAATGGTTAACTAAATTTTGAAGAAAAAAAGGCTCTCAGCATATAATTTAACGAAAATAAAATCTGATCTTTGCAATATACATTCAACATCTGGAAAAGATTTATGTCAGATAAAAAGCATCATTTAACGACCAACAGGCATATATGTAGGCCGGTATATAGCTGAACCATGGCCTTTAAAAACTATAATTCTATCATTTGACGGATGCTGCTCAGATTTGTTCATTCATACCTGAAATTTCATAATGGACTTTCCTACTTTGGAATTGGAAGAATTCAATTGTGTATTTAGGGTTGAATGAGTAAAATGTGTTTTAGCATATGGGTATGTGTTCGTGACCGGACCCTTTAATTCGTTAACAAAAAACATCTCCAAACTCCCGCGCGACTGTAATGTGTAATTTCTGAGGAAACGATGTATGGGCAACATTTCTGGTCGATTTGTGCGATTTTGACAACATCAGGTCAGTATATGTTTATATAAGCTGGTTATGTTAAATGTATCCGTGTTCTATTGTTCTTCTCCACAATTCTTAATAAACAAAATAGATAATTATTGTATCTTTCTGTAATAGGTTCCTAACTATTCTGTTCCTTGTTGTTCCATCTTTGGACTACAGTTGCTTGAGTTTCTGTCAGTATATATAAAAAAACAAGTTTATATGTATGGAGCCGCAGCCCATTACAGAGTGTAATGGGAGGCTCATTTCACACATATATACTGTATTTATTATTTACTGACAGAAACTCAAGCAACTGTGTTTGGACAAAAACAAAAAATCATTTCAAATAAAATGGACCTGAGAACGTCTCAATAGATGTAACAGCATGGAATTGGCTTAAATCGCTATTTACTCCACCCATATGTATTGTTGTCGACGTCATAGATATTTGGCACGTGTTCGAGTATAGTTATAAGGTTATATAATGATAGTTTGTAGAACAGTTGTTAACGAGTGGATATCAGTGTATGCTACAATTATATATCAGTTGCACTTACTGATTAGACACAAGAATTTTTTTTATTTTTTTTTTTTACGAAAACGCCACTTACCTGATAATAATGAAACCCCTAGTTCATTTCAAAGTGGAATCTAACAATTATGGCTTGATTTGTTGAGTCGACGTACATGTAAAAAAATGTTTAAATTATTAAATTACCAAAATATTTTTTATTTCAACTTGAATTCTCAAATTTTTAAGATTACTAACCAACTTAAAACTTCACAGCTACTTTCGATCTTACTCATTATAGGTAGTTTGTAAGTAACTTTTGTTTACACATTGGCTTAATTGGTAATAGTGACAGAACAATCATGGTAAAAAGACCATTGTTGGGATCCTGGACCCGTATTGATGAATCATCACCATAGCTAGTCCAACATGAAAGAGCATTTATTATGAAATTTTTTTGTTTGTTTGTTTGCTTCAATGATATATCTTCCTAACAAACGAAGAATTTTCGTATTTTACCCTTATAAATGTTGTCCAAAAATATGTTTCGTTTTTTTGTGTTGTTAGGTTGAATTTTCGACTTATTAACTTTATTTTAATTTTAAAGACATTTAACCAGAAACATCAAGCTAACACTACGAGTTTTAATGTTGAAACTTCACGGTATTAACTTGAAATTTCGGGTGTGTGGAGTTATTAACACAACAATAAATGAAAAGGGCCTTATGTTTTTACTTGTAGATGTGGGTGATGGAATAACGTATTTATGTTTTATATTCATATTGCAGTTTGATAGATTTTACCATAAAACGTTTTATTAAAGGGAGATAACTTGGTAATATATTCCAGTATACTTGACTCGCAGCTGTCCAGACGATCAATGGAAATACTTAAATGATTCCTGTTATTACTTCAGTCCAGTGGAGTTAACATGGCACGAGGCACAGGTAATATATTAAATTTGGAAGGTTTCAAATACGGTTATTTAATTTAAGTTAATTTAACTAGTAGGGCTTGAAATATGAATTCAGTGAATGTTCAAGTGATGACGTAACACACACACACACACACACACACACACACACACACACACACTCACACACACACACACACACTCACACACAACACACACACACACACACACACACACACACACACACACACACACACACACACACACACACACACACACACACACTAGCTGCACATTTTAAGGCCCAATATACGTAACTTCACGGAAATTTTCGGGATTCTGAAAAATTATGAAAAAAAATCCAGTTGATAACCATGCAAAAATAAATCTAAAATGAAGTAAACCTGAGCGATAACTAACAAGAAAGTCTTGACAGAAAAATCCAAAGAATAGCAAATAATTCAGGTGCGGCCCACTTCAACAAAAAATCGAAGGTAGAAGACAGTTCAAAATGGACGATTACTAACCAACTTAAAACTTCACAGCTACTTTCGATCTTACTCATTATAGGTAGTTTGTAAGTAACTTTTGTTTACACATTGGCTTAATTGGTAATAGTGACAGAACAATCATGGTAAAAAGACCATTGTTGGGATCCTGGACCCGTATTGATGAATCATCACCATAGCTAGTCCAACATGAAAGAGCATTTATTATGAAATTTTTTTGTTTGTTTGTTTGCTTCAATGATATATCTTCCTAACAAACGAAGAATTTTCGTATTTTACCCTTATAAATGTTGTCCAAAAATATGTTTCGTTTTTTTGTGTTGTTAGGTTGAATTTTCGACTTATTAACTTTATTTTAATTTTAAAGACATTTAACCAGAAACATCAAGCTAACACTACGAGTTTTAATGTTGAAACTTCACGGTATTAACTTGAAATTTCGGGTGTGTGGAGTTATTAACACAACAATAAATGAAAAGGGCCTTATGTTTTTACTTGTAGATGTGGGTGATGGAATAACGTATTTATGTTTTATATTCATATTGCAGTTTGATAGATTTTACCATAAAACGTTTTATTAAAGGGAGATAACTTGGTAATATATTCCAGTATACTTGACTCGCAGCTGTCCAGACGATCAATGGAAATACTTAAATGATTCCTGTTATTACTTCAGTCCAGTGGAGTTAACATGGCACGAGGCACAGGTAATATATTAAATTTGGAAGGTTTCAAATACGGTTATTTAATTTAAGTTAATTTAACTAGTAGGGCTTGAAATATGAATTCAGTGAATGTTCAAGTGATGACGTAACACACACACACACACACACACACACACACACACTCACACACACACACACACACTCACACACAACACACACACACACACACACACACACACACACACACACACACACACACTAGCTGCACATTTTAAGGCCCAATATACGTAACTTCACGGAAATTTTCGGGATTCTGAAAAATTATGAAAAAAAATCCAGTTGATAACCATGCAAAAATAAATCTAAAATGAAGTAAACCTGAGCGATAACTAACAAGAAAGTCTTGACAGAAAAATCCAAAGAATAGCAAATAATTCAGGTGCGGCCCACTTCAACAAAAAATCGAAGGTAGAAGACAGTTCAAAATGGACGCGTGTTTACAAATACCGAGTTTCATCTGCTGCTGTACCGGTTACCGCGTCAGAATTCACCTTGAATATTGCTGATATCAGTTAATTTTAACTAAATCTATAAAAATAATAAGTTTTAAGGCCTGATTTTCGCTCCAAGTTTTGCCGAAAGTTACGTATATTGGGCCTTTTTTGTAATTTTTTATTTTTCAGCAATTTTTGTATATATACAACAAAATATTGGGCCTCTAATTCGAATACTGCACCATCAATTATGTTATGGTTTCATCTTTGCAGTCATACCACGACGTTTTCTTTTGCTATATATAGGTTAGCCCGAGTTTCTTCTGACCCTTACACAATATGTAGCTTGGGCCCACACCAGGCATCTATCTGTAAAATTGTCAAAGTCTTGTGTTAGGGCCAGGGGAAACTTGGGCTCTATCTAGGCAGGGACGTATCTATGTGTCTCACATATACGTCCCTGATCTAGGTTACTAGGTAACATGATAAAGTTTACTTGCTTTGCTTTTTTAAATTTTATTTTTTAACTTTTCCCCTCAAACAGCATTGGTGTTATACATACCGAAGTGCTTTTCTCGCAGAAATTACCTCGCCAGAAGAAAATGAATTTATACGACAACGATTAATTACGGGCGATTACGGTATGTATTTTGTGTGATAAATATAATGATTCTAAAGATTTAAGATCATTCTCATTTCTCAATCTATACAAAATCGAATCCCTGGCAACCAAGGATGCTTCACACCAAATTTAGACAATATGATGCAATTCCCTAAGAGGAAGAATTGCTATATTTTCCTTTTTTGAACTGATCGTGCCTCATGCCCTAAAAGAACCTAGTCCCACCGTTTATGAAACATTGAACTCCTTCCATCAAAAGGATACTTCATATCAATTTTAGACAATATTTTAACATCCCTTAAAATAATATACTCCAATCCCCTCTAACATTTTTTTCTGCCCAAATTTGGTCAAAAGCTACTTTGTGGTTCATGGCAAGAAGCGATTTATTGGAAAAGTTGACGGACGGACAATTGACGCTGCGGTATGGTATAAGCTCAGCGGTCCCTCGGTCCACGTGAGATAAAATGATATATCCTCATTTTCCCAAAAAGTGCATATATATGGATTATGATTTTTGGAATATTACCTGAAAGAATATACCCCCGAAACACCTACATTTTAGTATTACAAGGTTTACCATGGTAACTTTGATGTATATTGTGTTCCACAGAACGAGGTTTTTATATCGGCGCCGTAGACTTTGTGCGGGAAGGGACGTTTATGTGGGCTTATTTCTTTGAGCCTATACAAGGTTACACCAACTGGAAAGAGGGGTCACCGCATACGATGCCGAGCGGTATGGACAAGGACTGCGTGGAAATGACTGCTTCCGATGGGACATGGACGGACGTTCCGTGTGAACAAACGGCACGGTTTGTTTGTGAACTTCCGTTCTTCAGATTACCGTAAACGATACTAATTCAGATGTCTATGATGGACTACCAAAGCATGTAAAATTTCTCACATATTTCCCCACTAATGGAAGCTCTAAAGGAAGGGTGCCAATGTGGGCCCTTCTGCGGCCTATCAGTGATAAGGCTAATAGTTTGCAGGAATATACTTTGAGTTCAACTGAATATTGTATTTTGTTCAAAACATCTGATTTTGTGTGGGCTCATAGAAACTATTGGTCAAAGTCGGGGGAGTGTAAAATGAAAAAATTGTTGTTGAAACGTCCAAATTGGCACACCTCCTTTCATCAATTAAATTTTTTTTTACATATTTACAAATATTTTACTACAAATATCATGTCCATCAAGAAAAGGAAAACAATCAGTTGTCCATTATTCAGGATTTGCATTAAATAGTAGCACAGAACTGTATAAGTAGAAAAATAAAGTTATAAAAGAGCAAGTCATGCCATTGTTTGTTATTGTATATAATGGTTCTCTTACTTGTGAGGTTTACTAAATTTTGTTGGATGATTTTCCAAATTTTGATCCCCTGAAGAAGTCTTTAAAAAATATTTTTTGAAAATAAACAAATATGGCACCGAATAAAAAAAAAATAAAAATAATATAATAAAAAAATCTGATTTTCCAATTGATTTCCCATAAAGACATTTGACCTTTCAGTGTGCTGTGAAGCTAATTTGACGAAAATAGCAAATCGAGACGAATATTTTCTAATGGGAGCATTATTTACTCCACTTTAAAGGAGTTTTTCTAGGTATGAAATACGACACGATTAAACGAGTAACATTCAAGTATTCAATTTTAGTGGCTATTTCATTACACGTAGTAACTTCATTCATCGAAATAAAGGCGACCTAGATCATGACCCCATCTCTATGTCATGAGTGGTTTTCTTGAGAACAATAAGCAAGTTCAGATACAAATGTGTTGTTTTCATTGTGTATCATTGTCATTTGTTTATAAAGTTCACATACATATGTCCAAATACGCATTCTTTAAATCTAATGGTACAATAAATAAATAACACCCTCGATATCCAGGGATTACGCTCACCTACGCCCTCTACTCCCCTGGAATATATGTATATATAATAAATCAAATTGACTTGAAATTCAGGTAATTTGACCTGAATGTAAATTACTTTCAGGTGAAACTTACCTCATTTTCAGGTGAATTTGACATTAATTTCAGGTCAATTTCAGGTAAAAAAAAATTGACATGAATTTTTTTCTCTTTTCCGAAATTGACATGAAGACATTTTGCCTGTGTATGTGTGAGCGTCACCTTGTTGATTTGACAAAAACACAAGTTCTATCTTTGAGGTACATCAAAAGAATTTCGCAGTCAGGTTACAGTAAAACTAAATGATGACAGGTTTTGAAGTAGGTTGCGGCTCCTTTGTAATATGCAAAGTACAGGTATCAGTCTAACGATTGGTCAGGTTTTGATATACCTGAGACCAGTCAATCATCTCTTTTCGTGCCTTCAGTTTTCAATGATATATTTCATGGATGTAAAAAATGTAGGTAAGCGTAACCCCTGGATATCGAAGATGTGTATATACACGATGTATTTCTGAGTCATATATAGTGATGATTAAGGGGAGATAATCTGAATACAAAGTGTGACAAGTACATGTCTGTGTTGGTCGATGGTTTCCATTAATTCACACTGCCCCACTATTGCAAAATGGAAACATCTAAATTGCTGTAATCGTTATGATTAACAATTTGTTCATTAAAGAAATGAAGACAAAATACCCCATTTTGGAATAATTGTTTTCATATTAAACCCCGATTGGTATGGACAACATACATTAGCTAGCAAGTCGTGCATCTGATGCTTGCTGACCTGGTATAAATCGACCCCTCACCTCGACCCCTCACCTCGACCCGACCCCTCACCTCGACCCCTCACCTCGACCCGACCCCTCACCTCGACCCCTCACCTCGACCCCTCACCTCGACCCGACCCCTCACCTCGATCTCCATCTCTCCTTTCTACCCCCACCCCAATCGTCTGCAATAAATCTAGAAATTCGGTCAGACTTCAGGTATGCTGCACTAATTGACGTTTAATCGAACATGTTAACATCACTTGAAAGGATCACACTGAACGAAGCATAGCTGAATTCAATCATTGCATATTCCATATAAATTCAGCTCGATTTGCTTTTAAATTTAATAAGTCTATCATCCTTTTTTTACGAAATTTCAGCGACCCGTCCACGTGTCGCTAACTAAGCAATTTTTCATAAAAATCGGAAATTTTTAAAAACAGAAACAAATATTAATAAATAAATAATTTCTGGTAGGAATATGCATAGCCAATATATCAAACCGATTGAATATGACTTTTTGAACTATTCAGATATCAGGTAGTGTTGATATAATACTTCAAATATAGCCATATTCACAATATCCTCTTTAAAAATAGTTTTCAACACTTTCCCATCTCCGAGGACCAGCTTTTAAATGATTTTTTTTATTTCGTTATTTTATATGAAAATAAACCAGATCGTACTTCGGATAAGTGTTTCTTCTTCGGGAAAGTAATGAAGTAATGAAAAATATGGTAGATCAAGTTTCTTAAAACAACGACTGATGCTTCGTTGGTCAAAACCGTTTTTACTTCACCAATGGGCTATGTCTGAGCACAGGGACCTGAGAATTTGTTACAGCTAGTTTTGGACCTTAAATAGGGTGTTAGAGTAATTTTAAACATTTGGGGGGTTAAGAACAATTATCGATAAAAATGCCCCCTCAATGGTCATAATAGCTTTTACTCTAAACACCCTATTTTAGGTCCAAAACTAGCTGTAACAAATCCTCATGTCCTTGTGTGTCTGAGTGGAAACGCGAGTAACTTGTGACCAGAGCATACTTTTCAAATCGATTGAACATTTGATTTAAATTAAACTAATTTTTAATTTCATTCAATATATTGGAATAATATTAATTCACTTTATTGATTTACCTCACATTATGTGCTGCATAACTTTCAAATACTTCTATGCATCCCAATACAGGTATAAAACACTGTACTCTAAAGTTATATGACATTGTACTTATGGAATTTGCTTATCAGAATTACGGAGGAACAAGATCAAGTTGTGTGTTATATTTATAGAAATAAAAATAAAGGTAAAATAAGCATTCTGTTGGGTATTTATCGGGAAACAAAGAGACCTTTAGGCAAAACAACCTACCATACCTCTTTCTTTTTTGATAATTCAGATCAATTACCAATTGAAAGAGCAGATATTTTCTACTATATATTGTCTACGCATATAAACTGCAAACTTTACATTTTTGATCACGTGACTTCAAACAGCGGCAATTTTTCAACATGTCTTGAAATCTGGTGATTTGTTTCGCTTTGTTAGAAAATTGAGGGCGACATTGATTCAAGTACCTTCGGTGACGTGATTACATGCGTCAGTACGCATAATAAAAATATCTGTTTTATATATTTTTACATATGAATATTTTGAAATATTGTTTATAAAAAATGTCTTTTTATTAAGAGAAAAAATCGCACACCCTGAACTAGAGATCCGCCAGGGACACCAATAGCTATTCGGACTAGCGTACCGTCCTTCGTGTGGCTTGATTGTAAAAAAATCTTCGACGAATAAGTGATATATTAAAATGTTTATTTATATTTACTTACAAACAGAAACACAATAAAAATATATATACGTGATTTATAAGATGTACATGATATAATAATAAGTAATTTACATATCAATAAAAATTAGAATATATTTTTAGAATAGCACTTTTAACAAACACAATAACATATCAATACGAGTAATTTATATCATACAACAAATTATCAATATAGGCCGACTCGAACTTAGGGCCTTAGACCTTGTCGTTCCACATATGATGCACAATAAAACCATTTGTTATGTTGTATAATTCTAAAAAATTGAACAAAGTGATTGTCTTGTAAGGTTATAATTGTATGATTACTCGAAATGATCTTCATTATCTTTCTGGAACACGTTTTCTAGTCCCTATCGAAACACACTTCTAGTTTACATCGTAAGTGAATTCACTTTAGGGATGATTCATGCTAATGGGGGAAAGTATCTTTTTTCGATTGATAAGAAGTTGAATTATACATATAAACCTCTGTTTTTCTTTTGGATTCCATCACTCTTTCAAAAGCAATACAAATCCTTCATCTAAAAACTTTTTATTTTATACAGACTCAAACATGCAGATTATTGTTTTTTTTTAACTATTGTTATTTTTTTTTGCCTTGAATGATTTTATTTTTTCCTCATTTTTACAGTATATTCAACATGGCATGTATATAACACACACTCGTCATCATCAAAACAACAACAATCATCATCATCGTCATCATCATTAATTGGTCGAATCCTCGAGGAAATCTTTGCAGCAGTTATGGGCTACAAAAATACCAAAGGTGAAGTTGACGATTGTCAATGCACGTAGCACCATGAAATACGCATTTTACTTAGCGCCAAGTGAGCTATGAATGAATGATATTTAAATTCACATGTATACCGCTTATCTGCCAGAACATGTGACTTAAACGAACCTCAATCGATCGTCTATTTCCCCAGAGTTTTCCGTAAATTTTTAAGTTAAGTTTTTTTAACCTAACTCCTAATTTAAGTTCTTTAAATAAAACCAGTGTTAATCGATTAGCGACATTCTTACTAAAGTCCTTTACCTAACACCTGTGTTAATCGACACCCTTACTTGATTTCTTTACCTAACACATGTGTTAATCGACACCCTTACTTGATTTCTTTACCTAAAACCTGTGTTAATCGACACCCTTACTTGATTTCTTTACCTAACACATGTGTTAATCGACACCCTTACTTGATTTCTTTACCTAACACATGTGTTAATCGACACCCCTACTTGATTTCTTTACCTAACACCTGTGTTAATCGACACCCCTACTTGATTTCTTTACCTAACACATGTGTTAATCGACACCCTTACTTGATTTCTTTACCTAACACCTGTGTTAATCGACACCCTTACTTGATTTCTTTATCTAACACCTGTGTCAATCGACACCCCTACTTGATTTCTTTATCTAACACCTGTGTTAATCGACACCCTTACTTGATTTCTTTACCTAACACCTGTGTTAATCGACACCCTAACTGAAGTTCTTTACCTAACACCTGTGTCAATCGACACCCTTACTTGATTTCTTTATCTAACACCTGTGTTAATCGACACCCTTACTTGATTTCTTTACCTAACATCTGTGTTAATCGACACCCTTACTTGATTTCTTTACCTAACACCTGTGTTAATCGACACCCTTACTTGATTTCTTTACCTAACACATGTGTTAATCGACACCCTTACTTGATTTCTTTACCTAACACCTGTGTCAATCGACACCCTTACTTGATTTCTTTATCTAACACCTGTGTTAATCGACACCCTTACTTGATTTCTTTACCTAACATCTGTGTTAATCGACACCCTTACTTGATTTCTTTACCTAACACATGTGTTAATCGACACCCTTACTTGATTTCTTTACCTAACACATGTGTTAATCGACACCCTTACTTGATTTCTTTACCTAACACATGTGTTAATCGACACCCTTGCTTGATTTCTTTACCTAACACATGTGTCAATCGACATTCTTACTTGATTTCTTTACCTAACACATGTGTTAATCGACACCCTTACTTGATTTCTTTACCTAACACCTTTGTTAATCGACACCCTAACTAGAATTCTTTACCTAACACCTGTGTTAATCGACACCCCTACTTGATTTCTGTACCTAACACCTGTGTTAATCGACACCCCTACTTGATTTCTTTACCTAACACCTGTGTTAATCGACACCCTTACTAGATTTCTTTATCTAGCACCTGTGTTAATCGACACCCTTACTTGATTTCTTTACCTAACACCTGTGTTAATCGACAGCCCTACTTGATTTCTTTATCTAACACCTGTGTCAATCGACACCCTTACTTGATTTCTTTACCTAACACATGCGTTAATCGACACCCTAACTGAAGTTCTTTACCTTAATTACCTAAAACCTGTGTCAATCGACACCCCTACTTGATTTCTTTACCTAACACCTGTGTTAATCGACACCCTTACTAGATTTCTTTACCTAACACATGCGTTAATCGACACCCTAACTGAAGTTCTTTACCTTAATTACCTAAAACCTGTGTCAATCGACATTCTTACTGAAGTCCTTTACCTAAAACCTGCGTTAGTCGACACCCTTACTTGATTTCTTTAACTAAACAAGATACAAGAATAAACTTTATTCAAAGTCACTTTTAAGTAACATTAGCGCTGTAGAGCTTTGTCTGTACAATATCACAGGCAACCATAACATGAAATAATAACTTGTATCAAGCAAACCATTTGATACATATAACAACGCGGCAGCATAAAGTGGCTTATCACATTCACCAGAATAATAAAATATTCTAATATAATAATATTGAACGCCTGCATACCACACAGATGTTGATTTAAAGATGACTAAAGCACTATATAAGTCAGATATACACCCATGCTAATATAGCAAACAAATAGAAATTGAATTTTATACACTAATATAGTGAAAATAAAAATAAAACAATGAGAGTAGTGAATTAAACAGTTGAGATAGAAACCTATGGCTAAAAAACAATAAAATATTTAATGCTTGGTATTATCATAATAATGAAGCATGCAAAGCACAAAACAAAGACATAAGACAGGCAAGCCGTGTAGCTAAGGACAACAACAAAAGCATTGCTAAACACTTGTATAAATACCACAGGAGCACACGAAAACCTATATAAAGCGACCACTTTGCTACAGGTTATAAAATGCAGGCTTTCTTAAAGCGATATAATGTCTAACTGTTCCCGATCTATTATCGAATGTCTTTATCTACTTACTACCTTCCTGGACATCTATATATAGGAGTGAAAGTATCATAGAACATTTCTTCAAATAAAACGTGCCAAAATCGACCGCCGTTGTACCAGAAGCACCATCTTCCAATATTCAGGGGTTACACTCACCTATGCTCTCTACATCACTGGAATATGTCATGGCAAAATTGAAGGCTCCGTGAGGGCCACCTTGTTGATGAGGCAAGAAGACAGGTCCGACGCTTTAATGTACAACAAAAGCATATCGTGGTCACATAACGGTTAAAGATGCATGCTTTGAAGTCGGTTGTGGCTCCTTTATAATCTTCAAAGGACAGGCCTGCAGGCTAGCGATTAGTTAGGATTGTTTACTTGAGCGTTCCTTCAGTTTTGCCATGACATATAAAAAGGGTGTAGAGAGCGTAGTTGATCGTTACCCCTGGATACCGAGGATGAAGAACCGCCTGCATTACCTACAACTGTATCGCCAGAATACCGACCTCCGGGAGTGAGTATGAAACCAACAAGGATGTAAGCGATAAAACCGTAATCCAACCAATTATCGTCTATCTTATATAACCTATTAGCTCATTTGTTTCCTGCTTTCACATGTATGATGATATATAATGTCAAATATACACCTTACTCTTGCCAAGTGAAAGATAGTCATATATATACCTAACACCTGCCCAGAGAAAGATAGACATATTAATACCAAACACCTGTCGTGCAACTGTTGCTCGGATGGCGCAATGTAATCTACAAAAATAAAACCCTTGTTTATCACGCAGTAAAAACTCTATGAGGGTCACCTTTGATGTATTCGTTGGTGGGTGTACAACTCACAAGAAATATTTGCAAAAGCGTTTAGTCAGTCAAAAAGTACTTATCTCTGCGGCCTAGGATCAATTGCCCTAAATACCCATTTCTGCTGTCGAGGATCTATTGTCCCTTAATACTTTGAACCTATCTCTACGATTGAGGATCCATTGTCCCTAAAAAAAATATCTCTGTGCCTGAGGATCAATTGCCCCTTAATACAATGAACCTATCTCTACGATTGAGGATCCATTGTCACTAAAAAAATCTCTGTGGTTAATGATCTATTGCCCCTAAATACCTATCTCTGCCCTCGAGGGTCTATTGTCCAATACTTACCGTATTGTAGTCCTTATAGTTTTGCAAAGAATATACTTTCATTGTGTAGGCATCACAGCAACATAAATTGACAACATCGACAATAGCGTTACAAACGTTTCACAAAGTGTTTCTTTCTTTTGTCTTTGATTGTTTAAAGCTTGTCAGCATATTTGTATGTTTTGACTTGCAGTGCTCTCTGTGCTTCCTTAGGGTAACCACCAACTACCGGATGTGACTTCAAGGGTAAGATAACTCGGATATGGATGGCTGTAGTTTTTGTTCTTTTTCCGCGTTCCCACCAATAACTGCGACAGAGTATTTGCTTCCATTTTCTGTTTCGCTGTTTGGGGAACTTGAGGTGGAAAGACGTGAACTCCGGTACAATTTCTTTTGACTTGAAGACCTGCTCTTCCGGGTGCCAGACATGCTTGAACCATTTGAGCTTCGAAAACTTCTGCAGCAAAGGAGGTCCATCAGTCCACTTCTGAACTGCTGCGAAGTTGTAACGTAGAGGAAAAAATTGATGGCATAATTCACCTGTTCCAGTATCTGGGTGACATCTCTGAAGATGAGAAAGCCGTTAGGATTCTGGCCGAAGGCTCGGACTCCAAGCAGAAAGGAGATGACGTGCAAAAAAGTGACAGGAAGGATCAGGATATTGTAAGCGATGACAATGCCGAGTAACATGGCTGTGATCCTTGCCTCTTCTACCTTGTTTGTGGTACTGGTTATTGCTTTCCTTTTTTTCTTAAATTCCAAAAGTTTCTTGATGATGAGTGGGGTCAATATGAGCATAAGCGCGCTTGGTATGAACGAATAGAGGCTGCATCCTCCTATCAGAAATCTTCCGAATTCGATTCTTCCCGCTGGGGAGGTGTAGACGTCGGGATGGCATTTCCCATCAACGATGGTTGACCACCTTGACCATATGGAATTGTAGGACCCTATAAACAAGTATACCATAATGATGGACAGTATGGTATTCCTCTGGGTACAAATTACCTTTGCTCGAAAAGGGAACCAGACGGCAACAAATCGTTCAAAGCAGAGCAAAACAACAAACCAAGATGATGTCATTTTGCCCGTTTTAAACAAAACAAAATAAATCTTGCAACCAGCATCCGAGAGGGCTCTCAAATCAATTCCAGTCGTCTCTATTACGAAGATTTTGTTCAGAGGCTGTGTTAAAAGCAAAAGCGTATCAGAAACAGCAAGCGCAATCAAGAGCAGACGTGAAGTGAGATGAGCGTAGCGTCGGGAGGTCACAATGATGATTGTTAGAGTATTTCCGGTCAGGCCAAGTATCAAGAACAGGGGCAAGAGGACGTAGTTGGCATGTTGTAACACCTCTAAGACCTTCGGCAAAATATCTTCTCCCGCCGCAAGGATAGGCTCTGCAGTGGTCATGTTTGGACACGTGGTGCAGTTCAGCGTTGCATTTGTTGCAGTCGACTGGGAGATATTGACAGACTGGTCATCTCGTGCTGGGTTCGTTGTCTCGTTAAATAACGCGAGAATGGAATTGGTGCCGAAAGTCTCCATCTTTTAACCTGAAAATACACAATAAATTCATTTGATCATTATTTACTTTAAACCATATCTCTTGAAGAAATAAAGTGTTCATTATAACGTGCAAGGTTTTGGAGGTGGAGGAAAGCCGGAGTACCTTGAGAAAAACCACCGATCTACGGTCAGTACTTGGCACTCGCGGGTTTCGAACTCGAACGCAGGGATGAAGCGCTTGTGGTCGAATGTCACAATACCTTAATCATTCGGTCACCGCGGCCTCTTACAAATAAGCGTACTATCGATTAGAAAAACCGCGCTCGAATATGTATTAAAGGGTCAGGTCCAAATAGGATAGACGATCAGAGAAATCAATTTAACATTTTTTTTCCTTCGACAAACACAGATTAACCGACTTCACGAAACAAACAATGTTGAGTCAGAATATATAAAGAGATTGAATTACGCTTTATGAAGAAAAAAAATATTTTGGAAAATATGAAAATATAAATTACGGCTAGGACAAAATATAAATGATCTTTTATATTGTTTTTTGTTTTGACAGGTTATTACAGTTATTCCCTAATGAGTTAACCTATATGATAACAGCCAACCTCATTATAAAATACTGCATAATGAACACCGTAAAGTGAAATTAGAACCAGGATAAGACGGTATTAAATAAGAAATCAATGACATGGATAAGGCAGCATTGCCGCCGTGACGAAAAGCTTTAAATGTCAACTTACCATAATAAAGAAAAAAGTCATTATTATTTTTTCCCAGATATGATAAAAACGCTTTAATAGGCCTTTCTAGGGAAAAAATCTGTAGCTGGCAGAAGGTTTCGTTGACGTTTTCGTGTTCAGGTGAGATCAAATATAAAAGAAATTGTCGGTATGATAACAATTTAACATATTAACTGAAGCGTGACCTAATTAAACCAATCTAAAGAAACCACTGTGACTTATATTTAAAACCGAAATATTATTATCACTTATTAAGAAATAACATTGGATTTAGAAATAAAATATAAATATATTGCGTAATAGTAAAAACAAAATCTATGTTGTTAAAACTGTTGTTTTTCTGGCTCAGGAATAAACAAGGAACTGTGTTTTTACCAAATCAGGTCACTGTGACCCATCCTCACAATGTGACCCTTATTAAATAACAAAATATTCATGTTCAGAAATAAACTTTTACTTTCCTTTCAAAAACATTACATCTTTCTCTTCGTTACTTCAGGGATATTAAATATTGCAAAAAAAAAAAAAATCAAGTGAATACTCTCACCTCTCTAGATGTTAAACCCTCAATGTTTACCATCGTATAGCATTATCACTTTAAAATCATACTAAAATCAGTTTGCATTTATGCAAGTTATGAATGCATCTGCCCAATTTCTGACGTCGTCATTTTTATTTCGTACTACATGTTATGTTAGATACCACTTGGTACTAATTACTTGTTTTACCTGTGCTGAAATTTGTATTTTTTGAGAGAGAGCGTTGATAATGTTGATATAATTTGTGTCCCATCCCATTGTTTTCTTTGTGGCAATAAAATTGATTTAAATCAAACCACTGACCCTCTCCTGTCGATGGCTGTTCATTAAACATACATAACACACATACGCGATACGTACATTATTTGAACTGAATGCTGAACAATAATAAGTGTAATTTATGTTTTTTTGAATTCCACAGATTCCAAAAATGGGAAAATTTTGATTGGCTTACTTCCAAATGGACAAAGGCAAATCCAATATGAAATGTTGGTGCTCTTCATTGATTTTACCTCTATCTTATCCAAGTGGCATTCATATTGCTGTTGCATGCCAGCTGAAAGCAGTTCAATGTAGTATCTGATATAACATTTAAAGGTTCAACTTTGAGTTCACTTCAGATTGAATTGTATTAGAAAATTGCTAGATGAGTTCAGGAGTCTTAACTCAGTATGGAAAAAAGAAGAGTGTGCAGCAAATATAGAATAAAACAGAAGAAGAGTGGTAGCAAATAAAGTATAAAACAAAAGAAGAGTGTGTAGCAAATATAGTATAAAACAAAAGAAAAGTGTGTGGCAAATATAGTTTAAAACAAAACAAGAGTGTGTAGCAAATATAGTATAAAACAAAAAAAGAGTGTGAAGCAAATATAGTAAAAAACAAAAGAAGAGTGTGTGGCAAATATAATATAAAACAAAAGAAGAGTTTGTAGCAAATATAGTAAAAAAACAAAAGAAAATTGTGTAGCAAATATAGCATAAAACACAAGAAGGGTGTGTAGCAAATATAGTATAAAACAAAGAAGAGTGGTAGCAAATATAGTATAAAACAAAAGAAGAGTGAAGCAAATATAGTATAAATAAAAGAAGAGTGTGTAGCAAATATAATAAAAACACAAGAAGGGTGCGGAGCAAATATAGTATAAGACAAATGAAGAGTGTGTAGCAAATTTTGTATAAAATAAAAGAATGGTGTGTAGCAAATATAGCATTAAACAAAAGAAGAGTGTGCAGCAAACATTGTATAAAATAAAAGAAGAGTGGTAGCAAATATAGTATAAAACAAAAGAAGGGTGTGTAGCAAATATAGTATAAAAACGAAAAGTGGTAGCAAATATAGTATAAAATAAAAGAAGAGTGGTAGCAAATATAGTATAAAACAAAAGAAGAGTGTGTAGCAAATATAGTATAAAACAAAAGAAGAGTGTGAAGCAAATATAGTATAAAACAAAAGAAGAGTGTGTAGCAAATATAGTATAAAACAAAAGAAGAGTGTGTAGCAAATATAGTATAAAACAAAAGAAGAGTGTGTAGCAAATATAGTATAAAACAAAAGAAGAGTGTGTAGCAAATATAGTATAAAACAAAAGAAGAGTGTGTAACAAATATAGTATAAAACAAAAGAAGAGTGTGTAGCAAATATAGTATAAAACAAAAGAAGAGTGTGAAGCAAATATAGTATAAAACAAAAGAAGAGTGTGTAGCAATTTGTGTAATTTTTTTCAATATTCATATTTTGTCCTTGGTTTAATTGATTTTGAGTTCGGATTATGGTGTGACGCTTCGGCATTTTCTGATGTATGCAATAGTCTTACTCTCGTTCTATGTAAAATGGTACAATGTATATAATGCGTTTAGGTACATTGTAATACTTAAGTGATAAGCCTTGTGCTTAATATTTTTATATATACATATTATGTTTTCATTTTGAGGAAAATCTTTAAAAAATAGCTAATGCAACACAAAACCCAAACCAAACAATGGGAAAAAATTAAGTTCCGAAAGAGATAAAAATAAAACAGAAATGATGAAGGAAAAAAAACATGGAAAATGGTCGGGGATGGACGGATATCCATCCAATTGTCAAATGGATTGGGGAAATAGAAAATTTCATGTAAATTAAATCCAAAATTTGCGTATTAACAAGTGAGCCGGCACCATCGCAGTGAATTATACAACCGGTGCAGAGGTTGAAACTTGCGCAATCTCTTGAAGACAACTTACCATTTAAGTTAATTAACAAACAACTATTAAAGGGAACATGAAAACAATAATTTCTACTTGTATCATTAATAACGAATATAAATTTCGCGTGCAAGGGAGCGGAAGACAAGTAAGAATCGACTGGACAAAGGACGAGAATGCAACCTTCAGGTTCACGGTGTCTGTAACTGTCTTGCGTTCATTCAACATTCAATCGCTTTCAGTTGGCATTACTTTGTCTATATGAATCATAGACATGATATACATAATTGATTTAATGAATTAAATTATTGATCTCAATCTACAAACATCTGACGATAATCGGCTTTCGGCTGCAGATGATTATGACTAGATGTATAATATCATTTGATGACAATTTTAGCGTTAATGAGGATGAGATAAGTCAGTTGTGAGTATGTGAGTCGAAAGCATGTGCGGATGGGTGCCTGTATTGGTTTAAGCAGTATTTTCATTTGAGTATAATCATGACAGATGACGTAACATACATATATATTGCTCCGTTTAAATTTAGTAATAGATACAGTATGACGAAAAAAAAAAATGAATTAAACTGCATCATACAGCTGCTTCGTCCTCCTAGGACTCTGCAGTGATGCTAGGAGCCAAAAGGTGGGAATCCAAAATTTCTAAACTAATGTAGAAGCAGAACGGTCAGGTGCGTAAAATCCCTTTAAACCCATGAATACAATACAATACAAAATACGGTCTGATGAAGGATTTGGAAACAAGATTGCAACTTATATTAATCCATTTCCCTCAGAATATTGGCTTAATTGAATGGTCAAATAACAAACACTGTTTTGTATTAGTAATAGAGAAAGTATTAACAAAGAGTTAAAAAAGTTATTTAAAGTAGAAATCAGTTTTGAATACTATTGAACAATCTTTTTTGTGTATTGTGTCGCGTCTATACCGGTGTTGACGAGTGAGTATGTTATATTAATATCAATGATATAGTTTTATAAAGTATGTACAACTGTAGTATTTAATTGTAATGTAACAGTAATGTAGTTTTTAGATAACATTATAATATAATGTTATTTTATATCGGAACAGAAGATGACTAATATTGGCTATGGCTGTCATTAAATCATATTGTTATTTATACAGTTAGATTGATTGAAATGAAAAAAAAGAAAAGATTATTATACATCCTAAACTATCCATACATTTTTTAAATGTACGTTTTGTATTAAAAACGTCTGTACTACGCTCGGCAGTGCTTCTTCTAACTCATATATACTTGTTTTAATTTGACTGTTTCTATTGGTAAAAAATGCTAAAACATACAAATGAATAAACGGAAAATATCGAAAAACGTATTTGATGAAGTTTAAAGTCGTAGTTTAATACTAATAAGGCTAAACAAATTACATGTTACTGATGCGCCGAATCTCTCGTAAAGTTAAGTAAATGTTACATAGTAGTAATTTCCCATAAGAATGGTTCATGCCTCGCGCCTTAGACCCAAGCCGTTTACAACAAAAACGTAAAAAAAATGCTCCAATCTTCTTTTGAAACCCTAATATTAGACAGATATAAATAAAAACGATATGCATTTTCCCATTATTTATTTTCTTTAATTTCCATCCCCCCTATTATGCCGATGTTTATGGCAAATATTCTGCAATAGTGTGTTAATAATTAATATTGATAATCTTACCTTACTTGACTAAGGATGATCCGAGAGGAAAGGCGATCTTGACCAGACGTGGACGCTGATATGACAAGTGTGGAAGGTAAAAACTATATATCACGCCTATATAGTGATAAGATGTGACGTCCAATATATCTGTTTAACAAAGGTAAGCCTCACATGCCAATCAGCGTACAGCTGCTTAATTAACTGTATGTGTAGCTTAGGAAGTCTCGCAGGTGTTGGGTATCTTCAGTACTGACGCAGACACCGATAATTCATAACGAACAGCACTATGGAGGTGGTATTTAAATCTAGACTGCTTTTCTTCATTGGATTATGATCGTATGACAAGCACACGCTGCAGCAATTGAATATCGTTGACTTTAGAATGATACCTCATATTCAACATGTTCATGTTCTTTATCTCAAATTTGAATCTGCTGTGGTCCAACTTGACACGTAGAAACTTGCAATCTAGATATTATTCCCAACATAAAGTTTCGGGAGACCAATGAAAACCGAAACATTTGCTTTATTCGAAGGGACTTATATAATGAATTACGAACATTTCTTGCATCTGTAAAAAGAAATGCCCATTCAAATTGTATTTGCAATAAAAACGGACAAAGAATCATATTAAGTACAAGCACGCCTATCATTTCCTACATTTATCATGCACCAATTGTACCTAAGTTTTTCAATTACAAATACGACCACAGAAATAAGGCGGTATGCTATTCTTAATCAGCGCCTTGTCGCTCGTTTTTGACCATTGAATTAAAGGGGCATCCCGCGAAAGTAAGCTTTTTTTCATATTTTTTTTTCAAAATATTACATACACATATCGAGTGGGTATTCTTACGGACTACGACGATCGGATTTTGCTGATATGTATTCATAAAATAAATAATTTCAAAATAACTAGTGGAATTTCAATCGGTCTAGCCAGACGCCTGGCTTGGGATTTCCACCTACCAACGCATGCGCAGCGAGCGCCGTTTCCATTGTAAACACTCTATCTGGTATTACCGTTAAACCACGATAAGACCTAACTACTAAGCGAAAAGTTACCGAATGGTCAAAATATGACGCATGACTGCGTTACGAAATCATATTGAGAGATGGGAAGTATTCAAAGGCGAAACTACCTGCTCTATTGCGTGTATGTTACATATTTCTTCTGTGTAACGGTAACATGCACAAATAAAGCTTTGATTTGGTTTTGGGGCTACACAAGGGGAAACTGTTTCAGTCTTCTGTTGCATAAATGCGTGTGTAATATTAAACTTAAAAGTGTGTTTTATAATATTCCCTTTATAAAATCTGATGTTCCAGTAAAACAGTATGATTTAATTATAATTGCTGGATAGAAAGACATTTTCAAAAACAATATATACCATAACAGAAAAAATCGTTTGATTACGTTGTAAAACGGGACGTGCAACCGAGGTACATACGGCTTCAATTTGGACAAAAGGAATAAAAAAATATTTTTTCACGCGTAAAAAAAGTGATATTCATACTAATCTATAAATTAGTGAAGGTACCAATATCATTGGGTTGCGACCCCGCTATTGAATTTGATATGGAAATATATACATAACGGGAAAAAAAATACCCAAAGTTATACAACATATACATATGTATATTCCATTCCTGCAGTTTTTTTAAAAGGTAATCTTCCCTTTACAAGACGCCAAAGAAGATGTAAAAGAAGCGGTATTATCATAACATATCAATAACGGGTAGTTTTAAGCGTTTCAACAGTTCCAAATCTGATATACGTATACATTGTATGCATGTAGTCATGCTTAGTGTGTGGTGCGTTATATGAGTGTATGGACTTAAATATTCGCATTCCGTGATACGTGTTAACGTGTGAAGACGCTGAAAGTTGGATAGATTTTAAATGAATATGAATGTACATTGTATATATACAGATAGTCTGAAAAAAAATCCTCAAGACGTTGAATTGTAAAAAAAATCGCAAACATTTCATGTCTTTTCTTTTGTACTTTTCAATGCATGCTACATACATGTTATAAAATCATCTGAAAAGTTGGGTTCGTGAATATTACCTTCTACATAAATTAAGGTTTGTACCATGGCCGTATTCCCCACCCATGTGTACCGGTCTCGGTCAGGTAAATATGATATAGACAATTCCTAGTGTCGATATAATATGGTGCCGATATGCCGACAATTATTCTTCATTTGAATATCGGTATGTGTGCAATTGATGTCTAATTTTAATGTGAATATGATTCAATAAGTTTATACACGGACTTTGTCTCTGTTTCATCAGCCGTATACATTACGCGAGGGGACCTCCCGTATGGCCCCTGCCGGCAAACCGATCGGCACACCTGTCAAGTGGCGTCATCCCCGCTATTTTTATCAGGGCTTTCCCGAGGAATGCGATTTTGCAAGTGGTCAATATAGACATTTTGAATGGACTTTGAATATGGGAATAACAGGAAAGTATGATTAGTAGTGCAGACGCCATGTATATTCAAGAACAGGCATTTAGGCTTTCGCGGGATGCCCCTTTAAGTATATGACCCCTCCTTCTATATGTTCCTTATCTCAATATTGCTATGATCCAGCATCCAGCTGACAATCTGAATAGTATTTTCCCCATTTTAAAGCTACAAGAGATTGTTTTTTCCCTAATGGTCCTAAATATCGATAGACTCCATTTATCAAATGGAATTGGAATTTCATGATAAATTCTGCAGAAGTATATACACGAAAAGGGGCGTAAAGTGAACATGCTTAACTCGATTCGCTTTTCTTTTTCGCAAACGCTTAACATTTATTGTTAAAAGATTAAACTAACCCAACTTACATATTGACCTGTTTTTCGAAAGATGAAATACTATTTAACGATGCATCAGTTGTTTTTTTTTGCAGACAACACTTGTGAGGAAGACACTGACTAACCTCGTTTACTGTAAATTGAACACTGACTAACCTCGTTTATTGTATATTAAACATTTACTAAACTCGTTTACTGTATATTAAACAATGACTAACCTCATTTACTGTATATTGAACACTGACTAACCTCGTTTACTGTATTTTGATAACTGACTAACCTCGTTTACTGTATATCAAACACTGACTAACTTCGTTTACTGTATATTAAACACTGACTAACCTCATTTACTGTATATTGAACACTGACTAACCTCGTTTACTGTATATTAAACACTGACTAACCTCGTTTACTGTATATTAAACACGGACTAACCTCGTTTACTGTATATTAAACACTGACTAACTTCGTTTACTGTATATTAAACACGGTCTAACCTCGTTTACTGTATATTAAACACGGACTAACCTCGTTTACTGTATATTAAACACTGACTAACTTCGTTTACTGTATATTAAACACTGACTAACCTCGTTTACTGTATATTAAACACGGACTAACCTCGTTTACTGTATATTAAACACGGACTAACCTCGTTTACTGTATATTAAACACTGACTAACTTCGTTTACTGTATATTAAACACGGACTAACCTCGTTTACTGTATATTAAACACTGACTAACCTCGTTTACTGTATATTAAACACGGACTAACCTCGTTTACTGTATATTGAACACTGACTAACCTCGTTTACTGTATATTGACTACGAAATATTCCAATGTTTCATCGCTGGATCTACTGATGGTTTAATCAAACCTTTATCAAAACTATTTACTACCCGTCTCAGTACCTGGATGTGGAGTTTGAAAAAAAAAAACCTCGCAAAATCTCCACATCAGTATTCAACACTCCCTCCTCTAAGACGTTTAATCTATCAAAATATTTTCCAACCCAGTACACTACCATACATCATACCAAACATAATGAACTTGTTCAATCTCTCATTAAGAGGTATCTCTTTTACAAGACCAAAGGTAAGATAGGATATACTGAGGAAGATTTAGTACGAAAGATTGAATTACTGGTTCACACTTTTTTAAGTTTGAATTTGAATCAAACAAACCCTCAAACCGTTGCTATTCGACGCGTGGAAGTATTTAAGTAAGTGATCTTGCGAAAGAGCACAGGGGTTCGTTACATATGTCAGAAATATACATGCCTGAATTGTGTTGCGTGATAAATGGATTTAAGTTCAATCAATGACACAACTCTAAAAAAGTCATGCAAATGTAAATATGTATTCACGAACAGGAAGATCCAAGTCTCATCTTTTCAGGGTAAACAAGACAAGTAACACTCATATGCTACTAATTAGTGTGTATGTTTTTCCTTTTATCCTACTTGATCGATATTTTGTTTTGCCACACAAGACGAAACAAGAAACCAAAGCTAATCTACTTTATACATTGACGATATCATTTCTATAGGATTTATTGGTCGCAATCAATTGCTTTTCATAATGAGGCGTTGATAGATGTTTTGAACTGCACTAATGTCATATGTGAAACTGATTGTGTTAAACCTGTGATAACCAGGATGGAACAATCAAGCGTGCGTGTAAGCGTTATATACACTATCTCATAAACCCCGTATACTAGATCACACCTGCTTTGTGTACGAGTAGAACGTAAATGACTGATCGCTATCCTTTCGTACAAGTCAATGTAATAATATTCAGTATTGTGTAAGGGAGCAAGGCATATTGCCATAACGTTTGCTAATGGACATGACGTTGCACGTTGTTTATATAAGTGAAAAGGGTCGTCATTTTCAATTATCACAATGATGTATGATATTGCTTATACCTCTATAATTTACACTTCGTATAGCCAGGTCAACTCACTTTTCATATATTTGCATTTGCTCTGCATTGCCACTATATAACACTACCAATGCCAGTTCCGTGTTATGAGAGCATAGCACTGGAGTGGTCAGTATGACGTCATTACGATTGTGACGTCATAATCATAACGTTGGAAATAGCCGGCCGATACTGGCTGTTCGCTGTTCCATTTATTAGAAATCTACCTTAAATTTTCAGAACAAATGTAGAATATAAATATAAATTTATTATCAAAACAAATGGGAAAATGTAAATATAAGCATTAAACATCATTCTGTTTCGTGTTTTGGTCCTATAACACGGAATAGGATTGCAGACAAACAATCAAAACGCGCTAACGCGCGTTATTCATTTTGTCTGCAATCCTGTTCCGTGTTATAGGACCATGACACGGAAAAGAATGATGTTTAATGCTTAAATATTTACATTTGCTCTGCATTGCCACTATATAACACTCCCAAGGCCAATTCCGTGTTATGAGAGCATAACACTGGAGTGGTCATTATGACGTCATTACGATTGTGACGTCATAATCATAACGTTGGAAATAGCCGGCCGAAACTGGCTGTTCGCTGTTCCATTTATTAGAAAACTACCTTAAATTTTCAGAACAAATGTAGAATATAAAAATAAATTTATTATCAAAACCAATGGGAAAATGTAAATATAAGCATTAAACATCATTCTGTTCCGTGTTATGGTACAGCGCATTATTCATTTTGTCTGCAATCCTGTTCCGTGTTATAGGACAATGACACGGAACAGAAGGATGTTTAATGCTTAAGAAGATAGGAATCACGGACAATCTATCATTGGTATTGTCAGAATGTTATATAAATCATCACCGAACAAATGATAAATTTAGTTCGGATGGGTTTCAGTTTTCTGTCCTTTTAACAGCCGTGGTAATATTGAGACGTGCCAGGTTTTAATGGTGCAGGAACACCTGAGTTCCAGAGGAAAATAAACGACCAACGGCCAGTACTTGGCGACTAATCATTGGCCTTAAACCCGAGAGCCAGAGGTGGGGGGCGAGTTGGAACAATTTTGCCACCGCGGCCATATGGAATGATGACATTTTTATCATTTTTTTCATTACCATATTTTCATGGGACAGTTAACTAACACATTATCACAAAAAAAACAAGTCATATTGACCGCACATAAATGCAAAATTAATAATAATATAAAAATTGTATTAACCTGGTGACGCCATAATGGTTTGTTACTCGATTAAACGCGAAACTATGGATCGCGTCAAACATTTGCCAGTCGAGATGTTAACAACGAACATGGACGGTCGTTTTTGAGAGTTTGTAGAGTTCTCATCAGTAAAGTATGGCCGATTGATAAATAACCTGATAGAGGTTTCCAACACGAAACTATCAATACATGTGGCCGTAAAACTGCTTTAAAGGCCCAATATATGTATCTTTTGGCAAAACTTGAAGCTGTAATCAAGCCTTTTAACTTATTATATTTATAGATTTAGTTAAAACTAACTGGTATTTGTAAACACGCGTCCATTTTGAACTGTCTTCAAACTTCGGCTTGTTGTTGGAGTGGGCCACACCTGAATTACTTTCAATTCTTTGGATTTTTCTGTCTGGAGTTTCTTGTTAGTTACCGCTAAGGTTAACTTCATTTTAGACTTATTTGTTTGTTTCCACAAGATGATAATAAGGAAATAATAAAAGTGTTATCGCATGTTAAATTCGGTCGATACATGGTTTTACCGACCCAAGGTCAACGGTATGGAGCTCGGCTTCGCCTCGGTTAATATCGCTGACCAGGGGTAAACATGCGATAATTGTTATACCTTCATGTTTGTCGCATATCAATTTGTAACAAAAGACAAACAAAAATATCCCCGTAACCCACTCCCCCATACCCCCCTCCCCCATGCAATGCAGAAAGATGAACCAATAGATAGCCAATTATCTACATGTAGTTTATCAAGCCAATAAGGTCGCTAACATATTCTGTGGTTTATCCCCTAAATCTCGGTTACAAAATATATCAAAAAATATCTTTCATAATTTTATTGCATTTGTGATATACTCCAAGGAGAAGATACCAAGCCGTTTTCTATTCTTAATTTCATCTGACCCAACCACCAGACCCCGGTAGGAGCACTACTATACATGTATCTAACTATCACCAAAGCGAGAGCTGACTGAAACAAATGTTTGGACACTGCCATTCGATGTGAGGTTTTGATAATTAAAATCTTCGCCAGTTACGTATTATAAGTAACAAGTCAAAACAGGTTCAGCATTTATTTTTGCAACCTTTGAACCCGATATAATGTCATATTATATATTGATGATCACTTCATCTTTTGACATAATTGGTCATCAATCACAAGCGCTGCCATCAAATCGGGCGTATAAGAGAACTATTTCATGATACTGTAAAAGCCAATATTTTCGCGCGTGGAATTGTTCGTTTAGTCAGCCTCCAAACTGTTTGCGATGTGGAAATATTCGCGCTGTTAATCATGCTGTTTTGCACAGTGTACCCATAACACTATTATACACTGAACAGTGTGAGTGGTGTAAATATGTTCGCGTGTGGTTATATTCGCGGAGATTTAATGGCAGCGAAATAAGCGAAAATGTCCACACCGCGAAAAATTCAACAGTATGGTTGCATTTTTGAACAAACATGGCTTTTACTCGACGGCTATGATTGTTTGTTATGATACAATTGAGTATGATTACTGGTGATCTTGCGGTATGATGTCATAGGCCAATAAATCGCTTCCGATTGCTATTACAGATTTGTGCAATCTTACGGGTTTTTGTGATCTACACGTACTCGTACATACTGTACAGCTACATTTCACATGTGTAAGCTTTCAGCCATATGATATGTTTCTACCCGTGCTTCTCCGCCATTCACATTCAAAACAGCGAAGATTTGCAGTCGAATGTAATTACACAAAGACAATGAAAAAACGCATACAATTACGATAATACCTGTTCGAGTCATCCTACAAAATGTATAACAAAAATAGTATTAATTAAAAAAATAAATAATAATGATATAAAACTTTTATAACGCTATATATACATTTTTTGTAACTTCTAGGTTTACTCTAAAGCGATTCACCATGATAAGATAATAGTGTTACTTAATTAAGGTTAATTGCAATGAATAAACAAAAGAGTCTTTCTATTACAATCATACATAAAGCAATAGTACATGTACATAATATGTAATTATATCAACATGGATATTAACAAAAAAAAAAAAACCATAAAGAATGTCATATCTGTCATACATGTCATATTTGTAGAGAGTCTAACAGGCAGGTGTGCACTCCAATCTTTCTTTTGCCAGGGTATTAGTTTCTCGTATCGCTAATGGCAAGCTTAATTTTTGTAATGCTTTCCCATAGGACTCGTTAATAATTGCCTTAACATAAGCAACGTTCGTTAAACTGGAACCTGAACCTATTGGCCTGATGGTAAATCCTGGCTGGTAACCTTAAGGTATCGGGATCTTGCCAGACTTGTTTCAATTTTTGCCTCTTTTTTCGTAAAATATTGTTTTTTACCCTAGTCAAGGCGTTCGTGTGTTGTAATTTAAAATGTTGATTATTTCAATAATAAAGTTGAAACTCCTGGTTCCATTTCAATGTTCTGTTTGCTGTGTCGTCACGGATCTCGTTTAGTTCAAGCAAAGAGTACATTAGCCGAGTCTCGGTGTTCTGTCCGCTGAAATCAGCTCCCTACCCAAAAAAGGGCGAGTTAGAGAAGTCAGCGGTCAAAAACGTAGCGCGACATTACGTCCAAATGTACTCCAATAAGGGGCGGAATGGGTAAATATCTTATTTAGCACTAAATGGCAATTATTATTGCCATTTAGTGCTATCACATATGCATGTGCTTCCAGGTTCGATAAAAAGGTCAAAGTGGAAGATAAGCCATGGTTTAATGATACATGTAAAAAACTATATTCTGAGTACAAAGAAGCATTGTTCATTTTTAGTCAAGATAAATCGAGAGAAAATCGTAATCTACTCGTAAACAGAAAACGTGCATATAAAAAATTAGAATGTAAATTGAAACTTGGATATAAAGCATATCAAGGTAATATGATGAATTATATGAGAAAACATAACCCGAAGGACTTTTATAGAAAATTCAGAAAAAGAAATAATAATGTCAAATGTAATTTGGATGAACAAGCTTTTTTTGAATATTTTCATGAATTATCTTTCATTGAACCTAATGAAAATGAAATGGTATCTGACTTTTTGAAAGATTATGATAACCATATAACGAATTCTGCTTTTCAGGAGTTAGATGCTGATATAAGTGGAAACGAAATCCTTACTGCTATTAATAAGTTAAGCACATCTAAAGCATGTGGTCAGGATCTACTAATCAATGAATATTTTATTAAGGGTAAAGATATACTTTTGCCTTGCCTTGTTGAATTATTTAATAATGTTTTTAAGTCTGGAAATTATCCAACTACATGGTCAATAGGTAACATTGTCCCTGTTTTTAAGAAGGGAGATAGGAATGATACTAATAATTACCGTGGTATTACTTTAATTAGTTGCTTAGGGAAACTTTTTACTTCAATTTTGAATAATAGACTCGTTGATTTCGATGGTACATATTCAAAAATAAGTGACGCTCAATTTGGGTTCAAGAAACATATGTCAACAGTGGATGCCATATTCGTGTTACAGTCGTTAATAAGCAAAACACTTAAAAATAAAAAGAGATTATACTGTTGCTTTATTGATTATAGAAAAGCTTTTGACTTTGTAAATAGGCAAAATTTGTGGTTTAAACTTATCAAAGAGGGAGTAGAAGGTAAAATGTTGACTATCATCCGTTCACTGTATAATGATGTTAAATGTTGTGTAAAGTATAATAATAAAATGTCTGATTTCTTCGATTGTAAGAACGGTTTATTTCAGGGTGAAATTTTGTCACCTTTGATGTTTTCTATGTACGTAAATGATTGTGAGATGAGTTTTTTAACAGATAATTGTCCTACAATTGAATTACAAACTATTAACCTATTCTTATTGATGTACGCTGATGATATGGTACTTTTAGCAGAAACTGCAGACGGTCTTAAAAAAATGTTAGATACATTATTTACGTATACTAAAAAATGGAACTTAACTATTAATACTGATAAAACTAAAGTGCTAGTTTTCAGAAATGGTGGTAAACTACGAGATGAAGATGTTTGGTTTTATAATGGTTGTGAGCTTGAAACTGTTAACGATTTTAATTATCTGGGAATTTTATTAAATTATAACGGTAAATTCAGAAAAGCGCAGGATAAAATTTCTGAACAGGGTAAAAAAACACTATTTGCAGTAACAAACGTTTGTAAGAAAAACTTTTTTAATATAGAAACACAGCTACATGTATTTGATACTTACGTTGCAAGCATTTTAAATTACGGAAGCGAAGTCTGGGGATTTCATAAAGCACCAGGTATAGAGAAATTATATTTAAGTTTTTGTAAGAGATTATTAGGAGTTAAAAAATCCACGGCAAGTTTTATGATATATCAAGAACTAGGGCGATTTCCCATGACTATTATGAGGAAATTGAGGATATTTAAATATTGGTTAAAATTAAGAAATTCAAGTAACTGTATTCTAAATGCTTGTTATCAAGAAATGCTTGAGAAAGGAAGTGAGTGGTCAGAAAATATAAGAAATGAGTTATATAGAATGGGGTTAAGGTATATATGGGATAGTGAATACATTGTTGGCAATGCTTTTGATATTATTAAATGCAGAATGTATGATATATTTCGACAAGAATGTACGGAAAAGATAAATTCATCTACGAAGTGTTCTTTGTACGAACATATTAACGAAGGTTTTGGTTTACAAAAATATTTAATGAAACCTATAGGCTATCAAAATTTGAAAGAAATATCGAAGATTCGTATGTCGTCACATCAGCTGAATATTGAGGTAGGTCGTTATAACAATACTGAACGATGCCGTAGAATTTGTACGTCATGTAATAGCGGGGATATTGAAGACGAGTATCATTTTATATTGAAGTGTGAATGTTTTAAAGATATAAGAAACAAGTTTATAAAGAAATATTATTATAAAAAGCCTAGTATGTTCAAATTCATTCAACTAATGAGAACGAATAGCAAAAAAGAATTGTCAAATTTAGCAAAGTACATAAGATTAAGTAACACAAAAAGAAATGGTTACTATAATGTACTGTAGTTGTTTTTAACTCCATGCCTGAGATGTATGTGATATGAGTGATATGTGAAATTAATATGTAATGTATAAGATTAATTTAAAGTGAAATGAGAGAATATTACAACTGTGTAATTTGAAAATATTATAAAAAGGTATATGGAAATGATAGATAAATGTTCTGAGAGAATATTACAAAATTGTTTTAGATGTGGAAATGATACTTACGTGTATATATGTACTGTGAGAACCACGTCATCTGAGAGTAATATTCGAATGTAATTGTAAAAACAAGAGATTAATGTTATGTGAGGATGTTATATGAATATATGGTGAGAATGATAGATAGGCCTAAATGCAATGTGACAAGACACTATTGTGCCAATATATTTTGAGAATAATAGATAAATGTAATGTGAGAATATGTTATGATATAAATATATTGTGAGAATAATAGATAAATGTAATGTGAAAATGTGATCATATTATGTAAATGTATTGTGAGAAAAATTGATAAATGTAATATGAGAATGTGATCATTTTATGTAAATGTATTGTGAGAATAATTGATAAATGTAATGTGAGAATGTGATCGTATTATGTAAATGTATTGTGAGAATAATAGATAAATGTAATGTGAGAATATGTTATCATATAAATATATTGTGAGAATAATAGATAAATGTAATGTGAGAATGTGATCATATTATGTAAATGTATTGTGAGAATAATTGATAAATGTAATGTGAGAATGTGATCATTTTATGTAAATGTATTGTGAGAATAATTGATAAATGTAATGTGAGAATGTGATCATATTATGTAAATGTATTTTGAGAATAATTGATAAATGTAATGTGAGAATATGTTATAATATAAATATATTGTGAGAATAATAGATAAATGTAATGTGATCATATTATGTAAATGTATTGTGAGAATGATTGATAAATGTAATGTGAGAATATGTTATAATATAAATATATTGGGAGAGTAATAGATAACTGCAATGTGAGAATATGACATTATTTAGATATAATGTGAGAATACATGTATACTATTATATAGATATACTAAAAAGGCTGGATCAATAATGTTATATGAGTTGTAGATGTTTTAGGATAGTTAAGTATTTATATAATGTAGAAAACTGTAATGTGAGGTGTCTCTCTACACTACATATCCTGTGAGTAGTGTGGCTGTATATAATTTGTATTGTTTTACTTGTTTGCACTGTATATATATGCACTATACTGATGAACCAAACGGTTTAAAGTAATAAAAACTGAACTGAACTACCCGTCCCTCTGTCTACCTGTAGTATTAGAGTACATTTGGACATGTGGAAACACTCGGCTATTGTACTCTTTGCTTGACAAAGGAAACAGACGTTTTGGAAAGCTCGCAAATTAATTTTTCAATTCCTGTTTGACCACAAAACAAACTCAGTACATATCATTCATACCAAACTGATGAATCTTATTCCTGATAACGTATATGATTAGCATACGACTTTTCTATTCCTCGTCATAGACCTACATATGCTAATATTTATTTTCAGTCTCCGTGCATGGAACGAACTTAATACATACACTTGGCCATGAATTAGGGATGACGAATTTCAGTATGAAATATTAATAAAAACTGATGTTTGCTTTTGTAAAAATAACCTTTGTTTTACACCGTGTAGTGTCTCCATTTTGCCATCTTTCCAACTTAATTAATATGCTGATATCAAGACCTTTATCCGAAATATATTGGGTCATTTCACAAGGAAATCTTCCCGGAAGTCTGAGCTGTTAACTCTGAGCGTGGCTTGGGCGCCGCAGTTCGCACGTAGTCGACAGACGACTGATAATTGGTTATTACCTGGTCTCCTGTGGTTGTACATGGTTGAAGAATGGTCGCACAAAAAGTGTCGAAAGAGCGAGCAAAGGTAAGGAAAGGACGCATTGGTCGAGGGAAAATAGAGGATCAAGCGGAGATGAGTTCATGAGGCTTATTCTGTTCTAGCGAAAACTGAGTTCGCGCATGGTCGTGCTTCTTGACCCGTCCTCGACACTCAATCGATCTGTGTGTCTAGTTTTGATTTTTTTGCGCTCAAGCCTCACCAACGCGCAATTTCTCCCAGTCCTTCCTACACGTCCGCTCCCTATTCCTCCATGGGCACGACTGGATTAAATACGAAGATTAAGCGACCCATGTTCGCTTGAACTTCAACGAATTTGGATGTACCCTCGCTTAAGTTTCATGACAAGGTGCTTTAATATTATAGAATAGTTCGGCAGAGATTTGGTCTTGATCGGCCGAGGTCGCGCGCTTGCGAGGATGAATCGGCGAGAGCGACCATATGTCGCAGATTGGTCGAACAGAACGAGCCTTGGTCGTGCAACGATCGCGTTAGAGCGAATAAAAAAGCGTATATTAAAAACAAAAATCGTACATAGGACACTGGTAGACAGTATATAGGAAGCAGGTAGAGCGTATATAGGACACAGATAGACTCAAGTAAAGCGTAGACATCGAAGGTCATACGAGATAACATCGAACATGGAGCGTACACAGAAAAGAATGAGGTATGTCGCATGGATTTGGCCCGGGTACCAAGGAAAACAGCTGCGTGGTTGTGTGCGATTTGTCCATGACGTACTCGGTGAAATGATTCCAATAATGACACTTCTACTTGAATTATGTGTATTCGCCAAAGGAAAGTTCAATACGTATAATACCCATGTATATGTGCAACGTTCATTTGGAGGGAAAATATCGAACGCTGCAAATGATTGGTAATTTTGCGAATATGTAATGACCAGGGCCAGGTTATTCAAATAATATCAGCGTAAATAATGATTGTCTTGTAACTTAAAAACGAAACAATGGAATTTATTACAAATTTCTAGATATCAAATATAAAAGAAGAGTTAATTTGTATGAGAAATTGTGTGATTGCACGTTATATATTGACAGAGTAATTAAAAATTGCAAAATGTCGTTAAATAGTGATTAAGCTAGCAATCCCTTGAACAGCTGAGCCAAGATGACTGTTTACGTCGAAATAGTTGTTTGTTGACTGGTGTTGTTCGGTTTATCAACATCACTCCTTCTATACTGCTCGTTAAATGTCGCCATCAACAACACCGCGGCGGCAACCGCGGATATCAGGGCCCAATTCATCCAGGCCGTTCCTACAAACATGAAAACAATGATAAATTGATAAGTAAATCGATAAAGCTTTCAATCAATGTTATGAAATACTTCAACACACACACACATAAAAAGGTTTCCATATTATAAAGTTAAAATGGTTATACTATGACAATGGCAAAGACTTACAAGAGAAACGCTTTATAGCGAATATCTAATATTTACTGAGATTCATCCATGTACAGGTTCAGAAAGAGTTAAAATGTCGAAAAGTCGATAATTTATTAGAGAACAGATTCTGAAGCAACGAGAGATAAATGCAACAAAAATAAGCTGAAAGATATTCCGGTAATTTTCAATATTCCGGAAATAACAGATGAAGGCCGAGTGTGACGTAACGTAATTATGTAACTTGTTTCCGGTTTTCCCACTGGAGGACTTTTTCCAGACGACAAAAAATCAAAGCCAAAATGGTAGCAAGGGGAAATAACTCTGTTTACGCACGCACGTGTTATATCGTTCAGGACTACGCTCTTATCACTTGTAAACTGTAGCTATTTGGTAAAAATTTTGCACTGTTTTTGAGAAAAATGATGGCTTTAATTTAGTAGTATTTTGAACGAAACATGTTGTATGTACAATGTACTCTCTATTTTATACACAGTGCTATCCATCTTGTCATGCTTATGTATTTTGATTGTCAATATGTCCTCATGTTACACATTTCAATGTGTCTGAGTGAATCAATAAAATCTTGTGAAATCTTGTGGTAAGAGGAACAACAGGAGAAATGACTGTTGCAGATTATCACGGTTTGTCGTGAGAATATTGCTTAAGCGACATACGCCGAAAATGCTGTATAACAAACCGTTTATCATCTTTATACAACTACGATATTTTAACCTCCAATTTTTTTTTCTCGAAAAAAAAACCCCACACGTAAACTTATGTAAATAGATATTTTGAAACAAAATCATAGTCATTTTCTTCCCAATGTGCACATTAACATATCTTCACGTTACAATAATATGTTGATGAAGAATTTGTTTTTCTTTCGCTGATCATCTTTCTTTAAATACTCTTTCCTGTTAAGAACGTCACCTGGAGCGAGCAGATTTTGTTTGTTTTTGTTTTTTAATTTGAGCAAACCGACCTAAACGGGAAAATCGATTCCAAAGATCAAGTCGTTGTCAATGGAATTGCGAGTATTGTCATAGGTATGAGGGACAACAGACGTGCGGTACCTATATTTGGTATGAGGGACAACAGACGTACAGTACCTATATTTGGTATGAAGTACAACAGACGCACGGTACCTATATTTGGTATGAGGGACAACAGACGTACAGTACCTATATTTGGTATGAGGGACAACAGACGTACAGTACCTATATTTGGTATGAGGAACAACAGACGTACAGTACCTATATTTGGTATGAGAGACAACAGACGTACAGTACCTATATTTGGTATGAGGGACAACAGACGCACGGTACCTATATTTGGTATGAGGGACAACAGACGTACAGTACCTATATTTGGTATGAGGGACAACAGACGTACAGTACCTATATTTGGTATGAGGGACAACAGACGTACAGAACCTATATTTGGTATGAGGGACAACTGACGTACAGTACCTATATTTGGTATGAGGGACAACAGACGTACGGTACCTATATTTGGTATGAGGGACAACAGACGTACAGTACCTATATTTGGTATGAGGGACAACAGACGTACAGTACCTATATTTGGTATGAGGGACAACAGACGTACAGTACCTATATTTGGTATGAGGGACAACAGACGTACAGTACCTATATTTGGTATGAGGGACAACAGACGTACAGTACCTATATTTGGTATGAGGGACAACAGACGTACAGTACCTATATTTGGTATGAGGGACAACAGACGTACGGTACCTATATTTGGTATGAGGGACAACAAACGTACGGTACCTATATTTGGTATGAGGGACAACAGACGTACGGTACCTATATTTGGTATGAGGGACAACATACCTACGGTACCTATATTTGGTATGAGGGACAACAGACGTACAGTACCTATATTTGGTATGAGGGACAACAGACGTACAGTACCTATATTTGGTATGTTGGACAACATACCTACGGTACCTATATTTGGTATGAGGGACAACAGACGTACAGTACCTATATTTGGTATGAGGGACAACAGACGCACGGTACCTATATTTGGTATGAGGGGCAACATACCTACGGTACCTATATTTGGTATGAGGGACAACAGACGTACAGTACCTATATTTGGTATGAGGGACAACAGACGTGCGGTACCTATATTTGGTATGAGGGACAACATACCTACGGTACCTATATTTGGTATGAGGGACAACAGACGTACAGTACCTATATTTGGTATGAGGGACAACAGACGTACAGTACCTATATTTGGTATGAGGGACAACAGACGTACAGTACCTATATTTGGTATGAGGGACAACAGACGTACGGTACCTATATTTGGTATGAGGGACAACAGACGTACAGTACCTATATTTGGTATGAGGGACAACAGACGTACAGTACATATATTTGGTATGAGGGACAACAGACCTACGGTACCTATATTTGGTATGAGGGAGAACAGACGTACGGTACCTATATTTGGTATGAGTGACAACAGACGCACGGTACCTATATTTGGTATGAGGGACAACAGACGCACGGTACCTATATTTGGTATGAGGGACAACAGACGCACGGTACCTATATTTGGTATGAGGGACAACAGACGTACAGTACCTATATTTGGTATAAGGGACAACAGACGTACGGTACCTATATTTGGTATAAGGGACAACAGACGTACAGTACCTATATTTGGTATGAGGGACAACAGACGCACGGTACCTATATTTGGTATGAGGGACAACAGACGTACAGTACCTATATTTGGTATGAGGGACAACAGACGTACAGAACCTATATTTGGTATGAGGGACAACTGACGTACAGTACCTATATTTGGTATGAGGGACAACAGACGTACGGTACCTATATTTGGTATGAGGGACAACAGACGTACAGTACCTATATTTGGTATGAGGGACAACAGACGTACAGTACCTATATTTGGTATGAGGGACAACAGACGTACAGTACCTATATTTGGTATGAGGGACAACAGACGTACAGTACCTATATTTGGTATGAGGGACAACAGACGTACAGTACCTATATTTGGTATGAGGGACAACAGACGTACAGTACCTATATTTGGTATGAGGGACAACAGACGTACAGTACCTATATTTGGTATGAGGGACAACAAACGTACGGTACCTATATTTGGTATGAGGGACAACAGACGTACGGTACCTATATTTGGTATGAGGGACAACATACCTACGGTACCTATATTTGGTATGAGGGACAACAGACGTACAGTACCTATATTTGGTATGAGGGACAACAGACGTACAGTACCTATATTTGGTATGTTGGACAACATACCTACGGTACCTATATTTGGTATGAGGGACAACAGACGTACAGTACCTATATTTGGTATGAGGGACAACAGACGCACGGTACCTATATTTGGTATGAGGGGCAACATACCTACGGTACCTATATTTGGTATGAGGGACAACAGACGTACAGTACCTATATTTGGTATGAGGGACAACAGACGTGCGGTACCTATATTTGGTATGAGGGACAACATACCTACGGTACCTATATTTGGTATGAGGGACAACAGACGTACAGTACCTATATTTGGTATGAGGGACAACAGACGTACAGTACCTATATTTGGTATGAGGGACAACAGACGTACAGTACCTATATTTGGTATGAGGGACAACAGACGTACGGTACCTATATTTGGTATGAGGGACAACAGACGTACAGTACCTATATTTGGTATGAGGGACAACAGACGTACAGTACATATATTTGGTATGAGGGACAACAGACCTACGGTACCTATATTTGGTATGAGGGAGAACAGACGTACGGTACCTATATTTGGTATGAGTGACAACAGACGCACGGTACCTATATTTGGTATGAGGGACAACAGACGCACGGTACCTATATTTGGTATGAGGGACAACAGACGCACGGTACCTATATTTGGTATGAGGGACAACAGACGTACGGTACCTATATTTGGTATGAGGGACAACAGACGTACGGTACCTATATTTGGTATAAGGGACAACAGACGTACAGTACCTATATTTGGTATGAGGGACAACAGACGTACGGTACCTATATTTGGTATGAAGGACAACAGACGTACGGTTCCTATATTTGGTATGAGGGACAACAGATCTACGGAACCTATATTTTGTATGAGGGACAACAGATGTACAGTACCTATATTTGGTATGAGGGACAACAGACGTACGGTACCTATATTTGGTATGAGGGACAACAGACGTACAGTACTTATATTTGGTATGAGGGACAACAGACGTACAGTACCTATATTTGGTATGAGGGACAACAGACCTACGGTACCTATATTTGGTATGAGGGACAACAGACCCACGGTACCTATATTTGGTATAAGGGACAACAGACGTACGGTACCTATATTTGGTATGAGGGACAACAGACGTACAGTACCTATATTTGGTATGAGGGACAACAGACGTACGGTACCTATATTTGGTATGAGGGACAACAGACGTACGGTACCTATATTTGGTATGAGGGACAAAAGACTACGGTATCTATATTTGGTATGAGGAACAAAAGACCTACGGTACCTATATTTGGTATGAGAGACAACAGACGTACGGTACCTATATTTGGTATGAGGGACAACAGACCTGCGGTACCTATATTTGGTATAAGGAACAACAGACCTATGGTACCTATATTTGGTATGAGGGACAACAGACGTACGGTATCTATATTTGGTATGAGGGACAACAGACCTACGGTACCTATATTTGTTATGAGGGACAACAGACGTACGGTATCTATATTTGGTATGAGGGACAACAGAATACGGTACCTATATTTGGTATAAGGGACAACAGACGTACGGTACCTATATTTGGTATGAGGGACAACAGACGTACGGTATCTATATTTGGTATGAGGTACAACAGAATACGGTACCTATATTTGTTATGAGGGACAACAGACGTACGGTATGAGGAACAACAGACCTACGGTACCTATATTTGTTATGAGGGACAACAGACGTATGGTATCTATATTTGGTATGAGGGACAACAGACCTACGGTACCTATATTTGGTATGAGGGACAACAGACGTACGGTACCTATATTTGTTATGAGGGACAACAGACGTATGGTATCTATATTTGGTATGAGGGACAACAGACCTACGGTACCTATATTTGGTATGAGGGACAACAGACGTACAGTACCTATATTTGGTATGAGGGACAACAGACGTACAGTACCTATATTTGGTATGAGGGACAACAAACGTACGGTACCTATATTTGGTATGAGGGACAACAGACGTACGGTACCTATATTTGGTATGAGGGACAACATACCTACGGTACCTATATTTGGTATGAGGGACAACAGACGTACAGTACCTATATTTGGTATGAGGGACAACAGACGTACAGTACCTATATTTGGTATGTTGGACAACATACCTACGGTACCTATATTTGGTATGAGGGACAACAGACGTACAGTACCTATATTTGGTATGAGGGACAACAGACGCACGGTACCTATATTTGGTATGAGGGGCAACATACCTACGGTACCTATATTTGGTATGAGGGACAACAGACGTACAGTACCTATATTTGGTATGAGGGACAACAGACGTGCGGTACCTATATTTGGTATGAGGGACAACATACCTACGGTACCTATATTTGGTATGAGGGACAACAGACGTACAGTACCTATATTTGGTATGAGGGACAACAGACGTACAGTACCTATATTTGGTATGAGGGACAACAGACGTACAGTACCTATATTTGGTATGAGGGACAACAGACGTACGGTACCTATATTTGGTATGAGGGACAACAGACGTACAGTACCTATATTTGGTATGAGGGACAACAGACGTACAGTACATATATTTGGTATGAGGGACAACAGACCTACGGTACCTATATTTGGTATGAGGGAGAACAGACGTACGGTACCTATATTTGGTATGAGTGACAACAGACGCACGGTACCTATATTTGGTATGAGGGACAACAGACGCACGGTACCTATATTTGGTATGAGGGACAACAGACGCACGGTACCTATATTTGGTATGAGGGACAACAGACGTACGGTACCTATATTTGGTATAAGGGACAACAGACGTACGGTACCTATATTTGGTATAAGGGACAACAGACGTACAGTACCTATATTTGGTATGAGGGACAACAGACGTACGGTACCTATATTTGGTATGAAGGACAACAGACGTACGGTTCCTATATTTGGTATGAGGGACAACAGATCTACGGAACCTATATTTTGTATGAGGGACAACAGACGTACAGTACCTATATTTGGTATGAGGGACAACAGACGTACGGTACCTATATTTGGTATGAGGGACAACAGACGTACAGTACTTATATTTGGTATGAGGGACAACAGACGTACAGTACCTATATTTGGTATGAGGGACAACAGACCTACGGTACCTATATTTGGTATGAGGGACAACAGACCCACGGTACCTATATTTGGTATAAGGGACAACAGACGTACGGTACCTATATTTGGTATGAGGGACAACAGACGTACAGTACCTATATTTGGTATGAGGTACAACAGAATACGGTACCTATATTTGTTATGAGGGACAACAGACGTATGGTATCTATATTTGGTATGAGGGACAACAGACGTACGGTACCTATATTTGGTATGAGGGACAACAGACGTACGGTACCTATATTTGGTATGAGGGACAACAGACGTACGGTATCTATATTTGGTATGAGGGGCAACAGACGTACAGTACCTATATTTGGTATGAGGGACAACAGACCTACGGTACCTATATTTGGTATGAGGGACAACAGACGTACGGTACCTATATTTGGTATGAGGGACAACAGACCTACGGTACCTATATTTGGTATGAGGGACAACAGACGTACAGTACCTATATTTGGTATGAGGGACAACAGACCTACGGTACCTATATTTGGTATGAGGTACAACAGACCTACGGTACCTATATTTTGTATAAGGGACAACAGACGTACGGTACCTATATTTGGTACGAGGGAAAAAGACCTACAGTACCTTTATTTGGTATGAGGGTCAAAAGACCTACAGTATCTTTATTTGGTATGAGGAACAACAGAACTACGGTACCTATATTTGGTATGAGGAACAACAGACCTACGGTACCTATATTTGGTATGATGGACAATAAACCTACGGTACCTATATTTGGTATGAGGGACAAAAGACCTACGGTACCTTTTATTTGGTATGAGGGACAAAAGACTACGGTACCTTTATATGGTATGAGGGACAACAGACGTTCGGTACCTATATTTGGTATGAGGGACAACAGACGTACGGTACCTATATTTGGTATGAGGGAGAATAGACCTACGGTACCTATATTTGGTATGACGGACAACAGACGTACAGTACCTATATTTGTTATGAGGGACAACAGACGTATGGTACCTATATTTGGTATGAGGGACAACAGAAGAACACAAGATCCGGTGAGGTTGAGGAAAAGGGTGATACAGCCGGAAATGACGCCTTCTGCAGCAGGATAAGCAGCCTCACACGCCATCTCATAAAACAGCGGCATGGCACCAGTGACGAGAACGCCTCCAGAAATACACGTAAAGTAGATCAATGCTGCAAACAAACATATCATAGTTCAAAGGTTCGCCGAAATAATACGGGCACATGTGATGAAGGTTTTTACATACCGGAAAGTAGCCTTAACGTAAAAAATATATTAACGACTTACTGAATATCAAAATCTATTACTATACTGTATAGGATGAACATTTGTTTCCCCGACACACTTCGGGCACATGTGATGAAGGGGTACAAGTAACATAGGTATACATACCGGTCAGTAGCCTTAACGTAAGAAATTGACGACCCGACGTTATTACTAGCCCGACAGAGTATGAACATGTTTCTATCAAATGAAAAAAAAAACCTTGTTTATCTTTCCTTTGTTAAGATTTGCCCCTAGTTTGATCGAATTTGAGTTCGGATTATGGTTTTGTTGACGCTTCAGTAATCTCTGATTTTTGTTTAACCATCAATGGAGTAATCAGTGAAAGAACAATGCAAGGGCGAATTTAAGACAGGGGAAATTTAAGACAGGGGAAATTTAAGACAGGGCGAATATTGTTTTCCAAACACAGGCTTGGGTCCCATATTACATACAATATGATAATCCACATTTACGAGAGCGAATTCAGGACACTTTTCATGAGAGGTGAAATATAGACAGGACGAAAATGTCCTGTTTTACAGTATTTGTTAGTTAATTTGGATTTACGTCCGCGTCGGGGAGAACGAGTTGCCTTAACCTAGGACACTGAATGTCTATTTATAGTAACAGTGGCGAAGGTAGAATGGTAAACTCGTACAAGAGGTGGCATCTGTTAAAGGCCCAATATACGTAACTTCAGGAAAGTATTCGTGATTCTGAAAAATTCTGAAAAAAAATCCAGTTGATAACCATGCAAAAATAAAGCCTAAAATGAAGAAACCCTGAACGGTAACTAACAAGAATCTTTTGGCAAAAAAATCCAAAGAATTGAAAATAATTCAGGTGGGGCCCACTTCAACAACAAGCCGAAGTTAGAAGACCGTTCAAAATGGACGCGTGTTTACAAATACCGAGTTTCAGTTGCTGCTGTACCGATAACTGTGTAAGAATTCATCTTGGATGTTGCTGATATCAGTTAATCTTAACTAAATCTATAAATATAAGAAGTTTTTAGGCTTAATTTTCGCTTCAAGTTTTGCCGAAGGTTACGTATATTGGGCCTTTAACATATGTGTGAAGTTTCGTGACAATTTGTCCAGAAATGAGATCTGCAATTACGCCGTTTGGGACACTCATGCTCACACGTGCGAAGGTAAGAGCGGAAATCTATATTTGCTCGATACCTCATTGCTAGAATGTAAAAAGAGATGTCGTGAAGGTGACCCGGTCGCACGTTTTATATATGGCTTTCTTATTCATTTTGATGAATTGATAGAAAAAAATATCATTGCAAACTTGATTAAAAAAGAAAAAGGAAAAAGAAAGGGTAGGGAGTGAAAAGCACAAAGATGATGTTCTAACTATACGTATTTTTTAGAATTAATAAAAGTTATTTTCCAAGAATGCATTGATTGTACGATGATCTTTCAATTTCATCTTCACCGTGTCCCGAGTGAAAATGGACGTTTTAGCTATGATGAGGATAAGAAATAGAGGTTTTCACCAAATTAAAGAAAATGAATATATTCCTATGAATCCATTAATTCTCTTCACCTCTCTATCAAAGCCTGAAAATGCATTCTACGATGGCTATCGCAATTAAATTTTATGTATATATGACATAAGTCAATCTCACCTGAATTTCCATGTATTACTTCGATAACCATTAAGGTGAATAGGATGTAAAAGATTGTTGATAGGGAATAAATACAGATCAAAAAAATTTTCATCCTCTTTGCAAATATATCGGCGAACCTGTGAAAAAAAACCCGAATCTGTATTAACGCTTGATATGACATCGTAAATCATTTGGTAATTGGACTGGATGACATATCAATTGTATCCTTTCCAAATTATTATTGTGTTTAATGTCGTTTTTGACCTGTGCTGACTGTTAACGCTTTGTAAGGTATTGACCAATAATCTTATATGTGACAATTTTATGATCATTTACTGTATATAGAATTTTTATCTCAATTCTTCAACGTCAGAATGTGGTTCGAAATCTGTCGATGTGCACCCAGTATATTTACTATTGTATGTCACTGTTTACATAATAACTGTTGTAAATACGTATTCTATTACGTTGAGCTGTTTGTTTGTTTTAATGTTTACGTCCTATTTACAGCTTTGGTCATGTAAAATCTTACAAGGTTTAAGTTGTTGAGGAAAGCCGCAATTGCAGGAGAGAGGAAAAACCCCGTTCTTGTGTTAAAACGGTACATCGTTTATTTTTTTTTTTATAAAACTTCAAATTACTCAAATCATACTGAAATCGTACTAAAAAAAATACTTATCTAAAATAAAGTGTCATCGTACATGTGCATGTAACTAAGCCCTTCCATTGCATCTTCTCGTTCGAAACGTGTTATTTTGGGCATGGTTATATATATAATTATATAGCTTAATAAGTTTTATGGTCGCCATCTTGGTCTCGAAAATATTCTACATCCTTGCATGATATGAAGATGGACTTTTTGAATATGCTTATCAGTATGCCTGCTTGTTGTGCTTGAGAATGATGCCTCAATTCTTACATTGACGCCATGACATTAACCTGGATTTGATCTTGATTTACATTGGGGGTGTCGTCAATGACGCAGAGAACGCTTACACTTCAGGAACACTCTTGTTCTTTTACAAGGATATTTTGTAAATTTTTCCTTTGTTTATATTTGCCCTTGTTTAATCGTTTTTGAGTTCGGATGGCTTTTGCTTTTCTTTTCAAGTAAGCCAAACAAAGCAAAACAATTTTGAAAATTTAATGTTATAAACAAAACATTACGGACAGCGGTGTTCTTTGGTCTCTGAGCTAGATCAGAATTCCATTACACGGGGAAGAGAGGGCGTTGGAGGCAAGTGGTAAAGGTGTTTGACATTCCGCTTTCACATATCCCAAGGTATGTATACAGAGAACTCCGGCTTTCCTCCATCATTAAAAGCCTGACACTTTTTAAAAAAGACAATAGCTGTTTATAGGACGTAAACCACGAGCAAAACAAGCCAAACAAATACCCGGGACCCCGGAATAATAACTCAGTTACCAGTGCAAAAGAATTGCCCCGGTCAAGTATTGGTACAGATAATGTGAGAGGGTTACTGTAAAAAAGAGAGTAATAAGGGGCAATGACACTTGAAGATCAATAATACTTACCTTGAAATCAAAATTCCGAGTACGGTTCCCCCTGTATTTCCCCAGAAACCAAGCCAGCCTGCGTCAGCCTGAGAAACAGAAAGCCATAGAAAAGGAAAAGGAATATCAAGTTTCAGTTAACTTCGTCTTTGCTTAAATACTCTGCAGGTCAGGCTTAACAGTTTTGCGACTAAATTTGGGATGATATCTTTTTTCTTGCCCTGGACAGGGATATCCACACTTTTACCGGTGTGAGATTTTCCGTTCTCATCCTAGGGTTGAGACAGGCAACGCGTGCTTTTTGAACGTTCTCAACAATTGTTTGACGTCATTGCAACATCAACATTGTCCTGCATTGATGCAACGTCAATATTACATATAGATGAGGTTGAAAAGGCAAGAGAACAATAATCATTCACCCTCTTGGTAGTGAGACATGGGATCTCAACCCTCGGGGTAAGATTCTTAAGCTGTCACTCGGCAAGCCTTGTTTTTTGTAATCTTACCCAATGGGTTTATATCCCGCTTTTTCCTCCCCACGGGATTGAAATATTATTTTATTTTCTTCTTTCTAAACAACTTTTTCCGTTCTAATGTCTCCATTGACAATACCTCCTATTGGCCTTTAGTTGAGCGTTAGCCCTTGCATAGAAGGCTTTGGATTATATTATATTTATATCAGTATATTGTGATCGGGTGAGGTGTTCTTCTGGGTCCTTTCGGCAGTATACTTCAGTGTGTTAGCACTTTAAATCGACAAGTCCCAAGTGTACACACGTAACATACATCGGGATGTTTTTCCTAAAATGACCTTTAGCTGTATGATGCAGTTTAATTCATTTTTTTCGGCATACTGTGTCTATTACTAAATCTAAGAGGTGCAGCATATATTTGTGTTAAGTCATCTTTATGATAGAGGGTGGCAGACTCTGCTGGTGGATTTTTTAGTCCCCGAGGTTTGCTGGAGCCTCCAGCCACAGTTAATCTCATTTGAGTAGTGGCACGGTACATAAAATACACATTTTCGTAGTACACGATTTGAAATTATACAGAACTAGTTTAATTTTACTTCTAAATTCATAAATTAAAGTGGTTTTACGCACCTGACCCTTCTGCTTCTACAATAGTTTAGAAATTTTGGATTCCTACCTTTTGGCCCCTAGCATCACTGAAGAGTCCTAGGAGGACGAAACAGCTGTATGATGCAGTTTAATTAATTTTTTCGGCATACTGTGTATATAACTAAATCTAAGAGGTGCAGCATATATGTGTGTTAGGTCATCCTTATAGGAGAGATGTCGTTTTCTAGAGATTTGGGAAGATAGGGGATATTCTGCAGCAGAAGACGGCCACTCTTCCGGAACACCTTGTTAATCTTACCTGTGTTTATATTTTGCCCTCAGTTCAATCGATTTTGAGTTCGGATTATGGTTTTGTTGACGCTTATCTTACATATATATCTCGTTTGGAGAGCTCTTACCGTAGGCTTCGGTCTAAAGAGGGTTTTCTGTAGTTTCAATTTCCATCGGTTCTACTACAATAATCGGCTTTACTAGGTTTTCTTAACGGTTGCATACCCTAGTATGCTTCACAAATTGTATTAGATATGATTAAGACATGCGAAAAACGTTTATAATGTGACGTCCTTGTTAGACATATTTATAACATACAACACATAGACAACGTTCACTAATATAATTTTACGTTAAACAGTTGATTTAAGATACATATTCGATACAAAATGACAAATTTTACACAAAATATTGTATAAAGAGTTGTGCGAAGGATTAAATCTTCAATGAACATGAAAGATGACGTAACACACACATAAGCTGCACCTTTTAAATTTAGATATAGATAGAGTATGCCGAAAAAATGAATTAAACTGCATCATACAGCTGTTTCGTCCTCCTAGGACTCTTCAGTGATGCTAGGGGCCAAAAGGTGGGAATCAAAAACTTCTAAACTGAAGTAGAAGCAGAAAGATATGAAATATTTCGTCGTGAAAAATAAATGATAAACTATAATACCTCGCACATTCATCGTACTATACTGCATATTTGAAGCAAGCCTGTGGATTTTATAAAACACTATTCCACATTATTAATGCCATCTTCTGAATTTAGAGCACCAAGTTATCTTATTTGTGCTAGGTTAATAGTAATATATTTCATCAGCTTTCAAAAGAACTAGGCACTAATTGGTTCGTTAAAACCTATTCCTTCCCATGGCCACATGTCATACTGTTTGTCAGATGGAGTTCGTTAGCGTGATTTACCTCGCCATTCCTTAAGTCCTTTCAGAGAACAGCAGGACTCTGATAGTCATTCCAAGGCCAATTCCTTGTTGTCGTGATACTTTTATTTATTTTACATATCCGTTTTGGTATGAGCAGGAGGGCAAACTGAGTCAATAACAATACAAACGGCTTTTCCAATCCCCTGTTGGCCTTACATAGACAAAAAATACAACCAAAATATATATTTATATCATTGGTTTAATAGCATATTTTATGTTTTGGTATTGAAGCAAAGGTTTGGCCAGGGAATCAATTATAATTCCTATACTATTCCAATTACCATCCATGACGTGGAATTTTCTTCATATAACACACCTGGGTACCGTTTCACTAAGCTTCGTAACTTACGAGCGTTCGTAAATATTTACGAAAAAGTTACGCAAAACTTACGAATTTCCTAGTCCGTTTCACAAAGGTCTTCGTAACTTTTTCGTAACTTACGAACGGAAGTAGCAATCCTCGTTCCCATCTGTGTGCGTTTCCAGTGAAAATATAAACTTACATATAGAGCTCTCTAACGTGGAAGTAATGATGAAACACAAAAAAATATGCATAGTTGAACTTTTTTGAGTCAAAGAAGAAAACAAATATATGCATAGTTGAATTGTTTTGAGTCAAAGAAGGTTCTGATTAAATTACTTTTCCTTACCTAGTACATGTTTTGATAAATTGGACTTTTGAATACGATATCCAAATCAGCACAGATTTGTTTTGGTAGTTATTCTTTAATTTGTCTATGTAACGATAATGTGCTACCGATAAAGCTAATGTAGATATAGTTAGTTTATTTGAAAGTTGTATACATAAAACGTATTCAGCGATGTTACTTTTTGGAGTTCGACATCCTCGAGACGCTTATTGTAATCGCAGGGACCTGAGAATTTGTCACAGCTAGTTTTGACCTAAAATAGGATGTTTTGAGCAATTTAACACATTTGGTGGTTCAAGATCAATTTTCGATAAAAATACCCCCCCCCCCCCTCAAGGTCATAAAAGCTAGTAGCTTTTAATGACCATTGAGGGGGGCATTTTTATCGAAAATTTGTCTTAACCTCCCAAATGTGTAAAAAAAAATTATGTTAATGCTGAACACTCATTCTGTGGTTAATAAACTTTCCTAGCTGATTGATGGCCAGACAATTTGAAATTTTTAGAACAAGATTATTTTTATACAGTACTTGTACAGCAGTGAGTTTATATGTATGAGGTAAATACCAAGTACTAGTAAACTGTATGTGCTGTTTTCTAACGGAGGTAAGTCAACTAGATCGCCAATTTTGTATTATAACTAATGTAGGCTTTATTTGTATGTAAGGGTCTGATTTCTTGTTACATCTAGTTTTGGGATCTAAACTATAGGTTTTCTCCACTAGACATGTTTGATGGACTACAAAGAGTAATTTTACAATTCTGAGAGGTTTAGCTCAATCCTATAAAAAGGGTAAAATCATTCTGAATACCTTAGTTTAGGTCCAAAACTAGCTGTAACATCAATGATTACAAGGTACATCAACCTTGAAATGTACACTACTGTACAGAACTACGCTGGAATGATTCTATCTTGAACATCTTCCCCTACCTACGGGAATGGAAGTTGGTACTTTCCGAAAACAAAATATTAGTCCCGTATACGTAAATGTGCCCAGCCCCTCACTTCAACCCCTCTTCCGACGCCGAAGTGAATATAGAAGAATGATTAACGGGGAGGTAAGGATGCAACAATATAAACATATGTTGGTGTTGGATTAAATTGATAATATGAGAAAAATCCAATTCAACTTCAAAATTAATACTGTTCTATTCTATTCTGCAAGCCCGACAAATACAATATGGCTCTAGTCGACAATCTTGAGCAAACGAGCTATCTTATCTTGTATATCACATATAGTTGTGTTTTTCTTTAAACAGATTTAAATCAATTACCCTTACCCTTACCCTTAACGTTGTTAAAGCATGAAAAAAATAAGGATTTTTCCCTGAAAAATAAACCCGGATTCCGGTTTTACTATTATAAGGCATCCAAAACAAAAATGACTGTCATGACCTGTCGACTTTTGCAGAGATGAGCTTTATTTCTGTACCCCACATGCTTAGTTCAGAACTTCCTCACTTCATTGTCAATACGATTCTCCCTAACTGAGATTATTAGCCACATTAAGGAAATAAAACCCAATCGAAGCGTGAGTAGACGATACGACGCCATTTTCTATCGTAACTTACGGCAGGTTGAAGATGGCGTAAAGTTACGCAAGATTTTTGCGTAACTTACGAACGTTCGTAAGTTACGAAGTTTTTGTGAAACGCTTAGTAATTCGCAAATCTGACTTACGCAAAAGTTACGAACGTTCGTAAGTTACGAAGCTTAGTGAAACGATACCCTGGTCTATTCTCTATTCAAAGGGTCTCAGGTAGATGCTTTCTTTGTTCATATTTTGTCCCTAGTTGAATTGATTTTGAGTTATAATTATGGTTTTGTTGACGCTACGGTATTCTCATTATTCCTACACATCAAATTGTAAAGGAAAAAAAAATAAAAAAAATAAAGAAAGATAAAGGTTCCAAATGCTCCTTATTAATTGTATCGGTGGTTTTGAGTGTATAGAAGAAGATGACGTAACACACACATATGCTGCACCTTTTAAATTTAGTAATAGATACAGCATGCCGAAAAAATGAATTAAACTGCATCATACAGCTGTCTCGTTCTCCTAGGACTCTTCAATGACAGACTTGTCTTAATCCACAAAGAGACTCGATTCCGCAATAACATTTTCCGATGATATAAATAGCAAACGTGGGGACAATTAACACAGTGTTGGGGATGCTTGGTGAGATGAGATGATTCGTTTGATCTGTAATGCGCATCAAAATAATCTTCTTGATGCTTAAATGTATAATTGACGGACGTTGAGTTTGGGTGTTGCTTGTCTGTATTCTTCAAACAACGGGTATCAACCTAACGAAAGGTAGGATTTGTTTTTCTGACCTGAGACTAATAGCATCATTAGTTGCTTGTTAACCATTTGGTATGCCTACTTCAGGTTTAGAACGAAAGTGAACCTCTACAGAAACATAGTTTTTGACTGAAAGGAAAAGTGTCATCTGCATGAAGTCATTGCCGTAACCTTCTTTTGATATCGGATTCCTTCGCTGATGATCAGGAAAACAACTATCAGTGTTTGCCTATTTAGCGAGCCTCTGGCGAGTAATTAAAATTTCGTGACGATAAGCAATATAACGAATGCAAGATGTTTTATCACATTTTCGAAATTCTTGGTATTTTTTCGTATAAAACGCCGATTTTCATACACTTTGAAATTTAAAATGCCGCCATTTTGACCCCAGTACAGAAGTCAATGACGTCAATATATATATATATATATCCTAGCATGACGTAACAATAAGAACAATGGAAACTTACAGTCCCAGTTAATGGACAGGCAGGTCATATGTGTAATACGCAAAACTATGACGCGGGTATGTTACTGCATAACGAAACTAACTTGTGATGAATATATATATATACATATTTTTTATTTCCCCACTGTTAGTGAAGATTTTCCTATGGTATTGTATAGGGTTTTAACGAGAATCATTTACGTTGAGTTTTCATTTTTTTTTTTAAAAAGTACCATATGAGTCATAAAAGGATGAAACATCTATATGGACAATGGCGTAGTGTAAGTCATAACTCAGGTCATAATTCTTTCCCGTGGAGGTGTCACTAATAATAACTATTTACTGTTATGGTCATCGTGGATTGTTTATGACGTTCTATAGGACAACATAAACAATGATTATGTATGTATTCATAAGCAACAAACGAAACTTTTTTTTTGAAATGCCGAACTGGTAACCGAAATTACTAATGATTTTACCTGCGAAATGCCGAACTGGTGAACGCTGACATCCAGTGTGCTGCTCCACACACCAAAGATCCCGGATGGAATGGAGAAGGCCAAGGCTAGATGCCAAAATGCGAACATCCTGTCACAGACACAAATAAAAGCAGAAATACTAGCATGGCGTTAATTATGTCATTATAACAATATCTAAATGGTATTCATTATATGCGTTTGGTTATATATACAAAAAATAGCTGTGTGTGGCAGTGGTGTTACACAACACACTCAAAGCGACAAATTTGTTTTAACTATTGGATGGATCAGAGCAGGATAATTGTGACAGTGTAATAAACATCGCAGGTATTTATATCATATACAGAAAAGCGTGTTATGCTTGGGTGATATGATGGTTGTTATTATGTAAACCACAGTCAGTTCTCACTTTGAGGACGTGTCAATGCCTTAGATGTGACCTGATTAACGCGACGGGTGTCGTCGATAAAACATGAGACGGTTACGCTTTCGTTATACCTGGTCTTATTCTAATATATTTTTGAAATGGTACGTTGGTCCAACGGTACTGTACAGGTCCCTGAAATGGCGATCACCAACGCTTGAGCTAAATACATACGTTGCTGGTCTGTTAATGTATATCTTGGATTTGATCAATTGCATAACCTGTGAGATTGTCGATATATTTTAATGTGTCATTAAGCTGTATTTCGTGTTAGGATACAAACCAGAGATTACCGGAACAACAACAAAACCACTAGCCACAAAATATAAACAAAGGAAAGATTTACACGAGACAATTGAAAAAGTACAAGTGAATAAGTCCAGGTGTTCTGGAAGAAAAATCGTCTTCTGCTTCATCGACTTCACTCACCATGTAAATCTTTGTCACATCCAACGAAATGTACATTCCTCAAGTAAGAACCGAGCCATCAATATCGACCACAACAAGTAAGCACACTAATGAGCATGTTCAAAAACGTTTGTCTTCAAATCATACAAAGATACAAAATATTTCTCAATGAAACCAAGATGGCGAACATACAACTTGCATGTTTTCCTTATAAACATGCATCTCTCTATTATGGTAAACACCATAGGTTGGGAAAGAAGGGATGCTACTATTTTGCCACTCCCCTCCCTTCATAATGATTAAACTATACCATGTCTAATATCTCACGCAAACTCTGTTCTTCAATAACCTGTCTCGCTTTGGTGATCGCTATTTCAAGAACATAATTTATACAGTACTGTTCGATTACAGTGAAAAATGTCCATGTTAATATTTCAATTGCTCATATTTCGCCCTAGTTTAATCGATTTCCAGGTCAGATAATCTGATTAACTATTTTTTTTACAAAAATGGAAAAAAAAAGATTTTTTGACATGGTGCTGTATTGGGGGCTTCTTTTTTGTCATACTTCTATTTCAAGATCAGATATAAATCCATAAAATAGCAAACTAAGTGTAACTGTCTATTACTGACTTGGATATAAGCTTGAGTCCATCCTTGAACCCCATTCTCCTGATTCCAGCAGACACACTCGGAGGAGACGGCGGTTTGTTTGGAAAGTAGACCAATACTAACAAAGCAATCACGGCTGCGAGACCAAACTCTGAAAAAAATCATTTCGATGAATAACAATACGATCGATTCGGATTTGTTAACATTTTCTTCTCTATAATCTCCCAAAGATCTTATTCCATTCCCTCTGTTCTGTGTTACATGGCAGTTATGAAATGCTTACGTTGAAGTATACCTATAAAAAAAATAATCATATCTACAACACAAACACTTTTGGGGAAGCGTAGCCATAACCTTGCTTGTAAAGAGCAAGATGTCAATAAAAAGGAAACGTTTTTAACAGTTCACAAGTTCGACAGCATGTGAAAATTAGAAGCGTACATGAGTAATGAGTATTAGAAGATTGCAGATGTATCGAAGAATCGTGTCGTATCTTGTAAATCGATGTATAGTGACATTTATTGCTACTAGTATCGCAAAACTTAATCAAGTTGCAGATGTGATCATAACCTTGAAACCCATAAACACACACACACGCACACGCACACACGTGTTCAACCAAACAAACAAAACAACACACATAATATATATAATACTTTATTTCAATTTATCCTGTGTGTATTTCATTAAAAGTAAGTGGCAAACTTTAACACAACTGTATAAGGCATATTAACTAACCGGCATTCCAGCATAAAACCCCTTATATTAAAGGCTATCACGCTGAAAGGTAGAAATTTCGCGGCATATAACAAACTTTAGATCTGAAAGACACTGCCTTCAGTTTATTTCCCAAACTTCCATTTTCCATACATGTATGATAATTTTATATGTGATATTTTACTCATTTTTTTCTCTTATCTCGCCTTATTGAATAGATTTTGCCCATTGAAGAAATCTGTGTAAGTAAAATCTACCTTACATAGCATATCACGCGACGTGACGTCACAATGGATCAGCAATGAAGTGACGTCACGAATACAGTAAAACTCTGATGCCAAAAAGAGAAAACGAGGACGTGATCTCGCTGTCTGATTCGTTTTCGTCAGAAAAGCTCAAGAAAAAAGTTGAAATTTTCAAAATAGTAGCCAGTCAAAACGTATTTTCATGGTTTTGAGCTCGTTCAGGTAGTTGATACTGTATGGAGAAAAATACTCTTTCGTGAGTGTAAGATAGGGAAATTCCACCCTTGGAGTTTTCAAATTTGGCAAAACCCTCGGCAAAGCCTCAAGGTTTACCAAATTTGAAAACCCCTCGGGTGGAATTTGACTATCTTACATCCCTGGTCATGAAAGAGTCTTATATTCTTTATTAATGTAATGACAAAGAATGGTAAATGACTATGTTTAAAGTAAATTTCGGTTATTTCATGTTAGATACAGTTGGAAGTAGATAAACATTGATGCAGTATACTACAATGGTACCTGTGATACAATGAAGCCCTGTTGGTAAGGTTGTAGTTCCGGAGAATCATCATCGATCTATTGGTAAACCTACGCAATGGTCAACAATATTTATCTGCGTTTCTTTGAAAGATGAAATATAAATAGCACTTCGAACATGTATTCATTTAAAATGGTCGCTATATGTATACGTAATTGCATTGTTTGCTTTATCGACAAAAACAATCGGGAATTTCTATCAATGGAATGAGACGTTTCCCAGCATTAATTAGATATACACTAGTCATAATAAATCCTAAATATGTTTCATGTCTTAAGATGATAAAGGAAACAAACACTAGTTGTCACCGGAAAGTTATCGCACTTAAGCGTGATCGGACCCTTGTTTGAAACAGATATAAATCCGCCGAGCCTATTTCCGATGCAGGGAGAGATGTAAAATACATACATAATCAACACTACAATTTTCAAGGTTAATTTGAATATATTTTAGTTGTGAGTCATTAATAATTTATTTCTATGCGCATGCGTTTACACACTTAAGAAATATTCCAAGTGGTACTTTGAAGAGTTGCCGAAGTGTTCAAGCTATACGTTTCTATTTAAAACTTACCTGTTATAATTTTCTTGTTTTTTTTTTTACTGATTTATAAAAATGCGTCTTATGTCTAGAGCTAAGTCATAGCTCTATGAGGCCAGATATCATATAAGTAATATATAAGGTTTATATATGTCCCCGATCAAAATCTAATTCCACTGGTGTATAATCAATGGATTAGCACACAATTTAATGTTGTACATTTTATAAATATTATTCAAGTATCAGTTTTTAAAATTACTACGACAGCCTGTAAAAGTGTGCACATTAGCGTCCCAATATACGAGTATAAAATTGGATTTCACGAGCTCGCAATGCCGATGTTAAAATAGTTGTATCATGTTTTCAGATATTATGTATCCCAGCTACAATGTACATGTACCCGGAGAAAACCGAAGTGGTCGGGAAGGTGGCTCCTTACCCTATCACATCCGATCGGAGAATCAAGCACCGATCACCTAGGTGAAAACCAAATGCGTCACCAAATTATCCTCTTAAGGGGCTGAAATTACTATCGTCATATAAGATATTTAAACGTTTTCATTGACTTAAGCCATCATCGGATCCAGGAAGTGTCGGCAGTTTCCGTAAACGGTGTCACCCAAGGAAGGTACCGACAGTTCACCATAAGACTCCTGTGGAAGAGATTGAAATCTATTTACTCAAACAATTTGGCAACATTCTTCTCTCTTCGTGTCACTGGCTAAATATAATATGCAACGTCATAGCCTTGGGCTAAACACGATTTAACAAACCAGGCCGTTTACAATCGGCATACTTGATTGGCACTTTGTGCTAGGTGAGCTGTACATGTACAAAATAACAATATGAAAAGAAGCCATTGGTTATTTAATTGTACTACACTGATAACCGTGTGATAATCTGTAGAGCTATCATTAAAATAATTAATATTTCTTTCTCGCGTAATATGAGTGATGAATCAGTGAAGCATCACTCTACACGTACAGTCACCGTGTAAGGCACTACCATGGTACAGTAGGATTCACTTGACCTGTGGAAATTCTTGATGAGAAGATTAGGAAAACAACTTGTTCTGCATGCTTGCCTCACTAGCTGGATGCACTAAGTGAGACTGAGGCAGGCTACTGGGACCAAATACTGACTCTATCTCTACCGTCCTTTAGCGAAGGTTTGATACTGTTACAAGGTAAGCTGCTTTTAATATTGACCTTATGTGAAGCGTAAGAAATACACATTTCATAACATCTACTGAGCTGGTAATTTAAAAAATAATTAAATCTTTAGAGAAAATTTGTAGCCAACAAGATGTTTTTTTTTAGTTTTTTGTTTTTTTGATTGAAATAAAAGCATACCGAAGAGAAAACATAACCATAATTCGAACTAAAAATAAATTAAAGTAGGGACAAAAGAATCAGAGAATACCAAAGAGCCAACTAAAGTATGATCCGAACTCAAAATCGATTAAACTAGACGCAAAATAGGAACAAATGAAAGATTTACATCGAGACCCTCGTTAAAGTACATGATTATCAGATCGTTTGTTCCGGAAGAGTAAGCGTCATCGACAACAAAATTTGAACACGGAGACACTTAACAAATTACAAGAGAAGATGTGCTCTATTTTCAGCTGCGTCGACAAAAGCTAAATATAAAAAAATAACAGTAAAACAATAATACTAATTATATAAATAACAAGAGATCAAAACTTGATTATAACTAAAAAAAAAAAAAAACGTTCATCCTTCCCATCAGCAGATTCCAGAATGAACATACCGTTGTAAAAGTAAACTTGATAAGTATTAATACTAATTGGGCATACACATCTGCACACTTATTCAGAATCATTAGAAAAGTGTTCTTTCTTTTTTGTAGATTACGTTCCAAAGAAAGCCATGATGGATTCTAGGGAGACTGAGAGGATGTCTAGGCTTTTGTCAAGATACATGGAGAGGGAGTTTACAGGAACAAAAGAGGCAGCCGAAGTCATCAAGAGGGCAATTTGCTTAAGAGAACATTTCGAACCAGTCATTATCTTATGTGGAAGTCGAGGAGAGGGAATTTATCTAATGGGTTCCGATATTGACATAATGTACCTTGAAAGCAATGTTGCAGTGTTGTACCCTAATCAGTCTATCCCTGGAAATATGGCAAGCAAAACAATCTTTTACATAAGAGAGGCAGACTGCTGCCCTGGCTATGTCCGCTTAGAGTTAAAACAGTTCGGACAGGATCCTTCAAAAGAGTTATGCGAGTCACTTGTTATAGATGGAAATTGAATGTTTCTTTCAAGTGATATCTACAGAGAGAAATTAGTCATTAAACTCAGAGAGGTGTTATGGCAAAATGTGGAATCCAATGGGCCTAGTTGTACTGCAGTTGCGCCCCAAGATAAAAGCGCAGACAACGTTGCGTGTTTTCATTGCAACAGTTGGCCAAAGGAGGCTAATGAATGGAGGTCGCGTGCACGTCTTTATGGATGGCCAAGTCAAACCTTAATTGATAATATCGTGGACAGTGGGTGCTATCTCGTGCCAGTTGGCGATAAATGTTCTGAGGTTACACTTTTACAATGGCGATTATCCTTTGCAAAAGCAGAAAGATCTTTGGTTCACTCCTTTACTCACATACAGCTTAAAGTTTATGCCTTGCTGAAATATTTCTTAAAACAAATAAAAGACACATTAGCAAACACCATTGGAGATGATGACATCCTGTGTTCCTATTTTTTGAAAACAGTTATGTTTCATGCGATAGAGAATGCCAGCCAAAAGCTCTGGCATGAGAAAAACTTTTTTTATTGCTTTTGCTTTTGCGTTCATATACTGATTGCTTGGGTCAGGGCTGGATTCTGTCCAAATTACTTCATCCCAGCCAACAACTTATTCAAAAGAAAAGTCAATGGACAGCATCAGCAAATTCTTTTAGACGTTTTAATAAACTATTGTCAGATGAAATGGTTGTGTCTTTCGGTAGGAACTCGTTTCAAACCAATATGGAGTCACCTTTGCAATACTGACAATCAAGCTGAACTTTCGTGTCCCCAAACCGTCCAGGATATTGTTTTAGGACAGGATTTAGGAATGGTTCAATCCTTAATTGAAAATGATTGCCTTGCCAATTCTACTTCCCTGAGGAAAGCAATCAATGTACTATCAACATCACACTCCGATTATGATGAAGTTATCGCATACCACCACATAACAGGATACCTATTTAGAAATGCAGCGAATCAGGCCTATGCAGACCACGCAGTGGCTACAGACAACAAGACAAGGTACAGGAGTATTAGGAAATGTAAACGCTGGATGAGTCCCAGAGCATCGTTGGGAACAGAATCGTTGTATTTAGCAACGTTGTATTTTCTTCTTGGACTTACCGGTAAAGCTTTGAACATGTGCAAACAAGTAATGAAGCTGGCGTCATGTTACGAGCTACTAGTTAGTAGTAATCAGCAAAAACAAGCTCTAGAAGACGCCGGGGTAATGGGTCCTTATTGGTGTCGTCAATCTGGACATATGCTGGGTAGACTTCAGACAATTTACGTAAGTCCGCTATATTCTTTTGATCTTAGATTTCATCTTCCTCATCTTTGTCTGGAAAACGAGGAAGACGTGGTGTTCCCACCACTGCCGTATGCTGTGTTCCTGTCCTTTTTGTGTTGTCATGAACTCGGAAATGCCCCAGGACGTGCAGCAGCATTACGCCACCTGGTAGAGGTCCAGGATGACCACAATCAAGGTGGATCCACATTTTGGATAGTCTACAATCTCCTGGGGATCTGTTATCAGATGCTCGGGGATAATCAGAGAGCCCTCAGGGCTTTTTGGGATTCAGCTCGATCAAACAATTTTCCTCATGAGTGGAGTCCCGCCATCAAGAGAATAGCTATAGTTTATCTCTGTATGTATGCCTCAACAAGATCTGCACAGGTGTAGTAGGAAGGAGAGATGAAAATGGGTGTAGGTGTACCTATTTAGGTATGTCGCACAGATGATAAATGTTGTGTATCTATACATCTATTTATAGCCACACTAATCGCAGTTGAGTAGTGGCGCGGAACATAAAATACACATTTTCGTTGTACACGATTTAAAATCATATAGAACTTTTTAAGTTTTCTTCTTAATTCATAAATCAAACGGGTTTTACGCACCTCGTTCCTGTGCTTCTACATTAGTTTAGAAATTTTGGATTCCAATCTTTTGATCAATAGCATCACTGACGAGTCCCAGAAGAACGAAACATCTATATGATGCAGTTTAATTCATTTTTCGGCATACTGTATATATTACTAAATTGCAAAAGGTGCAGCATGTGTGTGTGTGTTACGTCATCTTTTATGGTTGTCTCACAGAGTCTGACAGAGGATGACTGCGGTGTATATATGTATGTATGTTTCACAGATGTCTGACGAAGGATATCTATGGTGTATATATATAATTATATATTTACAGTCTACACTGACATTCACTCGATAACCATTACTCAACAGACTATCATTATCACTGCATAACAGTAGTCAAACACGTGACAAATTTCTATGACGTCACCAACAATTAACGTATTTGTGTAATAGGAAAGAGAAAAGAAAAAGGGCGTATGCGTATCAATGTGAGTAAGTCTGACAGAGGATAGCTGTGGTGCATCTGTGTATGTCTAACAGTGGTCTGACAGAGGATAGCTGTGGTGTATCTGTGTATGTATATCTCACAGAGGTCTGACAGAGGATAGCTGTGGTGTATCTATGTATATCTCACAGAGGTCTGACAGAGGGTAGCGGTGGTGTATCTATGTATGTATAACAGAGGTCTGACAGAGGATAGCTGTGGTGTATATATGTATGTATATCTCACAGAGGTCTGACAGAGGATAGCGGTGGTGTATCTATGTATGTATGTCTCACAGAGGTCTGACAGAGGATAGCTGTGGTGTATCTATGTATGTATATCTCACAGAGGTCTGACAGAGGATAGCTGTGGTGTATCTATGTATGTATAACAGTGGTCTGACAGAGGATAGCTGTGGTGTATCCATGTATGTATATCTTACAGAGGTCTGACAAAGGATAGCTGTGGTGTATCTATGTATGTATGTATCCCAGAGGTCTGACAGAGGATAGCGGTGGTGTATCTATGTATGTATATCTTACAGAGGTCTGACAGAGGATAGCTGTGGTGTATCTATGTATGTCTCACAGAGGTCTGACAGAGGATAGCTGTGGTGTATCTATGTATGTCTAACAGAGGTCTGACAGAGGATAGCTGTGGTTTATCTATGTATGTATAACAGTGGTCTGACAGAGGATAGCTGTGGTGTATCTATGTATGTATATCTTACAGAGGTCTGACAGAGGATAGCTGTGGTGTATCTATGTATGTCTCACAGAGGTCTGACAGAGGATAGCTGTGGTGTATCTATGTATGTCTCACAGAGGTCTGACAGAGGATAGCGGTGGTGTATCTATGTATGTATATCTCACAGAGGTCTGACAGGGGATAGCTGTGGTGTATCTATGTATGTATGTCTCACAGAGGTCTGACAGAGGAGAGCTGTGGTGTAACTCTGTATGTATGTCTCACAGAGGTCTGACAGAGGATAGCTGTGGTGTATCTATGTATGTCTCACAGAGGTCTGACAGAGGATAGCGGTGGTGTATCTATGTATGTATGTCTCACAGAGGTCTGACAGAGGATAGCGGTGGTGTATCTATGTATGTATATCTTACAGAGGTCTGACAGAGGATAGCTGTGGTGTATCTATGTATGTATATCTTACAGAGGTCTGACAGAGGATAGCTGTGGTGTATCTATGTATGTATATCTTACAGAGGTCTGACAGAGGATAGCTGTGGTGTATCTATGTATGTATATCTTACAGAGGTCTGACAGAGGATAGCGGTGGTGTATCTATGTATGTATATCTTACAGAGGTCTGACAGAGGATAGCTGTGGTTTATCTTTGTATGTCTAACAGAGGTCTGACAAGAGGATAGCTGTGGTTTATCTTTGTATGTCTAACAGAGGTCTGACAAGAGGATAGCTGTGGTTTATCTTTGTATGTCTAACAGAGGTCTGACAGAGGATAACTGTGGTTTATCTATGTATGTCTGACAGAGGTCTGACAGAGGATAACTGTGGTTTATCTTTGTATGTCTAACAGAGGTCTGACAAGAGGATAGCTGTGGTTTATCTTTGTATGTCTAACAGAGGTCTGACAAGAGGATAGCTGTGGTTTATCTATGTATGTCTAACAGAGGTCTGACAGAGGATAGCTGTGGTGTATCTATGTATGTCTCACAGAGGTCTGACAGAGGATAGCTGTGGTGTATCTATGTATGTCTCACAGAGGTCTGACAGAGGATAGCTGTGGTGTATCTATGTCAGTCTCACAGAGGTCTGACAGAGGATAGTTGTGGTGTATCTATGTATGTCTCACAGAGGTCTGACAGAGGATAGCTGTAGTGTATATATTATGTAAGTCTCACAGAGGTCTGAAAGATAGAGACTGATAATGGTAAACAAAATACTGATACAGGTGTATCTATGGTTACTTTTGTTTTTTCCCGAAAAGACAACAGATACTTTATCAAACTGATTGCCCAAATTGTTTTAAAGCCAAAGTGACAATCTTGAAAAAAAAACCATTATGGGTGTATATTTAATGTTATTTTGTATTCACCGGATCACTGGTGATTTTGCTTTGTAAATATTGTCAGGCATACATTAGATAAAGTGGTTACAAAAAAGTAGTATTCCCCATTTTGTTTGCTTTTACATGTAATTAAGTCCTCATATTATTATGCTAATTCCAAACTATTTGAAATAATCACATAAATAATTAAAATAAAAACTAGCAGTTTTGTTCTTGTTTTAATTGGTGATATAGTATGTGAGGTACACAGAACAAAAATATTATATTGCCCCTCCACTTCATAGAAACCCTCTTTTCCCCTCCAGGAACTTTACTCGGCAAAGACACTTTTTGCTTTGGTACTCATAGTCTATCCAATGTAGCGAAGGTAGCTGCTTATGTTCCTTACCTGTCTAGTACCATAAAACGATTAGACATTGTATTTGGAACTCTCAACAGAACGATCAACATTTATTTATCAGCAATTATTGCAATGTTGATATTACAAAGTTGGGTGTCACTCATTAATAATATTTAAAATGACAGGCATAATCGTAGACATTTGGCAGTGTTTTCCATCTGAAACCATTTAATTAGGTGGGAGCATGCCTTGGTACAGAGGGTAAATTAAATAATTACAAATAACTAATCTCAGTCGTCATAAGAACTTTTGTACGTGAGTAACATTACCGGAAATGTCGAGAGTAATAACACTTACAGATTCTTCCTTGTAACACTTGATTTTGAAGTGCCCAAATATTGAACAATTATCTAATTTGAAGACCCGATAACCAAACGCTTCAATAGGCCTAAGACTTGCACACTGATGGTCCGATAGTAAGCATATTCCGAGGGCATGTTTGTGGTAAGACCCATTGGCCAAAATACTCAATAGCCGAAATATTTGTAGTCCGATTGCATGGAAGACAGAAATCTCAATCGTCCGGAGGCCTGGTAGTCTTAAGTCCACTAAAGCCTGAATTATCAATAGTCCGGAGGCCTGGTAGTCTTAAGTCCCCTAAAGCCTGAATTCTCAATAGTCCGGAGGCCTGGTTGTCTTAAGCCCCTAAAGCCTGAATTCTCAATAGTCCGGAGGCCTGGTTGTCCAATGTTTGGTAAAATAGAATTCTCAAAAAGCTAAGAGGTTTTGTAGTCTGAGGTCTTGGAAGCTTGAAAAATATTTTCTCATGACACTTGATCCATAGGGCAAAAATTACAAATGCTCAGACAGTTGGAGGCCTGGTAGTTTAATGTTCGATAAGAAAACTGCCTAAAAAACCGGAGTATCGTGTCCTGTAGTCGTAAAGTCAGAAGTGCCTTTAATCTGGAGACATGTAGTCTGAAGGCCTAATAGTCAAACATCTCTTAAGCCCGGAGCATGTTGTTTTAGACCTATTAGTCAGAAGTCTCTTTAGTCCGGGGATCTGAAGACTGAAGCCCTAATAGTCAAACGTCTCTTTAGCCCGGAGCATGTTGTTTTAGACCTATTAGTCAGAAGTCTCTTTAGTCCGGGGACCTGTAGACTGAAGCCCTAATAGTCAAACATCTCTTTAGCCCGGAGCATGTTGTTTTAGACCTATTAGTCAGAAGTCTCTTTAGTCCGGGGACCTGTAGACTGAAGCCCTAATAGTCAAACGTCTCTTTAGCCCGGAGCATGTTGTTTTAGACCTTTTAGTCAGAAGTCTCTTTAGTCCGGGGACCTGAAGACTGAAGCCCTAAAAATCAAAAGTATTTTCAGTCCGATGACCTGTAGACTAAAGGCCTAATAGTCAAAGGTTTCTTTAGTCCGGAGACCTGTCGTCTAAAGACCTAATAGTCAAAAGTATTTTAGTCCGATGACCTGTAGACTAAAGGCCTAATAGTCAAAGGTATCTTTATTCCCGAGACTTGTAGTTTGAAGGCCTAATAGTCAAAAGTCTCTTTAGTCCGGAGACCTGTAGTCTGAAGGCCTAATAGTCAAAGGTTTCTTTAGTCCGGAGACCTGTCGTCTAAAGACCTAATAGTCAAAAGTATTTTAGTCCGATGACCTGTAGACTGAAGGCCTAATAGTCAAAGGTATCTTTATTCCCGAGACTTGTAGTTTAAAGGCCTAATAGTCAAAAGTCTCTTTAGTCCGGAGACCTGTAGTCTGAAGGCCTTATAGTCCAAGTTCTATTTAGTCCGGAAACTTAATGTTTGAAGGCGTAATAGTCAAAAGTCTCTTTAGTCCGGATACTCGTAGTCTCAAGTCCTTATACAAAAATCTCTTTAGTCTAGAAACTGGTAGTCTTAAGGCCAAATACATTCCCGCAACCACAATATAGTAGCTAAATACGGTTAGGTTAACATCACTTATTATCTATTATTAATCAAAGCGATTCAATTAATAATTAATAAACATGTATTTTATAGCAATTTTGTCACATTCCTTCTCCACCAAAGAAAACAAACGGTTTCCAAATGTAATAAAATAATCCATGGCTGACAAAATACTGATAAAATAAATCAGTATTATTTTAAGTACAGTCAAGGAGCATTTCTACTTGTCTATGACAGGAATTTCTTAACAAATCCGTAGATTTTAATGTGGTTAAATCCAGATTTCAAAATTCATTGATAAATGAAATACGTGTAGCTAGAATGATGACGATAAATCGGTTAATGATTTTCTATATATAGCATATGTGACCTTGATCTTTGAATCCTGAAACACCAGCATGTCAGAGGTATATCAATATTTGACTTTTATATGAAAGAATATCAAAGAATGAAGTTGCTGAAGTATTAGAAAGAATCAGGCCACGACGTGACAAAACATGACGAACATGGGCTGAACATTGTATGCCATCCCCCATTCCAATTTTAAGGCGAGACAAATACTTTACAGATTATCTGTTTAAAAGGGTAGTACATGTACTTAACACGTGCAACAGCGCGTGCAATTCTTGTGATAGGGGGATAAAAAATCAATGTTACGTAATCACCCCTTAAAGGCATGATTTAATATATATTTTGGTGCACTGGAGTCTAGCATTCTGTAATGACGTGATTTATTTAATGATATATGTCTATCAATACGATGACCTAATGACCCGGAGGCCTGGTAGTCTTAAGTCTCGTAAAGCCTGAATTCCTAATAGTCCGGAGGCCTGGTTTTCCAATCGTCCGTAAAATCTTTGTCTTTGGTCTGGAGTCCTGTCGTCTAAAGGCCTATTAGTCAAAAGTATCTTTAGCCCGGACATGTCGTCTAAAGACCTAATAGTCAGAAGTCTCTTTAGTCCAGAGTCTTGCAATCTGAAGGTTTAATAGAAAAGGTCTCTTTAGTCCGGAGACCTGTCGTCTGAAGACCTAATAGTCAAAAGTCTCTTTAGTCCGGAGACTAAAAATCAATGTTGGGTAATCACCCCTTAAAGACATGATTTAATATTTTTTTCATTTTTGGTGCACTGGAGTCAAGCATTCTGTAATGACGTGATTTATTTAATAATATATGTCTATCTATACGATGACCTAATTCTTCCCAAACTGTACAACTAGCAATGTTCTAAGTTAGCTGCATTATATGGCACAGGAGCCTGATAATTTGTTACAACTATTTTTGGCCCTAACGTAAGGTTTAAGAGTAATGTTATGCCTTTGTCTTTGCATCAAACACAATATTTCTAGTTAATGTACAGAAACGTGTTAAGTACTGTTGGTAATTTTTTTACTGTTTCTCTTTAAAACATCCTTTATGCACGTGAAAAGCATTCGCCTTCCGCGGACGTGATTTTCATTTCCCCCAAAAAACATAGTAGCCATTTCCGATTGTTTTTTTTGTTCAGGTCACCTGCACTTTTTTTTTTTTAAATATTAATGAGGTTGACGTCATCCCAGGACGAAACATTCCGGTGCCATTCTGTTGGGGGCGTGGCTACGTTTCGTAATTTACTCTCGACTCTATAAATACACCAGAAATGACACATTTTTATCACACCCCTATGTTTCTCACATCCCTGTGTTATACGCTTCACTGGAATCTGAAACCGTCTAATCCAATGTTTTTTTGTGATAGTAACATGTGTGAATGGATCGAAAAATCGTTATTTTAGCTCATTACATGAAATCTCAAAATGTAATGGTAGAATATTTTGACGGGTCACCTATCATTACAGATTCATTAGTGAGAGATGTGAAAAATAACCCAATATTTATTGCATGGAATTATTATGAATATATTAACGCCTACTCGAAGAACTTGCTTAGTCGCTACATGAACTAATCCATTATTTTGTCCGCATCTTCACCATTATATGTAGGAATCGGTTTCTGTCTATTCATGTGCACGTGCAATTAGCCAGAATAAAATTTGACAAATAGTCTCGCTGAGATAAATAAGAGAATACGGAAGCGTTAACAAAATCATAATCCAAACTCAAAATCGATTAAACCAAGGGCAAAATATGAACAAAGGAAACATTTACATGGAGACTCTTGTAAAAGTACAAGAGAATAAGACCAGGTGTTCCGGAAGAGACGATGATGATGTACATTTATATAATATTACATTTGAAAACGTTTGAATACGAATGCTTGATGAAATATGACATGATTTTGACCCATTGCCATAACAAAGTTGATAAGATACCGGTTCAAATTCATTCAAGCTAATGTTTGAAAATAAACCTTCAACCAATAACAGGAAAATTTATAGATAGCAAATATCGATTGAAGCATGATAAGTCAAAGTTTGGCATTAATTAATATTTCCGTAAATTAAGGACAAGTAAATCTCTTATTATAGCGCAGTAGAATGATAATACACGAACGAGGATTATGCGTCACACGGAACTCGGGCTTGTAAGTATTAGTCTTTTTCAATTTTCTAGAGAGCCTCCGAATAACGGAAGTATGACCCGAGGAACTCGGGCATAAGGGAGAAAATCGAAATTTGTTTCCCTGTCATATCATCAATATATCAAATCAGACACAGTGTGAACTAAGTAGTATTATAAATATAAAAAATTGAAACGCAGATTTGAAACAACAAGTGTGCAGTAATTTGTTTTCACATGAAGTTGAAAACACCTCAAATCCACATTAAAGCTCCATTGAGATTCTTACCATGAACGCGTGTCTGTGCAAACTCAAGTGTGTGTATGGCACTGGAGTGTTTGTGATCCCGGGATCTTCATTATCCAGAATTAAGTAAAATCGACAAATCTGCGGCCACCTAAATATCTTACACATACATTAGTCGTGAAACTCTGAAGTATCTTTGATTTGAGTTTGGATTCTCTATGAATTTTTTGGCTTGATTTTTCTATTGGCTGATACGAGGATGAAACTAATCTAATGTATGTACATGTACCTTTGGTGAATCATGGAATTCGTTTTTTTTTCATTTTTGATAAACATTTGTTACAAACGTAGATGCAAACTTAGGTAATTGTCATTTTTCTATCACCATCTCTTTTACAGTACTTGCATTTTGGGTAATGGATTTAGTCTTCTTATTACACCATTTTGATATTAACATATTCCCGTTTTTCGTAATAGTGGGAATTATTTGTCTTGTCTGTACCTATTAGTCAAAATTAAAGGTGGACCCAGTCAGATCTGTTAAGCCAATCAGAGTGTTGGCACGTGCATTTACGTAAGATAGCGATTGTATGCGAGTAGGTACGGCGCTTTTCTAGCGCGTCGGTTCGCAGTAGCACGTTATAATGTTATGCATAGAAGGTATATTGGTAAGTCTATCCAGCCCCTTGGTTTCTTTTCATAGAACTGTTTTTTTTCGATAACTGCTGATAATACGTGTTGGATTGTATAAGGTTTGAAAAGGAGAAGTAAGAAAAGATGCCTTTACATAGGTTTAAGGGTATATGGCTTATTGCTCAGAGTTTATAGTTAATTTTACATGATTGTGTTAAGGGTGTATGGTTGATTATACATTCATATGCAGGTGATGTTCTTCGTTCTTATAATTAAATTGTCTGATGTACGCGACAGGCTAATCAGTCAAACAGATGTGTTTGCTGTTTTCTAATGTAGTATTGAGGAGACGAGGACGTAATCGATCGGCTTCGTCGTTATCTAGGGGGTGGCTCACCTATAATGTCCTTTCTCTACAATCGATCGAAAACATGTATAAAACAAAGAACCATACTTACTCACCAATGTAATTAAGAACCCTTATCTGTCCTCGCATCAAAGATATATCTGTAAAAGTAGATAAAAAGATAAAAAGTAGATACCTCATTATTGTCAATACAAAACGCATAATGCTGCACAAGATTAATTTCAAGTAACACCCGAATGGATTTTAATTTCAATTAATAACAAAAGTTGTTCAAAAAAGGTTATACCTAAAATTATAATTCTGGCATTTTTTTATTTTAAATAAAAAAATAATTCGAAAATATTTAAATGACTCAGTATATTTATATGTATATATACGCCATCGTACTGTACCTGTATCGGTGCTATTGAAGGCGAGAGCCGGGCTAGAAGAATTGTTCCTGTGCGAAGAAATACATGCATACAAAAGTATTAAATATAGTGAGATAAAATGTAAAAGTGTTCTTATTCTAATTCTTAAAAGTTTACGCAGTAAGAGATTGTGTTGAGACAATCGTGTATCTAAATTGTAAGTGAGCATCAATAGCTTTCACTTCCCTGTCTTCAGAAAAAAAAAATGTAAAATAAAATCTTGATTTTATTTCAGATTTTAGATTTGTTTCCAGATTTTTTAACCCCTATTAATCCGTAGTAATTGTTAAAAATAGACTTGTTTTCGGAGCTCCCCTAAGTGCCCCTAATTCAATCTGTGTACAAAATTTAGAATTGTTGCCCAATTGTTCAATGCAGCTATTTTTAAGTTTTATTTCAAACTTTTAGTACAAAATATACAATCATATTTGAGTATAGAGTAATTCTTACGTTAAAGACAAAATATTTGACCTTTAACTAATAACGAGGTTCTTAGTGTATTAGCTTCAAAAATAAATTTCCCTCTAAGATGAATGAATTTATTACTACATTTACTACTTATAACAAGCATATTGAGTATCGATGAAGCAATACCTGTCCCCTGCTGGCCCCAACAAGTATAAAGATGCAATGATTCATTTAACAAATTACAGAGATATCGCCATAATGTATTTGCATACTAAATTTCAGTTCAATATGTGCACGCGTTGCAGGGATAATGCACGGAAACTGAATTATCGGAATTTTTCTAAATTCAAGGGCCGAAACTGTGTCAAAAATCATTCAACTGTACCCAAATTAGAACTTGACCTAGATAGCCCCATGATGTATCTGTATATATTTATTATCTCTATAATTTCGGTTCAATATGTACACTCGTTGCAGACATAATGCTCGGAAACCACGAAAAGGTGACAGACAGACAAACATAGAGACAGACAGACAGACGGTAGATAAACTAATAGCTCCCTCCGGCTTCGCCGGTAGGGGACCAAAAAAAAAACCCAATGAAATTCATCTACCAGCTCAATGAAGTTACTTTTTTTTACAATACTTTTATTTCATTATCTACCTGTCTGTATAGCTAGTAAATAAGAAGTAGGTAATCTGGTTATACATATCATATACTAGTATACTTAACAGGAATATAAACTTTTAAATGCTATTAAGTGTATACATAGTGTTCTCACCTTGAGGAATTGCCGATCGTGTCATTCCCAGTACTACTACTCGATGGCTCCGAGACGATTAGTGGACCTAGATTGTGGTAAGTATATAGGAGGCAATTATAAATATATTGATTCTAAAACTCATTAAAAAAAATTTTTACATGCCAAATAAGCTTTCATCAAATAAATCTTAAAACTATTATAACTTAAACAATAAAATTTAAAAGATTCTTTATTTGAGTATCACATATCATTACATGTTCATTCTAGCTATAGGTAATGTTATATTTAATTATTTCATTCCTAGTTGAGATAATTATACTAGGTACTTTTGCTTACTGTACAATGGTGATTTTAAGTCTTTTTGTATATCATTTAATTTACGGCCAGTGATCAATCTACGATTATTTTTCATGGGTCCTTTTCATTTGTATTGCCAAAACCATGGGTTCCACAATTTTAAGTTTAATCATTTCCAGAAATCCATAGACGGGCTACCAGCCCCTAAGTTTCTATAGAGAATTTCTCTACTTTGTGTTACGTCTAGCTTATCTCCCCCTTGTCCCAAACTTAGGCTAGACATCCAAGTGATTAAAATTATTTGACATTTTTTTTTCAATATTTGTATACTATTCTAGAGAATCAGACACCCAAGTGATCAAAATTATTTGTCATTTTTTTTTTCAATATCTGTATACTATTCTAGAGACGGGAGCCAGTCGAAGAAATTCAATGTGTCCTTTCAAAAAATCCTTGAGTACAGGATGCAGGATGCGCATGTAGATTGATTACTGTATGACCAGCACTATCATATATATAATGTTAAGCTGTTTAGATGCATTCTTGATAGCAATAATAACATACATGGAAAACTACTCTAAACATCATATTGACATTATTTACGATTCTTACTTCAAAACGTTGAACATGCTTGAGGGGAGACAACTCGATTTCAATTACACATAAATGTGAAGTAAAATTAACAAATAAGTCCGCTATACATTGTATGTGAATGAACTAGGCTAAAAAGGAAGAGGAGAATGGGGGTGTATTCTAGAAGTACAAAACAAAATCGGTTGTTTAAGGATTAACTTGAATCTATTTTTTATGTTATGGGGGTATAACACAAAAAACGGAGTGTACTCTAAATAAACCGCGAAGTGGTTTATGATGAGAGTACACTCCGTTTTTTTTTGTGTTATAACCCCATAACATAAAAATAGATTAAAGTTAATACTTATAATTTAATCTATACCTTTCGAAAATCAACTCTATTAACGGACTCTTTTCTCTTACAAATCATTACGCTGCTGCATCAGCCAACCAAAAGCGACGTTATAAAGAGCGGTGTCATTTTTTACGTTATGGGCTGATAACATATTTTTAAGCCAATGAAAATGGTTTTTTTCAAACAAGATTAAATTATTAATCATTAAGACTGCAGAAACAGATAATCTTCACATACAAACCTAACAAGAAGGACAGCGCACCACCGGCCGAGGAAAACAGAATGCCTACTCCAGTGGCAGTCGTCCGCTCTTGTGGCGGGAACCAAGTCCCGGACAATAAAGGGGGCGCTGCAAACGCCATAGTACCGCCAATACCGTTCAATATTTGACCAAGAAATATTAACCTATATAACAAATACATTACTGAGCTAAGAATCAGTAAATATACATGTAGTTCCTTATATATTTAGATTTTCTTCAAATCAAATTTCTGAATAAAAAACGAAATGATCATGTTGCTGTTTCTGCACATTACTCGTGTCAGTATTACAGAAATTGTAAAGTAACGGATTTTTTCTTCAAATATACGTACAAGATGAATATTAGTCCCTGTCAGTGGCGGATTTAAGTTTTTTAAGAGGATAAAAGCCCTTTTTAAGAGGATAAAAGGCTCCGTGCAATACCATGTTGAAGGTAATAATAACGGGGGCTTTACTACATTCTACATTATTGTATTATATACATGATGTATATAATACATGATGTAACATCCAAAATGCGACTTCTCAGTTCGGGACTATTAAAAGATGCAATTTGAAAACAGCATTTCAAAATTAGCCGATTGAAACTGGAAGGCAGATGTGCACGGTTATAGGCTCTCTATTTCATCAACGAGTACTTTCTATAAAAGAGGCATTTACAGATATAAGCATACAGATATATTAGATGTATAACATGGCCTGACAGGGACCACCTATATAACTTTACAGATTGTAAATTACCTTTTTGAATGTGTATGTTCTCGTTTACGAAATGTGCCGACGAATTCTAATTGTTTGAACCGGCCTCTTACTCCTGTCTACTGCTCAACAGGTCTGAGCGCCCTAGCCCGAATACCGCCTGGCCCTAACACCAGACTTTGACATTTTGACAGATATATGTCTGGTGTAGCCCTAATTTCCTCTGGCCTAACACCAGACCAAGACATTTTGACAGATAGATGACTGTATGAGTCTTCAAAACCGATATGTATTTTTCAAAGATGAATATAAATGAGATGTCATTAACTTAGATAATAAAGTTAAAACAAATAAATAAAGAAAAGAAAATATTACAGAAATTGTAAAGTAATGATTTCTTTAATGATTTTTAAGGATAACAAAGAAAATAAAAAAGAAAAGAAAAAACTTTTTAAGACACCTACCAGGTAGCTGGAGTAGGTTGTGAAGTGATACAGCGAAGCCCCGATCCTAAGGCGACTAAGGCACTCGCAAGCACAATAGATAATCGGAGGCCTACAAGAAAACATAACGTGTTTATTTCATTGATATACATATACTAGTATACTGATACTGGTTCTTATATAGATTTCTATATTTCTCATTTGTAAATTATTGATACTTCTCATTTATATAAGGAAAATACAACTCTTTCCGTTAGCATTAATATCGCGTGTAAAAACAATACTACACGGGCCTAGAACAAACCTTAAATTTAAGGATTACTATCCCTAAACTGGATGAGAAGACCCTTAAAATAATTCTTAAACCTAGCACAAAATGAACCCTTGACTAGACTAAATGACAATATTAAAGTATAATAGTTTGAGGCATAATTTCTATATAGTATGGGGTTACGCTCACATACGCTCTCTACGTATATATCCCCGATCTCCAGGAAGTACGCTCACTTACGCTCTCTACACCCCTGGAATATGTCATTGAAACCTGAAGACACAAAGGTTTCAGCTTGATTTGTCTCAGGTAAAAAAACAAAACAAAACAAAACAACCACAAAAACAACCCCATTTTACCGTTATGTGACCGCAAGATTCTTTTATTGTACATCAAGGGGTCGAACTAGTAATCTTGCCTCATCAACAAAGTGGCTTACACATATCATTTTGGTATGTCATACCCTATGGGTGTTGAGGGCTCAGGTGAGCGAAACCTTTGGATGTCGAGGATTAATATTTGCAAATGACAACAATTCTTGTTCCCAACGTACATGCAATAAACATGATGGCAATATATTGACAAAGTATCTGAGTCTTAAATACAGACGTAAATAAACAACATATTTCACGAAGCAGCTGGTACCACTTAGAAACACCACATTCGTATCTGCCCTCAGTCGCATTACAAGATGGTGGAACACATGGCATAATTCTGTCTTCAACTGTAGTGATACTGGTTACTGCTTAAGAGAGACACTATCCCTGTTAAGCTAAGGGATTGCTGCATTCACCAGTGCCATGTATGTTTACATTCAACATTTAGTACTGATGTTTGTATTTCTGAAAATGATGATGCAATGAATACATTGAATCCAGTATTCTGGAAATAAATAAGAGAATACCGAAGCGTTAACAAAATCATAATCCAAATTTGTATCCAACTTGGAACCCTCAAATGAAAAGTTCCCAACGAACCGGTTCGTTCCGGCGGTGTTCCGGAAGAGTAAGCGTCTTCTGCTCATCGACGACACCCGCCATGTAAATCTTTGTCACATCCAAGTAAACATCAAGTTCTCAAAATGAGAACCGAGTATCATTGACAATCACAACAAGTAAACACACTAATGAGCATACTCAAAAACGTCCATCTTCATATCACTTAAAGATACAGAATATTTCCCAATGAGATTTTTTTAATTTCTCTAATGCAGACAGGAATGTAATTGAAAGACGTTGCGTGACAATTTCATATAATTCCGTATTTTCCGCTCTCGGTTCTGTATACTATCTTGTGACGTTACGGCCCATAACGGTACCAACAATATGGCGATGAGGTTGCAATTGTCTAAAGAGGGCAAAGCTCCATGCCCAGAACTCTGTTACATGCGACAGAAAAGATGTAGGTATTGAGGGAAACGGGTCAGGATCTAGACTTAGAACAGTATGATGATATCAATATCAATGGTGTGCTCTCCTGGAAGCGACAAACATGGCTAATTAAACAGAGTATGGGTTGTACAATTTTCAATTAGTTTGTGTAGGTTTTCAACACAGCGAGAAAAACAACGGAATGAGAAACTCGTTACATGGTTTGTGCAGTTGGAATATATGACTACATGAGGACGATGTACGAACCAAACATGGATTTTACACCGACATCATACATTTCGTTATTCCACTTTCACAAACCTTGTGTACTGTCCAGCTAGGTATATGAGGGGGAAATACTGGCAAGCTAGCTTTTTCAGTCATGCGGTATAACCCGGGGACCCGATCAAGCTCGTTAAACAACGGTGAGCGTGGTCAGTAGTTGGATGGGTGGCCGCCTGCACGTTACACTTGTAAATATAAACGTGTCAAATATGTGTAGTCTGTTTGAGACTATAACATCATCTGCGCTCTTGTGATCCTTAAACTGCCAGTCGTAAAAGAGTGAAGCTTACGGAATTGAGGTACATTGTAGACCAACGCAAGGTTTTAAACAGAATGAAATATAACACAGATCAGAGCATTACAGCTTAAATAACGAGTAACTCACTGCAGTATATGTTCGGGGAATAACGTGTTCGGTTTATTTTTGTTTTACGCCCTATTAACAGCCAGGGCCATTTAAGGACGTGCCAGGTTTTAGAGGCGGAGGAAAGCCGGAGTACCCGGAGAAAAACCACCGACCTACGTTCAGTACCTGGCAACTGCCCCACGTGGAATTCGAACTCGCAACACAGAGGTGGAGGGTTAGTGGTAGAATGTCCGGACACGTTAGCCATACGGCCACCGCGGCCTCTTATGTTATGAAATAAAGTGATTTTACAATAAAACTGAACATTTCTTATCGTCACTAAGGGAGCTGGTCGTGTTACCTTTTACATCCAAAAGCCATGCGGCTGGAAGTATGAATACGATGGTAGCTATGTTCCCAGCGTTGACCAACATGTCAATAATTGTGTCGTCCCAGCCGTAGACTGCCTTCGCTGATTGGGCGATAGGGCCCCAGCCCGCCCATACACAGTTCTGGACACAGCTCATCAAAGACACCAAACACAAAACATACCAACGGGTCCGATACGTCCTTTGTGTAAACGTGTCATTTTGTGCGAGTGCTGTTTTGGAGTCGGCTGTTCCTGGATCCATTGCTAATGGTTCCAACATCACCGATCTTCGTGTAGTTATTTAACATAGTTCGAATAAACCAAGACGTTACACCAGAAAACCATATCCCACAGTTAATGTACAGCTTATTTACATTTAATATGTGACAATGGTAGTACACTATGGAACGCCATAGCTGCCTTAAGACCAAGGGTTTTATATCATTATGTGACCATGTAATATCATTATGTGACCATGTTGTATCATTATGTCACCATGTTATATCATTATGTCGCCAGATTATATCATTATGTCGCCAGATTATATCATTATGTGACCATGTTGTATCATTATGTCACCATGTTATATCATTATGTGACCATGTTGTATCATTATGTCACCATGTTATATCATTATGTAACCATGTTATATCATTATGTCGCCAGATTATATCATTATGTCGCCAGATTATATCATTATGTCGCCAGATTATATCATTATGTCACCATGCTATATCATTATGTGACCATGTTGTATCATTATGTGACCATGCTATATCATTATGTAACCATGTTATATCATTATGTCGCCAGATTATATCATTATGTCGCCATGTTATATCATTATGTGACCAGATCAAATCATTATGTCGCCAGATTATATCATTATGTGACCATGTTGTATCATTATGTCACCATGTTATATCATTATGTCACCATGTTGTATCATTATGTCGCCAGATTATATCATTATGTCGTCAGATTATATCATTATGTCGCCAGATTATATCATTATGTCACCATGTTATATCATTATGTCGCCATGATATATCATTATGTCGCCACATCATTGCATCATGTCACCATTATATATCATTGTGTCGCCAAGTTATGGAGACGTTTTTCATTAAGACTACTCGGAAAGCATTCGGAATTTACGTAACAGTCAAACGCAAACAAGATCCCGATCACCATCGGCTAAAATCATTGTTGGCGCGAAGGTTGGCTGGAGCACATGTGATGAGGCAGACAGAGGTAGGTACATAGGCCTAATTCATAATTAACCTATACACTGTATAGTTACCTTATTCATCATATACCTTTTGTTGGTTAAACAACTGCAAAACGAAATATCTCCATGATATTACGTAAATCAGCACCACATAGGCTAGTAGCATGTTGGATTAGTATTAAGGGAGGCAACTCCAATATAAAGAAAGTTGCGTTACCGGTTGCATGTGAACCTCAGAACTGAGAACATCATTTTTGCAAAACACTTGGAGCGTGTTTTCCCCCGTTGTTTGTTATAATGTAGGTTATATAGATATCTAAATAAATACAACATTGAAAAACTAAGTTCATGTGGAGGCGGGACATTTATATGTCTCGCAGATATTTCTAATAGATCATAGGCCTATAGGCCTAGATCTATTGTGCAAAACGACGGTGGGACGCGAGAGAAAAAGAAAGAAAATTGAACAATAAGAATTTCCATCAGAAGGCCTGTAGTCCGAAGAACTAAGAAAAAAATGTATAATGCAGTGATCAATTTACGATTTATTTTCTTGGGTGCTTTTGCTAAAAACAATGGGTCCCATAAATTTAAATTAAAGCATTTCGAGAGTTTCTATGAGTGCCAGAATAATTTTATGAGTACAGGACTCCGGGACTCGCACGTAGATTGATCACTGATAATGTCAGGATGAAAAGTAAATTTTAATGCTGGGCCTAGCCCTTTTTAGCAACATTTTGACTATTTTAGAGCAAACAAATTTTATTTGAACGTTTCCTACAATTAACAACTGATTATCACAGGTGCTTGGGGTAAAACATTATATGTTATATCACAGGTGCCTGACGTGCTGGGAAAACAAGCATATATACACTTTGTATATATGTACTCCTAATAGTATAAATGTGATTTTTTCCCTGCCCGTCGGGCACCTGTGGTTATATATATGCTATAGACTTGTTACGCCCTCGTATACTGAATTTTTTATAGTAATACGAGGCTATATAGTATATATGTAGCAATTTCGTATAGTGGAGTTTTTTGTCAGGTAACCACTCCTGGGTTCCATGTGTTTTCTTTACTCACAATACGGTACATTGAATTGCCGAGTCACAAAAGGAACCAACAGACACCAAAAATAAACTTTATTACATATCAAACATATCCTCCGAGACGACCCCCCCAACATACAACACACACACATGTCTACACACATGGCCCACGCGTATGAGTACCCACTAAAAATATAAACATAACAAAGACGAAGCCCTACTAAACCATAGATGACAGAGTAATTTGGAAGAGTAATAATTTGGAGAAGCCGGTATCTGTTGACTCTCAACCAGTTCCCAGGTTAAGCTTGTAACCGAGAGTCAACAGATTCCGCTGAAATGATAAATTTGACTTTTAAACCGAAAATGCGTGGCTGCGGGTCGGCGAGACCTAACCAGTTCCTCGTTCAAAACTACCGTCAGGACTGCCTAAACCCATATATACGTGCCCAAAGCCCTGCCTCCCTACTCTGGTACACTATAGCTGCGATGTCGTAGCTCACGACGAGCAGGGTTTTGCCAGGTATTTTGGGAATGGGACCCCGTTCTTAAATTGGGAAAATTTGTTGCCGTTTCACTGCAAATTGGGAAAATACCATCAGTGTTTTTATGCATTTGGGAAAATGTTTAAACTTTCATTGTGCGGTCGAGACGTATGTCAAGAGACCGGGTATGAACATTCATACTAGTAATTCACCTGCAAAACATGCTTATCACACCTCAGTGATTTTTTCATATTTTCCTCCAAAGTGCCCATGCCTTTTTTTATTGGGAATTTCTATGCAAAAAGTCAAAATTGGGAATTTTACAACATAATGAACCTTTATCAGATTTTTTATAATGAAATGCTTTAATAACATAAATTTTCAATGCCATTGCCTTCAATTGTTTTTTTGTGTGTGTTAAAATCATTACCGGTATATAAACAAATAAAGGTAAACTGTTTTAATATTGGTCACAGTACACCGATTATCTATTGTGGCATGAAGCTTCAGACTCTGAACAATTCAGTTTTTTTTATTATCCAACTTTATTAAATGCATACAAATTGGGAAAATTGGGAGTCAATTGGGAAAAAATCTCTAGGGGAAAGTACCTAAAGTCGGCACTTTAAAAGGGGTAAAAAAATCACTGCACCTGGGATTGGGAACATTAGGTTTCCTGTGCTAAAAATAGTGGGGAATCCCTGTGTCACACCAACAGGTGGCGCTGTCTATTTACAAACACAAAGATTCAAATACAAGGACAAACACATGTACTACTCACAATTACGATACGAAATGAGACTGAGAAATTACAAAATTATGTCAATGGCAATTAAAGGCATGCTTGTACATTATGAACATGTATCATACCATCTACCAATATAACAATTTAATGCATACACAGGGACCTGGCACGATTTTTCAAATGATGGCTCATATAACGGCACACAGTTACAGGGACTTGGAAAGTAATTAAAATCTATAGACCTGTATTATTTTGACCTATTTTAGGTGTCTTTAAAGCATTTAAAGACATTTGGGAGCTTGAGATTAAAATTCGATATTTTTTCCCTTTTGTTATATTCTTAATATTGAGGTAAATACCATGATCCAAAATAATGCATAACCAGACATTGACAAATGGGGACTGATAGTATGAGACTATACATTTCATTTATTACTGTGAGAATACATATCCTGCCAGATATATACCGGGTATGTACCATTGACAAAAGAATATCCACGGTAAACAGAGGTAGGCTATTTATCTTTGCTATGGAATAGTGAAAGACAGTAGTAATTTTAGGCTATAAAATGCTTATTTTTGTTTTCGCTGCAAAAACATTGCGGTAAAAAGATATTCACATTCAATTATCTCAAACTTTATTTTAACTTTTGATATAGAACCACCTCCCGCAAGGGGGGGGGGGGGGGGGGGGTCCCTCCCAAACTGTACAAAACATATGTATTTGATAGTAAAACACGTAGTAAATGACTCGCATGATCAAACTTCATTCATGCGGTTGGCTGAACTTTCGGGAAAAATTTTGTCACATGATTTTCTGTTTACTTCCAAATACAGTGATCTCCCTGACATGTATAGCGAGACCTGGTGCAAGCTGAAAGGTTAGGTTTGGGGTCCATTTACGTGTTCAGAAATATTTCTGATTAAATCTGACATTAATTAAATTTTAGGTGACCAAATGAGAATACCGTAGTAACCCCAGTAATTTTCTTACCCTTATTATACTGGGGCCTGTGCCTTTTTCATTTGGAAAATACGACCATATTTTTTTTTAGTTCAGGGAAAAATGTACGTTCATTCAAGCTCGAAAATAGAATTTTATTAATCTATGCTTTAATATGCATAATTTAGCTATGATCAATATAGACTAGTGTAATTATAACATTGGCTTGTATCCTAGATAAATTTTGCTTTATATTCCCAATCAGAAACGGTTAGTTTCCTTGTATGGTAAATATTATGAAGAAATGTTGAGCAAAATTTCTCTAGGGAAAGGGCCTGTATTCGGCCCCAAATGCACCAAAAAAAATCACTGTTCTTACAGGTACATTTAATGTGAATCATGATTTTTTAATCACAAAGGGGGTGATGATCCTTAACTGAACGTCTGTCACCGGAAATAAGATGTTATAAAATTATATGACTAAGAACAGATATTTGAATATAAGACGTGTTCTACTTTTCAACCATGGACACACTGTGACTGATAAAGCATGTATTTTGACATTATTCGAGAGGTAATAACATCGTTCGAGCAGATGAGATATGATATGATATGTTTTTTTCAACATTGTGTTATCTTATCAGATAATCCACTTGATTAATTTTTAGCCCCCGCTATAAGTTATTAAGTGGAGACTAATTTCACTGATTTAGGTTTACATGTCCGTCCATCTGTCGATCGCATTTCGCTTCTGTGCAAAAGTTTTGTTGCAAGAGAAATGGCCATTAACCTGATTTAGAATTACAGAAAAAAACGAAGGGGTTTACTGGGACCTGTAGGGGACATACATATTTCTTCAGCAATGCCTTATTTTAAATGCTATTCTTATTTGTGATTTACAGGTTATTTTCCTGCAGCATGGAAGACCTGTTACTGAAAATAGGACAGCCAAGTCTTCTGCCAAATTTCATAAGGGAGAGAGTCGACATAGATATCGCGAAAAGTCTCTCGGACAGTGAACTGGCCCGATTGGGCATAACAACTATTGGGCAGCGACACAAATTTAGAGGTTATCTTCAAACATCCCCTGATAATACGCATATTAACCCTGATTCCTTACCATCCAGCACTGCCACATCATCTGGAAACTTGGCAGAGGAAATTAGGGATGAAAGAGCGCGATTGTTTTCATCATATGGCAATAGACAGGCAAGGTCGCGTTTAAGACAAGGTGCCAGAAGTAGGACTAGAAAGTCAGATAGAGCGTTTTCACGGAATTTCTTGTGTTTAGCCTCCAAACAACAAGAAAAAATTCCAACAAGCAGCGAAAAGGAGGTCCTAACCAATGCTGGACTAGGAATGAAAAGGATTAAGCTCTCAAAATCCGACACAGCGGATAATATTGTAGAAAAATTATCTGCAGATGTATTGGAAATTAATGGAGAAATATCAGGCTTTCCGAAACTCCAGAACGCGGGCGGATTCGAATTATTGAGGGCAACCCAAACATGCCGGAACTTAGAGCTTATCCGTTGTATTTGGTCAGGAGAGCAGTTAAATTTACACACAAATACACAGTCAACCATATACATCAGACCAATTCAATGTGATTTGAACTGTGAACCAGATAACATTCAATCAGCAGGCGAGGAGGTAAAGAGCAAGTGCAATATGTGTAAAAAATACTACAACATAAAAACCCTAAGAGAACATGTTGAGTCCTGTCAAGGTCTGTATTCACTAGATTTATCAAATCATGATCAAAGCACTGCATCTGTTAATCAACTTAATGTGCCAAACCAAGACGTGACTGCAGTTTCTCTTTCATTATTTGAACATTCTGATGAATCAACCCCTGAAGTTTCGAATCATGATCAAAGCACTGCATCTGTTAATGTGCCAAACCAAGACGTGACAGCAGTTTCTCTTTCATTATTTGAACATCCTGATGAATCAATCCCTGAAGTTTTGAATCATGATCAAAGCACTGCATCTGTTAATGTGCCAAACCAAGACGTGACTGCAGTTTCTCTTTCATTATTTGAACATCCTGATGAATCAACCCCTGAAGTTTCGAATCATGATCAAAGCACTGCATCTGTTAATGTGCCAAACCAAAGACCTATTGGTCACACCTCTCCAGCTGTACCTCAAGTGATAAGTGCCATTGTAAATAATATTTCAGACTTGTGTAAGGATGAAAATACTTCAAATCCTGTGGAAATCCTAAGGGTGTTTCAATCCAAAATTGTTACTGGCAGACCATTGGAAATAAAGAATGAATCGGAGGTTATTGAAGGAAGTACAAACTTCATACTTATAGACCGAAAAAATCCTTGGGAAACTGCGAAAGCTGAAATCTCTGCTATAGAGGATCTGAGAGACACATTGGAAGTCCAATTCTATGATGAGGTATTATATATATTGGAATGTAATTAACTGCTATATATATGTCACAATATATTTTATTATACCTTTCCTTTACACAATATAAAAAGTAGACAATATGAGAGATGCTATTTGAAATGCATCCTTTGAATTGATTAATAATAATATAGACATAAACAATGTAAGAGCAATTTACCCAGAATGAGCTAAATTTTCATCTGCTTTCAAAATTTTGGGGAATTGTTTGCTTCGTTCATTCTCAGATTGGACATTACGTTCGTCACATTTATTCGGAACGCCTCTATACCTCATATCACTTAAAATATGATAATTCTGTAAGCATTTCCAAGACCCAGACGAAGCAGACGTACATTAACAGTAGAACTGTTTGTTTACAAACCACAGTGTAGTTTCTCTGCTAGAATGTTGAAATGGCATTGTTTACTAGATTTGAAAGTTGTAACAAAGACTATTTAGATCTTGGACAATGCGAACATGCAGCAAGTTTGTGAAAGGTCTGTAAATAATAATATTAATATAATATACTGTTCAAAAGGACAAGCTGAAACTTTATTGTGACACTTTTAACTTAGACTACAGTAGTCTTTGAACAATATAATTTTGGATATATTAACAGTTATTGTATGGGTTACCGGCATTTTAAATTTCAGGAAATGGCACTATATGTTTCGAGGGACATTAAAAGTGCATTTTCTTTCGCACATATCCATACCCTCTGTATAGCTCCAACTTTTCTCATCTGGAACATAACTGTGTTACTAATGCATGCTTAATGTCCATGCCGTCCTGTTTCAAAAACAGATTTTGTAGCAGGTAATAACTTTTATTAAGTTTGTTATTGATTCTGATGAAACTCTGCGGCTAATAATTATAATGAACAAAGAAATATGGAATTAGTTACGGTTCAAGATTGTCGTCAAATGGACGCTTCTGATTGATCGAATTTGATTTATTGTCGGATTCTAGTGAAATTAACTACGTTGTTTGTTTATGAAGTCTGCCTATACAAAAACAATGGCAGTATTTTTTTTCCTGTCCTCTAGTTGAAATGGAAATAGCATGAAATTTTAATTTTACAGACATCCTTTTCTCTTTAGTTTAAAACAGATTTAAGATCTTGAAAAGTTGTATACAAAATTAAGGGCCCTGAATATGAGGTACGGTCCGTACAGACCTATATATACTTTATTGACCGGTTCGATTCTTTGCCCTCAGTCAATATTTGATTAGTTTTTTACCATATTGGTATCATTAATTTACACCCTATGAACTCTTCACAAAAGTTCATGTTAAATTATAAACATTACATGTATTTAATACCAGATATGTTTTTTTGTACCCGAGTGTTAATTACTTTTATCCGAATTGACAGTCGTGAGGTTGGTTAAAAACCACATTTTTTATTAGAACTTAGAAGGCTTGATAACTCGTAATTAATTACATGCAAACAAGACATTAACATTGATGACATATTATATACATATATATTTTTTAAATTGCTGTAACTTGTTTATCTTCAGACTGCCTTGGATTTTGGTGGACCCAGGAAAGAGTTTTTCCGGATAGTCTTGAGAGAAATCAAAGACCTGTATTTTGACAAAGGTCTTCGCCATCGCCTGTGGGAAGATTACGAAATAGTTGGGAAGATATTTGGTAAACTTATGTTTTACGAATTGGTCAGAAAAACCAAGATGGCCATGATCACTTTCAACCCCTGGTATCAGATCAGTTGGACTGATGGCCCATCAGTCCGCCATCTTAGAATTTTATTGTGAAAGTTTGTTACCACTATTTCTCAGAAAGAATTGGAAGGATCTTTCTCAAATGTCACATGTCGGTTGCTCCGGGTCTCTAGTTGTGCAACATTGTTTTAATTGGACTGTTTGTAATATAACTTGTTTTTTAAGTATTAATAATATTTTTACCCCCCTCCGCTCGTCGGGATCAAACATCCAAGATAGCTGACGAAGCCTATAATTCGCTGAAAACAAACCCTATTATAACCTATAATATGACAGCACTCGATTGTAATAAACAAAAAGTTGGAGTTATAATTAAAAATGGCTACCAAATAGAGACTTAATAATTGGTTGACTTCTGATTTGTAATTAAATACCCGGTATTGTCTGATTTGCCTGAAATCTTGTATTATATACTGTAAAAGTAGGAAATTTTGATGCATCTGATTTCTTTCTAAAACTTTCAAAAAGTTGTATAATCGGAGTGTATTCCTTCAAACTACAGACAAACATGATGTGATATTCATTCCCTTGGTTTCAGCATTAAGTGTCCTTCAAAATGGAAGTATACCGAGTTTCATGTCAGAAGATATCCGATCGGAACTGTTTGGAGATAACCCTGTCACACCGTGCATTGCCAATCTGAGATCTGGTCTTGATGCCCTTGGAGTTTTTCAGGTTTGCTGATTTATTGACATGTTTTGAAGCCTTTATCATGTAAATGATGTAATCTAAAAAAACACTGGAAAGTTGCATAAAGAATATAACCTTAAAATTAAAAATTATATACTGTAATTACAAAGACATTCAAAGGAAAAATAAAGTTTAAGTTAAAAAAAAAATCTGTATTAAATCATTAGCGTTTCATAAGGGCTATTCCATATATAATTGTGTGGAGGCAGCCCTATTAATATATGAGTGGTAGGATTAAAAACAGATTTGCCTACCATTCCTTATATTAAATCACTTTTAATATTTAATGGGTGGTGGGGTTTCTGAAAAAGTGCCTCCCGCCCCTCCTACACGGTTAGTTCTGGAACATCCCTTAGAATATATCACAAAACTAATGCTTTTTGTTAGTTACAAAATTGCAAGTGATGGCAAAAATCATTGACATTGATATGTAAAAACAGGGGAAAAAATGGGGAGTCTCTCTCAGTCTCGCTCTAATTCATAAATTACCACAATCTTTCCCACATAATTTTTCCAATAAATGATCATTTTTCAACTAGTGATAGTTCAAACTCAGACTATATATTTATAGCTAACTGTATTTCAGGTAGTTCATAAATGACAAATTTGAATTTTTGTTTTTGCTTAAATTTGGTGTAGTACTACAGAATGCAATTACGTTTAATTTGTCTTATATGGTCATTATGTATCCTTTTTTTTCGGTTTATCCGGAGATCTCCTCTCACTACATTTTTCAACCAACTAATTTCAAACTTTTTAGGTTTAACATTTAAACCATGACAAGAAATTGTGTTTTCCTGAACACCAGTGTGATTTGACAATATTTACTAGAGTTATGGCCCTTTGTGGGACTTGGTCAATATGGACCTTATATGTATCAGATTTATGTGGTTTGTCCCGAGATCTCCTACAGTTTTTAGCTTGGCTCTTCGAAGAACAGGGAGAGCTATTGTTGTCACGTCGGCGTTGGTTTTTCAAATGTTAAGTTTTTGGTGCAACTGTTGAAAACCATAGTAATTTATTGTAGTATGGTCCCTGTGTGGGTTAAACTATCCCCTGCCGGAGAAGATTATTTTGGAAAAAAATCAGATTTTTGCAAATTTGTGGACTTGGAATAATTTTGCGTTAAGTTTTAGGTGTAAGCTGTTGAAAAGTATTATTACATCACTTTATAATTTTACAAGGGTGCTGATATTGGCCAATAGAGTCACTCTGGGGTTAAACTATCCCCTGCCCAAGTCAAAAAAGATTTTTTTTTTTTAATCATCAAATTTCACTTCATAAAATGTTCAACATTGACCTTGACCTTAATGAACCCTTCAAGGGCAAATCTGGGGTCATCCTACATCCACCCACCAAGTGGAGTGCTACCAGGTAAAACTCTGGTTCTACTGATCATTGTCACACAATTTTTTAAAATCCATTGAAGATAACTGACCAATGCATAGCCAATCTTTAACAATCTTCTTCTCAAAATCTAAAAGGCCCATGGTGATGATATTTGGCTGGTAGGTACCTTGGATGGAGTGCTACAATGTTTCCACATATTGATGACCTTGACCTACTTTCAAGGTCACAAGGATCACATATAATTATAAAAAGCTGACCAATTCATAGCCAATCTTTAACAATCTTCTCAATATCCAAAAGGCCCTAGGGGCTGATATTATTTGCCCAGCAGGTACCTTGGGTGAAGTGCTACAAAGTTTCCTCATATGAATGACCTTGACCTACTTTCAGGGTCACAGGGGTCATATATGTAAAAATCTTTAACAATCTTCTTCACACGAACCAAAAGGCTGAGGATGCTGATAATTGCCGAGTAGGTACCTAGGATGGAGTGCTACAAAGTTTCTTCATTTTATTGACCTTGACAAACATTCAAAGTCACAGGGGCCAAATATGTAAAAATAGCTTTAACATTCTTCTCACTAGCTGAAAGATTCTGGGTGCTGATATTTGCCCAATGGGCAATATCATTTTAATAATGATATACTGCCTATGTCTTCTGAATTACTTAAAGGAATTTCAACGAAACTTGTTAATCTCCAATATTTTTAGTCTTTGCAAAACCATACAAATTTATGTTTTTATTATATATTGACAAACTTTTGTGAGACGAGCTATGCTGTTCTACAACAGCTCTTGTTAACCAACTAATTTATTATGGAAATGTAGCCCATAAAGTGTTGCCATTGTTTTGGAGTGAAAAGTTCTTGGACATTGAGGCAATTGGGTTTTATGTAATAATTATGATGTACTCAAGGTGATGTAGTCAGATGATCGTTAAGGCCCATGGGCCTCTTGTTTTAATTTGCTTGAATTTTACTCAAATTATTGTAGTGATTGGTGAAAAGTTTGCTATTATTTGGAATCATCCATTATTTTCCACTAGCTGAATAACAAGTGAGATAAGGGCATATGTTGTTCCGCCCTGTGCAGTTCTCTTTTAAAATATAATTATGTTCAGGTTTAACTGTAATCTGAGTATGCAACTCCAAAATTTTCCAAATTTCCTAAAATAATGTCAATACCTAAGGCTACCATCATCTAGACTGGGTTAACCCACAAAGGAAGCTCTTGCATCCATTGTTTATAATATCACATGACCATCCTGTTGCATAAAACTACTATTAGGAAACAATATTCATCCAAGGATTTAAATGTGATGATATCTCCAGTTCAGCGAACACATAAACATGGCCATGGCGTTCCACAAAATCGTCTCTTTGTAAACTAGACCTACTGCAACCATTTGTGTATCAACATTTCACAGGTTACAACCTTACAAAGCAATTATGAGATCAAGTATGTCACTGTTGCCTTTCACATGATTAGTTCGTCAAAGAGTAAAACATTTTTTCAAGTAATGTTAAGGACTATTCAACTGTTGTTGGATCGAGTATACATGTAATGGACAAGTTTCAAAGTTTCAGTGATTTTGGTTTAATTATAACTCTGTGTGTGTCAGAAACGATATTATCTTTTTTTATGATTTTTTACAGCTTTGCAAACAAGTTCAAGCCTTCCAATACTTATTCCAGCCGAGACCAAATAAGATGACTTACAGAATGTTAACCAAGTTGCTACAGCCAGAATTTTCGGAAGATGGAAGCAACAGCAAGGAACTTGAAAAAAAAGTATATGCCATCTTCCTGCGATATTTAAGAGAAGTCGCTGGTAAGCAAATTTAAACTTCATCACAGGCATAGTATGATACTAGGAGAAACCAACAATTGATGTGTCTGGTAATATAAGGTCCATATGTTCATCCAGCCTTTAATATAACCAACTCCACACTTTCCATCCAGTTTTATATACGGGGATCCTGAACATATTGCAAGATGACTGGTGGAATATGTGTTTACAAAGTTAATGTTTTAAATCCTGTTAATTAACTGATTATTTAAGGATAATCGGAGGTTTTCAACACTGACCTGCAGCCATTTATGGCATTATGGGATCACATAGTGTACCAAAATACTGTCACTGTGATCTTCAATTTTAAAGGTAAATATATAGTCTTGTCTTTGGTTATTGTATGCTCTCAATACTAAACTTATTTCCATAATTTCAGGTGGCAGACGAAGCTGTGTTACTTTGGGAAAAGTTCTTGGGTTTGCAACATCAGCAGAGGAGGAGCCTGTGCTTGGTTTTGAACTTCATCCTTCCATTGTCTTCCATGGTGTTAGTGAATCATTCATCCCCACAGCCAATACATGTGTCAATGTAATGCGAATGCCTAGACCAACAGCTGATATGCCACTCCCAGAAGATGCCAAATTATTTGATTTATATGACTACGCATTTTCAAACACATTTTATGGACTGCAGTGATTATCATGCCATGAATTGGCTATGGAGTTACTTTTTTTAACTTCAACAGAACTTCATATGTCAATAGCTCACCGGTCGTGTTTCAGCATCCATCGACCAACCAGCATTAATGTTTCCCTTGAAACAACTTATTCTCAAAAAACAGTAGCATTCTCTAGTGAAGGAATACAAACTTTGAATGTTTTTTTCCAAAGAATGACCTGGCTTGACCAGACTTATGTTTGAAAGAGTTATATCGACCAAAATATTTTAAAATTACTTTTCAGTAACTGAGAGGCCTACAATATATAAACTGGTCTAGCTAGCTCTGATAGACGCTTGTTCTTAACTATCTTAATTAGGGTTAGGGTTATAGTCCTATATTCAATTAATTGTTTATCTCCGTCTGTCCGGATGTTGGTTTCCAGATAATAACTTGATATAGGATGGATGGATTTTAATGAGACTTAGTTTATGGGGCCTGGGTAATACAGTGTGGGAGTGATTTTGGGGTTAAACAGTTGACTGTGATGGTCACTTACTAAAAATAGATAATATGGTCAAATTTTGGTTTCCAGACAATAACTTAAGATAGGATGGATGGATGTTGATGAAACTTCATATAATGATAACTGTTTAGGAAACAAAGTGATATTAAGATTGGGATCAAAAGGTCAACTGTGAAGTTCACTGTTACTAAAAGACATTTATGGCCAAATTTTGGTTTCCATACAATCTATCTCTACAGATACTATAGGGTAGATGGATTTTTATGAAACTTCATATAATATAGCTTATGAAATATTACAAAGTGGGATTGAATTTTTGGTCAAAACGTCAACTTGAGACTCAATTATGAAGGTCACTGTCACTAAAAATAGGCATTTATGGCATTAGGTATTAAGGTCTATGTTGCTTGGAAAATTCAGGTGACAGCAGAGGACTGTGTGTTGCATGGCGCAACACTTATTGTAAGCTTGTGTTTATTATGTGGGTGGATAGCAATTACATGATTCCGTCAATTCATGGTCCCTTAAATGTTTTTGTGGTTGGTCACATATTGTGCAACTTAACACATCCTTCAGACATCCTGAAGTTTATTTTTTAACACACTTTTAATGTTTCAAAATTTCTTTGTCTTCTCAATAACCATGAGGCCCAGAGACCTGCTATTATTGGCTTTTATTATGCAGGGATGCGAAGGGCCAAAGAGGCAAAATTATAAATTATTTCTCAAATATTATACAGTAAAACATCTATAAGTCAGCAGGACTATGATAAAGGATAATATGATAAAATTCAAGTTGTATGCTTAGTGTAAAGACTGGTTAGAACCTACAAAACATTTCAAATTAAACAGGGTCTTCAAGTTAACAGGTTCAACTGTATTGGGACCAACATACCTGTCAGATGTTTGGCCTTTAATATGCTACTTTCTAGAGCACAGTGTCTATAATATTTGAAACTACTTCTGAATAACCAAACAGGCTAGAGATTTAATATTCGGCATGTGGGTACTGCTAGAGTATTGAGCTGCCAAGTTCAAATGAATAGCTTTGACCTTTAATCAAGATCACTTGTGACAAATAGACTAAGATATTTTTAAGGACTTGAAGACCACATGGGTTACTCATAAAGGAATTCTTAATAACAATAAGTCTATGATGTCCCTGACATAATACCACTAGCCTTCCATCTCTGGGTCACAAGTTTGAAACCCACCTGGAGCAGTTGCCAGGTACTGATAGCAGGTCTGTGTTTTTTCTCCTGGTACAAAATGTACTCCCAACTTTCCCCCCACTTCTAAAACCTGGCACATCCTTAAATGATCCAGGCTGTAAAACTATAAACAAACCAACCCCGCTCACTGGGACCTGAAGTGCATGTCTAATTGACTGTTATATATAATATTTTAAAATCCTTCATCTCAACTCACAAATATGGTAGAATCAATTAATCTGCAAAGATGGAAGGGATCGAAGGTCCTGGACCCAAAAGTCAAATTAACTAAAATTCCAATAATCTTCTCTGTACTCCGATATGGTGGAATCAAATAAGATTGGAGGGTCTTGAGGTCCTTTACCAAAATTGTTAATTTCATGTTTGAGTTTAAAATTGTTGTGCATATTACATTTTGGGCGTGATCGGAAAACAAGATGGCCGATAGGCAACCATCTTTGATTTTGACAATTGAAGGTATGTGATGTAAAATGTAAATTTTGTGTTATGTCATTATACATTAATCAGACATTGTTGTGCTGTACAAAATTGTTGTGCTGTACAAAATGTGTTAGGTCTCGGCGAGTGTGCCAATTAAAGGGGCCGTTGAAGTACTACTCTAGTGGCCTTTGTACACGCAAATTCTAATAACCAATGGACAAAATGTTTCAATATTATTAGGTGGCTGCATGCTCTTTAATAGATAAAGCTCGAGTGGTTTTTTGTTTTAAATAGGAGTCAAATTAAACTTTTGAAACAACTCCTCTGATATGAAATAGAACCCCTACATGCATATTTACAATAGAAATTATCATTTGAATTTTTTAAAACTTTGTGAGCATGTACAAAATACAAAAAAATGAGTTGAAGTTCAATATTGAGCTAAATCTGTCAATATTTTAACTGGGTTATGGCCCTTCGTTTGCTTTTTAGAAAATAGAAGACTTTTTTGTTCTTGCTCAAAAAACGCAAAAATTTGTTGCAGTACTATGTGTAACATAGGGGTTTTGTTATTGTGGATCAATTTTTGCGTAATGATATTATACTTTGGTTTGTGTAGCATACATTTTGTAGCTTGCTTAAAAAAAACAGATTTTTTTGTGAAAGTTGGCAAGCAAGTACTTTTAGACATCTGAGCTCAAGTTTGATATTGAGCTGAATCCTCTCGAGCCTCTTGTGTTCATTTGTAACTGTAACATCTGAACACTAAAATGATTACAGTACAAAGACAAATCTTGTTAGGATATATACTTTGATATTCCACATACATTGTACACATATGCATTTAAAGAACTACTATCAAATACCGCAAAATGATGATTTGCTACCTAACCTTATGAATTACCTGGGTATATACATGTATTCATGTACTTTGTATGCGTTTATGTTGTCATTAAACACAATCCATCTCATTATTCTGGAGTTAAGTGATTTTATTTCTCTTTCAACAGGTCATGCAATTCTCCCCCATCTACTGAGAAAAGTTGTGTAATTAAACAACACACACAAGTTCGCTTTTGTTGTTGTAATGGATAAATTGAATCTTTTTCAGAAAAGTTAATAACCACGAGAGCTTGCAACACACTTTAGCAACAACCAAATTTATTTTTGCATTATATATAGTTATGATATAAATCCTTTTGGATTTGCCAAAATAGATTCTGCTCAATAATTCAGTAATTTTAATGAAATATTTTAACTCATAGAGAGGTGTTTTGCCATGAGAGCTCGGACACAAGTTATAACCATTTTTTATCCCCTGCTTTTAAGCAAAGCAAAGCAAAGTTTGGGTTTGTCCGTCTGTCGCGCTTCATTTCCGGGCAATGACTGGAACAAATTTCATTTCTTCAAACTTTGTGACATATGGTAAAATGCTTGACGGCTCCGTCAAGTTCGATCGGAGTTATGGCCCCTTGATCAATGAAAAATGTCATTTCCTACAGTTTCTGTGCCAACAACTAGAACAATTATTATCCAAATTTTGTGACAAGGTCAAATGCCTTAAGGGTCCGGCTAAGTTTGATCGCAACTTTTGGCAGAGTTATGGCCCTTTGATTAATGGAGGGGAAAAACATTTTCTGCAGTTTCTGTGCAATAACTGGAACAATATTATCCAATTTTCTTCAAACATGGAGACAATGTTAAACACCTTAAGAGCTCGATGAAGTTTCATTGCCAGTTTTGTCAGACTTCATTTTAAAGAGTTATAGCCCTTTGTTTAACGAAAAGTTAAGGAAGTTACGGAATTTGATACAACAGTTTCTCCTGAATAACTAAAGTACTTTTTCTGTAAAAGTGCTTGCTTGGGATTGCTTTTCAGGTTCAAAGGCCAAGGTCACTGTTACTATTAATAGAAAACTGGTTTTCGTGCGATAACTTGAGTTCCCATGGGCCAATCAAACTCAAACTTCATCCTTACCAGAAGTGCTTGCTTGGGATTGCTTTTAGCTTCAAAGGTCAAGATCACTATTACTGTTACTATTAATAGAAAATTGGTTTCCATGCAATTACTCTAGTTCCCTTAGGCCAATCGACTCGAACTTCACTAGCTCACAGTGCAGGCAACAATATAAATAACAGATTTATTCAAAACTTCATAGGAATGTTCATTACAATAAGTGAATGGACTACTAAACATGAGGTTTGAAAACCAAGTTTATTTGTGTAATGGCACTTTGTAGATTTCCTGAACTGTTTTCGTTCTAATGAAGTGTCTATGTTGCCTTAGACAGATGAGGGAAAGGAGGCACATAATTGTTTCTTTTCCGACGTCATCAATAATGTTAAGGTTTTGTGTTTAGCAAAACTAGCCCCACATCAATTATTTTATTAGCATGGGTAATGCACAGAGATGTTTCATAAACATGTACGGTGTATTTGTATTCTCACAAAATTTCCATAAAACTCCATTCAAAGTTAGAAACCTACACATTCAGAGTCTGAGATGATGTGATGTCTTGCATTTTCAATTTTTGTTCATCTCTTGAGCTTTTAGAAGCTTATTGGAAGTTATTAGAACCAAGATCCATCTATTAATCAATGTGTGTTGATAATATCTAAGGCACTTGAATACACATCCATTCCAAAACTGTTGGATGTCCAAGAAGATGATATGTTCGAGTCAAGTTCTTCACGACAAGCCACATTCAGCACTCGGCTTGCAGTTGGACCAATAATAGGCCGTTCACTACCATCATCATCTGAAATTGTGTCGATGAAACCTTCAACACCGTAAAGATTCAAGTCTACTGCATCAATTCCCACTGGGTGTTGTAGCTGTCCAGAGATCCATAAAACGCGAGGTGAAGATCCAACTGTTCGTAGACGATGGCCTGCCCAAGCATTTGCCCAAATTTGTAATTTCTCATTAATTTTTGGTAGAAATACATAATGTAGAGCTGCAATATGATTATCACTTAAGGGATCTAAAATTCCTGCATCTTCCATGTAAAAAAATAGTTGATAATAGTATGCCAATACGCCAGTATAGACATCCCGCCAAAGTCGCTCAATACGTTGGTTGTGCACACTTTTTCCTGTAATCATACTTCTGTTAGCAATGCCTCGTTTTGCAATCATAAACTCTGCAATTGCTACATTTTCCAATCCTTTATCAGACCTGACTCGTAGAGGTAAACCAAATTTAGTAACTGCTGAAGTGAAACACTGCAGAAGTGTTGCAGCTTGATTATTATCAGTACATTGGAGAAATGTAACCATACGACTAAACCCATCAACGCCTCCAGCTATGATGAGCTTCCACCTGATAAGTTTATGATTGGTGTCAATATGCCACAGGTCATTTGGTCCTTTCACATTGTATATGCGCCTGTGTAGCCTCCCATTCTTTCTTTCCGCTACTCCTGATTCATCAAGGTGACGGATACTCTCCCGAAGTCGGCAACGCTGTACCAAAACTCCTCTTGAACGCAGCATCTGTCCCAATAAAATTTCACCACAAAACGGAAATTGTTTGATAAGATCACCAACATGCTCGTCAAGATTATCTGATGACATATCCGAAAAATCATGCTTTGATAAGCCAAATTGTTCCATTCTTCTGTAAATTGTCCTTTCAGATACTGAAAGTAATTTTGCTATGTCGCAGACTTGAAATCCGTCGCCTAGATACTTTTGTAAAGTATATTTATTTATATCATATTCAGGTGGTCCTGCATATCTCTTTATCTTCTGAGGCTGAACTGACCCATACTTTACACAATCATTGCGTAGCTTTACCATATCTGTCTTGTTACTAACTCCAAGAAGCTGAAATTCCTGTTCGCTTAGACAGCATACAATATCAGGACATATGTTCTGTTGAACAAATGTTTTGGTACAGTCTTCCATGCCATTCCTTTTGAGCACTTTCTCCATTTCATCCATGATGACAAGACAAGTCTTCCTAAAGATGAAAAAAGGCAAACTCATGAATGTAATTAATATTAAATGTCATCCTTCAACCTCCCCTTAAGGTTCATCAGTTTTTTCTGATTTATTCTATAAATAGTCATAATTACCTGGTATGCTGAAACACATATTATTTCAAGGACCTTTGTATTAACCTCGTTGAAACTTGCCAATTTTTTCTAATCAAACGATATTTTGATGCGAATTTCTGGAAAATTCAGTCTATTTTTCTAAAATACTCCGCTGGACGATCGGGGCACAATAAAGTTCATGTAGGCCTATTGTATCGACGTCACAAAAATATACCACATAGATAGAAATAAAGGCCTCTGCCTACAGTGAATAATTATGAATTCCGTACCTTCCTGCTCCAACAACAATGGAGTTTTTTGCCGATGTTGATCGGGATCTTGCTTGCGTTTGACTGTAACGTGAAATCCGAATGCTTTCCGAGTAGTCTTAATGAAAAACGTCTCCATAACTTGGCGACACAATTATATATCATGGTGACATGATGCAATGATGTGGCGACATAATGATATAACATGGTGACATAATGATATAACATGGTGACATAATGGTATAATCTGGCGACATAATGATATAATCTGGCGACATAATGATATAATCTGGTGACATAATGATATAATCTGGTCACATAATGATATAACATGGTCACATAATGATATAACATGGTCACATAATGATATAATCTGGCGACATAATTATATAACATGGCGACATAATGATATAACATGGTGACATAATGATATAACATGGTGACATAATGATATAATCTGGTCACATAATGATATAATCTGGTCACATAATGATATAACATGGTTACATAATGATATAACATGGTCACATAATGATATAATCTGGCGACATAATTATATAACATGGCGACATAATGATATAACATGGCGACATAATGATATAACATGGTGACATAATGATATAATCTGGTCACATAATGATATAATCTGGCGACATAATGATATAACATGGCGACATAATGATATAACATGGTCACATAATATAACATGGCCACATAATTATATTGCATGGTGACATAATGATATAACATGGTGACATAATGATA